>JAELVL010000001.1:1203258-2406517 GCA_018853505.1 Colletotrichum camelliae
GTCCAGCTCTCGTCCCAGCTCTCGAAGCCGAGCGGGTCGAAGACGGCATCCGCGCCGCCCATCTCCTTCATGGCCGCCATCCAGTTCTTGTCCGTGTACACGAACGGGTGGCCGCCCTCGGCGCGGACGGCGGCGTGGTTGCGCTCCGACGCCGTGCCGAACACCTCGGCGCCCTGCAGCTGGCACAGCTTCATCAGCGCGAACCCGACGGCGCCGCTGACGCCGTGCACGAAGACGCGCTGGCCCTTGGCCACCTTGGCGTGCTCGTGCACCATGGCGTACGCGGTGCCCCAGTCGAGCACGAGCGCCGTCGCCTGCTGCAGGTCGAGCCCGTTGGGCACGCGGACGAGGTACTTCTCGGGGATGTTGGCGAGCTCCGCCTCGGCGTCGTACACGGTCATGGCGGCGACGGTGTCGCCCGGGTAGAACTTGGAGGCGCCGGGCCCGTTGGTCTTGACGGTGCCGACGAGGCAGTAGCCCGGGGTCAGCGGGGCCGCTCTCTGGAGCGGGTAGACGCCCTTGCGCATGTTGATGTCGGCGCCAGAGAAGCCCGAGTAGATGGTGGCGACCTGGACGTGGCGGCCGGGGGGTCGATGGTGTCTTGGATGACCTTGACCTTGGACTCGTCGCCGAACTCGGTGATGACGGCCTTGCGGATGGTGGTGGATGCCATAGTGAGTGTGTTGGTTTGGTGGTGTGTTGGGTTTGTCTTGAGATGATGATTGACTGAGTGCGGTGTGATTCTTATGTTGCTTCGAGTCTGATGCTGTTTGTTGCCTGCTTGTGATGCTGATTCTGATGAATTGCTATCTCAAAGACACGACTGCGAAATCGTTCTCTTTATACTTCAATCCCCAACACGCCGTTCACGCACAGCCAGGCAGCTGTCGGATGGTGATTTCATCCTCCGCTTGCAACACGCCGTTTGACACTCCACTACCAACCAACGTCTCAAACAACGCCTCGCAAGGCGTCTTTGGCCCGACCCAGCGCCATCTCGGCGCAGGAGCGCAGGAATGGACGCCACGATGAGCTTGATTGCGCCGCACGCCGGAGCGACCTTTTGGTGGTGATCCGCATGTTGGAACCGTGTTGGCTGGGTATGTTCCAAGGTTGGCCATGTCCGCTGTGCCGTGTGGCTGCAGACAACAACCGGGGCCCAACAGGCACTGCAAATGAAGAGTTGCGCCGACTGGGAGGATTCGCGCCCTTGGAAGGGCGCGCTTCGCTCTTTAGCTGGGAAGACTTTGGGCCGCCTCGCTTCGCGCTTGGGGTCCCCCAAGCAATTTCGACAGCGCCTCCCCCTCGTTGTCCAGATGCAGTAAAGTCTCTCTTTCGTCAAGCCACGCACGCAGGACCGGTGCAATGTTGGACCACCTGTGACGAGTACAGGGCTGAACACTAGCGACGAACGGGCCGCTGGTAACTGCTGCTGGATGACTGGCGTCTGGAAATAAGCTTCGTCGTGGCGTCGTCAAACGGCGTCAATGTTTGACCGCTGAAGCCATCGAACAGCCTAAAGATGTCGGTGAACTGTAGCGGATAAACGCTTGAAAATGTGCTTAAAGGTCCGTCAGTCAGCTGCGAAATTTGGTAAATCAGATGTGCGCTTTTGACATTCAACACTATCTTATTCAGGCCGACATTTATTCTTGCGGAACTGAATGTTACTAACTGAGAGTAAGCATGTTAATCATGCCAACCTAGCAAGGGATGATTCATTTGATTCAGTATTCCGGCTTGCTTACGGTCGGCAGAAATACAGAAGCTCCAAGAACCAGCGCGCCTCCATCGCCCACTTGGTAAATATCCTTGTTTGCCTTCCCGAAACCGGCTTCATTGAGACAGGTACTCGCTTGCTCTAGAAAATGCATCAGAATCCGGGTCTCACTCTCACTGTCTGCTGAGGTAAAATCACGCCGGATGACTGCAATTCGTCCCCCCTCCTTTTTTTTTGTTCCAAAAAGAAAATTGAGCAGAAGATTGTGCCACCGCTGCTGTACTCTTCTTTCAAGCCTCGATCTCTTTGCCTCAAAAGGTTGGACGTCACTATCGATCATCACACTGGAGGGGAAATGTTTGATAATTACTAGACCCTGACAATTGGCATCGTATGCTCTAAGCCTGTTTCATCATCTTCGCAGCTGGCCTGAAGAATGACCACAACTCCCTATGAAACGGTCGACAACTTATGGGAAATAGCCCTCGCCCTCAAAATCCTTCGGGCGTGTTGGCTCCGGTCCCGGGGTCTGACGGTGTTCTTCGTCATCGTAGAGAGAGATGTTATGCGACAACGCTGTCACTTCTCTCTCAACCTCCATCGCGCTGATGGAACACATCCACTTACTCATCAGCAAGTTCATCTCAAGGCTGAGAGGATCACCGTCAGGCCATCTACCCTCGTCCCAATCAACGTTGTGGCGGTCCGGCCAGTTTTGAAGGGGCATCTGCATCCACGGAACGGAATCACCATGCCACATTTCCTTATTAGGGCGCAGATAGCTCCTCGACCAGCTAGTCGGCTCCGGCCAAGGCGCGACGCCCCAGTCGTGGTTTTCGGTGCAGACGTCCTCGATGTCCAGAACGATTCTGTGCTCCCTGGCGCGTCGAAGAACGTCTTCGCGGTAGTGAGGGTTCATGGATTGAACAGCCATCTCCAGCTGCTGCATCGTCGGCTCTTCGCCGGCTGTGAGCTCGTTGTACAATGGCTGGTAGCTTGATGCGATGCAGGCCAGCGTAACTTGATGTTTTAGGTCGGGCCGGCGCCATACGAGCTCGCGGAGCGTGGTCTCGTGCGGGTGGTGAGGCCACCAGAACAATAGAGGAAGCCTACCCCCGTCCGTTTCGCTATCGATACGCGAAAGATCGCCATTCATGATGGACCGCGCGTGGATGGCCTGCCAGATGAGGTCGTTGTGGTGGGTCCCAGGACGGGTAATATCATCGACGCACGTGGAGAGCCATCGGGCGAAGGGAGTATGATGGTGGGCCCCACGAAGGATGGCGGTCAACTCGTTATGGACCATCACTGGCCGCCGCAGACGTGCGTAGCGTTCGAAGTTCCCGTCCCATGCGGCCAGAATGATGAGGACATCCTTGTTGAGAGCTGGAAGGTCACGGGGCAGCGGCGTGTAGGCGAGCTCAGTGTGACGGCGGTCGAGTACCGAGCAGCTGGTAAATGGCCATAGTGTTGGTTTGACATTCTCGTCTTCTTGTATGTCTAAATAGTGGTCGGCGGTACGGACCAGTGTGAATTTCTTGGGTAATTTGCGGCTGAGCGAGGAGCGGACAGCGGTATCGCCGTTGAGGCAAGCACCAGCCCTAGGATTCTCGAGTTCGACGGTTCTCGTGTAGTCATTCATGACAGAGTATCTCACGGGTTGATTGACGATAGCGTCAAATATGTCAATGTGGCGATTGTCTCGAGCTTCCTCGGCGATGGAGACATCTGGCAGGAGGTCGAGTTCGTCGTAAAGCGTCTTGTAGCCCGCAACAGCGCAAGCCCGTCCGACATGGTAACGCATATCTGGGTACCGTTGAGCCAGGGACCTGTATGTTTCTTCTGTCGCAACGTCGGGATGCCATATGCAGTACGGCTTCTCCGCCTCGGAGGACATCTGTGGGATTTCATTGCTCATAATCAGACGCGCGTTTTTCGCCCGGATGAGCTTGGCAAAATATGGGACGTCCTTGTTGGAGAAAACCTTTGAGGCCTCCGCCGATCTCATGAAATCCTCGTGATGCCGAATTCCACGAACGAGATAGCAATAGCGTATAGACCAAGGATCCGTACTAGGGAATTCTTCTCCATTGAACGCGGCCAGTTCTTGTGCCTCCCTGTCCTTTTCTGCGGGCTTCTCGGATGGCGAAGCATCTGCCTTCATTGATGACGTAAATAGCCGTCGATGAGCGACTCTGGGGTACTGAAAGGTGATAATTGAGCGGCTTCTGTCGCGAGTATGAAAGCAGCGGCCAAGTAAGCTAGATGAATGCCGTGCGTAGATGCTGCGTGCCACTCTCAGTGAGGCGAAAGGACGGCAAGCGGAGAGAGACATTGCTATCAGAAGATTTGGTCTTGTTTCAACAGAAAATTCATACTTCCGTTTGCAGAGGAGAGAGACGTGACAATGTCTGAATGGCGGTGGCTGAGATGGGATGGACGAAGAGACGGTCTCGTTGGGAAGGAATCCTTACCCTTTTAAAAAGATACATCAATCGAACATGGTCCGCAAGCTTCACATACCCTTGTAACCTTGCTACACTAGTGGAATTAAGTATATCCACTTTCAAGGGCTTTCCAAGCCCAGACAGGCAGCCCAACTGACCCCTGGTCGGGAAGAACCAACACGATCGGAAGTAGGGTGCCGTGCGGTTGTGAACAAACAATGCATTTCTACATCATTCATCAGCAGAAAGAAACGTCTCTCGCTTGCAATTTATGGAGTCAAACTTTCAGATTGAGATCGTCCATCCTCTTTTCTAAATACAAGTGTTGACAATCTTTTGTATCTTTGCATCCTGGGCGACAAAATCCTTGCCAAATAAAGCAATCTTTTCCACAGACAGGGCTCTCCTGGCCGCCGCCGCTTCCGCAATAGCCTGCGATGATGTCCGTTCTGAAGACCCCCCATAAGGCCCAACAAGCAGTGCCAGCACTGCAAAAGGCGCAGACACAGGGTCGCTGATGATACTCTCAATAGTGAGGGCAGCGTTGCCGACCTCCCCAATGAGAGTGGCGATGCGGGCAACCATCGCAGCTCCCCCAAACGCTGCGCCGACAATCTCACCGGCAAATGGCAGGACAAAGAGAATGATGGAAAGAATCTCGAGGATGAGGGCCTTCTTCTCTCGTTCACGCTGCTCAGCGCCGATACTCTTGATCTGCTTCATACTGGCGATGACACCCTCGAGCATCAGCACGGGCATGGCGACGGCCATCACCATCTCACCGGCGTCGTCGGCGTATCCCAGGCCTGCCATGACGTAGAAGCCGAGAACGCGCATGGATAATTCCTCGATGGACGGCAATGCCGCTTCAATCACGTCCTTGGGGTCTGAGACGTGGACATTGTTGCTGCTGACGGGGATTCCCTTCTTGTAAAGAAGCACCTTGCGACAGCTGATCTTAGGCGTTGTGGTGCGCCAATCTGGCGCGTCAGCGCACTCGCTGTCTGTGGTCTGCTGCCAGTTGCCAAAGGAAATCCAGTCCTTCTCGATGCCAAGATCCTTTTCGACGGCGGCGTAGAAGCCATCCGGGTCAGATAGAGTGTACGTCACTGACCAAGACACTGTCTGTTGCCAGAACTTATCCGCTGGCGGACAAGGACCTTCTCTTGTCCTGGATTGAACGGTCCAAGAGCATGTGAAGAACTTGTTGCCTGCCCCGGTGTCGAAGTCCATGTATGCAGTGAGCTGGGGGTTGATTGACTCCTTGACGTAGTCAACGTAGTAGCCGAAAACAGAGTCGTAGCCGTCGAGCGCGGCCGCGTAGTCCGCCTGGAAGCTGTCGAGAGAGTCGGACAAGATGCGAAGGGCCCAGCGGTTCCAGCACACAGGATTGTAGTTGTTGTTGTCGATGCTTTTGACGAGATCATCCAGCGTCTTGGGGCGAACAGCTGGATCACACTGGGCGAGCGAGTCGAGAGAGATGGGATAGACGTCATCATCCTCGATGCTGTATTCCGGGACAAAATATCCAGCCGCCCAGAGATCAGTCGGGTCATCATCGGTTCCCTCGGCGCAAATTGACGGGCAGAAGTCGCGCGCACAGCTGAAAGCGCAAAGACCATGGTCGTCACCGGCGCCATCAACGGTCGTGGCGTTGCTTGTGCTCGTAGCCTCTAGCAGATTGAGGGCACCCTGAGCGGAGCAATAGCAGACGGCGATTGGGCAGAAGCCGTGAGAGCAGGCGAAAGCACATATATCATCGAAGGCGGGCGACGAGCTCATCGCCTGCCCATGTGTGCAGGTTCCTGGAAGGAAAGGCGATACGGAAGAAATGACGGTGGGATGCTCAACTGTGTCGCAATAGGAGCCTGGGCAGAAACCCCAGTTGCACGCGTTCTGGCAGAGTCCCTGGTAGTCGCTCGTCTTTCCGGCCGCTGGGTAGGCCGTTATCCCTTTCCACTTGGGAACCTCGACCTGAGCTCCCAGCTTCGTGCAATGACAGGCGCCCTTGGGGCAGTAGCCGTAGCCACAGGTAAACTCGCAGAGAGTCGCAAAGCCGGGCAAGGGTCCTGTGCCTTCAATACAGACCTGATCTGTACGAGAGTTCGGCTTGGCCGAGACGGAGCCGGCAGCAACGGCGCTGCCAACCCAGGCGTTCCAATTGGTGTAGCCGTTGGTCTTGCTGCAGTCCGTGGTGATGGCAATCCCAGAGACCTCAGCAATGGTCGAGCCGCCGCGGACCACACGAACATGAACATCGCCAGTTTGGCTATAATACCAGACATTGCCATGATAGAGACCGACACCACCTTCAGGAGTCATTGACCAAGACGCTTTTAGTTGAACCCCCCCGATGGTAACTTCGATGGATGCTGAAGATGTAAGGAGTGCCGTGAAATAATTTGCGTCTTTGGCCACATTCCACGGGTGAAACTCAAGCTGCAGCTGCGACGCCGTATTGCCGGAAGTCCCACCATCTTTACAACTCGTCGCTGGGTTGGGCCGGTACCAGGTAACGAGACGTTCTGAGTCGACCGTCGTGGTGTTGTATTTATACATGTCGATGGTAAATGGAAGTGTATCCCGCCAGCCATCATGTGGCAGAACGAAGTTGAAGGGGGCCTTGCCGATCGTAAAAGCCTCGAGAGACTTATCCCGTACAGGTCCAATATGGTGGGACTCGCCGTAATCGTTCCATGAGATAATCTGGACGAATTCGGGGCGCCACCAGAGAATCTGTTGCCATCGATCGAACCAGAGGTCATCCCCACGCCACATCCAGTTCTTGTCATAGCCGGGAAGATTGGTATAAAACCAGGGAGATGCCGCCATCATGTATGGCTTACCTCCAAGGTACTGCCAATAAGAAGCATCCACATAGGTATCCATATTTTGGTCTCCCCAAGGCCACGCCGCCCAGCTAAACAGGCTATCAGCAACGCCATTCGCTTTTGCCATAGCTGGCTTTGCGCCGAGGGACGACCAATCAGGAATGAAGAAGCAGCCAGTCGCTGCTTTGATATCGATCCAGTCCTCGGCATTATCAGGCCCTTCGAACGTTGAAACGAAGGGCTTGCCTTGGTAGTGGAAATACTGACCGGAACTGGCGTACTGGCTAATGAGGCTTTGCACTACACCCTTTGGCCACAGACCTTTTCCAGCTGTCGCAAAAGTAGAACCACGATTACAGGAGCGTAATTATAGCTTTTATTACTATATACCCCCCTAGGCTATAGAGTATATCTATAGAGCTATTTATAAGCTAGAAAACGCTATACTCTATTTTAAGAGTATATACTACTCTAACTAAAGAGAGAAAAAATAGCTACTTAAAATAGGATTTAAACCTATAATTAGTATATAAACGTCTATAAAGTACTTACTTTTACTATTATAATATAGAGGTAGTAAAATAAAACAGGCTTATAACTATTATAAAAGTAGAACTATAATTATAGGAGCGTAATTATAGCTTTTATTACTATACTAGTATAATCAAAAGAGAAGAACAATTGAAGGCCCACTGAAGAGGCGTGTTGAAATACAGCGGCGAGAGACTTTTCGTTGGTGGGGTCTCCATATGCTATGTTAAGGGCGAAAGTATCGATATGAGCGGCCTTCGCCTTGGACATGTCATCTATCCAGTCGTCGGCTGTGTAGTTGGCAGAGTTGGTGACCATGAAATGCGCAAAGACAGCTTGTGATTGGGCCATTCGTACCCAAGCCAGGAGGCTGGCTAGTAGGTGAAGGAGCCGCATTTCAGAGCTGTAGCCTGTGGTTCGAAAAGTAGAAGTAGAAAGGAGTGTAAGTCCGGAAGTGCGTAATGAATGAAACTCTTCCTACGGCATAAAAGTCCTCGTGTAATGGCGGTACGCCACTTAAGACATCAAGAATGGACTACAGCATTAGGTCATAAAGATACATCGCAGTCTTAGACTCCTCCAAAGCGATGTGCTTGCCAAGGAATGCGATGCCTTCAACATCCCTCATACCGGCTATCGTCGCCTCCCTGTGTCCACTTTGCTGCCTAGATCTCGGTCTCATGGATATGTTTCTATTGGTTGACCTGAACAGTGGCGGGACGACACCAACTCCAGCACTCATCACACCAGCAGCTAGTCTGGTTCTCTCCAAGTGACTGTGATCACGCATCCAGGCCATGCACCAACAACCAACACGTACGATTACCAGGTGCCGAGTTAGCCGACGGATCCATGTCGTGCGGACCCTAGTCAGGGCAAATATGCACCCACCCTTAAATCCCTGTCGAAGAAGTTCTTCACTTTAACATGTCAGGGACCAACCAACAATTGAGTATGCCCACGGCTTACTTGCCAGATGCAGCTAACAACCGGAGACCATCATCTACTGTGCAGCCTGCCATCTGAATCACTCCTCGTGTTGGTTCAAGGCTTGGTTGCCACATGGTACAGGGTTTCTCACCATCAGCGCAGAAAGCTTCATTCGGGAGACAAGGGTGGTCTAGAACGAGCATCGGAGTGCCTGGGCGATAAACATATCCCCGCTCAAGACTTCGGTGAAATGGTTTCCGACAGTCGCCTGAAAGGTACATGGGAGAGTATCACGGCCTTCACGGCGTCGACGAGCAAGGTTGTTGGTGCACCGAGCTAGGCCAGTTCACGGCTTGTTGGGACGTAAATTGCCGCAGTCCAACTCACTGTGGAAGGTGCAATTTCTCTAGGGAAAACAGACCCCATGCGTGTCGTTCGATCTTCTTTTCGTGCCAGATCTAGCCCAAACAATTCAGGCCGCTCGCAAAATTCCTCACTCTGCAGCCGCGGGCCGCGGCTGTCGCGGGACGCGCGCCAGAGGGTGAAATTGTGTCCCCTGGTCATGAGAATTCATTCAGGACCTGGGTTGAGGTGTTACGACCCGTAAACAAGGATAACAGCTGAACAACCCACTCAGGCGTCAGGCGGCTAGGACAGGATATTTATACTGCAGGATTATAGGAACAACAGGGACTCACTTAGAGATGGAAGAACTATAGTATAAGTCACGTGATGATAAGATAAGACTAAGTAAGTAGTGTAGATCACTAAGCGCTCAGTTAGAGTTACTAAGCGCTTACTAGTATTTAGTAAGGAATTAGTAATAGATAAAAAGTACTACTTAGGACTTATATATAATATAACCTAAGCCTAGCTTATAGCTAGACTTCTATAGCTTTTTAGTAATTAACTTATAAATATCTTTATATTTATCTTCAGGATATTTTCAGCTTACTTTTACTGTAAATAACTTATTAAGTCTAAAATTAATTATTTTAGCTTCTAACTATTAATCTATAATATAGCTTATAATTTATAACTAATAACTTTAGTATACTATTTTAAGATATTAATCTCTAGCTTTTATTAGTAGACTTTATTATTAGATAGCTAACTATAATACTTTAATTACTTCTGTTTAGTAAGTTAACTATTAATACTTATTAATAGTATAGAATATCTTCTTACGTTTCTACTAAATTATCTACTTTAGAAAGCTTTACTTCTTCTAAATAACTAGTTAAGAACCTAGCTAAAAAACTTAAAAAAGCCTTAATAATAGTTAATTTAGATAATAAAGTTATCCTTAAAAAGGAAACCTATAATAAACTCTAGAACTAAGTTAAAAAAAGAGATAAAGATATTACTAAAATCTAGGAAATATATAATAATACTACTACTAAACTCTAAGAACTTAAAGGAATAATCTAAGAACTTAGTAATAAACCTTAATATATCTTAAATCTTAAAAATAAAGTTCTCTAGCTAGGAGAATAGAATAATACTCTCTAAGCTACTACTAATATTATTACTATACCTCTCTATAAAGGATAATAGAAACTTAAGCTTAGTATACTTATTACTTATAATAAGACTCCTAGAACTTTTAAAAGATTCTTAATTTAGGTTAAAAACTATTAGAACTTCTATTATAAAGATTTTACTAATAAGACTAAGAAAGTAATATATATAGCTATTTATTTTTAAGGAAAAGCTTTCTAATAATTCGAACTAATCTAAGAAAAATACTTTAAATATAAAACCTTTAATAAATATATTATAGAGACTTATAATATCTATACTAGTTTCTAGAGATTTAAGGATATATTTTATTTACTCTTCTAAGACTTAGATAAGAAATAATAAGCTAAGTAAAACCTCTTATAGCTTTAATAGACTAAGTCTACTAAGGACTACTCTATTAACTTTAGATAACTTAGTATCTAACTTAACTTTACTAAAGAAACTAAGATCTTTATATTCTACTAAAAACTTAAAAATAAAAATAAAAATGAAATTATTAAAGTTAATTAACCTAATAACTTCCTTTAATATACTGAACTTATTATTAAGATTAATAACTAACTTTTTAAATAATAAAAGGAATAAAGCGATAAATACTAAAACCTGAACTTAGGCTGTAAATATTAGTAGTAACCTTAGCAAAAGTTTAATAACTAGCGGAATAATAACAGACCTTATAATAACTAGAATAATAACTAACAGAGCACTACTTATAGGCAATATAGTAGACCTATAGACCTCAGCCTAGCTATTAAAGATACTAGTAAGAAGCTTTAGAACTCTAAATACTATAACTATAAAAAAATAAAATATATTGCTAAAGACTATAAATAAACTAAGAAACTTAACTAGAAACTAATACTTAAGCAAACTAAGTAAATCAGTATAATAACTAAAACCTCTTATATATCCCTCATATAGATAGGATGCTATAATAATAAATACTTTATATACTATAGTAGTAAGGATGTCACAGGCTAGAGCCTGGATCGATATCTCCAGCTTTGCTGGAGCAGTCTCCAAGATCCAGCTCTGTTGGACCTACTATTCTGCTGGAGTATACCGCCTAACCTGGTCTGCTTCACTGTTGTTAGGCGCCTATCCCTGTAAAGTCTTTTCTTCCTTCTTCAGCTTAGAATAGTTAATCGACGGCACCTCTATATTGAACAAGCCTAGGGGCCAGCCCTTTATATATTCTAAGCTTAATAACAGAAGATGCTACGCGAAACCTCACGAGAGCGATATGATGGATTCGCCAGAGGGTAGCGCAAACGACGTGATGAACGCTGAGATTGACTGCTGGATCAACGAAGCGGTTAACGTAAGCATATGTCCTCTTCAGGACTAAATAGCCTAGCAGACAGCCTAGATAACGCAGTTCTTAACAGCTCTGAATAAGCTTATATCACTAGATAGAGCAACCCTTATACTGCTTATAAGTAGTATACTAACTCTGTCTACAGCTGATATAACTATATAGGCTCTGAGTAATAATATAGTAATAGTAGCTGAAAGGCAGAGAAAGCTTCTACTAAATCTTCTAAAGTTTATAAGAAGGCGTAAAGACTACCTAGTATAGTCTCAGCAAATATATAATAAAATAACTCTAGATATAAGACTTATAAGGGGTAATGCTGAGGTTTAGTACTATATTAACTTATAACTTAATATTAACCCTCAGTAAGTTGTTGCTACTTTCTATGCTGCTGGAGGCCCTGGAGGTGAGTGAGACCTTTCTGAGTTTATAAGGTACTTAGACTGTATATATAAGGACCTAAGTACTGCCTCTTACGCAGCTGCTATGCTGTGAACAATCTATCAGCAGGACAACTAATCCCTCGCCTCCTTTCTTCCCTGATATGAGAGAGTATTGTCAGAAGCTGGGGAGGCTAGTTAGGCAGACTAGGTGAAGATAACCCTCCTCGAGAGAGCATTTAATATGCAGCTCTAACAAGCTCTCGTTACTGTCGACCTTCCAGTTAATAACTACTATAGATAGCTTATACAGGTATAAGATATAGCTGCAAGGCTGGAGAGGCTTCCAGCTATAACGCATAGAAGTAGCTTGTACTACCCTAGAGCCCCTGAAGCAAGCAGGCACTATGATAACGATGGTGATGTGGTAATGACTGGCGTAAGCTGCGCAAGGAACAAGAAGGGAGCTCCAGAACTACAGCGCCGCAGATGCTACTCCTCCTCGTCTGAGTCTAAGGGTAGTGAATAACTGCAGAAGAATAGTTAGCATTGCTATAACTATAACAATATCAGCTATATCGCTATATAGTGCACTAAGCCAAAGCGTCCAAGGCTAAAGAAGATTAAGAAGGTTAAGAAAGCTAAGAAGTCAGAAGAGAGCAGCAATAATAGTGCTACAGAGGAGCTGGGAAGCTCTGAGGCTGAAGAGAGCTTAGGAAAAGAATAACTCTACTGCAAAGTCAGGCGTTAGAGGCTAAACTTAGTAATATCATAAAATAGAAGCAGTTTAAGCATTGCATAAGCAGTAAGTCGGCAGTGATCACTACCTGTATATATAAGGGCACTTAAGCAGATGCTCTAATAGATATAGGTTGCGACTTATATATCTTTGTTAACTATAACCTGGCCTGCAAGCTTCGCCTGCTAGTAGTAGACTGCTCTGAGCAGGTACTAAGCAGCTTCAGCAATGCTACAGGCGCTATAAAAGCAACAGATATAGTTATCTTTAACTTCAAGCTGTGCAGTTATAATAAGAAGATCTTCATATATACTATATATAGCCTTAGCGACAACCTGTTCCTAGGGAAGCCCTAGATAGAGAGGAACTGCATCCTGTATAATGCTGCCGCGCAACAGATATAACATAGGAGGGGTAGCATAGACCTACGTCTGAAAAGCGAGGAAGAGCCAGAATAAGTACACCAGATCAGGGTTGCCCGCCTCCTCCCAGAAGCCCTTTTTATAACGCTCTATAAGAAGGCGTAATAATATACTAAACAAACAGCAGGATATGAAGTCCAAGCTATCAGCCTAGCAGATATACAGAAGGCTCTTATAAAGAAGACTGAGAAGGCAGACCTAAAGACCTTCTTCCTACTAGCTATACTAGCAGAGTTTCAAGAGCTGTTCCAACCTGATAAAGCTGCTAACCTTCCTCTGCATCGTCCTGGGGTCGACTATAAAATCCCTATTAAACAGGAGAGCAACAGCAATAAGGCTGTACTACTATAAGGCCTGCTCTATAGCATATTATAGGAAGAACTCCTCGTTCTCTATAAGACCTTATAAGACCTACTAGATAAGGGATTTATCTGCACTAGCAGCTTAGAAGCATCAGCCCTAGTACTATTTATGCGTAAACTAGGTAGAGAGATTTGGTTTTATGTTAACTACTATGCTCTTAACGAACTTACTAAGCGCGATTAATACCTCCTCCTCTTGATCTGGGAAACACTACGCACTGTTAGCGCTGCTAAGTGGTTTACTAAGCTAGATATAGTAGCAGTGTTCTATAAGATCAGGATTGCTAAGGGAGAAGAGTATAAGACAGCCTTCTGGATAAGGTATAAGCTATTTAAATAGCTAGTTATCCTCTTTAGGCTTATAAGAGCCCCTGCCACGTTCTAATAATATATCAACAGTATACTCTGAGAGTACTTAGACGACTTTATAACAGCATATATAGATAACATCCTGATCTACTTAAACAGCTTATAATAAGACTATAAAGCAAAGGTTAAGCTAGTACTGCATAAGCTAACTGCAGCAGAGCTATATTTAGACCTTTATAAATATATATTCTCTGTGAAGACAGTTAAGTACCTAGGGTTTATTATTACAGCTGGAGTTAATATCTCTTATAACCCTGAGAAACTGAAAGCAATTAAAGGATAGGCAGCTCTAAAGACAGTTAAAAGAGTCTGAAGCTTCCTTAGATTTGCAAACTACTACTAGATCTTCATCCTAGTATACTTAGAGATTGCTAGACCCCTGATAGCTCTTATAAAGAAAGATGTCCCCTTCTGCTGGGGTAAGGAATAAAAAGCAGTATTCCAGGAGCTTAAGAAGATCTTCGCAGCTAAGGCTGTCCTGCACTAATTAGACCCTGAGCAGATAACCTATATTAAAGCTGATTGCTCCAGCTTTGCCCTTAGAGGAGTGCTTTCACAGGAAGATAAGCATAGTAGACGTTACGCAGTAGTATACTATTTGCAGCAGTTAAACAGCGTGCAGTTTAACTATCTAATTTATAATAAAGAGATGCTAGCTATTATAAGCTGTTTATAAGCATGGAGAGCGGAGCTATAGAGCGTTAATAAGTTCAAGGTTTTATCTGACTATAAGAACCTTAAGTATTTTATAATAAAGCAGAAGCTTACAGAATAATAAAGCTGATAGGCAGAAAAGCTATCATAGTATAACTTCGAGATTTAGTACTGCCTGGGAAGCGAAGCAGTAGTGCTAGACGTACTCTCTAGATGCGAATAAGATATACCTACGTCTCTAGAGGATGAGCGCAAATAAGGCTGGATTCTCTAGCTTCTTCCTGAAGTAGCCCTTTCCTTAGTATATATATAATGTATAGAGGTAGCACTAGTGATGCTTATATTTACTGATGATAAAGAACTATAGTAACTCTGGGATTAGACTTAAGGATAAGATGAAGTTTACTAGCAGATCTATACTGCAGTGAAACAGCGAGAAAGAAGTTTCCTTCTTAGTCTTAAGCTGAAAGTCTAGATTGCTGAGTGTGAGATTAATAACAGTAACTAACTACTCTTTAGAGACCAGATCTGGGTACTAGGTAGCAAAGACCTAGATAGCAAGGCGAATATACTATATACTTATATTATCTAAAGTATCTATAACTCAGTGTTTAGTGGATACCTAGGAAGAGATAATACCTTAGTACTAGTTAGTAGATGCTTCTACTAGCCTGGCCAGTCATAGTTAGTATAATGCTTCTGTTGTAACTGCGATGGCTGCAGGTGTAGCTATATCTAGAGAGAGCGTTAAAAAGGACTTCTGAAACCTCTGCTAATACTATAGCGTATACGAAGCAACCTTGCTATAGACTTTATTACTAACCTTCCCTTTACAGACAAGAGCGAGAGATTCCTTTAGGTTATTATTGATTGGCTAGGCAAGGATGTAACTCTTGAAGCTATAGAGAGTATAGAAGCTGAGGCGTGCGCAGAACGATTCCTTAGCTGCTATTTCTGCTTCTATAGTATCCCTGCGTCTATTATAAGCAATAGAAGTAGTAACTAGACGAGCTGGTTCTAGCGTCAGTTCTATAAGCTGTTAGGAATAGAACAGCAGCTTAGTACTGCCTACTACCTACAGACTGATAGAGGCCTGGAGAGGATGAACTAAGAGATCTAGGCCTACTTGTGTAACTATGTTACCTACTTGCAGAAGGACTGGGCAAATAACCTCCTAGCAGCTTAACTAGCGCTCTGCAGCTGTGATAACAGCGTTATTAGTATAAGCAGCTTCTTCTTAGAATATAGATACCACCTAGAGCCTATCTAGGTTTAAGAGGCAGACCTATAAGACTGTGAAAGCCCTCGCAAAGATATAGTATATAAGCTAGTAATAAGACTTCAAGATATAATAGATATAGCCTAATCAACCCTTATATTAACGCAGCAATGCTATAAGGAACTAGCTAATATAAAGCGCCAGTCTATAGAAAGACTAGAAATAAGCAACAAAGTCTGGCTTTATATAGAGCATTATAGATCCCTCAAGCCTTGCAAGAAACTAGATTAGCTATATTATAAGTATACAGTCATAAAGGTTATCTTACTATATATAGTAGAGCTTAATATACTAACAGCTATATACCTATACTTCTATATAGATAGCCTGAAGCGCGCAGACAACAACCTCTTACCTGGTTAAATACTAGACAACAAGCAGCTGCCACTGATTATAGATGACGAAAGCAAGGAAACCTGGAATATAGAGAGCATCAACGCAGCTACTTAGAAGTGTTAAGGGTGTGGGCGGCGCTGCGAGGTTCTGGTTAAGTGGGAAGGGTATGCAGAGAGGATATAGGAGCCTGTTAAGACGCTCTAGGGGACAGAAGTAATAGAGGCTTATGAATGCTGTTATGGCTCTGCGATAGAGCATGATAGAGACCCAGCCTTAGCGCTGCAGGTGTGCTGCTGGAGGGGAGCGGGGGGGTGATGTCACAGGCTAGAGCCTGGATCGATATCTCTAGCTTTGCCGGAGCAGTCTCCAAGATCCGGCTCCGTTGGACCCACTATTCTGCCGGGGTACACCGCCTAACCCGGTCTGCTTCACCGCTGTTAGGCGCCTATCCCTGTAAAGTCTTTTCTTCCTTCATCAGCTTAGAATAGTTAATCGACGGCACCTCTACGTTGAACAAGCCTAGGGGCCAGCCCCTTACAAATATAGCTGCATTCGGCGGTGACCCCGACAATGTTACGTTGTTTGGACAATCTGCTGGAGCAGGCTCAATCTACTACTGCCTCATGATCGCAGAGGGAACCGGGGACTTGTTTCACAAAGCCATATTACAAAGCGCGCCTCTGCAGATATGGACGCCAGATCGTGAAGAGATGGTTCGCTCGTTGGGTCGCCTTGCCCAGGAGAGACTCGCGACCGATACTAGGCCAAGGAGTTCCCGGGAGATGCTGTCCTTACAGAGTGAGCTTCTACTCGCTGCTACAGGACAGCTGCCCTTTGGTCCTCTCATGGGGCATGCGCCGTTACCCAGCCATACAGACGTACCTGAGAAGATCCGCCTGTTAGCGCGGCGAATCCCAATTATGCTTGGGTACACGAAGGATGAGGGCATCCCATTCGTCCGAATGAACAAGACCCTGCGTCCTTATATCAATCTGCCTTTTATTGGACAGATTATTGAGTGGATTGCAACTTGGTTCGTTTCGGGAAAGGTGTTCACGTGGCTCACCGATCGCCTCCACCAGCAGTACTTGGAGGCCGGGGGTCAGGCAACGCTCTACCGCTTCCAGTGGCACCCTTCACGTAGCTCATTGCGGGCGGCCCACTGCATCGAGCTGCCGTTCCTCCTTGGTCCTTGGGAGTCATGGAAAACGGCGCCTATGGTAGGAGGAGACGCATCTCGAGACGCTGTGGATGGTTTAGGTGACAGGCTCAAAGATACCTGGGTGGAGTTTGCATATCGTGGAAACGACAACATTCAGGGGTTCACAATAATCGGCGATGAGACAAAATGGGACGTAGTGAATCATTGAAGAAGCCACATGTCAAATAGCCTCCTGCAACTTTGCTGTTTATTTCAATATTTTTTAAGATAGGAGCCTATCATTCAATCTACCCTTTCGAGGAATAGACGATTGTTTGGGTATCGGCACGGCTCTTCACATATCTCTTCGAAGTCAACAAAAACCAGCTGATCTCTTGCGATATTTCTATTAGTAACGAGCCGTCTGCTTTGGAATATATCGACTTTCGAATTTCACGCTATCTTCACAGTAATCCCGCTTTAAATAATTATCCCAACTCACTTGGTGCGTCTGAAATGGTTCGACATGACAGGCTTGGCGCTGCAGGGGTTGGCTTCGGCGCCATCGAAGCTGGGCAAAAAAATCACCAACAATCCTAAACTCATGACCGACATTTAGGCACCGCTTGTTTTATGTTATCTTGGAGGCCATTTGAAATTGAGAAACGTACAAGCCCGGTTTTAAGAGACTCTCCATTTCGGATATTGGCTGGAGAGGTTCTTCATCTACGAGGCCCGGAACTGACAGCAATTGACAGACACACAATGCAACCAGCCGACGATTCCCATGACAAAGACTTACTACAACGAGAAAACGACTCGCAAGGAGGCAGCCACCGGCAATATATAAACATCCTCCGGGTGGCCCAATGTCTCTCACCCACCAATCAAGGGAACCCCACATCCCCGGTCCTCCGATGCAACCCCGGCTCCAACCCGCCGTCACATTTCTCGGTGCAAGCCACCCGAGATTTCCTGATTCTGCAGTTTTCTTCTTCGATGGCGCCGCCTCGTTACCGACGTTTCAGGGCTACACGTGCCCTCCCTTGACCGCATCCACGCACTCTCATGTGGTGGCTCCCAATCAATAATCGTCAGCACAACACCAAGACCCGGCATCCTATTCAGGCACTCCGGATGAATGTGTCCCATCGTGGCGCCGCGCGGTATGCGCTCGTGACAGATGTCGCCCACAGGGAAGCAAGGGACAACACGACAGCCCGCGGGGAAATGGCACGTTTGCTCTGCTTATTGGTGCCCGAGAGCCGGAAGGCGGCCCTAGATTGCTGAGCCAGCGATTCAGCGTAGCTTTTCACGATGGCACAATGTCCGACTCAGGTTTCTGTCATCAATAAACTTGCCCTTTTGGGTGTTCACTCAATATCGACTGCCGAGTTTCCGGATCAGTCGACGCGTCTCTCCGGCACCAGGTGATGCACTATATATGCCGTGCCTCTCGTCTCCTGGAGTGCATATTGCCTGAACTCGACACCGCTCATCATCCAACAAGCCGGGCTCCTCCTGTCAACTCGAGACACGCTTAATCGTTCTGTACAGACGTTCAAGCCAACCATGGGCATCGTTACTCCCTCCTCTTTGCTGCTATCCTTGGCAACGTTGGTCGCCTCACACGGCCATGTTGACTGGCTAGTGGCTGACAACGTCGCCTACCGCGGCTGGGACTCTCCCGCGTTCACCTACTCGCCTCCCACGTACCCGGTTGTTGGGTGGAAGATCGATGCCCCTGACAACGGTTTCGTCGAGCCAGTCAACTTTGGCACGGGCGATATCATCTGCCACAAGAACGGATCTCCCGCCGGCGGCCATGCCACCGTCCCTGCTGGAGCCAAGATCCAGCTCGTCTGGAACACATGGCCCGAGTCCCACAAGGGCCCTGTAATCGACTACCTTGCCAAGTGCAGCGGTGACTGCGAGAGCGTCGACAAGATCTCGCTGAACTTCTTCAAGATCAGCGCCGGCGGTCTCATTGACATGTCGCTCTCGAACGGCAAGTGGGCTGACGATGTCCTGATGGCCAACAACTTCACCTGGACCGTCCAGATTCCATCGAACCTGGCCCCAGGAAACTACGTTCTCCGCCACGAGATCATCGCGCTGCACTCTGGCGGCAACGTCAACGGCGCTCAGGCATACCCGCAGTGCTTCAACCTGCAAGTCACTGGCGGCGGCTCGCTCGCTCCGGCTGGTGTCAAGGGTACGGCTCTGTACAAGTCCGACGACCCCGGCATTCTCTTCAACCTGTACACTTCGCCTCTGGTCTACCCGATCCCTGGGCCAACTTTGGCGGCGGGTATTTCGTCTTCGACTGCTGCTCAGGGCACCGCCCGGCCCACGGCGACATCCAGCGCGACGGCACCCGGAGGCGGCGGCGGAAGCAGCCCCACCACGGCCCGGACGACAACGGCGGCGGCCCCGGCTACCACGACCACCGCCAGGACGACGACTACCACGGCGGCAGGCGGAGGTTCCGGCGGCAGCACCGTGCCCAAGTACGGCCAGTGCGGCGGTATTGGATACACTGGCTCGACGACTTGTGCGTCTGGCTCGACTTGCCAGGTTCTTAACGAGTACTATTCCCAATGTGTTTAGGATAGGAAGCTGAGGACTTTCGGCCGAGTGTAATTTCCAGCGGATACTAGAAGTATCAAAACATTCTTGTACATAGTTCAATAGCTGTTAGTGTATTCGTCAATCCGAAGTCTCTGTCTCGGTCATATGGTGTGCGTCAAATGCCGTGGTGATGATGGGGTCCGCTTCCCACCCTGGAATACCCTGGCTTCCCTTTTGATATGACTTGCAGATTGATGTGACAAGCACTCTAAAAATTTGAATTCGTGTATTCTCAATCCAGACAAACTGGCTGAGATCCCACCGGTGTGAATACGAATACGACAAGCCCCACTCAGCCGGTGGGCAGCTATCTCATCTTATGTCTGCCCCTCCTTTCATGCCTTTGTCTTTCTCCTAATTCTAATTCTCGCTCCTTCGGGAGGGAACAATGCCTCAGTCATCCAGTAGTTTGGCGGTCTTTGCCCGTTGTACTCTGCGGGGAACTCGACATCGTAGTGACCCAAAACATAGGCAATAATCATCTTCAACTCAAAGTCGATCAGGAAGCGGCCAGGGCACGCGTGCTTCCCATGTCCAAACGGCAAATACTCGGTGCTGGTGGTGACGAACGAGACAGGGGGCACCTTCTCATCCTTGGCCGCGGCGTTCTCGCGAATCCGGGAGAACCGGAACGGGTCGTACTTGAGGGGCTCCTCGAAAATGTCGCCGTCTGTGGCAGCGGGTTGTCCAAGGAAGGAGATGAGGGTGCCCTTGGGGAGATGATTTCCGTCTGGACCCTTGTATCCATCAACCATGACCTTGCGGAAGACTGCGCGTCCACCAAACGATTGGAGGCGAAGAGTCTCTCGGGCAACGCTGTCGGCCTTCATCATCTTGCTGACTTTCGCTTTCGTCCAGCTGTCGTTGCCATCTTCGTACAGGATGCGGTTCACTTCGTCGCGCAGGATGGATATGGTGTTGAATTCGGAATCGGAGCCGATGATGTTGAGCAGCATGTTCGTCGCTTGGATGCTAGTCTGATGCATTGAGCCGAAGTTCGCAGCGATGAGACGTCTCGTCATCATGTCGACGTTGTTGAACTCCTCGACGCGGTTCTTTTCGGCGTACCTCGCCATCATCTGCAGGTGGTCTTGCGGTTCCGGATGATCCGGGTCGTTGCGGTCGTACTTCAAGCTCTCGACGCGCTCGTTCCAGTACGGCTCAAACATCTTTCTCAGTCTTTTGATCTTACCGTGCAGAGGCAGGTTCAGGAGGTAGCCAACCAGAGGCCTCAAAATCCTGGGAGCACCTCCGACAGCTCCAGCATTGACGACCAGATGGTCGATGATCTCGTAGTTCAGTTTGAAATAGTCCTGGTCTCGGCCTGGATCGCAATAGTTAGTATAGAGACAACCTTTGAAGAGATATTCATCTTACATATGGGCAATCCGATGGTGAAGCGACCGGCCGCTTGTGCGACAATCTGTCTGATCAAAGAGAATAGGTCGATCTCCTTCCACTCGGTCTCTGTACCAAACCACCTGTCGACCGCGATGCCCAGCTCGTTATTCATAGCAGCACAGACATTCTCCAGGATGAGATTCATGTCCGTCTTGACGAGATGCCCCTGCCAAGCATCCGTCACATATCGGGCGTCTCCAAGCGCGTAGTGGATCTGATCGACCTCCGCGAATGCTTCGCTGGGGCTCAATTGGTCTTCAGGCTGCGTCAAGACCCATCGCATCGTGCTCGTGGGCATGATCACCTCGTGGCGAAAGCCCAAGCCGGGGATCACAACGGCTTTACCTTTCTTGGCATACTGCATCGACCAACGCGGGTTAGCGTCCCAACTGGATTGATGGGCGGCGATAAAGGAATTTGGACTGACGTTGTCAAAGGCCTCCCGGAACAGGCCTGGGCAGTCTGTGTAGTACCGAAGGATAGTGCGGAAACTGAATCGCGTCGCGCCCTCTGGCTCGCCGATGAGCGCGATGCACTCCGGGTAGGGGATTCTGTAGAATGTTCGGCTGATGAGGAAGAAGATCACAAAGCTTCCCGCTGCCAGCAGGCCGATTCCTGACCAGCTGGACAGCTCGGGGAAGATTAGTGACGTGGGGGCCATTGTGGACCGCGCGTTCTGAAACTGGCGTTCAAATTACAGCAGTCTGCGGTGTCCCGAGTCGTGACAGCTTCACCACGGGTGAGACGGATGGATAAGGTTGATGTTCGAATTGACCAAGCTCCGTGTCAAACTTGAGGGGAAGCTCTGGGGGTTTTAACTCATCTCAATGCTGACATACCCCGTCCCATGTTTGGGTTAACGGGGCCACCGGTGGGAGACGCGAGCCAGAGAGTTGGGCCCAACGAGGAGACTAGCAAGGATGATCCCCCCGTAGCGCGCCCGCATCCATGCCAACTTGCCAAGGGAAGTGCGCGCGACGGAAGCCTGGACATTTTGTAGGGCTGCCTGGAGGCCATCGGCTCCGGACATCCCAAGGTAAATTGCTTCGGCTTTCTATGACCCTGGGCAACACAGCAACATCCAGGTGACCGACAGCGGATACATGCAGCAAGGCAGCACGTACACAGTTGGACAAAGTCGTCATCAAAACAAACTCAGAGCACAGTCACGTAGCTTTCGAACCACGGCGGAGACTCTCACACAAGATTGACTCGATGAACCATAGGAGTAACACGTTTGTCCGTGTGAAGCTATCATCATGCCATTTCTCAGCCAATTGACAAGAACTGCATCCTTCGCGGTTCATTGGCTTTCATTCGTCCCCTTAGCGTATGGTAAGCAGCCACATTCCGAAGAAGGCAATGCGTAGCAGCGCCAACTTCGCCCGTCATTCAAAAGGATGCGAACCTGCAGCATCTGGATTTGTTCCTTGTTCTTATTTCATTAGGCTGAATCTCATTGGTTGGCTCGGCCCTGCCCCTGCAGAGTGCGAGATCTTGGCCGTTCCGCCCCCAACCCCAACTCAACTAACTCAACAGACAGACAGATGATAAGTTCAAAAAGGATCAGCATGAAGCTCAAGAGCAAAAGATTGGACGAACAGGGAATCGAACCCTGGACCACTCACATGCTAAGCGAGTATTATACCACTAAACCATTCGCCCAAAAGCTGATTTCGCCCGGACTTGAACCGGAGACCTTCAGTGTGTTAGACTGACGTGATAACCAACTACACCACGAAACGATTGGGATTGATGAAGACCGGCAGCGGAAATCAAACATATGGAGTATTGGCGTTTGGTGTGGTGGGAAATTTGAGTCGCGAACCGAAAAGAAAGCCCTCATGTGGGTCCGGTCCCGGCCTGTTCGGCGGGGCAGCCGGAGCACGGCCGGAGCCTACCTTAGACAAGGAGGCTTTAGGTTACTTCAAAGTGCCAGATCACGTTGGGTGAGGACGAAAGTATCACTGTGATCGTATTATTATACATAATGCTTTGAATTTTCCATAGGATTCGAAAATGTAACATAATCGGAGATTGCGCTCCCGTAATCATGATTCCACTTTTGCGAGAGAAAGGCTTTATTTTACGGTGTCGAGTTGTGACAAACCGCACATGATTCAGGTCTGAAGAGTCTCCCGCAATCAGTCTTGGACATCCCAGTTGTAATTTTCTTTCATAGCTTTCCGATTGCCTCAACAAGAGTCTTTCCAATGACTCCAGCACTAGGCGGGTTCTGACCGGTAATTAGCCGGCCATCCTTGCCGCTGACCACAACCTTCACTCCGAAAAGCTGATCTGCCTTCACGTATTGAGCTCCGTGAGCCTTCAACTCAGTCTCTAGCAAGAACGGCATAGCGTCTGTGAACTGATACACATCCTCCTCGGCATTGGAGAATCCAGTCACCTCTTGGTCCTTCACCAGGTACTCTCCATCCGACAGCTTGACGTTGACCAGGGCTTCAGGACCGTGGCAGACGGCCGAGACAATCTTGCCGTTCTCGTAGAACTCACGAATAAGTGCGTGGGAGACCGGGTCAACGGCCAAGTCGAACATGGCTATACGGGAAGGTTGTCAGCGTTCTCACGACCCTCGCTTCGTTTCCGCATTGCTTGACTTACGTCCGTGGCCAACGTAGAAAATTGCAGCAAACTCGGAAGATCTTTGAAGCATAGTCTCCAGCTTCTCCGTCTTCTTCCAGAAGCTCTCCCTCTCTTTCAAGAAAGTTTGACATTCTTCGTCATCTTTGGCTTCTTGGACCGAATAGGGATCGATCGGAGCTTCGCCGCCCTTGGGCGAAGCAACGACAATGTCCACATGGGGAGCGAGTGCGTTGTACGGGTGCACGAATTCAGGAAGGTACCATCCGGTCTTCATGCCATCTCGCGTAGGGAGGTTGTCTTGGGATGTCAAGACGACGAGAACCTTGGGCTTTACAGACATTGCGAGGAAGGATAGAAGGAATTTCTATAAACAGTTGTAATGGTCAACCGGCGGCCACATCAAGACATTCAATCTGGCGTGTTCCAAGCCATCTTTTTGTATCTCCTAGCATAGCGGATTTAGAGTTTGGACTCCGTAACAGTAGCCAATTCGGGCCATGATTCCCCACTGGAGTTGGGTTGAGCCAAGGACAAACATCCTGGCAAACATCACCAGGGTGGATACTTTGTCTCTCGAGGCTCGGCAACGTCATCTCTAACTCCTTGCGAGATTCTTCTCGTCCTTGAAAATGTGGTTGTCGTCGGTTCTAGCGGAAATTGACATGCTATGTCCGAGTGTCAGTGCATGACGGTTGTCTTTAGTAATGGTTCAAAAAGAGCGAGGAAACTGCCGTCGAGTCAAGAGCCTATATAAGCTCCCAAGTGTTCTCCAACGGGCATTGCGCACAGTTGACAACGACCGCCTTCGCCTCGTACGCTTTCCGACTGCATCCCATTCATCATTCGCAAGCAACCTCCAATCGCCAAGAGCCGCCATCAACCGCAATGACCATCACAATCACCGTCGTCTTCCCCAACGATGACGATGCCCAGTACGACATCGACTACTACGTCACCAAGCACATGCCCCTGATCCAGGAGAGATGGGCAAAGTACGGCGTCAAGTCTTGGTCCGTCACGAAATTCCAGCCTGGCGCAGATGGAGCCAAGCCGCCGTACGCATTCGGGTCGGTTGTATACTGGGATAATATGGACCAGATCAAGACAGCTTTTGGAGGCCCGGAGGTTGGGGAGATCATGGGCGACGTCTCCAACTTCTCCAACAAGGAGCCGATCTTCCTGACTGGCGAGGTTCTGCGTGAATAAGCAGACAAAAATGGGTTCAGGGACGTCTGGTGCTGGAATAGGAGGCTAAATTTCCGGGTGTGGTGTTCAGTCGGGAGAGAAGGGGTTGCGTATTGCACGATCATCACGTGTGTCTAGCTTCACAAAACAATGAAGCTTCTCAGCATTACTCATCCAGCTAC
The DNA here is from genome assembly GCA_018853505.1 of Colletotrichum camelliae. Lineage (NCBI taxonomy): Eukaryota > Fungi > Ascomycota > Sordariomycetes > Glomerellales > Glomerellaceae > Colletotrichum > Colletotrichum camelliae. The sequence continues at coordinate 1,228,242 of JAELVL010000001.1, forward strand.
ACTTGTCGTTCGCCTCTCCTCATTCACGCTCGAAGATCAGCTCGTCGCCTCGCACCCTTCCCCGCATGCCCCCCGAGACGTGGAAAAGATGGTTCATGGAATAATACAATCCCTTGTCCGGTTGGCTTTCTAGCCATATAGGAATTGGCCCAGCGCCACAAGACTTGGCCAGCATGCGTTCGCAACGGCAGGTCGGGACCCTCCATTACCATAACCTAGGTACATCCTCAGCAGAGACAGAATGAGTGGCTCCCTACTATAATTAATCGATTCGTGTCTCAAATTCTCATCCCAGCATATTAACGCGAGTAAAAGGAAACATTGTTCGATTGTCCCTACTCGTATCCCCAAAATTACTCCCATTGATAACGACAAACCAATCGCCATCGAAGCTAAGTCTGTTGCACACACATCGTATTGGTTTATTTGACTTCCGGGAACGTCACCCTGTCTATGAGCTTATTTCCCTCGATCCGACGATGCAACACTGCAGCACGAACTCTGGGGTATGTCTGCCCCAAATCGTGCCCTTTTCGACCTTCCCCTTCTGGCTACAGCATGCATTCTCTTCGCTGTAAACCAGGGCACCACCTTTCCCCGAGAAGCTAATTGCTCCTGCATACTCTGTCACACCTCACATGTATGCGAACACACCGACCAGGAGCGATGAAAAACGTGAACACCACGCGAGAAACCTTTCATCCTCGCCATCTCGCGTGTCACACCCAAATCACCCGTCCCTCTTGGCTGCGTCCAAGCGTATTCTCTTCACCCAAATATCTTCTGCATCCGCCTGTCTGCCCATCGACCCGGATCACCAAATTTCCACCACTCCCAAGAAGGCTGTCTACATTAGCCGGTCCTTGGCGCAATCGCTTCCTGGTAGTATCTTTGCCAAGATCCCGAAGCAGCGGGTCGGATGGCAATCATTGGCGATGCACGACGCGAATCTGACAGGGTTCTCCGCATGGGACCATTCGAGGTGACGATGTTGCAAAAAAGAAAGCAGGGAGAGAGGAACCCGAATTTTAAGAGCTTCCGTTGACCGAGATCGGATGTGATGACTGCGGCATGGCAGAGTTGCACCTTTGGTTGTGTATAAGTAGGATCCTGAAGATCGTCTGCTTCTTCCCCTGCCTCTACACGCTGTTTTTCTGGTGGATTGTCCTAGTCACCAAGAGCGTCTAAGCAATAATGAGACTGACAACAAAAGCCATCCTCTGCGCCTTCGCAGGTCTGGCCACAGCCAACCCTCTCGACTGGCTCGGCATCGCCTCCTGGGATGTCGAGGGCTACGCCAAAGATAACCCTCTTGGCAAGACCACCGGCGGCAAGGGTGGCCCAACGGTCACCGTCTCCACCATTCCAGAGCTCCAGACCGCCGTCGCCGGCACCGATCCTAGAACCGTCGTCTTGAAAGGCTCTCTCGAGCTCCCCGCGCGGCTCAAGGTCGGCTCCAACAAGAGCCTCGTCGGTTACAAAACCACGGCGCACATCACCGGCAAGGGCGTCGACGTCTTCAACTCGACCAACGTGATCCTGCAGAACTTGAAGATCAGCCATATCCTAGACAACGACTGCATCACGATCCGGAACTCGACGCGGGTGTGGGTGGACCACAACGAATTTACATCAGACATCACCAAAGGTCCTGATTTCTACGTAAGCTCCAACTCAACTTCCACCCTCCACACAGAACTGATGCTAACTCATAAATTATAGGACGGCCAAGTCGACATCATCCGCGCCTCGGACTGGATCACCGTTTCCTGGAACTACTTCCACGACCACTGGAAGTCCTCGCTGGTCGGCAACGACGCGACCTTCCGCGACCTCGACTCGGGCCATCTGCACGTCACGTACCACCACAATTACTGGCGCAACGAGGGCACGCGCGGTCCCGCGGGGCGCTTCGGCCGCCAGCACATCTACAACAACCTGTACGAGGACTTCCTATACCAGGCCATCCACTCGCGCTCCGACAACCAGGTGCTCGTCGAGGGCAATGTCTTTCGCGGGGACACGCGCGAGGCGCTCAGCACTTACGGGTTGGTCATCCCTGACGACTCGCCGAATACGTGTACTTGTGGGGATGAGGAGTTGGATGGGTTTGCTAATCTTGGGGCTCGTAAGTTTTCACATCCGTTGTATGCCACGGGTTCTGCTAATTGTTTTGTGATAGCCAACGATTGGGGCAAGGCTGGCGTCAACATCACTCAGAAGGGTGACTTCTACAAGGCGCCTTATAAGTTCAAACTCACCCCGCTGCCACTCGTATCCCCAATCGTGAAGCTTGGTGCTGGTGTTGGAAGAGTGTAAGTAGCTGCGTGCAAAGGGGAGAGCCCTCGACAATGTGCTTGGAATAATTCCCGGGCAAGAAGGATGCGGGTCAGGCTCAGCCCTTCTGCCTACCACCACAAATACCTGGACAGTAATTCATCACTAAATAAATCCTGTCACATACCGAATATCACTCATAAACAAGAGACGACTTCTTTCATCGGCGGTTTCTATTAGATTCTCCAGCTAGAACCGGCACATTTCGCCTTTTGTGATAGAAGCTTATTCGTCATTGATCGAAGCCAACAATCTTGCATAAGACGGTCTATATTAATTATGCCAATTTCAATCTTTCTTACTAAAATAAGGTAGCACAACGAATGGGCGATCTACAAGGAACCGTGACGTCGTGGCCTAACATCGAGATAAAGCACTCACAGTATGTGTGTTAAGTGACATGATTACAATACACATGCTGGGTGACCAAAGTCGACTTCCTCCCGGAAAGATGTTTATCCCCGATGTATAGGGTTCCAAATAAAGCCTCAATTAACAGAAGCTCCAGACAGCATTTTCACAGTAGAAATAGGTGATAACCCTAAAAACACCTACGTCAAGAGGGCTACGTGGGCTAGGAATCGTCGCCAAATACCACGATTCATTCTCAGACCCACGCCACATTTCCTGGCTTCCCATTATGTACTTAGACAAACCTTCATCATGAATGCCAGATTTCAAAGCATCCTCTCTTTTTCAATCTTTTGATCCACAAGTTTCATATTGTTCATGGAGTGAGACCGATTTGCGTTTGTCACTATATATCAAATAAACTTATGTTGAGCCTTCTTTCCACACCGCGCCGCCAAATGGGCGGTCGGCATCCACGGCTTACATTCTAATGTTGATTGCTAAGGGGAATCTGGAATGACAACCCTTGATTAGTTACTGGAATTGAATTACTCTCGACGTAGCCTTCTGTTCTTTGGTGATTCGAATCCGCATAAGGCTCAGACGATACAGACGCCAGAAGATCACATTGAATCAAAATGGCGTGGGGATACTGTACTTCTTAGCCATCGCTTACGGATACAATGGAAAGCCATGGCCACGAACGTGGGCTCCATCTTCAATCAAGGTAACAGTTTTCCTTGCAACCACATTTGTGCAGGAGAAAAAGCACCACTTGAGTTATGGAGAATTTATATACACATCAAAAGCGCCTCGCCTCTGCAGAATGAGTTCATACGCATTCTTGTGTAAATTAGTAAATGTTCACAGAGCTAATATCCTCTACCACAACAATCATATTGGCGCGTCCCTGCTCTTCTCTTTGCAGAACAAGGACCCGAAACCAATCGTCTATCAACTTTCACGAGAGAGAGCGTTGACCCAAACCCATCATATCATGACGAGTCCCTTCCGTCCGCCAGCCATACTTCTCCCAGATTATCAGGAGAAGTATACTCCATGATCGGCATGTAAGATAAAAGTTCACAATGCGTCGGTACTAGTAGTTACCACCTGCACGCGCCAAGATGACCCACGCAAGTCCTTCGGGGTAAATACGACAAGTACTAGAATTGCAAAAAGTCATGCGAAAACTTCAATTGTGTGGAAACATCCAAGCGCTTCCTGGACAACCTCTCAGATATATCAGGCCACAACCGTGCGGGAGTGAAAACCGATCCGCCGGCAGTATAAAGTCTCTATTGTTCTCCTTGACTTGCAGGCATAGCACCAATCCATTTCGCCGCGGTAGGCTTGTGAAGAGAGGAAATCTCACATTCGATCAATACCCAAAGCTTCAGGCCACGTCTGGGTAGAAGGTTTGAAGCCATCTCTTCGCCTCGAGTAGAGACCTAAATCTGTGATGGCATGATTCCTATCTTTCAATACGTTTACCAATACTCTCAGGACGTAAGTGCGAGACGGGAATAGCTTCATTGTCGAGGAAAAGTTTGTTCCAGAGTTATCACGCACAGGGTAACTCAGGATGGGTCACATACTCGTGCGGCTCTACACAGCGAGGAGGCAGTGAGTATAGTGTCCTGATTCGTCCCAACATTCACGTTGCTGCGTTGTTCGCAACAATCTCCATACCAGAAAGACCACTCACCTTATATACGTCCCCTCCAGCAACGAGTCCACACCACCACCGCACGCACGTAACCTCTATTCCTACCAGGGCCTCTACGCCGTACCGTCTGGGAAAACTTCCGGCCCTCACGTTGAAACCGACCGCACCGTTACACCTACATCGACCCAGCGATGAGCACGAACATGCTATAAGACCACGTCATCAGATCCAAAGATAGAAATTCTCCAAACGAACCCAAATATGTCAGTTTCCTCGATTGTGACAGGCAGATTTCCCCCAGCCCACTCGAATTTTCTGTTCGATGTGGAGAGTCTTGCACTGGGAGTTGGAGGCAACCTTCTCATCCGTTACATGTTCCCTTGAATACGCTCGTCTACACTGCAGACGACGATGCCAGACGACGGTTGAAGACTGCGATCATCAACTTCCACTGTAGCTATCCCAAATGCTGCGAGAGGAAGCAAAGCCCCCGCCCAACCTTTTGTTCGCCAAGCAACAACAAATCAAACACCCGACAGCATCGTTTGCCGAGAACCAGCTCAGTTAAGCGGGACAAACGACTTCTTATATCCCAGGTCGCCCTCTGCAGTTGTCACATCTCAGCTGTTAAACCAGGGCAGAAAACAAAACATCCCAGCTGAACACCTCAACGGAGATTTCACTCCCCTCCTTCCGACCAACCAACCAACCAGGCAAACCCTCACATCCAAATGAATCAGTCACAACACACCCGCGGAGAAACTCACCGCCTCAACTCCCCATATCCTCGTCCCGTCCATTCCCAGTATCCTCCCAGTTGGCTTCATGTTCAACAACTTACCCACTTACTAATAGCCCGACGTCAAGAAAGCGGATTCATCCGACCTCAGACTTCCAACCTCCTTCTCCGCTACCACAAACCAGAACAGATGCCGACATCTCCCCGAACGAGCCAACACACCCTCTTCAGACGAAACAAACCACAAAAGAAAGCCCACTCACACACACACACACACACACACACACACACGTATCTACAGCACAACAAAACCTTCAACTGCAACACACATGAGACGGAAAAAAACAAAGAGGACAAGAAAGAGACAGAGATCATCCCGTTCGTCCTTTTCTCTCTATCACCACTTCCCCTCCATCTCTTTTCTCTTCACCACACCAAGTCATTCGGTCCGCAAGTCTAAAAAGGTTGTCAGTCCCAACAACATCCCACTTTCGCCCCAACCCAACCTTTTCCCACCGTAGACTTCGTTTATGTTCTCCCGCCGGTTAAACCACAACCCACTCACACGAACCCTTTCAACTTCACCCCAAACAAGGCAACAGACTCGTCGAGATGAAGCCCGCCTCGTATTTTTGCGAGAAACTATTCAGCTCGCACACGCGACGGTACTCACGATGAACTATATCAAACCTTGACATATCAGCCCCCTGAGTGAAGGCCACCCCACCTGGAATGCAACGCGCCAATATGTTTCGATTGACTTTGAGGCGGCATATCAAAAAGGCCAACGCAGTCACTTCGGAAATTGCCTTCACATGCAGCTGGAGAGTTCCACTGCACGCCGAAGTAACAAAGACCGACTTCTGCGTCAGAAAAGATGCCTACTCGACTGCATGTGAGTACCTTTAGCCATCTGAAGAGGAAAGTCGCAACGCCGGCAGGCCTTGGTGCTGACGCTGGCCGGAGACCGGTGCGCTAAGCCCATAAGCGCGAAGAACGTTACCACCTTCCCGAGACTTTAGGAGAAATAAATGCGACCTCAGGCTCCCGTGGCTCCTTAGCTGTCCGACGTCGGCCGAGTGCAATCGACTCGCGCGGTCGTATCGGCGCAGAGATGATCCCTCCAAGGAGTCCGATGGCCAGCGTGAACGAGACGACCTGAAGGAAGTCGAGCCTCACCATTGATCTCAACGTCTATCCCCGCACCCAGCTTCACATGACAAACTCTCCATGTACACAAGAGACGCCAGAATCTCAGTGGCGGCTGCCCAAAACTCACACTTAAGGTTCAGCTACCCGACTCACCGATAAATGTCCAAAAACGGAACATTTCTAACCGTCTTGGACGTCGTGCCGTCCGGGTAAGAATCCCACAAGCTTCCCCGGAGCACGTCTGGCGTTCGGGCCCCTTCCTTGCTGTCCCCGGAGGACAGCCAAAGGACAGGGGCGATTTTTGAGATAGAACCGCAGCTTTGGATTGGTCAACTTGCAATATCCGATTGAACACGAGCTCATTTTGGAGACAGGATCGACGACGACGAGCTGCTTGAGTCCTGGACCAACATGCTGGAGCGTGACGTACTAGTTAATGAACAGTGGATCGTGATGCACTGCGCAATTGCTCTTTCTGGAATACGTCACGGCGTCGAGTGTTGACGGTTTACTGCCTTGCTGCGAGAGGCAACCAACATCCTATTGCTGTTGGCAAACTGAAGCCGCGCAGAGGTGACAGCTCCCGGTACTGTTCATAGCGTGCAACGAAGAGGTGACAGCTTGTTCATAGCGTGCAACGATGTGTCCCGTGAGGCCATGAGGGAATAACGACAGTATTCTGCCTAAGAACCGGAAACATGAGTCAAGAGTGGGTTGTCGCTAAATGTACGCCCTGCACAAGAACACAAAAGTACTTGCGCTGAGCTCGCTATCCAAAAAGGCCAAAAGGGTAAGGCCAAAAGTCTGCCCAGACGACAATTTTGCAAACGAACAGGAGGCTCCCACGCTCCTCAAACTCTGCCGGTCGTCGTCGAGGTGCACACGCGTAGAGGATAGAAGGTGACCTGGCGGATTCGAACAAAAAGGTTTCATAGCCGAGTCAGGGTTGCGGCGGATGAGTGGCCGTGGGACATCGCACCGGGCACGGGGGCGCAGAAGGCCGAGGAACCTGGCACATTACCGCGGACGGACGGGATGTTTGCGACGCGGCAATGGCGAACGGAGCTGTTGAACGAGGACTCCGGACGGCCCAGGTCAACAACAGGGCAGGGGTGTCGTCGATCAACGTGGTCCTTTCCCCAGAGTATGGCGACTCGACCTCCCGAGTTCAGATGCGGCCTTGTCGCTCAGATTGGCTTCCAAGATTTTGGGTGGACCGGAAGAGTTGCAACAAAAAAACATTGGAATGCTGCGACGGGGTGCGCTGGAACGGAGATTGCTTCTCACCAGGCGTTGCAACCCTCGTTATCGGACGACAGCTGAGGGCAAAGCCGCGTGTCAGCGAGGACGGCTTCGAGAAGCTTTCCGCTGGGGAGTCGCTCTGTGTAGGCGAACGCACTGTCGGAATACAGTGCTGCATTGCAGGTTCTGGATCAGGGAAGACGTGCATTCGCGAGCTTTGTGGAATTGAAAAAGACAGCTGGTGATTCGTCTTGACAGCATGCGGATGAGACAAGCCCAACCTTGCTAGCTCCAAAATGCTGCTGAGAACGCAAGTCAGTCCGGTGTCTGATGAGGGCATGGCTAGGCAGCGCCCGCCTGACATTGGGACTAGCATCGAGGCTTATGTACCCAGTGGACTTGATGTACATGTTCAGAATGTCCTTTGGAGCCATTCCGGGCTCCGGAAGCATGTAGTTTCGAGGAGGCACGCAGGCGGTGTTCAATGGGGTTGCGGCTTTGGAGGGCCAGACGGTAGAGCGCGTTTGTCGACGATGACAGTGGTTGAAGACCATTCGACTGACGGCAGACTTCTTGTGTCACGACCGGATGCTTGCAAGAACTGGTGTCCGTGCACAGGACAAAAATGCTCAGACAAGGGCTTCTCAGCTCTCAAAGGGCCCCTGAAGAAACGGCCGGAGATGAAAACGCGGGTGAGATTATGCCGGACCTTGGTCGTGGGACGAAGAAGAAACGGCAAGACCCAAGTCGTCCAAGGGCACCACTCGCTGCCATGAAGTTTCGACTGGCGATGGCATTTACCCCGTCTACGGGCAAATGTGTGAAGCCCAACAAGATAGCCATCGCAGCTTGCGGTGGCAGGCTCAAATGCCACTGATGAGGGCCGCTTCTGAGGCCCGAGAGGCTAGGCCATAGCGAGCGAACCTGGTGGCCAGTTAAAAGCGAGGGAGAAAAAAAGCTAGAGATCTAACTCTTTCCACACTTCGATCCACGGTAGCAGTGGGAATTCTCCTTTTTGTAGACACCCCCCTCCACCCCGGTCGGATGATTTCATTTCTCGATTAAAGACCTGTCGAGTCCATGATTCGTCCACAAGCCAGCAGCTCGCGGATGTGAACACATGGACGGTTTTCCTTTCCATGCCACTCTGGCAAGGCTTCACATAACGGCAAGTCCCAGACATTGAACAAGCCAAACACGATGTCGCTATTGGCAGTGAAAAATTTGCCTGACATTTCCTGGAATAATGGGGTATACTTGAGGATCTTCCGGGCTGGGCCGGCTTGCCCGGCTGGCAGATTAGTTGTCGACGGTGCGCCTTGTACTCAGTCAAGTTAGAGGATCACCGCCTGGGCGCGCCGCTCGGGCGCTGAGCCGACAGGGGAAAGGCAGCGCTGTCGGCACCGCGTGTACGGCAAAGTGTTGGCCCGTCCGGACCGCCGCCGTGCAATAAACGCGTCCCCTAGATGCCGAAAAAACAGCGTGTCATGGAGGCGCGAAAACACTTTAACCAGCACTCGTAATGGAGGGGCCGGCACTATTCTGCCCTTGTAGACAGGGTTTTCAGAAGCGACCCGGTGCTTCGGCGTGCCCATGCCCAGAGGGAGAAGTTGAAAAATACAGATGACCGATGGTGCTGACAACGTCATCTGAAAGCCAGGGGTGTCCTGTTCAGGAGAGGGACCAGGGAGAGGCAATATCGACGTCCGCTATGGACCAGTTGCCAATCCGAGCGCGTTCCTCTGCGCAAGGAAGCCATGACTTTTCAGAAGGAGGAAGGGGAGAAATAATTGACGTGTCTTTTCTGAAGTCAGGGTTGTCTCGTCGGGCAGACATCGTCCACCGGCTCCGGGTTCATCGGTGATGAGCGGGACAGGGAAAAGAGCCGCGGAGGAGAGGTCCGACATCGAGGGAGGTCGATGCCACGTCGTCCTCGGGCGTGTCGCTGACCCCGATGCGATGGAGACGAGGCCATGGATAGATGGCAGAGAGAGTGAGTGCACGGCAGTCGCAGCAGCAAGTGAGTCGGGTGTTTGGTTGGCGGCACAGATGGAGCGAGAAAACACCTGGACCGTGGGAGTGGTGCTCATGACTTGTTTGAGTTGAGTTGATACTGTTGCGGCGTTTCGAAACGTGGTGCGCGCACAATCGGCTAGCGAGGCGCGAGTTTGATAGCAGCTGCAGCAAAGGTTAATAGCACGACATGTCACACGGATGACCCTTCACTTGCCTCTGGCGACTCGACGTCGATTCCTCGAGATGGACAAGCTCAACTCAAGACGGACCAGGAGGCTGGCCGACGCTTCTCGGAGTCCACGAGGGGTTCGCGTGGAGGGGGCCAGCGGCGGGAAAAAGAAATGAGAGGAGGCCGTGTCTCAAATGCAAGTTGCCCGTCTTCGCCTGGCGTGCCCGCCATCCCATCTTTGGTGGTGGTTGTTCGGCAGCCGGTGGTTGATTAGAGAGAGACATGTGAGCGGGAAGGACCCGATCAATGAACATCATCTGGAATGGCGACCAGAAAGACCGCATTCTCAGCTGGGATTGCCGGGCCGATGAGGCCCATGACAGCTGGATACGGCGAAGATAGCGAAGTGGTTATCGTGCCGCCCGAAGTAAAAGAAAGCATCGTATGGGGCAGCTGTTTTGCAGTGCAGGGAATGATGGCGAGAGGTGCAGATGTTGAGGTTGAGGCTGGGTTGATGGGAGGCCTGGAGGATTGGGATGTGACGCAGGGTTGCAGGATGGCATGGCGGGCAGAGCATCCATGTGCGACGGGAATAGACAGCTGCGAAAATGACTGATCTGGCGGCTTGTCGATGCTAATAACGCAGTCTATGCATCTTTGGCAGCGGCGACAGTCAATGTCGAATGCAGGCAGGTTGCGCATACCTAGCAGCAGCATCGTGAGTTGGCAATCAGGTGAGGCGAGGAGGTGGTGATTTGGACCCTCGGAGCTTGTCCTTCTCAGTAGAGGAAGCCAAGCGAGTGGCAGCTGCGTACCTTTCCTCCCGTGCGGTGCCTTAGGAAAGAGCCGATAGGATGACTCCCTGCTGCAGGGAAGGAGCCCCTCCCCATTGGGCACGCCCCCTCCCCTCTCTCCTTCCGTGACGCCATTTCGCGTTCAGATCGGTACGTACCGGAGATGCCGCTGGAGCCACCCCTCGAGCTCAGGCAGAGTTGGGAAGGAGTCGATGTATTGTATTCGTGCGAATACCTGCGAAAGTACTCTGTACGGATAATGAGGTGAGCTGGTATTCGTACACAAGGGAAGTAGGGCAGGGCATCAGCACTTTCTGGTTAGCGTGTCTCTCCCGCCCCCGTATGATCTGCCCGGAGGATTGCCCTAGGTACCTTACCTAGGTACCCTTAAATGCCCTACCGTCTCTTTGGGCTGCTGCGAAATGAGGTTCGATGCACAATAACTACTTAGTAACCTCTGCATTTTCGGCGTGGTGACAAGAGACAGCAACAAGGTTTTCAGGCAGACGGGGGACGCGAGGAGACGACGCCGGGGTTCATGGGGGTGACCTGTGTGCGATGCTTGTCAAGACAGCAGCTCCATTCCATGCCAAGAGCGCACAGTCGCCGACGGACAACAGCGGCTTTGTGTTGACCTTTTTGATGGGGATTGTCTTGCTGCCGGCTGGGAGGTAGGCACAGGCACGTACGGATAGGTGGTAAGGAAGGCAAGCAGGCAAGGCCAGGCCCGAGATGCACGAAATGCGTCTCCCTCCCTTTCTTCCTTCCAGGTTCCATTGGCACCTGCCTGTCGTCTTCCAATCGGCAGTCGTAGAATTGCGGGAAGGACATGTGCGGCAGGTACCACCTGGAGAGGGAGGTACACCCGCAGACCGTCTCTTCCATTCGTAAGGTGCCATGGACATGGACGAGACGTGCATCTTTCTAACCTGGATTGCCTGCCTCGCATCAGGGAGCTAACCGGACGTTGGCACTTGCTTGACTCTGAAGTGCCTCGCAAGTCGACCCAGCGGTTCCCGTGTCCTGTGTATCCATTTCCTACCTTATCCGAAGATCTGTCTCAGAGCTCCCCCAAGATTCGGAAGCCTGAGGCCGTGGCAAGGAGAGGAGAAAAAAAAAGAAGAAGAAAGGGACTGAGCAGTCCTTCGAGTCGGCGCACGTACCTGACTGACCTAGGAGGGACTCAGTCAGCCGCCCTCGACTTGGATGCCGTGCCTTGGTCGGGTTGGTTTCGTTTCTTGACTGGCGCAGCCACTGTTCGCCCAGACTCGGATGCGCTGAACGCACGGCATCAGCATCCAGAGTCCACCTCCACCACAAGGGCCCCACTCATTCGATGGGCCGTATCACATCTTGGTTCTAATGCGTTTCTTTCGCATTTTCTTGGATGGCCATCTGCGCGCTATCTACAGCTGGTAAGGCGCGGCGCAAGGCGAGCCGGCAAAAAGTACGTAAGGTAGGCTCGATGTGCCCCACTTGGAGGCTCCGTGTGTTTGTGTGTGATCCGATGGATGTACCTGAACCTACCTTCTGCCTTCAAAGTACCTTTACTTGCCTTGGCTGCCGTACATACGTTTGGAATGGGCTTAAAGTGCAGAACCTTGGAGGCAGCGTTCTATTGAAGCTGCTCTATTGCCTCTTGATGAGATGCACGCTGCCTGCAATGTTAAGTTGAGGTGCGGAAGGAATGAGACGGGAAATGGATATCAGCCATAGAAGTGAGGTAGGTAGGTAGGTACCTAGGTAAGGTAAGGTAAGGTCCAACGCATCTCTAAAAAGAAGGAAGTAGCCTCCCCCACTGCAAGGAGGGCAGGTATCTTTTTGCCCTCCTCACCCGCGCAGGTACCTACCTACCTACCTTGTCTAGGATGTCTAGGAGGTCTCTCCCTCCCTTCCAGTCCACAGAGCGAACAGACTCACACCACACCCACCACCCTCATACTCCAGTACCTGCCTGCCTGCCCTGCCTGGGGTCTGCTCCTTCTCACCCGACGCCAGTGCCAGATCCAAAAAGTAAGTCACGAATCACACGCCCCCCCAAAAAAGTTCAGGTCGCGCCTTCCCTGGGACTTTCCCTGGGCTGCTGCGGGCAGGTACATAGTAAGGTAGGTGCAGCCCAGTCAAGCCCAGTACCTGCCTGCCTGCACAGCGAGAGCGCCGCCGGGCTCATCGCCAGAACCCAGTCTGTCTTCTTCTCTAGCTTTCCCTCCCTCTTTCTCCATTACTCTTACCTCCTCCCCATCCCACTTCCATTATTCTTTTCCTTCTTCTCCTTTTCCTTTAGAGTTGCACCTCTCTGCCCTCTTGCTGCTGTCTCTCTGCCTGTCTGCGCGTCGTCTGCCTGATCTCTCGTCTGCTGCTCTGCGTTGTGCTGCGGTTTTTGCAAAAAACGAAGCATCCTTTTCAGCGATTGTCTTGGTTGCAAAAGTCGTGCCTCTGCCACTGCTTTTTTACTACCCTGACCTGCCTCACGTCACCACTGACTGAGCGAGATCCACGTCCACGGCCCTCACAGCTACGAAAAAAAAAAAAAAAATCTCTGCGCGCAAGTTCCTTGTCCGTTTCTCCCCTCGCCGTTTAACCCCCGAAAAATCTTCACAAGAGAAAAATTACTCTTCAGTAATCCTCCCCCCATACCCTTCCTCTCTTTCCCCTCCCCTTACGAGTCGCACGACGTTTCTCCTGGTTATCCGGAAAAAGAGTCTTTTTGTTGGCGCCCAAAAGTAAGTCCACCTCTCAGTCTTCCTTTGTCTCTCCTCCTATTCGACAATCCCCCCCCTTCGCGTCGTCGCAGTCGCAATCGCAGTCGCAAAGGTCGACCTCGAGTCCGATTTTCCCGTCTTCGGCATCTTCGGCAATCCTTTGCTCGAGGCACTCGACGCCGTATGCTTCGAATTGGCAGAGCCACGCCCGACAGTGGCCGGGCCGGACTTTGGACTGCAGTCATGGGCGCATCGAACGACCCCTCCATGCGTCGTCGTGGATCATCCTGGGTGTTGGCTGTCGATCGTCCAAACAACGTCGACTCCATTCGAGCTGAACATCGCGACCTGAACGGCGTTGCATGGCCGACGCAGTGCCTACGGCGACGTAATTCGATGCCTCTGCCTCACAGACCATGGCAATGTCGCCTCGTACCCCGCTCACGATCCGCCTACCACGCTGTTGTACCTCGCCTACCCGCCTTCGCGCAGCATTATTCAGCTATGCATGATGGAGCGTTACCGTCTGACAGCCGTCAGATCGACCCCAACGATTGATACGACGCGGTGGGAGTTACAAAACTTGGACGCTACCATGGCGCGGCAAAACATCGAGAACAGAGCAAGGCGACGTCATGAGTCACAGCGAAATTTCGAGCTGCCATGTAACTGCTGCAAACGGATGGAAGGCTGTAGGCGTGTCTCTCGACCACTTGCCGACGTATGATGTGCCGGCCATGCCGGAGATCAATGCCTTCGACGTGTCTCATTGCGGCAGAAAACGTTTACCACCAACTCGACCAGGACGAGCCAACCGTGACGCGCGCTTCGTGGTATGCGGCAAGCGCAATCGCGAGAATGCAAGGGAACTGGCAATATCTTCATGGCATCTTCGTGGCAGTTGCCTGCGTGCGGGTCAATGCTGCCAGCGAGCGGCGTGGCTGCTTGGTGGGCGACCCGCACGCAGGGCTCGGCTTGAACTTGCTGCATGATCAGCCCTGTGGCTGAACACCGGACCCGAGCCTGCCACTTTTCGTGGCTCATGACTGCCGAATGCGACCGCGACTGCGACTGAGACTGCCCGCGCGCTGACTACACACGACTGGCAGGTGATGCTGACCGTAATCGCAGGTTCCCATTTCGGATCCCTCCTTTGGCCCATTTCTGGATCTTCGGTGAAAGGTTACGTTTAGCCACGGCATCTCTTGGTTTCCGGTACCCGGCGCAAGTCTAGGAGATCCAAAAGTCGAATTCGAAGCATCGCTCGGGCTTGTTCTTTATCGGCGGCTGTAGCATTTTTGGCACGAATACCCCGAGACATCTCGATCTTTCGTTTTCTACGGGGCGTGCTGGCGTCGGAGAGAATCGACTTTTCACAAAGTGCTTTTCGGAGTATCGGTTTTGCGTCTGAATACAGTTCATTCTGTTCGATTCCCAAAACCAATCCAATCTATTGAAGGAAGACGGCAACACTGCTTGAATTCCTGCTAACGACTTATCATTCCAATCCACGAATTGTAGGTTCGCCCTCCCCCAGCTAAAGCAGTGCGGACAGCATTGTTGACTGACCTTTGTGCTACCAGTTTCGAACGACTTCACCATGGACGGTCTCGCGTACAACCCCGCCCAGGGCAACGGTGCTCCTCCCCCCAACGCCAACGGCGACGGTTTCGGCACCCCGGTCTCTGGTGGCATGCCCTTCCCCGGCAACAACGGATCTGGAGAGATTCCCGGTGGCCAGGCTGCCATTCAGGGCGATGCGAATAAGAACACTCTCTGGATGGGCGAGCTCGAGCCCTGGATGGACGAGAACTTCATTAAGGGCGTCTTTCTCACTGCCACTGGAGAGCCTGTTAACGTCAAGGTCATCCGTGACAAGACGTCTGGCAACGCTGGGTACTGCTTCGTCGAGTTCACGTCCAGCGATGCGGCCAGTAAGGCTCTCGCCCTGAACGGAACTCCCGTTCCCAACTCCAACCGCGCCTTTAAGCTCAACTGGGCGTCCGGCGGCGGTATCAACGACCGTCGTGACGACCGCGGTCCTGAGTACTCGATCTTCGTCGGCGACCTCGGCCCCGAGGTCAACGAATACGTTCTTGTGTCCCTCTTCCAGGCACGCTTCCCCTCTTGCAAGTCTGCTAAGATCATGACGGATGCCATGTCGGGGCAGTCGCGCGGATACGGATTCGTCCGTTTCACGGATGAGCAGGACCAGCAGCGCGCTCTTGTGGAGATGCAGGGAGTTTACTGCGGCAACCGCCCCATGCGTATCTCGACTGCCACCCCCAAGAACCGCAACCACGGTCCCTACCAGCACCACGGCAACCAGATGATGGCTCCCGGCCTGCCTCCTCACCAGCAAGGATTCTACGGGGTTCCTTCTCCTGCCCAGTACGGCGGTGCTTACGGAGCCCCCTACAACCCCCCTGGTCAGCAGATGAACCAGTTCACTGACCCCAACAACACCACCGTCTTCGTCGGTGGCCTGTCTGGCTACGTCACTGAGGACGAGCTCCGAAGCTTCTTCCAGGGCTTTGGCGAGATCACCTACGTCAAGATCCCCCCCGGAAAGGGGTGCGGTTTCGTTCAGTTCGTCCACCGTCACGCCGCTGAGATGGCCATCAACCAGATGCAGGGATACCCTATCGGAAACTCCCGTGTCCGTCTGAGCTGGGGCCGTAGCCAGAACAACTCTGGCGTCGGCACTCCCTACCGCCCTGCCCCTCCCCCGCCCCACTACTTCGCTCCCGCCCCTGGCCCCGGTGCCTACGGCCCTGCCCACTTCGGTGCTCCTGGCCCTCACGGACCCCCGGGACCCCAGGGCCCTCCTGGTGCCCCTCCTCAGGTATGATGAATCCAAAGGCCATTTGGTGCGCTGTGTTCCTAACCAAGTGCTGTAGTAGAGTGACGGTTTGATGGGCCTCTAGAGCGGCCTCATTCCTACCCTCGAGCTCATCGCGGCCGCGGGAAAGAAAGGGAAACACCTCTCATGACTGTCTTATTGCTTACACTCGAACTTCTTACGTCGTTTTCGTTCACCCCACCGCCTTGGAACTTTTACGCTGCACGATGGATACCTGGGCGAATGACACATTTCTTTGGACTTTTGATCTTAGGCATACGGTTAGCGGACACGACTGTCAGACGTCACGAGAACGACCAATGCATGCTTGCTTTGCAGCCATAGTTATCTCTGGACATCTGGGCTTGTCTCGAGAATCATCTTCTCGATGGGCTCCCCGGGCCCGGTTGCCCCTTCTGTTTGTCTACCACACACGGCACTCGCCCCCAACAGAGATTTCCTATCTTGTTTTCAGTTTGCTTGCCGTTGTCTGTTTTGCGTACTTGTGACACTTCCCGCGCGTGACTGTAGCCTGTCTGCCATCGTTCGTTCTTCTGTCGTCGCAGTACAATACCCCTCTTTCGTTAGGGCATGTTGCGCTTTAAAGCCCTCTTGTTTTAACATTTTGCTTTTCCCCTTCGTTTACTTTGAGAGGGACGGCGGCCTGGCGTTATACAGCTGGCAAAAAAGACGGACTGTGGACTGGGTGTTCAAAAATACTAGTGAGGTTCGCTGGGATCAAAAAATAGGGACGGTCTCTCGGGATGGCGGCGGGTGCGTACCACGACGGCGAAAGGCGTTGGGCCGGGTTTGATGGGAATGGGGGCTCTGACCCCGGTGATAGAGAAATAAGATTGATGATTTGAGGTTCACGAGGCGTTCATGTCCGGGGTTCTGTGTGACTTACTTGCGTATCGTCGCGGGCAATATTTTGGGGGTGCTCTTCGTTGCTGAACCGAGCTATCCCTTCTGCGTTTTCGAAGGCGTGTCCTCTGATGGTATGGGCACCAGGACAGATGAAGTACGCAGCATTTGCACAAGGTTGACTGACCTGTGGTTTACGTTGAATGGAAAGTGACCATTGTAGGGGACGAAGAAGAGCTGTGTCGGGCTGTCCGGATCATCTTTGGGCAGTGGGTTGATCGGATACCGTCGATCGTCAGTCGGCATGGCAACATGAGATATTTCTGGACCGGGGATTCTTCGAAGCTTCACCTGAGAAACTCACAGGGGAGGGAGGAGAGCGCAGTTGCTCGTCGGAATCGGCCCGGCTGGGAGGCGAAAGGCCCAGTAGGCTGGATTGGCCAACACGATGCGCGAACTCGGATCTTTCCGAGGCCTTCGTGGTTCTTCTGGACCGAGATCATCGTCGACTGTTGCGGGACGTTGAGCTAATACGATAGCTTTGTTCGCCCTCTTGCCAGACCCTATCGTGGGAAAGAACGGTATCAGTTGTCAGGCCACATCGCTCCGGAGGCCCGGACGATGCGTTCCACCTGATATCGGACCGAAGCATGGACCCGACGAGCGGAAGCCAGCCAGCTGGGAAGAAGAAGAATTCCTCGTTTGGGCAAGTCTTGAGTGTACGCGCTTCAACGGGCCGTAGACTAGAAGAAGAAATGCCGGAGCCGTTGGTTGTCAAACACGAGGCCACCGTCGTGCTCTGCGGCGGGAGAAAATCTCCCCGTGTTCACGAAGCAGGGACAAGCAAGCTGCTGGAGGTTTTTGTTTCGTCCGAGCTGGACGCCAAAAGGGAACCAAAAAGAAAAGAAGGGGAAAAAAAGCCCGTGTGCTGAGGCGATGGTTATGTATCTGTGAGCTTATCTGGGGAGCTTGGGCGCTTTGGGGGCTGCTGGGACGGCGGCCTTCGGATGGTTTTTTGTTTTTTTGCTCTGGGGAAGACAAGGATGGTTCAGGGGTATGGTGACATCAGGGGGAAGTGTCGCGGGGGAAGCTTCTTTTTTCTTTCCTGGGGGAAGAAACGGGAAAGGGAGAAAGACGATGGCAGGGGAGAAGTGGACGTGGGCCGTTCAAGATGCCGAGGTAGTTCATTGTTCCTTTGTTCGAACCTGAAGCTTAGCCGCGAACAAGACGGAATTCTGCTTGGCGCCTGGTTGTGGCGCTTCGACCAAGCCTAAGTTCGAGTCATCAACGACGTCTCTGACTCTGACGAAGAATCCGACTTTTTCTTTTCAAAGACTACAACCACAGAAGCAAGCAACAGCAACAGCAGAACCTCGGGAGCGCTCTGGCTGGCCGCCCCAAAAGGGGAGAACCATGCGAGAATAGAACGGAACGAACGAACGACGGGCGGCCCTTGGACGGGAGGCGGCGCCTCGGCTTGGTCCCACGCTAGACTAGCCGCCATGTCCCAATACAGCAACACGAGCACAACACTACCGAACTCTATGACCCAACACGACGTGCAATAACACCGAAGATCTCTCTGTGTTTGCCATTCGCTCCCCGCGCCGTAAAGATCTTTTTTTTTTTGTGTGTTCCCACGGGGAATGCTTAGCTTGGTGATCGGCGCGGCTAGCAAGAGAGCTTTGCTTGCGCACTCTTTGAAGATGTCGAGCTAGACTAGACTTGCTCGCAGAGAAGAGGGCTTGGGTTAGACTGGCGGAAGGCCGCGGGAGGGCGCGCTCGAGGGGGGTTGATCTTCGCATGCTCCCCCTCAACTCCTTGAAAGACGTTTGTGGCGCACGGCAACGGCTTTTTTGTCTTTGGTCCATCAACATCAACACGGAATCCTGAATCCTGTCGTGAGCGAAGGAAGGATATAAGCATCCAGTTGATCCGGCGTCAAGAGAGAGAGAAAGGTTCTTCATCCAACTCACAGGCTTCATCTCAAGACTTACTCTCTCTCTTTTCCAGCACTCAATCTTTGTCTCCTTGTCTCTGTCTCTCTTTTCTAACTACTAATCCAGTCAATATTCACTGCAGTCTTTCTCTACTGAAAACAACAAACAAGAACAAACATTATAAAAATGCGTTCTCCAGTCCAGCAAGCCGCGCTCCTCGCGATCCTTCTCCAGTCCACTGACGCCGCGCCCGCCGGCCTCCTCGACTCCCTCACCGGCGTCACCCAGCTCCTCTCCCTCCCGACCAACTACGTCCAGTCCCTCTCCGGCATTCTGGGCACGAACCCCACGGCCGGCCTCAACGTCCTCAACGCGAACGACCTCCAGACCAAGCTCGGCGCCATCTGGGGCTCCAAGTCAGGCGGCTCCCCCGACTTCTACGGCAACATCCAGAAGCAGATCGACCAGGGTATCGTCCCCTCCGGCCTCCTCTCCGGCTTCCAGGGCATCCTCAGCAGCGGCGGTCTCCTCGGCGGCGGCAGCGGCCTCCTCGGCCTCGGCAGCGCCGACCTCACCTCCATCGTGAACAAGCTCGTCGGGCCCCTCACCCCGCTCGACTCGACCAACAACCTCAACCTCCTCAACCCGGCCAAGCCCATCTACCCCAAGAAGGACGCCGCCGACGCGCCCTACTCCCTCACCGAGCAGCAGCTCCGCCAGGCCATCTACATCCCCAAGTCCTTCACCTACGGCCAGAAGCCCCCCGTCCTCTTCGTCCCGGGCACCGGCACCTACGCCAACGAGGCCTTCGGCGGCAACCTCCTCAAGCTCCTCACCAACGTCCCCTACGCCGACCCCGTGCTCCTCAACGTCCCCGGCGCCCTCCTCGGCGACGCCCAGGTCAACTCCGAGTACGTCGCCTACGCGACCAACTACATCGCCGGCATCACCGGCAAGAACGCCAGCATCGTCTCCTGGTCCCAGGGCGGCCTCGACACCCAGTGGGCCTTCACCTTCTGGCCCTCCACCCGCGGCGTCGTCTCCAACTTCCTCCCCGTCTCGCCCGACTTCCACGGCACCGTCCTCGCCAACGTGCTCTGCCTCTCCCCCGGCGCCGGCGCCCTCAACGCCCCCTGCGACCCGTCCGTCATCCAGCAGGAGTACACCTCCAACTTCGTCAGCACGCTGCGCGCCAAGGGCGGCGCCGACGCGTACGTGCCGACCACGACCTTCTACTCCGCGCTGCTGGACGAGGTCGTCGAGCCGCAGCAGGGCACCGCGGCGTCGGCGTACATCACCGACGCGCGCCGCGTGGGCGTGACGAACGTCGAGGTGCAGAAGGTCTGCGCGGGGCGCCCTGCGGGCGGTGTGTACGGACACGCGACCACGCTCTTCAACCCGCTGACGGCCGCGCTCGTCAAGGACGCGCTTATGAATGGCAGCGGCCCTGCGCAGATTGGACGTGTTAACTTGAACGATGTGTGCAAGGACTTCATCGCCCCCGGGCTGAGCCTCGAGGACGGCGTTGCCACCGCCGGCTCGATCGTGGCTGCTGGCGTGCGGTTGTTGGCGTACCTGCCCAAGTTGATTGGCGAGCCGGCTTTGATGGGTTATGCTCGCGCCTAAGGCAGAGGCCGAGACGGAGTTTAGGGTTGAGTGTTGGAGAGGGATGCGGCGGGGGAAGAGGTAATGGTGACTTTTTGGAGTTTGAGAGGAGCGAGTGTGGCGGTGTATATGTTATATGAAGAGTGTTTATAATATTTCACGGCTGTATAGAAATTTACTATTTACCTATCTTTATGTCACTTAGTCCCATCCTGAGCTACTGAAATATGACTCTCAATGTAGTGAGCTGAACGCAACTGCCGGTAGATGGACCAAATTGTCCGTGGAGTTACCTTATTTACTAGTTTCAAGTCACCAATACCAGGGACAATGCGTCAGCATGCTTGCCTGCTGTCCTGACTTCCCCTTGTGGCCGAGCGTCATCCTCTCGTGCTGACCTTTGTACACTACGTGTTGGGGCTTTCCAACTTGACGTTATCAAAATCTTCCAGTTCAGCAAGCTTCTATCATACCGTAGACTCTTGTTCAACTAAGATGCTACAAGTATAAATCTATAATAGCAATAAACTTGGATGTGTCGTTTCCCCCGGTCTTGCCCTATCAAGCCCCCTGTACAATCCTTTCGTACACTGAGTGTTCTCTCACACTAGTATGTGGTGTTGTGAAGGATGGAACAGAGTCTCTTTCAATAGTCCGGGGTAGACTTAGGACAGCTATTAGACAGCACTCAGTTTTGAATGCCTTTGTAGCACAGCTGTTCCTAGCCTCGTCTCGTTCGGGGTACAACTACAACCGACGGCATTTAGTCCGCATATTATGAAAGGAGTAAAACAAGGCTGCAAAAGTCTCAGACCGGGCGGCCGCGGCCAACAGAAACCCTGGTTTGTTTCAATAAAGACCTGGCTATGATCCATGGCAATGGCGCCTCTCCATCCGAGTATCTCGGACTGAGCCGAGATCTGCGCCGATCCCGTTAATTGACAGGACCAGTTACGACCAATCAGGCGTAGTACCGTAATACGACAATCGGTTTTGAGTTCGGCCCTCAAACTTGATCAGTTGATAAAAGGGGGCCGGCCGGATATTTTGGGAACGGGTATGGACTGGTGACTGGCATTTGCTATTCAACACTGACTCACACGCATCTGGTCTAGAACCTATTTAATGAGTGCTTCGGACGAACCTTCTAATTGCGCTTATCCCACCATCATTCTCAAATTCTTACTGTTCCTTCCAAACCTTCCCAACGCCATCGTCAGTCACCACCATGAAATCCACCCTAATTGCAGTTGCTCTGGCGCAAACCGCGTGAGTTTTTATACTTCGGAACTTCTTACCATAGTGAAGGGAAAATGGCTTATTGAATGGGCTCTAGCATTGTGTTTGGCGCCATTATCCAAGGGTACACGTGCGTCATCAACGGCAAGGTCGACACTTCAAACAGCATCTGCAACGCCGCCGCCGCCCTTTGCCTGGTTCGCAAGGAACTGTACGTACTCTGACTGTTATTCTTCTCAAGAATGAAGCCCTGTTGCTGACGAGAGACAGTGCTGCTTTGACGACTCGACGAGGGCGGGAAGCTTCGAGCAGGAATGCGCTGACAACGGCGGGAAGGCTAACTCTTTGGGCCCTTGCGGGAATTTGTGATGGGGTGAAGGTTTAGATATGTGCGTAGATGGTCAGGTTGTGAATGATTGGAGGTGTTGTTTCTCTTCTGGAGATGAGTAGGGGTATTATGCTGGTAAAATTATTCCGCCAAGTCGGTGATGATAGAATTTTGTGAATACAGGCTTTTGGCGATTTAGACTTCCTCCCTTTTCGTGCTGTTCAAGGTTCAAGACATTACGTATTGGATCCAAGGGGATAAGATTTCTTCCAACTTTAACTAAAAGACTTCAATCTTTGACACTTTGGTAGAGTACAGAAATACGACCAGGCTAATGACATTCTACTTAGTATATACTACGACACTAGTAAAGAAAGGTATTGGTATTCGTCTGGAGAATCTCATCCTTGGATCTGAACCTCTGTTAGGGCTCAACAAGGCGAATTGCTATGAAGCATGTATGACTAGACTCGATGTGGTTTGTCCGACACTTGCCGACCGTGATAGAATGATCCGTGTTCTATGTTTGATCAAAATATCACCGGATGGGGATGCCGGGAGCCTTTGACTGAGTTGTGTGTCCTGATGATTCCTCATCGTTCAGCGGTCATTAAGCACCGTACACGTCGAACCACGCGACGGTAGTGTTAGAAGTCGCGGAAGAGGTGTCGCTCAGTATGGCATTTGTTGGTTTAGAAAATATAGGTTCGCGTTGGAGAACGTTGGATGGCGATAGGGGGTGCATGACGTAGAAGTTGGGGGTCTGAGAATTGCACGTGCGTCTCAGAGCTGTTTATATGGATTCAATACTTTGAAAAAGGCTTTTGTGGGTCGATTAGACAACATGAGTAGGGCAGCTTTGCGATGGCATGGTGCCGCTGCGACTTTCCACGTCGCCTCCTGAGTTGTCCAGACCATCAAGAGCTAGCAGTCAATATTTGCCGAGGTCCTACAATCTGACGTTGATGGGATTTCCCAAGAATGATGTTGCTTATGTGCCTTCGGCCAGACACCTGAGATGCAGGAATCAGAAGCATACCTGTGGGTAAAACTGGTCTTTGCCTCTGCCAAACAGCTATTTTTGGCCCCGATCATGTCAGCTAAGTTGGGTCTCTTAGATGTCGTATTGGACCTGCCCCTTGTATTCTGCCAGAGGGGACGAATAGAGTCTCTCGGAACAAGCCGCCCTGGTCGACAGAGGCCCTGCTTTGTCCCAGCGGAGCCTGGACTATCGCGAAGGGACCGCTCCGGCGGAGCAACCCGGACTCAATCGGGGCGCCGAGATGCGCGCCGATTCCGTTCATTGGCACACCTCAATGACGCACCAGAAAGGAGTCAGGACTCGAGACCGGAGCAGCCGCCCCGTCGCATAGATTGTCGAGAGAACCTTATTTTGAGAATGTCCTCTTTTCATCACTTTAGGAAAGAAATTGGGGTAGTCAGCCGCCAACGTGCTGTTGTTCAACAATATGACTCGTACCAATCCCCTGTACGGCGGATAGAATCCGACGGAGGAGTACAAAGCCCGCCAGCCGCCCTTCAGTTGTGCCTCGGACGAACCTCCAAAGGTTCCGGTTTCCTTAAAATCCTTACTGGCTCAAGAGCTAACCAGCAGCTTCTGAATTTGCATTCGATCATTACCTACCACTCCACACCATGAAGTCAACTTTGATTGCCGTTGCTCTAGCGCAAACCGCGTAAGTCATACTTTCAACTCCCCTCAGCTGAAGGTTGCTGACTTGCTGGCTGGTCCGTAGCATTGTCCTTGCTGGTGTCTACAAAGGGTACACTTGCGTCATGTCCAACGGCCAAATCAACCCTTCAAACAACCTCTGCAATGACGCCTTCGGAACCCCCCTGCCTGGTCAAAACGGGATTGTAGGTTTTCGAATAGAATTTTCCCCCTTTTCAGGGCCAGTCCGTTCCTAACGAGAGAACAGTGCTGCATTTCCCAACCAGAGTACAAGGCGAGATACGACAAGGGCTGCGTAGATAACAAGGGTACGGTTAACCAAATCGCCGACTGCTAAGGGACGTAAAGAGTTTATATACCAAGTTTGTATGTCGCGCTCAGTCATTTCCTTGGAGCAGCAAGAAAATTGCGGTATGGAGCTGCGACGTTGTGGTGGATGCTGCTGCCTCAGAGAGAAGGGTATATAATGAGGCTTTACTCGGGGATCTGCAATAGCGAGTAGGGAAGGTGGCCGCGGATGTGGCAGCAGATTCTGGGTTCGAACCTCGCTTTTTGTTCTTTTTCGTCTTTTCTTTTTCCAATGCAAATTATTTTGAAGGTGGGCTTTCCGCCCCTAGTGTAAAGTTGTCGTCGCTTGCAGACCTAGGTATCGATACCGACAAAAGAATGATTTTATCTCTGAAGGCACAGACTAGACACAACAAGTTACCATGCCGCTATTCACACACAAATTTTCGAAATGTCTCCTCTTCGACCAGCAGCGTCCACACTGGCTGGAATACTGAAAAGATCGCGTCAATGGTTCGCGGGACCGCTGATGTAGAAGAAGCCCCATCTCCATTACTCCTAAGAGTCTCCTCTGGTGGAGATGATACCATCAGCGCCAACCCATCCACCAACGCCCACTAGCAACTAAACTTTTATGTCATTACGTGGATCAGTAAAGCTTAGGTAGCTTCATTCTTCACGGTTGGCTAATTGCATCGGTGTTCATCTGGAACAAACTCCCAGTGGAACCAAGAGCAGCTTTTTCTAATGTTTGTCTTTGAAGTAAAGATACGTGTAAACTCGTAGCCCTGACTCGACAACTACAGTAAATGAACAAATGATTTAAGTAGGCAAATCAGATCTCTCCCTGTCCCAGTCGACATCGAGCAGCCAAGAAATGCCGTCGAGTGTTACCTCTTTAATCTTCCGACTATGACACTCTGGCCTCGGCAGCGACACCCACGCTGTGTGGCTCTCATTCTCGACCGCCGAAGTTCGAGACTCGACGCCCGGCAACTCCGAAAGCCATTTGTTGTAGATCAGGCAATCGTCGCGGAATGGATCGAGTGTCGTGTAGTAGGTGAAGACCTTGGGCGGATGGTTCCTGACAACTTCCGGGTTTGACGAATCCAGGTGAATGGGCGAGAACCAAGGTGTATTGACGGCAGTGCCGAGGAGCTCCTCAAGTTCTCGGACCATCGTACTAGTCTGCCCGGTACCGTCGCCATTCTCCTCTCGGGACCTGAACATATCTCTAAAACGCGGCGGCAGCATCGTCTCGGTGGCGAGCATCGGAATACCGGAGAAGATCCCCGTGATGGGACTTCTCAAGGGGCTGAGACCGTCGAAGCCGTCCAACCCGGCCGAGATCGCCGCGGATATCCCTCCGATACTAGCTGCAGCACCACCGCCCGCGCTGAGACCGCCAATGACAAAGCCGCGATGCAGGGCAACTTTGACGTCCTCGCCTTCCAGTATTCCACTGTTCAAGTGCTTCGCATCAGAAAGCCAAGCGCAGACTTCCCAGGCAATTTGGACGGGTTCTGGGAATGGCTGCTCAGGGAGTTGATTGAGGGACGGGCAGGCAACGACGGTTGGAAACATCGATGCGAAGCCTCGGGCGGGTGCAAGGACAATGTCTGGGCTTCCGACGGCGAAACCGCCCCCGTGAAAGTACACAACAAGAGAAGCTTCCAGAGGTGAGGACTGGCCTTCGACAGGCTTTGGCCATACGATTTTGGTACGGTTCACCTGTCCACCTGGCAGTGGGATGTCGATCCAAGCTTCGCCTAGATGAGGCGGACAAGGGCCGAGGAGCTGGAGACCGGCGGCCTCGGATTGGGCCATTGCTCGGCGTTGATCTTCGACAGAGCTCGTTTTCAACCACATTGCGACGTGGGAGAAACTTTGAGAAGTAGTGAGAGGAAGACCACTGCAGAGGTTGAGTTGCGTGTGTTCCAAAGGAATGTGTTGTCTCCAATGTGTGGGATGTAAGATGAGAACATAAGGGCAAATAATATCTTACACTCGCAGCCCATATTATGTCTCAAGTTGCTCTTAGGCAGCAGTATTGAATTGAGAGTTGCGACGCGTCATTGCAATAAGCCCGTTGTTTCTCAGCTGATATTCTCGCCTATTATTGGATTGACATATCTTGGCAGCGCTCGTATTCTTACCGTGGCTGACCACCACGCGAGTGTTACACCATGCGGTCCTCCCCCAAATTGCTCGCTTGTTTCTCCTAATCCATGCGAAGTGCGCGGAATCACTTACGCGAGCAAATCATATCCAAATGGTCATCAGTCCACCTAACACCAAATTTTGACCCCCTCCAAGTAGGCTTCTAGTAGCAATCAGCCAGCTGCAGAGTCCAAAGACACTGACTAGTTCAATCAATCGTGATGTTACGCCTAGACCTTTCTATTGGTTTTCAATTACTAGACCACCAAGACCATGCTTGCAATTAAAAAATAAGAGTGCATGAAATCACATATGTGTTCACTTGTTCTATTGTCTTCTCACGTATTCTCATAACTTCCTAGTAGTTAATGTTTGCTTAATTCTTTTGCCTTCATATACCTCAACAGTGACCCTTCACTTTCTAAGCGGGGAAGTTGTAGTGGCAGAAATTAAGTCTCTATGATTGAAGTCTCTATGAAGTATTGACGTAGTCTAGGTATATCTTGATGAACCTAAGGTGAGTGCACCCGACGTCATACTTTGACATGATCCGTTCCCAGAACCAGGTGTCGTGGATGCTTCATTATTCTTACGGCACCCCGATACCACGGGTATGGTACGCCACACCCCTATGAGAGGTACTCAAAATGCTTTGCCCGAAGCACTCTATCAACAACATCCTCCAGATCGGCTCCCTGTGCCCTGGCCGTGTCTCTCTCATGCCGGATAGGAGACAACGGGTTTGGCCCCGCCGCGCGCAAAAGCTCCTCATGGATGTCAAGTATTCTCCTTTCCCACGATCCTGGCATAGTGTTCAGCAGGCTCTCGAAGCAGCCAGAAATCCACCGGCACAGCTCCACCGGTACCTTCAACGGCGAAAATCTCAATTCTACGCTGAGCGTCTGATCCATCCCCGGAACCGCCGAGATCCAGACGTTAGCAGAGTCTGCGCCTTGCCCGACCCCGACAACCGCGCACTCGGTAGCTCCCAGCCTGATGCTGTCGCCGATCGCCTCGTGGTTCTGGAACAGAATGGCCGAGTTGAACCGGCTCGTCGGCCATTGCGTGCAGTGCTTCACGATAGAGCGGAACCCGACATGCTGATACGGAAGGGATTGGTTGTATTGGCCTTGTAGCTCCGTGACGAGAGCCGCCATGGTCTTGGTGCCATCGCCCATGGACGCTCGCATGGGTATCAAATTGATACACGGGCCGAGTACCTGCTCCGCGCTGCCGCGAGGGAATGTACCGGAGAAGCGATTGGCGCTCACGAAGCTGAAGACCATGTCGCGGTTCTCGAGTACCTGGGAGAGAACACAGGACCACGCGGCCTTCAGAACTGTCGCGGGAGTTCCATTGGGGCTTGCAAGATTCGCGGTTGGCACCGTGAAAGATGCAAGGTGCTGCTTCTGCTGTGCATCTGACACAGGTTGGTGCTGCCTCGTGCTGCTGCTAGGTGCCAAGGGATAAGACATGGAGCCATTCAGCAATTTTCTCCAGAAAGCTTGCCCCTCGGCTGCTTCATCAGCCTTGGCAACGTACGACGACCACTCATGAAGGCTTGGATGCCTCGCTACGATGGCCGTCACGGCATAGACATTTTTCAAATCACCCAAGAGGTGGCCGAGGGAGACGGCGTCGTAGTGAGCATGATGGATGGTCAGCTTGAGGCGTACGCAGAGCAACCCGCTGTCATCGCTGTGCAGATCAAAGTGAGGCAAGACATCAAGCATATCCGACGACACCGAGACTCGGTGCTGGCTCGTCTCGCCTGAACTTAGCACGTGAATCTGCTTCACCGGCGGGTTCCGCAGCGTCACCTGCAACAGGGACTACTTGTTCTGTATGAAGACTGTTCTCAGGATACCGTGGTGGCGGATGACTTGCTCGCAAGCTTCTCGCAGCCTAGCAAGATCCAGGCTCTGCTGTTTAGGCCCAGCGAGAGGTTCAAGGGTAACAGTCGCAACCATGCTGCCGCAGTCTGGGAGATGCTCTATGGCGAGCATGAGCGCCTGAAGATCTGTTGCCAAAGAGACACCCTCGATATTAGATGAGTCTAACCACGCCCTCGTCTTGGCCAGAACGCCAAGGTATGGGAAATCACGCAGCTGCATAGAGGCGGACTTTTGCGAAACACCGCCCTTCCGGTCACCTGCAAGCTGGCCAATCTTCAGCGCCATCTCTGCTAGGGTCGGGTGCTTGAAGACATCAACGACACCGAGACGGTGCCTTGACTTCCTCAGGGCCGTCACAAGCCGCATGGCCCGGATGGAGTTGCCTCCAAGGACGAAGAAGTCGTCTTGGGGCCGGATCGATTGAGGCGGAACGCCGAGCAAAGCAGCCCACGTGCGCTGCAGCAACAACTCGAGATCTGTCAGCTCGCCACCAGAAGCAGCGTTCGCTTTTGCGAGGCCACTGACGCTCTGCTGCCGTCCGTCAAGACGGTAAGATAGTTTATCGGACGCAGAAAAGCCGCTAGCCATCGTGCGCAGGGCTTTGCGATCCGTCTTCATCGGCCCGACTACGGGAAACTTCCGCAAAGGGATGAAGACCTCTGGCACCATGTACGACGGCAGCACTTGTCGAAGGGATGCTGCGGCTGCCTCAGCCGCCTTCGGCATGGCTGAGAGGACGTTGTCGCCGAGCCCTGACGCTGGAAGGGCTGCGGCATCCTTGCTCGACACTTGACAAAATGCAGCCAAAGTTTTCTCCTGGCCTGCGCCTTCAAGAAAGGCGTCGACCACCCATTTGGTGTCTCCCGTCGTCTGTCGGTTGAGGTGGTATTCGATTTCGCCCATCTCGATCCTCTGACCTCTGATCTTGACCTGGGTGTCCTTCCGGCTCTCGTAGACAAAGGAGTCTGCTGCTTTCTGTGTGACGAGATCTCCTGTCTTGTAGAAGCGATGCTGGCCGAGCCCCATATGCGCAAGCTCGGGATGCCGCGTCCACGCAGGTGCATCGATGAAGGAGGCAGCCATTGCCTGGGGGCTGTTCACGTAGCCGCGGGCGACGATAGGTCCTTCGATGAGGAGCTCACCGGTGGTTCCCACGGGGACCAGCTCATCGTGATCTTCCGGGTCGACAACCCAGTATCGGCAGCCAACTGGAGTACCAATGTCCTGGATGATGGCACCATTCTCGCTAACGGCAACTGGCCTGCCGCTCGAGATGCCCACCTCCGCCGGGCCGTAGACGTCCATGACGCGAGCATGAGAGGCCCAGGTATCCAGGTTCTCCTGCCTCAGAGCCTCGCCGCCCAGGACGATCGCCCGTACGCTCGGGGCGTCTTGCGGGTTGAATAAAGTGGCATACGTCGGCGTGCATTGCACGTAGTTGGCTCCGGTGCGTCGTATCGCACCGGCGATGTCACCGGACGCTTTCGCGTCGGACGGCATACACACGCAGGCTCCGTTGTACAAGGCAAATATGATGTCCAGGAGACCGAAGTCAAAAACCAGGTTATTAAGCTGCAGAATGCGGCTTTCCGACGTGACACCCATGAGGCGCGGTATCTCCTCGGCGGTTGTAGCGATGCCTTTGTGTTCGAGCACAATGCCTTTAGGCCGCCCCGTGCTTCCAGATGTGTACACGAGGTAGCCGGCGTGGTGCGGATCGATTGTGAAAGAACTCAGCTCTTCAAGGACATCGGCATTGTCTGATGTAATATTCTCGAGGACCGTCAAATCCACCAGGTCAACGGCGCCGCCGGGAAAGCAGCTTTTCATCGTATCGACCCTTTCGGGTGCGTTGACAAGAATCAGACTGGCCTCCGCCTCTCTCAAAATGGCTGTTCGACGTTCTGGTGGGTGGTTGATATCTAAGGACAAGAAGGCGCCGCCAGCTTTCCACGCGGCCAGCATGATGACGACGGCGCTCGTTGCCTTGATGCAGCAGAAGGCAACGACCCTCTGGCTTTGGACGCCATGCTCGACTCGAAGCTTGTACGCCAGCCGATCGGATAGACGATCCAGCTCGCTGTAAGTCAGATCACCGTCCCATGAGCAGACGGCCGGGGCAGATCCGTGCTTCTGGGCCATGGCCCGGAAGGCGCTGACGACATTTGAATATGCTGCCGTGGCTGGGGGCTCTGTATTCCATTGCTTCACGAGATCTAGGAAACCAGCTGGCAAAGAGGAATGCTCGTCAAGATGGACTAGGGGTTCATGCGGTGTTTGGATCATGTACTCGATGACCCTCGCAAAGGTGTTCGCGATGCGCTCGACTAGCTGGTCGGACACACGCGCACGTTCGTGTGCCAGTCGAATCATGAGTTCACTGTCCGAGTAGGAAACTCCAACGACGATGGAGAACTCCGTCGGATCTTCGCCATCCATAGTCTCAACGGCCAGATGGCCGCCGTCGCCGCCTAGGTCTGCTGGCCAAGCACGCTGGACGGTCATAGCCGTGTCGAAAAGCGGCGAGTCCCTCAGGCCTAAGTCGTCGTGCAGCTCTGCTAAGCAGCAGCCAGAATAGCTCATTGCGCTGTAGGCAGCGTTCCTAGCTGCCTGGAGCACATCATTCGCCGTCATTGCCTCGGGATTCTCGAGGGAAAACTTGCAAGGCAGCATGGAGATGCAGGGGCCTAGGAGCTCTGCTGTGTCATCGACGCCTGGCAGTATCTCCTGGTCAGATCGAGAGGCCCCAAAGCAAACCGTCGAGTTGCCAGTGTACTTCCACAACACCAGGGCCCACGCGGCCTGCATGAACATGGCACTCGTGATGCCCTGGCCCTGACAGAAGCCATTTAGCCGGTGAGGATCGTTGAAGGGGACAATCGGCCCTCGGGCACGGTAGTCCGAAGCAGCGGATGGGTCTAGAGGGAAGACGCATGGCTTGACGCCTTCCAGATACTCTTTCCAATGCTGGCGTGCCTCCTGTTCCTGACCTTGCAGCCAGACGACGTAGTCTGAAAAGGGCCTGCCCGGGGTGATAGCGGCACGGCCACTGCTGTCTGCTCGTGCGTATTCCCTCCCGACGTTCCTCCATAAGTCCTGGTATGTTCTGGCAGCAACGATTGTATGGCTGATATCCAGGGCGGCGTAGACCACGGAAGCTGATTCGCGAAAGAGGGCCAAGTGATGAGGTGGCTTCTTGGGGTCCAAGGCGCGTTTCTCTTGCAATGCAATCACCTGCGCAATTGTCGACCCATCGGCCGGCATCTGCTCGACTGAAACAGACGGCTCATGGTCCTTGAGCACGACTTGCTGAAAGCCGCCTTGGTCAGGCAGACCGTTGGTGAAGACGGTCCGCAGTATAGAGTGCGTCTTACAGACGGTTTTCCAGGCATCTACAATCCTTTCGGGGTTGATCTCGCCGTCAGACGAGGTGAGTCTCGACAGGAAGCGGTTGTGGTAGTCATGCCCGCTGATCTGGGCAAGTAGGATGCCCTCCTGTGTCGCAGTGCAAGGATAAATCGACTCGACATTGTCCTGGGCAATGTGTAGACCTGCCAGCTGGGAATGAAGATGCTCAAGGCTTCCCGAACCACCAAGGCTCAACTTCAAAAGCGGTAAGTCGCTGGCTGTCAAGCGGCGCTGACTTCCGGGAAGCGTAGATGTCATCTCGCGGAAGCAGTTGCCCAGATCCTGCTGTATCCAACGGGCAACGCGGTCTTGGTGGGCCATGTGGCGATCATATTCAAGAGTGAACATAAGCTCGTCGTTCTCCCCGACGGAGGCGAGGAGACTCAAAAGACCAACCGATTCAGAGTCTCCCGTGACATTTTCAAGGTAGACCGAGGGTCCATCGGTGCGAACTTTCAGCAGAGCGTCGTCTCGTGTAAATTGCTGCAGGCGGCCGGCAAAGTTGAAAATCAACTCAATATCGCTTCTCTTGAACGACGCCTGCCCACCAAGTACCTCCGACGCGAACTGCTCTGTGGCTGTCTGCAAGGTGTCTAGGTATTCGTCCTTGATGGCCATAACTGCGTTGTCGACGCCGCTGTCCGCTCCCATAGCTTGCAAAGAAAGCGGGAAAAGGGTGGTGAACCAGCCAATAGTGCGTGAAGTATCAACTGACTTGTTGGCGAAATCTTTGTCTCTGCCGTGACCTTCGCAGTAGACTGCAGGGGTGCCTCGATCGGGAAACACGCGTCGGAAGGACAAGACGACGGCCGTTAGCAGGAGAACAACTGGGGTCGTGTTGAATGGCAGGTTGCAAGCCGGTCCCATAATTTGCGCCGTTTGCTCCCGATCCAGAGTGTAACTTATCCGGAGCGTATCCCTCATCTTGGATGTTATGTTGTCCATCTCCCAGAAAAGACGGTCAGCCTTGGGCCATGGAGACGGCGATGGCGAGGAGACCCGCGACAGCGATGATGGTGAATCTCGCGAGGGCGGTGACGATGAGAACACCGAAGACGCCTTGGAGGATGACAACGAAGACGCGGGTCGCTTTCAGCATATCGCGTTGGCTTTGTAACCAGAGGGGAAAGGAAAGCTCGGGGGTAGGACGCACGCATCATCCTGCAGGATCTGCTCCAGGTCCTCCCACAGAATTCTCCATGACATCAAATCGATAACGAGATGGTGCGCGACTAGGAGTATCGAAACATGTTCTAGGGGACTGACAATGACATCGGCAGCGAAGACAGGCCCTTGGACGATGTCGAGACTCGACTGAGAGCTGGATACGATGGCCTCAAGATCGCCCTGTGAGCCAACATCGCGGTGTACGCGGAAACCCCAAGTAGCTTCAACGTCTTGTTGTTGTTGACAGGGAGCAATCCACTGGGTTAGAGTGCTGTTACCCCGGTCGTCCTCGACGTGGGAGAAGCGGCATCTCAGCATCGGGTGGTACGCAACGAGCCTGCCGAGAGCCTTCTGGATACGAGCTGGCGTCGCCACTGCTGCCATGCGCGGGTGAACATCCAGCAAGAATGCCTGGTTGAACTGGTTGTGCGCGGCCGGGCCGCCATCCTCGACCAGAAACTTCTGGATGGCAGACAAGGGCCGGTGCTGAGACTCCTCGACCGCATCCATTGCTGGTATGGCTGTGGAGAGCGTCTCTTGCGCAGTATGCTGGACTTCCCTGGCGGCCTCCGCGAGGGTGGGCTTGCGCAAGAGATCAGCCACCGCGATCTGGAAGCCTTGCTTTCGGCAGCGCGTCGCTACTTGCATGGCTGTGATGGAGTCTCCCCCGAGCTGCATGAGTGAGCTTTCCTGTCCAATCTTTGACGGGTCGATCCCCAACACGGATGACCACGCCAGCTGCAGAGCCACCTCGGCTGGAGTTACGGGGGGCGTCAGGACTTGGTGGCCATATTCCACAGCCCGGGACGAAGTTGTCTGGGGGTTTGGCCGGACAGCGTCGGCACGGGCGGTCGACATGTCGACGGTATCCAGAAAGGCCTGGATCTTGACACGATCGACCTTTCTGGACGGAGTATGAGGAAAGCTGTTGACAACCAGCCATGTGGTAGGCACCATGAATGTTGGAAGACAGCCCTCGGCAAACTCTCGGATGGCTTGCAGCTGATTGCGGCTCTCATCGTCGAGGCGTATCCTGTTCATCTTTCCAGACTCAGGAGGCACATTGGCACCGACATCATAGCCCGCAACATCTTGCCGGTCATCGAATGTGAGAACAGCGACGAGCTCTGTGTTTGCAGACCCATTGCGCGTCTGATGCGTAGTCACCACAACCTTCGAAACACGTTGATGACTGGCTAGGACGGATTCGACTTCACCCGGCTCAAATCGCTGGCCACGAACCTTGACCTGGTTGTCTCGTCGGCCGCCGAAGGCGATAGTGCCGTCTGCGTTGTATCGCGCCAAGTCGCCGCTCCGGTACAGATGATGATGGGAGGAGTCAAGGCTACTTTGCCGTTTAGGCACAAAGGAGGGGGGCTTGATGAAGTAGGTCTTGGTCAACTCGGGCGCGAGATGGTACTCTCGCGCCACGCCTGGTCCGTCGATGAGCATCTCACCCATGGCACCAATGGGTAGGAGTCGACTGGCGTCTTCCGGGTCTACGATCCACACGGCGGAGCCCACAGGCGTCCCGACCGTGTCAGGGTAACGAGCATCGGGTGCGAGGTGTCCCATGGACGCGACGACTGAAGCCTCGCAGGGCCCCCATGCGTTGAAGAGCCGCAGTTTGTCGCTCCACGTCTCATAGACTCTTCGCGTGATCGGCTCGCCGACAGAGACAAGCGTCTGGAGAACGGGAAGCACGTCCTCCGGCGCGAGGTTGCGCAGGGCTGTCGGGGTCAGGACAGCAAACTGGACCTGGGCGGACCTGATGTAGACTCCCAGGCCAGACTCGCGGTCCAGGTCTGACGGGATGCACACACACGCGCCAGCGAGGAGCGAACCGAAGATCTCGAGTGCACATGCGTCCCAGGCCGGGGCTGAAAACTGCAGAACCGTCGAACTCGTGCTCCAGCCCAACACGTCCGCTCAGGCGGTAAGGGAAGATGCGAGTGATTTGTGTTCTAGGACAACTCCCTTGGGCTGACCCGTACTGCCACTGGTGAACAAGATGTATGCGGCTCTTGACGAAGGGGTATCAACATCCAGGTCGGCTGGGAACCCGGCAACCCTTGTCGCATCCTTGTTTTGATTGAGGACAACGGCGTGTGTGATGTAGCCTCTTTGAAAATCTTCACGAAGAGAATCAGACGAGGTCAGGATCAGTTGAGCCCTGCACTGGCGCAAGATGGCTTCCTTACGACCATCGGGAAGGTTCGGGTCGATTGGCACACAAGTCCCTCCAGTTCTCATGACGGCCAGCAGAGATACTACCAGAGATAGGGATCTCCCGAGGATTACGCATATTGGCTCTTCGGCAGTGACCGCTCCCTGGCGGGCAATCAGGATCTCGTGAGCGAGGTTGTCAACCATGGTGACCAATTCGGCGTAGGTTGCTTCGCCGTCCCAGGATTTAACAGCCAGCGCATTGGGTTGCTCTGCCGCCCTAGCAAAGACACGACTATGAAGACAGACATCCACAGGCGCGCCGTTGCAGAACCTCGACTGTTCCAGTCCATGAGCTCTAGTGTATCGCCAAAGTTGAGGCAGGGCAGCCGCTTCAGCGGTGTTGACGGAGGAGAGGTGACGAGCTGTCTCAGGCGGTGCTCCAGCTGCCGCAGTATCCTGTTTACCTGCTCCCGAGCAACGACGGCTGGGTCGAAGAGTGTCTTCACCGAAATCTGCTTCTCGCCCGGGGCGCAGATGAGGAGAAGGCCGTACGGCTTGGGAGGCTCCTCGGTGTACGCTGGATCAAGACTCAGGCCCGAAGTGCCGAGCCCTGCCGTGTGCGCGCGGTGCACAATGTTGAGCACGCTCTGGAAGCTGGACGCTTGCTGGGCGTCGCCGCTGATGTTGCGGATTCTCCTGAGGCCGTACTGTAAGAAGGGACTTGTCGAGAGCTCTTGCCTCGACGCAACCCGTCCCTTGACAAGCTGCTGAATGGTCATGTTCCGCCGCAGATCAACTTGCACACGGACAGTAGCGGTGGAAAGATGGATGCACCACTCTTGAAGCGACCCCTCCAGAAGGCGGCGGCATCCTTGGAGTCGATGGCGGCGCAGTGTTCAACAAAGTCCTTGAACGGGGTGTGTGACGGCGGCGCGATGCCCTGATAGATGCTCCACGTGTCGTCCATGAGAAACTCCATGACGTGGAAGTCGAACATGACGTGGTGCAGCGTCGTGACCAGTCTGGTTCCGCCATCGCCAGCGCTGCAGTGGACAAGAGCAAATCTGATCAGGGGCGTGCCCAGGTCGGTCTTGACCGAGTTGTTCCATTCCAGGAACCGCTCGAGATCTGTCTCGGTTGACCGGAGGACGGACTCTCCCCTTTTCACCACGGCCTGCAGCAAGCCGGCGCCGTCGCAGTCGACGATTCTTGTCCTCAAGGCCTCGTTCGAGGCCACGACCTGATCTATGGCACCGCATAGCCGGTCCATGTCCACGGAAGGGTCAATTTTGTGAACAACAACGTGGACGTATAGAGAAGAGTCCACCATCATGCCCGACTGCAGCGGCGTGCATGGGTAGACATCTTGGATGTCTTTGGGTGAAAGCTGGCATTGCTCGCAAGTCTGAGCCAGGATGGCGGGATTGTTGAGGAGGCTCGAGTTTGTCATGCTCATATCGGCCAAGCCAGGAAGCAAAGATTGAGTTGACAGAGTTGGTTTCTCACGAACAGACAGGTTTTGACTTTTCTTCTTCTTTTTTGTTCAGATATCTCGTCGAAGACTGGTTGATAGCGCCTCGTCTTATGACAGACAGCCCCGAAAAGATCTAACGTAATCAAAGGGTCTTAAGGCGAGGGCCGACCGACACGAAGACCCTGTTCCGGCCAAGTATCGTGTACTTGGTTGCCAAGGTACTTTCGGTTGCGCTCTATGCTAAATCCAGGCTCTCACTTGAGGTTACGAATCATTTATACGACTTTGAGGCAAAACATCACCATCGAGTGGGACTTGGTGCAACGCTGACGTTTGCTCACCGTTGTTTGGCGGCAAAGATGGCGGGCATGTCATCATTCGCTGCAGGTAGGGTTTCTTACAAAAGATCTTTCTTCATCGCGGCGTGTCATGTTTCGGCATGACTGTTCCGGAATCGTCTTTGTGGTCTCGCTTGGACTTGAGCTCTCCTGTTGGTAAATGGATCTTGGCGGGGTGCTGTACGGGTGGTCGTACGATGTAAGACTTGTTAATCCGGCTTGACCATCAGGTTGGTTCGAAGTGGAAGCTTCAAGGGGCGGCTGCATGGCTCGGAAGCCGGGTGACAGGGGAACCACGACGGGTCGGTCCATCTCTTGTCGATCTGACTAGGGTTGACTTTAGTAGCTTCACATTGTATATAAATCTACATGAAGCTATTGTTATATCGAATAAGTCTGATTCGATACTGTTTAAACAGGTATGGGACAGGATACGTACAGGCCTATGTTAAGGGACCTTTGCCATCTTCACCGGCAGTAGACCCGCTATTTCCACCTTGATTGTTATTCTCGGTCGGGTTTCTTTCCTTGTACCAAGAACCAAAGTCCCATGTGGCGGTGGATTGCCGCGTCCGCAAGAGGATGTTCGTATCTTCAGCAGAACCTCGGTTGCAGGCACGTCGACTCCACTGGGGCCAGGCTTCCTCGATATACTGTTACATTTAGATAGTTACTTGGCTGCAAGCAAAGGGTCTTTTGTTCTTAACCTACCTGAAAGGTTGCTTATGTTACAGTTGACGCATTTGACATCTATGATCAATGCACCTATGTGTCCTTTCCCCTGCCTGCTCTTTTCATACTTTCGTATAGTAGCTTACTTATGTATAGACGACTTTGACAACTTGTTGTTGGGTGCACCCCGGCCTGTGATGCATGTATGTCGTTTCCTTTAATCCAGAATGGAATCTGGTAAAGAAAGGAGCCACCGCGCGTGCGAGATTCGAATGCGTATGCGGCGAAAATCAGTCCATCAACCCGCTCTTCGTCGGATCTGTGTCTCTTGTATAAACCAGACTACGCGGTGTCCCGTTGGAAAGAAAACAAAACCACAGACACAGACACACAGACACACAGAAATACTAGACCTTGATCTCTCTCCCAAGAGTCTGTCTGCTCAAAGACCCCTTCCTTCATTAAACCATTCTTCCAAACAATCTGCCATCTTCTAGGCTCTCGCCAACTGACTGAACCCTTTCTATTCCTTTCTTCCGCATGGTCTGGCAGTAACATCATCATGGCAACTTCAACCTCACCACCTGTGCCGATAGCGGTTATTGGCGTAGCCTATAGGGCGCCCGGCGTGGGGAGAAAGGGGCTCTTTGACTTTCTATCCGAGGCCAAGTCAGCCTTCTCGCGCGTCCCCAAGGATCGTTTCGAGCATGAGTCGTTCCACTACAGCGACTCTGCCAAGCCGGGTGCTCTCTCGGCCAAGGGAGCCTATTTCCTACCTGACGACATCTATGCCTTTGACGCTCCCTTTTTCAACATCACTGCCGAGGAGGCCGTGTCAATGGACCCCCAAATCCGTGAGCAAAATTTCTTACCTCCTTCAAACGTCGCGTATCCCGCGAACCTCAGATGTTGCTTAATCGCATCAGCCGCAAACTCAGACTGACATGACGATTATTTCCGTTCAGGTGTGCTGCTAGAATGTGCATTTGAAGCTGCGGAAAATGCAGGACTGCCCCTTGACAGGCTTTCAGGATCCAAGACGGGGGTCTTCTCAGCCCAGGAAGAGGCAGAGTATGGTCAGCAAATGATTGAAGACCTTCCAACGTCGACAAAGTACTGCATCACTGGCAATGCGGGCTGCATGGTGTCCAACCGCCTCTCCTACTTCTTCAA
This sequence comes from Colletotrichum camelliae, assembly GCA_018853505.1. Taxonomy (NCBI): domain Eukaryota; kingdom Fungi; phylum Ascomycota; class Sordariomycetes; order Glomerellales; family Glomerellaceae; genus Colletotrichum; species Colletotrichum camelliae. Next base: position 1,266,668 of record JAELVL010000001.1, read on the forward strand.
CCTCAGGGGTCCGAGTATCTCTCTTGACTCCGCCTGCTCCAGCAGTGGCTATGCAGTGCACATGGCCTGCCAAAGTCTTCGCACTGGCGAGTGCGAGACGGCCTTCGTCGGCGCATCTTCGCTGATGATCAACCACCACACCATGTCGCAGCTCGACACCCTGGGCGCCCTGTCATCCGACGGTAAGTGCTTCTCCTACGACAGCCGGGCAAACGGCTTCGGAAGAGGAGAGGGCGCCTCCTGTCTAATCATGAAGCGGCTGGACCAGGCCGTCGAGGCGGGCGATCCCATACACGCCGTCATCCGCAACTCGGCGGCCAACCACTCCGGCCGCACGAGAGGAATCACCTTGCCTTCGCAGATAGCTCAGGAGGAGCTGCTGTGGCGCGTGCATCAAGAGGTCGGCCTCAAGCCGGCCGAGACGGATGTAGTCGAGGGCCACGGGACGGGAACCCCCGTCGGCGACCCGATCGATGCCTCTGCCGCGGCCAATGTTATCGGAAGGGATCGAGAGGGGAAGAGAGTCTACCTCGGCTCCTTGAAGTCCAACTTTGGCCATCTGCACAGCCAGCGGCCTGATCTCCGTCATCAAGGCGACGATGATGGTTCGGCTGGGCACAATCTTCCCCAACGCCGAGTTCGAGACGATGAATCCCAAGATTGACTCCTCCAGGCTCGAGGTTGTCCGCCCCACGCCATGGATATCTTCCGAATCAAGGTCTAGACGGGCGGTGGTCACCATTTCGGCTTTGGCGGGAGCAATGCGGCCGTGTTGATCGAGGAGTACAACGCCAATGAGGACCCCTTGTCGTCGTCCTCGTCGCTGACGACAACGCCTCAGCCTTCTCAAATGCTGTTTCCCATCTCCGCACAGTCCCTTGCCTCCCTTTCTAGCTACCAATCCCAGCTGGCGTCCCATCTCGAGAAGGTTTCAGCTGATGATTCGGTCGGGAGCTCATCTTCCTCCTCCTCCTCTTCCTCCTACTTGGGTGACCTGGGCTACACCCTCGGTCTGAGACGGACGCACTTCGCCCACCGCATGGCCCTTGTCGCGGGATCCCTATCGGAGCTCCGTGAGCAGCTTATCTCCCCTTCGCTGTCCAGCACAGGAGGAAGAGTGGCCGCGGGCCATAAGCCTGCCCCATGCTTCGTCTTCACAGGCCAGGGCGCCCAATCCGCCCGCATGGCCGCGGATCTTGGTCCCCGGTACCCGGTGTTCGCGAAGGCGATGGAAGATGCAGAGAAGCACCTCCGACAGTTCGGTGCGATGTGGTCACTGGCCGAGGAGCTGGCCAAATCTGAAGGATCACGCATCAACGAGGCGGAGATCAGCCAGCCGGCCTGCACCGCCGTCCAACTGGGCCTGGTCGAGCTCCTCCGCAGCTGGGGAGTCTCGCCGGTGGCCGTGGTAGGTCACAGCTCGGGAGAGATCGCCGCCGCCTATGCTGCCGGACTCTTGTCGTTCAAGACGGCCTTGGCCATCGCCTTCTTCCGCGGCCGGTCTACCGTCGATCTGCTGGCCGAGCAGGCCGAGAATGTTGGCGAGCGTGGCGGGATGCTGGCTGTCGGCGCGGACGTCAACACGGCCAGCGAACTTCTACGACACACGGCCAGCGTCGGTCGTGCAGGCATCGCTGCCATCAACAGTCCTAACAGCGTCACCCTGTCCAGAGACGTGGCTGTCATCGACGCCGTCGAGCGCATCGCCAACGCTCAGAGTATCTTCAACCGTAGGCTGAGAGTCAATGTTGCGTACCACTCTCACCACATGGAGCGTGTTGCCAGCTCGTATGTTGCGGCTATTGAGCCGTACTTTGCGGACGATCAAGATAGCCAGTTGGCGCTTGATGGCGACGACGAGAAGAGAAAAGAGCCGTTGCCCCTTTTCTCGTCTGTCACCGGCCAAGTCGAGGGTGCGAAAACCATCACTTGTGCGCAGTATTGGGCCAAGAACCTCGTCAGTCCCGTCAGATTCTCCGATGCCATCACGCTCGTGGCCAACGAATCCTCAGCCAACGTCCTCGTCGAAATCGGCCCGCATGCCGCCCTCAAGGGCCCCATCAACCAGATCTTGCAGTCGTTAGAGAAGCAGCAGAAGAAGGACAGCATCACGTATATGCCCTCGCTTGTTCGCGGCACCGATAACGCCAAGGCTATGCTGCAACTTGCTGGCCGCCTCTATGCCATGGGGCTCGGCGTCGACTTTCTCGCCGTCAACAGAACGGGGCCGAAGAATCGGCACCGTGTCTTGGCCGATCTGCCTTCATACGAGTGGGATAAGAAGGCGAGGTTCATCCACAGATCGCCCGTCTCGGTCGGCAAGTTCCACTCCGGCCACATCTTCACGCCCCTCCTGGGCTGGAAGATGGCTTCTCAGGGCCGTGATCATGTCTTCCGCCAGGTCTTCACGCTGGACGAGTTGCCTTGGATTCGGGACCACAAGGTTGTCGGTGACGTTCTCTTCCCCTTTACGGGCTTCTTGAGTCTGGCGGTGGATGCTTTCCGGTCCATCACCACCAACGATACTGCCGCCACGTCCTTTTCCATCTGCGAAATGCACATCGAGCGCGGGTTGCATATCAAGGAAGCAGCGTATTGATATCTGCACTAAGCTCAGACCTGTAGAGATTGGTACGGGTCACCTCTCGTCTTCCACGTGGGCCTTCGAGGTCATGACCTGGAGCGAGCAGACAAGCTGGGTCACCCACGTCCACGGCCGAATCGAAGCCGGCTCGGAAGGGGAGAATCACCTTGGTGCGTCTGACGGCCCGGTGTGGCAGGACGCCGAGAAGATCCTGCAGGGAGTCAACACTGCCGAGCTGGACGAAGCTACCGCCCTGTCAGGCTATGGTACTCTCGACCGCTCCGGTGTTTGTTACGGTTCGAGCTTCAGGAACATCTTCGAGATGTGGAGATCCCCCGGCAAGACAGTTCACCGAACACGTCTTCGGCAGACCGACGACGAGGAGCCGCTCTCCATCCCGAAGCGAGGATCCGCCATGACGGTCGACCCTCCCATGCTCGACTCCGTGCTGAGTTCCGCCCTTCTCGCCGTCGGCGACGGCCTCCCCGAGCCACGACCGGCTTTCGTGCCGACGTATGTCCGCCGCATGCAGCTCTCCAATACCATCCCCTGTGAGCCGGGCCAGCTCTACACCACCGTTTCCCATCGCAAGACCTTTCAAGAGAAGACAGGCCGGTCAGACGTCAGCATCGTCGTGTGGGCCGATGGCCCGCAGGGCTCCAACACGTGCGTGCCCTGCATCGAGATGGAACTCACGTACCAGCGCATCAATGATGCCGGCCAAGAAGGCGAGGAGGAGCACGTCAAGCGCAGTCTGCCCCGCGGTTACCAAGAGGTCTTGGTGCCGCATGTCGACCTCTCCGACAATGAGGTTCTCTCGGAGTCCATCATGGACCGCTCTTGGACCCCGGAGGAGTTGCTCCCCCGACACAAGCACAACGCCGTCGGCCGGCATTTCCTCAAGCGTGCGATCCAAGTCGCCGCCTCTCTCGAAACAGAAACATTGCCGAAGCACCTCAAGGCCTTTTTAGCATGGGCAGAGGTCCAAGTCGGTAGCGTCGACGACGAGCCGGAAGCCAGCGCCGAGTTGCTGCAGGAGGTTGCGAGAGACGATGCCTTTGGCGAGCTCATCTGCGCCGTGGGCAACGCGATACCCCAGATCCTCCGCGGCGAGGTCGAGCCTCTAGAGGTCATGATGAAGGACGGGCTTCTCATGAAGCATTACGACGACATCCGCACCATGGCCAGGGGCAATCAGGCTCTCGCCAAGTACATCGCCAACCTCGGGCAGCTGAACCCGGACTTGAGGATCATCGAAGTCGGCGCCGGCACGGGTGCTGCCACCACCAAGGTCCTACAGGCCCTGTCCGGTGCGGAGCCGGAAGAGGAGGACAACTTCTCCGTGTACACATACACTGACATCTCGTCTGGTTTCTTCGATGCGGCGCGCAAGAAGCTGGCAAGATGGCCGCAGGTGACTTACACCAAGCTCGACATCAGCCAGGACCCGGCCGAGCAGGGCATTGAAGTTGGAACCTACGACGTCGTCATAGCGTCCAACGTCCTGCACGCGACGCAGGATATCGAGGAAACCGTCCGCAATATCGGCAGCTTTCTGAGGCCTGGCACGGGCAAGCTTGCCATTGTCGAGTCGCTACCGGAGAGCTGCGACGCCGCTTTCCTGCCGTACACCATCCTGCCGGGCTGGTGGCTAACAGAGGATAGCTGGAGACAAGGCAATGACGGCCCGCTAATGTCTCAAGAGACTTGGGACCGGCTGCTCGTGACCCTCGGGTTCAACGGTGTCGAAGGTGCTGTGGCGGACTGGCCCGGTGCGGATATCTGCGTCGTCAAGACCATGTGGTCCACCAAGTTGTCTGAGGACGTCCAAGACGAAGAGGAAGAGTCCGACGCGGCTGGAGAGGTGATGATCTGTTGTGGCAGCAGGGCTACCATCACCGAGGAGCAGCAGCAGCTTGTCGGCGCCGTCCAGAGCAAGTTGGAGCATCTCAAGCCACAGATGATCAAGGCCATTCCAGAGCCCCAACAGATCAGTGATAAGTTCTGTATCTTCCTAGACTGCGGCAAGACCAGCTTCCTCGCTGATTTGGCCACGGAAGAGGCCTTCGCGGCACTCAAGGCCATGGTGCTCGATACGCGCGGTCTCCTCTGGGTAACCCCTGACACCGACAACCCCGAGTTTGCTCGCGTCCAAGGCCTGCTCCGCACGCTACGTCTGGAGGATCCGACGAAGAAGCTCCTCTGGCTCAGCAAGGCACCAACCAGCGACCCGAAGCAGACGGCTGAGTTGGTCGACAAGCTCACGGAGAGAATTGTCAAGGATTCCTCTTCATCTCCCGCAGAGCTCCTTGAGCAGGACTTTGTGTGGCAGGATGGCATGTTCCAAGTGCCTCGCCTTCGCAGACTCCCCGAGACGACGAAGACGTTCGCCATCGACAAGGGGCTCCCGGTCAGACGGGAGCAGAATCTCTGGGAGGGATCCAGTCCCAGCAGCGCCCTGTTCATGACCATGGACACGCCGGGCGTGATGGACTCTGTGTACTTCAAGCGCCACGACCTGACGGACCTCGCCGAGAAGCCGTTGGGTGACAACGAGATCATCGTCAAGGTGGATGCTTGCGGCATCAACTTCCGAGATGTGCTCGCGCTCCTCAACACCATACCATGGAGTCTGCCGGGCCGCGAAGGAGCGGGCACCGTCATGGCCGCCGGCGCAAACGTCGTCCATGTCCGGCCGGGAGACAGCGTGTTCTACATGATCGCCCAGGGAGGCCTCGCGACGCATGTCCGCATCCACGCGGCCTCGGGCGCCGTCGGTCAGGCGTGCGTACGCATCGCCCAGAGCATGGGCGCCGCCGTCTTCGCCACGGCCGGGTCCGACGAGAAGAGGGCATTTGTGCACGAGACGCTCGGCGTGCCTCGTGACCACATCTACTCGAGCCGCAAGCGTGGGTTCGCTGCTGGGATCCTCAACGTGACGGGCGGCCGCGGTGTCGACGTCGTGGTTAACTCCCTCAGCGGCGAGCTGCTCCAGGACACTTGGTCGCTCGTCAACGAGTTCGGGCGCTTCGTTGAGATCGGAAAGAAGGACATTCTGGCCAACTCGCACCTGGGCATGCGGCAGTTCGAGCGCAACGTCTCCTTCTTCTCGGTGGACCTCGTTCCGTACCTCTTGCACAAGTCGGACAGCATCCAGGCCTGTCTGGCGAAGATGGTGAGCCTATTTGAGTCCAAGGTTATCCAGCCCATCCAGCCTATTCATGAGGTGCCCATCTCTGATATCGTCTCCGGCTTCCGCGCGCTGTAGAGTGGTCAGAACATCGGCAAGATTGTCGCGATCATGGGTGATGATGACAGGGTCGTGGCTGAAGTGGCATCGCCGCTCCACCGGAACGACGGAAGCGCTCTGCTTCGCGGGGATGCGACGTATCTCATCACCGGTGGAACCGGTGGTATTGGAAGGTCCCTCGTGCCTTGGATGTTGGAGAACGGTGCTGCCAACGTTGTCGTGCTCGGCCGGTCAGCCACCACCAATACCGAAGTGGCGAAGCTAATCAGCGAATGCGACTCGCCTTCAACGGACGTTCGAGTACGTGCTGTGGCGTGTGACGTCTCCTCTCGAGACAGTCTCTTTGCCGCGCTGGAGGCAGTCAAGGACCTCCCTCCCGTCAAGGGCGTGATCCACGGCTCAATGTACCTGCGCGACTCTATATTCTTCAACGCCTCCTTCAACGACTGGAAGGCCATTAACGGCCCCAAGATCGACGCCGCTTGGAACCTCCACCACCTTCTCCCCGATCTCGACTTCTTTGTCGCCCTCGCATCTGGGGCCAACGTTGTTGGCAACATCGGCCAGTCCATCTACTGCCAGACATCATCCTTCCTCGACGCGTTCGCGCAGTGGAGGAGCCGCCACGGCAAGCCAACCATTTCCATCAGCTTGCCCGTCGTGGACGACGTCGGCTACGTCATCCAGCAAGGCATGCGTGAGCAGCTCCTCGAGAAGCTGGGCTTCTACATCTCCATCGCCCAGGTCCACACCGTCATCACGGGAGCCATCATCGGCCCGTCGTCAGGCCTGAACATCGACTCGCGGGCCATTGCTTTTGTGCTCTACGACTCGCCCGAAGGCAAGTCGCACGGGCTGGAAGAGCGGTCGCGCTACCTGTCCACCCTGCGCCAGAAGAAATGGAGGAAGAATAAGCACGCGTTGGACGGCCATGTCGACGGCGAGGTCGCCGCCGGCGGAGAGATGAGTCTTCTGGACTTTCTGGCCGGGAAGGTCGCGTCTATTACGATGATGAGCCGTGAGGACGTGACGCCGACACGCAGTCTAATCGAGTACGGCTTGGACTCGCTCGTGTCGGTGGAGCTGCGGAACTGGATCAAGAGGGAATATGGAGCTGATTTGGCTCTCACGCAGATCGTTGGCGCCCCTGACTTGGAGGCGTTGGCGGAGGTGATTGTCGCTCGTCAGAAGGCGTAAATAATACCGAATATCAATTTGGCCGCGAAGACGGAACTGGGCGCGCGTACATCATGAATTGTTTTCACTTAGCAGGTTGTCTCTAGTTCACACTTGGCTTAGAAACTATTTCTCAAGCTACAGACGAAAAGGTATCATAGGTATAAACGAAAAACAAGAATGGAAGAAAAGAAAATGCAAATCGTTTGCGTTCTAAAGAATGCAAAGCTTCGTGTGAGACGCGCATGATAGGTTTTGCAGACTACTGCGCTATTATTTATCGGCACGCAGCGGATAACATCCTGGTTCTAGGAGACCGTGGAGGCTCTATTTGTGGTCTTCCAGCAATGTTAGGCGGGTTGTTACTAATTCGTGCTATTATCCAAGGAGTAGGCATGCGTGTTGAACACGGTCCGATCCGTCACTCCTCCCTAACAATTTCTCTCGGCTAAGTATCTATTATTCCAGAGGGCCACTGGGATAGGATTCTTGTAATCTGACAAAACCCGTATCCGTCGGCGTCTGGTGTGCGAGGAATCCCGGTCAACTCGCGTTGCTTCCCATGCCGAGTCCTTTTTCTTTCCATGGTTCTTGTAATTCTGGCTAGAATTCTGATAATATGGGGCGTACAACCTTGCACGAGATGTCCTCAGACCAGAAACTTTCGGAGCGTGCTAGAATTCGGCTAATATGGAAACCGCCTGATTTCTGAACAAAAGATCAAAACGACGTTGCAGTCAGAGTCGAAGATGGCGTACCCGACATGGGTCCCGGGAACTGCAGACACAAATGCACATGTCGAATGTGAGAGGTGAGTCCACATCATGTATCCGTAACAGAGCCACAAATACAAACAAGGTGTGCCTGCGGACGATAGTCGGCTACCTATACGAACGTATGAAAAAAGTTAGAAGGAAGACGCATACAAACAGTGAACGCAGGGTTTCAATGTAACCCGGCCTCCGTCTTGCTGACATGCATCAAAAGATGACATGGAACACCAGCCCCATAGAAACATCCTTGGGGGGAATATCAGAACATGTCACAAACGGATTGTCGAGGTGCCTAGCATCCTAGTTATGGTTACAAGAATCTCAACATCGCATTAGAAAGCCTCAAAGAGAAGCATGCCTGCGATCACCTCACTCCATCATTTTCCGTGACAAAAGACCAGCAAACTTTCGTCACCTGTTACTTGCCATTACCCTTGTTGAAAATTATGGATACCCTAGAAGCTGGCGACATCCATGCCGTCAAGCGGCTCTTGCGCAGTCATGAGTCTGTCAAAGACGCGGCCGTGTTATATGTGCAGAGATACGGGGAAGATATGCTCGTGGGCTTTGTGACGCTGCACGATCAAGCCCTCGAGACCCAGATTCGAACCCTCGGCCAGTCCGGCGATGAGTTCGAAGCGGAGCAAGTGCAGCTGTGGGAATCGGTCTTTGAACGGCGCGTCTACGCCACCATCGACGACGAAGCGCGGCGGGAGACTGTCGGGCGCGACTTCACCGGCTGGATCTCTGCCTACGATGGTAGCGCGCTGGACAAAACGGACATGAACGAGTGGCTGGATGATACCATCGAGATGGTGGTCACGCACGGCATTCGCGACCGCTCAGTCAACGTTGTCGAACTCGGGACCGGCTCCGGCATGATTCTCTTCAGTCTCGCCCGCCATATTCGTTCCTATCACGGTATCGAGCCGTCCCGTAGGGCCGTGGACTTTGTCTCTGCAACGGCTCAATCGATCCCTGAACTCGCAGACAAGGTGCATGTGTACGAAGGTACAGCAACCGACTTTCATCTGCTGGGGTCGCCCTCCCCCAATTTGGTCATCATCAACTCCGTTGCTCAGTATTTCCCCAGTCAGGCCTACCTGCTGGAAGTGGTTGAGGGTATCCTGAAATTCGGCTCCGTTCAGACAGTTGTGTTTGGGGATATCCGATCCTTTGCTCTGCAGAAGGAGTTCTTGGTCACCAAGGCACTTCACGGGGCCACGGGCGGAAAGACAACCAAGTCCGCCCTTCGCGAGAAGATCCTGGAGCTGGAGCAAGCGGAGATTGAATTGCTGGTTGACCCGGCATTCTTCACCAGCCTGCCTGACCGGTTTCCCGGCCTCGTCCAGCATGTCTGCATCGTCCCGAAGAAGATGAAGGCCACCAACGAGTTGAGCTGCTATCGCTACGCTGCGATCCTGTACACTGCGAGTAAAATCCAACAGAGCGAAGAAAAGAAGCAGAAGCAGCAACATCTTGCCAGCAACATTCGAGAAGTCGAGGATGACGAATGGATCGACTTCGTGGCTCACAGACTGGATCGTGCAACCCTCTCCCATCGTCTGTCCCCCGAAAGCCCAGACATCATGGCCGTGAGCAACATTCCCTACAGCAAAACTGCCTTTGAAAGGAACTGTCTCGACGCGCTCGCGGACGGAAAAGGACAAGAAGAAGACGCGGATGATGATTTTGCGTGGCTCGCCTCCGTCCGCCAGCGAAGCCAAGAGTCCCCCTCGCTCTCGGCCTTGGAACTGGAAAACCTCGCTCAAGAGGCAGGCTACCAAGTTGAAACTAGCTGTGCGAGGCAGTTCTCACAGCGTGGAGGCCTTGACGCCGTCTTCTACCGTACACAGCAGCCATCTGATACCGAAGCTGGTAGTGGCCGTGGTGGTGGCAAGGTTCTCTGGCGGTTCCCGACGGACCATCAGGACCGAGAGCCCAGCGCGTTCAGCAATCAGCCGCTTCAGCAGCAGGCCAGGCAGACAATCCAACGACAGCTCTTTGAAAGTTTGGAAGATCAGCTTCCGATGGAGTCGGTGCCCGAGGATATAGTCATCCTGAGCACTTTGCCGACCACTGCGGATGGGAAAGTGGACCGTCAGACACTCTCGGAGAAGGCAAATCAGTAGAATGATCTGTGACACAGCAGCTGCTTCTGGTTTGTCCAAGACCACTTGTTTCAAGTACAACGTATCAATTTTGTAAATTGAAGCTGTCTCAACGCAAATGATTGTATATTACTATGTCTACCGGGCTTTAGTTTATATCCCATGAGTTTTGTACAGCTGTGAATTCTGACAGTCGACGGAGATATCGGAACCTAATATTTCGCATGCACCGAATCGATGTGAACCTGGTCTCATTTCTCATCCTAAAACTCCTTGGTAACCACATTTGAGTTTTCATGGGCCCATGTAGACTTGAACAGCGTCAATGTCACTTAATTAGTCGAGTCGTTACTTAAGGCCCCAGGTCTTAACAAAGCCTGCACTTCGTCCATGTACATAATCGATAAGAAAGAGATAAAATTCAACTGCCTCTCCTTTGTCGCCTTTGAATTCGGTACGTATTAGATTCAGATGCTGGCCAACCCAGGTGCTCTCTTTTGGAAATGCCGCCAAGACACTTTAGGTGGCCGTAATTGGTCACTTGCGCAATTGTTGCCTAAATCCCAATCGCTTGTCGCGTGAGATGACGCAGACTTTTGCGTCCTTCACCACTTGACCCGGAACTACCAAAAGTGATCTTCTGCGAGTCGAAGTATTGTCTTGCTCGCTCATTTCAATTGCCGACACTTTAGCGCGATCTTCAAGTGAAATCTACCCCGTTAGATATCATGCCGGAACGGCGCGGAATGCCTTGCGACCAGTGCATGGAAATCGTCAGCCACGTGATCAATAGAGATGACATGACGTCTTATGCCAAGAGTCTTGAGTTTCAAACAGATACTTGGGGTTTGGTCGAGTCAGGGAAAACCTGCCGTTGTTGCGAAATGCTTTGGGACCTCTTTGTGAAGCCATTCCTGGTCTACAACGAACAGCGATTTCGTATCAACCTCCTGAACATCTGCCTCCCAATTCACTTCAAGATATCAAATGATTGGGTGCGAAAAAGCTGGTGTCAAGCCCTTTGCGCAATCCTTATGGTCGTGGTGGACGCCCCAAATCATGGGAGGTGTTTCGAAAAGAATGGCATGATCGCTGTGTCTGTCGAAGATAAAGCTAAGCATCCCGGTATTTCAGACCTGATAGCCGACACCAATCTCGTCGGGAGCTACATAGCTAATGCACTTGTGACAGATTATCTTCATCCACATTTCTGGACTCTTGGTCGAACCGCGCCACAACTCACGGTGGCAGAAGACCGCATCCGTTGCGCCAAAGACTGGTTCGAGGCCTGTGACAAAGGTGGGCATCGTGATTGCAAACCTACGGAAGGATTCTTGCCAACGAGACTCATCGATCTAAGAGCAAATCATGCTGTACGTCTTGTGCATGTAAACCGCTTAGACAAGCAAGAAGAAAGGCTACGATATGCCACATTGAGCCATTGTGGGGATCGCCAGAAGTAGCGGGCCCTCTTAAAACCACCAAAGAAAGGGCGGAAGCCTTTGGCAACGGAATTTCGGAAGGAATGCTCCCAAAGACGTTTCGAGATGCAATCAGATTTACGCGATCTCTCGGAATTCCTTTCTGTGGATAGATTCTCTGTGTATCATCCAAGACGATCCTGACGAATGGCAGAGAGAGGCTTCTCGAATGAAGCATGTGTACTCTGGGAGTGTTCTCACTATTTCAGCCAGCTGTGGGAGAGATAGCAGCTCTGGGTTTCTTCCGGAGGATGATGTGGAAATCGAAGGTATCAAACCGATACCAGGGTTGGAACAGGACGTCACGGTCAAGGCTTCCCCATCAATCACCAACAACGAGCATTTGGGGCACTTTTCATTCGACTACCGCAATCACCGTGTCGGCCGTCAGCAAGGTGTGATGGTACGCCTCCAAACAGACCCCACTACCCGCCAGTTGGAGGAGGCCCATCTCAGCACTCGAGGCTGGGCTTGTCAGGAAGAGATTCTATCACGCCGCATTCTTCATTGCTTGGACTCAGAGATCGTCTGGAAATGCGAAAGGCTCTGTCATACCCAGTCGGGTCGCACAACGGAAGAACTCAGAGCAATTAGTAGGGCCGGGATGATCAAACCCACTCTTGTCGAAGATTGGTGCTATTGGATCCAAGACTACACAACCAGAGACTTCACAATCTCTTCGGACAGAATGCCAGCCTTTTCTGGAATCGCCGAACTCTTCCAAGATCTGTTACACCAGAAAATACTCCTAGGCGTTCGTCGCGAGTCTCTATCAAAGGATCTATCGTGGATCAGACTGGGCCCAGAAAAAGGCCCGGCGGACACAGGAGCGCCCTCTTGGAGCTGGCTTTCTTGCAACGCACCTGTCTATTTAGACTACTGGAAGCTGCCGAACGATGAAATCAATCCCCAAGCCTGCACAGTTCCGATCAACTGCAGCGTTGACTGGACGGGCCCAGCAATGACCTCGCCCATTCAAAAGACCCTCTTTCGTATACGAGGTCCTGTTATGCAGATGGCGCTGCGAATCGCCCCAGAGTCCTTGACCTATAATCCGCCGTATTTTCTTGTCGGCGAGGAAGCGTCGGATTTCTCCCAGGGGCCCCTACCGTGGCGTTGTGTGGGACAGTTCGACCACGAAAGCCATCCCGGTTGTGTAAAGGCCGAATACACTTGCCTTCTTCTTTTCTCGCGGACTAACGAGAATGGGATAACATATAGAGAGGTCTTTCTGCTACTTTCGCCCGACACAGAGACATGGGAAGACGGGCAACTTGAGACTGCGAAGCCTTGCCGCTTCAATCGTGTAGGAATTGCAATGATCAGGGGGTCTGAGAAAACGTTCTCTAGAGCTCAAGAACGAACTTTGGACCTGTCATAGACTTGGATCTACAATTTTGTACTCATGCTTTTTAGTCCACAAACCTGTATCGGAGGCTCTCATCCAACTTGGCGTTCGTTCCTTCGGGAGCCTCCAAGTAATTATAAGTAGAACTCCCAATTAAGACTAAGCACCCTTGTGTTGCTCAACACCACCCACCGGCTACTTACTGACTCTACCGTACCGGGGTACCATTTAGACTCCAGGAACTGGCTGACGTGCTTTCGTCAACCTCATGCAAAGCACACGGCGTTGGGGGCTCTTTCTGCCCTTATTTGATCCGTGCCTCTCGTGTTCCTCGCGGCTCTCGCGAAACAACCCCCAATCTATCCCCGGATCCAATGGGCAGAATTGCCCACCCTCCGTTTCGATGCCGACGAGCTATACTTGACAAATTACTTAAGAGACTTGAGCAACTATATCACCTGGATTTGGAGACCGTTATTGCCACGACATATAGATCTTAGTCAGGAACAAGAAACCACTCAGCCCGCTTTTCGGGAAAATTGACACGCAATCCATACGTCTCACCATTATTACTGGGGATGCTTTTCTTACGTCTGTCGAATTTCATTTTGATGAATATGACGAACTAGTGAAGGCACCGGGTGTCATTCGGCATTACAAGTCGAACCAAACGGGCCGCTGATTAAGAGCCTCCTGAAGCACGTCTGGGGAGCAGTGGATTCGACGGCAAGATATCAAGAACGGGGAGAGATGTTGTCGACCCTAATAACATATCGGAAGAGTCCCGAAAGAAAGCAAGAAGATCGCCAACTAGCCCCCGATCGACAAGATAAGCACCCAGTTCACCCAAATCGCAAGCACATCTCGCCCCCGACATCTCGGGTACCCTTCTCGAACGTATCATCTCAACCTCCGGAAACGTTCCCGGCAACGACACACGTCAGAAAAAGGGACTGCCCACATCGGATCTGTCAGCACCATCAAATACGGGCCAACACGAGCGTCTAATAGCTCCAACCCAAGAAATATAAGATCGGCCCCCAACAACAGCCTCCAACCCCGCACCAATCCACGGCCGAGTCCTGCCCCGAGCACTCGGCACTTGCATTGCGCTCTCACGACGATCCGGCATTCAGACCACCCTTTGCGTAATAAGGGAAAATCCAGTCCGGGACAGACATGCCATATCCCAGGTGCTGCAAGAGTCACGCATGCAGACCCCAAACTCTTAAAGCCCAGGGACCGCCTTAGTCAAGGGGGCGCAGTCATCGCTAAACGTGACACGGCTCGCTTCCCCCTCCGAGCGCTCAAGCTCACGCTCCCAGCGTAACGACTTTCCAAGAATGACGGTCGAATCTGCATCACGCAATGCTCCATGTGCCGTGCTATATCATCCGCGAATATAATAGTTGGGGGCCCGACGGAATCTGCTGCCCACGATCGTCTCTGTCCCCTCTTCGCTCTTCGTTGCGAATCCGATGTCTTATATGCGGGTTGAAGATCGCCTCGATTCTTCCCACATCTTTTGGAATGGATCGTGGCTTACCGAGGACATCGGGTTCATGACAGGAAAAGGTAGGCTACTACAAGATCTGACTTGTGGCTACTCGCCACCCATCTCTTCTCGGCTCCCGCCAGGCCGGCTCTCACACCCTCAACCCCCAGCCCCGTCACCCGAACTATGTCGGCTGTCAAGTAAGGCCAACCTGCCAAGTCTAACTTTCCCAAGTGTCCCTCATCTCAAAACGAAGCTTTCCCTAAAGCTACCTACCGTGATGACACCCTCATTTTCCACGGCGAGTCAAGACGAATGTGATAGAGCTAGTCGACGTGCATCTTTCCGCTCATTTTCCAAGACATGCACTTTCCCTTCAAATCACGACCCCCAAAACCCACGGATCATACTCAATCTGTCGGAAACGCACCAACTTGGCAGCCTTCAGCCCTGTTCTCTACAGGGAAATGGATGGAGATGGGGTTATATCGCGTCATCCCATATAATAACAGGTATCGACAATCATACCTCGTGAGACGTCGCAGCGAACTCTATTCTCAGAAAACCTATAGTATACCACTGGGATAAATCCGCTAACCCTAGTTTTTTTGTTTTTTATAGACGAAAGTTAAGCTAAGTTAACCCTATACTTTAGCCCTCCTTCTACTATATTAGTAAGTATATTAATTTGTTTACTTCTATTTATATAAAATTCACCTATAATTACTTATAATTATAGAGTTAATTACTATTACTTACTTATTTACTTCTCTTATTAAGTTTAATATAAATTAGAGAGTTTCTATTAATTTTAAACTTTATTAGCTATATATTAAAAACTTCTTTTTTAATAGTATATATATAGATAATATAGTAAATACTTTTTAAAAATAAAGTTTAAATATTAATAAGAGAATATTTAAGTATTAACTTTATAAATAGGAATTATAATATTATAGCTAATATAATCTAGAATAAAAAGAGAATATACTTTTATAATTAAATATCTTTTTTATTAATAAAATATTAAAAATAAATAAATTCTATAAAAACTTATTTATTAGAAATATAATACTCTATTAATAACTTAGTTAAAGAATATATAGTATTAGAATAGTATAAAGTAATAATATATTAATAAAGAAAAGAGAAACTATATTAAATAGTAATAATTAAATTTATAGAGAAAGATTTATAGAGAATACTAACTATTTTAAACTTTAAATAGAGCTATTTTTATTAATATATCTACTTTATAGCTAGTATTACTATTAAAAAGAACTAGATTTATAACTATTACTAAAATATATTTTTAAATAAAGTAGTTTAATAATAAAAAAGTAACTAGTAATATTATACTAACTTTAAAATTCTTAAGCTTAATTTTTTATAATTTATAAATAAATATAAAAAGTTAAAAAGATTTAATTTCTATATTTAAGATATTATATAAATATATATTAAATACTTTATAATAACTATACTAAATATAATAAAATAATATTTATATATAGTTAGAGCTTCTAAGATTTAGCTTTTTCTTATTAAAATAAATTATAATAATAAAACTCCTCTCTTTATAGATATCTAAGTACTCTTTATAGAAGTTAACTAGATAAGAGTTAAATATATTAATAAATAGAATAAAATCTAAATATACTAATAGAAAAACTAAATATTATCTTATTATATCTAAGTACTAAATATTAGTAATATTAAGATTAAGTTATAATAGAAGCTTCTATATAGAGGATTTAATAATTAATAGATTATAAGTTTTATTATCTTTTTATAAAGTATTTTTATCTAATACTATATTAGTGTTTTTATTAGAGATAATTAATACTAGGGTTTTTATTCTAAATAATATTACCTATCTAATTACTATATATACTATTTATAGTAAGAATATAATAAGAAGTTTATAACTATATAACTTTATAGAATACTAAATATATATATAATTAAGAAAATTCCTTATATATTAAGTTAGGTTAGCTAGTAAATTTATATAATTTAATATTAAATAATAATAAGTAAGGAGTTAAAATAATAAAAAGTTTTTAAGCTAATAAGTTACTTACTAAAATAGATAGACTACTTTAGAATATTAATATTAATAAATTCCTTTAGATAAAACTAAGTATTAGTATAAAAAGTAATTAAAAGAAATAGAGTTTAACTAAAACTCTTTTAAAAGTATAGATAACTAAAAGTAGCTTTATATAAAGATATATCTTAAGTTTTAAGATTAAGTTAAAGCATATATAGTAGTAAAGCTATAATTAAAGCTTAGCTTTATAGAGAAACTAATAAATAGAATAAGAAGATATATAAGTTATTATTATAATAAATTACTAAATAAGAGATATTTTAATAGATTTAAATAGCTTAAACTTCTTAACTAAAACTCTCTTAATATCTTATATTAAAACTAATCTAATTTATAATTATAAAACCTTTATAGTAATAAGCTTAAATAGATAGAAATAGATATAATAAATATAGAAGAAAATATATTATCTATATAACTTTTTATTTCTATTTTAAGTTTATATAGAAGCTATAAAACTTAGCTTTAAGTTAAATAGAATCCTTATTAAAGTACTTTTTATTCTAATAGTTAAAATAAAATAGAGAGTTATTTAAAATAGTAGAATTACTTAAAGTAATTGTTAACATATAACATCTTAATATAATAATAATAATAATATAACAATATTCTACTTACTTAAATATTCTATATAAAATAAACGAATAGACTTTTATATATATAACCTTATATAAAAGTGTTTAGTTTATTATAACCTATAACTTTATAAATGCTTACGTAATCGCTCTTATTATGTAATCCTGCTTATGTAACTAAAAAGTATAACCTGAAACGTAAGGTTATCTTTCCCCTCATTTTTCCTACCTTAGGATGCAACCTGCTAACTACATCAACCAGAATCATATCAATACATTCCTTCTCTATCCATCATCTATACAAATAAATGCCCATAAATGCTGAGGATTATCAATTTTTATCATAACATATCTCCATCTATAACCTTATACTATATAGGCGCATATACTACGCCCCTGAATACTCTTATACCTATGCTAACAATTTTAAATAACTCTACTATTTTAAGTAACTCTATTATTTTAAGTAACTTTATTACTGTTAGCATAGGTATAAGAGTATTCAGGGGCGTAGTATATGCGCCTATATAGTATAAGGTTATAGATGGAGATATGTTATGATAAAAATTGATAATCCTCAGCATTTATGGGCATTTATTTGTATAGATGATGGATAGAGAAGGAATGTATTGATATGATTCTGGTTGATGTAGTTAGCAGGTTGCATCCTAAGGTAGGAAAAATGAGGGGAAAGATAACCTTACGTTTCAGGTTATACTTTTTAGTTACATAAGCAGGATTACATAATAAGAGCGATTACGTAAGCATTTATAAAGTTATAGGTTATAATAAACTAAACTTTTATATAAGGTTATATATAAAAGTCTATTCGTTTATTTATATAGAATATTTAAGTAAGTAGAATATTGTTATATTATATTATTATTATATTAAGATGTTATATTAACACTAAATAGTATTATAATAACTAACTATATAATATAAAGCTAGCTAGTATTATATAGTAAGTTTAAGCTATTAATAAACCTAATAACTTTATTATAATTAGCTAGTATTCTATAATAAGTTTAAGCTATTTATAAACCTAACCTATCTATAGAGATTAAGAACTAATTATACTATAATAATAAATATAATAAAACTAAAGAAATACTTATTTTTTAAACTAAATATCTATAGAGATTAATAACTAGCTATACTATAATAGTAAATATAACTAAGGTATTAATAATAGTAGTATTATTTTATATATAATATAGCTTCTTTTTCTAATAAATACTTTTTATCTAGTTTACTAACTTTCTCTTTTTTATAAGTTAAATAACTTACTTTTATAGGATTTCTATATTACTAAAAATAATATAGCTAAACTTAAAGAAGCTATTAAAATTATAACTTATATAGTAAAACTAAAAAAAAGTATTTATTTTTTAAGTTTATAGCTTTATATTAAAAAGCTATACTGAAGCTAGTAATTAATAATAATAATAATAAAGATAATAATAATAAGATTATATATTACTTAAAACTTAGCTTAAAAAGTAAATATTTTTTTAGTTTTACTATATCTACTATCCTTAAGTAAGATAAAATAGACTTTAAGACTTATTAAATAGATTTAATTAAAACCCTTTATTAAGAGTATATATATTTAGTTCTAGTTAATAATATAATATTAAGTTTTATACTAAAAACTTTATAATTAATAAGGTTTATTATATTACTTCTAGTATTATAAATAATAAAATAGTTATTTATATTATATTTAGAACTTAATATAGTCTAATTAAATAGTAAACTACTCTATAGAGTAATAATAATAATAGAGATTATAAGCTTTTTTAGATATCTCTTAAATAACTATTATTAAGAATAAATAAATAAGTAAATAAGATTTCTTTATAACTATAATAATTACTAAGAGATTTCCTAAGTAAACTTTATAACTTATTAAATAAAGTTATTATTTTAGTTATCCTTATTATTACTATTATTATCCTTATTATTATTATTCTTATTATTCTTCTTATTATTATCCTTATTATTATCCTTATTATCCTTATTATTTTTATTATTTTTATTATTATTATCTTTTTATTATCCTTATTTAGTTATTATTATTATTATTTAAAGTAGTTTAAATTTAAGTTATATAATATATAATTACTTAAATTTTCTAAGTAATTATATATAATATATAACCTTTCTAAGTAACTACTTATATTTATACTAAAATATTAATATATTCTTTATATATTAATATATCTAGAAAAGCTTTTTTTATATTTAAATATAAAAATATTACTTTATTAAATTCTATTTAGAAACTTCTTTTTTAATATCTCTTTTTAGAGCTAACTTTTATAGTTAGATATTTAACTATTTTAATTACTTTAATTTACTTTTTTTAGTAGTTAAATTACTAACTATAAAAATTAAATCCTTATAGAGTTATAAAGAATTAAAGTTTTTAATCTTAATATATTATTATAATACTAATTATTTAAATCTTAAAGAAAAGTATATAAAATATCTCTAAAGATATAATATTATATTAGAGGTTTTCTAAGTATATATACTTAGTTATTTTAACTAAAATAAATAAAAAATTAATTAAAAAAGTAAAACATTAAGTTAATAAAATTAATCTTAAAAGATAAGTTAGAGATTAATAAGATCTTAAATTTAATCTAATTATAATTAGTAAATAGAGAATAAATAAATCTAATAAACTTTTATAAAATAATTATAACCTAATAAATTAATATTTAGTTTTTAGATATAAGCTAGTTAAAGAAGTTAAAAATATATTTAGTTTAGATATATAAGTTAGTATACTTAGTTTTTAAATATAAGTTAATACTTCTAGTTAAATTAAATAAATAAAAATTAAAGTAATTATTATAATATATTATACTATTTTTGGGTTTTAAATAGTAACTTTTTAGAGTTACTAGCTCTAAAAACTCTTTAGTTTTATTAATAGAAAATAATACTAACTAAACTAAATAGCTATCTAATCTCCTATTATAAGAAGTATCTATTAATAATTAATTATTAAAGTAAATATATAAAAAGTTTAAAGTATAAAATAAGCAATATAAAATAAAAAAAAAGTATAAATAAATAAAATAAAAAGTTAAAACTAAATATTACTACTTTAGGATATAAATAGCTTTACTTTTAATTTAGGTATAATTATAATTAATTACTTATAATTATATATAATTATAAAGTTAAAGCTTACCTAACTTTAGTATATATTAATTAATTTATACTTAGTATTACTTATATTAGAGGTATAGGTCGACTCGGGCTAACTTTCGTCCGCAAAAAAAGAAAAAACTAGGGTTAGCGGATTTATCCCAGTAGTGCACCGTAAAAACCCCTACATCCCTGCCAAAACCGCGCCTTACAGCCAGGGGACCCATGCCGGAGCAGGGGTGGTCACGGACTCGACGACAGCAACGACCTGCCGTCAACTCACGACGTCGCCCACTCACACTTATTCCAACATCCACACACACATAACATCGCTTCACTCACTGGCATATGTCCACACACCGCACGGCAGCACCTCTGCGCTCTGCGCCCTGTTAATGCGCGCCACCGGATGACAATCATGACATAAACTCTTTTTATGCCCGGCTCACACCAAAGGCCACCCGTATGCGCAGATGTTCAGCCGTTGAAGGGGATGATCTGCCTTGCCGCGGAGAAGCATACTCTTTTTATCGTGAAGCCAAACCTTGCGTGTGGCCACCAATTAGTAATAACCACAATCGCAACGAGCTGTTGAAGCCCAACCCAAAATCAACAGCCAGCCTGCCCTCTCACACCAAGGGAGCCGCAGAGCCCCTGCCGATCATTGCCCTCTCCATGAAGCAGCGGCTGAGTCCCATCCCGGGCCCCCTTCCAACCGCGACTACCACCCTAAGGCGCAGCACGTGGTGCTCGTCGACGAGAGGAGTTCTTCCACGAGCCAGCGTTGTCGTGAGGGGCTTCTGAATGGACGCCGATCCGGTCGGTCGGTTCCCTAGCCGAATCCACTCTGCTGGTAAACCGCTACCGTGTCTACCTACCTTACCACCCCCTTCGTGGGCCGTCTAGTCTGACGATGTTCAGCCGCTCCGTCGGTTAGAGTGGCAATCTAAGGGTTGAGTTGTTCGTGCCGCAATGCCGGCGCCCGTCGTCGTGACTCGTCCGGTCCCTTCCCGTGATGGTCGAATCAGGACGATTTTCATTAGGCTTATCGGTCGTTCCTCCTGTCAGAGTAAACATGTTTGCTGTCCGTGATCCGTGTAGTTGAGATGATCTCGGCCGTACGTGGACCAGTGGGCGTTGATCACTCGAGAATGAGTAGAATCGTAGATCTCAACAAGTCAGTTTTCATCAATCCGCAGTGTTCATGGATTATGGTTCACCAAGGTTGAAACTCGTGATATTTGACATCATGATATGAAATTCGTAGAAGAGTAGATTCTCATCAACCATGAACTAAAAAAGATGAAATCCAAAAGAAATCCCGCTATCCGAATTGAAGGTATCACCACCACCATCACCACCGTACTCATCCCTCCCTCTCCCCGTGCCATCCGGTTTTCTTTTTGTACAGGTTCACTCACCGCCGTCTACAACTCATCAACCCCCTTCTCAAGCTCGCACGCCAACGCTACGGCAACTCATACAGACTCTTCTTCCGCCCCTTTGGCTCTCCAACCACCAGCGTCTCCTTGCCATCGATCTCCGCCATCTGATACGACCCTCCCAGTCCGCCCGGGCTGCCGTCCCATTCACTGCTCGCCCTCCGCCCGCCCACCATCCCCATGCCGTTCACATACGTCCCCGTCCCCATCGAGCTGATCGTCCCCGTCCCGTTGCCCACACTCATCCCGCCGTACGCGATCCGCCCCGAGTTCGCCCGCGACAGATCCCCGCCGCCGTTGCCGCCGGCCCCGTACACGCTGCTCCCGTCAAGCTCCACGGGGCCCCTCTCTCTTCTCTCCTTCCTCATCCACCACATCACCCCGACCGCAACAAGCAGCGCGCCGCCCACGCTCGCGCCCACGCCCATCCCGACCATCGCCACCGTGCCCAGGCCCTGCTTCTCCGTCGTGCCGCTCGTCGTCTCGCCCGTCGTGGCACCAGTCCCTGACCCGACTTCCGGGGTAGAGGCCGGGATCTTGGACGTCATCGTCGGCGCGCTCGTGATCGCGGGCGTGTGTCCCGGCCCCGTCGCCTCCGCCGCGTTGCCGCCCGTCTTGTGCGAGCCCGAGGCGGACTGCGTCGGCGTGGACTTGGAGTTGGTGTTGAGCGTCTGCACGGCGGCGGCGTTGCCCGGCGTCGCGGCGATGAGCGGGCCGAAGATGGCTGCGGGCGTGGAGCAGCACCGCGTCTTCTCGGCGGCGGATTCGCAGCAGAACTTGCCCGGCGTGGCGAAGCCTTGGGAGTCGCATTGCCAGACCTGCACGCCGTTGAAGCGGAAGTCGAAGGCCGTGTTGTTCTTTCTCGTGTCGGGGTCTGTTTGATGTGTGTGTTAGTCACTTCATCCCGCCAAGCCCATCATGACCAGACTCCCTTCCCAACCACCCTCTACTTCTTCGATAACACGGGGGGAGAGGACTCACTCAACACGCAATTTTGCGGGCAAATCGGGCTCTGCCACGTCGGATCCGAACACGTGCCTCTCGCGTACGCGATGCCCGTGTTGTTCGACGTATCCTCGAGCTTGCACAGGCCGTTGCTCAGGCACGCGTTCACGCTGCCGCAGCACATGCTGACCTCGGCCTTGGGGTCGCACGGCACGTCGAGGCTCTGCACGCCGCCGGGGAAGAAGCACAGGTTCGCCGCGGCCCTCACCCCGTTGACCCCGCTGGCGAGCGTCGCCAACGCCACGACGAGTAATGTTGTCGACCTCATCTTTACTTCGGTGGTAATGAGATTGTGTGGAGAATGGGGAGTAGGCCAGGTAGGGGTTTGTCTCGTTCACAACAGTCGGCCAAGCTTGCTGAAGGAACGTTTGTTCGGGGGGTAATAGAATGTTGCGTTTTGTGTCGAGAACCAGCCTCTGTTGTTATCGTTGGGACGTAAAATCGATTTTCGGTGTGCGGAAATTCGAGTTTCGAAGGACGATTTGAGGCGTTCGGTGCCCTTACGGGTAAGGGTGTCGTGGAATGAATGATTACAAGATAAAAATGAATGGATGTGATGAGGGGGTATGGTATATGTTTGATGGTGAAATGATGATGCCTTTTTCCTCCAGAGAATGAGCAAAGCAAGAAAGAAAAAAAAAGAGGCTTTCGATCCTCCCCCGTAGGATTACGATTAACCTCGACCGAAACAACGGGCAAAAACAAGTATAACAGATATTTGGAAAAAAGAGTGTGATGGGTTTGCTTTCCTTTTTCTCTCTCTCCTCTCTCTCGTGTCAACAGTCGATGTCCGTAAAGATAGCCGTCTTGAATAGTAGTCGCCAGGCAGGAAACGTAATCAACACGATCCAAGCAAGGAAACACGACCAACAGCAGCAGCAACAACAACAACAGCAAGGCAAAAAGGAAGGAGTGAGAATATGTTGCAAAGAAAGTCCGAAGAAGACTTCCAAGACGGAGAAGGGGGGGGTCAGGAGGGGGAGGAGGAGAAAAGGCGGCGGTGCAGCTACCCTTAAGAGACGTCACATAACATCAGACACACACACACACACACACACACACACACACACCGGGACTCTTGCCAGCCAGTCTCCACGACTCGCCGGGCCTGCCTCGTGGGTTTGGTCGGAACGAAAAATCCGTGCTCACGTTCGCCTCCCAGATGGATTCCCCACGAACATCTCGCCGGCAGCACGCCGACCCGGGGCCCTGTAAGTCTCTCTGTGGTCTTCAACGGCGGTTGCCAGGGGTCTCCCGAGATGCATCTCTGTGCGTGTGAAGCGACAAGGCTTGCCTGCTGCCCGCGCCCGTAACCCAAAGCACGCAAACCCAAGACGTTCCCTCGCCCGAAAAGGGCAAAAAGAGGATACTCCCCAGGGCCAAGCCGTCGTCAGGTACGCTGCAGGTTCTGCACCACCAGTGGCACTTGGCACACACACACACACACACACACTCGGTAGTAGGCCGATTGACTCGTCCCAAGTCTGGGGTTGGTGGCCTTTGGGGCCGGGGTCCGATTGTGGCCCCAAGGATCAGGGGTCCTGGCCTGAACCACCCTTGTTCAGCCGGCACAATCTATCGCTGCCCAGCAAGGCCATCCATCGTCAATGCAATAGCAAATGTATTAGAAATGCCTCTGTCCTTCTTCTTGCCTCGTGTAATCTCTGTCCGAGGCAGTACGAACAGCCAGCTGTAGTTGAAGAAAGTAATCCGCGTATCTATGTCCTGATAGGTTATCCTCAGGGCAGACATACGACTTCTTCCATGTTAAGAGAACAACCACCAGTATCCAAGACAACTCTCAACTCTTAACTCATCCCCCGAAAGTCCCCATTTTGACTTCCGCCAAGTTCCCGGCGCACCATTCTGCAGCAGACGGCGGCACAGGAAAGCAAGCAGAGTCCAACAAGGGCCATGACTCGAGCCGCCCCACGCGCGCGTCTGGTTTCAGGTTGAGGATACAAACCTGCCGCCGCTGCGACTTTACTTTGCTTTGCCTTGCCTTGCCTTGCCTGCCTTTTCCGCCTTCTGCTTCTCTCTGGTGTTCTTGGATGTTGTATCCGTATCGTACTCTTTCGTCGTCGCGAAATTCCCATACCGTCGGACTCGTCTCCGACTTCAGTCCGTGCCCTCCCTTCACTCACTCACTCACCCACTCGCTCCCGATCAGATACCTACCTTATCCCTCCCATTATCCATACAAACATCATTCCTGCTGCCCACTCTCACCTCTCCTCCTCCCCGCCGCCACCGCCAATGCTTCACAAATTCCATTCATCCAAGATTCCAAAGCCTTTCTCGCCAAGGGTCCGTCGTGGATAGAGTCATGTCAAACGGCCATATAACAGAACACAAAGGAAAACCCACCCGCCATCCTACCTCCCTCCCATCCCATGATTCCCATCACATATTCCCCTTCCCCCCCTCCCTCCCCCCCTCGCAGGCGCTCTGAACTTGAAGCGTCCCAAGTCCAGCCGCATCCCCCCCCCCTCCCCTCCTCGCTTCCAAGAAAATCCGCATCGAGGCTGAACGAACATCAACCACATGCACAAAAACCTCCTCCAGCCCCATGAACAAACCGCACAAATCAGCGAGAATTTCTGCTTGGTACACCACTTGTTTCCTCCGGCAGTCCCGCCCCCAAAAAAAAACCCCCACCACGCAAACTGCTTATCCATTTCCATACATACCTCACCTGCCCTTGCAGCGTGCCAGTAGACAGCCAAAAGAGGCCACCACCACGCGGCCAAGCGGACGTACCCGCGTCTAGACTCTGGTGTACCTTACATAGAACCGTTGGACACCGCAGCCACGCCGGCGACAAGGGTTCCTCTCAAGATTCCGCGGACAATCCAACCGACTCCACCAGACCAAACAAAGAACAAAAAAGCTAAACGCAAATGAGAGGAGACGGAATAGATTAAAAAACACACACACACACACGCAGCCGTTCCCACAAACCCAAAGTAAGAAACCATGAATAATAGACAATAAAAGGAAAAAAAAGGGCCTCGGCTTTTCTCGATATTAACACACACACATTCCCACTCACTCCAGGCCTGTGCCTCACCATGACTGGCTAGGCAAGGCGGCGTCTGGGCAGCAGGCGCCAGCCGCAGCCGCAGCCTCAGCCCTGCATCGGGTCCCCCGGGATGGCCCCAGGCCTCGTGCGGAGAGACGCAGAAGGAGGGAGAAAGAGAGGCGAGAGCGAGTGGTGAGAGCAATAAGACGAAGGGCACGCACTCTATTCTTGGGTTAAGTTGATGCCGGGTATAGTACAGAGGGAATTAAAGAGAAAACATGTAGAAAAAACACGCAGTTCAGTGCAGTCAGTCCATTTCATTCGTCTTTGCGGAAGCCCACCCACACCTATAGTATCTCGCCACCACCACCACCCCCAATTTCATGTTCTTGTTGTGTCTTCCTAGTCTGAGAAAGACAGGACAAGCCAAGAAAAATATCTGTCCGTCGTATCGTGCGTATCGTGTCGTTCTTTTGCCGGCCCAATCAATGCCTCGCATGAGTTGTTGTATAGTAATCGTACTTTAAAGTGTCGTATAGTCTTTTGTATCCCGTTTCGCTTCGCTCGCTCGCTCGCCGCTCGCCGACGACGGATGTTCTTGTTTTCAATACCGCGAAGACGACCCTTAACGAACCGGATGTTCGCAATATCCATTGTTCCCATAATTCCATGCCCATGCCACCTCGCTAAGAGTCACTCGTGACAAAGCAGCGATTCGAGATTGAGAAGCATGTGCTTCTTGCTGGCTGCTGCTGGCTGTCCCCACCAGGCATGCCCCCTGTCCTCCTTTCGTCCCGCCTCAGCAGGCTCACACATCCGCCAAGGCCATCAGACGGCTCACGCCGCAACTTCCTCCTCGTCGAGGGGTTCAACCCTGACGAGTATTCCTCCAGCAGTCCCTCCAGGAAGGTGCCCACGTCTCTTCCCATACCCACCGGCTCCGCCTTGTCATAGTGGTCAATCTCTTTGCAGACGTGGGCGAGCTTATATACGAGCTTCCGCAGCTTCTCGTGCGCCGCCTCGGCCCGCTGCTGCTTCGGCGTCACTTGGTTCATCACCACAGGGCTCGACGAGCCGGGCTGCGGCCGGAAAGCCTGCTGCAGCCTGATCTGCCGTCTCTTCAGCGCCTCCTCGAGCGCTGGGAAGATGACGTCGTTGAGCGCGTCCAGCTCGCCGTTGGGGTTCGACGGCGCGGGTGACGGGAATGCAGACGGGGCCGGCTCCGGCGTGGGCGCCTGTGTTTTCGAAGGCAGCGCGTGGGCCTTAGACGGCGGAGGCGGCGGCGCCTGGCCCGAGGGCTGCCGGAAGTATTGCCCGTTTGGTGACTGGCTCGATATTCTGGGCGACATCTGTGAGGCCTGCGGCGGCCCACCGCGGTAGGGCGGGATCTCTGGAAGCGCCATGGGTGCCAGCTTGGTATTGGAATTGGGCGGTCTGGGCCCGTGAGGCGGTGGCCGGGGCGTCGTCTCCTGCTCTCGCAACTCCGCCGGCTGGATCACAGGGCCCAGACTCAGCAAGCCCATGTCTCTCTGCAACTGGGCCTGCAGTTCTCGGTCGTAGTCCGGCGATTGGCTCACGGGGACGGCGGGAGGAATCAGTCGAGAGACGGGCCTTGCGTCTCTGGGCTCTCTGGAACTTCTCTGGCGAGATTGGAAGAGGCACCTTGGCCGGTGACTGCGGCGCGGTGGTCGGCACTGGTTTCCGTTGTGGTGAGGCCTGTCGAGAAGTTCCCGTATTCGCAATGGCCGCCTTTAGGGTATCTGAAGCGAGTGCAAGGTCACGACCAAATTCGCGGACCTTGGTCGGGCTGTTATCCCTTGGCCGTTCTCCATAGTCATCCGTATTCTCGATTGATCTTGCTGCCCTCGAGTTCGCAGCCGACTCGTCCAAGGCATTGAGTCCAGGCCGCGGAACGAGACCGCCTCTGTCGCCTACGAGCCTTACCGTACCAAAGTCCCACATGTCCTCGTCTACCTGCTGTCGCTCATGGTATTTCTCGTTCTCCTGGTCGCTCTCCTCGTCGTCGTTTTTGTGGGTGGTGGCCCACCGGGAGTGTCGCTCAATCAACTCTGTCAAATAGCTCGTCTTCTTCGCGCGGCGTATAAAGGGGTGCTTCAGCAGGTCCTTTGCTGTGGGGCGGTCCCTCGGGTCCCTCTGTAGACACGCCTCGATAAAGTCCTTGAAGGCCTTGGTGAAGTTTCCTTCCAGCCGCGGCGGCGGATTCTTAGGGATCAAGAACAGCACCTTCATGGGGTGGATGTCGGCGTAGGGGGGCTCGCCGTTGGCAAGCTCAAGAGCAGTGATACCGAGCGACCACACGTCAGCCTTGTGGTCGTAGCCCGATTTAATGACCTCGGGCGCCATCCAGAAGGGGGTGCCCACGAATGTGTTCTTCTTGGTCATTGTCGCCGAGAGCTGTCCGGAAACGCCAAAGTCGGCGAGCTTGACCTGGCCGTTAGAGCTCAGGAGCACGTTTGCAGCTGCTTAGCGTTAGCAACACCGCCTATACCACAGAGCTTTGCACGGGGTTACAGACCTTTGACGTCGCGGTGCAGTTTCTTGTCCGAGTGCAGGTAGTCGAGGCCCAGCAGCAGCTCGCGGATGATAATGGCAATGTAGTCCTCGCCTATCAAGCCTGGCTTCATCAGGTCGGCGCAGCTCCCGCCGGAGCAGAACTCCATGACGATCCACAGCTCGGCGCCCTTGGCGTAGGACCCGTAGTACTTTGTGACGTAGGGCGACTGCAGCTCCGACAGGATGGCAATCTCCTGGATGATGTCTTCGACCTCGTCCTCGGCGCTCTCGATGTCGATGATCTTGATTGCGACGGCATGGCCGGTGCGCTTGTCGACGCTGCACACAAAGGCAATTGTCAGCTTGAGGTCTGGACAGACAGTCTCGTGCGTGCCGGGGGAGAGGGACATGCGCGCTTACCCCTTGTAGACCTTGCCGAAGCTTCCTCCGCCTGGGAAAACCTGTATGTTAGCGACGTGCCGCCTCAGGCGCGCAGGGACGGCGCATACCGATGCAGTACTCCTTGGTGTAGAGCAGCCCGGGGTCGAGCAGCCCGGGG
This sequence comes from Colletotrichum camelliae, assembly GCA_018853505.1. Classification (NCBI taxonomy): domain Eukaryota; kingdom Fungi; phylum Ascomycota; class Sordariomycetes; order Glomerellales; family Glomerellaceae; genus Colletotrichum; species Colletotrichum camelliae. Next base: position 1,295,281 of record JAELVL010000001.1, read on the forward strand.
TCGAGGGCCTCGTTGCCCTCCTCCATGTCCCTCTCGCGATCTCCCATGTTTGCGGCTCGCAATCGCGCGGGGGTGCCCTATGCAGCAATCCGTATGCTGGCGCAACAGAGCCGTGGGTGCGTCGTCGTCGGGTGCGTCAACCAGCGCGAGAAGTCGGTGCTACGGGGTTGCGATCGAGGAGAAGCCGTCGGGCGACGTTGGCGGCCGTGGAGGGTTCGTCTGGGCCGCTGGAGCAGTTCGTCGCTGCCCAATTGAAGTTGAACGGTCGCTCGGGAGATTGCAGGGCAAGAAACTCAGTCTTGCTTCCGTGCTCGGACGAGGATGGGAGGAACCAGGAGGTTTGAAGAGGGGATCCTGGGGTTCGGCGGCGGCGGCGGCGGCCGGGGGAGGGGGAGGCGGTGGGGGACGACGACGGTGACAACGACGTTGACGACGGATGCAGCCGTTACGAGCTGAATGTGCCGGCAGCCAGAGCAGAGACGGTCTTGGGACGAGAGAAGGGGCGCCGACGGGACGGAGGTGGAAAGGAAGCGATCTCTTAACGCGCAGAGTTAGCCTCAAGATCCTTCTAGTCGGGAGGACCTAACGGTGGCTAGCTCCAGACGGGGCGGGTTGGTGCAGCTGGAAGTCGTACGTTTCGCCGCGTGTCTCTCTCTGGGTTCTTCAAAGGGGAAATCGACCAGAAACAGAATATACCAAAAAAGGGATGTCCTAGAGGCAGCGAACGAGAGACACTCTAGCGGGCCGCAGCAATTCGCATTCCTTAGAGGTCGAGGTCGTGGTTGTCGTAAACTCGTGGCGGGAAGACGTCAATCAGTGTTTCGCTGCGCCCAATTTCACAGCTGGAACATGGACCAAAACAACGGACGGTGAGGAAGGGTAAAAAAAAAGAAAGCAAGCTCCTGCGTACTTGGGTGAGATGAGGTAAGGCAAGGAGAGGAGAGGGTCAGTTCGCAGCTGCTGCAAGGGCCTAAGAAGGAACGAGCTTTTTCAAAAATAAAGTGCCGCCGAGTCGCTGTTCTGAGGTGTCGTGCCTTGCTCCGGAGCAATACACACACGAACACACAAGTACACACGATATGGCAACTTGAAGTGTTTTTTTTTGGTGGAATGGGATTGGATATAGTTGACAACAAGAGTCAGGCCAGAGAGAGCTGAGAGTTGAGAGGGAGAAAGTAACTTGGGGGGAGAACGGTGTGTGGTGGTGTGCTTGCGTGACGCTTTTGGGTGTTGGCGCTGGCTAGACTTGACGCGATGAGGGAACGGACGCAGGAACACACGAGGAAGAGTGTGGGGTAAACAGCCAGCGCCGCTCAGGGACAAAGAAGCGGCTGCGACGGCCTTGTCTGTTGATGTTTGTGGTGTTGGCTGAGGTGGTTGTTTTCTTCGTCTTTTCCCAATTCATTCATTCACAACTGACCCCCTGACGCTAAGACGGTACTTGATGATGAACCACAACTTAATCCAATGCAGCTTCACCTAACTAACGACTGACGATTCGCATACACACCTGCCACAGAACCACACCAAAGTAACTATTTCTGCTGTCCTCATCATCACCAGTCAATATCCCCCAAGGCCATTCATCCTATTCCTTGTGCCGTCCCGCCCCATCGACTCAAGCGGCCTTCCCTCGCTGGGAACGAGGTGCATCCCATTTGTTTACACCCAGCCAAGAGGGGTCGGTTCACCAGCAACCAGCCGCTGTTGATGTCAAACCTTTTCCCCTCACTGGGCCGCCCCCCGCAAGCGATTCCTCCACCTAGGTCCCCTGTCCAGTAAAAACGTCAGCGCTCTCCATCACCCAAAAACAATGAAGCCTTAGGTAAGGGTGTTAAGCGAGCGAATGGGCGCACAGACCACCAAGCCAGGCACCTCGAGAAAATCACTAAAAAAACATGGGAAAGCTTCTGAACCGACAAGTCTCCGCGCCCTCTTGATTGGCTGGTTCCACTTGACTGCCCAGGAACCCGTTCGCGACGCCCGCTTGATTGGCTACCAGACGCGCCTACTCACCACGGTGAACCGTGGTGAAACACCCACATCTCAGGTGTAGATGACAGCCTCTGTTTCTTTGGGTGTGACGGCGCGATCTCTCTTGACTTTATCAATGCAGATCAACATATTTAGTAACCCCACTGGTCCATGGTCGTTTAGTGAACGTAGAGTTCTCCGCTCGAGAGATCTTCCTAATGTCTGTCTCCGAGGTCTATTGATGCGCCTCTGTAAACTCGTCTACCCGATTTGCCCAAGACGGAAACATCCCCCATCTCGGCCCTTCCTCTGTCTGTACTCGGCGGATTACGTCCCAGCCCGCCCTTGACAATCATCATCGAGCCATGCTGTAACCGTGTTATCGTGGTATGTGTATGTAAATGTCCCCTAGTGAAGCGACAAAACAAGAAAAGAGAAAAAAAAGGGGAAAAGGACCAGTCATCCTCCCTGTACCATCTATCGGTCATGCTCTCCCGGCCCGTGTGAAGTCATGCGCGTCACCCCCAAAACGGCTGTCATTATTGATCCGTCACTCGTAACCTCGCCAAACCCTAGTCCTCGATGAACTCAATCATGACGGTTCCCTGCTTGAGGCCGGCCTCCATGATGGTCTTGTCCAACTCCTCCGTAAGGTCCTGGCCCTGCGGCATGCGCTTCAGCTCGAACTCAACGCCCTCCTTGCCCTCCAGCGGCTCTGCCTTGAGCCACTCGTAGATACGTCTGACCGTGTCGTCCAGGTTGAACCGCCGGATGACACGTCCGGTGGGGTGACGGAACTGTATCCGTGTCGTCGTGGCGGGGTCGTTCTCGGGCTCTGTGTGGGGCTTGTCGCTTGCGATCTTGGCCCAGATGCTCTGTGCAGGTGCCTCCGCCGTCGGGGTTGTCGCCTCGTCCGCCGCAGGGGCCTTGCCCTTCTCGCTGGATGAATCTGACTTGGTGAGCGCGTCGGGGTCGAACACGCTCGTCTTGGGCTTGGAGCTGCTGCTGTCGCTGCCGTTGGACGTCGCGAGACTGTTCTGCAGCGCCATCTCCAGCATCTCCTCCTCCGTCATGCGGTCGACATCGACCGTCTTGGGCCGCTGCGTCGTCTGGTCCGCAACGGGGTTCTTGCTGTTCGCCGCCAAGCTGTAGCGGTCGAGGAACTCGGCCAGCTGCGCGTGGAAGTCGGTGGCGGTGGGGAACGGCCGTCCGCTCCAGACCTTGACCTGCTCTCCTGTTCTCGGATCGATAATGGCGACGTGGGGATAGTTGTCGGGGTTCTCGTGGCCACCGTGGTGGAAGTAAAACGTCACGTACTGCTGCGCGGAGACGGAGGACTTGTCGTCTGGAGGAAAATGAAGCTCTCTGCCAGCAATTGCCTGATGGCGGGGTCCTTCCAGATGTCGCGGTTCAGGGCCTGGCAGTTGAAGTCGCTCATGTCCTGGAGGTTGACCAGAATCCACTTCTTGTCGTCCTTGCCCTCCTGTCGTGCCTCGTCCCAGTCCGATCTGGACATGATGTCGTAGGGCGGGCGGAAGAGCTCCGCCAGTCTCTGGGCGCGGGCACCGCTTTCGGTCGCGGCTGGCTGGGGCGTCGGGCTGTCGTCGTCCCAGATTGACAAGTTATGACTGAAGGGACCACCACCTGCGGAAGAATCGTGTTAGCCTCCAGCGATAAGACACGCAGTAGCAGCATGTTGCTTACTCGTGCTGCTCTCGCTGCTCCCTTTGGCGCATCTGTGCTCGAATGATGGAGTCCATGTCCATACCATGCCATCGTCGGCGTCATAGCCTCCAACCAGCGTCTCCGTGGTTCTGGCGATGGGCGATCTGACATCGTCGGGGGCAGGTCCGCCGCCTCCTCCTCCGCCGGCGCCACCGCCGTAGAGCTCCTCTTGTAATCTCTGGCCATGGCGGCGTCTTCCTCCTCCTGTGCGTTCCGTGCAATAGCCTCGACCTGGGCCTGGGCCGCGATATCGGAGTCGTCTTGGCCAAACGTATCGTCATCGTCGTCAACAGTCATGGCGGTGTCGCCGTCGTCATCGCTATCTATATGAATAATTCCGCGGTCGTCTTGGCGGCCGATGTTCGGTCGGGTAGCTGCAGGGACGGGTGGTGCTGTGGACGCGCTGGCGGCAGGAGCGGCGGTGCGCTGCTGCTCGCAAGGTCGGGGCTCTCGAAGAAGAGTTGGATGGCAGACTCGAGATTGTTGTTAGCCATCTCGAGGTAGCCGCGGGCAGCCTCCGGACTGGCGGCCGTGATGGCGACGAAGTTGGAGATGTCCTCGTCCATGATTGCGGTTTGCGCTCGGCAGCGGGCAGGTACTCGGTGTGCTGGTGGGTTGTTGATTAAGCAGTGTCGAATGAAGCCTCTGGCAGCAGAAAAGCTTTCGTCGGACACCAATATTTTGGTGGCGGTCAGAGAGGTGAACGCAGAGAGGGCTTCGGAGCAGGAAGACGATGGCACCTCGCCCCACCTTCAGCCGAAAGGCAGTGGACGTGGAGTATCCGTAATCCGTAGGTGGTGTTCTGGCACAAGGCGAGGGGCGAGGGGCGAGGGGCAGCTGCAGGCCTGGGCTGTCCGTGTGCTTGAGTGACCCGTTTGGGTTGATGGCCTCTTTGGCAGTGATTCTTTCAGGCGTTTCAAGAAAGTAAATGGTGCGGCTCCGGACACAAAGAAAATAAGTCCTGGATGCGGCAGCGATGGTGAATTTGATACGGGAAAAGGAAGATGTCTGCGCGCCGCAGAAGTGTTGTCGTGGTTGGTGTTGGTTGCTGCTGCTGCTGCTGTGCTGCTGGATGCGGGCTTCAAGGCTTGTCCCGGCGGCGCAGGTGCCAGGTGCTGCTATTGCCGAATCAGTGCCACCCTGAAGGCGCCAGCTCAGTGACGCAACCGCCTGCCCGCTGTGGTGAAATTAGGTGTCGGTGCGGCCTGCAGCGGCCGGGGGAATGGCGGAATGTTATCGCGGTGACATAATTCCGTTCCCTAGCCACACGGGACAGGCCGCAAGGGTCCTCGTGGTGTGGCTAGTGCTCGTGGAGGGCCAAGCCACCTTTGAAACCATCACCATCGCAAGGGTATGTCAAAAAGCCATTTCAATTCCTAAAGCTCAAGCAAAGGGTATCTTGCCCCTTGGTTTCCAGTTCTATAAAGATCGCCATGATCTTGGTTATCATCCTCCGTCGTCTCCAGCGTCTCCGTCGTCTACCTCCATCCCTACCGTCGTCTGCCTTCGTCCGCCCTCAGGCTTGTCGTACGTCAACTCTACTTCTCAAGCTCCGCGAGAATCTCCTTGAGATGCTTCTGCACCTCCAATGATCTCTCCTCCTCCAGCATCTTCTTCACCGCCTCCTTGTACTCCTTCCTGTCTTCCGCTGTCGTCGGTCCGAACACGCCACGCTGCATCGCCTCGAAAACTTGTCCGAGAGCCAGGACCCTCATCGTCCGCTGCGACTCGGTACCGTTGTCGGGCTGTTCAAGGTCGAGACTCTTCAGATATGCCTGTGCGGTAGCCTTATCGCCCGTAGCAGCCTGCGGCTTGGGCGCCGCCTTCATTAGGTCGCGGACGCACTCGTACCATACCTCCCGCTTGATGGCGGCATATTTATCGCTCGAGAGATACGGCTTCAGCAGCTCAAAAACCTTCTTAGCCACAGAACCGGGGTCCTCCTTCATCTGACGACGGTTGTATCCCCTAGCGATGGCCTCAACGCCATTGACAGCGGCCTTACGGAGCTTGTCCCCGGATCCGTCGACATCCATCCTGTCCTCGTCGAGCATGTCGTCCAGCACGCCACTGACGATGCCTGAAATATCCTCAAGCATATCCCAGTCCTCCCGCTGCTCCGCAAATTTCCACAGGGCCTTGAACGCGTGCGGCCGGTAGTCCTCGTTGTTCCGCTTCGCCTCCCGCACGGCGACCTTCAACTGCTGCGCCGCCACGGCCGGGTCGTTCTTCCAGAGGCTCTGCCCCTTGCCGACAAACTGCGGGTATGACTCCAGCAGCTTCTCCTTGCCGGGGAACGTCTTCACCGCAAGAGCCTTGTCGAAGATGGGCCAGATGACCTTCAAGTTCGCCTCGGAAATCTGGCCAGTGGCGTCGCTCGAGTTGACGACCGCCTTGACCATCGCCGCAATCGTGAAAGACGCGGTATGCTGCAGATTCCAACGAGGCGCCTCGAGACCCCTCTTCACGAAGCCGACAATCTCGGGAACGTAACGCGCAACGGTGCGGGAGCTGCATCCGTGCTGGCTCCAGACTTCGTCGAAGCACTTGCGCGTGTAGTCGTCCGTGTCGTGGAGGCCCATGTACGTGAACGGGATGAACTTGGCTGCGAGCCTATTGAAGTGGTCGGGAGCAAGCTTGGAGACACCAAGAACCACATCAGAGACCTTGGCGCGGCGAGCCTCGTCCTCGCTGCCAAAATACAGCTCGACGAACTTGTCAACAAGCCGCTCCTTGGACGCGTCGGGGACAATCCGCATAAGATATCCCACGGCGCGCGCATAGCCCTTGCTGACCTCGTCGTTGCGGTCCAGGGCTTGCTTCTCCATAAGCTGCATGAACTTGGATGAGACGGGCTTGAAGTCGACGGCATGACGCATGACCAGGTCGCCGATGAGTCGGGCGCAGGCGATCTTGGTCGGCATGCCGATGGCCGTCTTGATGATCTCCTCGAGCTTGGGCGCAAGCTGCTTCATGCCCTCGGCGTCTAGCTGTCGAAGGCAGTTGTCGATGGCCTCGGAGATGGGGGACTGGTTGACCCATCTGGCGCGCAGCTTGTCGAGCTGGTCTCTGGAGTCCTCGCTGACCTTCTGGTAGGCGTAGTTGATCTGCTCTGGCTCGATGGTGCTGTGGAGGCCAAGCAGAGGGGGGATGAAGTCGACGATGAATGGCTTCAGGTTGGGACCGCCCTTCTTTGTGATGTCAATGATGGTCTTGAGCGAAAACATCTTGACCTCGTCGACGCCGCTCTCGAGGCCGCTGGGGGAGAGGAGGAAGCGCAGCGCTTGCTTCAACATTGCCTGTGCCGACGACGACGATCCGCCTTCCTCGAGCTGTCGTACGATGGTGTTGGTCAGGCCCATGCACAGCTTCAGCGCCGCTTCACGCACAGAGCCCTTGACGTCGTCCAGAACCTTGAGCGCAGCAGTCCAGATCTCAGGATAGTACTGCTCATACTTGTGGAATGGCTGCCCCGAGATGAGGTCGGAAATGGCGCCGCAGCTCGCCTGACGGACTCGCCATTCCTTTCCGAGGACGTTCTTCAAAAGGTCCTGCATGATGGCGTCAAAGTGGGTGCTGATCGTCTCGTTCGGGTTCTTGACGAGAGCCTTCCAGATATCGTCCATGGACCGCTGGACATTGGAGTTCGGGTCGAAGCGGTAGCGGAAGAGCTTGGGATACAGCTTCGGGTCGACCTCTGACTCGGAGAGAATGTTGCTCAGGCCGAATCTGCCAAACGCGGACCGCGTTGACCACGTTGCCGCGTTGGTAGCGAGCGACATGAACTTGTACACCAGGCTCTGGTCGCCGACCTCGTTTGCAAGGTTGACGATATCCTTGTACGAGGTGACAGACTTGCCCTCGCCCGTGGGCAGAGCACCGGGCTCGAAAAGTTCCGTCTCCTCCTCAACCTTGATCTGCGTGCTGTTGCCGGTGAAGGCGGAGACCAAATCCCTCGTCAGATCCTGCTTCAACTCCTCGTCGCCTTTCTCGTATACCAGCGCGAGACCGCGTGAGGCAGTCTCTTGCACCAGCTCGTCTCTCGCGCTGAGAAGGCGCATGAAAGCGGCCTGGGCCTCTCTCAAACGAGACTGGACCTCGGTCAGGTGCCCGCAGTACTGAACCACGCAGAAGAGCCAGATACCGGAAGCCTTGAGAAGAGAGGGCTTCGTTGTCTTGCAGTCTTTAAACAGCTTGTCGAGCACGGCAGTGACTCTGACGCTGCGCTTTTCCTTCTTCCAAGATCCGGTGGGAGCGTCGACGTTGAGGGTGAGTTTAACAAAGTCTGAGTCCCAGCACGCGATGGCGGCTGTGATGGCCTCGCCGACGGTGAACTGGATCTCCGTCTCGCGTCTGGTATGAAGGCCGAAGAGCACGCGCAGGACACTGTCGATGCCGGAAGTCTTGCTCGATGAGTACAGAAGGCCGTCCTCGGGGGTTGCCTCCTCGTTGGGCTCGTTGAATGCAAGCGCAAGCCGGCCCAGGGCGAGGATGGCCTTGTCGCTTCCGGCTGCTGCCTTCTCCCCGAGTCTCTCAATCACGTAATCCGCTGTGAGGTTGTTAACGTTGTCCGGGATGTATTGCGAGAGGCCGGCGGTCCAAAGCTCAGCGTAGCAGTCGAGGATAGCGTCTTCGAGGGACGGGCGGTGGGAGCTCTTGTCCATGAGCAGCTTCGACGGCAAATGCGTATCGGCTGGGATGGGCAGGCCGTAGTACACAGCCCTGGAGAAGATGTGCCCAAAAGCCTGTATAGAGCCCTCTACTGCGTTGGCGTATGAGCCCACTGAATTCTCCCATGCATAAGTCGTGGCTTTGAGGTTATGCAGGAACTCCTGGATATGCTGGTTCCTGACCTGCTTGGCGGTCGTCGCATCAGGGATGTCCAGATCCGCCTTGTTAAGAGGATGAGGAACCAGGATGCCGCACGCTTGAGCAGCGAGGAAGCGAATGTGTCGGTTGTTGTTTCTCGTGCATGCTTGCAGCAGGTGTGCGTTCCCTGCGATGTGGTTGATGGCGCCCGACGGGGAAAGCGAGGCGATGTCGACCAGAGAGCGCAGACAGCTTTCAATGACGGGGTTGGCGCCCTCCTTGTTCCTAAAGCGGACGCCGTCGAAGCAGACCTTGATCAGCAGGGCAACATGCTCTTCGTCGATGGAGCGCAGGTAAGCGCGGATCTTGTCGCGGGTCTTGATGTCGTTCCGGACTTGGGTGTCGAGCTGCTCAGCCCATCCGGGGACGAGCGGGAAATCGGGGAGCGCGGCGACGAACAAGGCCCTCTTGACGTACTCCACGGCCACGGGGTACGCCGAGAGCTTTTCGCCTTCAAAATTCTGAATCGTCGCCTCGTCCTCAAACTCCAAGTTGTACTTCTTCGTCACGTTAGTGAGGTCGTCGCTAGTAAAATCGTCCGATATCTTCTCGCAAAAGAAGTAGACCATCAACTTGATCCAGTCCGGCATCTTGTGGTCCTCGCCGTCTCGGTACGTCCACGGGTCCAAGCCCTTGCGGCCCTCCTCGACGACTTCCGTCCTCTCGCCCCTGCGTCCGGCGATGGCAAGAATGTCGATCCATCGTCCCCTCTCGTCCCACGATGCAATGGTCTGGTTCGCCCACTTAACGGCCGAAAAGCGCGCGCTACGCACCGCGGGAGCGTCTTCGGACAGGTTCATGTAGTGGAGAAGTAGGGAGATGAGGCTGACGTCTCCGCTGCCGCGTCCGTCGCCGCTGACGGTCTTGGGGTCAAAGCTTCGCGTCAGTCCCGAAAGCGAGCCCTCGATGTTAACAACCGTCTCGTTTGTGGGATCCTCCGAGAGGGAGCGGAAGAGCCAGCCGACGAGGTGCAGCTTGTCCTGTGCGGACACGGGGCTTCCCGTTCCCAGAGACCCCAGTAGATCGTAGGCCATGGCTCGGAGGATCTCCTCGTCTGCGGACAAGGTGCGTGGGGAGGGCCAGCCTTGGTCCTCGACGTATCCGCGCATCATGTCAATGAGCTTGGGGCCGATCGTGAACGGTCCTTGGGTCGGGCCCCGCGTGGCTGTCCAGTTGATGAAGTGGAAGAGGGCCTTGTGCAGCTTGTTTCGCTCGAGGCCGCTGGTTGCTTGGAGGTGAGAAGGGGTGTTTGAGGTGGTCTCGGTGCCGAAGTCCAGGGTAACCACGGCGTGGATGCGATCGTGCATTGTAGTTGCAAGTGTTGACCTGGACAGCAGTCCAAGGATTCTAATGCGGTGCGGCGCAGGAAGTCTAGCGTGAGCGTTGTAAAGCTCTTCAATAATCTCCGTCTTCTCAAAGTCGATCGTCATTCTCTTCAAAATGTCCTCTCCGACCTGTGATACCTGATAATCCGGGCTCGCGGCAGCAGACAGAGCGGGCAAAAGCCTCTCCTCGTCCTTGAACGCACCACTCGCTAGCAACTGTGCAATCTTGCGGCGCAAGTCCTGCATCTTCTGGAATGCCGATGCCGTGTCGCGTTGCTCAGGTTTGAGAAAGTCCAGATCCTCCGAGGCGAGTGCCGGGTTCAGCCTCACAAAGTCCTCGCGGCTAGGACTGGAGCCTCCGGGGATTCTGAGGAGGAGCACCTTGCCGAGCCACTTGGCGATGAACGCAGCGTCCGCATCGTCGGTCAGGCCGCTAGCCTCGCGGAACGCCATGTCCTCCTCGCTACCGCGTGATGGAACCTGGATGTCGGGGAGGATCTTGAGAAGGACGTTGAACATGGATGCTTGAGTCGGCGACGGTGATGAGATGCCCTCGGCAACTTTGCTGACGAGGGCGCGGCGGTCGTAGTCTTCCATGCGGCCAATGCTGTGCTGGATGAATGACATGTCCAAGACACGCAGGATGGGTGATGCGCTTTTCTTGTACTGGTCGATCAGAGCCTCAAGTGGCAAAATGATGCTGTCGCCACCGTCAGTCTGGCCAGATCTCAATCAGAACGGCAGAATCGCCAGCGAACAACCGGCATACCTCGGATGCATGATGAGCGTCTTCAACTTTCCAGCAAATTGGATAACCTGCGGCGGGTATGAGAATCAATTGAGTCCATCAAGGCCAGGGTGTCTCTCACCTCGTTGCGAACCGACGCATGGTCGCTGGTCGCCTTCAGCAGCAAGGCGCACAGATACTTCTTGAGAATGTCGTTGAGCTTGTCCTCCTTGTTCGAGGCCTCGAGGATCCGGATCTGGACGGTTCCCACGAGCCTCTTCTCCCGCGCCTCGGGAGATTCGCCCGACATCTTGAAGCTGTTGTCGAGGCGATCTCTTCTAATGTGTTGTTGAAGGTCAACAGATGATGATGATGGAGAAAAGGTGTGGGGGTACGGGTACATGTACCACGTCGCTGTGCCAGGCGGTCGTGTACCTGACGTGGCTGATGGCTGTGGCCAAGTCGACGTTGCTTCCGGCTGCCTGTAGCTTATTCAGCTGCGTCCGAAGGGTTCCAGAAATTCCGCTACAGGGGTGCCCCGCGGTTCCCGGCGTGGCTGAAGCTCCGAAACCGGTTTAGCGACCTGTTGTGGGGAGCTGTTTGCGGCGATTCAGTCGTCTTGGAGTTGGGAACTTGTTGGATTTTTGGTGATGGAAAGAAGTTGAGGAGAGAGGTTTTTGTTTGAAAAAAAAAAAAATGAGAAAAGAGGTGGAATCCATATCAAAGTCCAGGTCCTGTACAGTAATTGACCCAGTGTGTGTGTTTGTTTCTGTTTGAGGCGGGAGTTCTCAAACTTACAAGACGGGTGGGTGCACTCGCCTTCATTGACTTGTGACCCCCTTTTTTTTTTTACCGAGCTTACCTGTACCTAAAATGGCGAGAGCATTAAGCCTCTAAGTCTTCAAACATACTTTTTAGGAATGAGTAGACAAGGGAGATCACACAGGGTGGTCTGATTCGTTTTGCATGATGCATTGGATCTGTTTAATCCTGTTCTTGAGGCGGGTGCTGTTGAAGTTTCCAGACTGCACTCGCCTTCTAAGTCAATCAAGTTGTGCCTGCTTGATCTATCTCACTTGCAACACTGTGAAGGCGACAAAGGGCGAGAGCAGTGGGACTCTGAGTTGCAGGGCTACTAAGAGCAGCAATATAAGCAGGTGCACTCGCCTTTATTGATTTATGACCGCTTTAGTTAAAGTCTCAAGTCAATCTGGAGGTAGAAGCTACCTCAAAAGGCTGAATCAATAGGACCTTTAAGTTATTTTTAGTTTTTTACCTAAGGATATAATTGTTAAAGACTACTGAGAGAAAAGACTCTAAATAGGTCCTTGTGTTTTTGTTTTAGGCTGGGTGCTTATGAAATTATAAGAAGAGCTTGGATTAAAATATAACTTCTTGTTTGCAACTATACTGTGTTAGAATGGAGCATACCTTACCTACTACTTACAGGGACAGAATAAAAATGAAAAAACAAGATCTGCTCAAAATTAATTGCGTTCTTATGTACGTGTTCCTGCTAGGCTAATTTGGAACCAAAACAGCTTCCTTGCCGAGATACCGGCCAATAATAGCCCATGCCTCGTCAACAGATCCCGTGTGACCAAGAATGTGCTGGTCCGGCCGTACTAGTACAGCTGTTTCCCCTCTCAACCCCATGATGCTGATCCAAGGCCCCACTGCGCCGGCGACAGACACGTCCACACTGCGTATCCGAACATCGCTGGAGCCAATCTTGCGGCAGGAACTAGGATACTTCGTGCCTCGGCCATAGTGCAGAAGGCTTAACTCTGCCTCGGGAATCAAATCCAATGTCGATCTCCCATCTGCAAGCCACGCATGCGGTAGTCGAGCGCCGATGGCCGATGATGGCTGGTAATCCGAGCAGTCTGCGAGGAGTCTTCTAGGGTCTCTGCTCTTGTCGTATACATATCCAATCTGAAGCGCCAGGGAATCGAAATGCGGTTTGTTGAGTGCCAGACTCTGTTCGAACTCCATCTTCATCGCATGACAGCTGAAGGATACTCTTTCAGCCGAAGCCTTTCGCACCGATTTCTCGACCGTCTTGTCGAGGTCGAGCCAGGCCACTTCGTTATGTGCCGATTGAACCGAGTTTGCAACTGCTACGGGTTTTCGTTCCTCTGAATACGTAGCCAAGAAAGATTCGAGGTGTGTTCCTGAGTGGATGGCGATGCCGAGCTTCCATGCTAGTTGTGCGCGTCTCCTATTCCGGTGTTAATGCCCAGGCCCCCTTGAGGAGGGAAACAGTGTGCTGAGTTTCCGACAAGATGGATCCGCTGAGTAGCATTGCTGTAGGCGCTTGCTACCCCAGGCCACGTCTTCCAGATATTCACGGACAGAATCTTCGCGTCCACGTTCGATCCGATGCAGGAGCGGATAATTTCCTGACATCTGGAATCTGTGAAACTTTGAAGAGGCTCGCTTTTGGGGTCAATTGGCCGTACATGAACCCAAGAGTCTTGCAGGTCATGGATAATTACGCCTCCTCGGTGGTCTGGGTTGAGGCAGAAAGATAGCTTACCGCGCCTATCCCTATTTGCAAATGACCTGGTCAAGTCGCCGGATGCGTGTATGGAGGAGTAGAACCTCTTCGGCCGTTCTACCCCATCAGGTGATGCCCATAGAACGTTGGAAAGCCTTGAGCGGACTACTGACTCGGCTCCATCGGCACCTACGACGTATTCTGATGCTACCTTCACTGTCGTTGAAGCGTCCGACCGGCTTCTGATGAATGAAACCGGCTTTTCTTCCTTAAACTCGACATCTTCCCAATTCCACGAAGAGTATATGGAAACCATTCCACTGAGGAGGACTGCTTCTTGAAGAAACGCCTCCAAAGCTGGCTGAGCGATATTGAAAAGTGGCTCAGGTGTGACATCCTTGACAGCGTCGTCTTGTCGTTCGTATGGAAGTTTCCCCAATTCTTGAGCCGCCATGCCCAAGTTGAATCGAACCCAAAAGGAGTCTTTCGGCGTTGATCCCAGACTTCGTAGCTTGTTAATGTCAAGTCCAGCTTGCCTCATGATCTCGAGGCTTCGGGGGTTGACTGCGTGAGCTTTGGGTTGACCCAGTCGCGAGGGGTATCGTGTGATTATGATGGAGGGAATTTGTTGTCTGGCTAGAAGATACGCGATCATCAATCCCGCGGGGCCCGCGCCGACGATGAGGACTGTGGTCGTCGCCGGCGGCTGACGGTTCTCATTGATTGGGTTGTCGGGTGCTTGGGCGGTTTCTGTCATTTTGAAAGTGCTACACTTCCAAGGACGTTGGTAGGTTTCGCAATGAATTTGAGCAAGCCTCTACCTTCAGCCACGAAGGTAGACTGCTTAGTTATAGAATCATTGGAAACATGGTATACTGCTCCCATGACATTGCTTCCGAGGACGCACGTGCCTTCTGTGTCTCTAAGTAGCCAGCTACGATTAAGGTTTCCCTCACCTTTCCGTGGATCATTTAGTCAGTGTCGTCGGACATCTTGGAACGCCGAAGAAACTGGTTGCTTATGAACAACACCTCAATTCGTATCTCTGGAACATTGCCATCTGTTCACATTTGACTATCCCACAAATTGACAGACCAAAGTTCCCAAAATGACGTGTTTGATCAGATGATAAAAGGTCATGATTGTAATCTCCAAGTTGCTATTTTAGTGATATTCATTCAGTAATCCTACGCTTTCCAACTGAATGACATACCATTCCTATCTTCTTTCCAATATCAAAACACTCGATACATCATTGCGCCTGAAGCCCACTTCATACAGATAGAAAGATGAACGTAAAGGCTTATTTAACTGCGAGTCTCGACCCCATCTTCCCCTACATCAAAGGGTAGTGATCATTCTCAAGTTTCATTGACTGAGGAAAAGGGATAGTGTACATGGGAGAAATGTCAAGAGGCTCAGATAGTATTGTACGCAAACTTGGCCTTTCCACAACCGTAGTATTCAAACATTCGGAATGAAAGGCACGACTACATACGAGTTGAACTTTCCCCCAAAGTGGATATGGTGCTTGCCTTTGTTTATCCTGTACACTCCAGACGTCTGCATGTCCGGTATCTCCAAGTAGGCGTCTTTGCTGCCACCCACTCGAAAAAGAAGACTTTCTCCTTCGTAAAACTGCATTCCAATGGGCCAAATACCTATCTCGACAGGCACGATCTCTCCCGGTGGAACCTTTTGAACTTCCGTATGAGGATGATATGGCATGATGGAATTTTGTTTGGATCGATCAGTCGCACGGTGGGAGACGCGCAGCATTCCGTGAGATCCAGTGAACTGCATATGAATGAGTCACCACATTCAGAAGACTGTCCGAACAACTCACCTTGATAATGTTTGTGCCTACTACATCCTCTTGGTAGCTGTGGGTCTTAGGCAGCGCGGTCCATGGTATGTTGACGTGCTCGAGGACTTTCCCAGACTTGCCAACTTTCCTCAAGCTCACATAGATGTCCATGTCGTCCGCATCATTGCACGAGACCCAAAGCTTGGCCTTGGTGAATCCCATCAATGTGGTGGTATCAGTGAATGTAATTGAAAAGTCTGCTGTCTTCGATACGGCTTCAGACTGATACGATGCGACGCCAGTAGTCTCCGGGTAGTAGAGGGAAAGCTGACCCTCGGTTAGATAGAGCTTCTTGTATTCGGTCTTTGCATGGGGGTAACTGTCCATTGGGAAGTGTTCAATCGGTTTCTAGGAAGGCCAACTGGTCAGTCATGTATCTCAGACCATGGTGAAGCACTCACAGGGCCGAAGCGGTCTCCGAACGTCAGGATTGACACCCGCACCGGGTTGGTCTTCTCCCAGTCATTATCAATGCCTTTCAAATATCGGTCAAAGAAGGCTTGAAGCTCGTCCGTCATGTCGGGTCGGTAGATATCAAACCATTCCTGCGTACTGTGAACCCGAAGCCACTTCTTTTTGCTCTTAGCCTTCCGGAAGCCTTGAATGGTTCCGTAGCTGTGGATGCTGGAGCTATAGCCTGCAACGACGTACATGGGTATTTCGATGTTCTCGACCTTGGCTATCTTATCCTCCCAGTAAGGGTTCATCAGCGGCCATTTCTCGACGCCTTTGTGACATCTTCTCTCTTCTGTCGGCCGCGGACAGTTGCGCGATAAAGGAGGTTGTCGAAGGTAGCGTCAGGTATGCCGCCTCTACACAAAACGTCGCGATATTTGTCTGTGAAGCCTTCCCAGGGTGCAATGGCCTTGAGAGAAGGAGGACGAAGGGACGCGGTGCTCCATTGTACTTGGGCCAGCCACGAATTGCCTTGCATTCCCACGGAGCCTGAGCACCAGGGCAGGCTAGCAACATGCTCCACGATTTCTGCACCATCACGGCCTGCAACACAGTCAGCCGTCTTCAAAGAATAAAATCAGAGGGCTTGTATGTACCAGCTCCTGTTCCCTCAATAACAGATCTCCCTCCGAGTCCCAAGAGCCCCGGATATCAACGCTGATGATGGCGTAACCTCGTGGAACCCATTCGGCGGGGTCAACCCTGTGAACTTCTAGGCAACTATACGAGCACGGGAGGGACTTCGTATTAACGTACGACTCAAACTTCTCTAGTCCCGAGAGCGTTTCCTCTTCAATGTCAACTCTATATGGCATGAGATCGTAGTTGCGGAACCCATGCCCTCCTTTTCCGTAGGGGCTCAAGGCAAGAAGCGCAGGAACCTTTTCCGAGGTATTCGGCCGACAAACATCGTAGTATATCTACAGAACCTGAGTGTCTGTACCCATTTGTGAGTCCTGCGGCGTGGTAGTTTACTTTGACTCCGTCGGAGTGCTCCATCTCCTCATTCACCTCGTAAATAATTTCGCTAGGAATAGGTCGCCTGAGCGGGGTCTTTCGCCACCCCACAGGTAGGAGTTCCTTCTTCTTTTCTTTGAAGGAATATGGAAAACAATTGTCTTCGTTTTCGGGTGGGACTATGTCGCATAGTGGGACGTTATAACCGTTGATTACCAGTTTGGAATCCATTGTCACGATTAGACGTTACTCAGTATCGTTAGGGGACAGGAATTGATTTGAGTCTA
Source organism: Colletotrichum camelliae (assembly GCA_018853505.1). NCBI lineage: Eukaryota > Fungi > Ascomycota > Sordariomycetes > Glomerellales > Glomerellaceae > Colletotrichum > Colletotrichum camelliae. The sequence continues at coordinate 1,311,968 of JAELVL010000001.1, forward strand.
GCACAGTAAACTGCGAATGAAGCATTCGAAAAGGCTAAGAAGGAGATGATATCTTCCAGATTAATGCAAAGGCTTGGTGCCTAGACATTCTAAAGATCGATATCTGCATGGTCGAGATTTTCGCAGATGCCGAAATTCCACTTGCCTCGGGCAATCCGCTTGATTGATAATTCCATGGCACAAAGAGCACATGCACTTTGATTGCCCCAGTTGACCTAGGTAAAATATGAGGGCCTTCGTGGTTATGGTCGGGGCGACGCTGTATCGCTCTTCCGACCTTTCCATGGGCCGTGGCATCAGATGAACTATGTAAGCTTTGTCGGGGCTCTCTCCGGTCCGAAGGCCGACATGGGTTACTAGACCTCCCCCGCAAACCCAGTAACATTGACGTTCCTGAGAAACGACGGAGAACACCGCAATCATGACGACTTCGGAAAGTCATACCTCAAAATGGGAATTATCGTCCGAAAAGTTACATCTTGTTTCGATGGCCCCCAATCGTTCAAACCTTCTCCGGGAACTCAATATTGACTAACTACACTTCGTTCAGCTTCCCAAGATTCGTCTCAACCTCCTTCGCTAGGACCGTTACATCAATCTTCCCAGGAAGCTTAGAACTATTCCATTTTGCCACCTGTTCCGCGGCATACAGAACAGCTTCAATTGCTGCCACGGATATCCCCAGTCCCATGGAACCTTTCAAGTGACTCCTCGCCTGTCTCGTAGCCCCTAGTGCGGCTATTGCGCCGACAATGGTGATTTCGCATAAAGGGAGACTTTGAGTTCTCTCAGAGCCTCCAACCAGGAAACCAAATACAGCAACGTTCGCGATGTAGGCTGGTAAAAGTGAGCTTGACGAGTCAAAATGAGACGGCAACAACTGACTAATTTCGGGGAAGACCTCTCCCATCATACGATGGACTTTCTCGTTTCCCACAGCTCGGTAAATGGCTTCGTTAGTTTAAATTCCTTTCTTGAACCAGTCGGCATCTGTGATCAAGGGTCTTGATTAAAGGTTATCAATTGTGGCATATTGTGTAGCAATCGGGGTGAGACTTGCCTGTCCATCTGATTCGACATGTCGATATCGAGCCCTTGGAGCTCACCGATCAAACCCAGACAGGCAGGAACACATTGGGGTAGTCCCGTGAAAGGCCAAGTCAGGTTGAGGGCAAGTTTGAAAGACGCGAACAACATCTTCGTTCCTTCAACATCTCTCCCTTTGGCCAGATCATGAAATAGTTTAGGTACCGCATCACCACGGCGTTGAGCGCAAAGCATCGAGGCCTGTGGTTTGCCATCAGCACTGTGTCCCTGTATATGGTAGAGAGAGATACCGTAACTCACAATTATACCAGGCCCAACAGGAGCAATAGCTCCGCCGTCCACAAGTTCCAAGTTTCGCACTAGGATGCGGAAAACAATCTCATCGTAAGGTGATGCATCAGTTGCCAGATTGGCATTTGTGTATTTGTCATTGAATTCGTTCGCAGCGTGAGACATTGTGAGCTTGTGATGAGGCAGAATACCACGGGCTTAGGGTGACTGGAAGTGCGACAGTCTAAGGAGTCTTCCATAATTATATCCATCTGTATCTCCATTGAAACGGCTTATGATTGGTATTCGTCAAACTCAATGCCTAGGGAGTGAGATGGTGGACGAAGTTTCATCTTCCAGACGTGATTCACCACGTCTTCCACGGAAACCAAACCAAAAATGCGCAGTCCAGCAGCAGATATCATCTCGCACATTTCACCGCCGACACATGTAGGGCCCTTCACTATGGCGACAACACATTGTAGACTTGTGAAAGCAGCAGTCATACAGCGACTGGCGCGATAAAAGTTATCATGGCCAAACCCCCCAACGATTCAAGCGCATATGACTATCATGACTTTGTGCCTGACAAAGGAAAGTGACATGATTCGACTGACGGTTTGAGATTCACCCTGACAATATTTTACAGGATGGCAACGCTTTCAAGACATTGATGACAGCAATCTATACAGGTATTCAACAACCATTGTGGACAACGCGGAACTCCAGCCGCTCTGGAAAGCTTGGAAAGCAAATCTTGAAGTCCCGTTTTATGGTATCACTTGCGATGGCCGGAAACAAGAAGGGCTTTATGTTCTACGGGACGGAGTGGCTCCAACGAAAGAATAGTAGCTATTTCAATATCTGTTGGAGAACAAGAGTGTGGCTGGTAGACTCCAGGTGCAAGCAGCCCGGACATTGTTGCAAATTCTGAGTCCCAGCGAGAAAAGGATCGTCTCGCACAGCCTTGACTCTGAGGACTGGTAAGTCACGATGTCGAATTCAATCTGGAAATTGCCAACTGAAGACGCGACTCGGCAAAAGGAGAAAATTGATGAACCCGGAATTCGTGTTATTCACGTGTGGCGTACGTCTCGAAGATTTGGAGGAAGCGAAGATCGAATCCATCATGAACCTCTTGCAGATCTCACTCAGCGACAAAGGTTTCGAGAAAGTCAGAGGAGCGATGAAGACGAACAAGTTTCTCGGCGAACTTTGCCATAAACAGGCGATTTTGAACGAACGCAGTTATTTGTGAGTACAACCAGTTATTCCTGGCGACCAAACTGACTCTTGACGGCATAGCTTCGCGATCTTCGGGAACCCTTCAGAGGCGGGACCCTGGTCGTACATGCTTTTCGGCCATCATCTTGCTCTTAATGTTTTCGTCGCTCGACAGCAGATGGTCATCAGTCCAGTCTTTCTCGGGGCTGAGCCAAATGTATGTCAGCCACGGACATCTAGTGAGAGTCAAGATGCGAGTTTGGAGGTCGCTTACGTGCACTTAGATTATCGACGATGGCCCGGATAAAGGGATAACACTGTCTGCGGAGGAAAGCGAGCTAGGTTTACGGCTAATGCAGTCACTTTCGCCGGAAATGCAAAAGAAAGCGCAACTGTACTCCGGATTGCACGACTCAGCCATGCCAGAGGGTCGTTGGAACCCGGCCGATCAGGTGCGCGTATCGAGCACCGGGCACAAATCTAGGCTAACATACACGCGCAGAGACATTTGGCTGGCGCCTTTCAAGATAACCGAGTTATCCCATACGAAGGTGTCCTAGCCGCCGACATGACGATCGAGCAACAAGAATTGCTTGTGTCGATTATTTCTACCTCTACGCTTCTTCCGCCCGGGCCACTTGTGTTCCGACTAGCAGATGTCCGCGAACACCTCGCGGAAACATATTTCTGCTGGATAGGAGGCTTTGGCTTATTAGACCCTTTCTACTATCGAATCCAGAGTCCCCTTACGCTATTTGAGTTTGACCATCACTCCGGGGTCTTCCTTACTAACGACGAACCGGCGAAATACCATATTCACACGATTCAGAGGCTTCCCAATGGCAATGACTATGGAAAGGCATTGAGAGAACTGCTCAAGGAAGAGATGGAGGAAGAAGAACCCGAGTACACGGTCAGACCAGGAAGCCCATGGGTGTGCGACAGGGATTGAGTCAATTATTTTTCATCTGATATAGCTCAGCATTGCGAACAGATAAGCCCATGAGCTGGAGTCTACTTACGTAGATTTAACTTTCTTTCCCTTACGTCGCGTGCGTGCCGCTGTCGAGTAGAATCGATGCTTGGCCATCCACCCAGAGGAACGATCGACAGGTAGTTCGGCAGCTCTCCGAGCCCGTGCATTGTGTATGCGAACTCCTTTATCAGCGGAGCTTCGCCCTGGTCAATATAGCCTGGGCGTTTCTCTCTTCGTATCAACTTTGCGTGTGTTGATTTCTTGGGGACGCTGCAATCACTTAGACGAAATGCCTGAACTGTCCGGTTCACCTACCAATCATCACCACCGACTAAAGCGAGTCGCTCGAGCTTGCGACTACTGCCGTAAGAAAAGGGTGCGTGAGGATGCCATTCCTCTCGATTTCATGAGATCGTTGTGCTTACCTACCTACTCGCGCCGACAGTTGAAATGCACTTCTGGTCAACGGCCCTGCCTCAATTGCCAAATTTACAATACACCATGCATTTCGTCGGACCGAGGACGGCGGCGTTCAGCCATAAATAGCTCAAGACATTCTGAACACGACAGCAATGTCGCAGAGAGCACCATTCATGTCCGCGGTCAAGATACGGCCTATAATCACGACGATTCCAGCATCTGTCTTTCGATGAACTCTGCGGAAAATACAAGCCCTGGGTTTGGAAGCCAAACGACGATACCCCCTTCATGGTCTCATTATGCCGGGCTCGATCGCGAAACAGGGTTACAGCATTCCCGTCATGATTTCCGCCACCCCGGAGACGGAGTAACGCCCGACTTATGGGATTTTGACAGCACAAATTCCGAAGAGTTCTTCGATATTAACACAGAACTTCTGGCTGCGGAAGTTGAGGCCGATTCAGATTTACGGGCTCAGCTACCCCAGAACCACGGGCTCGAAAACTCGCCATCAATTTCCCTTAATGCATCGGCTTCAAAGCCGCTGGCCCAGAATCTGACAAGCGGCAGAGTATCCAACATAGAAACTCTACGGGGCGATGGTAAGAATACAGAAGCGCAATCCCACGCGGTGCCTCCCGCCATCTACATTCGACAGAATGAGACTCAGGGCCACCATCTCGGTAAGTGAAATACCAAGTCTGCAACATATTACATTCCCCAACTGAATTGTTAACACCAAGTTGCGTGAATACCAGGCGGGAGCTCAGTTGCTGCTACACTTGCCATCTGCCTAGCAGACGGTCTCAAAAGCCAACATCTTCCTCTAGAGCCTGACAGACTCCGCTTTCTCATCGAAGCAGGTCCACATATTGAAGAAATTGGACTTTCGTCATTACGGGATCTATCTTCGCATTCGCTGCCCCCTCGAGGCACAGTCTTTTGCAGCTTGCAAGGTTTGTTGATCACCATCACGATAAACCTATGGCTTGTGGCTGAGATTCTCTCTGTGTGTGTGCAGCATACTTCCATAACATCAATGCCACCCTGCCCATATTAGATGAGGATCTGTTCATGATCCGGGCTGAGATGTTTTACACCCACGAGCGCATCCAGCTTGACATTTTCGATTACTGCATGTTCTACCTTGCGGTCTCTATAGGAGCTCTCAGTGACAGAGACGGGACATCTAAATCGTGCAAAGATGCCGATGAGCTCTCTTCTACGTGCTACCGACAAGCCTGGTCCATAATGCAGGACTCACTCGCAGCCCCATGCGAAGCTTCAATGCAAATTCTACTACTTCACGTAAGTTTGCCACGCCAGAGTACGTCGTTTTCAAAGAGATACACACTCATACGCAGTTGGTTTATAGCTCGTGTATCAACTTTACTTCGGTAGGTGTGGAATAGCTTGGGTGTTTTGCGGCCTTGCAGTCCGCATCGCGCAGTCTCTAGGGTTACATCAGAGAAATCCGACAGATGTTGGGTTTTCCGAGCGCCGCCGCGCCATTCGCACTCGCCTATGGTTCTTGGTTTTTGGTCTCGATGCGTGAGCTGAACCTGACAAAATGCCTCTTCGAAGTTGTCCTATTAATTTGTCGCAATAGCAACCTGTCACTTTCCCAAGGGCGCTCACCTGGGACATCAAGCGAAGTGTTCGAAAAGTGCATGGTCATCGACCACCAACCCTTTTCCGAACTCGAGGCCAGTCCTGGATTCCTGGATACCATTCAGTGGTGGTATTTGTTGCATCAAATTCAAAACCAATTCTGCTTTGTGATGCAATCAGATTGCTCAGCGGTTTCTAGGCTTCAGAGAATCGCTCAGGTGGACCAACGCCTAGCAACGTGGAAAGAGGATTTGCCAGTCGCGTATCGCCCAGAGGGTGTGATATTTTCGCCGATGGACACCCATCCACACGTGTTCCTGCTTCACTCAGACTACTACAACTTTCTTCGCACAATCCACTTATCGGTCGTTGTCATGAGATCAGCCTTTTGTAACTCAGAAAATCCTGAGCCTTTGCGGTTTCAGGCGAGCGAGGCCATATGTGTTGAAGCTGCGAGGTCATTCATCAAGGGGCTAAACAAGTGTGTATAACTTTCTAACTAAAATGTCTTCAGTTGCAGATGAGTTTTTGCTGACGCATTAACTTGAGTAGCATGGGCGATACCAACGTAAAGACGCACACCCTTCTGTAAGTTCAATTTACGACTTACAGCTACAAGGTGGTGATCTGACACCTTCTAGATTTCAATCTACCAATTACATGGCGGCAATCGCTGTTTTGTATAGAAGCATCATGAAAAACCCGTCCAATATGTCATCAAGAGCCGACATTGAATATTTGCGGGCGGGAAAAACACATCTGGAGAGGGACATGGCCGCGAACATTATTGGCCCAGCAGTGAAAGCGTTGTTTGATGGAATGCTGTCTTCCGCAGAAGAAATGGTGTCGAAGCAAACCTGCTACTAGCCGTTATTCTTAAGCGGCAACGTCCAAGCGACGAAGGCTTTATCGTCTTAAACTCGAACGATGGCCTCTTTCTTCTGGTAGCGAATATAGTATCGAAAAATCCCCTTTAAACAGTGCGCGACTCGTTAGCCTGTCTTCACCTTTTGATGACTGGACAGACGTGCCGAAAGTTCGAAGTCGTATCTGAGCCGCACATTCATCAGATCAGCAATGTCTGGCATGTAACACACTAGTAGATCTGCTCAGCAACGCCGTTCCATGTAATTGGGCCGCTGCGGAATGGGATTGTCTTACATGACGACTTTTGGTTCGATCTTGTTGTCCCCTAGGAACGCAATCTGGAACACTACCGGCTGAACAATTGCCAGGGACTGGTTTCCTTGTGACTCCAGGGCAACGAAAAAATAATCAAAATAAGCTGATCGTGCCACTGAAAGGCCCTTTAAATCTCGCAATAGAGCGGAACTTGAATCTTCCCCCAACAGCATCCACATACGCTCTTTTTTGGCACGGTATTCAAAATGGGGGCATTCTGGTCCTCACCTCCCTCAACATACGTGGGTTGCGGGGCACTCGCCGACCTATCCAGTTTGGAGCTCATCTACCAAGGGAGCGGCACAGGGCCTGTCGATTGCCAACGTCGATGTAACGCAATCCCTCGAGACTTTTCCATCATTATCAACACCTCCTGCTACTGCTCCAAGCCAGGCACAACCGTCGTCTTTGACGCCTCCGTGGCCTTGGAGAATACCCAATGTGGCCAATACACATGCCAAGAGTCCTATCCGCCTTTTGGCAATCCAAAGTGTGGTGGTGTGATAACAGCGTCAACCACCGCCTCGTCAACAGGAGGTTGTCCCGTCGCAATGTACACTACCCTGTACTCCGTATATGGTATCTCGGCAGCTTCTACGCGAACTGCGACGACGGTTTGCTCCGCATCTCTGAGCTCGTCAACTGCTCTTACCTCAACGACGAGCTCGTCTAGTGCTTCATCCAGTCTGTCTTCGTCGTCCTCGACTTCTACCTTTGCGACGAGCACGTCCAGGGCTTTGACCAGTCCGTCTTCATCGTCCTCAGAGGCTACTTCCACAACTAGTACTTCCACTTCCAGCACATCTGCCGCGTCGTCCTCAACCACTCCAGGTACGGGGGCATCTTCAACAACTTCGAGCGTAGAATCAATCAGTTCGAGTTCTTCGTTCTCCATGCCATCAGTTGCTAGCAATACTTTCTCAACACCCGCGTCTCTTGGTAGCACCTCAGCATCAAGCCTTCCTGCTTCAAGCCTTCCTGCGTCAGATACCAGCACCACAACCGCACCAAGCCTTACCAGTCAGACCACCACTGTATCAACCACAATCGTCTCGGGAATCTTCCCTCCAAGCTCCTTCTCTTCGACATCAGTATCTACTAGTGGTGCTGGCACATCGATGTCTTCGTTTCTTCCAACTGTTTCCAGCTCTTCTGTTAGCATCGGTAGCGCGACCAGCGTTCCTTCTTCTTCCACTATCAGCTTGCTATCGAGCAGTCAATCGACGGGTGTGCTCACCAGTCTGATACCTGGAACTTCTTCACCGACAACGGTGATCAGCACCCCGCGTTCCTTCCCAAATTCAACTGTCTCCGCCGGATCATTTACAAGTCTGTCAACCACCACCGACAGCTTGGTCTTAACAACTACTCAACCACTTGTGTCAACAAGTAATTCTGGGTCTACTCCAGGTAGTACACAGTCGGGCACAGCGCTTGAGACGACGTCACTTCTGTCTTCCACTTCCGTCGCTTCAGCCTTTTCCTCGCCCACTTCCTCTCTTACCGCAGTCTCTTCCATTGTCTCGTCCTTAACGGTATCCGCAACTCCATTGTCATCATTGGCCTCGTCGTCAATGTCGGGACTTTCTACTCTTCTGGAGACCCAAACTTCTACCACCACAGGAGCATTGGCGACAAGCACAACCAGCTCTGATTTGGGAAGCGTCTCAACTCCACCCTTTACTTCAGCACTGCTTTTCAAAGTAACTGTTATACCACTGAACCCATCCTCAACCTCGCGGAGTTAATGATACAAACCGCCTTCAAGGGGTACGAAGACCTTCGATGCGCTGGAAAAAGAATAGCCGTTACGCATAGCTTAGCAAATTGACAGGAGTACCACAACTTAGTCTGGACTGTTCCAATGTTTCCGTGACTCATTAGACCACATTAAACTCCTTTGATGGTCCCGGAACGGACAATGGAGGCCGCGCCGAATGATGAAGTGGGGCCGTTATGGCGGGGAGCCCGAGAAATAAGGCGCCCCGATCTCATCGACCGCCGGACACCGCGGCAGTTTCGACGTGCGAATAAAGAGGCGGGGAACCTTGATTCGATTGCAAATATGAACCTTCGCTTTTACAAATCAAAAGTTTTGTTCCGTCGGACGGAGTGCTTCAGGAACCCGACGTATGTACTTAAAGGCTCATTGGCATCTGCCTCAACAACCCGCTCTCCCCATCACACCAGGCCTTCCAAACTTCCTTTCCGTTTGTTTCGTCTGAACTTTGCAACATTTGAGGAATTTGATCTATTCATTACAAGACCAGCCTTGAATATGAAGGTTGCTGTTGCTGGAGCAGGCGACATCGCCAAATACCTCGTTGAGGCGCTTCGCGACCAGGATTACGATGTAGTCATCTTGACTCGCAGTCCAAAGCCTTTCTTCGAAAGGTTTGAACAACGCATTACGGAATATTCCCTTAAGAGAATTCAACAGCATCTCGCCGATTGTGATGCTCTCATCTCCTCCATCACGGGATACGCCACCGATTTCGTGCGCATCCACCTCGACATCCTAGAGGCTTGCCGCACCTCTCCTCGTGCAATAGATATCTCCCCTCAGTGTGGGCTGGCAATTACAAAGAAGTTCCTGATCAGCCCCTCTATGTCGGCGATGACCTCAGCGTCATTCTCCGCAAGCTTCGGGCCCAAGATGAGGTCAAGTGGACATTCTTCTGCCAAGGTTGGATGTCTGACTGTCTCCTCCCCGCTTTGCAGCGACACTTTACCGATTACGGCGATCGATGGGTTCAAACCTATGAGAATAAGGAATCCACCCTGTATGGCAACGGGTCTCAGAAGGTCGATTTCACTTCGGCGAAAGATGCAACTCGTGCTGTAGCTGTCCTCCTCGGTCAGGATTCGTCCACCTGGGAGAACTTCACCTGTGTTTCAGGCCAGCAAATGACCTGGCTTGAGCTTTCAGAGCTGGTGAAGGTCAGCTTTCCCGAATACACAATTGTCAAAAAGTCGCTTTCCCAGAGTATCAAACAATTGGTGGCAAAGGAGAGCGATGCAAGCGTTGCGGTGGCCGTTTATGAGATCATGGGTCACAGCGAAGCCTTCGCATTTTCTTCTACCAAGATCGCTGAGCATAGGGAGAAGTATTTCAAAGGGTTGAAGCTCAGACCAGTTATAGAACTCCTAGATGAAGCTGCTGCTCATTCTACGAGCATCGTCTGAGATAGCTGGACATTGGGGCTTGGCATTGGTGTCTAAGTTTAATTTCCACCAGCTTTCACTTTTTGGCATGACATATTGGTGGAAATTCGAGAACGTGGGAAACTTTAGTTTTAACTCTCTTCACCCAAAGTCAATGAGGGCTTCCGCACAGAACGTCCACACGATATGGTATCATCATTCGGATCTTATCATCACTACACTACCTAGGTAGATTGGCGCGGGCCTTCCTGTATTTACGAAGTCAAACATCTTGATTTAGAAGAGTCTCTAGGAACATTGAAATCCGAACCATCCATTGGCTCTTACTCGTCTTTCTTAGGGAATGGCTTGCGTCCGTAAACAGACAATCCGTCATAATAACCGTGAAGCTTTGTGTTTTTCACATCATTCCTGACCTGAGCGCAGAAGACCAATGTCTCGTCGCGAGTCCAGTCCAGCACTCGCGTGAAGAGTCCGAGTGACAACCCCTCGAGGCCGGGGAACAATGACTCTTGAACCCAGGCGCCGACCTCCTTCCACTTCGGATCCTTAGGCCAGTCATTCAGTGGGTGCTTGCACTTTGTCACTGTGACCTGCTCAAATCCTGCTTCCTCCAAGAACTGAGGAAATTGGCGGGCGATAGTGACGGATCGACCCGTCTTCTCAAATGACTCCATCATGAGGCGTGACCATTTCGAGATTGGGGCATCCTCTGGGACACTGCCATCATCGCAGCGAATGGGATAAATGGTATCCTGGATCTCGAAGTAGCCTCCGGGCTCAAGGTTATTATAAGCCTGCTCGATAACGCCGGGCCAGTCGGAAAATGACCCCATCATGTTGCGTGCAAAAATGAAGTCGAATGGTTCAGACCAAGTCCACTCCTTCTCCAGGTCATCGACCTCGAAGACGCAGTTGGGGGGAACATATGTAGGTTGTATCGGGCTTAGATCAGCACCTATCACCTGCGCTTCAGGATGCGTGTCGGCATAATCCATAGCCCACACGCCTGTGCCGGTACCGATGTCGAGAACCCTTCTAGCACCATCATCCTTAGGGCATAGGCAGAACTTCCCGTTCCAGATGATCGTCCACATATGGTTGATGAGGTCTAGTCGCTCCTGTTCCAAAGCGTCGTTCGGCACCAGGTATTTTCCATCACTGAGTCTGTGATACGTGCGGCCATTTTCGCGCCGGTAGTCGAGGATACTGGATCGCAGAGACGCATGGGACTCGTCGGTTGAGTGTCCAGATATTGAGGATCCGTCGTTGTCGCCGTCAGCAGGCGCATTTTGTCCTCCCTGGCTCTGGTCATCTACTTCGAGCGTTCCGACTACACTGGCTTCAATCTGAGTTCCCGCCTGTGTAGCCGGCGGCGAAGCTGGTTGAGCCGGAGTGGGGGAGGTCGGCCCAGTAGTCGGCTGAGGTTGTTGTTGATCGGACATGATTGAACTTTAGGCTTCGCACTAATCGAATTGTAATGTGGTAGATTCTAGGGACTTTCGTGTCTCTCACGAGAAAATAAGAGTTAATAAGGAGGGAGAAAAGAGGAAATTCCAGCTCGTTCAGAGGTTATCTTACCCCTCTTCACCAAGATTCTCGCTACCGCTGTTTCCCCTGTCGACTGCGTGTGTTTTGTTCCAACAACCGTTCCAACAGCATCACACTATTGGCTGCCTCGACAACAACCTTGTCGCATACATTCAGACCATTTGCCGAATAGAGCGATGGGCGTTTGAAAGCTGATGACTTATGATGATTAATGTGGAGGTTTGATACAAAGGGACCACTCAAGGGTCTAGTTGGACAGCACCCGCATATTGTTTGGACCTCGACTCCGTGTCTTGAGGGCTGCTGTACCTTGGCGAGGGGTTGGTATGGAGATAACCAGGAATTAACATATTCCATCGCAACACTTGCCCATTGTGGTAGGCAGTGAATGCGAGAATACTCGTGGTTTACCAAACCACAGTGCGAGCTTACTCAGTCTGTATTCGCCGTCAAACGTTCAATACACGCCAAGAGGATACCAGTATGGCCATGAAACTAGCGAGCTGGTTCATTTTAAAAAAAATATGAAATGGTTCTCTGCCGCGGTTTATGAAGTCAAAACAACTTTCTCCCAGTTCCCCGTGTGGTTTGAAGTGTTGGGACACAACTTAGTTGCGCCAGTCGGCTGTAAACATAGCAAATCGGCAAAAGATGAAGGAATCTTGGGTCCATTTCCATGAAATCATCATCTTGAAGTAATGAAGTAGATCAAGCCATACTCGCAAATGCTACGTTGCTTGAATCCTTTCCTACGGCGCACGTCAACCCATCAAATATTGTGAAGCCCCGGCCCACAAATCCGAGACAGCGGATAACGTTCAAAGTTGATGGATGAGTGTCTTTAATGATTTCCGCTCCCCTAGACGTTATCTTGTGGATAAAAAATTGTCCGGGATTCCCGATGTACATAGACATAAAAGATCCATCTCTGCGGCGTAGGGCGTAGCTGCAGGATCTGACAGCGCAGGGCTTGGGTCTGACAAAATTGATTGCAACCGTCGCAAGATCGGCCACCATCATAGGTAGGTAGCAGTAGAATATGCCAGCTGCAAATAGAGGTGTCTCTCCCAGGCCATCCTAGCCCTCGAATATTTCCCCGTGAGAGTCATACGGCAGTCAACAAGGTGCGCCTCCAGGCGGCAAACTGCGAAGAAGAAAAGTTAGAAGGGAAGAAAGATGCCAGCTGCAAAGGGTCAACGGCAAGCGACCATCTTATTGATTGTCTCAGAAGGTGGTTATGAACTTATAAATACTTATGAATATTGAAAAGACTTTGAGCGACTTAATTAGATTGAGTGCTAAGCCTAGAACCCTCCGTTCATCGTTGTCCTATCTCCAGGACATAAGTTTCATTGACTACTTTACATTTTGTGAAGTGATATCTGATGTTCGCCTCGACGTACCATCGGAAAGTCGCTCCGGTTGTTTCCTTTCTCTCCGTCCTCCAGGCGACGGCCAAGTCTAGACCACAGTACTCAAGGCACTCACTGTGCATCTCATCGTTTGCTGGGCCCTCAGTATTCAGTGCCCCAACTCGACTACGTTCAACGCTACCCTTCCAACTTCAACGATCCTATCCTCCTACAAGCTTCTCTTTCAGCAATACAGGTTTTGATCACTTTGGTATCATTTTAAACAATGTACGAGACAAGATGCCTAAGCTGTTTGTCTGATCATTGAGTCTGGCCACCCGCCGCCTGCGCCCCTCGCTTAGCCTATGGAGGGGGCGGTCCGCTCCCGCTCTGCACCCATCAGCCCCAGGCAGCGAATGGCGTCCAAAGTTCAGAACTCTTCCTCTTCCCCGGGCGTTCATTTGGTGGATACCCGTCAGCACGGGATGCCCAATGTAGGCATAGGAAGTATTTCTAAGAACTAGCTGCTGTAAAGGATAAGATTGCCTGGTGGCCACAGCCCCAAAGTCCGCAGATGCAGGTAAACGTTAGTAGTGTCAGCCGCACAGGATGAGAAGCAGTCTGGGATCTCATCACTCCATTCACAGACAAAAGCCATGGATTTGAACGGATAGCCCAGGCCTACAAGCTGCATGGCTGGACAAGGCGATGCGCAGTCTCCTATGCCACCTTCAAAATGAACCTAAAGACTCAACCAAACCCGCCAATCTCTGCTACTTTCTCTAGGGAGGTTGATGTTGGATTGCTGGACAGACAAGAAGCCAAATGCTATTATTTGGCTATGTACTGGCCCCCAAATGCGTTCAATTGGGCTTAGGCAATACTCACGCCGGTGGGATAAGACGAGGAAGCTAAATGCATGAACTTTTTAACAATATGCATCATGTATCCTGCTGTGCCTCTCGCATCGATCCAAAAGTCTCAAGCTGAATCCTTCTTTCCTAAAGAGTTCATGTTGTCTTGTTTTAACGAGCGCTGCGCCTCTGCCCGGAACTGAGGGAGAGCAGGCAATGACTGGGAGCCTAATATCTTGGCAAGATGGGAATGACCTCTGTAAGAAGACCTTCAGCAAACAGGGCTTAATGCCACAATTGAACTACGAAATGTGATTGGAGGTGAGCCTCTCAGCAGGAACATCGCCAAGTGAATGGCCTGATGGGCATCGTCAACTCATGCGGGCAACTAAGGCAGGCGAGTCAGAATATCAAGGCCACGCACATTGATACCAGGGTAAAAGTCTAGATCAGTTATTGCCATCTGCTAACTATAAAGAGAGACAAGTTTCCGGTGCTGTTGACTCTCGTAACATCATCAACATCATCATCCACATCAACTCAGCTCCACCACTTCAGGCACGCAAACTCGTAAACTTCAAGTCTCCTCGACTCTAGCCACCTCTCCAAAATGCAGATCAAGTCTCTCGTAAGTCTCGCAGCACTTCAATCTCGATCTTTTAGCTAAATCGATTTTCAGGCCATCCTGACCGCCATCACCGGCTTGAGCTTTGTGGCTGCAGCGCCCGCGCCTGATAGCACTCAGCCTTTTGTGCCCTCATACTCCGACTTTCCTGAGGGGATCCTGCCTCTCGACTTCAGCATCGCCGTTGAGGCCGGAAACAACACTCTGCAGCGCCGTGACTGCCCAGGCGGAGACATTTGGAGTTGCATCAGCATAATGGGACAGGTTTGCATCTGGACTTGTGGCTTCCGGAACAACTTTCAGTGTCTTGTCGGGTGCCCTCAACAGGCCCAGTCCGACTGCCAGGATTGGTGCTAAATGGCCTTGGACTCACCATTGACGAAGGTCCGAGACATTGCGCGACGGGGCGGCACGAGGGCGATGAATTGAGGGCTTGGATTCAAGGCACACAGCCGAATTTATGAGGAAGCTCTAGACCTATAGAAGAATCCCTTGATTGGCAACATGGACAGTCCTTACGATTAATTAGTACTCAGAAACTACCAGGTAGTTGATGAAACGAGAATAAATCTGACTGTTTTCTCAGTACAGCTTTGAGATACACCAAGACGTGTGCCGATTGATGACATCAAAGCCACAAGTTCTCTTCTACACGCCAGGGTGTACTGTTCGCTTTTCTGAAGGGGACCAAAGAACATGCAATTAGCCCTAAGCATTGAGCGAAACTGACATTGAGATCTTAGATCAACAGCCTTCTTTGAGGCTTTCTAGTGCATGTGTCATGTCAATCCTCAAATGGGAGACTGAGAGCAAAATTTCCATCCTAAAATATAACTGTGATTCTACCACCAAACTGAACTCATTAAAGCCTAAGGTCTGTCGCAACATCGCGGTTAGGAACAACTATAGGGGTTAATGTTACGGTCAGCTATCCGACAGTAGGGTCTGCTAACAGAAGCTAGAGATTGACGTCTTAAAACAATATACTAGGGTCGTTAGTCGTAAGTCGTAGGCTATATTATAGATTAATAGTCAGAGGCTAAGGTAATTAATCTTAGACTTAATAAGTTATTCGTAGTAAAAGTAAACTGAAAATATCCTAAGGATAAATATAAAGTTAATTACTAAAGAGCTATAGAAGTCTGATTATAAGCTAGGCTTAGGTTATATTATATATATATTACGACCTGTAAACAAGGATAACAGCTGAACAACCCACTCAGGCGACGGGCGGCTAGGATAGGACATTTATACTACAGGATTATAGGAATAACAAGGACTTACTTAGAAACGGAAGAACTATAGTATAAGTTATATAATAATAAGATAAGACTAAGTAAGTAGTATAGATCGCTGAGCGCTTAGTTAGAGTTACTAAGTACTTACTAACGATCACTGAGCGTTTACTAGTACCTAATCAGTGATTAGTAATAAGATAAAGGGACTGTTTAGGACTTATATATAAGTATAACCAGAGCCTAGGCTTATAGTCAGACTTTTATAGCTCTTTAGTAATTAACTTATAAATATCTTTATATTTATCTTCAAGATATTTTTAGTTTACTTTCACTGTAAATACTTATTAAGTCTAAGACTAATTATCTTAGCTTCTAACTATTAATCTATAATATAGCCTATAACCTAGACTATAACTAGTATACTGTTACTATATATTAATCCCTAGCTTTTATTAGCAGACCTTACTATTAGATAGCTGACTATAACACTTTAATTGCTTCTATTTAATAAGTTAACTATTAATACCTACTAAATAGTATAGAATATCTTCCTACGCCTCTATTAAGTCTCTTACTTCTAGACCTTTATCTACCTCTAGAAGGAAAGTTCTCTAGAGCCTAGCCTAGGAAATTAAAGACTAGAAAATAAAGGACGACTTAAATAGCAAGGATAATACTAAGGAACCTAAATAACAGCTTAATAAAATTACTAAGGATTTTAAGAAAATATGTAATATATTTAACTAAAACGCTACTACTCTTAAGAAACTTCAGGAATAAGTATATAAGACTTAGGAACTTAAAAAAGAAGTTAACACCCTCTAAGCTACTGCTAATATTATCTTAGCCCTAGTTAAAAGATATAAATACCTTAAACTTAACATACCTTCTACCTTTAACAGAACCCTAGAATAACTTAAAGGATACTTAGTATAGGTATAGACCTACTAAGCCTTCTATATTAACACGTTCTAGAATAACACTAAACATATAGTATACCCTACTACTTTCCTTAGAAGACAAGCCTTTACTTAGTTTAAACCTCTTTAATAAGAATAGCTTAATAACTTAGTTAAGAAATATAGTAAAGAAATAAAGAGTATCTTTTTTAGCTTTATAGGCTATATCAAAGCCTTAAAATTACTCTTCCTTAACCTTAATAAATAAGGATAAGCTAAATAGGACTTATTCTACCTCTAATAAACTAAGTTAGCTATACTCTATACTGCAGAGTTTAGATAACTAGCTATAAGACTTTATATAACTAATAAAAGCAAGGTTTTTACTTTCTACTAAAGACTTAAAGATAATATGAAGGATGAAATAGCTAAACTAGAAACACTCCCTAGCTTCTTCGCCTATACTGAACATACTATTAAAATTAATAACTACTTCTATAAATAAAGAAAAGAATAAAGAGAGAAGTAATAAATTCTAAACTTAGGATATAAGTACTAATAGTAACCTTAGTATAAATTTAATAACTAATAGAATAATAATAAACCTTATAATAACTAGAATAACACTTAATAAAGTATTTCCTATAAATAATACAGCAGACCTATAGACTTCAGTATTACTACTAAGAATAATAACAAAAAACTATAGAACCCTAAATACTATAACTATAAAAAGATAGAATATATTACTAAAGATTATAGATAACCTAAGAAACTTAGCTAGAAACTTATACCTAAACAAACTAAATAAGTTAGTATAATAACTAAAACACCCTATATATCTCTATTATAGACTAGATATTATAATAATAAATACTTCACTTACTATAGTAATAAGGAAGCTATAGAATACTAGCTTAGTAACCTAGACTACAGAAGAACAGGCTATAATATAACTATCCTAGAAATTAAAACTAAGACCCTTATAATAGCTTCCTAAGCTAATAGTAAGCTAGTTAGAAAGACTACTAAATAACTTAACAAAATACTTCGCATCTAATAACTTAATATAGTTAACTCTAACCTTATAAGTTATAACATAGAAACCTAGCAAACAATCTAAGAGTTAGAAGCCTAAGTCTAGTAAGAAATAGACTAGATCTATTAGTATAAAGCAAGACAGTAGGTTATATATAATAATAAATAATAGATCCTATACCTCGAAGTAGTATAAACACTTTAGCTATAATAAGCATAAGAGGAACTAGATAATATTATATAGTATCGCTAAATTAGTGCCCTAATAGTATACTTCGAATAACAAAGAAATATATATAGAAACCCTACTAAAATCGAGTAAATTAACTAAGAACTTAAAGAATAAGTTAAGGAAGAATCTAATAAAGAACCTGAATACTAATATAACCTCTTAGAAGAACAGCAACTACTTAGCCTAACTAGTAATTAGAACTTTAGTAAACCTAAGTCTAGATTTAATTTAAATAGAATCCCTTATAATTCTAACTTTCCTACTAATATTATAAATCAAAACGCAAAACACTATAGTAAATTAATCCTAGGAATAGATAACACTAGTTCTAAAGAAGAATCTAATAATAAAGAAGAGACTTAGTAGCTTATCTAACACTAAATAATCAATATAAGCTATAATAACTAATAATAGTACTTCTATAGAATACTTACTAATATAAAAGACTAGGACTACATTTTAAAGCTTTATATAGAAGATTACCCTATACTTAAGTATAACTACTATAACTACTAAAACCTCTTCTAGCTATAATACTTCTTTAATAAATATAAGGAATACTTTAGAAATAAGTATAAGTACTAATTCTACCCTAGAAGATATAATAAGAACCCTATCTAAAACATTTATACTTAAACTACTATAGTTAGATAGACTATAACTATATTTAATAATAATATAGTAACTTTCAGCCTAAGCCTATAATACCCTATAAGATATTAATATAATAATATAATAAAATAAGAAGAATACTAAAAAGATAAATACCTCCTATATATAGTTCAGAAGGCTAAAGCCTACAGACTCCTATAAGAAGGATCAAGCCTTCTAAAGCTCTAATTCTAAGAAAACCACTTTATAAAAGCATAATAAGAAGGGAAATAAATCACCTACTCCAGGCAACTAGAGTAGTTAAAAAACTAGACTCACCTACTAACAAAGGACTAAAACAGGTAATAATAATAAGGTCTATATATCTAGTATCCTTAGACTAGAAAGTATATCTATAACTTATAGTTATTATTAATAATACTATAACTATTACACTTATTAATAGTAAAGCTAAAATAAACTTTATATCACCTTAAGCAGTAAACAAATTATAACTACTATAGTAAAGAAAGGAATATATATACTAGCTTAATAATATAGAAAGAGAATAAGTTTAGTATAAAGGAGGAACTATTAAAAATAAGACTATACTCCTTAAAATAAGTTACCTAGATCGAAATAAATAACTCTAATTTAATATTACTAAACTCAGTATATATAATATTATATTAGGAATGCTATAGCTTAAGAAGAATAACCTATAAATAGATTAGAGAACAGGCTAACTCTATTAGAATAATAATAATCTAGTCTCTGAGTAGCCCTATAGAACCTAGGCTTTAAACAGATCTATCTACTAAAGAGCAGTAAAATAATATATCTACTATCTTAAAGCAAAAGAAGCTATATTATAACTATTAAAAACTACAGATCTTAAATAAAAGAATAATCTCTTTCTATCTATCCTAGAAAAGTATAGAATTTATAAGAAACTCTTTGTAGCTGAATTAGAAACCAGACTGCCTGAACATATAAAATTTAATTATAAAATCCCTATTAAGGAAGAGAAAAAGCTTAAATTTAATAAAATTTATAGACTTAACCTAATAAAAATAGAAGCCTTTAATAAATATCTTAATAAAAACCTTAAAAAAGGCTATATCAGAGAATTAATATTATTAGTAAGAAGTCTAATCCTATTTATACTAAAAAAGAACAGCAAACTATAACTATATATTAATTACTAAATACTTAATAAAATAATAATTAAAAACTAATACCTATTACCTTTAATCAACAAACTATAATAACTTCTCTATAGAGCTAACTACTTTATAGTATTAGACCTTAAAAATACTTATAACTTTATCTAAATAAAGAAAAGAGAAGAATAAAAGACTACCTTTAGAATATATAAAAAACATTTCAAATACTTTATTATACCTTTCAGTCTTACTAATATACTAGCTACTTTCTAGAATATAATTAACTAAGTTCTTAGGAAATTTATAAACATCTTTATAATTATCTACCTTAATAACATCCTTATCTTCTCTATAATAATAAAATAATATAAAGAGTATATATATCTTATACTCTAAGCTTTCTAAAATACTAAGCTTCTAGTTAAACTAGAGAAAAGTATATTCTATACCTAGGAAGTAGAATACCTCAGATTTATAATTACCCCTAGATATATTAGTATATTAAAAAAGAAGGTCTAAGCTATATAGGAATAGCTAACACTAACTAACCTCAAAGAAGTCTAAAGATTTCTTAGATTCATTAACTTCTACTAAAATTTTATTAGACTCTATAGAAAGATTAATATATCTCTTATAGATCTTAGTTATAAAGACTAACTATTTAAATAGAAAAAAGCCTAAAATATAGCTTTCTAGACTATTAAAGACTATATTACTAGTAAACTAGTTCTAATAATTCTAAACTTAGAAAAACAGTTTAAAGTTAAAATAGATATCTCAGACTTCGCTTTCAGAGTTTAACTATCCTAGAGAGACTTAGAAAGATACCTATACTTTTACGCTTTCTTCTTATATAAGCTCTACAGACTAAAACTTAACTATTAGATCTATAATAAAGAACTTATAGTAATTATTAAAGCCTTTAAAGAAGAGAGACTTTTACTCATAGGAACTATTTACTAAGTATTTATATATACTAATTATAAGAACTTAGTATATTTCACTATTTTAAAGGAACTTAATAAATAACAAATCAGATAGTTATAATTCCTCTTAGAATTCAACTTCTAAATTATCTATTAGAAAGGATTAGAAAATAGCAGAGCTAACGCTTTTAGCTAGTAACTAGACAATAATATCCTAGTACTAAAAGAAACCTAAATAATTCTTAAATATAATAATAACAGAGACCTTATATTTACTATAAAAGCGCTTATAATAACTAGATAATCTATAGCTAGCCTACCTAGTAAACTAGATAATAAAACTATTAGAAAATTCTATAGCTTACTAGTACATAGTTACTAAGGAATTATAAAGACCTAGAAATAACTATAATAATAATATAGAGAAAAGGTTACTAAAGAATATATTGTAATAATAATTAAGAATTGCAAGGTTTGCCTGAAAAGCAAACCAGCCTAATACTAACCTTATAGATTATTATAACTTTTACCTATACTGTAAACTACCTAGCACTCTATATTACTTAACTTTATTATTAAACTACTAAAGTCTTAAGAACCTTTTATAAAAGTCCACTATAATAGTATCCTTATTATTATTAACAGACTTATAAAGTATACCTACTTTATCCTATATAAAGAAGCAAGTAATACTAAAGAATTCGCTTATATATTCCTTAAGTATATTATTACTAACCACAGAACACCTAAAGAAATAGTATTAGATAGAGATAAGATCTTCACCTTTAAATTCTAGAAGTTAATTATATTATAACTCAGCATTAAACAAGCAATATCTACTGCTTTTCACCTGCAGACTAACAGACAAACAGAATAAATCAACTAGATCCTTAAAACCTACCTCCACACTTATATTAA
This sequence comes from Colletotrichum camelliae, assembly GCA_018853505.1. Taxonomy (NCBI): domain Eukaryota; kingdom Fungi; phylum Ascomycota; class Sordariomycetes; order Glomerellales; family Glomerellaceae; genus Colletotrichum; species Colletotrichum camelliae. Next base: position 1,333,253 of record JAELVL010000001.1, read on the forward strand.
CTATAACTAAGACAATTAGGTAATACTACTACTAATAGCCTAATTTGCTTATAATAATATAATAAGAGAAAGCACTAAGGAATCTTCCTTCTACCTCAACTATAGATTTAAACTAACTACTTATAGAGAACTATAACCTAGCCCAGTAGCACTAAAAGCTGTTACTATAATCAGATAAATTAAAGATATCTAAGAAAACGTATACAAAGAACTCAAATTCATATAATAATAAATAACATACTTCAGCAATAAATAAAGGATTAAGGGACTAACCTTAATAAAAAGAGATAGCACTTATCTAATACAGCAAAACATCAAAATAAAACAACTAAATAATAAACTAGATTTTAAAAAACTCAGACCTTTTAAAATCCTCTAAAAATTCTCACCTATTAACTATAAACTCAGTCTACCTAACATAATGAAATGTTTTCTAACATTTTATATCTCGCTACTTAAACTAGCATTATAAAGGTTATAGATAAATAACTTTATTATTATAAAAGACAGCAAACCAGAGTATAAAGTTAAACAGATTATTAACTACCTTAAAGAACTAGAAGGATACTAATACCTTATTAAGTAGAAAAAATATAGTTATAAAGATAATATATAGGAACTAGCTAGAAATATCACTAATATAAAGGATAAACTTATAACTTACTAGCAGTAATATTAAGAACAAGAAATAATACTAGTAACACTAGTAGCTCTACCTCTAATAAATACTACTAACTATCTATATATCTAATATCTATATAGATATATCAGACTACCTATAGAAGTAGATAAACTATAATAAAGAAAACTATTTATTTGCCTAGGAATACTAGAAACTAACTAAAACCTTCCTAAAAAGAAGTTTAGAATACTAAAGTTCTAACTACTCAGAACAGTATCTAAGTCTACTATACTAAAAGCACTTATTAACTATACCTTAAGAACTAAGAAAGATTTAATAGAAAGAAACTCTACTACTTCCTTATCTTTAGCTACTACTAAGGTCTCTTTATAACCCTTTTTAAATACTATTTACTTAGCTTTATAAATATAATCTAACTTTATAAGTATCTTATTCACTTTAACCTATACCTTTTACAGCATCTCTATTTTCTTTCGAAATAATTCCTCGGTTTCTTCTTCCTTATTATCTAAACACTAAGATTTAACTATTAGATATTCTACTATATATAAGTTAACATAAATAAAAAATATAATAAGCTTAAAACTATATAAATATTAGTAGATCGTATTATTAGAAGTATTACTTGAACGATAAATACTACCTATAGTAATACACTCTCTACAAACTAAGAAGCTAGGCAGTATTTTATAATATAACCTCTTAGACTAACAGCAGTAATAAAGTATAACTTTAAAACTATTCTCTGTAATATTAAAGGAATAATAATAACAACAAAGAGTGGAAATTACAGGATTTTCAGAAATACAACCTAATATAATGTCAGTATTATAAGTAAATTAAGAAGTATAATTAACAGATCCCTAACCTAGGACTAATAACCTACTTATAATAGGTCTTAAGAATAAGACCTTTAGAGAGGAGACCTGATATTATAACCTATAAACAAGAATAACAGCTGAATAACCCACTTAAGCGATAAGCAGCTAGGACAGAATATTTATATTATAGGATCATAGGAATAACAGAGACTTATTTAGAAACAGAAGAACTATAGTATAAGTTATATAATAATAAGATAAGACTAAGTAAGTAGTATAGATTACTAAGCACTTAGTCAAAGTTACTAAGCGCTTACTAATAATTACTAAGCGCTTACTAGTACCTAATCAGTGATTAGTAATAAGATAAAAAGACTGTTTAGAACTTATATATAAGTATAACTAAAGCCTAAGCTTATAGTTAGACTTCTATAGCTCTTTAGTAATTAACTTATAAATATCTTTATATTTATCCTCAGGATACTTTCAGCTTACCTTCACTATAAATACTTATTAAGTCTAAGACTGATTACCTTAGCCTCTAACTACTGATCTACGACACAGCCTATAACTTAGACTATAACTAGTGTACTGTTACTATATATTAATCTCTAGCTTCTGTTAGTAGACCCTACTGTTAGATAGCTGACTATAATAATATAAATCCTAAATAGTACTTTTTATTTATTACTAATTCCTTACTAAGTATTAGTAAATAATTAATAGTTATTAATAAATACTTAGTAACTCTAACTAAATACTTAGTAATCTATACTACTTACTTAGTCTTATCTTATTATTATATAACTTATATTATAGTTCTTCTGTTTCTAAATAAGTCCTTCTTATTCCTATAATCCTATAGTATAAATATTCTATCCTAGCTACTTAATACCTAAGTAGGTTATTTAGCTATTATCTTTATTTATAGGTTATAATATTAAGTTTTCTCTCTAAAAGTCTTATCTTTAAGACTTAGTATAAGTAAGTTATTAGTTCTAAGTTAGAGATCTATTAATTATATTTCCTAATTTATTTATAATACTAATATTATATTAGGTTATATTCTTGAAAATCTTATATTTTCTACTTTTTATTATTATTATTATTTCCTTAATATTATAGAGAATAGGTTTAAAGTTATACTTTATTATTATTATTAGTTTAAAAGGTTATATTATAAAATACTACTTAGCTTTTTAGTTTATAGAAAGTATATTACTATAAATAACACTTATTATTTATATAATAAAAAGAAGAAACTAAGAAATTATTTTAAAAGAGAATAGAGGTATTACAAAAAGTATAAGCTAAAGTAAATAAGATACTTATAAAACTAGATTATATTTATAAAGCTAAGTAAATAGTATTTATAAAAAGTTATAAAGAGATATTAGTAATAGCTAAAGAAGAGAAAGTAGTAAAGCTTTCTCTTACTAAGTCTTTCTTAGTTTTTAAAGTATAGTTAGTAAGTGTTTTTAGTATAGTAAACCTAGATACTATTTTTAGTAATTAGAATCTAGATATTCTAAACTTTTTATTAAAAGAGTTTTAGTTAGTTTCTAGTATTCCTAGGTAAATAAATAGTTTTCTTTATTATAGTTTATCTACTTCTATTAGTAGTCTAATATATTTATATAAATATCTAATATATAGGTAGCTAGTAGTATTTATTAGAGGTAGTATTATTAGTATTACTAGTGTTATTTCTTGTTCTTAGTATTATTACTAGTAAGTTATAAGTTTATCTTTTATATTAGTAATATTCTTAGCTAGTTTCTATATATTATCTTTATAGTTATATTTTTTCTATCTAATAAAGTATTAGTATTCTTCTAGTTCTTTAAAGTAGTTAATAATTTATTTAACTTTATATATTAGTTTATTATTTTCTATATTAATAAAGTTATTTATTTATAATCTTTATAGTATTAGTTTAAGTAGTAAGATATAGAATATTAGGAAATATTTTATTATATTAAGTAGGTTAAGTTTATAGTTAACTAGTGAGACTTTTTAGAGAATTCTAAAAGGTTTATAGTTTTTAAAGTCTAGTTTATTATTTAGTTATTTCGTTTTAATATTCTGCTATATAAAGTAATTACTATCTCCTTCTTTTAAGGTTAGTCTCTTAATCTGTTATTTATTACTAAATTATACTATTTATTATTATATAAATTCGAGCTTTTTATATATGTTATCCTAGATATCTTTAATTTACCTAATAGTAGTAACAGCTTTTAGTACTACTAAGCTAGTATAAAGTTCTCTATAAGTAGTTAGTTCGAATTTATAATTAAGATAGAAAAGAGATTTCTTAATACTTTCTCTAATTATATTATTATAAGTAAATTAAGCTATTAATAGTAATACTACCTAACTATTCTAATTATAATTAATATAAGCGTGAAAGTAAGTTTTAAAGATCTAGTTAATTCTTTCTATTTATCTATTAGTTTATAAGTAAAATATAGTAGATATAGCTTGCTTAATACTAAGTTATAATATAATTAACTTCTAAAATTTTAAAGTAAAGATCTTATCTCTATCTAATATAATTTCTTTAGGTATTCTATAATTAGTAATAATATACTTAAGGAATATATAAGCAAATTCTTTAGTATTACTTACTTCTTTATATAGGATAAAATAGGTATACTTTATAAGTCTGTTAATAATAATAAGAATACTATTAAAGTAGACTTCTATAAAAAGTTCTTAAGACTTTAGTAGCTTAATAATAAAGTTAAGTAATATAAAATACTAAGTAGTTTATAGTATAAGTAAAAGTTATAATAATTTATAAGGTTAGTATTAAGCTAGTTTACTTTTTAAGTAAACCTTATAATCTTTAATTACTATTATAATATATTCTCTAGTAACTTTTTCTCTATATTATTATTATAATTATTTCTAGGTTTTTATAATTCCTTAGTAACTATATACTAATAAGCTATAGAACTTTATAATAGCTTTATTATCTAGTCTACTAATTAAGCTAGCTATAGATTATCTAGTTATTATTAGAAGTCTTATAGTAGATATTAAATCTTTATTCTTATTATATTTAAGAATTATTTAAGTTTTATTTAATACTAGGATATTATAGTCTAGTTATTAGCTAAGAGTATTAGCTTTACTATTTTCTACTCCTTTTTAGTAAATAATTCATAAAATAAATTCTAAAAAGAATTCTAACTATCTAATTTATTATTTATTAAATTCCTTCGAAGTAGTAAAATATACTAAGTTTTTATAATTAGTATATATAAGTACTTAGTAAATAGTTCCTAAGAGTAAAAAGTACTATTCTTTAAAAGCTTTAATAATTACTATAGGTTCTTTATTATATATTTAGTAATTAAGTTCTAATTTAGAAAGTTTATAAAAGAAGAAAGTATAAAGATATAAATATCTTTCTAAGTCTCTCTAAGATAGTTATACTCTAAGAGTGAAATCTAAGGTATCTATCTTAACTTCGAATTATTCTTCTAGGTTAAAGATTATAAGAACTAGTTTATTTATAATATAGTTTTTAATTATCTAGAAAGCTATACTTTAGACTTCTTTTTATTCGAATAGTTAATCTTTATAACTAAAGTCTATAAAAAGTATATTAATTTTTCTATAGAGTCTAATAAATTTTCAGTAGAAGTTAATAAATCTAAGGAATCTTTAGACTTCTTTAAAGTTTATTAGTATAAGCTATTCCTTAATAGCTTAGACTTTCTTTTCTAATATACTAATATATTTAAAAGTAATAATAAATCTAAAGTATTCTACTTTCTATATATAGAATATATTTTTCTTTAGTTCAACTAAAAGGTTAGTATCCTAAAAAGCTTATAACATAAAGTATATATATTCCTTATATTATTCTATTATAAGTGAAAAGATAAGATTATTATTAAGGTAGATAACTATAAAGATATTTATAAACTTCCTAAAAACTTAGTTAATTATATTTTAAAAAGTAGCTAGAGTATTAGTAAGACTGAAAAGTATAATCAAGTATTTAAAATATCTTTTACATATTTTAAAAGCAGTTTTCTATTCTTTTCTTTTCTTTATTCTAATAAAGTTATAGGTATTTTTAAGGTTTAGTGTTATAAAGTAGTTAGCTCTATAAAAAGGTTATTATAATTTATTAATTAAAGGTAATAAGTATTAATTATTAATTATTATTTTATTAAGTATTTAATAGTTAATATATAGTTATAGTTTACTTTTTTTTTTAGGTATAAGTAGAATTAGACTTCTTATTAGTAATATTAATTCTCTAATATAGCCTTTCTTAAGATTTCTATTAAGATATTTATTAAAAGCTTCTATTTCTATTAAGTTAAGTCTATAAATTTTATTAAATTTAAGTTTTTTCCTTTCTTTAATAAGGATTTTATAATTAAAATTTATATATAGAAGTAGTCTAGTTTCTAGTTTAGCTATAAAAAGTTTCTTATAAACTTTATATTCTTCTAGAATAGATAGAAATAAGTTATTCTTTTATTTAAGATCTATTATTTTTCGTAGTTATAATATGGCTTTTTTTGCTTTAAAGTAGTAGATATATTATATTACTACTTTATATTTTATAAATCTGTTTAAAGCTTAGGTTCTATAAAGCTACTTAAGAACTAGATTATTATTATTCTAATAGAGTTAGCTTATTCTCTAATCTATTTATAAGTTATTCTTTTTAAGCTATAGTATTTCTAATATAATATTATAGTTACTAAGTTTAGTAATATTAAATTAGAGTTATTTATTTTAATCTAAGTAACTTATCTTAAGAGGTGTAGTCTTATTTCTAATAGTTCCTCTTTTATACTAGACTTATTCTCTTTCTATATTACTAAGTTAGTATATATATTTCTTTTTTTACTATAGTAGTTATAATTAGTTTACTGCTTATAATAATATAAAGTTTATTTTAGCTCTGCTATTAATTATAGTAATAGTAGTATTATTATTAATTATTACTATAAGTTATAGATATATTTTCTAGTCTAAAGATACTAGATATATAGACCTTATTATTATTACTTATTATAGTCCTTTATTAGTAAGTAAGTCTAGTTTTTTAACTACTCTAATTATCTAGAGTAGATAATCTGTTTTCCTTCTTATTAAGCCTTAATTAGACTGTTTTCTCTGATCTTAGTATAGGAGATATTAGGTCTATCTTTTAAGGTTTTCTATACTTAAGCTTTATTCTAGTAGTAGATTTAATAGGTATTTTATTTATATTTATCTTATTATATAGTATTATTATATTAATATCTTATAGGGAATTAAGGACTTAGCTTAAAAATAGTAAGGTTGTTTTTGAATAGTATTATTATCTATCTAACTATTATTAAAGTAGGATAGATTTCTTAGATAGAGTTATTATTATATCTTTTAGAGTAGAACTAATATTTATACTTATCTCCTATATATTCCTTGTATTTATTAAAGATATATTATAGCTAGAAGAAGGTTTAGTAGTATTAGTATTAAGTATAAAGAGCTAGGTAATCCTTTACATAGAGTTATAAAATATAGGTTTTATTTTATAGATCTACTAAAGTACTATAGAAATATTATTACTACTTATTACTAAATATATTGATTTCTTAGTATTAAATAAGTTATCTAGTCTTTTTTTTTATTAGATTCTTCTTTAAAGCTAGTATTATCTATATTAAGAGTGAACCTGTAAGTAATCTCTGCTTAAATATATTAGTAAGCAACGTTATAAGGTTTGTCTGAGTTATAGGGGAATTCTTTTCCTTTACTAAAAGTTTAGCTATTAGTAAGGTTAAATAGTTGCTATTTAGTTATAAAGTTATACTGATGTTTAAGTTCTTTATTAGATTCTTTTTTAACTTATTCTTTAAGTTTTTAGTTAATTTACTCGATCCTAGCAAGGTTTCTATATACATTTCAGCATTATTTAAGGTATACTATTAAGGCGCTAATCTAGTAATATTATATAATATTATTTAGTTCCTCTTAAGCTTATTATAGTTATAGCGTCTATACTACTTTGAAGCGCAGAATGTTTTATTTATTATTAGTTTCTAATTTCTATTCTTAGATAGGATAGTTTAAAGTGTTATAGAGAACTTATCTTTATATATTAGTGATTTATAGTAATAATATACTAATAGGTTTAAGTTGCTATACTTAAAGCATTTTATTAAGTTATTCTATAGTCTTTCTAACTATCTTACTATAAGATTGCAAAGCTATTATAAGGGTTTTAGTTTTAACTTTAGGGATAGTTATATTATAACTAGTCTTTTTATAGTTTAAGTTATTAGGCTAGTATTCTAAAGCTTCCTTATTATTATAATATATAAAGTATTTATTATTATAATATTCTATCTATAAGAAGGATATATAGGAGATCTTAGTTATTATACTAATTTATTTAGTTTATTTAGATATTAGTTTCTAGTTAAGCTTCTTAGGTTATTTACAGTCTCTAGTGATATATCTTATTTTTTTATAGTTATAGTATTTAGGGTTCTAAAGCTTCTTACTATTATTCTTAGTAGCTAAGCTGAGATTTATAGGTCTATTATATTACCTATAAGTAATGCTCTATTAGTTATTATTCTAGTTATTATAAAGTTTATTATTATTCTACTAGTTATTAAACTTCTACTAGAATTACTACTAATATTTACAGCCTAAGTTTAAGTTTTAGTATTTATTACCTTATTCTTTTTATTATTTAAAAAGTTAGTTATTAATCTTAATAGTAAGTTTAGTATATTAGAAGAAGTTATTAAGTTAATTAACCCTAATAATTTTATTTAACTTTATTTTTAAGTTCTTAATAGAATATAAAGATCTTAGGTTCTTTAGTAAATTTAAGTTAGATACTAAGTTATCTAAAGTTAGTAGAGTAGTCTTTAGTAGACTTAGTTTATTAAAGCTATAAAAGGTTTTACTTAGCTTATTATTTCTTATCTAGGTTCTAGAAAAGTAAATAAAATATATTTTCGAATCTCTAGAAACTAGTATAAATATTATAAGTCTCTATAATATATTTATTAAAGGTTTTATATTTAAAGTACTTTTCTTAGATTAGTTGAAACTATTAGAGAGCTTTTCCTTAAAAATAGATAGCTATATATACTACTTTTTTAGCCTTATTAGTAAAATCTTTATAATAGAAATTCTAGTAGTTCTTAACCTAGATTAAAAATCCTTTAAAGGTTCTAAAGGTTTTATTATAAATAATAGATATACTAAACTTAAGTTTCTATTATTCTTTATAGAAAAATATAGTAATAATATTAATAATAGCTTAGAAAGTATTATTCTATTCTCCTAGCTAGAGAACTTTATTTTTAAGATCTAAGATATATTAAAGTCTATTACTAAGTTCTTAGATTATTCTTTTAAGTTTTTAGAGTTTAGTAGTAGTATTATTATATATTTCCTAGATTTTAGTAATATCTTTATCTCTTTTCTTAACTTAGTTCTAGAGTTTATTATAGGTTTCTTTTTTAAAAATAACCTTATTATCTAAGTTAACTATTATTAAAGCTCCTTTAAATTCTTTAGCTAAGTTCTTAACTAGTTATTTAGAAGAAGTAGAGCTTCCTAAAGTAAGTAATTTAGTAGAAACGTAAGAAGATATTCTATACTATTAATAAGTATTAATAGTTAACTTACTAAATAGAAGTAATTAAAGTATTATAATTAGCTATCTAATAATAAGGTTTATTAATAGAAGCTAGAAATTAATATCTTAAAATAATATACTAAGGTTATTAATTATAAGTTATAAGCTATATTATAAATTAATAGTTAGAAACTAAAGTAATTAATCTTAGACTTAATAAGTTATTTATAGTAAAGATAAGCTAAAAATATCTTAAAGATACATATAAAGTTAATTACTAAAGAGCTATAGAAGTCTAACTATAAGCTAGGCTTAGGTTATACTATATATAAGTCCTAAATAATACTTTTTATCTATTATTAATTCCTTACTAAGTACTAGTAAGCAATTAGTAGTTATTAGTAAGTACTTAGTAACTCTAACTAAACGCTTAGTGATCTATACTACTTACTTAGTCTTATCTTATTATTATATAACTTATACTATAGTTCTTCCGTCTCTAAGTAAGTCCCTGTTATTCCTGTAATCCTGTAGTATAAATATCCTATCCTAGCCGCCCGACGCCTGAGTAGGTCGTTCAGCTGTTATCCTTGTTTACGGGTCGTAACAGTTAAGTTCAATACTCAACAGCATTAGCCCAAAGAACAACACCCTTTGCATTCTTCAGCTACATTCAGTCATAACATTAACATGAAGTTCAAACCAAAGAGAAATCCTCGCCTTCTGTATTTGATGAGCGTTGTGACAATTCAGACGGGACACAGCGCAATCAATTTCGGTGAGACATCTTGACCGAAACCATGAATAAGGAAGCTAACGTCGGACATCCATTCTTCGCAATTGCCCCACGTTGCCCCCTCACCGCGCACGGCAATTCGTCCCAAACGATCCTCATTTCCCGTCCTGCAAAGCTGCCCTGGAAAATCCAGGGATCACCTCGGAATCACTCTATCGACGTAGCATTTAAACCAGTAAACAAAGCAACATCAAACCAGGGCACTGATGGCACTAATTGGTGCGATTTTTGGCGGAGCAAGCCTTGGCTTCCTTCTTGGGTCCGAACTGGAACCTTATTCCCGCCGGACATCTCACCGATCACAGCTGTTTTCATAGACCAGCGATTGAATTGAATGACGTCCTCCAAGGGTTCTCAGCCAGGATGGTGCTCAGTCACTCCGTGCAGAATTCACGCTTGGCAATGAGTAACGGCGCAACCGTTGCTCCCCTGCCATTACCCGATCCTCCCAACCTCCGCTAAACGCCGGCCTGGTCATCAATTATGATTCCGAACTGTGGTCATTTGTAATCAGGGAAAAGGCGTTGACCCCGGAGGAAGCTTAAATCTTAAAAAGATCTCTGGGCTGTCCGTCCCCCTCTCCCGTGCCTGATCTGGAGTCGTCCGTCCGGTCTCATCCCCGTTGTGCAGCTCTCTCAATCAACCAAGCTCCGGATCTGCAAGCAAAACACAATTCAAGATGCTCAGCAAGACGATTGCCACGGCCGTCCTCGGCCTCGCCTCCCTGGCCTCCGCCGCGAAGAACTGCCCCGTTGCCGACGTTTCCGCGATCGCTCACACCGGCACCCCGGTCGGCGAGACGGTTCCCTACAACGGACGTAAGTGTTTCTCTCTCCGCGACGCGCCCGATAACGGTGCATTGGGCTCATTCCATCGCAGTCAACATCTACGTCTCCAAGCCCAAGGGACACAGCGCCCGCGGCAACAAGACTTCCGTCGGCGTTCTCTACCTCACCGACGTCTACGGCGTCCAGCTGGCGCAGAATACGCTGTAAGCACTCAATCGCTGTCTCACGCGCGCTCACCGGCGCGGCATTCGATCCGCGTCGTGAATCCGTGAATGCTGACGCAATCAATGCACAGGTTGACTGACAGCTTCGCCCGCGCCGGATACATCTCCGTTGCCCCCGATCTGTTCGACGGCAAGCCCGCGCCCAACGACATCAACGTCCCGGGCTTCAACACCACGCAGTTCCTCGCCGCCCATGGCCCCAACGTGACGGACCCCATCATCGCCAACGCCGTCAAGTACCTCAAGGAGGAGCTCGGCGTCAGCAAGGTCGCCGTGACCGGATACTGCTTCGGTGGCCGCTATGCTTTCCGCGAGCTTGCGGCGGGCAAGGGCGCCAATGTCGCTTTCGCTGCGCACCCCAGCTTGTTGACCGACGATGAGATCAAGGCCATCACTGGCCCCGCTAGTGTCGCTGCTGCCCGTACGTCATTGTATTCCCTGGATGTGATAACGTTGGATATGAGGAAAGCATCACTGACCTTGATTTGTCTTCAGAGAACGACAACCTCATGCCTGCCGCTCGCCGCGCCGAGATCGAGGCCCTCCTCGGCGCGACCGGCCAGCCCTTTTCCCTTGCGCTGTACGGCGGCACCTCGCATGGCTTCGGTGTTCGGGCCAACATCTCGGACCCTCAGCAGAAGTACGGCAAGGAGGAGGCTTTCTTCCAGGCAGTTCGCTTCTTTGACACCTGGGCTTAAATCCGCTTCTGTTTATGTAAATAGTTTGAAGTATTGGTGCAGAATACAAATTCGTGTATCAACTCGTCTGTCCATCGGCTGGTACGGTTTCCGGTGCGTGGATCATGGCGTGCTGGATTCCTGTTTTGTACAGCGACTGTAATTGTGCAAATCAGCCGATGGCTTAGTTTCCAAGCAATGAGTAGGGCCGGGTGTTCTGAGAATAATCATGCACGTACGCGACCGTTGAGATAACGTTGAGCTTTTGAACTGTGTTCTGGAGCCTGATCTTCGTCCAGTATTCCATCGGCGGAAGCATACCTGAAACATACAGCGGACAACTTATGGTGATGAGATGCTTCATTGTACTTCGGTTGTTGCTGATCTTGTCGATGTATCATGAAGCCGAGGAAAATGGATCTTTGGTCCGGTAGGTTTCCTCCGACTGTAAACATCGAGCGAAGTAAAGATCAACTGCTGAATGTGCCGACGTGGAAAGAAGGATGTAGTCGCGGCAAGAGTCGGCGGAGTTGTTGCGAAAGGTTCCACTGAAGTCTCCAAACCCGCCTCGAGCCCTTCGTCCGATCTTGCAACTCCCAACCCAAGTAGGAACTTCTTTCAACCCCCTACCGCGGATCACTCCATCATTGCATGCCATTTCCACAAGGATAGGCCAGCACGTTTTAGATTCCGTGGCCCGCGACGAAGGGATGGTGACATATCCAGTGTCAAATCAGCCTTACCAGTCAAGCAATGGTCGGAGCTCAGGTCACTTAAGCTTTCACCCCACTTTGTTCGGTTTCGCTTTCGGGAGTGCCGAGAGTTACCCCCGCCCGTTTCAGGACCACCAGATGAAGAAAACATGGCCCTGCTTGGATCTTTAACACCATACGAGTGAGCCTTGCCTATCTGCTCTTGCTCTCTATGCCTTCTTAGTCTAGAATCTCGGCCCATTAGCCGCCAGATTAACGCGGGAATGTTGGTTTCGGCCGACGACGGACTGGCCGTACAGGCAAAAATTGGACATGGCTCGAGTCGAGTCAACTCAAAGACAGGCGACTTCGGTGTTTTTCTCGGGAGCTAAAGTGTGATGATTAGGATGCTGATTTGCTAGAATTACGTGCAAACTCTATCCTACGGTTACTTGTCGTCAGGGTAGGTAAATTAGTACGTAGTATTTAGTATTTTTTAGTTTAGTATTAGTTTAGTATACTAAAGTACGTTTTTTTGCTTACTAACTTAGTATTAGTATAGTTTAGTATTTTTTTTTTAATTTTTAGTATACTAAACTAATACTAATACTAACTAAAATACTAAAAAATACTAAAACTTTTTAATAAATATATATAAATTTAAATAGCTATTATATAAAAAAAAGCTTGATTTAGGGGTACTTAGTATATTAATTCAGGGGTACTTATTCTATCTTAGAGATAAAAAGTAGTATTAAATATTTAAAAAAGAATTATTATATACTTTAAATTACTATAAAGCTTTATAACTTATCTAATTATAGAGATAAAAAAATTATATTTAAATCTGCTTAAATTTTTAGATATATAAACTATATACTTAAGACGTACGGACCTATATAGGTTTAAGCATATAGATCTAAAAACTAACTAAGAGATTTAAACTTCTTAACTATATATCTCCATAATAAGCTACGCTAGCGCTAAATAGTTTAAACTTTTTATAGTCTAAGTACTATTAGTTATATAATCTGAGTATTTTAGCTATATATTAGCTCTAAACTACCTCCTAGAACTCTGTAAGATTTATTTATAAAAGAAGAACTTTCCCTCTTAGTTATTTCTTTTATTTTTTATCTTTTATATATATATATATATATTTATCTATTCTAACCCCTCTATAAGAATATTCTATTTACAATATAAAAAACCACTAAAGTTAGCTTCTAGTACTATATTGCTCCTCTTTTTACTTTATATTATAATAGAGCCTTTTTAATTAATCTTTCTACTTATCTTTCTATTATTATAAGCTATAATATAGTAAAAAAACCTTATAAAGGTTCTTAAATTAAGTAATATTTTATAAGTAACTATATATTACTATAAAAATACTTTGAGAGGGAGTTATACTTAATAACTTATGCTAAAATCGAATTATTATTAGTATTAAATATTTAGTTATATTAATAAAGGCTTATCTAATAAGCTATATTAGAATAGCTTAAAGTAGATTTATCTAGTATTAAGTATAAATATAGGGCTAAAAATATAGAATTATACTTGAGAAATAAGTATAAAGATATAGAGGATTATATATTTTAAATACTTAATTTAGAAAATTAGTTTAAACTACTTAGGTATTTTAAAAGGATGCTTAAACTTATAATAATACCTTTAAAAAGAACTATAGCTTAAGTTATAGATTCTTCTTCAAATAAAAGCTTATAATTAATAGTAGTTTAGTGAATTAAATTTGTTTTTTATTAAATTTAATTAATAAATAATATAATATCTATTTTTAAATAGAATTAAAGTTAAAAGAATTTTATATAAAATAACTTTAAAACAAACTTTAAATTAAGTTTGTTTTATAAAAAACTTACTTTTATTACTAATAACTTAATTCTTAAGAAAAAAATATTATTTAAGAGTAAGCTTTTCCCCTCTTAAATTCTAGTATTTCCTTTCTTTAAACTTTTTTATATTACTTTCCTACTTTTTTATTAGTATTACTATTAAAGTTATTATTTATTTTATATTATACTATATTATATATTATATAATTAATTACTTAAAATAGATACTTTTATTTCTTTTACTATTATTCTTTCTAGAAATAACTTTCTTAGTAAAAATTTTTAAACTTCTTACTCTATTATACTTAATACTCTTACTACTACTACTATTAATACTAATACTAAATTTAAAGATTCTAAATATAATAAAGAATCTTATAATTTAAGCTCTAGTAATAATAGTAGGACTTATATATTTTAAAATAATCTTTTTACTTAAACTCTTTTACTTATAAATTATACTTATAAAAGAAATACTTGTTATTTATACTAAGTAAGTGATTTATATATATATTATTATTATTATTTTATACTTTTTATACTAATAGTTTATAGGTGTGGAAAAGAATAGAAACCAGAAGTTAAAAACTTTCAAAGTTCTAACTTTGTTAAATATTATTAAAAATATCACCCTACTATTGCTTATAATAAAAAATCAGAAAAAACACTACAAAAAAGTAAGTTTTATATAATATATTATATAAATATTATATATTAATATTATACTAATAATTTATAGAATCTTTAATGATAAATACTATATAACAAGCTTTTATAGCTTCTGAGGCTAGAAAACGACAACGTTCTAGTACTATAACGGATTTTATAGAAGAAGAAGCATATTTAAAAGTGCTAAATTTCCTTATAGAGAATAATATCTCTTTTAAGGTTATTAATTCTCTTTCTTTTCAAGAATTACTATCTTATTATAATAAGTAAGTTATATATATATATATATAATATTAATATACTAATTATTATATAGATCAAATATTATAGTAAATCGAAAGAAAATTCAAAACCTTCTTTCTGATACTTATAATAGATTTATATCTACTATAAATTCAGAAATTAAAGCTAATATCAATAGCTTAGGAAGGTTTTCTCTTACTTTTGATATATAGACTTCTAAGCCTCAAGATGCCTACTTAGGCTGTATTTTAAGCTATATAAATACAGACTTTAAGTTAATCTTTAAACTTATTAGTAAGTATTATTATATTATATTTATTATTATTTAATATAATACTAATATTTATAGGTTTTAAAGAACTAGTAAACCTTTATACTAAGGTTTATACTTAAAGAGTTTAGAGATTCTATTATAGAATTTCTAGACTTATAACTATTAACAATTCAAAGGTAAGTTTATTTATATATTATATATTATATATATTATATATAATACTTTTATTAATAAATACTAATATATAAAATAGTATTACAAGAGATAATGCATTATGCTAGCAATAATAATACCTTTATTAAACAATTTTCTAATAGCTATTTATTAGCTTCTAGAAAAGAGTTTAATAGAGATATTCGTTATATAGCATATATAATTAATATTATAGTAAACGATATATTATCTCAGTTTACTTTAACTACTAAAGAAGAGGAAAAGCTATTTAATTATACTAATAATACTAAAAGTATTATTAGTAATATAGCTATAGATAAAGAAGTTAATGCAGAACCTATAGAAGAAACTATAAATCTACTTAGTAGTAAGTATATTTTTAGTATTATTTATTTCTATTATATTTACTATATTTAAAATATAATAATATATATATATATTATAAGTCTTTTTACTCAGATTTAAAAAATCTATATTATAGTTAAATATACTAGAGATATAAAAAGATTAATTTCAGACAGTATTAATTACTATAAAAGAAATAATTAAATCTCTCTTAACTTTAATAAAAGAGTTATCCCTTTAGGTAAGTATATTTATCTAACTATAATAAGCTTATAATTAACTTATTTTATAGATAATATAACTAAGTAGAGCTCTACCTATAAAATGCTTATTACTTTTATAGAGTTTAAGCTTATATTATCTTAGGTTAAAAATAACACTAAGAATAAAGAGTTTATAAGACTCTACTTAACAAACTAAGAATTTATTGCTATAAACGATTTAATATCTATACTAGAGGTTTTTGTTAGACCTTCTACTAGATTACAATCTCAGCTATATATCAGCCTTAATAAAAGTAAGTTATATTATATATAATAATATTATATTTATATATATATACTAATATTAAATTTAATAGGCTTAGTATATATATAGAATGCATAAAAAGCTTTCTAACTTATATACTAAGTTTAGTAACTTTCGAGTAGTAATTCCAGAATTAGTAAGTATAATAATTTATTATTAAATATTATATTAATACTAATATAAAATAGGCTACTTATTATAAAGTACTTTCTAAAAGTATAGAAAAAGGCTTTGAAAAGTTCTATATTTATTAGCTTAAAAGCTTTAATTATCTTAAACTGCTTAAGTTTAAAAACTATATATTAGGCTATATATTAGACCTTAGATTCAAATTACACTACTTTAATCGTAATGAAATTCTATATCATTATAATACTATAGTTAAAGATATTAGAGATATACTTAAAGAAGAGTATAATAAGTAAGTTTTATTTATTAAATATATTAATAATTTTAAACTAATATATATATATAGAGTTAAAGAGAAATATAATATATATTTTCCTATAGAAAACCAGGAAAATAATAGTTCACTTATAGAAGTTAATTTAGAAGATGAATTATATATTAATAAGGCTACTTCTTAAGAAGAGTAGATTACCTATTTTAATAAGGGACTAGTTATTAAGTTTATAAGTTTTTTTAATACTAATTAATATTAATTAATATTTTACTAATATATTATATATAAGATAATGCTTTATCTTATTAGAAGCGTTATAAAACTAATTTTCCTATTTTATCTATATTAGCTAGAAGGTATTTAGCTATTCCTAGTACTTCTGCTCTAGTAGAGAGAGTATTTTCAGTTATAGGTAATATTATTAGTAAAAACTATAATAGACTTTAACCTATTACAGTTAAATAGATAATATTATTAAAATACTAGGGTATTAACTCTTTAGCTAAGTTAGAAAAGATATATCTTACTAGAGAAGAAGAAGAAGAAGAAGAATAGATATACTATATAATTAGATAGATATAATATTAACTATAGTTACTCTTTATTTTATAGTATTACTTTTAATAGTATTTTTAATATTATTTTTAATAGTATTTTTTAATATTATTTTTTACTATTATTATTAATATAATATATATATATATATTTTCTATTAACTAGCTTAATTAATAGAGCAGTTAATGTTAATAACCTAAGTTAAAAGCTAACTTTTAAGTACCTCTAAATTGTTTAGTTAATTAGCTTAGTTATTAGAGCAGTTAATATTAATAACCTAAGTTAAAAGCTAACTTTTAAGTACCCCCGAATCGTTTAATTAATTAGCTTAGTTATTAGAGTAGTTAATATTAATAACCTAAGTTAAAAGCTATTTATTTTTAATTATTAATATATAATTATAACTATTAATAAATAAATATAATATTATATTTAAACCCTTTGAAAATTTCTTTATAATAGTATATTAATAAGCTTATATATAATATTTTTTAAAAATTCTTATTATTTTTATTTATTTTTATTTATTTTTATTTATTTTTATTTATTTTTATTTATTTTTATTTATTTTTATTTATTTTTATTTATTTTTATTTATTAATTTAGTATTTTGCCTATACTAAACTATACTAAACTAAACTAATAATTACTAAAAAATTTTTATACTAAACTAATACTAACTAACTGACCCCCATACTAAACTAAACTAAACTAATTCGCCACCCTGCTTGTCGTACTCGCATAGACTAAAGCACAGTATTCCAATTCTATGGCGTGTACGAGGAATAGTCTATTGTGGGGTGTGAAGTTGAATTTGGGAATTGTATTCATGAGATTTTGATATCATAACTAAAGCTGTATCGTCCGGTCACTGATGAAGGCTAGTGGCCACTGTATCATGTCTTTCCAGCTCGCATCTAGATCGCACACTATTGCCCGAGCCGCGTTAACGCCCCATCCCTGCATGAACCACGTGCTGTTCTCCGTTGAGTGGACAGCGACGGAGTAATAGGCCAGCAACGTCAAGGCGGCTGGGTCTCGATTGCGCATGAGCTGCATGTACTCCTCCGAAAGACTGGTGGGCCATCTTAGACCAACCCGCAACTCAGGGAACGCTGTCGTGTTGGTGGCGTACCCGATCCATTCCAGCAAATTTGATGTTTCCATAGCGACAATGTCTTTGCTGTATTGGTCGGCGTCGGTGTTCGGTAATTTGGCGGCGAAGGTATTTAGGTGTTGCGTGACGGCATCCAGCAATGGAGTAGATGCCGGCGTGACTAGTACTTCATGGAAGAAGTTTTTGAAGGGCCCCGCTTGAATGATGGGTTGTGATGAAGACAGAATATTACTCATGCCTCTCACAAGTAAGAAGACGTCGATAACGTCGTCGACTGTTGGCGCCTGGTGTCCTTCAGGTCCGCTTCTCTGGTAAGGGAACGTAGCAAAGGCACTGATGAGTAGCAATGAAGAGCCTGCGAAGAGAGGGTGGCAGTTATCGGGCGTAATTTGGGCGAGGGTCTCACGCATGCCGGCAATCGCATCGTTCTGGTGTTGTGAGGCGTGTAATGCATAGGATTCGCGTTGCTCTGGATGTAAGTGGCCGAGGTGTAGGGCGCTGATGGCCAGCACTTCGTGCATCAGGAACATGTAGGTGAGGCCCAGCTTCGGGACCTCAAACTGCCAGATGTTGCTCGCATCCGATGACCTCGGCATCGTGAGGGACGTTTTCGTCGAGTAGTGGTGCATGAGCTCCAGATCTGTGATCCACTTGCTCAGATGAATCGATTCCACCGGACCGGTAGAGAACTTGACAAAGTAAGGGAACGGATCGGGGCTCGAAGCCGCTAATGATGATTGCCTCCTGCCCCGTCCGGATGAAGAGGCCTGGTCACTGATGAAGTCGATGGGCAAATTCAGCGTAAAGTCCAGCAAGCTCGGTGGTGTGAGTGAGTGATCCGTCGGACTGATCGATGAGGCCGCTGTCTTACGGCTGCCACTGGATCCTTTGCGCGTTGACGTCCTTCGCTGCAGACTTGAAGCTCTAGTCACTGGGCCAGCTTGAGGCCCTGATGGCTCCCAACTCATACTGTTGGAGTCACTTGAGGCCGGCTGGCCTGATGTCGCACCCTCGACAAGACTGCATTGGGTGTTGTGTCTGATGCAGGCGCCACATGGCTTGTTCTCATCGCACTGAGTGAAAAGACGTCAGCCAACCGCGATGACATATGAGTGTGGTAGTACGAGTATGCAGGTCTGGTTGGTGAGGGAGGTAGTATGTACTTTGACACGCCGCTGTTTACATCTGGCACAGCCACCGCGAGACTTCTTGTATCCAAGACGCGGCATCTTCTCCAGCGACACAGGACTTTCAAGTGGCGGTCTAAACAGCCTTTTGTCACCCTGACCCCGACACACACTCTCTCTTCCTAGACGGGCGAGGCGCGGAGTTCTACACAGGTCGTACGTAGTTGAGTGGGCAGTCTGTAACTGGCTGGAACGCCCGGGAATCCGAATGAGAGCCAGAAGGCCGCTTCCCCCTTTCGTGGCACTTCGGCCCCCTGCTTGGGGAAAGCCAACGGAGCCGTGGCAGGGGATGGTAAACCGACGAAAGGTAGGCACCAGGTGCGCGGCGAGCGTCGTGTGTGGTTGGAAGCTTGATGAGTTGAGAAGACCGAAAGCGAATTTGTGGGGTTGTGAGGTGAAGGTAATGGATGGCGATTTGATCGGGAGTTGGGCGCCGGGGCCGGTTACGGTCGGGTGCTCCTTTCTGGCTTCGGTAGTTGGAGTAAACGGGTCGGTAGCTTTCGTGCAGGATTGCTGAAGTCTGGACGATCCGGTTGACACCTCAACGTGCAGAGCAAGGCCACTTGGTTATATCATGAGGATGGAAACAGGTAGAACGGGGAAGCTGGGTATTGGGATTCTCGGGAGAGACTGAGCGAGTACGCCCCGTTGGGCTGGGCTGGCCGGGGCGGGTATTGAGGAAAAACTCGAGCAGTTTAAACTGCGCCTTGCTGACGAGTCAACACGAAGCACGGGCGCGTGCGTCAGAAACACCTACTGAAGAGCCAGTCCGTACGGATAAGGAATGGTGTGGGCGTGGAGAAAGTGAAACGGGTACAGAGAGTAACTGGGCTGTTCCTATTGGAGGCTAGGGGAAGGCGAGACAAGGAATAGGGGTACGGATGGCCAGGAGAGTGGGTGAAATAGAGCGGCAAAAGTGTATGTGCGTGTCGTACGGCTTCGTTTCGTCTAAGCATTCGAGGGCCGCAGTACCGCTTCTCGATGGCTTGAGCTTCCAGGGTGCCACGAGGAGGAGCTACAGGTACCTGGTAAAGACTCACCGTTGAGCTCATCTCTATGTCCATGCTGATCCGTCCCGTCATATCGCATGGCATGGCACGTCTCTGTGGCTCGGGAATTGCAAACATGCCCAGCCACAGGAGTCTACGGTAGAGGGGTCAGGCTGTTCACAAAGCCTCCATTAACACGGCATGGATTGCGTGGGTTCTGATGCTATACAATGCAAGATGATCAACATCCCCAGTCCTATCCCGGAGGTGTGTGTGATGACATCTGTCATGAAGGTTCCTGCCAGAGCTCCCGCTTGGTCTGTGCATACGTCGTATTTCCAGGGTTGACTTGTACTCTGTAATGAATTATTCAAATCGCCCTTTGGCTTTCGGGGTTAACGGGGTGTGGGTGTGACCTTTACTCCAGCATCCCCCAACCTGTTCCTGGTCCCCCCCTGTGCCTATCAATTCAAATCCATCTTGACGCCTGTCAGCCCGGCAGCAAGGCACACTTTCTGCCCTGTAACTCTGGCCTTTAGGGGGCCGATTCTACTATGTGTAAGGCTGGTTAGTGTCGCCGAGTGATTCCGTTTACAACGTAAGTTTAAACAGTATCCATCCGGGCCGTAGCCAAGACCATGTTCAATCGATGCCTTCATGCGCTAATTTCCCGCGTGCTTACTGCCGGCCCGAAGAAGTCATGTCAGAGGAAATCACCACCGCGCTAATTCGTCGACGGCGCCAAATCACCAGCCACATTCTCGGAGAGCTGTGAAGAAACCGAGACCGAAGGACCCTGAGAGATGTTCTAGAAGCTCTGCCGGACATCTCGTCCGCCCCGAACATCACAGCCCTGCGGAGCCGAAGGGATCACAGCCAACACACTGAGATGACAACAAAGTCAGAATCATTGGATGATGGGTTCGTCGTATTCCTTTCCCCCGACATACTTTGATGGCATCTCAACTACAACAACACACAGCGTGGCTGAGCCGCTCAGTTTTGCAACTCATCGCATGTTCTTTTCCGCGTATTTGCGCGGGCGCACCGTCAGTGATGTCAACATGCGCGTGGCGTCGCGTCTAATCCAGACGCGGTCTTGTATCTCAGCACACATTCCTTCTTCCTCACCTTTAATGTTCACGATGCTGTTCTCGTTTTCATCGAGCAGTCGGACGATAGGAGAAAGATCAAGCACGTTGATGCTACGGGCCGGGCCTCCTGAAACACCCTGATCGACAGGTCCCGAACAGGCTAAACAGAAGCCACGATAACAACCTCAAAAGCAGAGGCCATCATAGATCGGCACGATATGAGATTATCCCAATTCTAGTCCGGCAAACCACGCATACAAGTCCGCTATCCTCCGCCAAGACAACAAGGAATGGCTGTCAAGCAAAGAAAGCTTCTTTACGCGTAATGCTTAGCGCCCGTCTATCTGTGGCAACCCAGCCACTGCATGGTATCCTTGAGATGCATGCCTACATCGTGCGTTTGTTGGCCCGTCTAAACCGGCTAAAGACACAGCAAACTGCGGCGTTACGAAGGATCGACCGAGCACCTGACATCCAGTCTTTAAACGTTGTTGAGCCGCCGACCGGGACGCCCTGACCAGAGCTATCCTCGCTCGTCTGACTCAAAGTTCAACGTCACCGCAAGTTATCTACACCGTTCCTCCCATCTGATGCGGGTTATCGGGCAGTTGCGACTTACCGCGTGAAGTCGGATGACATTTCCGAACCGGATCCAGGATAGAACTACAATTTAAGGTTCTTCCTGCCTGCTCCGATAGAACACTCTACAGATCACGAGGCTGAACAATTGTGGCTACGTGTTTTAGATCTGCGGGCGCCTCGAGGACGCATCACACGCTTTGTCAACATATAGCTTGGCATCTGCCAAGCTGGATCTGCCTTGGACTAAGCTTGATGTTGGCACAGACTGCGTATTTCTTCTATTTCGTCCTCCAATCTATCTACTTCGTTGATTTCTTGCTCGGGTCTTTTGTGTGACTCAACGACGCTGGGCAGCAGCATTACTTCTTGCGCTTTGTGGGGTCTCGCCACTCTAGGAAGCTCAGGGGGGAAATGCCCATACAAGATGTGAGGAGCATTTGGACAATGAACCTGAGATGATCAGATCGTGTATCGAAACCAAGGCACGTTGTCGGCCAGCTCTGCTTCCATCGCTTTCTGCTCTTCTGTCAGGTCCTGTACGCCGGTTTCCCTGGCAAGAAGGTCGCGGCGAGCGTTCTCGCGACGGCACCAAGTCGTCATGAACAAAGTCAAGAAGAATGCCATGCTGAGTTCTAGGCGTTAGCAGCTGTAAGCTATCTTTGCGTTGGATGCCCTCACCTGACAAAGCCAATGAGAATACTGTGTCCGGTAGTGTATCGCGGCCCGTCTCTCGAGAGGTAGACGTAGGAAGCGATGATGCCGCCACAGTTACCACCCATCACCTGCATTGCAATACCCGTTCCTCTCTTGAGACTGCCGCCAATGTTGCTGCTATTCCACGCCATACCAAGGGGAATTTGCGGGTAAATTCCTACGGGAACGGTTAGCTACCTGTATTCGAAGAGGCGAAAGAGCTTTTGTCATCTTACCAATGGCTGCGAAAACGGTCCCGGCGTATTGTGCAGAGGAGTTTCTGGTAGCCACCAAAAGAGAGAATCCCAGGATTCCAACCAGCTGAAAGCCCATGAGAAACACCCCACGCTGCCTGATTCTATCGGCGTACCAACTTGCAATGATGGTAAAGAAGCAGGCGCAAACGTATGGAGGAACGCTCATCAACTGCGCGTTGTTTGATGTGTAACCCATATTCTTAATAATGGTCGGCAGGAAGAGCGCAATTGAGTAGATGGGACAGAATCCGGCCATGCAAATGAGCATGTGGATGTAGATCTTCCAATCCTTGATGGCCTGCCACACATACTTAACGTTGAACTCGTTCGACAAATGCCCCGAGTCTTCTTGGAGCCGTCTTTGGACCTCGGTGCGTTCCTTTTCACTGAGAAATCGGGCGCTATAAAACGATCAGGTCATGGTTCAGAAGGGAGTCTGCAGCCCAACTCACGTGGCCGGGTAGTCGTAAATCGCCCAATAGGCAGTAAACGAGACCAAAATGCTCAGAATTCCTTCCAAGATAAAAATCCATGCCCATGCGGAAAGACCCCCTACGCCATGCATCTCTGCAATACCTCGCGCAAGGATGCCACCAAAGGCACCAGCCAATGTTGCGGCCGAGAAGAACAGTGCCATTCGGAAGCCGCACTCGTGTCGGCAGTACCACTGCGTAATGTAGTAGTTGACTCCGGGAAACAGGCCTCCCTCGAATACCCCCAGAACCACTCGAGTGGCCATGAGCCCTGAGTAGTCCTTGACGAACCCTTGTCCAATCATTGCCGCCGACCAGCAAACCATGATGAAGGTGAGCCAGATGGACGGCCTGAGGCGTTTCATCATCATGTTGCTCGGGATTTCGGCCGCGATATAGAACGGGAACAGAACCGCCAGGCAATCATTGTATTGAATTCCATGCAGGTTCAGGTCCTGCTCGAGGTGGTCGAGTCGGGCGTTCCCGATGTTCGTCCGATCTAAGAAGCATAATCTGTACCAGAAATTAACATTGCATATTCCCGAGACTGTGGGAAATTGTGGGAACATCGATCGATGTAACAAACTTACAGGTAGATCAGTGACATGAACGGGATGATGTGCCAATCAAGCTTCCTCAAAAGCTTCTTGGTGGAGTGCATGTCCCATGTTTGCGACTCTGCGAGCTCGACCGACTCTGCTCGAGTTGCCGTCTTTTCCGACTTCAAAGCGCTGTCGGTGTCCATGGTGAAATGTCACTGGATATCGTAACACACCAAAGCTAGAACAGCGACAAGTGATGGGCAGATGGCCTGGATACAAGTATTCAACATTTCCGCGGAGGAAAACGACTGCCGAGGCCAAGCTTTTAACCCCCATACTCTACCCCGATGCCAATGTTGCCAATGTTGAGTGATCCCCTCCCTGTCAGCATCACAAAAAGAGGCGTCTTATCAAAGCCCTAGCATATTGCCACCCGCGCGCCCAATAGATCTTACTGAGACATGAGAGACTAGAACTGAAGGATCACTGATGGAACATGCAGGTCAGACAGGAGGTCGTACAGGTGTCGCTTTCTGGCCAATTGATCTAGAACACAGCATGCATCTCACAAACTTTACCGGTGATCAAGGGAAAGAGGAGAAAGCGCTGCGGGCCGATGTACGGGGTCCAATAGACTCGAGAGATCGTTGCAACCTTCCCGAAGCGGGGATGGGACTGGGGTAACATCGCGGGAAAGGCGCCCTCGCCGTTACTAGTTGCGGTTGGTACATGATCCTTCTGTTGCAGGAGAAACGCCTCCTCAGAAGCACGTCTTACGGCGCAGAGCGATAGGCATGTCAGTTTTTCGGAACAGTGTCCAATTGAGGGATGGGCGTAGGCACGCCTGGAATGCATGGTCATGAATAAGAAACGTGTCGGGCTGATAGGCAACTGCAATGGGTGAGGCTCTCGGCCGTTGACATGCAATTTGAGGTTTTTTGATTCGGCTGACAAGTACGAAAAGCAAAAAGCGGTAAGTTCCTCGCAAGGGACAGCGTGGCCTTCAGTAGCCACGTGTTGCAAGTGGCCTGGAACATCATCTGTGGCAAGTAAGGGCTCGACTGATTGGGAAGCATTTTCAATTTAGAGGACGTTATTTATAGTAGGGCTGAGCTTTTCGGGCACAAACGTTGGGATCATCCAGGACTTCGGGCACAATGACCCCTTCGAGCAGGGTCTGCATTGTGATTGAGTCACTGGACGCGCAGTTGATCTAATTTGCCATAAGGTAGCTACTTACTTTAAGTGCAGCATGTCACAGGCAGGCTGCTTCTTCTACACAAAGACTCAGAGCTTGGTGTTCTTCTTTGCTCTCAGTTTCCCTCCGTACATGTAAAATAACCAAGGCAATGGCGTCAACCCAACGCAAATGAAACCCAACAAAGAATTTCCCCAGCCGTATCCAAGCGCCCGGTACATGCTTGGTCCCGCGAGGGGTAGCAGCATGCCCCCTATGCTCCTCAAGACTGTCATAGCCGCCATGGCATTGGCTGCCTCGACGGGGTAGGAATCTATCAAGTAGGTCGTCATGGGAATCACGACACCAACAATGCCTGTCTGGAAGGGAATAAGACTGAGTATCGTTGACATGAAATGTGCCTTGTAATATGCCGACCAGCGCAGCACCCCATTCAATCTATATCAATCAATTCAACTAATCAAGTAATTAAAATAGAGCGTTTTTCGCAGTTAATTAGCTAAAATAATAATACCCTTGTTTTAGTTATTTTAATTAATCTAAGGGTACCTAGAACTATAGTTATTCTAACCTCTAAGCTAATAAGAAAGCTAGAAATTCTAGATATAGGTTCTAGGGCTAGCTAAAGCTAGCCTAGAAAAGGGCTAGAAGGGGGGCTTAGAAGGGAGGCTTAAAAAAGGGGCTTAGAAGGGAGCTTAAAAAAGGAGCTTAGAAGGGGAGACTAGAAAGAGAGCTTAGAAAAAGTTTAGAAAAGGCACTAGAAAAGGTATTTAAAAGAAAACTTTAGAGAAGTTTTAAGAAACCCCTAGAATAAAGTTTTAAAAAAGCTTTAAAACTTAAGAAGCTTTTCTAGAAGTCTAAATATTAAAATATAAGCTTTTAAAAGTAAGAAAAAAAGAAGTATAACTTATATTTAAATATAGAAATTATATAAAAAAGTATTATACTAAATACTATTATAGTTAGCTATCTAATAGTAGGGTCTGCTAACAGAAGCTAGAGATTAATATCTTAAAACAGTATACTAAAGTTATTAGTCGTAAGTTATAGGCTATATTATAGATTAGTAGTTAGAAGCTAAAGTAATTAACCTTAGACTTAATAAGTTATTTATAGTAAAAATAAGCTAAAAGTATCTTAAGGATAAATATAAAGTTAATTACTAAAAAGCTATAGAAGTCTAACTATAAGCTAGGCTTAGGTTATACTATATATAAATCCTAAATAATACTTTTTATTTATTATTAATTCCTTACTAGGTACTAGTAAGCGCTTAGTAGTTATTAGTAAGCGCTTAGTAACTCTAACTAAGCACTTAGTAATCTATACTATTTACTTAGTCTTATCTTATTATTATATAACTTATACTATAGTTCTTCTATCTCTAAGTAAGTCCCTGTTATTCCTATAATCCTATAGTATAAATATCCTGTCCTAGCCGC
Organism: Colletotrichum camelliae; assembly: GCA_018853505.1. Taxonomy (NCBI): domain Eukaryota; kingdom Fungi; phylum Ascomycota; class Sordariomycetes; order Glomerellales; family Glomerellaceae; genus Colletotrichum; species Colletotrichum camelliae. The sequence continues at coordinate 1,360,139 of JAELVL010000001.1, forward strand.
CTAACGCCTGAGTAGGTCGTTCAGCTGTTATCCTTATTTACAAGTTATAATAAATACCTCTATATTAATAAGAATATTATTTTAAAAACTCTATATTAACTAATTTAAATTAATTAGGTCAAATAATTAAAAGTATTATAAAAAATTATTTAATTAGCTAATCTTAACCCTTGGTTTTGACTTAATTAATTAGTATGCTGCGCTGATGCTAACCAGCCGTACCAGAAGAACGTGAGAGGCACGAGGAAAGCAAACCCGAGCGTTATATGCAGCCTCATTTCTGGCACGTATGTCCCATTATTAGCTCTTACCAGACGGGCAACGTCGCGATCAGACCAAATTGTAGTAATGAGCCATCCGATAACAGTTCCTGCGCCCAAGGACAAGAATACCAGTCCAGTTTGTCTTTCGTTGAACCCGTAGGTGTGGCTGAAGACAAGAGTGACTGTGGTAAAGAGGAGGTACATGGTTCCGTAAACGAAAGCGATGTAGATTGAGAGCGAAAGGACAAGAGGGGAGAGAAACAAGAGCTTCGCAGGCTGCACAAGTCCATTGCAGACACGTTGTACCTGTCGCTTCTTTTGCGAGGTCAATATTGTGTCGTAGCAACTCCTCAAGTCGTCCCTTCCTAGTTGCTTTCGTAATGAGAGAGTCTTCCGTTGGACGAGGATCCGGGGGTTGGTTTCTGTGGCGCCAAACTGGAATATTGTCGTGAAGAAAGAGCCGATGATAACTACCACCCAGAAAACCCATCGCCAGTTCATGTCAGAAACAATGAAGCCTCCCACTAATGGACCCAACGTTGGGCCTGTTTAAGTCGTCAGCGTGATGACAAAACATGACATCCAAAGTTCTCGGGTGCAGCAAATCGTTAGACTCACCCAAAAGAGGGCCACAGGTGAGGATTCCCATGGCTCGTCCTCTTGCGTTAGCAGGAAACATATCGCTGACAACTGATGCACCTAATGTCTTATTATGACAAGTCAATACGTGGGGTTCTTCTCGCTCTTCGCGTATCGTAATACGCGTGGAAACTGTTCCTCACCAGACAACCTGAGCCTCCCATCCCCGCAAGCAACCGCAATACGGTAAGTCCAGCCATGTTGGGCGCTAATGCGCAGCCGATGCTGAAAAGGCAGAAGCATATGTTTGCAGTGCTGATGACGCTTTTCCTGCCGTACAGCTCGCACAACGGTGCAAGAATGAGTGGCCCGATGGCATAACCCAATAAGTAGATAGTCACGCTCAAGGTGGCGAGAAGGGAATCGGTGTTCCCAAATTCTCTGTTGATTGATGATATTGCAGGCGAGTTAATAGCCGATGCGAATGGAGTGACCATGCTGATAGAGGATAATACGGCCACGATGAACCATTTCCTGGCCGAAGAGTAGTTGCGGGGCATAGCCGGATCATCCTGGGACTCCCAACCAACGATTCCAGCGCGTAAATCGGATATCGGGATAGTTTCTAGATCCAGATTTGAGATTCGTTCTTCAGAGCTTTCTTCATGCATTGTACTGGCCATGATGTGCTGCGGTGCTGACTGGCCTCTGGCTAACAAATGCGACAAGGACGGCCATAGGATGTAGCGAGCCGGCGCTATTGTCTTTTATGAAGCTCTTGGTTGAAGGACGCAATTTGATCCGGCATACTATTTCTTTGGAGGAAAGCAACGCCTCCTGGTCAATACCGTGGAGACCAAGCACTGGCTGGAGTTTCCCCTGCGACCGACATATCGCAGCTGGTCTGCTTGATCAACGCACAAAAGTCTGGCACAGTGTTTTTTATTATGGCTAATGCCACCATAGCAGTCAATATTTTTGATCAAGATCTAATGCGTATGCAGAAGCTCGGGAAAAGGGTCGAAGCGTTGCCTGCAATCTGCTGGGCACGTAGTACTTACCACTCCTCAGAAGCTGCGACTATTGTTCTTTTCCTATCTGCGATTCTTCTTTTTCCTTCGTCGATCACTTCAACTTGACTTACCACCAACGCAATGCTGGTCCTCCCACCGACCCGGTCCCCGACCAATGCCGAAGTCGCGGCTAACCTCCCGCCGGAATGTCCGAGCACAGTGAGTGCCGGCTCGGCCTCGCGACTAAGACACTCTGCCCGGTTCGGATGACGTAACGGACAATAACGTCTGGCAAGCAATTTGCCGTCATATCCGCAATCTGTGAGTAACCGTTTAAGTGCTTGGACGAACTATTCGAAGGCTGAAGCCGACAATGGCGAGTCCGGGGACCTGGTTTCCTGGTTTTCCTGCCAATCCCGCTACCTCCGCAGCTTGTCATCGGCAGTGTCTCTGCTGGGGTGGCTGAATGTGGAGAAAACCCAAAGTACCAATTTAGCCGTCAATTAGGTGAGAGGGGAAGAAACATAGATGGCATGGTACCTGTGATTTTCAAAGCATGCTAAATTAAACCAGTCGACATTACACATCACTTGCTTCCGGATTTGCCTCACTTGCTACAGCCTGGCCAATGCCTCTAGAAAAGACGATGCATATCTATTGATGCCATTCGATGTGCCATAACGTCGGCTCCTCCGTTAAAATAGTAGCTGGTCTAAGTTGCCGCCCATTTGACAGACCGACCCTGTGCCTCAATGTGTCTGTATGTTCTGTGGCACCAACTCAACACAATATCCGTCCTTTTCGTGTTTTCTTAGCCTTCTTCTTGGATAAAAGGTTTATAGAAGGCTACAACAGATGAACTTACGGGATCTTCAACCATTGCAACTTGCTTGATGGTCTCTTTGTAGCTCTCCACCATCTCTTCGGCACCGACGCCACGTTCCTTTTCCCACTCCGTCAACGGGATGCTAGCGCGACCATTGAAGCCCAAGTCCTTCACAACAGGGGCTCCGGCAGCCTTCAGTCTGGCCAAAATGTTCGGCACATCGGGGACGGTGAACCCCAAGTGCCAAAGCCCAAGGGGGGGGGGGGGGGTGGGTGTTGTCGTTCGAGAATTGAATTCCGCCTTCTTCCAACGGCTTTTCAGCCCCGTGCATGTGCTTCAGTTCCAAGAAGCCGGTGGAGCGGGTGAAAGCGGCAAAGTCGGCAGTGCGCTCTGCCCAATCTTTTAGATCAGCTCTGTCGTCATCGGAGGAGGGGAACTCCAAGTAGTACACAGTGAATGGTACGGTATTCAGTGCCCATACGAGTCGCATGCCCAAGAGATCTCTGTAAAAGTGAAGGCTTCGTTCGGGATCTCGAATTCGCATCATGACATGGTGCAATTTCAGGCCGGCGGCCGGATCAGTGTTAGGCAGAGGTGGCGGATCAAGGTGTCCCCCAATGTTGAAAACACCTGGGACCGGTTCGGGCCTTCCTTGGCCCACGTTATCGTTGGTGGATTGCATCTTGCCTTGCTTGATATGAACCGAGTCGTAGTGCATGATGAAAAACTGGATAGTCGGCACGTTAACGGCAGGCTGTCTATTTAGACCCGTCAAAGCACCAAGATCTTATTTGCATCACCTCGCTCACTCTCGGACACGCGAAAAAGGCCGATGGCGCGGACCCATCAGCTCTGGGAGAATCTCGCTCTCCGTCGGCTTTTCTAACACCATAGTGTAATGTAAATTCCTGGATGCACATGAAGAGAAAGACTCAAAAGGAGTTCATTAATTAGTCCTTGTCAAGCACAGCCAGTCAAGTCAACTTTCAGCACAAGGAAATCTATCCACCACACAGACCGTTCTACACCGCAACAGAGGAACCGACAGCAGTATCGAGACCACTCACGAATATGTCTTCTGAGGAGAGCCGTCGAGTTCTAGTCATTGGCGCGGGTGAGTCCTCGGCTGCACCATGGGAGTTCCAGTACTAACCATTTCATCAAGGAGCCACTGGCTTGTTGATTGCCCAAGGACTGAAAAAGGCGAGTGGGCTCTTCAAGGTGACATTTTACTTGTGAAAGACATCATGTTAACGTGGCGCAAGGCCGGCATACCAGTCGAAGTCTTCGAGAGGCAACCTTACGAAAAATATCAAGACAGAGCAGGTCTTTGGGGAATGGCGTTGCACTGGGCTACTCACAACATTGATGAATGTCTGCCTGCGGACCTTGCCGCCAACCTCAAGAGCGCGCAGACAGACCCGTACGCCGACATTCCTCACGACGCCTCCAACACAATTCCGATGTATAATGGCAAGACGGGGGATCTCGTAACGCACGTCGGAGCCGATGGGCCAAGGCGGGTTCACCGCGGTCGGCTCAGAGATTTTCTCCGTACGGGGTTAGATGTGCGATTTGGCAGAGAGATGCAATCCTTTTCCGTAGAAAACGGTGTTGTGACTGTTAGGTTCAACAACGGAGAAGAAGTCTGGAAAGGGGCCTTCTTGATCGGGGCTGACGGACGTAAGCCATTGCGGGTACGAAAAGCCAAGCTTTATATTCTCCGGCTGACGTTCTCTCTTACAGTCCGTTGCGTTGACAGCGTCCACCCCCAATTTTAACCCGGAAGGAAAATTTCCCGCTAGCCCAGAAACCCCCTAAAACCCCCTAAACTTCACACTTAGATAACTCTATGCGTACGCAATACGCGTGAATAAAAAAGATATTATTATAATTGCTTAATCGAGGGCTATTGATTGATATTTTTTTATGTATACGTATTATATACGTATAGAGTTATTAAGGTGTAAAGCTTAGAGTGATTTAGGGGTATTTTAGGCTAGCAGATACTAAACGTAACGCTGAAAAGAAAAACCGAAACCCCTAGCGCGTTACGTTTAAACTATCCGCTCTAAAACCCCTCAAAATCACCCTTAACTTCACATACTAATAGCTCTATACGTATGTAATACGCGTGAATAAAAATTATATTATTAAATAGCCCTTAACTAGTAGACTAATTAATTAAATTTCTAGCTACGCGTATTGCGTACGCATAGAGTTATTAAGGTATGAAGTTTTAGGTGATTTAGGGGGTTTTTGGTAAAAAGCCCCTTTTTTTGCCTTTTTCGGGCTAAAACTTGCGGGGTGGACGCTGTTAACGCAACGGACTGTAGCTCGTAGCAAAGTGCGGGGCAGAGCTGTTCCTGAAAACGCAACCGACCTGACACCTGCTCCACTAGTCGTCTTCGTAAGTATTAATTTCCCCCACTTCGTCTTCTAAAGGCTGACCAAGGTAGAACTTCGGGGCTACTTTCACCGTAGAACAGGCTTCAAGTCTGCGCAGTCAGATCCATCCCGTTGCAACGGTGCGTAAGAAATCATTCTCCCTGACGGAACTTACAAAGTTGACGCGGTACAGTTAGGTCCTCATCCCGAACAAAACACGTATTACTTCTTGAATAGTATGTGGTTTGTTATCAGTTGCCTGTTCACAACCCTAACATAGACTAGTGGGCGATGTTAAAACCCCTAATAACCCAGCGTCATAGGTGTTCCAGTGTTACAACCCGTAAACAAGGATAACAGCTGAACGACCTACTCGGGCGTCGGGCGGCTAGAACAGGACATTTATACTACAGGATCACAGGAATAACAAGGACTTACTTAGAGACAGAAGAACTATAGTATAAGTTACGTAATAATAAGATAAAACTAAGTAAGTAGTATAGATCACTAAACACTTAGTTAAGGTTACTAAGCGCTTACTAATAACTACTAAATACTTACTAGTACTTAGTAAGGAATTAGTAATAGATAAAAAGTACTATTCAGGACTTATATATAGTATAACCTGAGCCTAGCTTATAGTTAGACTTCTATAGCTCTTTAGTAATTAACTTTATATTTATCTTCAGGATACTTTTAGCTTACCTTTATTATAAATAACTTATTAAGTCTAAAATTAATTACTTTAGTCTCTAATTACTAATCTATAATATAGCCTATAATTTATAACTTATAACCTTAGTATACTGTTTTAAAATATTAATCTCTAGCTTCTATTAGTAGACCCTACTATTAGATAGCTAACTATAATACTTTAATTACTCCTATTTAGTAAATTAACTATTAATACTTACTAATAATATAGAATATCTTCTTATACTTCTACTAAATTACTTACTCTAGGAAGCTCTACTTCTTCTAAGTAACTAGTTAAAAACCTAGCTAAAGAACTTAAAAAAGCCTTAATAATAGTTAACTTAGATAATAAAGTTATTTTTAAAAAAGAAACTTATAATAAACTCTAAAACTAAGTTAAGAAAAGAGATAAAAATATTACTAAAATCTAGGAAATATATAATAATACTACTATTAAATTCTAAGGACTTAAAAGAATAATCTAAGAACTTAGTAATAGACTTTAATATATCCTAGATCTTAAAAACAAAGTTCTCTAGCTAGGAAAATAGAATAATACTTTCTAAGCTACTACTAATATTATTACTATACCTTTCTATAGAAAATAATAGAAACTTAAGCTTAGTATACCTATTACTTATAATAGAACTTTTAGAACCTTTAAAAGATTTTTAATTTAGGTTAAAAACTACTAAAACTTCTATTATAAAGATTTTACTAATAAGACTAAGAAAGTAGTATATATAGCTACTTACTTTTAAAGAAAAGCTTTCTAATAGTTTAAACTAATCTAAAAAGAGTACCTTAAATATAAAACCCTTAATAAATATACTATAGAGACCTATAATATCTATACTAGTTTCTAGGAATTTAAAGATATATTTTATTCACTTTTCTAGGACTTAGATAAGAAATAATAAGCTAAGTAAAACCTTTCATAGCTTTAATAGACTAAGTCTACTAAAAACTACTCTACTAACTTCAGATAACTTAGTATCTAACTTAACCTTACTAAAAAAACTAAGATCTTTATATTCTACTAAAGACTTAAAGATAAAGTTAAAGATAAAATCATTAAAGTTAATTAACCTAATAACTTCCTCTAATATACTAAACTTACTATTAAAATTAATAACTAACTCTTTAAATAATAAAAAGAATAGGATAATAAATACTAAAACCTAAACTTAAGCTGTAAATATTAGTAGCAACTCTAGCAGAAGTTTAATAACTAGTAAAATAATAATAAACTATATAATAACTAGAATAATAACTAATAAAGCACTACTTATAAGTAATATAGCAGACTTATAGACCTTAGCCTAGCTATTAAAGACACTAGTAAGAAGCCTTAGAACCCTAAATACTATAACTGTAAAAGAAAAAGAATATATTACTAAAAACTGCAAATAACTTAAGAAGCTTAACTAGAAACTAGTATCTAAGTAAACTAAGTAAATCAGTATAGTAACTAAGACCTCTTATATATCCCTTATATAGATAGGATATTATAATAATAAATACTTTATATACTATAGTAGTAAAGAAGCCTTAGAACACTAGCTTAATAACCCTAACTATAAAAGAATAAGTTATAATATAACTATCTCTAAAGCTAAAACTAAAACCTTTATAATAGCTTTATAATCCTATAATAAAATAGTTAGAAAAACTACTAAATAACTTAATAAAATACTTTAAATATAATAACTTAAACCTATTAGTATACTATTACTATAAATTATTAATATATAAGGATAAGTCCTCTATAACACCTTAAATCGCTCTACTTAAGAATAAAAGCTAGAAACTAATAATAAATAAAATATTCTATAGCTTAAAATAGCCTAGATATTTTAACTATAATAAGCTTAAGAAAAGCTAAATAATATTATATAATATCACTAGATCAGTACCCTAATAATATATCTTAAATAACACTAGAATATATATAGAAACCCTGCTAAGATTAAACAGATTAACTAGAAACTTAAAGAATAGGTTAAGAAAGAATCTAATAAAGAACCTAAATATTAGTATAACTTTATAACTAAGTAGTAACTATTTAACCTTACTAATAGCTAGACTTTTAGTGAAAGAGAAAAATCCCTTTATAACTTAGATAAACCTTATAATATTACTTACTAATATACTTAGATAGAGATCACTTATAAGTTTACTCCTAGTATAAATAACACTAGCTCTAAAGAGAAATCTAATAATAAAAGAAAGACTAAATAACTTATCTAATACTAAGAAATTAATATACTTAGTAATAAGTAGTAATAATATTTCTATAATACCTTAGTAGATCTATAAGATAAGAACTATATTTTATAACTCTATATAAAAGACTACTTAGCTTTTTACACTTAATACTAACACTACTAGACCTTCTTCTAGCTATAGTATATCTTTAATAAACATAAAGAATATATAAAAGATAAGTATAAGTACTAGTTCTACTCTAGAAAACATAATAATAACTCTATCTAGAAAATCTATCTTACCTTAATAATAGTTAGATAGATAATAATACTATTTAAAGATAACCTTACTATCTTTAGACTAAGTCTTTAATTCCTTATAAAATATTAATATAATAACACTATATAATAAGATAAATATAAATAAGACACTTACTAAATCTATTACTAAGATAAAGCCTAAGTATAGAAAACCTTAAAAGATAGACCTAATATCCCCTATATTAAAATCAGAGAAAACAGTCTAACTAAAGCTTATTAAGAAAGAAAACAGATTACTTACTCTAGATAATCAGAGTAGTTAAAAAACTAGACTTACTTACTAATAAAGAACTATAATAAGTAATAATAATAAGGTCTATATATCTAGTATCTTTAGACTAGAAAATATATCTATAACTTATAGTAATAATTAATAATAATACTATTACTATAATTAATAGTAAAGCTAAAATAAACTTTATATTATTATAAGCAGTAAACTAATTATAACTACTATAGTAAAAGAAGAAATATATATACTAACTTAGTAATATAGAAAGAGAATAAGTTTAGTATAAAAGAGGAACTATTAGAAATAAAACTACACTCTTTAAGATAAGTTACTTAGATTAAAACAAATAACTCTAATTTAATATTACTAAACTTAGTAACTACGATATTATATTAGGAATACTATAGCTTAAGAAAAATAACTTATAGATAGATTAGAGAATAGACTAACTGTACTAGAATAATAATAATCTAGTCTCTAAGTAGCTTTATAGAACCTAGGCCTTAAACAGATTTATAAAACATAAAGTAGTAATATAATATATCTACTACTTTAAAGCAAAAAAAGCTATATTATAACTATTAAAAATAACAGATCTTAAATAAAAGAATAACTTATTTCTATCTATTCTAGAAGAATATAAAGCTTATAAGAAACTTTTTAGCTAAACTAGAAACTAGACTACTTCTATATATAAACTTTAATTATAAAATCCTTATTAAAGAAAGGAAAAAACTTAAATTTAATAAAATTTATAGACTTAACCTAATAGAAATAGAAGCTCTTAATAAATACCTTAATAAAAACTTTAAGAAAAGCTATATCAGAGAATTAATATTACTAGTAAGAAGTCTAATCCTATTTATACCTAAGAAAAACAATAAACTATAATTATATATTAACTACTAAATACTTAACAAAATAATAATTAAGAACTACTACTTATTACTTTTAATTAATAAATTATAATAACTCTTTCACAGAGCTAACTACTTTATAGCACTAAACCTTAAAAATACTTATAACTATATTAAAATAAAGAAAAGAGAAGAATAGAAAACTGCTTTTAAAATATATAGAAGATATTTTAAATACTTTATTATACTTTTCAGTCTTATTAACACCTTAGCTACTTTCTAGAATATAATTAACTAAGTTCTTAGAAAGTTTATAAATATCTTTATAATTATCTACTTTAATAATATCTTTATCTTCTTATTTATAATAAAATAATATAAGAAATATATATACTTTATATTATAAGCTTTTCAGAACACTAAACTTCTAATTAAACTAGAAAAAAGTATATTCTATATATAAAAAGTAGAATACCTCAGATTTACTATTACTTCTAGATATATTAGTATATTAGAAAAAAAAGTCTAAGCTATTAAGAAATAGCTTATACTAATAAACCTTAAAAAAGTCTAAAAATTCCTTAGATTTATTAACTTCTACTAAAAGTTTATTAGACTCTATAGAAAAATTAATATATCTCTTATAGACCTTAGCTATAAAAATTAACTATTTAAATAGAAAGAAGCCTAAAGTATAGCTTTCTAGATAATTAAAAACTATATTATAAGTAAACTAGTCTTTATAATCTCTAACCTAGAAGAATAGTTTAAAGTTAAGATAGATATCTTAGATTTTACTTTTAAAGTATAACTATCCTAGAGAGACTTAGAAAAATACTTATACTCTTATACCTTCTTCTCTTATAAACTCTATAAACTAGAACTTAACTACTAAATATATAATAAAAAACTTATAATAATTATTAAAGCCTTTAAGGAATAGTAACCTTTACTCTTAGAAACTATCTACTAAATACTTATATATACTAATTATAAAAACCTAGTATACTTTACTACTTTAAAAGAACTTAATAAATAAGAAATCAAATAGTTAAAATTCCTTTCAGAATTTAATTTCTAAATTATCTACTAAAAAAAAGCAGAAAACAGTAGAGCTAACACCTTCAGCTAATAACTAAACTATAATATCCTAATACTAATTAAGACCTAGATAATTCTTAAATATAATAAGAATAGAGACCTAATACTTACTATAAGACTTCTAATAATAACTAGACAATCTATAGCTAGCCTAACTAGCAGACTAAACAATAAAACTATTATAAAGTTCTACAGCTTACTAGTATATAATTACTAAGGAATTATAAAAACCTAGAAATAACTATAATAATAATATAGAGAAAAAGTTACTAGAAAATATATTATAATAGTAATTAAAAACTATAAGGTTTGCCTAAAAAGCAAACTAGCTTAACACTAACCTTATAGATTATTATAACCTTTACTTATACTATAAACTGCCTAGCACTCTATATTACTTAACTTTATTATTAAGCTATTAAAGTCTTAAGAACTCTTTATAAAAGTCTATTTTAATAGTATTCTTATTATTATTAATAGACTTATAAAATATACCTACTTTATCTTATATAAAGAAGTAAGTAATACTAAAGAATTTGCCTATATATTCCTTAAATATATTATTACTAATTATAGAATACCTAAAGAAATTATATTAAACAGAGATAAAATCTTCACTTTAAAATTTTAGAAGTTAATTATATTATAACTTAGTATTAAATAAGCTATATTTACTATATTTCACTTATAGACTAATAGATAAACAGAAAGAATTAACTAGATCTTTAAAACTTACCTCTATACTTATATTAATTATAATCAGGATAATTAGATAGTACTACTACTAATAACTTAATTCGCTTATAATAGTATAATTAGAGAAAGTATTAAGGAATCTTCTTTCTATCTTAATTATAAATTCAAACTAACTACTTATAGAGAACCCTATACTAGCTTAGTAGTACTAAAAGCTATTATTACTATTAAGAAAATCAAGGATATCTAAAATAATATATATAAAGAACTTAAATTTATATAATAATAAATAGTATAATTTAGTAATAAATAATAGATTAAAGGACTAACCTTAAAAGAGAGAGATAGTACTTACTTTATATAGTAGAATATTAAAACGAAATAACTAAATAAAAAACTAAACTTTAAAAACTTAAACTTTTCAGAATCCTCTAAAAAGTCTCACTAATTAACTATAAACTTAGCCTACTTAATATAATAAAATATTTCCTAATATTCTATATCTTACTACTTAAACTAGTATTATAAAGATTATAAATAAACAACCTTATTATTATAGAAAATAATAAACTAGAGTATAAAGTCAAATAAATTATTAACTACTTTAAGGAACTAGAGAGATATTAATATCTTATTAAATAGAAAAGATATAGCTATAAAAACAATATATAAAAACCAGCTAAGAATATTACTAATATAAAGGATAAACTTATAACTTACTAGTAATAACACTAAGAATAAGAAATAACACTAGTAGTACTAATAATACTACCTCTAATAAATACTACTAACTACCTATTTATTAGAGATTTATATAGATATATTAAACTACTAATAAGAGTAGATAAACTATAATAAAGAAAACTATTTATTTACCTAGAAATACTAGAAACTAACTAAAACTCTTCTAATAAAAAGTTTAAAATATTTAGATTCTAATTACTAATGATATAATCTAGGTCTATTATACTAAAAATACTTACTAACTATACCTTAAGAACTAAAGAAGATTTAGTAAGAGAAAGCTTTACTACTCCTTCTTCTTTAGCTATTACTAAGGTCTTTTTATAACTCTTTTTAAATACTATTTACTTAGCTTCATAAATATAATCTAGTTTTATAAGTACTTTATTCACTTTAGCTTATACCTTTTATAATACCTCTATTCTCTTTTAAAATAATTCCTTAGTTTCTTCCTCTTTATTATCTAAATACTAAGATTTAACTATTAAATATTCTACTATATATAAGTTAGTATAAACAAAATATAATAAGCTTAAAACTATATAAATATTAGTAGATTATATTATTAGAAGTATTATATAAATAATAAATACTACTTATAGTAATATACTCTCTATAAACTAAGGAGCTAAGCAATATTTTATAGTATAACCTCTTAGCCTAATAATAATAATAAAGCATAATTTTAAACCTATTCTCTATAATATTAAGGGAATAATAATAATAATAAAGAGTAGAAATTGCAGGATTTTCAGGAATATAACCTAATATAGTATTAGTATTATAAGTAAATTAAGAAGTATAATTAATAGATCTTTAACCTAGGACTAATAACTTACTTATACTAGGTCTTAAGAATAAGACTTTTAGAGAGAAGACTTAATATTATAACCTATAAATAAAAATAATAGCTAAATAACCTACTTAAGTATTAGGTAGCTAGAATAGAATATTTATACTATAGAATTATAGGAATAATAAGGACTTATTTAGAGATAGAAGAACTATAATATAAGTTATATAATAATAAGATAAGACTAAATAAATAATATAGATTACTAAGCGCTTTATTAAAGTTATTAAACGCTTACTAATAACTACTAAATACTTACTAATACCTAGTAAGGAATTAGTAATAGATAAAAAGTACTATTTAGAACTTATATATAGTATAACCTAAGCCTAGCTTATAGTTAGACTTCTATAGCTCTTTAGTAATTAACTTTATATTTATCCTCAGGATACTTTTAGCTTACTTTCACTATAAATAACTTATTAAGTCTAAAATTAATTACTTTAGCCTCTGACTACCGATCTACGATATAGCCTACAACTTATAACCTATAACCCTAGTATACTATTTTAAGACGTTAATCTCCAGCTTCTGTTAGCAGACCCTACTGTCGGATAGCTGACTGTAACATCCAGGTCTCACTTTCTTACTGGCCTGATGACGCGGAGGAACATCCCAAGACCCAGGAGGAACGCATGGCGCTGTTCAAGAAGTTGGGATCGAACTACTGCGAGCCCTTCAAGGCAGTGGCCGAATGGGTGAAGTCAGACACACACCTTCCAATCGACCATGTGAGTGCGCTTCAAGAAAGACCCAAGATAATGGGGTTCAACTGAATACTTACAAGAGACAGTTTGGTTCATGGACGAAAATTCAACCCTGGGACAACTTTGGAGGCCGAGTCCTACTCGCTGGTGATGCGGCGCATCCCATGGTGCCTTGTGAGTCGGGCGTTGCCACGTTCTACGATTCTGGGTCAACTGAGATGTGAGCAGACCGCGCACAGGGTCTGAACAATGCCCTTGAGGATGGTGGATCCTGCGTCCGCACACTGATCAGCGTCATCAATGGAAGGCAAGATGTTGTCAATGCGGTCGCTTCCTATGATAAGGATGTGTATGAGCGCGGAAAGTCAGAGATTAGTCTCTCAAACACCCAGATGTATGCGTGCCACCACTGGGACGTCTTGATGGAGAGCAAGCTTTTGCGCGATGGGTTTGCTAAATGCTGAGAGTCTCCGCGGTGGTTTTCTCTAGCGCCTTTAGGTGATACAAGAGCAAGAGTCACATGCTTTGATTAATTTTCTGTTAATTAGACTGCACATAAGCGCCACATCTGTTTAGGAGTACTGCGCTTCGGTTGGCCAGGGCGGTTAATGATTATTGACCAATCCACAAGTGCTTTGCCTTGCCGAATCCCGAGCTTCTGTTCCTGCAGATATGTTATGACGTAGTGATACGTTGTAAATTGCAACTCACGGACCGATTCCCGAGCTACGTCATACGTTACTCTGGCATCACCCACACTGAATTGGAAGGTCGTTGAGAGAAACAAGGGGTTTACAATGCAAAAGCTTGTCAATGCTGTGAATATGAATGTCCTCGGTGGGAAACTTTGTTTTCATACCCGAATCAGAAAGACCTTGAGCCCATTGCCAAAGTGGAAGGTTTTACGTATGGGTTTCACCGGTTCAAGAAATGCTGACTGGTAAGATCGGCGAGTTCCCACGTGGAGGACTCGGTAGAGCGAGGGAATGATAATCTACACCCACTAGTCAATGCAAAGGTACGTAGACGCATTGGCACATCGAATACTGATGTCCGGGGGGGGGGGAGCCCACGCAACGGCTTTTAAGAACATGACAGGATGTCAGTTTTCATTCATCCTTGAATGAGCATGCTGGACGACAGTCTACTAGTTAACGCCAAGGCATCAGACGGGCTAAGGCCAAGAGACCAAGGCGGAGTTGCGAATGGAATGTTCCTTGTGGATAAATGATGGCGATAAACTCTCAAATCCATAGGATCTTGGCGAGTGTCTCCAAGGCCAAGCGCCTCTCCAGGCGGGCATCGTGACATGCCCGCGGCTACAGTCAGGATAACACCCGGTATTTCGGGAAGCCCCGTGCTCGAGTTTGAAATCTCAGCCCCTGACAGGAACAAAAGAAATCTCATTTGCAGGAAACTTTTGCTCAATAGTCACGAGGAATCAGCTTGAATCTATCAATGTTGTGCGACTAGTTGCCGGGCCGTGTTCCGGCGAACAGCAATCCAAATATTGTGTACATGACAGCGCCTGACCTGTGAGATTGAGATCTCCTGATCGAGTTTCCAAGACTTCCCCATCTAAATCTGCTGTTTGCCACGGTTTTTCATGCGACGACAACTTTCAGCGTCTCGTCGTGGCATTGCAGAATGCGACGTTGGATGTACGGAAGCGAATATTAAGGACTACGTCAGCAAGGCACAAGGCCAATCGACGCCGGATGTTAATATAAATTATATGAAGTCCACGGAGGGTCAACCTCCGTCTGCCGTGATGTTTTCCCGCTTACCCCGCTACAAAACCAATGGGGACGACATATTTATCCCCGCCTCGCCCGTTTGTCGCTCGAATGCCTGCTGGCCAAGACTTCCCCCCGCAGATCCCCCAGACGCCTCTTCGGCAAAAAGCCAGAGCCAAGAGCCATCGGGCCACACTCTATTCCTTGGCCCCTGAGTCCAACTCAATCGAAGCCTGACAGGACTCGCGGCCTGCACTACCGGCTGCCGCTTTGCTGCCATCGGAACCGAACTCGCATGCCGTCTTCTGCCGCCCGACCTCCTCTACTGCGAGTAGTGTGTCACTCGATTATGTTGCGACCCAGACTTACACGGCGCGCGGTAAGTGAGATTACGCTAGGAGCTGTTATTGGTTGATTCATGCCGGCTTGCTAACGGAGTGGCGATGATCAGATATCGGAGCTCTCGGCTGGGCCCGAGTCGGCGCAGAGCCGAAGAGGAAACTCCAGTCACCAAGACCCAGAACATCCACTTCTTTTCTTCTTTTCATGCCTGTATGGCTGGAAAAATTTCAAGCTCACTTGCCAAGAGCAAACATGTGGGCGTGAACACATGTAGGGGAGCATCTTCCAGAAGTCTGTTGCGCGAGACCGCTCTCTTCTACCTACGCGTCCCTGTCAGCAATCGCCGAGACGGACCAGGGAGCCCTGCCGGATCAGTTCGGACGTCGAACTAGCGAGAACCGAAGACGGCTGCGATCAGCAGCCGTTCCTGAAGGCTCACGCAACATCTAGCCGCCCATCCCGGACCTCTTTGCTGCCTCCTGCCGACGCCGAGACATTCTCCATGGATAACATGACTTGGCTCACAACAATCTGCCCGCCACAGCCCGTTGATATTTCAACTTCCAGCCAATAGAGAACCTGCGCCCCGTTGACAAGACCTTGGCAAGTGTTTGATATAGGGAGATTTCCGGCGCAAACGGCCACGGGTTCCACGAGTTTGGCGAGGAACTCGCTGCTTTGGGCAACTGCTTCTTCTGCTGGGGTTGTCGTGGATCTCTGGGAGCTTACGGGATCTTCGTCCCGGATGCCATTTGAACTCTTCTTCAGATGTGAAGTTGACTTCGAAGTAGAGGTCACATGGAGCATTCGGCCCCCTTGAGAAGAGCCGCTAGGGTAACAGTTGGTCACGGGAAGATTAGTCCCATCCAATTCCGTCGATTGATGGCAGTTCATCTAATGATTTTGTCACGGAATGACGATGCGATACTACCGGCTTGCGGGACGCCAGAGAAAGTCTACACGGCGAGCCTCATTCCGAAATGGAGCGAATTCAAGCTCGAACAGTTGGAATTCGAAAGCATAAGTAGGACGATGCTTCCCGCTCGACAACGATGGTTTTAGACTCCATCCTCATCACGCAATTCAGCAACCCCCAGTCTTCACCGGAAATCTTCCACTCCCTTCGATTCTCTTCACGATGAAGTACACAATCACCGCTCTTTCCATGCTGGCCATGGCCGTGGCCCAGCAGGTCGGCACCGAGGAAGCTGAGGTTCACCCCAAGCTGAGCTGGTCGGACTGCTCCTCTGGCTCCTGCAGCAGCAAAAGCTCTGACGTTGTCATTGATGCCAACTGGCGCTGGGCTCACAATGTCGGGTACGTTGCCATTCTGATATGGACTTGATATTTCGCACGTGGGACTGACCCAAATTCTCAGTGGCTACGAGAACTGCTACGACGGCAACCAGTGGACCGACAAGTGCTCTGGCCCTGACGACTGTGCTAAGAACTGTGCCGTCGAGGGAGCCAACTACTCTGGCACCTACGGTGTCTCGACCAGCGGCAATGCCATGACCCTGAAGTTTGTTCAAGAGCACCAGTACGGCAAGAACATCGGATCTCGCATGTACCTCATGAACAGCGACTCCAAGTACCAGATGTTCACTCTCATGAACAACGAATTCGCCTTCGATGTCGACCTGTCTACCGTCGACTGTGGCATGAACAGTGCCCTGTACTTCGTTGCCATGAATGAGGATGGTGGCCTTGCCGCCGAGGCCAACAACGCTGCTGGTGCTAAGTACGGTACCGGCTACTGCGACGCCCAATGCGCTCGTGACTTGAAGTTCATTGGCGGCAAGGTAAGCTCAAGTTGTCGTTTTTGGAGAGCCTCATGAACTAACTGGGCTGTCTCATAGGGTAACATTGAGGGCTGGAAGCCTTCCGCCACCGACGAGAACTCTGGCTTCGGCAACTTGGGTGCTTGCTGCGCTGAGATTGACGTTTGGGAGTCCAACAAGCAGGCTTTCGCCTTGACTCCCCACCCCTGCGAGAACAACAACTACCACGTCTGCGAGACTACCTCTTGCGGCGGTACATACTCCGAGGATCGCTACGGCGGTGGCTGTGACGCCAACGGTTGCGACTACAACCCTTACCGTATGGGTAACCAAGACTTCTACGGACCAGGCAAGACTGTCGACACCACGAAGAAGTTCACGTAAGTCAAACCTCTGGCATTGCCACACACATGGAACTGGATGGCTAACTTCACTCAACAGCGTTGTCACTCGTTTCGAGACCAACCGCATGTCCCAATTCTTCATCCAGGACGGCAACAAGATCGAGATCCCCGGCACCACCTACGACGGCATCCCCGACGAGAACGCCGACATCACCCCCGAGTTCTGCGAGGCTCAGTTCTCCGTCTTTGGCGAGCGCGACCGCTTCAACGAAGTCGGCGGCTGGTCCAAGCTCAACAGCGCTCTCGAGATCCCCATGGTTCTCGTCATGTCCATCTGGAGCGACGTAAGTTTTGAACCTCCAGTCAGGCACAAGACCGAATGGCGGCTAACATTCGCACAGAACTTCGCCAACATGCTCTGGCTTGACTCTAGCTACCCCGTCGAACGTGCCGGCGAGCCCGGTGTCGACCGAGGCCCATGCCCCACCACCTCCGGTGTTCCCGCCGAGGTCATCGCCCAGAACCCGAACGGTCAGGTTGTATGGTCCAACATCAAGTTCGGCCCCATTGGCAGCACCTACGATGTCTAAGGGATATAGAACGGATAGATGGAAACTTAGACCGCTGTGTCGGGCATCGGCACTTTCAAAATTGTACATGGCACAACACCCAAAGGGGTACGCCCTCGCTTGCTTTCTGTATATATCTTCTTTTCTTCCTCACTCTTTTGTAGATCATTGATATTGTTGCTTTTGGTCTTTAAATCAGATAAGCGTATGTCCGACACATCATGAAGCGATTGCGGATGTCGAGAAGTACTCTCTAGCCCTGTTTTGAGATTGGCTCTGTCAAAATCGTGAGACTGAGATGAAGTGTTGGCTTCTGTAACAATATCGTACAAATTGCAAAGTTTTTGTAGGTTAATCGCATCCTGGAACCTCTCATGCAGCGCCCGCTGCTGCAATATCCTCAGTGTTGAGCCTCAAGCTGTCCTCCAGTGAGGTCCATCCAGACCCTTTCAGCCTACGCAGAAGTTTCTCGGCACGGTCGATGGGCTTAACCACAAATGGGTATTCTCCCACAGCATAGTTCTCGTGAAACTTTCTTCCTGGGTTCTGTTTCCGAAGAATCCCCAATATTCGGTCATAGTTGAACGGCTCCGCAAAGCCAAAGATGCGCTCCCCTTTTACATCCGGAAGCACAGCCCCTGCGACGTGGAGAAGGCCGTCATCTTGAACATCGATAAAGTATTCTAGAGATTAAGTCAGCCACTACACCAAACAAAGTGTCGGAGTTTCATGGCTCACGAGGCATTGAAAGAGTAGGAGGCGAGCGGTTGCCGTTCATCAAAGCGGCGGCGATGCCAGACGTCGACGGATGGCCCTGGTTATCTGGGTCCAAACTCTTGCCCAAGTTCATGTTGGGAAGTACTGTTCATATCAGCGACAGCCGGAAAACAGTATCAAGCGCGATAGCAACTTACCAGCATTGACAACGATGTCAGGTCGCGGTGACTGGTTCTCCTTGTAATACTTCCATACGAAGCGTTCCTGCTCGACCTTGCTAGCCGAGTAAACGATCGCGCCATGGTCCGGGCCCCACGGGGCAGGCTTCCACGCAATATCCACTGCCTCAGTGTTCCAGGACTCCTCCGTGATGACCGAGCCGATCTTATCTTCTGGCAGGTTTTCCTGAAGCGACCCGCTTGGAACAGCCGCAGAGGAAGAAGACGTCAACACGAATCGCTTTACACTGGGTTCTTGGTAGGCTGCTTTGATGGCGACCTCTGTGCCTTTGACAGCCAGAGGAATGACCTTGCTTGGATCGGGGTCAAACGTGACAACTGAAGCAACATGCACAAATGCCGAAACGCCTGGTTAAAGTCAGCATTGCGTCCCAAATCTTGCCAGTATGGGTCTTACCCTTTACCGCCTCGTCATAGGCATTCTCGACGGACATGTCGGGGACGGACAGGAGCTCGAAGTTGCCCTTGCCGTGGGTCCTGTCGAAATAGGCACTAATCCATGCGTTCTTGTCGGCGTCACGAACTGTCCCACGGACCTTGAATCCTTGGCGTACGAACTGGTCAGCCACATGTGATCCAATGAGGCCGTTGACGCCGGTGACGAGGACAGTGGAACCCCTCGGAATCGCCGGGTTCTCGATGGTGGCCATTATCAAGTATGTTGGGGTCGGTGTGAGATATAGCTTTCTTGATGAACATGTGAAGTTGGAGTGACTTGTACCGGAAGAGATCTGCTCCTTGATACTGGAAGTGACAGGTGGTTTAAGAGGTCACTGGGTAGCCTTTTATCATTGAAACAATTGTATGACGATAGTCCGTCCGAAGTCTAAGAGTTCTCCAATGTAGCGGAAGTTTGAGATAGTTCGGACGCCGCTTACACATCATCATACCAAAACGGCATACAATTGAGCAGCTCGGACTTCGTGGCCCGTTCGGGCAATCAATCGCAAGATGCAGGGCCGCGCCGCACGAGCGCACTTTCGCACCAGTTGACTTTTCGGGGGCATTACTTGTACGTCTCGGCCGAGCTTTGTCATACAGAAATTCATTCACGTTTCTTTTTCTTGCTAGACTATGATAGCTGCTCCACGACGTTCGGCGAGGATGAGTCAATAGGCCGTAGGATTCGGTGCGGCATGAACACCGGGGGCCGGGGTTGGGCCGCCGTAATTATTCAGCTCGGCCTCCGGCATGCCAGGATTGTTTGCCTAACACAGCATCGGAGCGAGCTTTGCCCCAGAATTCCCCATTTTAGCGATTGTTAAGTCCGGAGACTGCAGCTGGCCGTCGAATCCTTCTAGAATCCATACCGTAAGCACAGAGCTAAGACTGAAAGGGGAAACAGTTCCTAAACGACTCGGGCAAGGAATCGGAAACAACAAAAGCAAAGCTGCATCCTCCCGCCCATGTCCAATCAGGTATGAGGAATAGTCAGCAACAGCATCAGTTGCATTCACAAGCACGGCAGGAGCGAATCAGGCGTCACGATTGAGACGGATAATTGGCTATGATCAAATCTTTTAAGGATTGTATGTGAAGAATTACTTGTCAGGTCCTCCCTCCTAGGGATCGGCCCATCCGATTAAGTACACATATCGAGTCCGGCCGAAACGGCGAAACATCTCGAGGTTATCAAATCCACAGGCAGAGACGGCTTTGACACCGCGACTCTGGCTGCCTCACTGGCGGGTATAAAAAGCGACGCGGGCAATGTCCAGAAAATTCCAAGCAAACCCGGCGGGTAGTAAGTGACACGATAGAAAACATCTACCAGACGTTGCCCTTGGTCTGGGGGCCCTTCTCCTTCTCGAGCTGCTTGAGGTTGATGCGCTTCCAGATGAGGATGCTAGCAACGCAGAGGGGGACGAAGCAGGCACCGGCGATGACCATCTTGTGCTGGATGCTGCCGTAGGCGCCGACGATGGCGTCGCGGATGGGGCTGCCGTCCTCGTAGGAGAGCTGGACGTTGACGTCGCCGAAGATGGTGGCGGTCTGGTTCTTGGCGTCATCGGGGAGTCTGTTGTAGATCTCGGTGGGCATGATGTTGTTCCACATGGCACCGGCGATGGTGAAGCCGGTGGTGGAACCGACGGAGCCGAACAGGGAGAAGATGGCCATGGCGGAGGCAATCTCCTGGTGGGTGACAGCGGACATGACGGAGATCTGGGCGCAGGCGGCGAAGATACCGGTTCCGATACCGTTGAGGAGCTGGAGAACGACAAGGGTTCCGACGCTGGTGCTGGGAGTTCGGTAGGGGACAGGAGAGCGGTACCCAGGAGCATGAAGGGAACACCAGCGAGAGCGGTGTACTTGAAGTCTCCGGTCCAGCGAATGATGTATCCGAACAGAGGACCGAAGAAGGAGGAGGCCAGGGAGAAGCAGTTGAGAATGTAACCGGCGTTGGTGATGCTCTGTCTGTGGACAACCAAGAGGTAAGACTGGTAGTAGGTATCCCAGCAGAAGATGGAAAGGAACATGAGGCCGTAGAGGAGACCAGCGCCAATGATGTTCCTGTTCCTCAGGTACTCCCAGGCGATGAAGCTCTTGGGGGTCAAGTACTTCTCCCAGACGTAGAAGGCGGGGACGCAGAGGATTCCGATAACCAGCATGGCAATGATGTGGGCAGATTTCCAGCCGTGGGCGGCGTACCCGACGATGTTGAAGGGCAGCATGAAGAGGGAGAAGGCAGCGGTAAGCAGAATGATACCGACAACTGCGAACAGCCTGTTAGAGATCTCTGGGGCATTCTGGGGATTTGGTGATAAACTTACCATCGAACTGGACGAGGTAGTAGAGGAAGCCCTGGAGGTAGGTGCGGTCGGACTTGACCTTCTGGAGCATACCGGCCTTCTCGGCCTTGCGCTGCATGATGAACATGACGGCGGCGGCAGGGGCGCAGACACCGAGCATGATGATGGCGAAAGCACCAAAGGCCCAGCGGAAGTTAAGGTTGGTGTAAAACAGGTCGGCGATCTTGGGACCGGCGAAGACGACGATGACGTTGGGAGTGCCGTTGATGCCGAACATGATCATACGGTTCTTGAGGGAGGTCATATCGGCGACCATGACGTCGAGGACGAACAGCATACCAAAGTGACCGACGTAGTAGATGGTGTGGGCGGCGACGTAGGTCTCCATGTTCTGGCAGACGGCCTTCATCATGACACCGATGCAAGAGCACAGAATCATGATCAGGAAAGCCTCCGTGCGGCCCCAGATGTCCATGATCTTGGCAATGGTGACCTGGCAACATCCCGATAGGATGGTGGCGAAAACACCGACGATGGAGAGAAGACCGTGCTTGTGGAATGACGAGGTGACGAAAGCGTTGAGGTTGCTCTGGATGGACTGCAGGAGCAAATCGGCGAAAGAGACGACGTAGATCCTTTTGAGATAAGGTTAGTCGGCCGTCACCGTCGCCAAGCTGGCTGGGGTGGCAGAGTGCGGGCGAGAACTCACAGGACAAACATGCTGATCAGGGTCTTCTTGGACCAGACGGAGGTGATGGCACGGACGCGCTGAACACCACCCTGGAAGTTTTCGCTCTCAGCGTCGGAGTCGCCCTCCTTGCTGTTGGGGTTGGCGTTGACCTCCTGGACGCCATTGTTGAAGCTGGCGGACTTCTCGATGTCGGAGCCGGTCTCCTGGCGCTGGGCGCCTGCCTCGATGGTGGTCGACATGGTTCTTGAGGGGATTGTCGGTCGCGGTGCGACTATGAACCACAGGACTCAACTGGTTGGCGTTGAGTTGGGTATTAAGGGGTTCTGGGCAAGAAGGAATGGGAAGTTGAAGGCTGAGCGTGCCTGTTGACCTTGCTTGAAGAACCAAGAAGAAGGGAGGGAAAATCCAGATCTCGAAAAAGCGAGGGTTCTATCCGCTCTTCTATATTAGAAATGGGCCCTGCCAAGAGCCAGGTGAAAATCCAACCCAAGCCGATGTCGCCCAATCTTTACTTTATCAGATGATCAGATTAGATGCCAAGAGACGAATCAAAGTTCGAAGACCATCGGAGGTATGTTTGGGTTCGTGCTAGCGTAGTGGGATCTTCCAGGCCGGCGACAGCTCAGGTCGGAGGGCTGCGTACTTGGCTGGACCCTCCTCGCGCATGGAATGCCTAGCTAATAGACCAACCGTTCATACCCGAAATGTGAAAAGATCAGCCAATGCATCGGCTTATCCCTGGACAAAAAACTTCAGAAGAAAGTGGCGTGAAGGGATGAAGGAGCTCGGCGGGGGCACCAGGTCTCCATGTTGCCCTCTCGTCGGGCCGTCGACAGGTCGACGCGGTGGGGTTGGAGCGAGGGTGGTGTTGGTGTCTGCCGGCCCCTGGTCACATCTCATCAAAGTCTCTTCATCATTGCTGGGTCTGACTTCTGCAGGTCGCTGCATTGCAACCTCCGAGACGAAGCTAGAGACACGGCTGAAGCTAGTCGACAGGTACCCAGGTGAGGTTCACATGTTTGTGAGCCAAGACTGCCAACGAGAACATCATCAGCATCAGTCCAGTCTTGTCGTGTCTGTTCGTCGATGAACCCCAGAGAAGCTAGCGGGCAGAAGGGTTTTTTTTCCCTCAACACTTGGCTGCAGGGAGTATCGCCGGTGCCATGGGTAACTAGCAGGGAAATGTCTCCCACATACCCGTAAGCTAAGCAAAAACCCCCCACTCGAGCGGGTTCATTATCCATGAACAAATCGTGTTCTGCAAGCCCACCGGCCAGTGCTGGTGACACCGACAAGGATCCTTGCAGAAGTTAGCCTGTCACTTCTGTGGCAACCAATCATGGCCGGTACCCGCGAGCAGAAGTCAACGTTACCCTTGCAGACCGGGACGCACATGGCGGCAAGTGGGAACGCAAAGAAGCTAAGAAGTGGTGGGAGGTCTCGCATTTTTGCCTCCCGGCCTGCCTCTGGTCTGGGTAAAAGGATTGGCATCTGGACTGAGCTAGAGGCGAAACCAGGCCATGATGGACCATGCGCTGATCTGCTGGTGTCTTGATCCGGGTGCTTGGCTACCATTTGGATCGAGACGAACATTGGGGTTCCCGAGGCTTTATCACGCCGCTTGAGCCATCCGATGGCCGTTGCTGGCGAGCTTGAAAGCCCGCGCTGGGGTGTCGTCCAGAGGCACCCTCCGATCGAGGTTACCTTCTCCAACAAGCTGCTGTGCCACCCGCTTCCCGAGTCATAGAAGGCTGATGGTGGGCAGAGAGGACGGCTGACGTGGCTCGTTGGTTGTGCTCTGGTGTGGCTACCTCCGCGTGAGTTATTTTGAAGCCTTCCTTCAATCTAACGATGCTTTTTTTATGTGTCAACGTCGTCGTTGACGAAGTCCAAGTAGGAGGCCCCCACGATGGACTCCTATTATTTCACGGACGACGGACAACAAGCGACATTGAGCCCGTCGGCCGTCAATGCAAAAACATCAAGCAGGGGGGGGACGACGCCAACCAAGAGAAATATCAAGACGCTCACTGGCCGACGACAGGTCTGTCAGCTCAGGCTGTGCCTTCTAGGTGAGCGAGGTGGGTTCTGGACCAACTCTGCCCTGGTCAGCGAAACCAACCAACTCGTTGGTTACTTGAAGTGGAAAACAACCCCGACGGGGACAGTCTCCGTAAATCAATAGGCCGGACGAAAAGAGCTGCGCGTCGAGACACTTTCGACACCCTTGGAGGAGAAAATCTCTTCGCCACAACCGCTCAACGCGACGCTCATCTCGAGCTTCACTGTGACTGGATCGGAGGTAACGAAAAAGGGCCGTCGAAATATCGGTTTTACTGAGACATATTCCGAGGGTAAGTCCTCACGAGACCACTGAGTCAAGACCAACAAAGACCGCCAAAAGCCCACGGATTCCCACTCAGCGAGCCAGACTAGACAGCTGAAGGATTTCTTACGCACGAAAGCGCATGTTCGACGACAACGGACAACGACACCAACATGTCCAGCCGTATTGACCCTGTTCAACTCTGAACTCGCGACGACCGCAGAATCTACCACCAACCTTCGCAGAGCCTCTGCTGACCTGTGTCTCCAGGTAGCCAGACTGAGACCGACGGAAAACTCCGCCATTGCTCCGGCTAAAGCTCCCCTCTACGAACGCGCGATTTTACCAACGGCACGCCGATCGGTTTCGGCGCTCAACAGACGGGTACTCGGCAACGGCGCTTTTGACGCAGGGAAATCGCGGCATCTCGATTTGCAACGGAGCACACTCGCCCCTTCAGGCTTCAGCAGCAACGACTGAGTTGTGCATCGCGATATTGACTCTTGCAGCGAATTTTTGCTCTTCTTGGAAGGAGGCTAATGTTCGAGCCGAAATTCGCAACGCGACGCGGTGTCTTGCTTTTGGAGCTCCCGAGAATGCGAGATCCGTACCAGCAGGCTGGCACGACATTCCTTTTCTTGTGACTTGTCTATCCGCCCGATCTAATTGCTGACGCTGGGTCTTCTTCTGAGACGGAGTGAGGCTCAGAAACTTGGGCAGCGAGACTAACAAAGCGCTCCGATGCTCTGAGACACGAGCACTCGACTGGTCAAGCGGGACACTTCCCATGTGTGTTGCATGAAGAACCGGGCCTTGCCACAACTGAGGTAGGCATGTAGTCTTTGTCGGCATTCTCCATATTCTGTTTGCCACGATCACGCCTCAGATGTCACCGGAAGACAAACTGGAGCTTTCAGCAGTCTGTTCGTAGCTGCATTTTGCATTTACGCCTCTGTAGCGCTTTTGGCGTGCAAATCGGGGACCAACTGCCTAAAGCAGAACTTTGATGAAGCCGCATGCTCCAGTGCTGGGCGGGAACCTGCCAGTCTTGTAGTCGTAGCGATTAATTGGGCAGAACCAAGGCTCAAAGCAAGTTATTCGATGATACGGTATCATCACTTGGACCACGAAGCAAGGACTTCCCGCCTCCGAGATGCAGTGACGCGCAAGCCCATTTAATGCTGCTATATTGCGGTATCGTGATGGTTTTCTTTTTCTTGTCTACTAAAACACGACTTTGAGTGCCGATCGGTTTTATGCAGTTGCGTCGGTCATCGAGCAGTTGACCGAGCTGAACTGTGCACATTTGCAATCAAAACAACAAAACTATGACAAATGCGTCGTGAAGATCAACTTCAACGAAAGAATAGAAGTTGAATTTCTGCAAAATTGCTAGTCTCTAGAAGAATTTCATTTCGTACAAGACGGTTCGTCTTCCACTTGAGACTGACTGCATCTACAGTGATGAATAAGTCCCGTTCACATTCATCCTTTGCGAACGAAACGTCAAATGCAATGCTGGAACTGAGGAGCTCTCCCCTGAAAGACCCTTCGCATTGACCTCTCATCAAACCTGCAGTCATTCTGCTTCATGCTGCTGGAGCTGAACGATGTTGGATGAAAGGGGCATCTTGGCCGTGACAGGCCACATCCGATATCGGGACCAGAGAACTCTCTGCATGCAAACGCCGTGGACTACACGAAGAACGTTTGGCTAAGCTTTGCTCATCCGATGGAAATCTAGATGTAAATAATCCAGCAGTACGCAAATCTAGAGTGCCGGCTTTGAGTGTTGGAGGACCCTTGTGGACAAGTCACAAGCCAATATGACACGTAAATTGCCAAGCCGCTGACACTTCCTGGAGGAGCGCAAAAACACTTGCATTTACACCTCGAGGTACATGACCAAGGCACAAGACATCCTTGGCCAAGCCACATGCGTGAGCACTTGCCCCCGAAAAAGGTAGTCCAAGACGTCTAAATCCTTTAAAGTGTGGCTAGTCAGTCACGTAGTCTTGGCAATGGAGAAAGATCTAATCACGATAATCAGTAAGTAGAGAACTGGACCTGCAGAGGGGGGGTCCTGTAGGGCTGCACAGAAGTCCCCAAAAATAACGAAGGCCGCGAGACAAAGAAAGAAAAAGATGGGATGAATGCGGTGATTGTCATACCCACGGGCATCACCCACCGAAGCACCGTCTGCAGGTCCCGTTTATTACCAGGCGTCCGGAATGAGGGGATGAGGAGCGCGGCCAGAGGAGCGACCACGCGGGTGAAGCGGAGCGCGGCTGTCACTCTGCGAGGAGACTGCGTCGCAGCGGATCCGGGCATAGGCGAGGGACTCGGGAGAGAGGCGAGTGTCTTCCAAGATGGCTGAGAACTTGGCCCGGGTTAAACCGGATTCGCGGTGGGGTTCTTCGGGGTTCATTCGGGAAGAAGACGAGAAGGCCTTTGCCGATCAGGGTAAAGCCTGCTCCCGCTCGCCCGCATCCTTCGCCCTTCTTTCCCACTCTCTTTCTCTTCTTCGTGTCTTGCTCCAATGCAACCGAATTTTAGTCATCGCGTCTCTTCGCTTCGAGGTTCGGGATATCCATAAGCCGATGGTCAGCAAGTGGTCATCATTTGCTATCCCTATTTAGCAAAATTTTCATAGGATTTGGCAGACGGTGCCGGCTTCTTGGCATGGAATTGTGGAAACTTACCCAATCACGATTCGCGATATGTGTACTTGCTGATGGAGGAGATGCTGCACAAATTTAGCTTCAAAAGATCCTCTAATCCACGAAGAATCTGTCTGAATTTATATCATCTGAGAGACCAAAGCTCTTCCTGTTCGTGTTACGCAAACTATCCACAACAGCGTTTTGCTTTTTTGTGACATCTCAGTCGTCGGGCAACTGTCTACGCCCCGGGCAAAGCCTGTGCCGCAGAAATCTGTGGCAGTGAAGACAACATGCATGCAGAAGATGCTCAGACCACGCGAACCAAAGTCGCGTGCCAAAGGTCTCCAGGATGATTAAGCTCAAAGGAAATTGCACGCTGAGCCTCAATCGGAAGAAATAGCCGGTATCTTGATAATCGGCAAGCCACTTCCAGGCGCGCTCGACGATGACTGGCCGAAAAGATCTTTTGGGTCCTCGGACTAACTCCGCCGTCACATCATGAGGTTATTTCCTCCACGTCTCCTCGGCCCGGGTTGCATCAAGAATCTTCCCGCGTGCCGTCTTGGCTCCCCAATTTAGCCTTACAAGGCCCTGGTTTCGTTCCGCCCGCGGGACGCGACATTGAAGATTTATTGCTGTCATGGGCGGAATTCCGGAGCACCGACTACGTTTAAGGAATGTGGTTGGTGACTGGTAGTCTTCCTCTCCTGATCGGTGTCCTTTTCCGTGTCGCTTCGACCGAAATGTCGACTCAGAGCCCTCACGCTAAATACGGCCGGTTCCATAAGCTGACGCCATTATCCGGTGCCGTGAACCCGGACGTTGTGGGTCTAATAAGGATTGGCGGCAACGCCGACTTACACGGGAGCGCGCCAGGATCATCGTGGGTTGGAGCTTGGGGTGGAATAAAAGTCTGATAATCGCCCATCTAATCTCATCTAATCTGAAGTCTGTCTCGACACCGTGCTTGGCATTCAGTATTTCCCAGACAACCGACCATGGCAAGCCTCGAGGGGAACCGCAAGACGGTCAACGAGACCGTCGTCGACGAGCCCGAGCCCGTGAGCCCGACGAACACCATTGAAGAGGTCAAGCGCTCTTCCGGTATGGTCAATGCTTCCCCCACATGCCAAGGATTGTTATCTAAAAGATCTTATCAGATGAATCTAGTGCCCCGAGCCAAGATGTCCTCTACGCGGCCGGCGTTGGTCTGAGACCCGACGACCCTTCCTTGCCATGCCTCACAATCCGCATGTGGATTATCGGTATCGGCTTCTGTCTCTTGGGCAGCGGCGTCAACACTCTTTACACGTTCCGGTTCCCGTCGATTACCCTATCACAGTCCGCAATTCAGTTCTTGGCGTACCCGGTTGGAAAGGCTTGGGAGTTTGTGGTTCCAGATTGGGGTTTCAACGTCAGAGGCACCCGCTACAGTCTCAACCCGGGCCCATTCAACTACAAGGTTAGTTTTCTCACCGCCTGACGTTTGTACACGACGTCGATACTAACAGATACAACAGGAGAACATCCTTATCTACATTATGGCCAATCTCAGTTTCCTCACTCGACTCAGCGCAGACGTCTTGACCGAACAGCGAGTTTTCTACGGTTACGAAGAAGGGTGGGGGTTTGAGCTTACAGTGACTCTGGCCACAATCTTGTTTGGATTTGCCCTGGCTGGACTTTGCCGGTCTTTGGTGGTTGAGCCTGCTGGCTTGCTGTGGCCTGGCGTTCTTGGCAACACTGCTCTGAACGCTGCGCTACACTCCAGCAGAAAGGAAGACGAGACAGAGTATGTTCTGCTTCTACAACTCTGAGATAACACAGCTAACATTGCGTCTTCAACAGGACCAAGTGGACAGCCTCGAGATACAAGTTCTTCATGTTTGCCTTTGCCGCATCTTTTTGCTGGTATTGGTTCCCCGACTTTATATTCCCTGCACTGGGATATTTCACCTGTGTCGTGATGCCCTCAAGCATCCGAGGCAGCCTCGTATCTAGAGGAAAGTATAACGTAACCTACTCTCTAACCTACTTTTCTAGACTAATAATATTCTAGTATATTAGTCTCTAATCTATAAAAAACCTTTTATATTAAACTCTAATTTAGAGTAATATAAACTATTTTATTTATATAAATACTATATATATATTATAGTTAGTTTATAATAGTTATAAGCTTAGTTTATACTATACTTCTAAACTACTATCTATAAAATAAATTATAACTTTATTTAATTTATTCTATATCTATTATATTCTATTTTAATTTTTAGTTATATTCTTTAAAAT
The DNA here is from genome assembly GCA_018853505.1 of Colletotrichum camelliae. NCBI lineage: Eukaryota > Fungi > Ascomycota > Sordariomycetes > Glomerellales > Glomerellaceae > Colletotrichum > Colletotrichum camelliae. Next base: position 1,390,072 of record JAELVL010000001.1, read on the forward strand.
TAATTTTAATTTATAGTTTATTTCTAATATAATAGTAACTACTAATTTAAGTATTTTATATAAACTTATTTTTTATTATAACTTCTTTATTTAGTATATTACTTTTTAAGTAGAAATAAAAATAAAAAATATCTAGAAATATATTAACTTAAATAATACTTCTAGTATTTCTTTTAATCTAAGTAAAATTAAAAGTATACTCTTATTTAATAACTAGATTTAAAAAAAGAATAAGAAGTAATATAAGTACTATAAAGTAGAATAAAAAGCTTATAATAAAGTAATTACTTTATATACTCTTATTATAATAAATATATAAGAAAAACTTATAAAAAATAAAGAAACTAAAAGTAAAACTTTAGAAAAGAAGAGTTTAAAAAAGCTATTAATAACTTATTACTACTTATACTAATTACTTCTACTCTTCTTACTAAGAGATCTATAAAAATTCTTAAACTTTATACTTTATATCTTACTATATATACTATATATAAAATAAAATATATATAAAAAGAGTAAATATATAAAGCTCTTAATAAGTAAATAAAAAATATAGTTTCTAAAAAAATTTTTTTTGTTTAAATAGAGCTTCTTAAAAAGAAAGACTATACTTTTTATACTCTAATTTATATTCTAAAGTAATATTATACTCTAAATAAGTTAAGTAATCTTATTATAATTTATAAAAAGTATATTTTAGTTCTAAATTAAATATTTTCTACTATTAACTTAAATACCTAGATTAAAAACTTCTAAAATATATTTTTTAAAGCTTTTTAGTATAAGTTACTAGAGATCTAAGAAACCTTTATATTAAAAACCTTCCTCTAAATAATATAATATTACTTACTTTATTTTAAACTAATCTAAAGCTTATTAATATTATTAAGTAAAAGCACTTAAGTATTAAAATCCTAAATATAAGTTAGTATACTAAAATATTTAAAGATTTCTTCTATAAAAGCTTAATAGAAACTTAATTAAAAAGTTATATAAATAGAGTTTTTATAATACTAGCTAGATAATTAGATAATATAATCTCTAAAAACCTTATTTTAGAAAAGCTCTTATAATATACGTTAACTACTTACTATATATATAGAAGAAACTATAAATAGATACCTTCTACTTATAACTAACTTAAGTTTATACTTATAAATAAAAGGTTTTATATATACTTAAATAAAGTAAAGTAAGTCTACTCTAGAATTAATAGACTAGATTACTCTAAACTTTATACTAAAATAGTATATAAAGAATAGCTTATTATAAAGAACTTTAGTTCTCCTTACCCTAGTAATAGTAATACTTAGAATAAAAAGAAACTTCTTAAATAACTCTAATAGAATAAAGAAGTTAACTAATACTTCTACTTTTAAAATAAACTTTCTAGTTAATATAATAGCTTATATAATTACTAAAGATATTATTAACTTAATTACTATTAAAGAAGTAGAAACCTTTATATTAAAACCTAAACCTAATAATATCTATATAACTTATATTTAAAACTTAGAAATCTTCTCTAGTAGTATAGTATTAAATAACTATAATACTCTCTACTTTATTAATAATATCTCTCTCTTTAAAAAAAGCTTAATTATCTATAAAATAAAGAGATAAGTTAAAATAGATATAACTTTATACTTTATTATAATATAAAGTATAAAGATCTTTTATAATATTCTTAATAGAGTAAATAGCTTTTAAAATATTATACTATAAAACATTATATTTATAGATAACTTCTATATTAATATTATTTTAGAATACTTACTATAAAAGATAAATATCTAATATTTAGGTTTTAATAGCACTCTTTATATAAAAGATTATAAAGATAATATAGAAATAAAAAAGCTCTTAAAAAAAGTAATATTACTTTTATAGATTACTAACTTTATTTTTCTTACTTCTATTCTAGATATATTCTTTTTAGTAATACTTTAATACTAAACCTACTTATATTTATAATAATCTATATAAAGTAATACTCCTAAGAACACCTACTAACTTATATTAATATCATAGAAATATAGCACTTTTACTCTAAATATCTAAAACTAAAAGTATTAGAGAAACTTATTCTTAATACTTAAGAAATAAAGATCTGGAATATTATACACTTTGATTACTAATACTATATAATAATATATATAAAGTAGGTTATTTTATAATATATATTAGAAAAAAGAGTAACTTACTTCTTTTATAAGATCTTATAAGATTTATTTAACTACTTAATAAGTTTTAATATAAATAAGTAGATATTTATTATTAAAAATAAATATATAAGTTAACTTTTTATCTTCCTATATATAAATAAATCTTAATATTTAGTTTTTATAGTAATTTAAATATTTAAATACTAAGTATAAAAATAGTATAGCCTTACTTTATATAAAATAAAGTAAAATAGTAAGTATACTATAATTATAATAAATAGGCTTTTAAAGTTCTAGATCTAAGCTTTAGATTTAGAAATTAAGATTAAATAAGCTTTTTTATATATAAAAGAACTAAATAGAAGTATAGAAAGAATAAGTTAGAAGTTAATTATAAAAACTATTATAATACTTTAAGCTACTAGATTTCTGTTTATATTTTAAGTTAAAGTAGTATAAACTACTATATTCCTTTATAATATAAGCTTGTATTAATACTATAGCTAGCTTTTACTAATTTAAATTAAAGAGAATTAACTAAGAAACTTTATTAAGTATTATAAACTTATTTATAAAACAAATCTCCTAGTTAACTTATACTCTTAATAGAGAGGAGTATATATATAGCTATAGAGTATACCTTTTTTACAAAAATAAAAGATAAATAAAAATAGATATAATTTTAAAGTTATAAATAAAGATATATTAGATACTTTATAAAGTATATAGTAAACTTATATAATTTCTATAGAATCTAAGTATTCTTACTTAAGAAGTTATTATTATATAAAATATAATATTTAATAAAAAGATATTCTATTTAAAGAATAATATAAAAATAGTAATCTAAAGTAAAAAAGTTTACTTAGTTACTAAAGAGATATAAAAACTTATCTCTTTTATACCTTTTAAACTATAACTTCTAGAAGTATAAAATAAAGCTAATATTATATTAATAACTAATAATAAAATACTATTATTATATTTTTCTTATTAAGAGAACTATAACTAGTTAAAAATAGTTAAAAGATATAGATACTTACTCCTAAGTTAAATATAAACCTTACTAAAATATATAGGATTCTAAATATAATACTACTATTAACCCTTATTTAAGTTAATAAAGTAATAGAAAAGATTTAAGATACTAGTTATACTATAAACCCTATTAAAGATATAATTTTAAATAAAATCTATATTTAAACTAATACCTCTCTTTTATAAGATCTAAATATAAAAGAAAATAATACGTAACTACTCTTATAAAATACCTCTTTTATTTAGCTAGTATAGCTATATTTAGGACCTAGAAAAGAAAGTATTATTAAAGAGAAGTTAAAGTAAGTATATAACTATACGAACTTAAGCTAACTTAAACATATAAAACTAAAATAATCCTCTTATTTTAGAATATACTTATATTCTTAAATAGAATAAAACTAGAATACTTTCTTAAGATATATATATTAGAGTAATAAAGGTATTTAAAGAAATAAATTAAAGTTAATCTATTCTATTATTTTATTTTTATTTCTATCTACTAAATAAAACTAGAATATATTTATAATACTAAGTAGAAAGATTTATATTAATTAGTTTATTAAGCTTTCTAAGACTTAGAGAGATATTTAATATATATTAGAACTATTTTACTCTTATTTTATTAAAGTATATAATATTAAGATTAATAAACTTAAGGAAATAGATATCTAAGAAGTTATAAACTAGATAAAAGTAAAGAATAAGCCTATCCTTCTTAAGTAAATATTTACTTATAAGCTTAATTAATATAAATATTTTAACTACTATAAAGCTAGATATATATATAAAGTAACTTCTAAGAGAAATATTTTTTAGAATAGATATATACTATAACCCTTACTATAAAAACTTTTAAAGTTATAATAGCTTTTATAGTATAATTTAACCTTAAAATCTACTAATTTAATATTATTAATATATTTCTAAATACTATATATAGACTAAATAACTTTCTTATTACTTATTACTTACTAGATAGCTTTAAAAAAGAAGAGAAAGTTATAGAACTCTAATATATACTATATAGCTTTTATAATATACTTTTACTCTAGTATAAAAAGTTCTTAAATATCTTTTTTTACTTTAAACTCTATCTAATAAGTAAAAACTTATATTTCTTTTAATCTTATAATAAGAAAATATTTATACTTTTCTATATTAATAATATTTTTATTCTATATTATAAAAACTATAAAAGATATAAAAATAGTTATAAATAGTATTAAAGTAAAATATAAACTAAAAAACTAGAAACTAGCTAAATAATACCTAGAAATTAAGATTATTTATAACTAAGTAATATAAAAAATCTACTTTTCTTATAATTAGTATATTAAATAAGTTATAAAGAAATTTAACTTTATAAACTTTAAAATACTAATAATACTTCTACTTTTTATTTTATTTAAGAAGTCTAATAGAGAAGTATTTCTTAGGAAGTCTTCTTATATTAAGAGAAGATTAAGTTAATTTTCTATATTATAATTATAATATAACTAGATATAGCTTTTACTTATACTTTATTATTATAATTCCTAATAAACTTATCTCTAAAGTACTACTAAGCTATAAATTAAGTTATTTAATACTTATACTATATATAATACTTTATAATTTACTTTAATATCTTAGGAAGTAGAATAGTATAGATATTATTAATTATAAGTAATATATCTTTTACTAATAATAAAGAAATATAAAGGTTATTTTAAGGTTTTATAATATCTCTCTTTAGAAGTCTAATCTAATAGAAAGCTATATATTAAAATATAGTAACTATATTAATAATAGAAGCTAAGCTTCTTAGCTTAGAATATATAATAAAAGAGATAATAGCTTTTAAATAACTTTACTAACTTTAAACTTAGCTTTAGAGATATATAGAAGATCTATTATAATAATTAATAAATTATTTAATTTATAATAAGTAAAAAAGAGTATATCTTAACTTACTTTTACTATATAGATATCTAAAATATAGCTTTACTAGGAATATACTAAATAATTATTCTAAGTTATATATCTCTCTATTAATAAAATACTAACTAATAGCTTTATAAAACCTTTCTTTTAAATAAAGTTTAAATAGTTTAAAGTATTTCTAAACCTCTAGAATATATTATAAACTATAATATAAATTAAAAAAAAGTTAAATAGTAAATAAAACTTATAAACTAAGTATTTTTAATTAAAAATAGCTTAATAGCTAGGAAGTATATAGCTTTCTTAAGAGCTTAAAATACTTACACTTTATAGAATACTTAGTAATATAATATTATACTTTCTATTTATATTTCTAGAGAGTAGCTATATAGTTATCTATTAGGATATAATATATAAGTAGTAATATTTTAGGAATAATACTACTAAAGAAGCTATTAATAGTAGTATAAATACTAGCTACTTTAATAATAGAAAGATTTACTTTAGAAAATAGACTAGTATATAAACTACTAGAGACTAGTACTTCTTCTATAATAACCTTAACTTATAGAACTAAAGCTAGTATAAGAAGAGGAGCTATAAACTCTATAGCTAGCCTCTCACTACTTTTACTCTTAACTTTAGCCTGCTTTTAAGCCTTATTATAAGTATTAAAAGCCTTATAAAGTACAGTTCTCTAATAAATAAAAACTTATAGCTTATAAGTTAGTAAGTAACTAATAAAATAAAAGTTATATAGTAAATATATATTTTAATAAGATTCTCTTATATATCTCTTAGGAATTAGAGCTTTAGTCTAGATATAAAAACTAATATAAAAATATATAGCTTTTTCTTCTCTTTATAAAAAGTATATTTACTTCCCTATACTAAACTAAGTATATATATACTAAGTAATATACCTAAAACAGTACTATATAAGTATAGTAAGTATATAATATTACTTAGTAGTAGTAGCTACTCCTTTTCTTAGTTCTAAGCTTTTAAAGTTTCTACTTCTACTTAGAAATCAGTAAATAATATAAAGATTTAATAAATAATAGAGTTTTAAGATATATACTACTTATAGCTTTACTATAGCTTATAAGAAAATAGAAATATAGAAATAATAGACTTTAAATTATACTTCTCTTTAGTTTTTCTACTTTTTATAGACTTTTTATTCTTATTAAGCTTAATAATCTTAATCTCTATAAAATAACCTAAATTAGTAATTTAACTATAAAAATAGTAAAATAAAATAAAAAGTTTATAATAATAGGAGAACTTTAAAATAATAGAGTAGAAATAAAGTAACTTATTTTTTGGTATAGGGTTTTTAAGCTCTAGAAAGGCTAGAAAAGTATTACTACTTTTTTTTTCTTTTCTCTCTTTCTCTTTCTACTTCTTTTTAGTAAGAATAGCTTTTACTTTAGTTATTATAGCTATATACTTAGCTTTAGTTCTTTTAGCTATCTAAAAATAATATAATTAGTATTAAAAATATTATTATAAATAAAAACTAGGTATTATAATTACTATATAACTATATATATATATAAGTATAAAATAAGTAATATATATATTTATAGTATTATAAATAGAAAAAGAAAATTAAAAAGTAGAAATAGTATAAGAGATATTATTATTATTACTACTTTACTACTTTAATAACTATTTTAATTTTTTACTCTAAGTTAATAAAAAACCTTTATTTATATTAAATAAAGTAGTAGTATTAGTTATTACTTTAGTACTTATAATCTTAACTATAATAGAAAGTATATAAAGAGAAATACTTATTTCTTTTTATAATTTAATAATAAAGCTATAAAATAATCTTTTTTATTAATTTCTTTTATTAATTATTTCTTTTTATATTTATTTATATAACTTAAGTTTATATATAAAATAATATAATATTAGTTATATAAAATTAAGGTTTATAAGCTCTTTTAAATTTAAGGCAAGTATATTATAATACTTTTAAATATCTAAAATAGTTTTATATCTAGAAAAAAATATAATATAACTTACTCTCTAATTTACTTTTCTAAACCGATAATATTCTAGTATATTAGTTTCTAATCTATAAAAAAACCTTTTATATTAGACTCTAATTTAGAGTAATATAAGCCGTTTTATTCACACAGATACTATATATTTGTTACAGTTAGTTTACGACAACCTGGGTCTGCTGGATTGCCCCTAATAACGCTGTGGTAAACCAAGTTTTTAGAATGAAGAGCGGAATCGGTCTGCTGCCCTTCACGTTCGATTGTAAGTTGGCAACCCGTGACAAGCAAGGCCATGCTGCTGACTCAACCCAGGGAGTCAAATCGCCTACATTGGATCCCCACTTTTTGTGCCCACCTGGGCTATCCTGAATGTTCTTGCGTCCTTGGTCTTCTGGATCTACATCATCTCACCGGCTCTATACTACTCGAATACTTGGGAGTCAGCTTACTACCCCATTCAGAGCAACTCGATTTACGACAAGAATGGAAAGACGTACAATGTCTCCAGGGTAATTGACAAGAAACATGGCTTCACCTTTAATGACACCAAGTACGAAGCCTACTCTGATGTAAGCACACTCTCTAGGCCGCTTCTTAAACTGCGCCGCTAATCATCATAATAACCCAGATCTACCTCCCGGTCACGTATGCTCTCAACACCTTCGGTCTCTGCTTCGCCACGATTGCTTCTCTCTTTGTCTGGCTATTCCTCGAGAAACGCAGGAGCATCGCCGCAGCATTCAGGGCTTCTCCACTCCCGGCCCTCTTCGGTCGCAAGGTCGTGCCTCGAGACAACCCCCAGCCTTTCTATGCGGCTGTGCCAATCTTCTGGTACTGGATCGTGGCTGCTCTCGCTCTGGGCTTTGGCATTTTCGCCTGCGAGTTCTACCCGGTTCAGCTGCGATGGTACGGAGTGATTCTGTCTTTCGTCGTCTCTGCGGTCTTCTTCATCCCCGTAAGTTTCATTGTTCGTAACTGTAGCAGGGTTTCAGTGTTGACGAAGTTTTGCAGCTTGCCTGGGTCTACGCCACCACGAACATGAAGATCCAAATCGATATCTTTTGCCGAATCGTTGCTGGATACATCTGGGAGGGCAAAGTTCTCGCCAACATCTGGTTCTTCAACTTGGGATACATCTCGGGTATCAAAGGGCTGGCGTTCGCTCAAGATCTCAAGCTTGGAATCTACTGCAACGTGAGACCTCCCACATTGAAGTACATATTATTATCTGGCTAACTTCTTTTGCAGATCCCTCCGAGACACCTCTTCCTTGTCCAGGCAGTTGGCCTAGTCATCGGAAGTCTCGGTCAAGTCGAGGTTCTCAACTGGGCCCTCAACCACATCCCCGACATCTGCTCGACCACTGCACCCAACGGCTTCACCTGCCCCTTTTCTCGAACCCATTTTAACACCAGCATGGTGTGGGGAGCCGTCGGCCCTCGCCGGTTCTTCGCAGAGGGAGCCATGTACCGTAACCTCCTCTGGTTCTTCCTCGTTGGTGCGGTCTTACCGGTGATTGTCCATGTTCTCAGGAAGAAGGTCTTCCCGAACGCTACATGGCTCAAGAAGGTCCATGTGCCCTTGTTTCTCGGCGCACTGAACTACATTCCTCCGGCATCTGGCACAAACTACGGCAGCTGGGCAATCGTGGGACTCGTGTTTGGGCTGCTCATCAAGAGAAGACAGAGAGATTGGTGGAGGCGGTATAACTTCGTGCTCAGTTCTGCGCTGGACTGCTCTGTTGCCATCGCTGGTATTGTCATCTTCTTTGCGCTATTCTACACCGGTGCCTCGAAGAAGTTTAGCTGGTGGGGAACGGACATCTACAAGGTTCGATCCCAGGTTCTTTTGAATGTCGACGTGCGATATGCTAACTACCTTATTACAGAACACTTGCGACTGGAAGAGCTGTACCTACCTCGAGAGAGCTACCACTAAATCTGCCTGAATGTGATGAATGAAGCGAAGAGCTTTTGGGTCGGGCGTTCACTTACTAAAGCGGATGCTGCCGAGTGTTGTGAAAAAAGGCGATGGAGAATCCTGTATCGCAACGTGTCAATTCCAGTACAGTTAGATAGTTGACACCCATGTATTCATCTCAAGTAATCTGTCGTAATAAAATCGGGTGTAATATGCATTCTTCTATCACCACGGGCGGTTCAGTTGTATGTATGCACTACCCAGGTATTACAAGATCGTGACCAAAGGAACATCCAACGTCACCTACGTACAAGTGTTGCAGCCACCAGCCATGCTATCTTGCATCTCAAAATGATAATAACAACGCAGGTCTTCTTGCTCCAACAGCTACATGTGGGTGATAGACCTCCATCATCTTAGTGATACTATGTTACCGAAGTGATCAATCCGAGCCGACAACTGGCTTGAAGCATCCTTTGTGAGACCATTGCGGAGCCAAAGGCTACAGGATCTTGGGTTATGATCTTCATTCTACAGGCGCATGTTTCGTTGCAAGTGATCTTAAATATGAATCGACATGACTGTTGAGAGCCTGCGAGTATGCGACATTTGCATGAAACTGCAAAAGCGGTTCATGTGGTTGCGTCCTTCACCTACGCTACCTAGGTATACATCATTATTTTCTTTGTGTCTCATTAGGTAACTTGCTTATCCTACCTGACACAACTTTTGCTCACAAAGTATCCGCATATCTCATGCTGGCATTAGTGCGCATAGGTGTTTCATTCTGTATCCCATTTTTGCTATTTCTCATACACAAAACGAAGTGAAACTGATCTTCCAATCTGTCATTCCCCAGCATCGAGTCACCCACAATCAACAAAGCTTGCATGTCGCCTCAGGACAGGTTCCGTGACTGCAAGCAAAACTGCACAAATGCACATAGTCATCGTCAGTGACACCGTCGAGGGGACACCCATCAGAGTCCCCAACAGGAGGGCTGGCCTTGGCTATGTCAGCGTACTCAAGACACTGGCACGCCGTCGGAGGACAATAGTCGTAGGCGCAGCTGAATTCGCACAGCTCCTTGAAGTCGCCGCTAGTGCGATAAGGTGATACCGTTCCCGAAACACAGGCAGGGCCAGATGGCGCGGTGGTCGCCGGCTGGGATGATTGGGCGGTAGTCGTCGTGGCAGACGTTGTTGTCTGAGGCGGGTAGGAGTAGGGCGGGACAGCAGATGTGACGTTGGTGGTTGAAGGAGCAACCCACTCAGGACGAAGGCAAGCAAGGGACAGCTTTGGAGTCTGCCTCTTAGCTTCATCAACGCTGGAGCTGTACCCAAATACAGTACCAATGATGAAGGTCCGGTTCGAAGCGTCATAGTAGGCGGTCGTGTTGCCTTCATCGACAGTACCAGTGCCAATCATCCACGACCACTCTGTGATCTGGTCCGTGACGTAAGCTGTGGCGGTGGAAGCATCTTGCAGGGACTCCGAGTTCAAAGCTTTGAAATCCAGAGGTTAGTATTATGCTTGTAGAAGGGCACAATCGACGGGGTGCTTACCGATAACATCCCCTCGGACAAGACCAAGTTTGTCCTGGCAGCTCACAGGCACAGGATCGAGAATCAGTGCCGAGCAAGGAACGTCTGGGTCCTCCTGAAACCAGTTTCCTGTAAGGCTTGTCTCCATATCGGCGAGACACTCCGCAGAAAGGAAGCCACAAGCATGATCGATTTCTTCCGTAGGGTCCGGTCGAGCACTAACAAAGTAGTGACGGCAGATGAACCATGAAGGGTCCATTGGCAGAGGCAAACTCTTGCCTGTGTCCATCAGGGCGGCAGGTAGACCAAAAGTGAGGGCCGTGACCTCGGTCGACTGATTTTTGGCAAAGGAGTCTGGCCATGGTATATCGTTGGCAATACGGAGGTGAGCTTCGAAGCCGTCGATAGAAGAGCCTGGGTAAGGCTTCGTCCAGTCGAGACCGCCGAATGTCGCGACATCGGTGTGAGAAGGGTGCTGGAAGGCCGCTTCTATCTCGGTCCAGGACATGCGAGCAAGATTGGAGCCATTGGCGAGGAACTCTTGGTTCTCGAAGTAAACATACGGCATAAAGTCGTCGGCAGCCACACGTGTCGCCGCCAATAAAGCCAAAAGAGAGTAATAAGCCATGATGAACGCTTGTGCTTGTTCCTTCTCTCCAGACTTGGACACCGAGAAACAAAAGTGTGGTGTCTAAGGTCAAGGCTCAGGCCGAGGGTGGAAGAACAGCAAAGTCCAAACACCAGGCTCCAAGCCATATACAGGTTCATGGCTGAACCTGTCAACAGAGCTTGTGTAAGCGCCCCGCCTACGCCGGCAACAATGTTGCCGATGTTTGTTGCCAAGAAGTCCGGGCATGGCGGTTTTCACAGAACTTGATGATGCCTTGCAAAACTACAAAAGAACCCTGGCTGCCGGGGTAGGAAAGGGGACTCCGAAATGGCAAGGCTAAAAAGCGCAATTTAACATCGCCAACGGGTCCGCGGGCCGAAGCTATCAAGCTTTAAGCGCCCCTGTGAGCGAGACCTGGATCTTCAAAAACCATACGATCATTTAGCCCTACGAATACTCAAAGCGATATGCTTCATGTGGTTGTTGGTTCTGACGCCCCGCGCCTGCGTGCGTGAAGGTGCGGCACGACGCAGCGCCCCGCGCCGAGTGCAACATGATTGTGGATGGGAAATTGGCAACGCATGTCGGCTGCACTGTTCAGGTAAGGCAGAGCGTTTTCCTATTCGAGAAGCTGCTCCATCAGACCCCTGACCAAAGCTTATCTCCACAGCTAGGTAGTGTCTGCAGTCTGTTGGTCCCTTTCGATGCCTGCCAGGGGTGCCTAGGTAGACGGGGACAGGTTTTCTTGGTCGCCAGTTATGACTGTACCACCGGAAGTTCCGGGAAAAGACTGGAATGAGACTAATAGGAGAGTAAGGGGGGTTCATGGTAACCGACATTGAGTGGATGGGCACGACAACGAAATTGGTGTGTTCTCGCAAGGCCACAAGCGACATCCCCGACGAGCGCAGAGTGGGTTGAGCAGAAAGCTTGCCAATCAGCGAGTAGGCACGCGGGAATGAAATCAGCGGCCAGCGGTGGGTGAGGAGGAGCAACTTAGAGAAGAGCACTGAGATATCTGGGAAGTGAAGAAGAAACGATACAGAAGGCTAACGCCTACGTGTTAAACGAAGAAAATCTATGTAAGTGAACTGAGTTAGGATTATCTCAGTATACATATTAAAAAGATTCTGTTCTGGTAAAATCTACTTCTTGCCATTTATTTGGCATTGTAGATAAGACTCCATACCTTCCCAACCCTTGAGGGCATAAAAGTGGCTTTTGGAAGTTGGGACAAAATCAGGGCCAACTTTTGGTGCATCTTCACGGCCAACCGCGTCGACCCAGTCTTTGAGGCCTTGCAAAATCTTGGGATCCTTATCATCAACATCTGGCATACCCAGTTGCGCCTTGATTTGCGCCCAATCCGCCTTTTTTTCGGATAGTTTGCTGAACATGTCTGCTCCATCTCCTAAGGTCTCGGCACTCAGCTTTCTACCCAAGAATGCCTTCCCAAAGTCCTCAGCCATATGTTTTGGATTCCGCATCGCGTCAAAACGTTCTTGTTGAATTCTCTTGACCAGTGGCCCCACGGCGTCGAGCTCCTTCTTGACCGGACTCTCATCCCCCGTTCCAAATTGTTTGGCCGCATCGGCGTAGGTCTTGGCGAGGTCTTCTGTGAACAAATTGTACAGCTTCAGGCCGGGCTTGACCTTAGAATCGTCTAGCTCAAGAGGGGCTGTGAGCAGCTCACGAGAAACACCCCTCATGTCAGGGATTCTCGCGCTCTTGATGTACTCCTTTGACTCTCCCAGGAGCTCGCCTGTCTTTACTGGATTGTCCGGATCCAGGGGTATCGTGCACTCCGCCGCATTGGTGTATCGGCAGACGAACTCCTCGAAGCTCAGCTTGCCATTGGTGGCTGTCCCTTCGTTCTCTTTGATCGGCTCCCCATCCAGATCAATGAGAGGATAGATAGCTCTCTGATTCTTGCCGGCCATCTCCCATAGCACCTTTGTCACAAAAGTGGAACCACGATTATAGGAGCGTAATCGTAGCTTTTATTACTATATACCTCCCTAAGTTATAGAGTATATCTATAAAACTACTTATAAACTAGAAAATACTACGTACTCTATTTTAAAAATACATACTACTTTATATTACAGTCAGCTATCTAACAGTAGGGTCTGCTAACAGAAGCTGGGGATTAACACGTAGTAACAGTACACTAGGGTTGTGGTCTAGGTCGTAAGTTATAGGCTGTATTATAGATTAGTAGTCAGAGGCTAAGGTGATTAATCTTAGACTTAATAAGTTATTTATAGTAAAGGTAAGCTAAGAGTATCCTGAGGATAAATATAAAGTTAATTACTAAAGAGCTATAGAAGTCTAACTATAAGCTAGGCTCTAGTTATATTATATATAAGTCCTAAATAGTTTCTTTATCTTATTACTAATCACTGATTAGGTACTAGTAAATGCTTAGTAATTATTAGTAAGTATTTAGTAACTCTAACTAAGCGCTTAGTAATCTATACTACTTACTTAGTCTTATGTTATTATTATATAACTAGTACTATAGTTCTTCTATTTCTAAGTAAGTCTCTGTTATTCTTATAATTCTATAGTATAAATATCTGATCCTAGCTACTTAACGCCTAAGTAGGTTATTTAGCTGTTATTCTTATTTATAGCTTATAATATTAAGTCTCTTCTCTAAAAGTCTTATTTTTAAGACTTATTATAAATAGGTTATTAGTCTTAGGTTAGAGATCTATTAATTATACTTTCTAATTTACTTATAATACTGATATTATATCAGGTTATATTTCTGAAAATCTTATAATTTCTACTCTTTGTTATTATTATTATTCCCTTAATATTATAGAGAATAGTTTCAAAGTTATGCTTTATTATTACTATTAGTCTAAGAAGTTATACTATAAAATGCTGTCTAGCTCCTTAGTTTATAGAGAGTATATTACTATAAGTAGTACTTATTATTTATATAATACTTCTAATAATATAATCTGCTAGTATTTATATAGTTTTTAAATTTATTATTATTATTTATACTAACCTATATATAATAGAGTATTTAATAGTTAAATCTTAGTATTTAGATAATAAAGAAGAAGAAACTAAGAATTATTTTAAAAGAGAATAGAAGTATTATAGAAAGTATAGGCTAAAGTGAATAAAGTACTTATAAAGTTAGATTATATTTATAAAGCTAAGTAAATAGTGTTTAAAAAAGGTTATAAAGAGACTTTAGTAATAGCTAAAGAAGAGAAAGTAGTAGAGCTTTCTTCTACTAAATCTTCTTTAGTTCTTAAAGTATAGTTAATAGATACTTTTAGTATAGTAGACCTAGATATTATTCTTAGTAACTAGAATCTAAGTATTCTAAACTTTTTATTAGGAAAGTTTTAATTAGTTTCTAGTATTCTTAGGCGAATAAATAGTTTTCTTTATTATAATCTATCTACTTTTATTAATAGTCTAATATATCTATATAGATATTTAATATATAGGTAGCTAGTAGTATTTATTAGAGGTAGTATTACTAATACTATAGGTATTATTTCTTATTCTTAGTATTATTACTAGTAGGTTATAAGTTTATCCTTTATATTAGTAATATTCTTAGCTAGTTCCTATATATTATCTTTATAACTATACTTTTTCTACTTAATAAGGTATTAGTAACCTTCTAGTTTTTTAAGGTGGTTAATAATTTATTTAACTTTATACTTTAGCTTATTGTTTTCTATAATAATAAGGTTATTTATCTATAATCTTTATAGTACTAGCTTAAGTAGTGAGATGTAGAATATTAGAAAACATTTCATTATATTAGGTAGGTTGAGTTTATAGTTAACTAGTGAAACTTTTTAGAGGATTCTAAAAAGTCTAAGTTTTTTAAAGTCTAGTTTATTATTTAGTTATTTTATTTTAATATTTTACTATATAAAGTAGATACTATCTCTCTCTTTTAAGGTTAGTCCTTTAATCCTTTATATATTAGTAAATTTCATTATTTATTATTATATAAATTTAAGTTCTTTATATATATTATCTTAGATATCCTTGATTTATTTAATTATAGTGATAGCTTTTAATATTACTAGGCTAGCTTAAGGTTCTCTATAAGTAGTTAGTTTGAATCTATAGTTAAGATAGAAAGGAGATTCTTTAGTACTTTCTCTGATTATACTATTATAAGCAAATTAGGCTATTAGTAGAAATACTACCTAATTATTCTGATTATAATTAATATAGGCGTAGAAGTAGGTTTCGAGGATCTAGTTAATTCTTTCTATTTATCTATTAGTCTGTAAGTGAAACATAGTAGATATAGCTTACTTAATACTAAGTTATAATATAATTAACTTCTAAAACTTAGAAGTAAAGATCTTATCTCTATTTAATATAATTTCCTTTAGTGTTCTATAGTTAGTAATAATATATTTAAGGAATATATAAGCAAATTCTTTAGTATTACTTACTTCTTTATATAGGATAAAGTAGGCGTACTTCGTGAGTCTGTCGATAATAATAAGAACACTATTATAGTAGACTTCTATAAAGAGTTCTCAAGACTTCAGTAGTTTGACGATAAAGTTGAGAGATATAGAGTGCTAGGCGGTTTGCAGCACAGGCAAAGGTTATAACAATCTATAAGGTTAGTGTCAGGCTAGTTATTAAACTTATGCTGAGGTTGCTACTAGGACTTACGTCCTAAGTTTAAGTTCTGCCTTTTGTCGCTTTGTTCTCTTCATTGCTTGAAAAGTTAGTTATTAATTCTAATAGTAAGTTTAGTATACTAGAGGAAGTTATTAGGTTAGTTAACTTTAATAATTTCATTTTTAACCTTATTCTTAAGTCCTTAGTAGAATATAAAGATCTTGGTCTTTTTAGTAAGGTTAAGTTAAATACTAAGTTAGTAGAAGTTAGTAGAGTAATCCTTAGGAGATTTAGTTTAGTAAAGCTATAAGAAGTCTTACTCAGCTTAATATTTCTTATTAGAGTTCTAGAAGAATAATTAGAGTATATCTTTAAATCCCTAGAAATTAGTATAGATATTATAAGTTTCTATAGTATATTTATTAAGTATTTATACTAGAAGTATTCTTCTTAGATTAGTTTAAACTATTTAAAGGCTTTTCCTTAGAAGAAAGTAGCTATATATACTACTTTCTTAGTTTAGTTAGTGAAGTCTCTATAATAAAAGTTTTAGTAGTTCTTAACCTAGATTAAGAATCCTTTAAAGGTTCTAGGGGTTCTATTATAAGTAATAGGTACACTAAGCTTAAGTTTCTGTTATCCTCTTATAAATATAGTAATAATATTAGTAGTAGCTTAGAAGGTCTAATTTTCGCTCTCTAGTTTAGCTACTTACTAAGTAACTTATTAGAAGGCTTCCTAAAGCTTATTAATAGCTTAAGCACTCTTATTAAATATACTTTATATCTACTTAATATTACTATTAGCTTTAGCTAACTATTATTTAAGTTCTTTATTATTATTATCTTCTTTTAAGTCTTCTTTTATCTTATAGTTACTAAGTTCCTAGGCTAGGTTATAAGTTACTTATCTAGTAGAGAAGCCTAGAGTAAGTGATTTAGTAGAAGTATAGGAAGATATCTTATCTATACTATTTAGTAGGTATTAATAGTTAACTTACTGAATAGAAGTAATTAAAGTGTTATAGTTAGCTATCTAATAGTAGGGTCTGCTAACAGAAGCTAGAGATTAATATATAGTAATAGTATACTAGGGTTATAGTCTAGGTTATAAGTTATAGGCTATATTATAGATTAGTAGTTAGAGGCTAAAGTAATTAATCTTAGACTTAATAAGTTATTTATAGTGAAAGTAAGCTAAGAGTATCCTAAGGATAAATATAAAGTTAATTACTAAAAAGCTATAGAAGTCTAACTATAAGCTAGGCTCTAGTTATACTATATATAAGTCTTAAATAGTCTTTTTATCTTATTACTAATTACTAATCAGGTACTAGTAAGCCCTCAGTGATTATTAGTAAGTACTTAGTAACTCTAACTAAGCGCTTAGTAATCTACACTGCTTACTTAGTCTTATCTTATTATTATATAACTAGTACTATAGTTCTTCTGTTTCTAAGTAAGTCCTTATTATTCCTATAATCCTATAGTATAAATATCTTATCCTAGCTGCCTAACACCTGAGTAGGTTGTTCAGCTGTTATCTTTATTTACAGGTTATAACACTTTAATTAAAAAAAATAAGTATTTAAAATAAAATTTAAACTTATAATTAATATATAAATATCTATAAAGTATTTATTTTTACTATTATAATATAGAAGTAATAAAGTAAAACGAGTTTATAATTATTATAAAAGTAGAACTATAATTATAAAAGCGTAATTATAGTTTTCATTACTATAACCTTATAAGTGTTATAAGTTATAACGAGTTTAAATATGTGAGCCTTACTAGCAGCCAGAGCAAGGCGACTGAAGAAGAATAATAGTAGAAGAGAGAGGGATCTTATAGTGTCAGTAGTATAAGGATGATATTATTGGAGTTATTAAGAGGATCAAAGGTAATAACTGAGAAGTTGAAAGATAGTGTGGTGCTGAGTTGTTTGTGGCTCAACTAAGAAGAGAGGGGGGATAGAAAAGTAGTTATAGCTAGCCTTTTTGCGAAGAGCAGCAGCATATAAGGAGGGAGTGTGTTTTAGGCCAAGGCACAACTCGAGATAGCAAAATCCCAATAGCAGCAATAATTAGGAACGCTTAGAACTAAGTGTCGTCAGTTTTCGAATAACTGAGAAACACACCCTTATATTATAGTTAGCTATCTAACAGTAGGGTCTGCTAATAGAAGCTGGAGATTAACATCTTAAAACAGTATACTAAGATTGTTAGTCGTAAATTATAGGCTGTATTATAGATCAGTAGTTAGAGGCTAAAGTAATTAATCTTAGACTTAATAAGTTATTTATAGTAGAGGTAAGCTGAAAGTATCTTGAGGATAAATATAAAGATATTTATAAGTTAATTGCTAAAAGGCTATAGAAGTCTAGATATAAGCTAGGCTTAGGTTATACTATATATAAGTCCTAAATAGTACCTTTTATCTATTACTAATTTCTTACTAGGTATTAGTAAGCACTTAGTAACTCTAACTAAGTCCTTAGTAATCTATATTACTTATTTAGTCTTATCTTATTATTATATAACTTATATTATAGTTCTTCTATCTCTAAGTAAGTCTTTATTATTCTTATAATCTTATAGTATAAATATCTTATTCTAGCTACTTAACGCTTAAATAGGTTATTTAGCTGTTATTCTTATTTATAAGTTATAATATCAGGTTTCCTCTCTAAAGGTCTTATTCTTAAGACTTAGTATAAATAGGTTATTAGTTTTAAATTAGAGATCTATTAATTATACTTTCTAATTTACTTATAATACTAATATTATATTAGGTTATATTCCTAAAAATCCTGCGATTTCTACTCTTTATTATTATTATTATTCTCTTAATATTATAGAGAATAGGTTTAAAGTTATACTTTATTATTATTATTAGTCTAAGAAGTTATACTATAAAATACTACTTAGCTTTTTAGTTTATAGAGAGTATATTACTATAAATAGTACTTATTATTTATATAACGCTTTTAATAATATAATCTACTAATATTTATATAGTTTTAAGAACTAGTACTTATTACCTTTGATTAATAAGTTGCAATAACTCCTATATAGAGCTAACTACTTCACAGCACTAGACCTCAAAAGTGCCTATAACCTTATTAGAATAAAGAAAGGAGAAGAATAGAAGACTGCTTTCTGAATATACAGAGGATATTTCAAGTATCTCGTTATACCTTTCAGTCTCACTAACACCTTAGCTACTTTCCAGAATATAATCAACTAAGTTCTCAGGAAGTTTATAGATATCTTTATAGTTATCTACCTCAATAACATTCTCATCTTCTCACCTATAATAGAATAATATAAGGAATATATACACTTTATACTATAAGCCTTTCAAGATGCTAAGCTCCTAGTTAAACCAGAAAAAAGCATATTCTATATATAGGAAGTAGAATACCTCAGATTCACTATCACTCCTAGACATATCAGCATATCAGAAAAGAAAGTCTAAGCTATTAAGGAATAGCCTACACTAACAAACCTCAAGGAGGTCTAAGGATTCCTCAGATTCGTCAACTTCTACTAAAAGTTCATCAGACTTTATAGGAAGATTAATACGCCTCTCACAGATCTCAGCTGCAAAGATCAACCATTTAAATAGAAAGAAGCCTAGAGCATAGCTTTCCAGATAATTAAGGACTGCATCATAAGCAAACCAGTCCTTATAATCCCCAACCTAGAAGAACAGTTCGAAGTTGAAACAGATGCCTCAGATTTCACCCTTAGAGCATAACTATCTTAAAGAGACTCAGAAGGACGCCTGCACTCCTGCACCTTCTTCTCATACAAGCTCTACAGATCAGAACTTAACTACTAAATCTATAACAAAGAACTTATAGCAATTATTAAAGCCTTCAAGGAATAGCAACCTCTACTCTTAGGAACTGTCTACTAAGTACTTATATATACTAACTATAAGAACTTAGCCTACTTCACAACTTCGAAAGAACTCAATAAACGACAAATTAGATAGTTAGAATTCCTTTCAGAATTTAATTTCCAAATTATCTACTGAAAAGGATTAGAAAACAGCAGAGCTGACGCTCTCAGCTGACAGCTAGACTATAACATCCTAGTACTAAACAAGACCCAGGTAATTCTCAAACATAACAAGAATAGAGACCTTATACCTGCTATGAAACTCTTAATAATAGCCAGATAATCTAGTGCTAGCCTGACTAGCAGACTAGATAATAAAGCAATTATAGAGTTCTATACTCAGCCAGTATATAGTTACTAAGGAATCACAAAAACCTGGAAACAACTATAACAATAGTATAGAGAAAAGGTCACTAGAGAATATATTGCAATAGCAATTAAGGATTGCAAGGTTTGCCTGAAAAGCAAACCAGCCTAACACTAACCTTATAAATTATTACAACCTTTACCTATACTGCAAACTGCCTAGCACTCTATATCACTCAACTTCATTATCAAGCTACTAAAGTCTTAAGAACCCTTTCAGGAGTCTACTTTAACAGCGTTCTTATTATTATAGACAGACTCACAAAGTATACCTATTTCATCCTATATAAGGAATTAAGTAATGCTGAAGAATTCGCCTATATATTCCTTAAATATATTATAACTAATCACAGAACCCCTAAGGAAATTATATCAGACAGAGATAAAATCTTCACTTCTAAGTTCTAGAAGTCAATCATATCACAACTTAGTATTAAGCAAGTAATATCCACTGCATTTCACCTGCAGACTGACAGACAAACAGAAAAAGTTAACCAGATCCTCAAAACCTACCTCCACACCTACATCAACTACAACTAAGATAATTAGGTAGTACTCCTACTAATAGCCTAATTTGTCTGTAACAGTATAATCAGAGAAAATATAAAAAAATCCCCTTTCTACCTTAACTATAGATTTAAACTAACTACCTATAGAGAACCTTAAGCTAGCCTAGCAGCACTTAAAGCTGTTGCTACAGTCAAACAAATCAAAGATATCTAAGACAACGCATATAAAGAACTTAAATTCATACAACAATAAATAACTAAATTCAGCAATAAATAAAGAATTAAAGAACTAACCTTAAAAGAGAGAGATAGCGCCTACTTTATACAGCAAAACATCAAAACAAAACAACTAAACAACAAACTAAACTTTAAAAAACTCAGACCTTTTAAAATCCTCTGAAAAGTTTCACCAGTCAACTACAAACTCAACCTACCCAACATAATAAAATGTTTTCCAACATTTCACATCTTACTACTTAAACCAGCACTACAAAGATCACAAATAAACAACCTCATTATTATAAAAGACAATAAACCAGAGTATAAAGTCGAACGAATTATTAACTACCTCAAAGAACTAGAGGGATACTAATACCTTATTAAGTAGAAAAGGTATAGTTATAAAGACAACATATAGGAACTAGCTAAAAACATCACTAATACAAAGGATAAACTTATAACCTACTAGCAGCAGCACTAAGAACGAGAAGTGACACTAGCAGCACTAGCAACACTACTTCTAATAAACACTACTAGTTACTAATGCATTAGACACTTATATAGACACATCAGACCACTAGCTAAAGCAGACAGACTATAATAAGGAAAACTATTTATTTGCTTAGGAACACTAGAGAATAACTAGAAATCTCTAAGAGGCACTAACTGCAAACCTCCTAACAAAGGACTAAGATCTGCAAACTCCTTGCTAATACTGAAGCTTACCTAATCAGAATTATTCTCTACACCTTAAAATTAGAAGTCACTTATAACCTACTTCTCATAAATATCTAACGCTAGAAGCATACTATCCTCCTTATTAATCTCCTGTATACCACGCTTAAAAGCCTCAGTCTAACGCTCTCTAACTAACTTCTATATCATCTAAATCTAACTTAAATAACTAGCTGCCTCAGCTATTTAAGTCTGTAAACAAGTAAACTCCTGATAAAGAGCAAGCAACTCTTCACCTGCCTTCTCTTCCTTCTCATCCTACTCTTTTTGCTATTTATTCAACCTCTATACTACAATATATCAGCAGCAACCTAACAAATATCCCAGAAGAAAAGATATATAAGTCAAAGCTACTAAGACACTATTATAAGGTTTCTTAGCCTTAATATAAGTGTAACACTAGGATAACTTCTTGCTGAAACGACAAGGGACTTTCGCCTGAAAACAATAAGTGTAAGGCATATTACTAGCTAAAGAATAAGACTTAATATATTTAATTAAAGCCTCACACTTACAATCTTTAAGCTTAGTAACAGCTGACTTCTTTTTCAATTTTTAAATGCAACCTGATATAGTGTTAGTATTATAAGTAAATTAGAAAGTATAATTAACAGACCTCTAACCTAGGACTAATAACCTACTTATATTAGGTCTTAAGGATAAAACTTTTAGAGAGGAGACCTGATGTTATAACCTGTAAATAAGGATAATAGTTAACTAACCTACTTAAGCGTTAGGCAGCTAGAACAGGACATTTATACTGCAGGATTATAGGAATAATAGGGACTTACTTAGGAACAGAAGAACTATAATATAAGTTATATAATGATAAGAAGGACTAACAGAAGATAAGCAGTCTAACAAGAGGACTAATATAGAGATAGCAGTCCACTCTCAGGGACCGCCTGGAGCTTATCAGTCCTAGGATAAAAGGAACTACTTAGGACTTATATATAGTATAACCTGAGCCTTGCTTATAGTCAGACTTCTATAGCTCTTCAGCAATCAACTTTATATTTATCTTCAGATACTTTCAGCTTACCTTCACTGCAAATACTTATTAAGTCTAAGACTGATCACTTTAGCCTCTAACTATTAATCTATAATATAAGCCTATAACTTATAACCTATAACCTAGTGTACTGTTTTAAGACGTTAATCCTTAACTTCTGTTAGTAAACCTTACTGTTAGATAGCTAACTATAATAATAAGTTGCAGGCTGCAGAAGAGAAAGTATTATATCTTTAAAAACAAAAGAAGATATAGTTTAAAAAGATAATATATGCAGTATATTGCAGTATTAATAGTGTGGGGGAGTTAGAGCAGGTGGAAAAGGAGGAGGCAGAAGCAGAACAGTATTAGTAAGAGGAGGCTTATCTCTCTTCTGCTAGTTCTAACTATCTCTCTTTAGAATTTATTAGAGATTAAGATATAGTCTATCCTGACGTAGCTTTATCTCCTTCCTTATTAGCTGAGTTCAGCCTGCTAGATTTAGCTCTAGTTGCTAGGAGGTGTAGTACTTCTGAAGCATCTGTTAGAAGTTCTAGAAGTTCTTAACAGGTTCCTATAAGTTATCTTTATATCTATATCCTTTCCACTTAATAAGATATTCTGTATTTCTATTATTATTGCAATAGTTAATAATTTATTTGACTTTATATTCTGGTTTAAGTAGTTCTATGATAATGCAATCTTTTATATGTGAACCTTATAATGCTTTTTTAAGAAGTGAAATATAAACGACTAGATAACACTTTATAATGTCTGGTAGTATAAGTTTGAAGTTGACGTTAGATACCTTTTTAATAATTTTAAAAAGTCTAAGTTTCTTGAAGTCTAACTTATTACTTAGTCGCTTTGTTTTAATGTTTCGTTAAGTGAGGTAGATGCTATCTCTCTCTTCTAGGGTTAGTCCCTCAACCCTTCGTTAGTTAGCATAGGTGCGCATGCATTCGCGCACGAATTCGAGATCTTTCAGGAGTTCTCATTGAATTTCCTTGAGCTTCTTAATATCTGCTACAGCTTTCAGTGTTGCTAGGCCTTGTCGAGGTTCTCTATAGGCTGTGGGGTTGAATCTGTAGTTAAGATAGAATAGTGATTCTCTAGTGCTTTCTCTTACTGCGCTGTTATAGGCGAACTAGGCTATTAGTAGTAGCTGAACCTAATTGTTTTGTTTGTAGTTGACATAACAGCATAAGTAGATTTCTAAGATCTAGTTAATCTGTTCTGTCTGTCTGTCCGTCTGAGAGTGAAAAGATATTAACATCTTATAATCAGATCTAAGCTGCAAAGTCAGAGACTTCCAGAACTTAGAAATAAATAACTTATCTCGATCTGATATAATCTCTTTAAGTAGCCTATACTAGCTGAGAATAATTCGTAGGAAAGTATATATAAGTGTTACAGTCAGCTATCCGACAGTAGGGTCTGCTAACAGAAGCTAGAGATTGACACGTAGTAATAGTACACTAGGGTTGTGGTCTGGATTATAGGTTGTAGGCTGTATTATAGATCGGTAGTCAGAGGCTAAGGTGATCAGTCTTAGGCTCAACAAGTCATTTGCAGTGAAGGTAAGCTGAAAGTATCCTGAGGATAAATATAAAGTTGATTGCTGAAGAGCTATAGAAGTCTGACTATAAGCCAGGCTCAGGTTATACTATATATAAGTCCTGAATAGTTCCTTTGTCTTATTGCTGATCACTGATCAGGTATTAGTGAGCGCTCAGTGATTGTTAGTGAGCGCTTAGTAACTCTGACTGAGCGCTTAGTAATCTACACTGCTGCTCAGTCTTATCTTATTATTATATGACTTGTACTATAGTTCTTCTGTCTCTAAGTAAGTCCCTGTTGTTCCTGTGATCCTGCAGTATAAATATCCTGTCCTAGCTGCCTAACACCTGAGTAGGTTATTCAGCTGTTATCCTTGTTTATAGGTTGTAATATCAGGTCCCCTCTCTAAAGGTCTTATCCTTAAGACCTATTATAAGTAGGTTGTTAGTCCTAGGTTAGGGAGCTGTTAATTATGCTTCCTGATTTACTTATAATGCTGACACTATATCAGGTTGCGTTCCTGAAAATCCTGCGATTTCCACTCTTCGTTGCTACTGTTGTTCTCTCAACATTGCAGAGAATAGTTTCAAAGTCATGCCTTGTTATTGCTGTTAGTCTAAGAGGTTATGCTGCAAAATACTGCCTAGCTCTTTAGTCTATAGAGAGTATATTGCTATAGGCAGTACTTGTCGTTTATATAATGCTTCTGATAATGCGATCTGCTAATGTTTATATAGCTTTAAGCTTGTTATAATTGTTTATACTAACCTATATATAGTAGAGCGTTTAATAGTTAAATCTTAGCGTTTAGATAATAAGGAGGAAGAAACTGAGGAGTTATTTTGAAAGAGAATAGAGGCGCTATAAAAAGCGCAGGCTGAAGTGAATGAGGCGCTTGCTAAGTTAGATTATATTTGTAAGGCTAAGTAAATAGTGTTTAAAAAAGGTTATAAAGAGACTTTAGTAGTAGCTGAAGAGGAGGAGATAGCAGAGCCTTTTCCTGCTAAGTCTTCCTTAGTTCTTAAGGCGCAGTTAATAAGTGCTTTTAGTATAGTAAACCTAGATACTATCTTTAGCGATTAGAATCTAAGTACTTTAAACTTTTTATTAGGGGAGTCCTAGTTAGTTTCAGGTGTTCCTAAGCAAATAAATAGTTTTCTTTATCTTAGTCTGTCTGCTTTTATTAGTAGTCTGATATACCTATATAAGTGTCTGATATATAAGTAGCTAGTAGTATTTATTAGAGGTAGTGTTATTAGTGTTATAGGTGTTATTTCTTGCTCTTAGTATTGCTGCTAATAGGTTGCAAGTTTATCCTTTACATTAGTAATGTTCTTAGCTAGTTCTTATATATTATCTTTATAACTATACTCTTTCTATTTAATAAGGTATTAGTATCTTTCTAGTTCTTCAAAGTGGTTAATAATTCGTTCGACTTTATACTCTGGTTTATTATCTTTTATAATAATAAGGTCGTTTATCTGCAATCTTTATAATGCTAGTTCGAGTAATAAGATGTAGAATATCAGGAAACATTTTATTATGTTAGGTAGGTTGAGTTTATAGTTAACTAGTGAAACTTTTCAGAGGATTTTAAAAGGTCTAAGTTTTTTGAAGTCTAGTTTGTTATTTAGTTGTTTTTTCTTGATGTTTTGCTGTATAAGATAGGCGCTATCTCTCTCTTTCAAGGTTAGTCCCTTAATCCTTCGTTTATTAGCGAATTTTATTATTTATTGTCGTATAAATTTGAGTTCTTTATATGTGTTGTCTTAGATATCCTTGATTTGTTTGATTGTGGCAACAGCTTTTAATGCTGCTGGGCTGGCTTAGGGTTCTCTGTAAGCAGTTAGTTTGAATCTGTAGTTAAGATTGAATAGGGATTCCTTGGTGCTTTCTCTGATTGCACTGTTATAGGCAAATTAGGCTATTAGTAGGAGTACTACCTAATTATCTTAGTTATAGTTAACATAAGTATGGAGGTAGGTTTTAAAGATCTAGTTAATTTTTTCTGTTTATTTGTTAGTCTGTAGGTGAAATGCAGTAGATATAGCTTGCTTAATACTGAGTTATAATATAATTAACTTCTAAAACTTAGAAGTGAAGATCTTATCTCTGTCTGATATAATTTCCTTAGGTATGCTATAGTTAGCAATAATATACTTAAGGAATATATAGGCGAATTCTTCAGCATTGCTTGCTTTTTTATATAGGATAAAGTAGGTATATTTTATAAGTCTGTTAATAATAATAAGAACGCTGTCAAAGTAGACTCTTATAAAGAGTTCTTAAGACTTCGGTAGTTTGATGATGAAGTTAAGTAATATAGAGTGCTAGGTGGTTTGTGGCACAGGCAAAGGTTATAATAATCTATAAGGTTAGTATCAGACTGGTTTGCTTTTCAGGCAAACCTTATAATCCTTAATTGCTATTGCGATATATTCTCTAGTAACCTTTTCTCTATATTGTTGTTGTAGTTATTTCTAGGTTTTCGTGATTCCTTGGTAACTATATGCAGGTTGAGCGTGGAACTCTATAATTATTTCAGCGTCTAGTTTGCTAGTTAGGCTAGCTGTAGATTGTCTGGTTATTATTAAGAGTCTGGTTGCTAGTACTAGGTCTCTATTCTTATTATGTTTGAGAATTACCTGGGTTTTGTTTAGTACTAGGATGTTATAGTCTGGTTATCAGCTAAGGGTATCAGCTCTGCTGTTTTCTGATCCTTTCCTATAGATGATTTAGAAGTTGAATTCCGAGAGGAATTCTAACTATCTGATTTATTGTTTGTTGAGCTCTTTTAAAGTTGTGAAGTGTGCTAAGTTCTTGTGATTAGTGTATATAAGTATTTAGTGGATAGTTCTCGAAAGTAGAGGTTGCTATTCTTTGAAGGCTTTAATAATTGCTATGAGTTCTTTGTTATGTATTTAGTAGTTAAGTTCTGATCTGTAGAGTTTGCAAGAGAAGAAGGTGCAGGGGTGTAGGCATCCTTTTGAGTCTCTCTGGGATAATTATGCTCTAAGAGCGAAATCTGAGGCATCTATTTCGATTTTGAACTGTTTTTCTAGGTTAGGGATTATTAGGACTGGTTTGCTTGAGATATAGTCCTTAATTATTTAGAAAGCTATGCTTTAGGCTTCTTTCTATTTAAATAGTTGATCTTTGCAGCTGAGGTCTGTGAGAGATATGTTGATCTTTCTGTAGAGTCTGATAAATTTTTAATAGAAGTTAATAAATCTGAAGAATCCTTAGACTTCCTTAAGGTTCGTTAGTATGGGCTATTCCTTGATAGCTTAGACTTTCTTTTCTGATATGCTGATATATTTAGGGGTAATTATAAATCTGAGATATTCCACTTTTTATATATAGAATATGCTTTTTTCTGGTTTAACTAGGAGTTTAGCATCTTAAAAAGCTTGCAGTATAAGGTGTATATATTCCTTATATTATTCTATTATAGTTAAGAAGATAAGGATGTTATTAAGGTAGATAACTATAAAGATGTTTATAAACTTTCTGAGAACTTAGTTAATTATATTCTAGAAAGTAGCTGAGGTGTTAGTGAGACTGAAGAGTATAAAAAGATATTTAAAATATTCTCTATATATTTAGAAAGCAGTCTTCTATTCTTCTCCTTTCTTTATTCTGATAAGGTTATAGGTATTTTTAAGGTCTAGTGCTGTAAAGTAGTTAGCTTTATAAAGGAGTTATTACAACTTATTAATTAGAGGTAATAAGTATTAGTTCTTAATTATTATTTCGTTAAGCATTCAGTAGTTAATATATAGTTATAGTTTGCTGTTCTTCTTAGGTATAAACAGGATTAAACTTCTTACTAGTAATATTAATTCTCTGATATAGCCTTTCTCAAGGTTTTTATCGAGGTACTTATTAAAGGCTTCTATTTCTGTTAGGTTAAGTCTGTAAATTTTATTGAATTTAGGCTCTTTCCCCTCCTTAATAGGGATTTTATAATCGAAATTCGTGTATAGAGGCAGTCTAGTTTCCAGTTCAGCTGCGAAGAGTTTCTTATAAACTCTGTATTCTTCTGGAATAGACAGAAGTAGATCGTTCTTTTGTTCGAGATCCATCGTTTTCAGTAGTTATAATACAGCTTCTTTTGCTTTGAGGTAGCAGATATATTATATTGCTGCTCTATGTTCTATGAATCTGTTTGAGGCCTGGGTTCTGCAGGGCTGCTCAGGGACTAGATTATCGTTGTTCTAATAGAGTTAGCCTGTTCTCTAATCTATCCATAAGTTGTTCTTCTCAAGCTATAGTATCCCTAACACAATGTTATATACACTAAGTTCAGCAATATCAAATTAGAGTTGTTTGTTTTAATCTAGGTAACTTATCTTAAGGAGTGTAGTCTTGTTTTTAATAGTTCCTCCTTCGTACTAGACTTATTCTCTTTCTATATTGCTGAGCTGGTATATATGTTTCTTTCCTTGCTATAGTACTTATAATTAGTTCACTGCTTAGGGTGATATAAAATTTCCTTCTGTTCTGCTGTTAATCATAGTAATAGCAGTATTATTATTAACTATTACTGCAAGTTACAGATATATCTTCTGGTCTAAGGATGCTAGATATATAGACCTTATTATTATTACCTATTATAGTCCTTTATTAGTAGGCAAGTCTAGTTTTTTAACTGCTCTGATTATCTGGGGTAAGTGATCTGCTTTCCTTCCTGTTATGCCTTAGTGAGGCTGTTCTCTCTGATTCTTATATAGGGGATGCTAGGTCTGTTTCAAAGGGTTCTCTATGCCTGAGCCTTATCTTAGTAGTGAATCAGGCATACGTCTTATTAGCATTTGTCCTATTTTATGCGTTGGTCGTAGGTACACTTCATAGGATATTATTAGCTGGGAGTGAATATAGCGATGTTGTTGTCGAACTTTCTGAGTTCCTATTCTGTGAGAGTGTGTGTTATGTAGATGTTTTGTATAGGGGTGTCGTTATACCTTCTGGGTTGAAAGTGGTGGTCATGCTTATCTCCTATATGAATTTCGCAGTGGTCGAAGAAACATTATGCCTAAAAGAGGTATTAGTAGTTCGGGTTAGTGATCCTAAGGTAGGGGTGATCTTTAATCCTGAGTTTAGGGGTGTAGTGCGTTCTTAGTCCTATGTTTAGTATACTGTACAGTTTAATGAACTGTTTATTGCTGTGTTGGTTGATTTGCTTATATGCAATCTGTTTAGATATGTCGTCTTTTTCAGGTTCCTCTTCAGAGCTAGTGTCGTCCATACTAGGGGTGAGCCTATAAGTAATCTCTGCCTGAGCATGTTATTAAGCAACATCATAAGGTTCATCCGAGTTATAGGAGGATTCTTCTCCTTCACTAAAAGTCTAGCTGCTAGTGAAGCTGAGAAGTTGTTGTTTGGTCAGGGGGTTGCGTTGAGTTTTAGGTTCTTTATTAGATTCCTTTTTAACTTGTTCTTTAGTAGAACAGTTTAAGGTGTTATAGAGGATTTATCCTTATGTGTTAGTGATGTATAGTAATAGCATGCTGATAAGTTCGAGCTGTTATATTTGAAGTATCTTATTAAGCTGTTCTATAGTTTTCCTAACTATTTTGCTGTATAATTATAAAGCTATTATAAAGGTTTTAGTTTTAACTTCAGAGATAGTTATATTATAACTAGTCTTTCTGCAGTTTAGGTTGTTAGGCTAGTATTCTAAGGCTTCTTTACTGCTATAGTGCGTGAAACATTCGTTATTATAACATCCTATCTATAAGAAGGATATATAGAGGATCTTAGTTGCTATGCTGATTTGCTTAGTCTGCTTAGATACTAGTTTCTAGTTAAGCTTCTTAGGTTGTCTATAGTCTCTAGCAATATATCTTATTTTTTCACAGTTATAGCATTTAAGGTTCTAAGGCTTCTTATTATTATTCTTAGTAGCTAAGCTGAGATCTATAAGTCTGCTGTATTATCTGTGAGCAGTGCTTTATTAATTATTATTCCAGTTATTACAGGGTTTGTTATTGTTCTGCTGGTTGTTAAATTTATGCTGGGGTTGCTATTAGTACTTACGTCCTAAGTTTAGGTTCTGCCTTTTGTCGCCTTGTTCTCTTTGTCGCTTGAAGAGTTAGTTATTAATCCTAATAGCAAGTTCAGCGTACTAGAAGAAGTTATCAGGTTAGTCAATCTTAATAATTTCATCTTTGACCTCGTCCTTAAGTCCTTAGTAGAATATGAAGATCTTAGTTTCCTTAGTAAGGTTGAGTTAGATGCTGAGTTATTTGAAGTTAGCAGAGTAGTCTTTAGCAGACTTAGTCTGTTATAGCTGTAAGAGGTCTTGTTCAGCTTGTTGTTTCTCGTTAGGATCCTGGAAGAGTGAACGAAGTGCGTCCTTGAATCCTTAGAAATTAGCATAGATATTACAGGTTTCCATAGTATATTTGTCGAGGGTTTCGCACTGAAGGTATTCTTTCTAGATAGGTTCAAACTACTTGAGGGCTTTTCTTCAGAGGAAAGTAGCTGCGTGTACTACCTTCTCAGTTTAGTTAGTGAAATCTCTATAATAAAAGTTCTAGTAGTTCTTAACCTGGATTAAGAATCCTTTGAGGGTTCTAGGAGTTCTATTATAAGTAATAGGTATGCTGAGCTTGAGTTTCTGTTGTCTTCTTACAGGTATAGTGATAATGTTAGCAGCAGCCTGGAGGGTCTGATTCTCGCTCTCTAGCTTAGCTGCCTGCTAGGTGACTTATTAGAAGGCTTCCTAAAGCTTATTAATAGCTTGGGCGCTTTCGTTGAATATGCCCTGCATCTGCTTGATGTTGCTGTTAGCCTTAGCTAACTGTTGTTTAAGTTCTTTATTATTGTCGTCTTCTTCTAAGTCTTCCTTTATCTTATGGTTGCTAAGTTCCTAGGCTAAGTTGCGAGTTGCTTGTCTAGCAGAGGAGCCTGGGGTGAGTGATTTAGCGGAAGCGCGAGAAGACATCTTGTTTATACTGTTTAGTAGGTGTTAATAGTTAACTTACTAAACAGGAGCAATTAAAGTGTTATAGTCAGCTATCTGATAGTAGGGTCTGCTAACAGAAGCTAGGGATTAACACGTAGTAACAGTATACTAGAGTTATAGTCTGGATTATAAGTTGTAGGCTGTATTATAGATCAGTAGTCAGAGGCTAAAGTGATCAGTCTTAGGCTTAATAAGTTATTCGCAGTGAAAGTAAGCTGAAAATATCCTGAAGATAAATATAAAGTTGATTGCTGAAAAGCTATAGAAGTCTGACTATAAGCTAGGCTCAGGTTATACTATATATAAGTCCTGAACAGTTCCTTTATCTTATTGCTGATTACTGATCAGGTATTAGTAAGCGCTCAGTAATTGTTAGTGAGCGCTCAGTAACTCTGACTGAGCGCTCAGTGATCCACACTGCCTGCTCAGTCTTATCTTATCATCACGTGACTTATACTATAGTTCTTCCGTCTCTGAGTGAGTCCCTGTTGTTCCTGTGGTCCTGCAGTATAAATGTCCTGTCCTAGCCGCCCGACGCCTGAGTAGGTTGTTCAGCTGTTATCCTTGTTTACAGGTCGTAACAGCAAGGTCTTCAGCAGTGCTTAACTCTATATAGGGGATGAAGTAGGCATATTTAGTAAGCTTATTAATAATAACTAGCATGCTGTTATACTAGACCTTAGTTATAAGTTCTTATGACTTTAGTAACTTAGTGATAAAGTCTAGCAAGATAGATTGCTATGCTTTTTAGAGCACTAGCATTAGCTGTATCTTACTATAAGGCTGATATTAGCTAGGTTTGCTTTTCGCGCAAACCTTATAATCCCTAATTACTAAAGATACTTCTTATCTTATAGCTGTCTTATTATAATATTATTATATATATTTCTATGTCTTAGTTACACCTAGGTGTCTATATGCGCGCGCAGCGTGTATTTCTATGATTTGCTCAGGAGATATTTTTCTAGTTATGCTAGTACTGCCTCTTCTAGCTATTATTAGGAGTTTAGCTGCAGGTACTAGGTTCCTGTTCTTATCTTCCTTAAGGATGACTTAAGTCTCTTCTAGTACTAGGATGTTATAATCTGATTATCTGCTGAGCATATCTGCTCTGCTATTTTTATTTCCTTTTCTATAGATAATTTCAAAGTTAAATTCAGAAAGGAATTCTAACTATCTCACTTATTGTTTGTTTAGGACTTTTGAGGTTATGAAGTGTGAGAGGTTTTTATGATCTGTATATACCTTGACAGTATGTTTTATTCTTAATAGCTAGGGTCTCTATTCTCTGAAAGCTTTAATAATTGCTATAAGTTCCTTATTATAGATCTAGTAGTTAAGCTCTAGTCTACTGAACTTCTTTAATATAAAGGCAACTAGTTATAGCTTCTTATTGCTGTCTTGTTATCTAAGCTGAGCGCCTATAGCAAAGTCTGAGGCGTCAGTCTCAAGCTTAAAAGGCTTGTCTGGGTTAGGAATATATAGGATGATGTCTTCTTCTATATGTTGCTTGATTTGCTTGAAGTCTTTCTAGTGTTCGTTTATCTATTCGAATGGTTGATCTTTTTTCGTGAGATCTTGTAACTTGCGGCTGGATCTAGCAAAGTTCTTAATAAATTGTTAGTAGAAGTTGACGAATCTAAGAAATAATTATATGTCTTTCATATATATAGGTGTTAGCTAGTTTATAACTGCTTAAATCTTGTCTTTAGATATATATATAATTCCAGGTGTGATAGTGAATCCGAGGAATTCAACTTCTTGTTAGTGGAACTTGCTCTTAGCTGGTTCTATAAGGAGTTTGGCTTCCTATAGGGCTCGTAGGACTTTATAAACATGCTTCTTATATTCTTCAAGTGTTTTAGAGAAGATAAGGATATTATTAAGATAGATAATAATAAAGCTGTCTAGATATTATTATAAGACTTAATTAATTATTATCTGGAATATTGCTGGTGCGTTAGTAAGTCTAAAAGGCATTACGAGGGTCTCGAAATATCCTCGCTATGTTCGGAATGCTGTCTTCCACTCGTCTCCCTCCTTTATACAGATTAGGTTATAAGCTCCTTTAAGATCAAGGGCTGTAAACTAATTCACACTATATAAGAGGTTTTATAGCTTAGAGATAAGCAGTAGGAGGTAGCAGTTCTTAATAGTAGCATTATTAAGTTTTTAATAGTCAACACATAACTATTTCTTGCTGTTTTTCTTCAGTATAAACAGGACTAGATATCCTGCTAGTGATATAAAAGGTCTGATATATCCTTTTTATAGGTTTTCCTTAAGATAAGTATTAAGTGCTTCTATTTCTTCTTAGTTAAGTCTATAGATTAGCTTAAAAGTCAGCTCTCTGCCTGACTTCAGCTTAATTTGATGATTATAGCTGCTATATTCTAGTAGTCCAGTCTTAAGTTCTTCTGCAAACAATTTATTATAGACCTAGTATTCTTCTGGGATAGACAGAAGTCGATCTTCCTTATCAATCTGTGTTATTGCTAACATCCTAGCCTCTCTATCCTTCACCCTGAAGTACAGTAAATACTTCGTAGCTGTAGTTATCTTCTCCAGCTTGTTTAAAGCGCTCTGTTATAGCAGCTGCTCAGTAACTAAGTCGTAGTCCTAATAGAGTTAGCTAGTTCTCCAATCTATCTATAAGTTGTTCTTTTATAACTATAGTATCCCTAAGATAACATCCTAGTCTCCTATCTCCATAATATCAAGGTTAATCCATTCATCATAGCCATAACATAGCAGTTAGAATTACGCTGTCTCGCAGTATATTATACCTCTGCTATACTAGACATATTCCCCTTCAACGGTTCGTAGTAGGTATAGTTTTTCCTTTTTACCCTATATAATCTTCTGTTGATTCACAATTCGTAGTGAGATAAAGTTTCTTTATGCTCTGCAGTTGATTAGCGCGGTAGCTTTCTTCCTATTCAAGGTAATCTCGCAGTAGAGGTATGCCTCTTCTTCTGCTGTTATACCTGCTATTACTAGATATAGGGACTTTGTTATATCTGCCTGTCGTCATCCTATCTCAGTAGGCAAGTCTAGTTTTTTGACTGCTCAGTGCCTCCAGTTCTCTTAATCTTCTTGTCCTGCTGTCTAGCTTTCTGCATTAGGCTTTCCCTAGTTGTCAGGGTTAGTAGCAAGGCTTTGCTGTTCTCTTAGAATTTAATTTATCATCTCCAAGCTCTTATCTTCCTGATATAGTGAACTTAGTACTAATTATTTCTGCATTCTTGCCATGCTATTATTATATTATTAACGCATCTCATAGGATAGTTAAGGCTAGGCGTAAATATAGCGATATTATCTTCTGAAAAGTGTTATAGATCCTATATAAGTAGTTATTCGTCTGTATAGACTTATAGGACAGGCTGTCCTCTATATCTTTATAAGTAGAATCTTAAGTTATACTTATTTAATATATAGACTAAGCAGTAGTCTATAAAGCATTATCCTTAAAAAAGCTTATAATGCTCTTAGTACTAGTAGTTAAGGATAGAGTTATCTCTTTCAACTTATATTAGTGCGAGGAGATTTCTTCTGTTCTCCTTATTAGCTCTATATAGCTATACTATTTAGTAGTTATTTATAGGGTTGATCTCTTAGTATTCTAACTGTCTGGATAAGTCTTTATCCTCTTCTTCTTCAGATATAATGCTTTTAATATTAAATATTATCTAGGAGACTTATTATTTAAGTAGAAGGTCTACTTATCCTTCTAAGATTAAGAGAGTGAGATTAGTTTCTTAGATAGGTTTCTTACTAGCTTATTCCTTAGTTTCCTGGTTGATTTGTTAAATACTGTGAAGGTCTCCTTAGGCATACTGTCTCTATTCGACGTATACTTATAAAGCTCTAATCTGTTATTACTAGTAGATATAGTTCAGTTCTTCCAGGCTTCATTCCTAGCATAACTTAATAGCTTCCTAGAGTCTGCCGATCTTAATAACATTATCTATCTCTAGGTTGTTCATAAGCTATGCTAGTTCAAGTTGCTAGCTTCTTAATATCTTATTAAGCTGTTCTGCAGGCTTGCAGGCAATCTTGCTGTTTCTCTTATATCCTACAGCAAGAGTTCATTTGTTTATAAGCCTTATAATATTATATCCTGATCAGTTAGTAAGTTCCTTAAGGTACTATCCTGTATATTCTTTAGCATCTGCATGTGTTCTACAGTAATTGTTGAAACAGGTAGTCTAACTGAATTATTTATGAGGAACTTCCTTTGTTATAATGTTGGCTTATTATAGTTGTTCAGGTATAGGTTTGAATTATTCTTTCTTAGGAGATCTGCATTCGTTCGCTAGATGTCCCTTTCTTTAGCAGTTAAAGCAGGTGATATGTTTCTTCCAGTTGTTGTTCCTAGGTATATCTCAGTTGTTGCCTTTCTGGGCTATACTGAGGTCTATAGGTCCACTATAATATCTATAAGCAGTGCTGTTGCGTTTAATATGCTGGTTATTATTATAGTACCTAGGCTGCTATTAGTACTTGCAGCCGGAGTTAGCAGGTTATTATCGTTCACCTTTCTCCTTACGTCGTTTATATAGTTAGTTATTAATCTTAATAATAAGCTTAGTATATTAGAGGAAGTTATTAGGTCTATTAACCTTAATAATTTCATCTTTAACTTCATCCTTAAGGTTATTATAGAATATAAAGATCTTACCTTTGTTAGTAAGGTTCAGCTAGGCGCAGATTTATTAGAATTCTGCAGTATAATCCTTAGCTAACTTAATTTGCTTAAGGCGAAGCAAGTCTTATTCAGCTTATTATTTCTTATCAAGGTCTTAAAATAGAGACTTCAGGGCGGACTCAAAGCCCTGGAAGCTGTTAAAGATATCTCTGACTTCAGTAGAGTATTTCTTAAGTGTCTCCTTATTAAGGTATTTTTCAAGGAAAGGTTCGAACTATTAGAGGGCTTATCCTTTAAGAAAGATAGATATATAAATAACTTTCTTAGTTTTATTCTTAAAGTTGCTGTAATAAAAGTTCTAATAGTTCTTAACTTAGATAAAGAATCTCTTAAAGTGTCCTAAAGTTCTATTAAACAGGTTAGGAGAGTTAAGTTAAAGCTTCTCTCATCCTTCTATAATAGGAGTAGTAATAATATTACTAGCAGCTTAGAGAGTGTTAACTTCAGCCTATAGCTCTTTATTACCCTTATTCTTATTATTAAGCTGAGTACTAAGCTGGTTAATAAGGTCCTAAAGTTCTTTCATCTCATTCTTAATTTTAACAGTTTCCGCAAAGCTGCGTTCAATTCTCTTAGCGTCGTTACAGGTGAGAGTAACCGCATCATCATCATTAATATCTTATATCTCAGCCTCGCCTAGTTCCTAGGCTAAATTATTAGCTAGCTGCTTACTTAGGCTGTTAGAGTTATTAGATAGTCCTAGGGTAGGTGACTTAACAGAGGCGCAAGAAGATATCTTGTCTAAATACTGTTTAGTAGGTGTCAAAGGTTAACTTACTGAACAAGAGCAATCAAAATATTACAGTTAGCTAATCTAATAGTAGGGTCTGCTAACAGAAGCTGAGAGATAATACTAATAAATAGTAATATATTATTATAGGGTTGCTAGCATGGTTCTAAATAGATCAGAGTCTTAAGAGTTATAATGATCAGTTATAATCCTAATAAGATATTCACAGTATAAGATATGCTGAAAGTATCTGAGGGATAAATATAAAGTTGATTACTGAAGAGCTATGGAAGTCTGTCCTTAAGGCAGGCTTAAGTCTATCCTATATACAAGTCCTGAACAGTTCCTTTGACGTTAGATAGCTAGGATAGCTTATATCCAACATATCCATAGATAGCCAGGATAGCTCATATCCAACATATCTATCTTTGTCCTGTATCCATACTGTTCCTGAGGTCACATAACCTGTACCATAGTTCTTCCTTTCCAAGGATTCCTGGTTACACCTGTGTCACTGCTTATATATATCCTGCGTTAGCTGCTAAGATCCCAGGCGGGGTTGTTCCAACGCGTTATGTCTAACGGGTCGTAACAATATTATTTTACTACTTTATAATAAGTAGATCTATCTAAAGCTTCGGTTTTATAAGGCTACTTAGAAACTAAATTATTATTATCCTAATAAAATTAGCTTATTCTCTAATCTATCTATAAGTTATTCTTCTTAAGCTATAGTATTCCTAATATAATATTATATATACTAAGTTTAGTAATATTAAATTAGAGTTATTTATTTTAATTTAAGTAACTTATCTTAAAAAGTATAGTTTTATTTTTAATAGTTCTTTTTTTATATTAAACTTATTTTCTTTCTATATTACTAAGTTAGTATATTTATTCCTTTTTTTACTATAGTAGTTATAATCTATTTATTACTTAGGGTAATATAAAGTTTATTTTAACTCTACTATTGATAAGTATAATAGTTATAATATTATTAGTAGTAACTACTAGCTATAAATATACTTTCTAGTCTAAAGATACTAGATATAGACTTTATTATTATTACCTATCTTAGTCCTTTATTAGTAAGTAAGTCTAGTTTTTTAACTACTCTAGTTATCTAGAGTAAATAATTTATTTTCTTTTCTATTATACTTTTATAAGGTAATTCTCTTAGAATTAGAGCCTTAGAAAGTTTAGTCTTTCTTATAGAAGTCTATAAGCCTTAGCCTTCTAAACTATATATATAAAGTATTTATCTTTTTAGTATTCTTCCTATTTTATATATTTATTATATATCTTATAGGGTATTATTAGCTAGAAGTGAATATAGTAATATTCCTATTAAATTTCCTAAGTTTCTACCTAGTAAAGATATATATAGTATAAATATTCTATATAGAGGTATTATTATACTTTTAAAGCTAAAAATAGTAGTTATATTTATCTCCTATATAAATTTCATAGTAATTAAAGAAGTATTATACTTAAAAGAGATATTAATAGTTAGAATTAGTAATTTAGAAGTAGAAGTAATCTTTAGTCCTAAGTTATAAAGTATAGTATATTCTAGGTCTCCTATTAGGTATATTATAGAGTTTAAGGAATTATTTATTATTATATTAATTAACCTATTTATATATAATCTATTTAGATATATTATCTTTCTTAGGTTCCTCTTTAGAGCTAATATTATCTATACTAGGAGTGAATCTATAAGTAATTTCTACCTAAGCATGTTAGTAGGTAATATTATAAAGTTTATTTAAATTATAAAGTAAGTTTTCTCTTTCTTTAAAAGTCTAGTTATTAGTAAGCTAAGGATTTATTACTTAGTTAAGAGGTTATATTAGTATTCAAGTTCTTTATCTAAATCTTCTCTAGATTTGAATTCCCTGATTTGTTTTACTTTATACTGAATTTAAGCTTCAGAGTTTTTAATTTTTTATTAGGTTTCTTAGTTATAACTTATAAAGTTATTATAAGTAACTCGTCTTTATATATTAGTAATATACAGAGTTAGTAAGTTCACTAGTTTGAATTATTATACTTAAAGCGTCTTATTAAGTTATCTAGTAGTTTTTCGAATTATTTTACTATTTACTTATAAAGCTATTATAAAAGTTTTTGTTTTAACTTCTAAGATAGTTATATTATAACCTGTTCTTTTACAGTCCAGGTTACTAAACTAGTATTTTATAGCTTCTTTATTACTATAGTAAGTAAAGTATTTATTATTATAGTATCTAGTTTATAATAGAGATATATAGAGTGTTTTAATTACTATACTAACTTATTTAGTTTGTTTAGATATAGATTTCTAACTAAGTTTTTTAGGCTATCTATAATCTTTAGTAATATATCTTATTTTTTTATAGTTATAATATTTAGAGTTCTATAGTTTTTTATTATTATTCTTAGTAGTAGTACTAAGGTTTATAGGTTTACTATATTATCTATAGAAAATACTCTATTAAATATTATTCTAGTTATTATAAGGTCTGTTATTATTCTACTAGTTATTAAACTTCTACTAGAGTTACTACTAATATTTACAGCCTAAGTTCAGGTTTTAGTATTTATTACCTTATTCTTTTTATTATTTAAAGAGTTAGTTATTAATCTTAATAGTAAGTTTAGTATATTAGAAGAAGTTATTAAGTTAATTAACCTTAATAATTTTATCTTTAACTTTATCTTTAAGTTTTTAGTAGAATATAAAGATCTTAGTTTCTTTAGTAAAGTTAAGTTAGATATTAAGTTATCTAAAGTTAGTAAAGTAGTTCTTAGTAGACTTAGTCTATTAAAGCTATAAAAAGTCTTATTTAGCTTATTATTTCTTATCTAGGTTTTAGAAAAGTAAATAAAATATATCTTTAAATCCTTAGAAACTAGTATAGATATTATAAGTCTCTATAATATATTTATTAAAGGTTTTATATTTAAAGTATTTTTCTTAGATTAGTTTAAACTATTAGAAAGCTTTTCTTTAAAAATAAGTAGCTATATATACTACTTTCTTAGTCTTATTAGTAAAATCTTTATAATAAAAGTTCTAGTAGTTTTTAACTTAGATTAAGAATCTTTTAAAGGTTCTAGAGGTTCTATTATAAGTAATAGATATACTAAGCTTAAGTTTCTATTATTTTCTATAGAGAAGTATAATAATAATATTGATAATAGCTTAGAAAGTATTATTCTATTCTCTTAGCTAGAGAACTTCGTTTTTAAGATTTAGGATATATTAAAGTCTATTACTAAGTTCTTAGATTATTCCTTTAAATCTTTAAAGTTTAGTAGTAGTATTATTATATATTTCCTAGATTTTAGCGATATTTTTATCTCTTTTCTTAACTTAGTTCTAGAGTTTATTATAGGTTTTTTTTTTAAAATAACTTTATTATCTAAATTAATTATTATTAGGGTTTTTTAAGTTCTTTAACTAGGTTTTTAACTAGTTATTTAGAAGAAGTAAAGCTTTCTAAAGTAAGTAATTTAGTAGAAATATAAAAAGATATTCTATACTATTAATAAGTATTAATAGTTAACTTACTAAATAGAAGTAATTAAAATATTATAATTAGCTATCTAATAGTAAGGTTTACTAATAGAAGCTAGAGATTAATATCTTAAAATAGTATACTAAAGTTATTAGTTATAAGTTATAAGCTATATTATAGATTAGTAGTTAGAAGCTAAAGTAATTAATCTTGGATTTAATAAGTTATTTATAGTAAAAATAAATTAAAAGTATTTTAAGGATAAATATAAAGTTAATTACTAAAGAGCTATAAAAGTCTAACTATAAACTAAGCTCTAGTTATACTATATATAAGTCTAAATAGTACTTTTTATCTAGTTACTATTCTTAATCCTAATCGAGTCTACTTTTTAATTATATAGAATCTATATATACTAAGGATAGCCTCTATATTCTAAATATATAAATCTAATCTCTTATTTTATTATTATATAACTTATACTATAATTCTTCTATTTCTAAGTAAGTCTCTATTATTTCTATGTTCCTATAGTATAAA
The DNA here is from genome assembly GCA_018853505.1 of Colletotrichum camelliae. NCBI lineage: Eukaryota > Fungi > Ascomycota > Sordariomycetes > Glomerellales > Glomerellaceae > Colletotrichum > Colletotrichum camelliae. The sequence continues at coordinate 1,430,660 of JAELVL010000001.1, forward strand.
TATCCTGTTCTAGCTACCTAACGCCTGAGTAGGTTGTTTAGCTGTTATCTTTGTTTATAGGTTGTAATATATAGTTACTATAACTTAGTTATAGTGAATAGAAGTAGTTTATTAAATATATAGGGGGTAGTTAGAGTAATAGGGACTTATTATATATCCTTAGTTATATAAATCTATACTATATAGTTCTTTATAAAATATGTTTCCTTGCTATACAGAGAACAATGCCCTGAACATTGCTTCTTTCCCGCAAAAATACTTTTGCATCATCCCTAGGCCGAATTAGCCATAGCAAAGGGGTGTTTGTTATCATCAAGATAATCAAGATTGGTTTACATTTTATAGTGACAGTTTATAATGTGTTTCAATTGTAATGCTAGTTGTATGGCAATGCAGTGCTATCCATGTACGCAGTATTTCCACTTAATGGTGTTCAGGTATCGTCCGCCGATCAACGGTGAACTCCGAGACGTTGGCACAATCATAGTTCCTCCTGCAAAGCACCACCCTGGGGCAGCTTGAACCCACCCGGAACCTGGGTCTGGAAAACCTGTTTGGGATCATACTTTCTGCTCGTGGCAATCAGCTGCTCCAGTGTGCTGGGACTGCGACGAAGAAGCGGGTTCTGCCAGCTTTCAGCGTAGGTTGCCTGGAGGTAGCTGCGGTACACGCCCATCTCCTTTGCCTTGCGCTCAGCACCTTCAATCAGGTCCTGAACCGCCTTCTCAATGGTGTCATCGCTAGACCACTCATTGCCATCGACAGAGACGGCCAGGTGGATGTAGATGAGGTTGCCCTCCGTCTGGATGGGGCCCATTGAGTCAGATGCCCCACGGCGCTCAGCCATGACGGACGGAACCGGCTGGTAGGCCATAGCAACCGAGAAGCCATCAAGATCCAGGTAACTTTGGAAGGCTTTGTCGGCCATCTGGAAGAACTCCTCCATCATTTCCTCGGAAGGTGCGAAGCTGATGGTAGCGAACAGCCATCTCTTTGGGTACGTCGCCAAAGCGGCGTACTCGCGAGAGACGGATGTCACGTTGTCAACGCGGAGAGTGTTGGTCGGGCCACCTGGAAATAGCGGCTTTTGAGCGATGTTGAGGAACGGCTTGAAGACGGCAGGCTCGATAACAGGTGGGTCGCTCTTGGTATACTGCAAGCTGCTGCCAATAAACCAGCTTCTTGTGGCGTTGCTCAGAACGAGGTTGTTGATGTAGTGCACGTAGGGATCGTAAGATTGCATCGACGCGAGATACGCGTGTGCCTTGAAGTGCTCCCTGCGGGTTGAGATGTCGTGGAATGTTTGCCCTCCCCAGAACTTGCCCTGGGGGAACGTTTGCATGGTGATGGCCGTGACGACGCCGAAGTTGTTTGCGCCGCCTCTGAGGGCTTTCCACAGGTCCTTGTTCTCTCGCTCGTTCGCGTGGACGATGTCGCCGCTGGCGAGAACGACCTCGAAGTCCTCAACTACATCGCAGATGAAGCCATAGCGAGGAGAGAAGAATGAGGTTCCGCAGCCGAGGACTGCACCGCCCACCCCAACACCGGCGACACGGGCGCCTAGGGTGCTAAGATCGTACGGGTCAAGCTGCTCAGTGACCTGGTCCCATGTCTGGCTAGGACTGACAATAATGGTCTTGCGATCCGCTGAGATACCGGGGGCCGGGAGACGAGCCAGGTCGATCAAGACTCCGCCGTCGATGCTTGCGGCGCCCTTGTAGGGTGTATGTCCACCACCGCGGATGGCAAACTGGCACTGGCTCTTGCGCAGCTCAAAGCCCCGAGTGAGAGATCTAACTGCAACCGAGACAACATTAGATGACTCGGGAATGACGATGCAGGCAGGGTGGGTTTCGGCGTTCTTCAGACTAAAATATGAGCCGACCGACGAGGTGTAAGCTGTGTCGCGGGGTATCACCACATTGTGGCTGCCCATCAGCTTGACAAGTGCTTCACACTGTAATCTAATTAGCAAGTCATGTATAGAGAGCTAACTGATTCAAGGACTCACACATGATGTCGAAGATGCAACCGCGTCTTCCACTGCTGCAGTGCCAGGCGCCGAGTTCAGGCTCCCGAGGAGGATCTGATTACTGGATGCCAGTTTCGAGAGGTTGAGCACCCACTGTTGGAGACCTGCGCCGAACATGACTCAAAATCTAAGAAAGTCTATGGAAATATGGCAAGTTGCGAAATTGAGCCCGGATGGTTTGGATACTATCGAATTCTAGAGAAAGCGGATCATGCGTCAACAAAAGTACTGGGGGATTGCGCGAGTCGGCAAGATGCGTGTTGTCGAATCGCCGAAAGTTTAGTGCGTTTCCCTAGGTTTGGGGCGGTTCCCGCACCCCGGGAAAGCACTGCGGCGAACGAACAGCACCCTGTAGCGGACATTCACGAACATTCACCGGCGGCATGGAAGCTGATTACTTGCTGGTCTGTCCGCATGTTCATAATATACCTGAGAAAAGCATCCAAATCTCGCTGGATGTTTGTGTCTACACCGTCTACCTAAAGGATAAACCACAAACACTGTTTATAAGATGCCCGGCCTTACTACTACCGATATCCATAAAGTCGCGGTGGTGGGGGTAAGGAACAATCTTTCTCTTCAGATGAGCCAAAGCTGACTGTACGGGCAGAAAGGATATGTCGGAGGATATGTCTACGATAAGCTGGTCGACGCCGGCTTCGACGTGACTGTCCTCTCTCGTTCGAACCCGAATAATAAGGCCAACGTCCGGGTCGTAGACTACGAATCCATGAAAAGCCTCACAGAGGCGCTGCAGGGCCAAGATGCCGTCGTCTCAACCATCTCGATGGCAGGCTGGCCACACCAGTACAAGCTGATTGACGCCGCCGTCGCCGCAGGCACTGTCAAGCACTTCATTCCCAGCGACTTCACGGCACTCTCCACCAACCCGCAAGTTGCCAATCTGCCGTACTACAGAGACGCGGTCGGCATCCAAGACTACCTGCGAAAGAAGGCAGACAATACAGACATGAAGTGGACTGTTATTCAGACTGGCCCCATTATCGGTTGCGTGCTGAATGGGGCGTACGCGTACAACTTCCAAGACCGGACTGCGCTGCAGGTCGGCGATGAGAGCAACAGCAGCCACAAGGTCAGTATGACCCGGGGGTGCACCATTGGAAAAGCGGTCGTCTCCATCTTTAGCAAGACGAAGGAGATGAAGAGCGGGCCTATTCACGTCCATGATGTTGTGACTTCTCAACAAGAGATACTCAAGATTGCGGAAGAGAAGTCCGGCACGAAGTGGTCGGTCTCGCAAGTGGATGCGGAGGCCAAGCTGCAGGAAGGGCTGGGCATGTTCAAGACTGCTGGAGAGAACCCGCCTCCCATCTTCGCGACGTTTCTCGTCATCCACTACACCATTTTTGGTGGCAAATACAAGACCGACTGGGACGGAGAGGGGAACATGGCTCTTGGTATTCCAACTTTGGCGAGGGAGGAGTGGGAGGATCTGATTGCGCAGAGGGTTCGGAACGAGCCTATTGATGGTGGGCTTCCGTGGAACTCTGCACCCAAGCCAAGGAAGTAGAACTTCCCAACCTATGCGCCAGAGTAAATCACTGGATAAAATTGTTGCAAATATAGAAACGATTCAAGTCTAAAGTAAGATCATATTGCTCTACTAAAAACGCTCAAGCCAATGAGAATGTGAAGTGACGATACTGTGATGAGAGAAACAACCACTAGGCCCAAGGAATGACATCTCCAGGACTCCAGACACTGATGACTGCATGCTAGACGCTTATTCAACTTAAAGATACGATTGGTTGTGTTGTAACAAGTAATTCACAAGATGATGCTCTACTACTAAGAGGGCAGCGCGAACCCGTTCCATTCGCGATACTCCAGCGGTACCTCCGGAAACTGGTCAATGCCGTCCATCAAGACAATACCCATTCCACCAGCCTGATGGGTCTGCACATGGCAATGCAGCAGCCATGCACCCGGGTTTTCAACCTGGTACCTCACGACTGTCCAGACAGCAGGGGCATTGCCGGCAATGTCAGGTGTGGTGAATGTGTCGAGATGAGCCGGGTTCTCGAAGTTGAATGACCCCACCGGAAGGCTTCGCTCAGCTTCTTCCACACTATTCCAGGGAAATCTCCCGATCCCAGAGCCAAGGAAGTACACCTTGTTCCCATGCTTGTGAATGGGGTGGCTTTGGGCAAAAGGGCCCTCGGTTTCCAAGATCATATCTACCCAATCTCCAACTTCCGAGAAAACCACGAGCTCGCTATCGGGCACCCTGCTAGGTCCCTGAAAGAGCATTGGCGGGTCCATTTCTTCAGCCGTCATGTTGTAAAGCTCATGACCGGAGAGACTCCACTCGTACGCGCCGTGAGGGCGACCGGGCTTCCTCAAGAACAGCTTAACTGACCGATCCGGCTGTCTGGCTGGTCGCCTTTCGGGATACGGTCGGCCTTCTTCTGGTTTGAACGAGCGGATTGGGTCGATGAGAGGCTGGCCCGCGTAGTTCATCTTTGGTTTTGGGTGACGGGGTAGGTGAGCAGCATCGTCATAAGCCATCTCTGCAAAGCCTCCAAGGATTTGGTTGAGAAGGTCATTAGCCATTCGGATAGTGTACCGCGCAGGCTCCTGGTCAAGCTTTACTAGCACTGACACTCTGTTTCCGTTGCCGACGTACACGCGATCAGTAACCGCGGGGTGGATGTACTGTCCGTCCACGGCATACACGTGAAGCTCGTGGTTGTCGATAGAAACTTGCAATGGGTAGAGGCCGCCAACATTGACAAAAGTCAGCGCCGCCCAGCCCAGTTTCTCATCGACACTGAAAGTGAAGTTGCCTTTGGGGTTTCTTCCTCCGACGCACTCTCTCACAGCGTGCGGCGGGAGCTTCCCAACATCCACATCGTAGTCTCCCTGCAACGCCTGGATCGGTGGCACACAGCCTTTTGCCGTCATGTGGTCCTCGCCAAGGTCCTTCAGCATCTTGAGGATGATGGGATGGGTCATGTTGTCCAACGTAACTGGGTCCAAGCAGTACTGAGATCCCACCCCGTTGACAATGATGGCATCCGTACAAGCCAAGTCGAAGTTTGCCGTCGTTTCGATGTGGTAAAAGTCATCAAACTTGTACTGGCTCCAGTCGGCTAGGAGCAATGGCTGGTTTCTCAATTCGGCTGCGCGCATGGCTTGTTCCTCGGATGCATCACCGCTGATGAGATGGAAAGGTCTCTTGGCTTCAGGCGGAGCATGTATGATAATTGCGCCATATAGACCATCCATCAGCTGGCCTTTGGAGTGGGCATGGTAGAAGAAAGTACCGGCTTCCTCTGCCGTCCATCGGTAGAGATAAGAGGCACCAGGGTGAATCTGGCGTTGTGTAAGTCCCGGTACGCCGTCACTCCAAGGTGTCGTGCGTTGCGTAATGCCATGAAAGTGCATCGTCGTGTCTTCCCGTAGGTAGTTCCGAACCAAGAACTCGACTTCATCGCCTTGGTTAAGCCGAAGCGTGGGACCCACGAACGTCCCATTCACAAGAATGGCATCTCTTGTGCCCGCACCGATGACGTCCACCTTCCCAGAGGTGATATGTAATTCGAAGTGGACAGGCTGCCGGGCATGTGCTGCTTGCTTCGCACCGTCCAGCTGGAGGAGGTCTGGTCGTTGGCACCAGGTAGGAGACCATATGCGCAAAGCGCACGAAAGAAGGGTCATAAACTGCATGGTGGACGGGTCTCAGAAACGAAGCTCCAGAAGTCATCGAGCAAGACTAGCTCGTCACGTGGAGAGTTGGTGGTTTAGGCGATGAAGGGAAGGAATTTGGAACAAGCTCCCAGGTGCACGCTCATCTAAGGGATTACTGCGGTTAAGGGGCGTCTGGACAGTGGTAAAGGCGGCAATCAAATACCGATCAGTGCGTTCCGGCAATCTGCCCACGCCCTATCCTCCCCACGAGCTTAATCGCAACACTGATCAAACAGTGCTGATCGACTTGGCTACATGCGTCTTATTACAGGTCGAAGATTCACTTTTCTTCCTCTATCAATATCCAAAAGCCATATGGTTCGTCATTTTGTTCAGTACTTGCTCCGGGCGACTTCATAAATGCATTCACGAATTCTTTCAGCTCTCGCCATCCTCCCCTGCTTGGCTGCGGGAGAGTCACTGAGGCAAGTCCTCGCTAGTCATGGGTCACTCACCATGCTCCATGACCTCCTCGTGGAGCTAGACCTGATAAGCACATTCGAAGAGGCAAAAAACTCCACACTGCTAGCGATGAACGACAAAGCTTTCGAATATCTCGCCAATTGGGGCATGAATCTCAGCTCAATCGATCCAGAGCTTGCAAGGGGGATCATGAAGTATCATTTCCTAGACGGCTCTTACACTTCGACCAATCCCCTGTTAGGGATCGAGACGCAGCTGGTTCATTCCATCCTCCGACCACCGGTTCTCACGAATGTTTCGGACGGTGCGGTTGTTAAGCTGATGGCTCCCGACAATGAAACCCCGTTTCGGGTGGAATGCGGAATCCAGAAGGTTTTGCCAATCGTCGAAGCTGACATCTACTACGACTCAGGCGTATTGCACAGCATCAACGAGAACCTCGTCCTTCCCCACAATCTATCAGAGACAACACACTTGGGAAATCTTGACAAGTTCTGGGGCCTCGTACAAAAGGCTCAGATGACCGAGCTTCTGGAATCCCTCAGAGACACGACGATCATGTTTGCCAAGCAATGAAGCGATGGAGAAATACAGGTTCCACCTTGAATCTCTCGCCCCGGAGGACCTCAGGGCTATCATCAATAATCATGTAATCCCCAACCATGTTTTATACCACCTGAGCTTTGGAACGGGCGGTGAAGAGGCCACCGCCTTGAGCGGTCTCAAGCTCAAGTTGAGCCGTGACTCCGCGGGCCGCCTCTTTGTCAACCATGCGCGAGTCTTGAAGCAAGACGTGCTCATCTACGGTGGTGTTTCACACGTCTTGGACAACGTGCTTGTTACACAGGGAGGTATGTGTCTGACAGGACTGGAAAGACACCCTGGATACTGCGACTGACATCTTCAATAGGCCTAGACTTGAATGGGGAAAGCGATGGTTTGTGGCGGTATGTGGTGTCCTTGCGATGGTATGAGTATCCTTGGAAGAACACGACACAAGTTATGCTCGGCGCGGCTCTGCTCTTCGTCCTCGGTGCTCTCGTTATCCAAAAGGTCGTCCGGTGGAAAACTTCGGCATATCAACGAGACTTTGGCGGTTGCATCACGAAGGAAGGTGTAGTTGGGGAAACACAGTTTAGGTCTTCAGTTGTGTACTACTATGTACCAGTTTAGACAACATTTAAACACAGAGTAAAACAGAATGCTTAACATCTTCTTCGGTCTCATTCATCATTGCCTCGGGTTTACTAGATCAATAGCAGGTTTCCTAGTGACCATGGTGGTTATTGGCTTGAAGGTATCCATGATGTTTTTCCATTGGAGTGCTTCTGTCCCAGAAGGTATCCTTGATGCTAAAACCCCTCGGATAGAATGAGTTCCGGTAGTCGTGATAGAACCTGTACTATTGGAGAGGAACCATCCATCAGTGGTAAAAGAGACAGCAGTCATTTCGACCAAGTCTTGGAAACTTCAATGATGTATTACCTAGATTGGGAATCCGTCGTGATAAGGTTTGCGCAAGTCCATTGGTTCAAACATCAAATAGTAACCCTTTCAGGCACTTATCATGGTATTTGACCAATTACACGACGCCAAGCCCATTTCCAACTTGAGAGGATCCATCGGCTTGGCAACACGAGGAAAATAAGGTTCTTGCTTTAGTGTTGCTAAGATTTGGACCACGGTGAAAGCATCTGACACTCGGCAACCAGTCTCCGAGAGACTTTTCTGCTCGACTGCTTACCTACGCCATCTCTTACCATATGTGATGGTCTACGATGATCCGAAAAGAATCCCGAAGTGACGGTGATCATTCGCCGAAGTCTGCAATGTGAAAGGCCTTCGAAGAGAAATTATGGACTCCCCGACCCGCGGCCAACGGAGCTAGCCAACCAAAACCACGGAGTTGACAATTTTGAGGACGGCAAGCACGGGAATCTGGCCGCGGCCGAGGTGTTGCTGTATACCATACTGCTCTTCGTCCAGAGGTCAATCACAGGGAACTGTCGTAACGGGTGAGGTCGCCAGTAACGACCCACCAGCGACTTTTCTGTATTGTAGAACTGCACCCTGTACCACCTCTCGGCGAAGGGGGCAGGCGACAGTTTCCGACTCTCTCTGACCGATACCGCATTTGACGCATCACATGCAGGCAGTCATACTGTAGCTAGACTTAAGCCGCCTTTTACTCTAAGCAGAACAAACCCTTTTTCGCTCTGCACAATATCACTAATTCATCCGCTTCATCGTATACAGAATTAATTCGTCAGCAATCAAGATGACATCCATTCAAGAGCATATTCCTGCAGATGTGGTCGATCTCGAAGAGGAAGCGGAGTTTGAAACCCGCGTCTTCAAGAAGATCCAAGGGGATGCTTTCATTGTCGATTGGAATGGTCCCGACGACAAAGGCAATGCCCAAAATCTTCCCAAGCCGCGAAAGTGGCTCATCACCTGGGTCCTTGCCTTGTATGTCTTGTCGACGACCTTCTCGTCATCCGTCTTCAGCGCTGCGGCGGCAGTGACCGCCAGGGAGTTCGACACTACCGTTCAGACTATGGTGTTTGGCGGCACATCACTGTTTATGCTCGGTTTTGCCGTTGGACCTATCATCTTTGGGTGAGTACCTCCCTTATGCTCTGGTTTTCTCTTTGGCATTAAGCAGTGGACAGGCCATTATCTGAGCGCTATGGGAGAAAGGGCCCGCTAGTAATTGGCTATGTCTCTTTTGCTCTACTACAGCTCCCGGCCGCCAACGCCCAGGGCCTCTTCACTATCTTCGTGTCGCGTTTTCTCCAAGGAGTCTTTGGTGCCGCACCTTCTGCAATCTTGAGCGGCACATTGGCCGATATCTGGACACCAAAGCAGAGAGGTTTCGCCATGCCATGCACTGGAACCTTTCTCATGATTGGGCCGGTGATTGGGCCCATGACTGGTTCTGTCATCGTCCAGAGCTCCTTGGGCTGGCGTTGGATATTCAACTTCACCGCAATCTTTACTCTTACAGTTGCAGCGATCACATACCCTCTCTTGACTGAGACCTATTCGCCAGTGCTTTTGGCAAACAGGGCAAGGCGCATGCGTCATATGACACGCAACTGGGCGCTCAGGGCACGGTCAGAGGAACAGGACAGAAGTATCAAGGATGTCGTAGAGAGCTGTCTTTCTCGGCCCGCGAAGATGTTGGTCCTGGAGCCCATTCTTCTTCTGATGTCTACTTATATCTCAGTCGTCTTTGGTAAGCCAGCATCTCCAGGCTCCAATTTCCTTGCCCGTCACGATGGCTAATACCTTATTAGGCCTCATGTACATCTTCTTCCTTGCATACCCCATGTCGTTTGCCAACGAGCGCCACTGGAACTCCACCTCGGCTGGCCTTCCCCTTCTTTCTATCCTGCTTGGAACCATCATTGGTGGTGCTCTGATCATTCTTACAGTCAACACAAACTTGTCTCCGGATCCTAAGGCTGGTAGACCACAGGAGAACAGGCTGCTTCTTATGATGCTCGGCTCGGTTTGCCTGCCGGTCGGAATGTTCTGGTTCGCCGCGACAAGCTCGCCGGAGACGAGCGCAACTCAGCAGATCATTGCAGGTGTGCCAATCGGCATGGGCATCATTCTGATCAATATGCAGGGCATGAACTACATCGTCGACTGCTACGGGCCATTCTCGAACTCTGCAATCTCGGCGAACACTTTCATGAGGTCGCTTTTCGCTTCTGGCTTTCCGGTCTTCGCGTAAGTCCCTTCGCGCCTTTGTCTTGGCAGCATTAACAAGGACATAACCCAGGGCCTCTCTTTACAGCTCAATCGGCGTCGCACGCGCGACGTCATTCTTGGGTCTTTTCGGTGTTGTTCTGGCGCCTATCCCGTTTCTTTTCTTCAAATATGGGGAGGAAATCCGGTCCAGGAGCAAGTGGGCACCTTCTTAGTTGTCTCCACCGTTTCAATTACTGTATGCCCAGGGATGGCAAGCCCGTAAACACAGGACCATTTTCGACATTCTAGACTGAATATTGCAACTTTATGAACGAAGGAATATCTGTAGATCGGAGATATTTAAATCAACTTCATCTAAATCCTGGTGTTGGGGACGCTCGACACTTCTCTTGTGGTTGTCTCCCAGTGTAGCTGACAGCCCGTACGCCTTTCGATAATCGAGGCCTCGACTCACAAGCCACCCCACGCCAACTAACCGATCTTGTTGCGTACATCTAAACAATCTAGAAACAAAACTTTTGAGAACAAAAAAGATTGTTACTTGCCTCACCGAATGAGAAACCTCGAGAATGAATGACTCTTAAGCATGCATGCGAAGTAGATTCCGGCCTGACCGTGATCTGTCTCCAACACCGGCGTTGCAACCCTCAATTAACCCTCTATCCTTGACAGAATTATACATACAGACAATATTGCAACGAGTCCCAGCATTGGACCTTAGGAACGGGGTAAGAAATTCCACACTAGTACGTGAATGATCGTTAACACTGGCTCAATTTAGATCTACCTAAGCTATGTTTGCAACATGTTGAGAACCTCACAGGATCTTGTCCGACATCGTGCGCTTATTCGCAGCTCTCGTCCTCCCAGAACACGAAAAACCTGGTCTCGATACTGCGACGAGCAGGGCCGATGTCATCAGGGGTAGGGAAAGCGCTATGCGGCGTACGGCGCGCTCTTCCGTCCTTCTTCGAATCGAAGATCTTGATCAAGATGACATCGTCTCTGGTCATGCCGCTCCTGAACCACCACTTGTGCTGGGTTGAGCTCTCAGGCGGGGCAATCTGCCACATGTGGTTCTCCGTGGGCTTTCGCGGCCACTGGAAGGGAACGCAGTGCATGGTGTCGTGCAGCTCATCGTCCCGCACAGACCTGGCATCGCAGAGCGCCAGGGGCTCGCGGTGGACCTGTTCCCAGGGCCTCCAGAGGTTGATGATGGCCCAGCGGTGCTTGCCGTCATGCTTGGCGCCCTCACCGGGGGGCATGTCGTCGTACAGGCGGCGGATGGCTCCGAGGTCAGACTGATCAATGTGTACGAATCTTGCAGAAAGGAGACCGCCGTCAGTCATGGCCATGTCGGGCTTCTTGGCTTCTTCTTCCGGGTCGGTCTTTTCCCACTGGCGTTGGCGGATGATGTGTGAGATCAAGCGAACGTCAGAAGCTCCGGTGCTGTAGAAAAATCAGCGAAGCTGTATCGGTGGAAATGTCGCCGGAGCCGACTTACATCTTCCTCATGAATTCTTCACATTCCGCATTATACACCTTGTTGAGGTGCTCGTCGATGGGGCTCCAGGGAAAGTCTTTGTATGAAGTAGGAAAGCGTTCGAACTGGAATCCAGTCTTATCGAGGCTGAATTCGCTCTCCTTCCCTCTGGCGTTTTGGATAATGACTTCACGGGGGTCGTACTTGCGTCGCATTTGCGCAAAGGTGCCACCCAAATCATCTCGTCGCCTCCCTTTCTGGGGTCGAGGCGGTAGTTTAGCGTCACGGTGTAAGAAGACACATTGTGGCTGTCAATGGCATCGAGCTTGGCTCGCTCTTCGGCCTCCTTTTCCTTGTCAACTTCTGCAGTCGCTTTGTACTCGACCGTGTCACCGGAAACTGTGAGCTTTCTTTGGATATCGGTGTCCAGGAAGGCAAGCTCGTCCTTCGTAGCGTAGTTCAGCTCAAGGGTGGGCATTGTAATTTGGTTGGGGCGCTGGGGCGCTGGAAACAGAGAGCTTAGACAGAGAAATTTTCAAATGGTAAATCGTCGTCAATTCTTGGGGTTGATTGTGATTGACGATAAGATGCAACCTCGATTGGTGAAGAAAGGCTCTTTTATTATCAATCTCATGCCACGGATGCCTCGATTTGCTTGTCGCTGGCGTTGAACCTTGTCCACTAGTGTTCTCCGGTGTGGCAGCTGTATGGCGATTCGGCTGGTTCGGTCGGTGACTGGATGCCGAAGCAGTGTAAGTGAGCTTGTGAGCAGGGATGAGCACACTTGAGTGGAGTGCTTAGTCTCCCAAAGAAGCCGATGCGCGTTCAAATTTGACAACAATCACATCATAGATTCGCATCATCTAACATGGACCTTGAATGTAGGCTTTTCGGTTTTCCTGTCAATTGAAGCCAGACCATGACGATGGCTAAAGAGTAAAATAAACGTCTTTCACTGGGCTTCGTGAAGCCGAAGCAATCGGGCTTTTAGCCGGTCAGCAGTGGAGCTTCAGCGCTTGGGACGAACCTAGGGCGCTGTATTTGCCGCCGTCGACAGAACACCAGATGGTCTTCACGTCGAATTCAACACTCGTCGAGCGCTACATGAACGGGATGAGGATGCAACTACGACTTGGGCAAGCTTATGTGAATTTTATTCAAATTGTCTACGGAAGGACGGACGATACATCACACTCCCTTCTGAAAGTTGTAGTTTTCCACCCAGCCAACAATGCACCTGTACACCAACAAGTCAGCTGAAGGAAATTGCCATCGATGCAGTAATCTCCGACCTGCTTCGGCTCATATCAGCAAAGTTGAAATGATCCGGAATGAACTTCTTCGTGAAGTCGGGATCTTCGCGCATTTTCTCAATGCACTCGATGTTTGGGACAATCATCGAGATTACACTGTCGTAATCTAGCAACATGGCCTCTGGCGCATCAGGAAACAGGCGCTTGAATGCCGCTTTGGAGGTGGAGTCGTTATGTGTCTAGGCCCAGATGGTCAGTTCATAAAGCCAGGATCACACCTGTGAGCACCATACTACACTGTAGGAAACCGCGCCGTACTTCTTGAGAAGAGAAGTAATGATTGGGCTGTTGACGTGCTCTAGGTGGTGGTGATGACTTTGCTCATCCATGTCTGACTTCCTGTAGACGTAGATGTTGTACGCCAGCAGACGGTTGGATTGTTCATTGGAGCCCATTCTGGCGATTTGGTGGATTGAATCAAGATCGTCGACGATGGCAAAATGTCTAAGCGGAATGGTCGACTAATGTTCGGTCATTGCGTATGAAAGACAGACAATGCCCGCAATAAGTATTTTGATTCAGAGCGATATTCCTTGGTGGACGGGATGATGGTTTTCGCATCAAAGTTCTTAGTGGTATCGGGGATGTGTCTCCGCTAAAGTTCGCTGTTTACCGGCCTGTCGACGCTGGTTTGGGAACACTGGACGGTGCGCAGTGTTTCGGCAACAGGGTTCGCCGGCCAGGCATTACCGATACACACGGCAGCATACCAAAGAAAACACTTCTATATAGTTTAGGCAAACGATCAATACCAAGCCATAGTCCTCAAATCCTTTGTTCATATTCCTCTTTTGGCAACCTTCCTAGCCACTCTTAGAGATTCCACGCCCAGAGCAGAAACTACATCTTACGATAACCCCCAAAAGCCTCCCAAAATGCCCGCTATCGCTGATCATAAGGTCGTTGTCATTACAGGCGCCAACAAGGGCCTAGGCTTCCAAGCTGTGAAGACACTTCTCGGCTCTGACAAGAAATACCACATCTTCTTGGGAAGCCGTGACTTCGCCAAGGGACAGGAAGCTGCAGATACGGCGCGAAAGGAGGTTTCCTCCCTCAGCACCGTCGAGCCTCTACAGCTCGATGTCGAGAGCGATGAGTCCATCCAGAAGGCATATGAAACTGTGGAGAGCAAGTGCGACAGAGTTGATGTACTCATCAACAACGCCGGTAAGTAATGTCCCCTACACTCCTCGTGCGTTCAACTTTGGCTCAACTCCCTGTGCCGCTTAGGTGTGATGCTCGACCAACAGATCGAGCGCGGCAACTTGACTGCGCGAGAGGCTTACAACAAGTCATGGGATATCAACGTCACTGGGCCTCACGTCATTACGGCCACTTTCTTGCCGCTGTTGCTGAAGTCTTCTGACCCAAGACTCATCTTCAACACCAGCGGTGTGTCGTCCTTAGCCAACGCTGCGGACTCATCCCATTTCACGTACAAGGTGCCCCCTGCTGGTGCGCCCAAGCCCGTTGGCACAATCTCTTACAGAGCTGCCAAAGCTGGGCTGAACATGGTCATGCTTGAGTGGGTGAGGATGTTGACGAACGATGGGGTAAAGGTCTGGTGTGTTGCGCCTGGTTTCTTTGCGACGGATATCGGAGAGGGCGACCCGGAGTCAATGAGGAAAATGGGTGCTGGCGATCCCGCTGGTGGTGGCAAGGCGCTCGCTGATGTTGTTGAGGGCAAGAGGGACGCGGATGTTGGCAAGGTCTGCAACATGGCGGTATACGGCACACCTGTGCAGGCATGGTAGGAAACAAAATCACATAGTCTGGTTAAAAATACATGTATGTTCGTCATCAGAAGCATCTCACGCAATTGTTGCACCGTCGTATCCATGGTCGTTGATATGGGTCAAGCCAAAGTGTTGGCAGGACCTAGAGGCTACGTGGTTGGAGTCGGCGTTGTTATTGGTTTTGAAGCTTCTTCTATGAAGATGCTTGATGGAGTGTTCTATGACTGGATGTCCATACACCTTCCACATTTGCGATGCACGTGGCTGGGAACTATTCATATGTTCTTCGTTGTATGAACACGATGATATGCGACTGTCTTGTTTGATTTACAGGTTTCTTCGGTATGATATCGTTCTCATAGCGACACAGACTCACCTGCGTTGTGTGCTAAGGGTCACAGTTTTGTGTCACCGATAGCAGTCCTTCACGTCTAAAGGAAATCTTTTGTAATGAAGTAGTCTCTATATCATTCTGTTTAACAGGTCTAATATGTAGTTCATAAGGAATAGCCTATTCCTTTTCCTGATCCTCCCAGAAAACGAGGCATCTGATCTCAATGCTCTCACGGGGTGGACCGAAGTCATTCGGAGTTTGAATCGCGGTGTGTGGCGTCCGTCTCGCCCTCCCATCCAACTTTGAGTCGAAACACTTGATCAATAGCGCCTCCTCCGTTGTCATTTTGCTAGCATAGTACCATTTATGCTTTGCGCTTGCCTTCAGATGCCACTGCTCATTGTCCTTGTTCATCGTGTTGGGGGGCTTTCCAATGACGATGCGGGTAGTGACGGGAACAAGATCAGACTCGTCAACACTGCGGGCATCGCACACGGCGAGAGGCTCACGGTTCACGGGCTTGAGCGGCTGCCACACGTTGATGATGCCCCAACGGTTTCCTGTCTTGGCACGAAGCATCTCTGCTTCGGGAAGTCTGTCAAGGATGATTTGAGCCCCGTCGTAGGATTGGTCTGGACTTTGTTAGTTGGGATCGTCTTTATCTAGGATACGGTATGCTCACCGACATGTACAAACATTGCAGGCGGTTGCATGTTTAGC
This sequence comes from Colletotrichum camelliae, assembly GCA_018853505.1. Taxonomy (NCBI): domain Eukaryota; kingdom Fungi; phylum Ascomycota; class Sordariomycetes; order Glomerellales; family Glomerellaceae; genus Colletotrichum; species Colletotrichum camelliae. The sequence continues at coordinate 1,446,132 of JAELVL010000001.1, forward strand.
ATTGCATCGTCGGGGACGTCATCTTCAATGTTGACAATCTTTTGGTGGCTATCACGGCGAATTACATGAGGGGCAAAGGGATGGACGTATGTCGCTCCTGTGCTGCATTGGACCTCAGTATGGACTTTTGTTGAGGTCCGATCGGGGCGGTGGACTTACTGGCGCTTCAGAAGATCTTGGACATCCTTCTGCAGTTGAGGCGGCAGTCCAAATCGATAGTCGCCGTCCCATTGCTTCTCTTGGATCGTGCTCTCAACCCACTGGAAGCCGTGCGTGTCCAATTTGAAATCGTCTTCACACGTACGACTGTCGGTCACGTTGACGAGTTGTTTGTCATACTTCGCTCTCTGGAAGCCTACTGTAGCGATGTATTGGACTGGATACTTGTCACCCTTGGCTGGTGGCAGGTGACAGTTGACGTAGGCCTGCACAGAATCCGGGATTTTCGTGACGTGTGGCATCGTTGGTTATTGGAAGTACGGATCTTAGAGTGTCAGAAAAAACAGAGCATACGGCTAGGTCACAGGGTTAAGTGATGGGAACGATGATGACGAAGCGTCAATATATGGAACTTAAACCGTAGACGTTCATCGGTGACTGTCGTCTGTTTTACCGCGAGGCACCCGGCCTATCGGCGGCTACTGCACTGCTGTACCACCGCGGGATGGTGGTCCATAAGCGGCGAATCTGAGAGTAGCGGCTCATCCTACACCTATTTCGATGGCCCTTTATCGATTGTCGCTTATTGGCAATTACAATATTATTGGCAGTAAATAACGTTTAACAGCGACCAACAAGTGCGTGGAATCGGCCGATCTAGAGAAGGCCGGTAAAAGTTTTTAGGCGGACACCAGGGCTTCTAGGGGTATCTTGTCACGGTGACCCTTCGCCGGTTGCCGCGCAAAACGTGGACAGTACGGCTCCGGAAGTCATGCCGGGCGCTGAACAGCGCTGACTGACTGCTGGCCAGAGCTTGAGACCCTCTGGTGGCTTCCAGCAGAAGCCGACCCTTGCTGTCGCCGTCCTTCCCGTCCCGAGTCAGTAGAACAGCGAGCAGACGTCTGAAACTTTCCATCAGCTGGCTAAACCTTAGGCGCCCTGGGCCGGTAGTCACCGAGCAATTTGGGGTGTTTACCGGTGCTCAGTGCTCTCTGGAATGCGTTGGTTGTGAATCTGAACTGGGGCAAACTGTAATTAATATGCTCAAATGTCCCGATTTACCTATTGCACAGCACAAGGAACTGCTGACTGACTGCACCAATCGTTATTTGTGAAGTAATATTACGATTTCATTGGCTTCAGATCTCGATTTGCGTTTTCGCAAGGGGAACGATATTGCCATTTCATTCCCCGGTGTGCATAACAATTTCTTGCCGATGTTTATGAACGCTAAAATTGTACTTGAGTTCGGACCTGAAGAGGATGTCGTCCAGTTCGAGACATCAATATCTAAACGGCGAAGCGCCCTCTCGAAGAGTTCTTGGCCTTTGAAACCTTGTCTGATCAGTCGACGATACTCTTCACAGTAGCTTCCAACACGTCATCATCACCATGCACTACGCTCCTAACCTCCCACAAATTGCCAACCGGTATGCGTCTGCTCATGCCAATCCTCAGGGCGCTGGCGATGCGCGCCCCACAGCCCTCCAAATCATCCAAGACGAGGGCCTCGTCGGCAAGCTAAGCCATAAGGTAGCATTAGTCACTGGAGGCACCAACGGCATTGGCCTCGAGCTTGTACGCACCTTGGCAAAGACTGGCATGCGAGTCTTCTTCACGGCCCGCGATCCTGCCAAGGGCCAGAAGGTGAAGGAGAAGCTTCAGAGCGAGGACGCTCTCTTCAAGCTCGAGGTCGTCGAGATGGAACTCAAGAGCTTAGAGAGTGTCAAGGCTGGCGCGGAGTTTGTCCTGAGCAAAACTGACAGACTTGACGTCCTCATGAACAATGCGGGTATGAATTTGTTGAGCACCATGTGAACCCGAGGCTTTAGAACATCGTCACTGACAGATGCCGATGACATCAGGTATCGCGGCGACGCCCCACGGATTTACGAAAGAAGGCTTCGAACAGCAGTTCGGTGTCAATCACGTGGCGCATTTCTACTTATTCCAACTACTCAAGCCGCTCCTTCTGGACACTGCAGCGAACTACGGTGTCAGCGTGCGCATCGTTTCGACGTCTAGCACTTCACACACAGCATCGACGGTGCTTCCCGAGAACAACTATGATACTGCCAACCCCAACGGCAAAGGCTATGAGCCCGGTGTGTCCTATGCACACTCTAACACGGCCAAGATCTGGTTTTGCAACGAGCTGGAGCGGCGATATGGTTCCAAGGGTCTGCATGCAATTAGCATCCAGCCAGGCGGCTTTACCAGTGGACTTATGGACTCTTCCGAAGAGCATAGCAAGACAATGTTGAACAAGATGATTCAAATGCCACACATCAAGAAGATTTGGAAGAGCGTTGAACAAGGCGCGGCTACGAACACACTTGCAGCTGTCGGCAAAGAGTTTGATGGTGTGGGAGGAATCTACATGGAGGACTGCGGAGTAAGCAAGCCTATCCCGGATGATCTGCATTGGGCAGGCTACGGATTCAAGTCTTGGGCGTTTGATGAGGCAGGAGAGAAGAAACTGTGGATCGATTCTCTCAAAATGGTTGGACTAGAGGACGACCAGTAGCTTGCGATGTTGGATTTACAGCTCTTAGATCAACAATAGAAACACTCTTCTCCAAATTCACAACACCATGTACTTCCATCTTGGCAAAATTTGGTAATCATTGTCAGATTGCTTGACAGATTAGAAGACGTCTTGCCTCCATTGTTATACCGTCATGATAGAGCAATAGTTCACTTGAGTTGAATATGACAATCCTCAAGCCTTTGACACACGACTGATGTATCTGCATCGCTAATGATCCATGGAGCAGGTGAGCAGGATTTTACTAGATAGCAAGAGAAAGTCCCACCAGGCAATCCGTCTGAACATTTGCATCTGAACATCGTAGGGCATCAAACCCTCCGACTTCAACTTTTTTGAGGCAGACCATTCGACGAAAAGCAATGGCCGGGGCGTGTACAGTGTTTCCTCAGCAACGCAAACACTGTCCGGCAACCGTCGCGAAATGGTAGCCGCAGCTCCTCCCGTGGTTGCTTCCGAGATCGATCGGATCTCCCGCCCATAGATCGATAATGTATGTGTCATTCAGTTTTGACAGCAGTCAGTTAAATCTGTAGGCCTTCTCCAAAGGGTATTGTTCCATGTCCCTGAGATAAGTATTGCTCCTTGATTCGTTGATTATTGCAAACCAATCACATTCTTTCCTTCCAGTCTCGATCCTCGTTTTCAGCAGTATTAAGCCATGCCGCATTCGACAAAGTCATCTGGCTCCTACGAGTTGCATGATCGCTCGAAAGAAGCCTCTTCCGTAGCATTACCATACGAAAATGGCGTATCCTCTTCGGAACAGGTTGGAAATATCGACAACGACGATAAAGATGCCTCGAAAACACAAGCCGGTCCTGGTGGCTGGGGAGACGATCTCGACGAGTCACAATATCCATCTGGACTTCAGTTTGCACTCATCATCTTCTCCCTATTCATTTCTGTCTTTATCGTCGCCGTCAGTCAAACTGTCCTCGCCACGGCAATCCCGACCATCACGAGTGCGTTCAACAGTTTCGACGACATCGCATGGTACAGCACGGGCGAGCAGATCACGGCCGTCGCGATGCAACTTCCCTTCGGTAGGGCATATACACTAGCCAACAACAAGTGGACATTTCTGGTATCTGTCATCATTTATCTTGCTGGTAGCGCCATATGTGGATTTGCGCCTGTGTCCGTCGTTCTGATCATCGGAAGAGTGATCCAGGGCGTAGGTATGGCTGGTGTCTTCGGGGGTTCTTTCATCGTTCTGGCCCGTGTGACTCCGCTCAGGAAGCGGAGCTTGTTTGCTGGGCTCTTTGGAGCGGCGTATGCCATTGCAAGTGTTATTGGTCCAATCATGGGTACGTATTTTCCTTCCTTGGTGTCTTGATGTTCTTGAATGCTAACTGGGTTTCTGCCAGGTGGTGCGATGACTACTGGAGCCTCTTGGAGATGGTGCTTCTGGTGTGAGTTTAGAACCTTGACGATTTACGCTGAGAAACAGAGAACTCACATGCTTAGTCAACCTTCCCATCGGTGCGGTGGTGATTCCGACAATCATCTTCTGTCTGCCCGATTCCTTGGGACGAACATCTGCAACACTGAAGGACATGACGTGGAAAGAGATAATCATGAAGTTCGATCCACTGGGGACTGGCTTGCTCCTAACCTCCTTGGTCTGCCTGATGTTAGCCTTGCAGTGGGGTGGGGGTCAGTACGCTTGGAGTGATGGCCGTGTCATCGCTGTCTTGGTCGTTTTCGCAGTGACCATCCTTCCTTGGATGGCCCTACAGTACTTCCAAGGTGATGATGCCACAGTCCCTCTGAGCATTTTGAGACAGCGATCAGTTGCAGGCTCCAACCTGTACCTCCTCTTTTTGAACGGAGCTTTCGGTGTCTTCATTTTCTTCCTCCCGGTCTGGTATGTCGCCGTTGAAAATCCATAATTTGCGTTTTGCTAACACTATCCAGGTTCCAGTCTATCAATGGCGACAGTGCCCAGTCGTCTGGCTTCAAGCAAATAGCGTTATGCATCAGCACTGCCATTGCATCGATTGTAGCCGGCGGAATGGTCGTCGCCCTCGGGTTTTACAATCCCTTCATCATCGTTGGTTCAATACTGGTCACAGCTGGATCAGCCCTCTACATGGTCATCAAGCCGGATGCTACTCTCGGAATGGTGTAAGTGTTTCCGAGCGATAATTGCGGATTGAACCCGGAATAGCAGGCTAATGAGCTGGATAGGATCGGCGCTCAGATTCTCGTTGGCGCGGGTGTTGGAGTCGGTGCAGAGCAAGCAAACGTTGCCGTCCAGACTGTGTTGCCAAGCGAGAAGATTGCCAAAGGCACAAGCCTTACGCTCTTCACCAGATTATTAGGTGTTGCGTTGTCTGTGCCTGTTGCTCAGAGCGTCATCCAACAAGAGCTCGTGAAGACGCTTGGCCCGTCTCTCGCCGGTGTTGTCTACGGTGACGGCGGAGCTCCAGATCTGCGCATGAAGCTGCAAACGATGTTCGGAGCTAATACTCCAGCGTTCCAAAACGCTCTCAATGGGGTGAACTACGCCATCACGAGAACATTTATGCTGGCTATGATATTGGCTGCTCTCTCGTTTCCATTCGGCCTTCTGGTGGAATGGAAGAGCGTCAAAAAGGAGAAGAGGGCCGAGGAGGACCAGAAGGAAAGGGGAAGCAGCCCAAAGGTCAACTAAAGTCTCCAAACCTTATGTACAGTCTGGTAAAACAAAGCAGTCTCGTTTATCGAGCTTGAGAATGCATGACCATAAGGTCGCTTCTGCAACTGTCTGCATCCAATCTGCAAAGGGGGCTTCTAGGTGGAGAAATAAACATTAAAAAGAAGCATTTTGGCTTCAACTGTACTGATCCAGGCTTCGCAGTAGATGTTGAATTTGCTACATTAGACGTGAGTTTGCTGTGCACTGGTGTGTTGTGCTCATCATTTTTGGCAATCTTTCCATAAAGTTGTCGACCGGTCGCCTCGGACCACAATGTCCAAACATGAACGTGGAAGACGGTAAAAGACCGTTAGGCGTCAGCCAAGGCCACAGCTTCATTCATACAGACATAACTATCTATGCGCAGATATTCACTTTGCGTTGCACTCATTCATGTTGCCTGTGTTTTATCTTTCTGGCTCATGCGACCCGTCGTGATGTCTGAAATGGTGGTGCACTTGGTCGGTCACTCACAATTGCCCGTCAGCCAACAAAAACTGATTCGGCAATGCATTTTGCCGCAGCGCAAGAATCGTCGACTGAAAATCATAGACGAATGAACTATTGCCACAGCTTCCATTTCATTTATGAATCTCCAAGCCACAGGGCACCCCCGACTTGCCTCCATCCATGGGTGTTGATCAACAACACGTCGACCGACCTGTATCATCTTAGAGACGGCATAACCAAGGCTCATTCCTTCAGTTGCACAAGCACGACTAATCAAGACGTCAGAGCCAGTTGTTTAATTGGCGTTGTAATACCGGGCAGTGACTTGAGAAGATTCCGATCAATCGGGAACCGTCAAACTTTGATTTGGAGTCAATGTTTGAGACCGGGGAAAGGCGTCGGCTTCCATTTACCGCGACAATCTGCCAAGTCGGCCCCAGCTGCGAAACATCCCAGAGGCCAATCACGTCTGAGCTTAGCGTGGTAACTCCGTCGTTCCCGGTTGTGTCTGGAAGATGACAACCTCGGAGCTTGAGCAATTGCGCCCTGCCAAAATTGTTGTAAAACAATGGCTAGCCTCTTGTAGTTGGGGTTCGTAGTTTGTGTTAATCTTGAAGTACCTAAGCGTATTCTATTGTTAATCTTTACAGCACAGTCCAATTTCAGCGAGTTGCCCCATAATCATCCGAGCATATTCTCGCTTTCGCTATGATTTCATCATTCAGGAAACTCCTGATACCTATCCTAGCGGCTATGCATACGCAGCTGTGCATAGCCGATGAGGTGGGGGAAGTAGGCCACGGTCTCATCGGCTATGGTATCACGATGTACCAGGTGAGCATGATTCAACCTCAATAGTAAGACTCAGAACTGACGACGCTTAGCCCCTCTGCGCCTACTCGTGCCGCGTTGTGCTCTCAGGCAGCGCACTGAATTGCAGCACGATGGGTATCGAGGGTGGCCTACCGATGCCTCGAACCTCCCCTGAGTGCTTTGCGACTGACGATGCCTTCCTGACATCCATGGCGCTTTGCCTGCAATCGGTGGGTCACATCTTTCGCGAATCCGATAGCGAGTATTGTACTGACTTGCAGCAGCGTTGCACCGATCTTCCCGCATGGAAGATTGAGAAGTACTGGCACAAGACTGAAGCGAGTATCCGGAATAGTCATAGACGGCTTGACGAGCCTGGAGTTCATGTTGTTGCGAAACCTCCGGTTCCAAAGTGGACGTACCAGCAGGCACTCGCCCAGATCCAAGGCATTGTCACCTCAACTTTGGCATATGGAGAACCCCTTAATCGGACGTCTTTGGTCGCCGACTTCCAGTATCAACTGCAGTATGATACGATGGAAATGTTTGAGAGGATGGAAACCCACCATGAGAAATATGGGTATGCCGTCTCTGTTGAATTCGAGAAGAGCTTTGCTTACAGGGTTCCAGATTAGTACTCATCGCTTTGGGCGCCATTGTACCCATTGCATGCTCTTGGCTTCGCTTCCTCCCTTTGCCCAAGCTATTCAAAGCCAAAGTCAACGCCGCTATCATAGACCCTCCCTTGTTCGGCAGTCGTCACCAAGCACCCTACTTCAACATGTTCATCATGCCAACCCGTGGCCAGGCGATGCTCATCGCGTATGTGGTGGTCCTCAATTTCGTACTCAGTGGAGTGGATATCCAGTCGGCTCAGCCCAATGCATGGTGGTGGGACAATCAGTTACAGGAAGTCCTTACCTCTGTCGCCAACCGCACTGGTGTTCTCAGCTTCGCGAACGTACCACTGCTCATCCTGTATGCGGGAAGAAACAACTTTCTGTACTGGTTGACGGACTGGACGCAGTCGACATTCATGGTGATGCACCGTTGGACTGCATACCTGTGCACACTTCAAGCTATCATGCACTCCATCATATGGCTTCGCATATATGTCGTCTTAGGATGGCATGATAACGAGTCAAAGCTTGATTACTGGGTGTGGGGCATAGTGGCAACGCTTGCGATGAGCCTCCTTCTCCCAGCCTCGGCCATTCCCTTCCGTGCTAAGATGTACGAGATGTTCTTCTTTTGGCATATCGTACTTGCCGTCTTCTCGGTGGTCGGCTGCTATCTGCATATCATTTACCGCTTCAACCATCAATGGGGATACGAGATTTGGATGTACATCGCCATAGCAGTCTGGGGTTTCGACCGAGTTGCCAGGCTTGCCAGGATGGTCAAAAATGGCTGGCGGCAAGCCGTTGTCACGGTCATTGATGGAGAATACGTCCAAGTCGAAATAGAAGGTGCAAAGGGTCATGGACACGCCTACCTCTATTTCCCGACGCTAACGTGGAGGATCTGGGAGAGCCATCCCTTCTCCATCATGGGAACTAGGGTGAGATCTGCGGATCCTCCACGATCATCCTCAGGAAGCTCGACCGAGAAGTCAATGGGGTCGACTTCAAAGCTGTCTAGCACCACAGCCGCCGATGTGTCATCATCCACGAACCACCTCGTGTCGGTCTCTCCTTCTTGATCCGTACCTTTGACGGCGCCACAGGGATGCTTCGCCACAAGACCCGACTTCCCGTCCTGGTCGAGGCGGACTATTTGCCGTACCCCGACTTAAACAAGTATCAAACTCTTGTATGCATTGTTGGAGGTGTCGCAATTACGGCTGTAGCACCAGCTTTGCGTGCTTATCCAGGGCACGCCAAGGTGTACTGGTCATGCAGGAGTCCTGGCCTGGTCGAAAGCGTCGATCTTGATCGTATTGACACGGACATCTTGGTAGGCGAGAGATTCAAGTTGCGCAACGTTCTGGAAGAAGAGATCGCAAAGGCCAAGGGAGATACGGCAGTCGTTGTCGGTGGCCCCGCCGCTATGACTGAGGTGCGGTGCATCGTGAGCGAACTGGCATTCAAGGCAGCAATTCCTGTGACTTTGATCGATGAAACCTACTACTGGTAGACTAGCATAGCTTGTGTGCCCTACCTTCATCTGCATATTTAGACAACAATACCTAGAGCTGCTATCAATTGGAAATATATCCAATAATTTGAGTCCAAGACATGTCCTTTAGCAGTGTAGTGCTAAGATCACATGGACGGCGCTACGTGCACCAAAGAGAACCAGTACTTCGACGATGGCAATCAATCAAACGATCTGCCGCTTCTCTTGCATCACATTGGAGTCTCGGGTAATGGGAACTCGGTCTCTACGTTTGAAAGACACTTCTCCGACATTTGGTGATATTATCTAAAATCACAAAGTGTTTCAATCTACAGATGAACGGAAGTATAAACACCTAAGGAAGGGTCCCTTAACATAAATCTTCCCATCATTACATACAGTCCTGCGCCCTATCTCTCACTTCAAACTATTTCTCCCAAATGCATTGCACAAGGGCGTTAAGTACCTACTTCCTTATGAAGGAGGATGGATAGGTTTAGGAGTGGCCAATTTGTTTGCAATCCAGTACTCGTAGCCTGTAAACATGCTATTCCTTTGAAGTTTCACTTGTCAGTTGGTACGCCTGGTCAATGGCGGCTCTTACTTCATTTCTGAAGATGACCCGTTTCCTGTGAATTTCTAAAATCTTCGAAGGCTTCAGTCATGAATCTTCGTATGATTTCTTCCAAAGAAGCAGGAAGATATCTGGGGTAAACCTTATTGATGGTTGATAGTCCCAAAGTATTTCCAGGACGTCGACTGGTGAAGAGGACTGTTTTAGGGACTGGGAAATAGTCTTGCCGCTGAGTTGCATGCTGGGGTCGTGTTTGGGTAGCAGAGGCAGAGTTTCTTGCCCCGAACTATTAAGCTAAAGGTTTTGTGCATGGCGTACTTGGAGATTCCAGCTTTAGGTCTAAGATGGCTAAGAAGTATTTCCAAGGTGGCTGTAGAGTCTACTGCTTGCAGCATGTCGGGAATGACGCAGGGCGTTGGGTTTTGCTCAATCGACACATTTCTTTCCATCTTGCCTCCATAGCCTCCATAGTCGTGCAGTTGTATGCTCGCAGCAGGATCTCTTCGCTAGGTGGAGCCTGGCAGTCAAATTTGAGTCATGCAGCCCAGATTCTCCTGCGTCAGAAGCACCTCTCTTGTGATTTTTCTCACAGGTCTGTACTCAAGCAGTGCTTATAGGTCGTTTCCGCGTGAGAAACACTTGAGCATTCTGTCGCCCAATCCAATCCCACCCATGCGCGGCACGAGAACCTTGATTTTTCGCAAGACCATAAATCTTAGAACTGAGGATTTGGCACATCGTATCTACTTGAAATGTTGTGCTTTTGTCAAGGTTTAACAGTAGACAAGTAACTTTCTTCTAATCCAAGGACTCCTGCTGAGATGCAGGGACAATATCGTGATTAGAGACACGAGGTGACCCTATCATGGAGAAAATCACATCCAAAGGTGTTTGCCTTCGTTCAACGCTCAATCTGCATCGATGTTGCAGGCTCTGACGCGTAATCGTAATCTTTGTGTGGCCACACAGCTTGCGATCAGATGCAGCATCGTTCACTGCGCATTCGTGATGGATGGGGGTAAGATGTTCAGTGTGAACATGGTTTCGGATCGACATATGTTCCCGCATCGAGACAATATCTGCGTTTTTACCGTGGATGGCAGCGAAAAGAGGGTTCTCGAAGTATTCCGCTATAGTGTCAAGGTCGGCCCCATGCTGCATGAGTTTCTCGACCAGGCTTCTTCTTCCTAGGAGACAGGCTAGATGAAGTGGAGATCCAAGAGGACGGCCAACGTCTGCAATACTTGCCCCGTGGTCGATCAGCAGTTGCACAATGGCCTCGCACTTTGACAATTGCTTTGAACGGCTGGATTGCAGGACTTGAGTTTGACGCAACATCATACATGGCTCAAACTTCCATGAAGATTGGCAAGGCGTTCGCTTCAATGCTTGTGGGAGGGAAAGCATGTCGACAATCGGCCATAGTTTCTCATCTTCCTCAGCGCACAGCATCCGTCCGGCGCATGCTTCCAGAGCAGTGATCAATGGAGGACCATGCTCTGCACTTGTGCAGCCTACGCAAGCTTCGCTTTCAAGGAGGATCTGCACTACCTCAACGTTCAAGTGTAGTGCTGCAACTTGCAGTGGGAAATTGCCATCATCTTCTGATGGTGAATTGACGTCAATGCATCCCTGCGCCAACATCAACTTGACTGAATATGCTGATCCCACCGCACAAACATGGAGAAAACGTTGTGCCGTTGGAGCCGCATAGCGAAGAAGAACCTGTACCACAGAATCATTGAGGTTCCCAACCGCAAATGCCTCATCAAGGGCTGTCTCTAGAGAAATTTCGTCGGAGATATTTTCGATGAGAAGCTCGATCATCCCAATATTTCGTCGAATGCACGCCATAGATACCATGCTCATAGCCTGTGCTTCTGTTTCTAGTAGTGCCTTTGCAATCTCAATATGGCTGTTGTCGATAGCCTTCCCGAAAGCTCGGCCGTTGTGATCTTTGGCACCTGCCAAGAGCAAGTGCCTCAATATGTGAACTTGACCATTGGCAGCCGCGATAGTGAGAGAAGTGTCTGAGTTTTGAAAACTCGCTTCAACATCTGCGCCGTTCTTCAAGAGTACCTTGACCACGTCCAAATGGCCATTTACAATGGCTGCATGCATCGGACTCGCAAACTGGGCTGGGAAGTATGCACATTCTTCTCTATCCAGCCCCCGAGTGTTCACTGGCGTCCCAGCCCGGATAAGCTCCTCTACGATTGCCACGCTCCCATGGCCAGAGGCCATGATAAGAGGATGCTGTTCTTGATTGGGGTCAACCACGGGGCTTGCGCCTTTGGCTAAGAGACGCCTGACAATCTCCACATTCTTAGTCGCAACTCCCAGCTGCAGGTCAGTCTGTGTTTCCTTTCTGTCTGTGAACGAGTCCCAGACACTCTGTGATGCTGGAGGTTCTATGTCTACCTTGGCTCCGTGTTCAAGAAGAACTTTTACAGTCCGCTCATGACCAGCAGCAAGAGACGCTCTCAACGCTGTCTTCCAATGGCCTGCTATCTTGTTGACATGAGAACCGGCATCCAATAGACTTCGCACTACCTCGTCATGGCCACATGAGGATGCAGCCTGGAGAGCAGTGCCGTAATAGTACCCAGTACTGTTCACATATGCCCCTCGGGATAACAGGAGGTCAACAGCATGGAGGTCTCCAATGAAGGCAGCCATTTGTAAAACTAGACCCCATTGGATATCTGTTGTCCGGGCATGCGGCATTTGGGCGAGGAGGAAAAGAAGAACTGCTGCACACCCCTCCGTAAAAAGATACTTCAAGGATGGCGTTACAGAAAATCTACCGTCTGTGGGTGGGCCTGATAGATTATGTTGACTTCCGAAAATATCTTCTTCGAAATAGCAAAGAGCCTGTTCTAGTAGACTGTATTGTTCCTCGGGCTGGTATGGTAGGGTTGCCCCAGCTGTAACAAGCTTTTGCACCAACGAAAGGGCGTATAACTCGCGACCGGCTGCTGCGAAAAGTGCATTCTTGCTGTTTGTCATGCCCAAATTTGAAACGCCGAATTTTGGGAGGTCATCGAAAGAGTTTCCGCCGTAGCCTCCGATGTTTACATCAGCTCTTACCGAAATAAGGAAGCCCAATATATCCCCAAGACCGTACTTTGCAGCTAATTGTATTGGATACATTGTCTGGCCGCCGAGATCGTTAGGATTGGAGCCATTTTGGAGGAGGAACATCAATGTTTGCTCGTGTTGATATTGTTCAGCGTGTGGAACCGTATTGTTCTCATGCTCCTGGCTGGTACAATTCCGGTCCCGGTTCTCTTCTGGGTCGAATTTGATCAACCCTCTGAGACCGGCTTGAAGAGGTGAAATAACTGGTGTGACTTTCCTGTCATCTGCCTTACTCGGAGATTTGTTGCTCCAATGTCGTTGGACCTCTGGAAGCCGATGACAAAGTCTTTGGAGTTCTGTGTCTACAGCGTCTATCCAGTGCCGGTCTAATGGTTGGTCTTGTGAAAGTGTGTTGACATCAACTCCTAGCTCCAGCACCAAGTACCGAACGACATCTATATGCCCATTCTCACTTGAGTGTCTCAGCGCCGTCTCAGCGCCCGACTCAATGCTGTCGTTCCAGAACGTAGTCGTAGCTGCGACGATTGACGAAGAATTAACTTCATGATTGCCGCAGAGCCACTGGCCGCCGCTGTTACAAATACCTCTTCAATCGAGATCGAGCTTTGTTCTTGAAAAAGCGGCAGATTGAGGAGCATTCGAGCGACGCCAAGATTGCCATGGAGAGCACACACATGGAGTCCGCCCTCAATGTCCATTGCCGACAGTAATTCGTAATCCCCCGTCTCAACAATTACACTCATCAGTGAATCATTTCCGGCCTTGCAACTGTTGAAGAAACTTGAGCATAGCTTCTGTTTGCTCCTGCCTGTCTTCTGGTATCTTTCAGCTGCCGGGCATATCGTTTCTTGGAAGCTGTCATATTCATCTGTTGACAAAAGCTGCGAAGCCGAAGCGAGTGTCAAGGTGACCACCTCATGTTGGCACACTGCGTGCGCTCCGTGGACCTGTGCGCTAATACGCCAGTCGACTGGCTCCTGGGCCTTTGTGGCTTCAATGATATGCCTAACAATGGATAAGTGGCCAGCCTCTGCTGCTGCCTTAACGGCTGACTTAATCTCACGACTGAATATATCCAATTCATCCTTGTGTTCCAAAAGTAGTCTGACCATGTTCATATGACCTGCGAAGGCAGCAGCTTCGAGAGAATGAGGCTTTTGGGCTGCTATCCTTTGGAGTTGCAAAGCCTGCCGGCTTGTCGAATTTGATGATTTCGGTTCCACATATGCTTCGCCCAGAATCGCCTCGAAATCTTCGACAGGCTTTTGAGTTTCCTGAACATCATATATTTCTGTGTTTTTGTCGGACTTCTGTGGGCTTCGACAAAGATGTCGTCTTCCAGGCAATTCTGCTGTCCATAGACACACATATTGAGATGGTGGCCGTTCATGTAGTGGAGCCGCTCTGCACATTGGCGAAGGTATGCTACTGGTGATGCTTCCTTGGTAGCACCTGTAGCCTTTTCGGAGCATAAGCGCAATTACCTCTTCATGGCCACTTGCGGCAGCCGCGTGAAATGCGTCCTTCGAGTATCCGGACTGATGCACGTCCGCATTGGCATCCAGTAATAACTCTACAGATCTCAGGCGGCCGTGGTATGCTGCAGCTTGAAGCGCTGATCCGTAGAATCCTGTTCACTGATTCACGTCGGCACCTTCTTGGATGAGAAGCCTCACAAGGCTATCGTTTCCTTTTAATCCAGCGGCTTGGAGGGCATCGCCAAAGGCACCGGAAGCATTGATGTTTGCCCCCTTTTCCAAGAGAAGACGGACTATTGGTCGGTAGTTGAGTAGTGCAGCTGTTCTCAATGGAGAGCCAAAGGCCCCTTCAACTTCAATATCCATCTTCTGGTCCAGGAGAAATTCAACCAAGTTCTTGTGATTGTACAAAGTTGCGACAGCGACAGCATCCGGGGGGATCAAAACGTTGCTTCCAGTATTTCGGCGAAAAGATCGCCGAACAACTTCGAGCTGACCGCCCTGGATCGCCTTCAGCAATCTTTTTCTGGACTTGTCTTTGGTCTCTCTTCTGATTAAGTCGAATCTGGAGGTTTCGAGTAACTGAGCAAGTCTGACGAAACCAACCAAGGCAGCTCCTTGCATTGCTTCGTCATACTCTTCCTCGTTCGTGATTATGTAACCGAGATCCGCAAGGTGCACAGCTACATCTTCTTGGCCGCCTCTTACGGCAGCTTGTAATGACGTTTGGAAAGTCGAACCGCATGATGCATCGACTCCAAGTTCCAGGAGCTTATCGGCTACCTGTAAGTGCCCATTGAAACATGCCGCATGCAGTGGACTTCCAAACTTCCCGCATTCGACATTGAGTTTTGCGCCATATCTCACCAGAATCATCACCGTTTTCGTATGCCCAAACATAGAGGCGAGATAGACAGGTGTATGTCCAACCTGGTTCTGTTGATTGATGTCGATAGAATCAATCTGCGAGAGACTCATACTAAGGACAATTTCGAGCCCGAACATGCTCAGCACGAAAAGAAACCCATTCTTAGTGTTGCAGATGGCGGATAGAGCGGGTAGCATCTCATGGGTTCTTTCGAGAGAAGAGGCGATTTTGCCTAGGGTTTCATTCCAGAGCTCGAAGGACAATGTCGTTTCCCAATCCTCGTCGAAAATAAATGAGATAATGGTTTGTGTGAGGCTTGCGTCGTCGGGAGATGGTTCGTCGGTGCATAGATTCAGGGCCATCTTGGAATGAATAGGCCAGTACATTGCCGCGTAGACGTAAAAGTCATCGTTCGGTATCGATGGAGGGTTCTCGGAGACTGGTCCGCGAGAGCAAGCCTCGAGGCAGATGGAAGCCAGCAGATTATGGGCAGTACCCGCAGCAAAGCTTTCGTGGGCTCTGAGGAAGTCCTGGACTGACTGGTGCGAAAACCTCACGACGTTGCATTTAGTATCCAGAAGGACCAAATTGTAACAGATGTTCATCAACTGTGTTGCATCCAAGGTCGGATCCTGGCCAGATTCCAACGCTGTCAAAAGAGCCAGCGGGGTCAGGGGTTCTCTCATGTAAAGGACCCATGACAGCGCCTTCATTGCCAGCGTACGGGCCTTATTTCCAGCTCTTGATATACGCTCAAGAGATCTTTGATAAAGCTGGTCTATGCTCTCTGGGAGTTTATTGTGCAGAGCGGAGAGAGCATCATCCTCGACCGTTTCAAGACAAATTCGCTCCATTTGGAGTTTAACCCAGAGAAACCTGCCATTCGTCAGTCTAATCCCTACTTAAGCAAATAGTTATGCAGGACTGTGAAACAAACGAATATCGCTGGAGTAAGAACTCACATTTCACCAGCACCATCAAGCAGTGTCTCCTCCAACGCCTTGCGTGTGTCGGAGCGTACATTCCCCCCGAGCAGCAATTTGGCCCACCACGGTGTCAACTTGACGCTTCACGAAAGTCTCCATTTCTTTTCTCGTCGCCTGCGGCGTAATTCGGATTTTGAAAGCGGCTGCGGGTATCGTGGGGGCGCGGTTGGAGCTTCTACTCGTGACGAAGATCTTCACCACATTGTCGGCATGGGAAATTATGTCATCAAGAGCCTTGACGAGAGTAAACCTGTCGTTGTCTTCGACACTATCTAAACCATCGATGACGATTGTGATGGGATCTTCCTCGGCCAGTTCCAGTATAAGTCGCACACAATCTTTGGTCCGGAGCTTCATCACATCAAGCTTACCGGCAGGCGATCGGGCCAGTTGTCGCTCATACTCCGAGCAGAGAAACTGTTTTACTGTCATCCGGCTGGAAGGATCAATGGAAAGTTGAAATAGTATGGTTCTTAAGACATCGCCACAAGATCGACGCGCCTTTTCGAACTCCGGGTTCGCGCAGTAGAAGTACCCCAAAGGAGACGCAGATGGGTCATTGCCGCCTGCTGATATCATGGCATCCACGATCACAGAGCACAATGTCGATTTGCCCGACCCAGGAATTCCATGGAGATACAAAAGGGAGGACGAGCTTGAGGTGAGCCACTGAGCATAGTCTTGGTGGTCGAGCAACCATTGGCCGACGCCCGCCAGGCGAGTTTCGGCTATGAATTGGTGATGGGAGTAGTAAGGTGCGACAGATAGCCATGCGGCAATATCGTTGAATTTGTCTTCAGACAACAGCTTAGAAGACTGAATGGAAAATCGTTTAAATGTCCCATCGAGAGAGCGTAGTATATCTGCGTCGGCAAGTGTTGTAAGCTGGTTGACTTGGTGCTCTCGGTTTTGTAATTCCTTATTTCGTTCTTCCTTGACTGTGCGGAAGGGACTCTTGATCACACGGGCTTGCGAAAGCGGATGTCAGTCCAAGTCTCGAGATCAACCAGTGTGGAAAGTCGTCAATTCAATAATAAAAGTATGAATAAATAGGTACTTACTGATAGTTCTTTCACTGAAAAACTTCACAGCGTAACTCAAGTGGGTTAGAATTTCTGCATAGAGGCGGACCAAAGCACGCTCTATCTCCACTTCTATCTCAGACTGTGTCCCGCGCATGTGAAGCTTCTCGATCATGCGATATCTCGCGAGTCTTCGAGCAATGTCCTCGACTTCAAGTATATTAGCTTCACCATCTGTGGCTGGATGTCTATTACAATACTCACGGTCAGTGGCTACCGCGGAGAATACTTGAACCTCGGACACTGTGGTTTGCAGCAAGAACCTGAATGCCGCCCAAGGTAATGCAGCATGAGCGGGATCATATTGCACTGCAGTATCGGCGGTCTCTTTGAATCGCTGAACCCACCCTACAATCTTCTCCATCACATCTCTAACGATTACAACGTCTCCGTTAGGCTTTGTGAACTTCCATCTCTTCCGTAGGGCCAAATCCCTGGCTGTTTCGACTTCTTGAAGGACCGCGCTCTATTTCGGACATGCGAATAAGCGGATGATCCAAATCATTGCTTGAAGATCTCAAGGACGACACTAACCAGGATATCGCGTCTATTCGTCTTGGTCGGACTTAATCCCCTTTGCGTATCAGAATCCAATAGTCAGAAAGCCTTTTCCCATAGGCTGCCATGGACGTTTGCGATAGACGCCATTGCTGTGGGTGTCTCTGGCGTGCGATGGCACTTTGATGTCCATGAAGAAGAGTCTGCAAAGATGAATGTCACCAATTCGGTCAGACATTGAATGTGAATCGCATAAGCTGTAGACGTCGATGGGTAGATGAAGGAAGAAGCATGTCAATATAAGGCTATGAGCTGCTGACGCCCAAATTCGCCTGTCTGACCTTAGCCGCAGTGCTTCCCCGCTTCCTCACGCATTTCGAGGCGTGTAATTGGCTACCAGTGACGAATGTTGCTCGACTGGAGAAAACGTGTACCACCGAGAAGACGTCCGGCGCGGTTCATGCATGTAAGCCCAATCACCCTTGTTAGTGGCGCAGCATGCTTGGCAGGTCTTTTCGATACATCATCGCGCTGATCCAACAGATATATACCTGGCTGTTTGTGCTTCCAATGCATGGCGATCAGGCTGACTGTCAAGTGTCTAGGCTGATTAGCTAGCATTCGCTGTTTTGCGTTGATTTTGCCTCTTGAACGGATGAGACAATGTGATGCATGCACGCTCAATACGTACGGGAGTCTACATATCTTATTTGAGCGCTCGGTGATACTCACATGTACTATACTTACCTTAGTAGATAAGCTGCCTTAATGAATATATAGCAGTAAGGGGGACGGCAGCTCCTCGATTGCAGAAGTTCCTGCAAAGGCAAATCCGGACCACGTGTAATACCCAGACAACGTTCAAAATATGCTTTCCCCTCACCAAAGCAGTTTTTAGTACAACTGATAGGTACCTTGGGTATTTTTGGTTTATGGGATTGTATCTACTACAGTTGAAATGCCCTAAGACTCTTGGAATCTGGCCATTTTATGAGCGGTAGATGCATAAGCAGTGTAGTTTCGGTGAAGCGGGGAAGTCGGTAAACTCGATACACTTAGGGTGTGTGTGGCGGGACAGGTCTACGACTGTCTGGGTTATGTGGCTTGAGCGGCACGGAAACAATCAGCACGGGACCTGGATATGTCAATTCGGGGTAAAATGCTTGTTCTTTGATATTCAACTAAGCTTCTAAGCTTCGCAGCTGCGGAGATTTTCCAACTTTTCATCTACGATCCTAAACCGGGTCGCACACCGTAATCGATCCATGACATGACCGCACTTTCAAAATCCCCAAAGCCATAACGAAAATCTCTGTCCTTGGCTTTCCTGACACTGAAGAAGCCTCATGGCGTCCATAAAGACCATACTTATTAAGCTACCAGGAGGGAAAATATCCACTGCACGGGAAGGCCACCTCATTCGAGCTCGAGGGGTTCAATATGCATCCGCGAGTCGCTTTCAGCGTCCTACCCCTGTCGGCGAATGGAATGATGTCAAAGACTGCACGGGTCCACCTCCGATCTGCCCTCAGGCTGTGCCCTCCCGATTAGATTCCGTCACCGGACCCATCACAGCAGGGCGCGACCAAGATGAAGACTGCCTTCACGTAACAGTGACGACGACGGTCGATGCGATTTCGAAAGGATGCAAATCACCGGTCATGGCGTATTTACATGGAGGGGCTTACGTCTCGGGTGGCGCGGACTTGGATTGCTACCAACCCACTGGCTTAGTGGAGAGAGGAGTTGTTGGTGTCAATATCTCCTATCGACTGGGATTGTTCGGATTTCAGCCCATCCCGGATATCGCTCCCGCGAATCTTGGGTTGCTGGACCAGATGGAAGCCCTTCGCTGGATCAAGAGAAATATTGTCACGGGCTAGAGCCCGGATCGATATCTCCGGCTTTGCCGGAGCAGTCTCCGAGATCCGGCTCCGTTGGACCCACTATTCTGCCGGGGTACACCGCCTAACCCGGTCTGCTTCACCGCTGTTAGGCGCCTATCCCTGTAAAGTCTTTTCTTCCTTCTTCAGCTTAGAATAGTCAATCAACAGCACCTCTATGTTGAACAAGCCTAGGGGCCAGCCCCTTACATATTCTAAGCTCAATAACAGAAGATGCTATATGAAACCTCACGAGAGCAACATAATAGATTTGCTAGAGGGTAGCGCAAACAACGCAATGAACGCTGAGATTGACTGCTGGATCAACGAAGCGGTTAACGCAAGCATACGTCCTCTTCAGGACCAAATAGCCCAGCAGACAGCCTAGATAATGCAGCTCTTGACAGCTCTGAATAGGCTTATGTCACCAGATAGAGCAACCCCTATGCTGCTTATAAGTAGCATACTAACCCTATCCACAGCTGATATAACTATACAGGCTCTAAGTGATAATATAGTAATAATAGCTGAAGGGCAGAGAAAGCTTTTACTAAATCCCTTGAAGTTTATAGGAAGGTATAAAGACTACCTAGCATAGTCTCAGTAAATATATAATAAGATAACCTTAGATATAGGACTTATAAAAGGTAATGCTGAGGTTTAGTACTATATTAACTTATAACTTAATATTAACTCTTAATAAGTTATTACTACTTTCTATGCTGCTAGAAGCCTTAGAAGCAAGTAAGACCTTTCTAAGTTTATAAGATATTTAGACTGTATATATAAGGACCTAAATACTGCCTCCTGCGCAGCTGCTATACTGCAAATAATCTGTCAGCAGGATAACTAATCTCTTGCTTCCTTTCTTCCCTGATATAAGAAAGTATTATTAGAAGCTAGAGAAGCTAATTAGACAGACTAAGTAAAGATAACCCTCTTTAAGAGAGCACTTAATATGCAGCTCTAATAAGCTCTTATTACTATTAACCGTCTAGTTAATAACTATTATAAATAGCTTATATAGGTATAAGATATAGCTGCAAGGCTGGAGAAGCTTCTAGCTATAATATGCAGAAGCAGCTTATACTACCCTAGAGCCTTTAAAGCAAGCAGGCACTATAATAATAATAGTGATATAGTAATAACTAGTATAAGCTGCGCGAGGAATAAGAAGGAAGCTCTAGAACTGCAGTACTGCAGATGCTACTCCTTTTTATCTAAGTCTAAAAGTAGTAAATAACTACAGAAAGATAGTTAGTATTACTATAACTATAATAATATCAGCTATATCACTATATAGTGCACTAAACTAAAGCGTCCAGAGCTAAAGAAGATTAAGAAGGTTAAGAAAGCTAAGAAGTCAGAAGAAAGTAGTAATAATAATGCTATAGAAGAGCTGGGAAGCTCTGAGGCTGAAGAGAGCTTAGGAAAAGAGTAACTCTACTGCAAAGTTAGGCGTTAGAGGCTAAACTTAGTGATATCATAAAATAGAAGCAGTTTAAGCATTATATAAGCAGTAAGTCAGCAGTAATCACTACCTATATATATAAAGGCACTTAAGCAGATGCCTTAATAGATATAAGTTGCAACTTATATATTCTTATTAACTATAACCTAGCCTGCAAGCTTTGCTTGCTAGTAATAGACTGCTCTAAGCAGATACTAGGCAGCTTCAGCAACGCTATAGATGCTATAAAAGCAATAGATATAGTTATTTTTAACCTTAAGCTATGCAGTTATAATAAGAAGATCTTTATATATACTATATATAGCCTTAGCAACAACCTGTTCCTAGGGAAGCCCTGGATAGAGAGGAACTGCATCCTATATAATACTGCTGCGCAACAGATATAATATAGGAGGAGCAGTATAGACCTATGTCTGAAAGGCGAGGAAGAGCTAGAATAAGTACACTAGATCAGGGTTGCCCGCCTCCTCCTAAGAGCTTCTTTTGTAATGCTCTATAAGAGAGTGCGACAATATACTAAATAAACAGCAGGATATAAAGTCTGAGCTATCAGCTTAGCAGATATATAGAAGGCTTTTATAAAGAAGACTGAGAAGGCAGACCTAAAGACCTTCTTCTCACCAGCTATACTAGCAGAGTTTTAAGAGCTGTTCTAACCTGATAAAGCTGCTAACCTTTTTCTGCATTATTCTGGGGTTAACTATAAGATCTCTATTAAACAGGAGAGCGACAGCAATAAAGCTGTACTATTATAGGGCCTGCTCTACAGCATATTATAGGAAGAACTTCTTATTCTCTGTAAGACCTTATAAGACCTACTAGATAAGG
The DNA here is from genome assembly GCA_018853505.1 of Colletotrichum camelliae. Classification (NCBI taxonomy): domain Eukaryota; kingdom Fungi; phylum Ascomycota; class Sordariomycetes; order Glomerellales; family Glomerellaceae; genus Colletotrichum; species Colletotrichum camelliae. The sequence continues at coordinate 1,467,673 of JAELVL010000001.1, forward strand.
GATTTATCTACGCTAGCAGCTCAGAAGCATCAGCCTTAGTACTATTTATGCGTAAACTAGGTAGAAAGATTTAGTTTTGCATTAATTACTGCACTCTTAATAAACTTACTAAGTGCGATTAATACCTCCTCTCCTTGATCTGGGAAACACTATATACTATTAGCGCTGCTAAGTAGTTCACTAAGCTAGATATAATAGCAGCGTTCTATAAGATCAGGATTGCTAAGAGAGAGAAATATAAGACAGCCTTCTAGACAAGGTATAAGCTATTTAAATAGCTAGTTATCTCTTTTAGGCTTACAGAGGCCCCTGCCACGTTCCAACGATATATCAACAGTATACTCTGAGAGTACTTAAATAACTTTGCAACAGCATATATAGATAACATCCTGATCTACTTAAACAGCTCACAACAAGACTATAAAACAAAGGTTAAGCTAGTACTGCATAAGCTTGCTGCAGCAGGGCTATATTTAAACCCTTATAAATGTATGTTCTCTGTGAAAACAGTTAAATACCTAGGGTTTATTATTACAGCTAGAGTTAGTATCTCTTACAACCCTGAGAAACTGAAGGCGATTAAAGGATAAGCAGCTCTAAAAACAGTTAAAGGAGTCTGAAGCTTCCTTAGATTTGCAAACTACTATTAGATCTTTATCCCAGCATACTTAGAGATTGCTAGACCCCTGATAGCTCTTATAAAGAAAGGTGTCCCTTTTTGCTAAGGTAAGGAATAAAAAGCAGTATTCCAGAAGCTTAAGAGGATCTTTATAGCTAAGCCTGTCCTGTACTAATTAGACTCTGAGCGGACAACCTATATTAAAGCTGATTGCTCTAGCTTTGCCTTTAGAGAAGTGCTCTCACAGGAAGATAAGTATAATAGACATCATGCAGTAGCATACTATTCGCAGCAGTTAAACAGTATATAGTTTAACTACTTAATTTATAATAAAGAGATGCTAGTTATTATAAGCTGCCTGTAAGCATAGAGAGCGAAGCTATAGAGCGTTAATAAGTTTAAGGTTCTATCTAACTATAAGAACTTTAAATACTTTATAATAAAGCAGAAGCTTATAGAACGACAAAGCTGATAGGCAGAAGAGCTATCATAGTATAACTTTAAGATTTAGTACTGCCTAGGAAGCGAAGTAGTAGTGCTAGATACACTCTCTAGACGCAAACAAGACATACCTACATCTCTAGAAGATAAGCATGAATAAGGCTAGATTTTCCAGCTTCTTCCTGAAGTAGCCCTTCCCTCAGTATATATACAACGCATAGAAACAGCACTAGCAATACTTATATTCACTAATAATAAAGAACTACAGCAACTCTAGGATCAGACTTAGGAATAAGATAAAGTCTACTAGCAGATCTATACTGCAGTGAAACAGCGAGAAAGAAGTTTCCCTCTTAGTCTTAAGCTGAAAGTCTAGATTGCTGAGTATAAAATCGATAACAGTAACTAACTACTCTTTAGAGACTAGATCTAGGTACTAGGTAGCAAAGACCTAGATAGCAAGGCGAATATACTATATACTTATATTATCTAAAGTATCTATAACTCAGCACTTAGCAGACACCTAGAAAGAGATAACATCTTAGCACTAGTTAGTAGACATTTCTACTAGCCTAGCTAGTTATAGTTAGTATAACACTTCTGCTGCAACTGTAATAGCTGCAAGTATAGCTATATCTAGAGAGAGTATTAAAAAGAACTTCTGAAACCTCTGCTAATACTACAGCATATATAAAGCAACCTTGCTATAAACTTTATTACTAACCTTCCCCTTACAGATAAGAGCAAGAGATTCCTTTAAGTTATTATTAATCAGCTAGATAAAGATATAACTCTTAAAGCTATAGAGAGTATAAAAGCTAAAGCATGCGCAGAATAATTCCTTAGCTGCTATTTCTGCTTCTATAGTATCCTTGCATCTATTATAAGCAATAGAGATAGCAACTAGACAAGCTAGTTCTAGTGTTAGTTCTATAAGCTGTTAGGAATAGAACAGCAGCTTAGTACTACCTACTACTTACAGACTAATAAAGGCTTAGAGAGGATAAACTAAGAGATCTAAGCCTACTTATGCAACTATATTACCTACTTGCAGAAGGACTAGGCAAATAACTTCCTAGCAGCTTAACTAGCACTCTGCAGCTATAATAACAGCGCTATTAGTATGAGCAGCTTCTTCTTAGAATATAGATACTATCTAGAGCCTATCTAGGTTTAAGAAGCAGACCTATAAAACTATAAGAGCCTTCGCAAAGATATAGTATATAAGCTAGTAATAAGACTTTAGAATATAATAGATATAGCCTAATCAACTCTCGCATTAACGTAGTAACGCTATAAAGAACTAGCTAATATAAAGCGCTAGTCTATAGAAAGACTAGAAATAAGTAATAAAGTCTAGCTTTATATAGAGTATTATAAATCCTCTAAGCTTTGCAAGAAACTAGATTAGCTATACTATAAATATATAGTTATAAAAGTTATCTCACTATATATAGTAGAGCTTAATATACTAACAACTATATACCTATACTTCTATATAGATAGCCTGAAGCACATAAGCAATAACTTCTTACCTAGTCAAACACTAGACAATAAGCAGCTGCCACTAATTATAGATAATAAAAGCGAGGAAACCTAGAATATAGAGAGCATTAATACAGCTACTTAGAAGCGTTGAGGGCGCAGGCAGCACTGCAAGGTTCTAGTTAAGTAGGAAAGGTATACAGAGAAGATATAGAAGCCTGTTAAGACGCTCTAGAGGATAGAAGCAATAGAAGCTTATAAATGCTGTTATAGCTCCGCAATAGAGCATGATAGAGACCCAGCCTTAGCACCGCAGGCGTGCTGCTGGAGGGGAGCGGGGGGGTGATATCACAGGCTAGAGCCCAGATCGATATCTCCAGCTTTGCCAGAGCAGTCTCCAAGATCCAGCTCTGTTAGACCTACTATTCTGCTGGGGTACACCGCCTAACCTAGTCTGCTTCACTGCTGTTAGGCGCCTATCCCTGTAAAGTCTTTTCTTCCTTCTTTAGCTTAGAATAGTTAATCGACGGCACCTCTATATTGAACAAGCCTAGGGGCCAGCCTCTTATAAAGGAAGCTTTAAAATACTAGCTTAATAACTCTAACTATAGAAGAACAGATTATAATATAACTATTCCTAAAGCTAAGGCTAAAACCTTTATAATAGCTTTATAATCTTATAATAAAATAGTTAGAAAAACTACTAAATAACTTAATAAAATACTTTAAATATAATAACTTAAACCTGTTAGTATACTATTACTATAAATTATTAATATATAAAGATAAGTTTTTTATAATACTTTAAATTACTCTACTTAAGAATAAAAGCTGTTAGTATAGATATAAAAGTATTCAGAAGTGTAGTATATATGCTTATATAGTATAAAGTTATAGATAGAGATATGTTATAATAAAAATTGATAATCCTCAGTATTTATAGGCATTTATTTGTATAGATAAGTAATAGAGAAGGAATATATTGATATGATTCTAGTTGATATAGTTAGCAGGTTGCATCTTAAAGTAGGAAAAATGAGAAGAAAGATAACCTTACGTTTCAGGTTATACTTTTTAGTTATATAAGCAGGATTACATAATAAGAGCGATTACATAAGCATTTATAAAGTTATAGGTTATAATAAACTAAACACTTTTATATAAGGTTATATATATAAAAGTCTATTCGTTTATTTTATATAGAATATTTAAGTAAGTAGAATATTATTATATTATTATTATTATTATATTAAGATGTTATATGTTAACAAAAGCTAGAAACTAATAATAAATAAAATATTCGACAGCTTAAAATAGCCTAAACACTTTAACTATAATAAGCTTAAGAAGAGCTAAATAATATTATATAGTATTACTAGATTAGTACCCTAATAATATATCTTAAATAATACTAGAATATATATAGAAACCTTACTAAGATCGAATAGATTAACTAGAAGCTTAAAGAATAAGTTAAAAAAAAATCTAATAAAGAACTTAAATATTAGTATAACTTTATAACTAAGTAGTAACTATTTAACCTTACTAATAGCTAAATTTTTAGTGAAAGAGAAGAATCTCTTTATAACTTAGACGAACCTTATAATATTACCTGCTAATATACTTAGGCAGAGATTACTTATAAGTTTACTTTTAATATAGATAATACTAGCTCTGAAGAGGAATCTAATAATAAAAGAAAAACTAAATAACTTATCTAATACTAAGAAATTAATAAGCTTAATAATAAGTAGTAATAATATTTCTATAGTACTTTAATAGATCTATAAGATAAGAACTATACTTTATAACTCTATATAAAGGACTACTTAGCTTTTTATACTTAATACTAATACTACTAAACCTTTTTCTAGCTATAATATATCTTTAATAAATATAAAGAATATATAACAGATAAGTATAAGTACTAGTTCTATTCTAGAAGATATAATAATAACCCTATCTAGGAAATCTATTCTACCTTAATAATAGTTAGATAGATAATAATACTATTTAAAGATAACCTTACTATCTTTAGACTAAGTCTTTAATTCCTTATAAAATATTAATATAATAACACTATATAATAAGATAAATATAAATAAGACACTTACTAAATCTATTACTAAGATAAAGCCTAAGTATAGAAAACCTTAAAAGATAGACCTAATATCCCCTATATTAAAATCAGAGAAAACAGTCTAACTAAAGCTTATTAAGAAAGAAAACAGATTACTTACTCTAGATAATTAGAATAGTTAAAAAACTAGACTTATCTACTAATAAAAAACTATAATATGTAATAATAATAAAGTCTATATATCTAGTATCTCTAGACTAGAAAACATATTTATAACTTATAGTAATAATTAAAAATAATACTATTATTATTATAATTAATAGTAGAGCTAAAATAAACTTTATATTATTATAAGCAGTAAACTAACTATAACTACTATAGTAAAAAAAGGAATATATATTAACTTAGTAATATAGAAAGAGAATAAGTCTAGTATAAAAGAGGAACTATTAGAAATAAAACTACACTCTTTAAGATAAATTACTTAGATTAAAATAAATAACTCTAATTTAATATTACTAAACTTAGTAACTACGATATTATATTAGGAATACTATAGCTTAAGAAAAATAACTTATAGATAGATTAGAGAATAGACTAACTCTATTAGAATAATAATAATCTAGTCTCTAAGTAGCTTTATAGAACCTAGGCCTTAAATAGATCTACTTACTAAAGAGCAGTAAAACGATATATCTACTATTTTAAAGTAAAAGAAGCTATGTTATAACTATTAAAGATAGTAGATCTTAAATAAAAGGATAATCTACTTCTATTTATTCTAGAAGAGTATAGAGTTTATAAGAAACTCTTTATAACTGAACTAGAAACCAGACTGCTTAAATATATGAATTTTAATTATAAAATCTCTATAAAGGAGAGGATAGAGCCTAAATTTAATAAAATTTATAGACTTAACTTAATAGAGATAGAAATACTTAATAAATACCTTAATAAAAACCTTAAGAAAAGCTATATCAGAGAATTAATATTACTAATAGGAAGCCTAATCCTATTTATACCTAAGAAAAACAGTAAACTATAACTATATATTAACTACTAAATACTTAATAAAATAATAATTAAGAACTAATACTTATTACTTTTAATTAATAAATTATAATAACTTTTTTATAGAGCTAACTACTTTATAGTATTAGACCTTAAAAGTATTTATAACTTTATTAGAATAAAGAAAAGAGAAGAATAGAAAACTATTTTTAGAATATATAGAGGATATTTTAAGTATCTTATTATACTTTTCAGTCTTACTAATACTTTAGCTACTTTCTAGAATATAATTAACTAAGTTCTTAAGAAGTTTATAGATATTTTTATATTTATCTATCTTAATAATATCTTTATCTTCTTATTTATAATAGAATAATATAAGGAATATATATACTTTATATTATAAGCTTTTTAGAATATTAAGCTTCTAGTTAAACTAGAAAAGAATATATTCTATATATAGGAAGTAGAATACCTTAGATTTATTATTATTTCTAGATATATTAGTATATTAGAGAGGAACGTCTAAGCTATTAAAGAATAGTTTATACTAATAAACCTTAAAGAAGTCTAAAGATTCTTTAGATTTATTAACTTTTACTGAAAATTTATTAGACTCTATAGAAAAATTAATATACTTTTTATAGACCTTAGCTATAAAAATTAACTATTTAAATAGAAAGAAGCCTAAAATATAGCTTTCTAGATAATTAAAAACTATATTATAAGCAAACTAATCCTTATAATCTCTAACTTAGAAGAATAGTTTAAAATTAAGATAAATACCTTAGATTTTACTTTTAAAATATAACTATGCTAGAAAGACTTAGAAAAATACTTATATCTTTACGCTTTCTTCTCCTATAAACTCTATAGACTAGAACTTAATTACTAAATATATAATAAAGAACTTATAGTAATTATTAAAGCTTTTAAGGAATAGTAACTCTTACTCTTAGGAACTATCTACTAAATACTTATATATACTAATTATAAAAACTTAGTATACTTTACTATCTTAAAAGAACTTAATAAATAACAAATTAGATAGTTAGAATTCCCTTTAGAATTTAATTTCTAAATTATTTACTAGAAAGAAATAGAAAATAGTAAAGCTAACATTTTTAGCTAATAACTAAACTATAATATCTTAGTACTAAATAAAACCTAAATAATTCTTAAATATAATAAGAATAGAGATCTAATACTTACTATAAGACTTCTAATAATAACTAGATAATTTATAGCTAGCCTAATTAGTAGACTGAATAATAAAGCTATTAAGAAGTTCTATAGCCTATTAATATATAATTACTAAGGAATTATAAAAACCTAGAAATAACTATAATAATAATATAGAGAAAAGGTTACTAGAGAATATATTATAATAGTAATTAAAGATTATAAGGTTTGCTTGAAAAGTAAACTAGCTTAATACTAACCTTATAAATTATTATAACCTTTACTTATACTATAAACTGCCTAGCACTCTATATTACTTAACTTTATTATTAAGCTACTAAAGTCTTAAGAACCTTTTATAGAAGTCTACTTTAATAGTATTCTTATTATTATTAATAGACTTATAAAATATACCTACTTTATCCTATATAAAGAAGTAAGTAATACTAAAGAATTTACCTATATATTCCTTAAGTATATTATTACTAATTATAGAACACCTAAGGAAATTATATTAGATAGAAATAAGATCTTCACTTTAAAATTTTAAAAATTAATTATATTATAACTTAGTATTAAGCAAGCTATATCTACTATATTTTACTTATAGACTAATAGATAAATAGAAAGAATTAACTAGATCTTTAAAACTTACCTCTATACTTATATTAATTATAATTAGGATAATTAGATAGTACTACTACTAATAGCCTAATTTACTTATAATAGTATAATTAGAGAAAGTACTAAAGAATCTCTTTTCTATCTTAATTATAGATTTAAACTAACTACTTATAGAGAACTTTATACTAGCCTAGTAATACTAAAAGCTATTACTACTATTAGATAAATCAAAGATATCTAAGATAATATATATAAAGAACTCGAATTTATATAACAATAAATAGAATAATTCACTAATAAATAATAGATTAAAAGACTAACTTTAAAAGAGAGAGATAGCACCTACTTTATATAGTAGAACATTAAAACAAAATAACTTAATAATAAACTAGACTTTAAAAAACTTAAATCTTTTAAAATCCTCTGAAAAATCTTATTAGTTAACTATAAACTTAACTTACTTAATATAATAAAATATTTCCTAATATTCTATATCTTACTATTTAAACTAGCACTATAAAGATTATAGATAAATAACCTTATTATTATAAAAGATAATAAACTAAAGTATATAGGCCTCTAGCCAGCTACTGTGAATTTTACCTGGAACCTGTACTGCAACGACCTCCGACTTGCCCCTTCAGCTAACGGCCTACTGGTCACGTGATCTCAGCTTCGGCCCCATCCCCCCCGCGCGCGTTAACGTGCGCCATCGTCAACAATCTCATCACTTGCAACGTCACTTCGACAATAACTTCACGACTTTGACTGGGTTCAATTACTACAGCAGACTTTCTTCCACTTTTCGACCTATCTTCCGACCCTCACTCACACCTTCTGTCGACTCGGCCGTCTTCTCCGCCGCCTACCCGGAATCCAAGCCTTCTATTAATTAGGCTAACGTCCTCGCAGTTCTATAGTCGTCAGCAACGCCTACTATGTCACAGTTCGGCCAGGTCAGCTTACTGGCTACGCCGCCCTACTAAGGATGTCGTTAAAGTAGGTGTAATGGCTAGGATTAGCGGCGAACGCGGCTATGTTGCTTAGCCGAGGCATACGGGCGCTTCCTGCGGCCTTACTGCTGACGTTAGCCTTCAGGACTACAAGGCATAACATAGCTATAGCTAACTAGTCCTCAGGGCTCTGCAAGTTAAAGGGCGTCGTCTTACTAATTATAGTAAGCCTAGCCCTATAGTTAGTATCGATCTTAGTATCTTAGGGCGTGCCTCGGGCAAAGCCCTGCGGTATGAGGCCCTATAGATCGGGCAGGATAGAACACATCGTGAAGGAATCTGGGTGGTTTTCTTGATGAGGAATGGGCTCGAGGCTTGGCGCGAGTAGCGGCGTCTTAAGTATGTGGCTAAGACAAGCTTTTCCGTGGCTAAAGACCTTGTGAAGCCATCTCCGCGTGAGTCACGCGGGCGAGGCTGTCGACCTTGCTAGCAACGAAGCTATCGTCAACAAGGCTGACAGCTGTAACAGTATATACGTCTGGCCTAAATGCTTTCGCTTGGCGGCTATAGTCGGGGTCGGCGCGGGCAGTTATTCCGGACCCCTGGGTATGTATACTGCGAAGCTACTGGACTGGGCACTGACCGAGGTGCTTTTACTGCTTTTTACTTTACTGTGAAAACCCCTACTGGGTGGGCTTGAAACTTCCTTAATATAATAAACTAAAGTATAAAGTTAAATAGATTATTAACTACTTTAAAGAACTAGAAAGATATTAATACCTTATTAAGTAGAAAAGATATAGTTATAAAGATAATATATAGGAACTAGCTAAGAATATTACTAATACAAAGGATAAACTTATAACTTACTAGTAATAATACTAAGAATAAGAAATAATACTAGTAGTACTAATAACACTACTCCTAATAAATATTACTAGCTACTTATATATTAGATACCTATATAGATATATTAGACTACTAATAAAGATAAATAGATTATAATAAAGAAAACTATTTATTTACTTAAGAATACTAGAAACTAACTAAAACTTTTCTAATAAAAAGTTTAGAATACTTAGATTCTAATTACTAAAAATAAAGTCTAGGTCTACTATACTAAAAACGTTTACTAACTACGTTTTAAGAACTAAAAAAGATTTAATAAGAGAAAGTTCTACTACTTCTTCCTTTTTAGCTATTACTAAGATCTCTTTATAACTTTTTTTAAATACTATTTACTTAGCTTTATAAATATAATCTAGCTTTATAAGTATTTTATTTACTTTAGCTTATACTTTTTATAGTACTTCTATTCTTTTTTAAAATAATTCCTTAGTTTCTTCTTCTTTATTATCTAAATACTAAGATTTAACTATTAAATATTCTACTATATATAAATTAGTATAAATAAAATATAATAAGATATTTCGTTAAATATTCAGTAGTTAATATATAGTTATAATTTGCTGTTCTTTTTAGGTATAAATAAGATTAGGCTTCTTGCTAGTGATATTAATTCTCTGATATAGCTTTTCTTAAGGTTTTTGTTAAGGTATTTATTAAAAGCTTCTATTTTTATTAGATTAAGTCTATAAATTTTATTGAATTTAGGCTCTTTCCCCTCCTTAATAGGGATTTCATGATTGAAATTCGTGTGTAGAGGCAGTCTGGTTTCTAGCTTAGATATAAAGAGTTTTTTATAAACTTTATATTCTTCTAGAATAGACAGAAGTAGATCGTTCTTTTAGTTGAGATCTATTGCTTTTAGTGGTTGTGATATAGCTTCTTTTGCCTTAAGGTAGCAGATATATTATATTACTGCTCTATATTCTGCAAATCTGTTTAAGGCCTAGGTTCTACAAGGCTGCTTAGAGACTAGATTATTATTATTCTAATAGAGTTAGCCTGTTCTCTAATCTATCTGTAGGTTGTTCTTCTCAAGCTATAGTATTCCTAATATAATGTCGTAGTTACTAAGTTTAGTAACGTTGAATTAGAGTTATTTGTTTCGATCTAAGTAACTTATCTTAAGGGGTGCAGTCTTATTTCTAATAGTTCCTCCTTTATACTAGACTTATTCTCTTTTTATATTACTGAGTTAGTAGGTATACTTCTTTCTTTGCTATAGTAGTTATAGTTAGTTCACTGCTTATAGTAATATGAAATTTATTTCAGCTCTGCTGTTAATCACAGCAATAGCAGCATTATTATTAATTATTACTGCGAGTTATAGATATATCTTCTAGTCTAATAATGCTAGATATATAGACCTTGTTATTATTGCCTGTTATAGTCTTTTGTTAGTAGGCGAGTCTAGTTTTTTAACTGTTCTAGTTATCTGGGGTAGGTGATCTGCTTCTCTTCCTATTATGCCTTTATGAGGCTGCTTTCTCTGATCCTTGCATGAGGGATGCTAGGTCTGTTCTTAAGGGTTCTCTATACCTAGGCCTTGTTCTGGTAATAAATCAGATATACATCTTATTAACATTTATTCTATTTCATGCATTAGTTATAAGTACACCTTATAAGGTATTATTAGCTGGGGGTGAACGTGGCGATATTATTGTCAAACTTTCTGAGTTTCTATTCTGTGAGAGTATATATTATATAGATGTTTCGCATAGGGGTGTTGTGGTACCTTCAGGGTTAGAAGCAGTAGTTATGCTTGTCTCTTATATAGATTTTGCAGTAGTTAAAGAAATATTATGCCTAAAAGAGGTATCAGTGGTTAGGGTTAGTAACCCTGAGGTAGAGGTAGTCTTTGATCCTGAGTTTAGAGGTGTAGTGCGTTCTTAGCCCTGTGTTTAGTATACTATAGAGTTTAATAAACTGTTTATTGCTGTGTTAATTAATTTGCTTATATGCAATTTATCTAGGTATGTTATCTTCTTTAGGTCTCTCTTTAGAACTAGTGTTGTCTATACTAGGAGTGAGCTTATAAGCGATCTCTGCCTGAGCATATTATTGAGCAATGTTATGAGGTTTATCTAAGTTATAGGGGGATTCTTCTTCTTCACTAAAAGTCTAGCTGTTAGTAAAGCTGAGAAGTTATTGTTTGGTTAGTAGGTTATATTAAGTTCTAGGTTTTTTGTTAGATTTCCTTTTAACCTGTTCTTTAGTAGAATAGTTTAAGGTGTTATAGAGGATTTATCTTTATATATTAGTGATATGTAGCGATAGTATGCTGACAGGCTTAAGCTGTTATATTTAAAGCATTTTATTAAGCTGTTCTATAGTCTTTCTTACTATTTTACTATAGAATTATAAAGCTATTATAAGAGTTTTAGTTTTAAGTTTAAAGATAGTTATATTATAACCTGTCTTTCTGCAGTTTAGGTTGTTAGGCTAGTGTTCTAAAGCCTCCTTATTACTGTAGTATGTGAAATATTTATTATTATAGTATTCTGTCTATAAAAAGGATATATAAGAGGTTTTAGTTATTATGCTGATTTGCTTAGTTTGTTTAGGTACTAGCTTCTAGTTAAGTTTCTTAGGTTATCTATAATCTCTAGCAATATATCTTATTTTTTCACAGTTATAGCATTTAAGGTTCTAAGACTTCTTACTATTATCCTTAGTAGCTAAGCTGAGATTTATAGGTCTGCTGTATTATTTATAAGCAGTATTTTATTAATTATTATTCTAGTTATTACAGGGTTTATTATTATTCTGCTGGTTGTTAAACTTATGCTGAGGTTGCTACTAGTATTTACATCCTGAGTTTAGGTTCTGCCTTTTATTACTTTGTCCTCTTTATCGCTTAAAGAGTTAGTTATCGATCCTAATAGCAAGTTCAGCATACTAGAGGAAGTTATCAAGTTAGTCAATCTTAACAATCTTATCCTTAACTTTATCCTTAAGTCTCTAGTAGAATATAAAGATCTTAGTTTCTTTAGTAAGGTTAAGTTAGATGCTAAGTTAGTAGAAATTAGCAGAGTAGTCTTTAGCTGACTTAGTTTATTAAAGCTGTGAGAGGTCTTGCTCAGCTTATCTTTTTTTATCAGAGTCCTAGAAGAGTGACTGGAGTGCATCCTCGAATCCCTGGAAATTAGCGTAGATGTTGTAGGTCTCTATAGTATACTTGTCGAGGGTTTTGCACTGGAGGTATTCTTCCTGGATTGGTTCAAACTATTTGAGGGCTTTGCCCTGGAGATAGGTGGCTGCGTGCACTACTTTCTCAGTTTAGTTAGTGAAGTCTCTGTGGTGAAAGTTCTAGTAGTTCTTAACCTAGATTAAAAATCCTTTAAAAGTTCTAGAGGTTCTATTATAAGTGACAGGTGTACTAAGCTTAAGTTTCTGTTATCCTCTTATAAATGCAGTAATAATATTAGCAGCAGCCTGGAAGGTCTGATTTTCGCTCTCTAGCTTAGCTGCCTGCTAGGTAACTTATTAGAAGGCTTCCTAAAGCTTATTAATAGCTTAGGCGCTTTCGTTAAACATACCCTACATCTGTTTAATGTTGCTGTTAGCCTTAGCTAACTGTTGTTTGAGTTCTTTATTATTGTTGTCTTCTTCTAAGTCTTCTTTTATCTTATAGTTGCTGAGTTTCTGGGCTAAGTTATAAGTTGCTTGCTTAGCAGAGGAGCCTGGGGTAGGAGATTTAGCGGAAGCGCAGGAAGATATCTTGTCTGTACTGTTTAGTAGGTATTAATAGTTAACTTACTGAATAGGAGCAATTAAAGTGTTATAGTCAGCTATCTAATAGTAGGGTCTGCTAACAGAAGTTAGAGATTAATATCTTAAAACAGTATACTAGGTTATAGGTTATAAGTTGTAGGCTTATATTATAGATTGATAGTTAGAGGCTAAGGTGATCAGTCTTAGACTTAATAAGTATTTGCAGTGAAAGTAAGCTGAAAGTATCTAAAGATGAATATAAAGTTGATTGCTGAAGAGCTATAGAAGTCTGACTATAAGCAAGGCTTAGGTTATACTATATATAAGTCCTGAGTAGTTCCTTTTATCCTGGGACTAATAAGCTTTAGGCAGTCCCTGAAGGTAGACTGCTATCTCGATATCAGTCCTCTTATTAGACTGCTTATCTTTTGTTGGTCCTTCTTATTATTATATAACTTATATTATAGTTCTTCTGTTCCTAAGTAAGTCCTTGTTGTTCCTATAATTCTGCAGTATAAATATCCTGTCCTAGCTGCCTAACGCCTAAGTAGGTTAGTTAACTATTATTCTTATTTATAGGTTGTAATACTTATCCTCTAACTTCTGATACTAAGTAGTAATATTCTGAAGCTTAGCAGCTCTTATACCTAGAACGTTTCAGTGAGAATAGCTTAAACAGATATATTTAGCGTAACAGAAAGAATTAGATAGCAAGACTTCACAGCTAGCATAGCTTTTCCCTTTATAATAGGAATATATAGGCATAACGATTGAATTTTGGAGAATGGCAGAAAGTAAAGAATTCTTTTTAACTGTTTTTTTAGCAGGATAACTATCAGGCGATAATGCAGCCTTTTGTTTTTTGATGCGACCTGATATAGTGTGAGTATTATTAAAAGAAGCAGAATAGGACACCTTCCTACCTGAGGGCAGGAAACCTACTTATGTTGGTCTTAGGGACAAGACCCTTAGAGAGGAGACCTGATGTTACGACCTGTTAGGCATAACGTGTTGGAACAACCCTGCCTGGGATCTTGGCGGCTAATGTAGGATATATGTAAGCAGTGATATAGGTGTAACTAGGAATCCTTGGAAAGGAAGAACTATGGTATAGGTTATATAACCTTAGGAATAGTATAGATATAGGATAAAGATGGATATGTTAGATATAAGCTATCCTAGCTATCTATAGATATATTGGATATAAGCTATTCCAGCTATCTAATATTAAAGGAACTGTTCAGGACTTATATATAGGATGGACTTGAGCCTGCCTTAAGGACAGACTTCTATAGCTCTTCAGCAATCAACTTTGTATTCATCCCTCGGATACTTTCAGTATATCTTACACTGCGAATATCTTGTTAGGATTGTGACTGATCACTATAACCCTTACGACTCTGATCTATTTGGAACCACGCCAGCGACCCTACGACGATATGTTACTGTTTATTAGTGTTATTCCTCAGCTTCTGTTAGCAGACCCTACTGTTAGATTAGCTGACTGTAATAAATATATCTACTACTTTAAAATAAAAGAAGTAGTATTATAACTATTAAGAATAATAGATCTTAAATAAAAGAACGATCTATTTCTATCTATTTTAGAAGAGTATAAAGTTTATAAGAAACTCTTTATAGCTAAATTAGAGACTAAACTACTTAAATATATAAATTTTAATTATAAAATCCTTATTAAAAAAGGGAAGAAGCTTAAATTTAATAAGTTTAATAGACTTAACTTAATAAAAATAGAAGCTTTTAATAAATATCTTAATAAAAACCTTAAGAAAAGCTATATAAAGGAATTAATATTACTAATAGAAAGCTTAATTCTATTTATACTTAAGAAGAATAATAAACTATAACTATATATTAACTACTAAATACTTAATAAAATAGTAATCAAGAACTAATACCTACTACTTTTAATTAATAAATTATAATAACTCTTCTATAGAGCTAACTATTTTATAGTACTAAATCTTAAAAATACTTATAACTTTATCTAAATAAAAAAAAGAGAAGAATAGAAAACTACTTTTAGAATATATAAAGAATATTTTAAATACTTTATTATACTTTTTAGTCTTACTAATATACTAGCTATTTTCTAGAATATAATTAACTAAGTTCTTAAGAAGTTTATAGATATCTTTATAGTTATTTATCTTAATAATATCCTTATCTTCTCTATAATAATAGAGTAATATAAAGAATATATATACTTTATATTATAAGCTTTTTAAGATACTAAGCTTTTAGTTAAACTAGAGAAAAGTATATTTTATATATAGAAAGTAGAATACCTTAGATTTATTATTACTTCTAGATATATTAATATATTAGAAAAAAAAGTCTAAGCTATTAAAAAATAGCTAATACTAATAAACTTTAAAGAAATATAAAGCTTTCTTAGACTAGTTAACTTCTACTAAAAGTTTATTAAGTACTATAGTAAGATTAATATATCTTTTATAAACTTTAGCTATAAAAACTAACTATTTAAGTAGAAAGAAGCTTAGAGTATAGCTTTTTAGAAAATTAAAAACTATATATCTAGTAAACTAGTCTTAATAATTCTAAACTTATAAGAATAATTTAAACTTAAGATAGATATTTTAGACTTTACTTTTAGAGTATAACTATCCTAGAAAGACTTAGAAAGATAACTATACTTCTATACTTTCTTCTTATATAAGCTTTATAGACTAGAACTTAACTACTAAATCTATAATAAAGAACTTATAGTAATTATTAAAGCTTTTAAAGAATAGTAACCTAAACTTTTAAAAACTATTTATAAAGTACTTATATATATAGACTATAAAAACTTAGTATACTTTACTATATCAAAAGTACTTAATAAATAATAGATTAGATAGTTAGAATTCTTCTTAGAATTTAACTTCTAAATTATCTACTAAAAAGGATTAGAAAATAGTAGAGCTAATACTTTTAGCTAATAACTAGACTATAATATCTTAGTATTTAAAGAAACCTAAGTAATTTTTAAATAAAAAGATAATAGAGACTTAATATTAGTAACTAGACTTTTAATAATAGCTAGATAATTTATAGCTAGCCTAACTAGTAAACTAGATACTAAAGTAATTATAGAGTTTTATACTTAACTTATATATAGATACTAAGGAATTATAAAAACCTAGAAATAACTATAATAATAATATAGAGAAAAGGTTACTAGAGAATATATTATAATAGTAATTAAAGATTATAAGGTTTACTTAAAAAGCAAACTAACCTAATACTAACCTTATAAATTATTATAACTTTTACTTATATTATAAACTACCTAGTACTCTATATTCTTTAACTTTATTATTAAACTACTAAAGTTATAAGAACCTCTTATAAAAGTCTATTATAATAGTATTCTTATTATTATTAATAGACTTATAAAGTATACCTACTTTATTCTATATAAAGAAGTAAGTAATACTAAAGAATTCGCCTATATATTCCTTAAATATATTATTACTAACTATAGAATATCTAAAGAAATTATATTAGATAGAGATAAGATCTTTATTTCTAAGTTCTAGAAGTTAATTATATTATAACTTAGCATTAAATAAGTAATATCTACTGCTTTTTACTTATAGACTAATAGATAAATAGAATAAATTAACTAGATCTTTAAAACCTACCTCTATACCTATATTAATTATAACTAAGATAATTAGGTAGTATTACTACTAATAGCCTAATTCGCTTATAATAGTATAGTAAGAGAAAGCACTAAAGAATCCTCTTTCTATTTTAACTATAGATTTAAACTAACTACTTATAGAGAACTATAACCTAGCTTAGTAGTACTAAAAGCTATTACTATAATTAGATAAATTAAAGATATCTAAGAAAATATATATAAAGAACTTAAATTTATATAATAAATAATATACTTTAGTAATAAATAAAAGATTAAGAGACTAACTTTAAAAGAGAGAGATAGCGCTTATTTTATACAGCGAAATATTAAAATAAAATAACTAAATAATAAACTAGATTTTAAAAAACTTAGACTTTTTAAAATCTTCTGAAAAATCTTACTAGTTAACTATAAACTTAATCTACTTAATATAATAAAATGTTTTCTAATATTTTATATCTTACTACTTAAACTAGTATTATAAAGATTATAGATAAATAACTTTATTATTATAGAAGATAATAAACTAAAATATAAAGTTAAATAAATTATTAACTATTTTAAAGAACTAAAAAGATACTAATACCTTATTAAATAGAAAAGATATAGTTATAAAAATAATATATAAGAACTAGCTAAAAATATTACTAATATAAAGGATAAACTTATAACTTATTAATAATAATACTAAGAATAAGAAATAATATTAGTAATACTAGTAGTAGTATCTCTAATAAATACTACTAGCTATCTATATATTAGATATCTATATAGATATATTAGATTACTAGTAGAAGTAAATAGACTATAATAAGAGAAACTATTTATTTCCCTAGAGATACCTAAAAACTAAAAACCCCTAGAAAACACTTACTATAAGTTCTTTAGTAGAGGACTAAGGTTTATAAACTCTTTACTAATACTAAAACTCGCTTAATCTAAATTATTTTCAATACTTTAAAACTAAAGATTACTTATAATACTACTTTTATAAGTATTTAATATAGAAAGAATATTATCTTCTTCTAACTCCTATATCTCCTAAGAAAATATCTCTATATAATACTCTTTTACTTTCTTTTAAATCGTATAAATCTATAATAAATAACTAGCTACTTTAGCTACCTCTACTTAAACCTATACTAGCTTTTTATAAAGGTCTAGTAATATATTACTAGCTTACTTCTCTTTCTCCTCCTATTCTTAATACTAATTACTTAGCCTTTTTATTATAACTAATTAGTATAATAAATACTTATAAAATATAGTAAAACTTATAACTTAATATAACTACTAGACTATTATAAAGATACTTCAGGTTTTTATAACCTTAATAAGTTCTTATACTCTCTACTATCTAATATATATACTTTATATAAAAATAATAAATATAAAGTATAATATTATTAGAACTAAACTAATAGAAAATATCTTTATAAGCAGAATAAAATACTAACTTAGATTACTTTAACTTTTAAATATAACCTAATATAGTATTAGTATTATAAGTAAATTAGGAAGTATAATTAATAGATCCCTAACTTAAAACTAATAACCTACTTATATTAAGTCTTAAAGATAAGACCTTTAGAGAGAGGACCTAATATTATAACCTATAAATAAAGATAATAGCTAAATAACCTACTTAGGCGTTAGGTAGCTAGAATAAGATATTTATACTATAGAAACATAGAAATAACAAAGACTTACTTAGAAATAGAAAAGCTATAGTATAAGTTATATAATAATAAGATAAAAAATTAGATCTATATACTTAGAATATAGAAACTATCTTTAGTATATATAGATTCTATATAATTAAAGAGTAGACTTTATTAAGATTAAGAATAGTAACTAGATAAAAAGTACTATTTAGACTTATATATAGTATAACTAGAGCCTAGCTTATAGTTAGACTTCTATAGCTCTTTAGTAATTAACTTTATATTTATCCTTAGGATACTTTTAGCTTACCTTTACTATAAATAACTTATTAAGTCTAAGATTAATTACTTTAGCCTCTGACTACTAATCTATAATATAGTCTATAACTTATAACTAATAACCTTAGTATACTGTTTTAAGATATCAATGTCTAGCTTTTATTAGCAGACCTTACTGTTAGATAGCTAACTATAACACTATATATATTATTAAGTTTTTTTAATAGAGCTATATATTTTAGTAATTAGAGATACTTAACTTATAAATAATTAAGTAGTTTATTTAAATTAATATTTTTTAATTTACTAGAAATATTATTATATTTTAGTTTAATTATATTTTAATATATTAAAATAAATAAAGAAAAAGTATTAATATATTTAATATTTTTTTAAACTTTTTATTTAAAAAACTTACTATATATATAAAAACTTATATATTTTATTAGAATACTTCTAAATAATTTTAGAGAAATTATTACTTTTAAAGTAGTTATTAATAGTATTAATATAATATAATAATAATATCTTAATATTAAAAAAGTAATTAGTCAAAGTAATATAAAAAGAGAGAAATTTACTTTTAATAATTTATATTCTTTTTATATATTTTTATAAATAGCTATAGAAATATCTCTATAAGTTATCCTAGCTCTTAAATATTTCCCTATAAGAGTTATATAGTAGTTAATAAAGTACGCCTCTAGGTAGCAAACTACGAAGAAGAAAAGTTAGAAGGGAAGAAAGATAGCAAGGAAACACCGAGCAATGTCGACTGGACGATGTGGATATAGTTTTGACATGGTGAGCTCATCCTACAGCTGAAATCATTCATTGCCATTCTACTCTTGGCGATCAGTTGCCGCAGTGGGTGTGTCACGGAAAAGCCCCCCGAGGAAATATGATTCCCAGGTGCTATGGGAATGGAAGTTCTCGCCCCATGTGGGACAAGCGAAGGGTCAGCAGACATACAATTCATATTTAGCCGCCATTTGCAACCTGAAACATATCAAATCTCCTGTAGACTACCTTATCCGATAAAATGCGTTCTTCAAAGATCGCCGATTGCCGGTCGACGTCGGGGTTGAAGACCGGCAACCGGGTTCCCCAGACATCTTAGCAGGCACATCATCGGCAGCTTCCCGAGGACCTCGCTGTTTCCCTTCAATGCGAAGAGAGACGAAACCCGCTGGTGGTTTAGTCAATTCTTAGTACTCAAGGATGGAAGATCTTATTGTTAGAAACAGGGGAGCTCCCGTTGGCCCCCACCTCGGGAACTTCGCCAGTCGTGGGCTCGCATCCGGAAGCTATTTTCAGCACCAAACTTCTGAGGATGTTTGCACATGTAATTCTCTATCTGCTGTAATTGATGATCTATGATAATAGCTGCAATCTGGGTAGTATGAAAAAAAGACGAAACTCCAAGCTGACCGTGCCGATGCCTAACGCCAACGCGATGAAGTAAGCCAACGCCATGAGATGACCAAAACGCCAACAAATAAACACATGAGGTTGAATCATGCAGAAGACGCTCTCTTCAAACCATCCCTTACAAGCTCCACCAATCTTTCAGCGCCCTCTCCGCGCATCATGCTAAAGTGATGTTCACCCTCCACAACTCCACTGGTGATGTTCGCCCCAGGGAACAGCTCAGCCCATTTCCCAGGCCCAAAATCCTTCCTCCGTTCCGTGAGGAATTTCATGTCTTCCACGTCTATCTCCCCCTTCTTGGGCGGGGGCATTTTCGGGTAGCGAATACCGTCGAATGCACACTCGCCCGCCCAGATGATGTTGACTTGCAATCCCCTCGCGCCAGAAGGTGACAACGGAGGGGCATAGTAATCATTGAGTAACTGCGTCGAGGCACGGAAGTGCGGCATCAGCCAGTCGGGTGGCGGGGCATTATCGGCGCCCCTGCGCATCTCGTTGGCGAAGATGCCGACCTTTGTGCAATGCTCGTAGAACCGGTCTGGCAGGCAGTCCAAGCCGTTGTTTGGTGGCGGTGAATCGATCAAGGTCAGCGACGCGACCTTTTCACCCGCAGCTATCAGCTGTGATGTAATCGCAAAGGCGAGTATACCACCGGCTGACCATCCTCCGAGGTGGTACGGGCCCTTGTCTTGGCGGTTGCGGAGACCGGCTATGTAAGAGTCGAGGACCTCTTGGAGGTTGTGATCGTACATGCGAGATGGAGTCCTGCAAGGAAAGGCTCGTCAGTAGGAAAAGGGACAATGCAGTAGTGAAGTAGGGACCTACTTGATAAACGGCGAGTTGAAGGCCACGAGTCCCGTGGTTGGGGCGATGGTCGGAAGAGTGAGGTACGACGTAGCAGCACCGCAGCCATCAGGGAACAAGAAGAGTGTCTGAGTGGATCTCTTCCGAGAGCCCTGGAGATACATGGACCAAGCGGGTGGAATCGCTGCGGCTTTCGGCTTGACAATCATTTCCTGCAGGTCTTCGATAGACTCGTCATCGAGAGAAGATGCCGGGGTGGGACAAGCATCTTCAGTGTCCATGTCCAGAATTGGCGAAGGTCTCTCCACCAGATCCGGCGACTCCAATTCCACCGAGTCAGAGTCACTGCAAGTAAGCGTTATCGACGAAGACACAGGCGATGCCAACTCTGGTCCGCAGATGCGCAGCTTGACATCGCCAACGGTGGTGCACTCAACGAAGAGGGCTCGCTCAGGTAGATCGATGTCTAGCTCATCGCGGATACGGCCGCAGACAACCAGAGATAGGAGAGAGTCGATGCCAAAGTCCGCCAAGGCAACATCTTCAACGAGATCTCCCTTGTCGATGCCGCTCTCTTCTGACAAGATGGTAAGAGCAACTTCCCACAAATTCTCGGACTCGTTCTGGGTATCCTCAACCGGTTGAGGGACTGCGTCAGTTCCGGCAGTTGAGGCAAGATCGGCATGCCTCTCGAGGGTCGGTGACAGTGGAGCTTTTTGCATAGGTGCTTGTTGGTCCGCCGCTGGGATACCACCAGAGACTTTCTTGTTGGCTGAGTTGACGATATACTGCATGAGTCGCTTGGGAACACCTTGGAGCTAGTTGATGTCAATGCCTGATAGATTACAGACTATTGCAAAAGACTTACCGTGACACCTCCGACAAAACCGACAAGATTGTAGTTTTCATCGAAGACAAGGACGTCTCCCATCCACAACTTGCTCTCGCCCTCAGTCATCTTGACGTACGAGTAGTAAGTCATGTTCGAGTCAAGCTTGGGAGTGAGGAGTTTCATGGACTCCCATCCGTGATTGACGAAGATCTCCTTCTCCAGATCGACACCCTCATTAGCGTTCATCACAAAACCGCCGAGCTGTGAGATCGCATCGAGATACGCTGGGTTAGAAAACCAAGTGTCGTTGTCGGGAAGTCCTTTGAAAGAAACCATGCCGGCAGCTTCGAAGGTGTCGTTGTTGAGGGTGACCGCAGACAGACCACGGTACTTGGGATCGAAGTCGGCAAGCTGGGTGATCATCTTGTAGATCATGGCCTTACTGAACCGGAAAGTGTTTCCATCCTCTCCAACCTGTGCATGCAGAGCCTTCGAGCGAGCCAATGCATCTGACGAAGCCGCCTCAAGGGTGGTGTCCGATCTGACTGCCTCGGCAGGGGAGAAGCGGATCTTGCAGTTGGCATGTTGCTCGACGACCTTGTCATTGCTCTGGATACCATTTTCAGTATATCCGTACTGGGCCAGTCGTGGGCTTTTAAGACTTACATCCACGCTGGAGAAGGTGCAAAACACGGTGTTGCTCTCCTTATCAAACTTGGCATCGGTGCGGAGAATCTGTTCCTTGCCGACGTCGTTCGCAACCAAGGCGCTCTGAATGTGCATCTCTGCTATCTCGGTGACCATTTCGTCGACGGCCATACCGGCGACTTGTGTGACGTAGTTTCCGATCATGAGAGAGATATCGGCATAAACAGACTATGCAAAGTAGTTAGCCAAGCTATTTCAAAGATGGGCAAACGACTTACCGGAGTGCACAGTGGAACACCGTAGACCTTGTGTCCTTGGGCCATGGAATGAACGTCTTTTGAGTTGAGATCAATGTCAACTATGACTTGCCCATCTGCGCTTCCCCTCAGAGTATCCTTCACCACTCTGTAGATCGAGGAGTGGGGGAACCTGGCAGGGCCCATGATGGCAGCCGGCTCTCCTTTGCGAAGACTCCAATCGTGGACATACTGCATCCAGTAATCCTTGAGATTCCATCCGTAGGCTGGCAGCTGGAGGACTTCGTGACACTCGGGAAAGTCTTCGTGGTACTTATCCCATTCGATATTGACGCCAGCCATGTACATAGCGGCCATGGCTTCCACAAGCAGTTGCCATGTGTCGATTCCCTTGTGCAGAGAAGCAAACACCTGCATCTGCGGTCCGACGACGTCCTTGACCATGCGGCAGACAACTGGTGCAGGACCGATCTCGACAGCGATGCTCTTGTCGTTGATGAGATCTTCGCTCTTTGCAATGTTCAAAGCCTCTTGGATGTTGACGGGATTCCTGCAGTGGCGGACAAAGTAGCCATCGCCGAATTCCGAAGACTTGCGAAGAACCTTGCTCAGAGTCGGGGAGATAACGGGAACTACGGGGTCGCGAACCCTAACCTTGGACGAAAGCTTGAAAAATGGCACGAGGATAGGATCGACTTGCGAGGTGTGGAAGGCAAGAGGTGTGTCAAGGACGTGGCATCGCATGCCCTTCGACTCAAGGAGCACTCTGATCTCCAACATCTGAGCGGTCTTTCCACCGAGCACAACGTTATGCTTTCCATTGCGACAGCAAACTTCGAAATCTTTCTTTGTGGATTCTGGCAATGCTGCGAGGACGGTGGTCTCTGGCGCCAGCACCACCAGCATGATGTGTGAGCCAGCTGAGAGGTGTTCCTCCATCAGCTTGGCTCTGCTACCGACGAGGTAGATGACGTCGGCTTGGGACAGAACACCGGCTGCATACATGGCAGCATACTCTCCCAAACTGTGACCGACAACTGCCTGAGGCTTGACGCCAAAGGATTGCCAGAGCCTGCAGAGAGCCATCTGGTAGCAGACATGAGACAGTTGCAGCAAGGTAGGAGATCCACTACCGAAGCTGCTTGCTTTCTCAAATACATGAAGAATTGACGGCATTCCCATTTGGGTGCATAGATGGTCGTAGCGCTGCACGTCAGTCCTGAAAGACGTGAAGCGTGCGTACAGGTCTGCTCCCATGCCGGCCTGAGGAGAACCCTGTCCGGTGAAGCTGAACACAACGCCTGTTCCGCGGGGTGGCACAGGAACACTCTTCTTGTCTCCGGTCCTCCAGTCTAGGTACTTTTGTAAAGAAGACCGTAGCTGATCTAGACTGGCGGCGGGAATCGCAACTCTGTGACGGTGGTGCATCCTGCGAGACGTGGTGGTGTACGAGAGCTTGGGAAGAAGATTCGTATCCCAGAGTGTCGCGGGACCATCGAGCCACTGAATCATATTTCGTAGGTTGGAAACCAGAGAGTCTGGAGTCTTTGCAGAAATGGTAACGATGTGATGCTGTCTCGGGTCTCTCGTCTTGATCTTACAGGGGACGGGTGCGTCTTCCAGAATCATGGCGGTGTTGCCTCCAGCAGCTGAGAAGTTGTTCAGCAAGACACGGCGGGTTCCTTTATGAGGTCTAGGCCACTCGGTTGCTTCCATCGCAATGTGGGTATTACGCGATGGCAGATCGGGCAGTCTGTGGTTGATCTTGGTCTTGATTCCGGCATGGGGCGGAAGAGTGGAGTGCTTCATCATCAGAAGAACTTTGGCCAGACTCGTAACACCTGCAGCAGCTTCGCCGTGTCCCACGTTCGACTTCACGGCACCAATGTGAAGAGGATGTGTCGCAGGTCGAACGGACGAGCCCCGCGCCGTGAGAGGGGATAGCGTTGTTACGACAGAGGTGGTTTCGCCCGCATCTCCGGCTTGGGTGCCTGTACCATGCATCTCAACATAGCTAATGTCGCTGGGGCTGATGTTTGTCTCCGCGAGAAGATGCTCGAAAAGCTCCATCTGAGCCTCGGAGTGAGGTCTTGTGATAGACTCTGCCTCTGCATTGTGATTGGTCGCGATACCACGGATACAGGCCTGGATTGGATCTCTGTCTGCCACGGCATCATCGAGTCTCTTGAGAATGATGGTGACAACTGCCTCACCCCGGCAGTAACCGTCAGCGCTATCGTCGAATGTCTTGCAGTTTCCAGTGCGGGATAGAAAATGCCCTCGGTCCAGACCAGCAGTCATGTCGGGGTTCGTCAGAACATTCGTGCCGCCCACAATGGCCGTGTCAACCTCTCCTCGCCACAGCGCGTTGCATGCTAGGTGCAAAGCCGCGAGACTAGAGCTGCAGGCGGTATCAATCGTGTAGCTGGGCCCGCGGAACTTGAAGTGGTAGTTGATGCGGCCGGGAATGAAGGCACGGTTGCCACCCGGAATGAAGTAGGTGTCGATGTTCTGTGCGCTGTTTGTCTCCATCCAATCGTTGCTGGTAGATCCAAACCAAACACCCACGCGGTGCTTCTGAGTGGACGGCGTGCGATCCGGCACGATGCCAGCTTGCTCAAGAGCCTCGGCCGCTGTCAAGAGAGCCAGTCGTTGAGCGGGGTCAACTTGAGAAGCCTCTCGCGGTGACATGTTGAAGAATGCAATGTCGAATTGAGATGCCTGATGCAACCAGCAGCCGAAGCCGGTCCCTGAGACGTTCTTCTTACTGGTGTCTCCCACATGAGCCGAGGAGTTCCATCGAGAAGCAGGAACCATCTCGTGAGTGTCGACGCCACGGATGAGGATATCCCAGAACGCGTCCATCGTGTCTGCGCGGCCTGGGAATCTGCCGGAAGCAGCAAGAATGGCGATAGGAGACTTTGCAACTCCTCCATTTGCTCCCAATGCTGAATCCGAGGCAGGATCTTCGATGGCGTGGTGCGAAGTTTCTCTGACAGAGAACAAGTCTGTGGGCAACTGGCGGCAGAGGGGAGGTACCAGTCGCTCTGTACCTTTGAAGGCAATCGGTTGGATAATGACTTCCGTGTTGGTTTCGCAAACAGATTTCGAAGCATGCTTGACGTGCTGGGCAAGACGCTCGGGGAGTTGGTCCAAGGCCATTTGTCGCTGGAGACAGTCTCGCACAGCCTCCTCGAGGGCATCGCGAAGCGTGGAGCTGCCAATAACCTTTTGAATATCGGCACTGGTGGAAATTATGGGAATTTGACTCCGTGGCAAATTGCCCTTGGGTAGGCCGGACAAGATTTGAGTAATATCTCCTTCGCTATAGAGAAGAGCTGAATGATAGGGAGCCGCGATGGGGAGAACTGTACTGGTTGGCGCAACAGCCTTTCCCATTGCTGAAGCCAGAAACTCGGTAACAATACCCGGGGGTCCAGAAATAGTTGATTGGGTAGGCCCCTATCACAAAGTCAGCTACCATAGCATTAATTGCATTTGGGATTGGTGTTGACATACCACGATCGCAGAGATGTAGGGAACGGAAGTGATGGGAAGCATGGTCTCAGCAGCGTACTGCTTAAGACCATCGGCGACTGCTTTAGGACTTGAGCCTGCAACAACGTAGGACCAAGCAGCAAATTCGCTCGTAGAGCCTGACTTCTCATCGGCATTGTTGATTCTGCCGGAAACATCCCATGCAAGAGCTCCGAGACGAACGGCAATGGCCACGGTGTGCAGAGCAGGCTCCATCAAGCTGGATACGCTGTGAGCACAGCTCACGGCCGCCGCAGCAAGAGCGCCCGTACATACACCGGCAAGGCATGACTGCTCGGGAGTTGGGTATACTTGGCAGCCGCTGCTGTGCTGGCGAATGAAGAGACCCAACTGGGCTATACAGGTCAAGGCCTGAGACAAGCAGGGGTTGAGGGCGCCAGCGCGGTAGTGTGAAAGTAAGTCTGCAATTTTCGCGAAGCGAGGGCATCGCGATTGTTGTGCTGAAGGCAGTTGTGCGATTTCGCGCTTGAGCACGACGCAGCTGCGTTCGATGAAGTCCGTAACGAGGGGGTCATTGTGCGTTTGACCAAGGCTGCGCAACGTTTCTGCGCTGTCATATGTCTGGTCGCCGAAGACATAGGCATAAAGTTCCTTGTGGACAGCCATCGTGTAATGATGTATGTCTTGGTTGGCAATGCACAGGTATGGCGGGCGTTAAGAGAATGAATATAGCGGACTAAAGATCACCAAATGACGAGAGGCTGAGGGATATGGTTTAGATGAAAGATGACTTGCATCCGAACTCAAACGTAGCTGATATAAATCAAAGACTTCATTCGTTCGCTGACGACTGATGACGAAGTAAATTCTCGTCGTCTGGAGATTTCATGCATCTTTAAGACATAATTGGACATGATGAGATGACTCGGCGTTTTCCCATCGTGTAGTTGGTGTTACCGAGTCCCCGTAGTTGCGGTTTTCAAGTTCCCGAGGGGGCATTATATTGAAACCCGGAGACACAATGACTTTCGTCTGCCCACTTTTTGCAACCCAAAATCAAGGGACCGTCAACAAAACACATCCGTCTCAATCATTCCCTCTTTCAGACTACCGATCATCATCTTATCATTCATTCTGTGTCTGAAAACATCACTATTGTTTGTTTGTTTTGACAATGGACCTGTACCAGAAACTGAAGAGCTCTCTGGATGAGATTGCGTTACACGGCCCTGAGCTGCTGCGTCACTTGGATACAGAGTCGCACAACGGTGCATCCGGCCAAACTACACTGGCCAGCTTGCTAGAAGATACTTCGAGGTCTTCGATTCAGTATCCGCGGAAAAAGCTTATTGAATCGGCCACCAAGTTACTCCAACTTGCCACCACGGCGGATGGATACCTCGAGCACTTGGCCAACAGCGTAAGTCTGAGATGGCATCAGGCATTAGGAAAATTGCCATGCTTACAATGATAACAGTATCAAGAGCTGACCTGCGTACGCTGGCTCGTGGATCTCAATGTTCTGCATCATCTTCCTACCACAGGGTCCATCGCCTATTCCACATTGGCAGCCAACGCTGGTGTCCCTGTGAAGCATCTGAAAGGTGTTGCACGTATGGCCGTGGTCAACGGCTTCCTAGAGGAGCCTCTCCACGGCCACGTAGCTCATAGCCGCGCGTCATCTCTCCTTCTGCGAGATGACAACTTCATGAGCTGGGCCCGCTGGATGATGAACTACTCCATGCCAGTGGCTTACCGATTCGCCGACGCCACTCGCCGATGGGGTGATACCGACGCCAAAGACCAGACGGCTTTCAACCTGGCCCTAGACACCCCGGACCCGTTTTTCGACCACATCCGTAAGAACGCCGAGCTGACCTCGGTGTTTTCCGACTACATGCGGAACGTTACCGCTTCCCGGTCATGGAGCTTGGCCCACGCCGTTGAAAGCTTTGACTGGGGCTCTCCCCGATGGCGCCAAGGTGGTTGACGTAGGGGGATCTCACGGCCAACTTGCCGCGCAGGTCGCGACTAAGTTCCCGCGACTTAACTTTGTCGTTCAGGACTTGCCGGAAACCGTTGCTGCCCAGAAAGCCTTTGAGGCAGATGAAAACGCCGCGGTCAAGTCGCGGATCCAGTTCATGTCACACGACTTCTTCAAGGCTCAGCCTGTCGTCGATGCAGATGTTTACTTCCTTCGAATGATCATCCACGATTGGCCGGACAGAGATGCCCGCATCATTCTCCAGCAACTTCGCGAAGTGCTGGAGAAGCGGCCAAATGCCCGCGTGGTGATCATGGATACACTGCTTCCCCCGCCGGGCTCAACAACAGTCCTCCATGAGCAGCAGCTGAGAGTACGAGATCTCATGATGATGCAAGTCTTCAACGCCAGAGAGCGCGAGCTCGATGACTGGAAAGTTCTGCTCAACGAGGTCGGGATGCAGATCACGCATTCGGAACAGCCCGAAGATAGCGTGATGGGGTTGTTAACAGTTCAGCTGAAGCCTACCACAAACGGCAACCCTGTCAAAGAGTCAGCGTCCGATCTGCGCAACGGTTACACACCCAAAAGCCCGATCACACCCACCAGTGCGGATCAGCCCGTCCTAATTATCGGGGCGGGAATAAGCGGTCTGTGCCTAGCCCAGGCATTGCGGAAAAGCCAAATACCCTTCCGGGTTTATGAGCGCGATCCAGCTGTCGACTCACGCCCGCAGGGATACCGCTTGAAGCTTCAGGGTGATGCCGCTGAGGCCCTCTCCGACATTCTGCCCAAGGATGTCTACGAGATGTTCCAAACCTCGTGCGCTACTCTATCCATCGGGGAAACAGACTTAGACCCCTTCACGGGCATGGTCATCAAAAGCCGGTCTGGTGGAGGCTTGAGCGGCAAGATCGGCCTCAACCCTCACTATTGCGTCGACAGATCATCATTCCGAAAGATTCTGATGGCCGATATTGAAGAGCACATCTTCTTCGGGAAAGAGCTTGATTCGTACAAGACCGATACTGAGCGTGGCGTGGTCACAGCTACCTTCAAGGACGGCCACACAGTCAAAGGCCGATTCATCGTGGGCTCTGACGGCTTACACTCGGTGATCCGCCGTAATCACATCCCGAAGTCTTTGCTCAAAGACACCGGGGCTGCATGCATCTATGGAAAGACACCTCTTACCCCCGAGGTACTTTCAAAGTTTCCGGAGAAAGGAGTAAGATGGATGACAGTTGTCTCCGACCACGCACCCATGCTCCAGTCCTGCTTCATCGGAGACTCTCCAGTCACCCTACTGTTGGAACCTATTCGGTTTAGCAAGGCCAGCCGCTCGCAACATTCCTTGCCAGAAGACTATCTCTACTGGGCACTCATTGGCCCCGAGCCCCGCTTTCGATTTCCCGATGGCACCTCGGCATCCAAAGTAGGGAGTCTGACACCAGGACAAGTCCCAAACGACGCTGCCAACCTTAGCTTGGCCATTACGGAAGAGTGGCACCCGTCTATCCGCTGTGTGTTCGAACTCCAGGACACGCGGCAGGCAACACTCATACGTGTTGTATCGTCGGTCCCAGACGTTCCCGCATGGCAGCCGTCCTCCATGGTGACGGTACTTGGTGATGCAGTTCATCCCATGAGCCCCTGCGGTGGTATTGGGGCCCAGACTGCAATTTGCGATGCTGCTAGTCTCGCCAAGATTCTCACTGCCACTCAGGGATTACCTTCTTCACAAGCCGTCGGAGCATTCGAGGAAGGCATGCGCAATCGAGCTCATCGCAGTATTAAGCATAGCGAAGTAGGTTCACAGAAGATGTTTGGTCTGCGGTCTTTGGTAGACTGCAAGCCCTGGACGGGGTGCTAGACGAAGGATCGCGATCATGCGTGCATGGAATTGTTGCGAGGACTTCTCCTTGGATCTTAGTTTACTGTGTATTGTAACATTGTTTCCAAGAATCATAAGTCGCGTGTTGAGGTTGTAACCTCACATTGACTCTTCAATCAACTTATTTGGCTGATGCTGATTCGAACTGCGAGTAAAACATGCCCATGGTGCCCTGTACAATCGCGATCTGTCTTTGAGAGAATTTGAAACCACCCAGATCTCGATGTACGGGTTGACGGCTGTTACTACGAAGGGTAAGAGCAACGAAGCCATCCTGGCCCTCACATATTTCCCCGCCAGAGTCATACGGTAGTCAGAAAGCTGTGCCCACAGGCGATTAACTGTGAGAAAAAGTCAGAAGGGGAGAAGGAGGCAGGAGCAATGAAATCGAGATCGCAATCAGAAGAAACGATGACCGGAATTTCGATGCCGATAGTTAAAAGACGCGACTCCACTTGTCGGAGTAGATTCGCCGATTTTGTCGTGTTGGGATATGGCTGCGCGTTACCGCTACGTAGGTTCCCTAGAATGAGCTTTCTACTAACCATTAGAGACTCGGCTACATGGACTAACTACCGTCGCAGATTTTAATCAGTGCTTCTATGTTCTGACAATGTTTCACCAGGCTAATTAGGGGCAAGAGACACGTGGGATCTACCGAGCGTCGGGTGGTCTGTCATCTTAACGGGGATTGACATTGCGGGAAACTCTTTGGCACAACGCCAAAACTTGCAATCGCCGGCTCTAGTTGAGTAGTCTGGCATCTGGTATGGGTGATTTGCCGGAACACTCCGTCCCCATCATGTGAAGATTCTGTGCCATATGCAGGAATGGAAGGCTGATGGATCTCAACTCCTTCATTCACATCAACCATGACATGAAGTCCTAAAGATTTGACCTCTGTCATTGAACGCCCGTAAGATAATTTTGATGCGGACAGACTATCACACATTGCGAGTCACCGAGATGTGCATGCGCTTGGAGCTGGGGGCAGGGACCTGACATTCAATATTTAACTGGGGTAAATGCGTGCTGCTGACTGGCGGCCCATTTGTAGATATGTGCAACATCTTCCTGTTTAGGATATTTTTGCTTGCCGACGAGAAGGCTTGTGGTTAGTGATCTTCTGATTAGAGGGACAAGAATTCTGGAACGAGTGAAGTCTATCCAGATTCCGAGGGGATGCCTGCGATGGGTGGGGGTCGCGTGGGATGGATGTTGCTCCAAAAATAAGCTTTTTAGTGATGGGATAAGCAAATGATCACCAAACATTATGGAAGTCATGAAATCATGCGGAGCAATTCGCTTGGGGCGTACGGGCGTACGTACGGATGAACGGCGACATCTAGCTAACGATGCGTAGGAGTGTTCCCTACCAAGCAGTTTGATTGGCTCAAGTCAGGTTCGTCGGTCTCGGTTCCTTGACAGAAGCTTTCTTCATACGCCAAGTAAACCTTCTTGGTAACGGGGATTAATGATCCATGTCTGTGTGCCTCATCTGTGGTCCCCGCAAGGTTGCCGAGACAGACCACGAGGGCGGCTTCACCCCGTCTCCAGACTTCCCGCTCCTACATCTGTGGGATGCCTTAATTTTCCGTATTGCGGTAACCGTAAGATGACAAAAACGTCAGGGCGATAGATGCCCGGATGAAGAAAACATGATTATCGCGAACCGTGAACGCTTTGTAGTTGAGTGAGAATTCTGCCTGCGAGAAACTTTCACAGGAGCGTGCGATCCATCGATTTAAACCCGTCTTAAAAAGAGAAACCAAATCCACAGTCTCGCCTCGCAACATTAAGTGCTTAACCACGTTGGCTGGAACGCATTGACATCCACAACCTTGTCAAAAAGAACGTCGACCATTCCCCCTTTCCCCAAACTTTTCAGCCATGCCAAGCGCCGCCCAAAAAGACGAGCTCTTTGAGCTTGTATCATCAATTCATTCCGCAGCGGCGGACATAACGAAGTTCAGCGAAAAGCGTCGGCTCCCACCATCCTCATCGGCTCCCGCGCCTGGCATTGATCTGACTCTTGAGAATGCGCCATATTTCAACGCAAAAGCCACCATAATTGACGCTGCCGAGCAGCTCATTCGGCTTATCCGGGGTCCAAGGGAGCAGTTGCTGGCATTGAGTTTCGAACACTGTGCCACGGCCTCCTTTCAGGTGATCCTGAAGTACAAGTTCGCCAACCACGTTCCGCTCAAGGGGACAACCACATATGCGGCAATCTCTCAAGCTGTTGACAAGCCTGAAATTCAGCCCGCGCTTGTTGCGCGT
This sequence comes from Colletotrichum camelliae, assembly GCA_018853505.1. Lineage (NCBI taxonomy): Eukaryota > Fungi > Ascomycota > Sordariomycetes > Glomerellales > Glomerellaceae > Colletotrichum > Colletotrichum camelliae. Next base: position 1,499,932 of record JAELVL010000001.1, read on the forward strand.
ATTCTTGAGCATGCCACATCTTACGGCTTGTTCAATGTTCAACCCGGTGGCCTGGTCGCACACAACCCTACATCTGCACTCCTCGTCACCGATCCTGATCTAGAGGCTTGGATGGATTTGAGCGCAACTATTGCGTATCCCGCCGGAGCTTCCATTCCAAAGGCTCTTGATCAGTACGGTTACAGCATGGAGGCCGATGAAGCTCCTTACGGGGTATCGATTGGTCGGAAAATCTCCCAATTTCAAAGATTTCGCGAGGCCGACGGAACTCAATTGCACGAGATGTTCGCCCGTGCGATGCGCGGAATCGCCGCGGGGGGTGCCTACGATTTCCGCCATGCAGTGAATGGCGGGTATCCCTGGCACACACTGGATCAGTCCGGGCATCTCATCGTGGACGTCGGCGGGGGTCCAGGCCATGTGTCCATCGCGCTGGCCGAGAAGTACCCCAAGCTCCGCTTTGAGGTTCAGGACTTGCCGGAGACTGTAGCCGTTGGCGAAAAGTCCTGCCCAGAGGCTCTTAAGTCCCGCATCATGTACAGGCCCCACGACTTCATGACACCGCAGCCGCCTCACGATGTGGCTCAAAACGAGGGTATTGCCTATTTCTGTCGCTTCATCCTCCATGACTGGAGTGACAAGTATGCACGGAACATCCTGCAAGGCCTTGCGTCTGCTTTGCGGCCACAAGACCGTATCATCGTCAACGAGGTCGTAGTTCCAGACCCTGGGACGGAAAGCCGCGAGAGAGAACGCCGGATGCAGTAAGTTCATTACTTCTACCCTCAACAAAGATCGAGCTAATAAAACCTCAGCGACCGTGACATGTTGATGCTCATGAATCTGAACGGTCGCGAGAGAACTAGAGCAGCATTTGAGGACTTGTGCAGCTCCGTGAAGCCCAAGTTGCGAGTGCATAAGATACATCGTCCAGAACAAGGCGAGCTCTCGCTCATTGAGATCACACGATCTGATTCTTCCTTGTAAATAGCAATTTGAATGAAGTGCAAGACCGTAGAGACCTTGTCAAGGCATGCACCTGGGACATGGATAGAACAGCTGAATGTTGATAAAAGACCAAACATGATATTCCGTAGTAGATTTGTATTTTATATTTTATCAGAAGTTGGCCGTTTCTCATTTGACTCCCAAAAGTACAATTCCCAAATTAAAATAACTCCAACTCCGAAACCCGAAAGGCCGACGTGGAAACCCCATCGCCGACTGCTGGGACTAATTGCCCACAAAGGATATCTCCAAACCGCTTCGAGCCAATGCCTAATAGCAATAAAGATGCTGTACAGATCGTTTCCCCGCGCCAATATGCCTAATAGCAACCTGGTATCATGCATGCCTAAAAGCCGACCCGCTGATATGCCTCTGTCTCCACTCCTAGATTTTCAAGCTCGCATCCATGGCTCTATTTGCCCCTAATTGTAACACACTTGACAGAAGAAAACCAAGAACCCCCAAGAGATGAAAAACAAAATTCAACAAATTTGCTTGATGGTGTTTGCCTTCGCAGAAATACGGTTGAGCTCCTCCGAAAGAGCAAGGTGGTGATGTTCGATAACGCTGGAAGTACGACGGCCGGGGGGCGATGGCTCCGAGGAATCGTCCGCCATTAATGCCGACGTTGACGGATGTCTATGACGCAATCTCTTCAAGAGAGGGTGGACGTGGTCTTTGAGCTGAGTCAAGACGAGGTGCGCACTGACTAGCCTCTGAGCGTCGTTGTCCAAAGAATAGTTGCCCATGAATGAACTGGTTCTCGCGATCCGTCTGAACATCCGGGGTGTGGCTGGATCATCGTCTTCCTGCGACGCCTCATCGTCGTCGCTACCCAGCACCGCCGCATACCACTCCACAGCTTTGGCGATAGCCAAGTAGATTAAGACCAGAACCTCCTGCCTGGTAGAGCAGCGGCAATCCAACAGATTGTCAAGTCTCTTTAGAGCCTTTCGGTTTTCCGACAGGACTGTCCCCATTTCTCTCGGAGTGTCTTCGGTGTAGCACCCCAGATTAAATGGAGAAATAGGGTCTTTCGCTGCAGTCAAGCAACCAGTTGCCAAGACATGGAAATCCGCGACTAGCATCAGAGCCTCAGTGGTGCAGTCGCGGACTTTGCTGGGCCGGAATACGTCACAGTCGATGGATGAGCTTCGTCGACTATCCACGCTGCCTGAAAGGTCTCTAGTTGGCTGCTGATGTTCGAGAGACTGAAGGCCGTGGTCTTGGTTGAAGTTGTTGAAGTTGTACTCCTGGGTGGATGGCGTAGGTAGAAGGCCGTACGATTGATTGAGGGAATCTTCTTGCTCATTTGGGAGACCGAATTCGGGTGTTCCTGCATTGCTTAGGCGAGTGGCCTGCAGGACCCAGTCGATGTCATCTTGGACGTCGTCCATTTGGGCTGCTCCAGCGGATTGGTCTGAGGAGCGGTCCATTTGCGTGAGAGTAAATGTATTTTCGATCGTCGACTGTGGAGCATCTCTCGATGAGATCGGGGTGGTGTTGCCCGCCTCTCGTTGCACGATTGGAGAAGCAACTACACGAGGGCGCTCCCCGGTACGCATCGACATGCCATACTCACAGCACAGCCCCTTCATCGTGCATCGACTGCACTTTGGGCGTTGTTTACCGCAACGAATCTTCTGAGAACTGCACGCGTTACATGACTGCCGTACTTTCCGTTGCTTGCGGCTAAAGGCATGGATTGAGTCTTGGATAGGTGTACGGGTTGCCATTGATGATGCGGACAAGTTGGCGGTGAAACCATTGGCAACTTGACAAGCAATGCAGACAGGCGAGTACTTAATCATAGAGACTTGGCAACCTGTCGATCAGGGGACGCGGTTTAATCCGCTACTTCCTGGCAGAGGGGTGACTTCGCGATCGAGATCGATGACGGCAAATGCCTTAATGTGGTATGTGGGATTTCAGCTGATGTTACGTGAGTCAAATGTGAAGGCAGACTGAACACTTCCGTCAAAGCAGCATGCGATTAACTTTGTTTCACTTGATTTACTGTTATGTTGAACTCTATAGTGGCCGGTTCCCAGGTCAGTGAGTCAGTGAGCCCGTCACAACATTTCCTCCATTGCCAAATCTCGATGGGCTGTAGGGCAACCCGATGAATAGGCTCTCATCCTATGTTCTCCCAACTACCAAGAATTCCGCAAACTTGTAAATCAGGCACAGCCAATGAGGCTCTTAATCACAGGACTTTACTTCAGTGTTCGGTCGTGTGTTTCCGGACTCGGTACCGAGACTACGAGGTTGTCGTGATCAATCCAGATACCGAAATTGGTGATTTCTTTGGCGCTTACATCTTCTCTATCCGGATGAGCAATCCACCTATCCGGCAATCCATCCGTGAACATGTCTCGCGTGGAAAGCAGACAAACGAGTTACGGATGAGATAGACAACAAACCTTCTGCTCTGACATGCGATGACCTGCTTGCTGCAATACAGTGCAGGGGCACGACTCGTGATATCAATTCCGCCAACTCGCCGGACTACTCCTTTCGAATTTGCTTCTGGAATCCCACATCTGTTCTCAGGTGCCGCGCGGGTGGGACGAGCAGGTGGGATACGCCGACAAAACGCCCTGGGTTCAAAGTTGGGGTAGCTCTGTGACAAGCTGCTTCCACAGGTGGGGTACGGCGAGAAGCAGTGGAACTCTAATTACACGAATGTCGTAAACTCGCCGGCCGTGGTACGCGAAACCGACAATACCGTTTGACTGGGAGCGAAGCCTAATAGACTCAATGTGACTGCCGGACCCAGTACGAAGATCCCAGCCACGGCAACGCGGCACTGACCTGGGCAGCACATCGAGAAGTGCTCTCTGCAGGAATGCCATCGGCCGCTGACAGTCATTGGGCAGGGTCTGCCATTGTTTCTGGACGAATCTTGACGGGGTTCTGAATAAGACGCCTTGCTAACATGCGCTGTGGAATGCCGTCGGAAACTCGAATCCGACGCGCTGGTCCTGGTATCGGGGTTGGCACGGAACCAGTGCATCCCACTTTCCTGTTTCCGGTTGTGGGGCCTGTCCGACTGCCTCGGGTCGGCTTAGCACACTGGTGTAGATAAAGGCGGCGGCTGGCATCTCAGGACAATATTAGTCCTGCTTAAGAACGATCACTCACCTTAATTTCGATCAACAGGACGGATTACAGTTCAGAGCTGTAGTAGTGAAGTCGTACGCAGATCCACTCAGCATAACACCAATGTGTGCCGTCTTCCTCAACCCCAGCCCTATACGCGAACCAACGCGACGATTCATGCGCTTTTAGCTGCGTATCACGTTGTTAGTCGTCAAAGAGAACGCCGATGGTTTCGAAAATTATGGAGAGGATGTCGACAAACTTTCCGCCTCGGGGACCAGTTCGTGATGGGTTTCTGGTGTTTTATGGAGATATTCTCGGAAATGGCTATATCAGCCTCTAATATGGCAGTTTTGCAGATCCCGATGCTACGGCGCTTGGCGTTCCCATGTTGAAACCCGCTGTCAAATTCTCTTATTGGACATCGCTATGAATCTACGGGGTTCTCGTACGCTCGGTATTTGGTAACATTCCGTTGGAAATGTTCCGGCGATGTTGGCCTCGTGATGTGGTTGATACGATATACGACTGGACCGGTGGTATTTTGTCACAGCGGTTCCCGCCCCCAAGTTGCAGTTGGCGAACACGAACGAATTTCGGTGAAACGATAGAATGTCCAAAAAGGTTTTCTGCCTCTGTCTCCAACTTCAGAGAATTATTAAGCGGATGCCATGTTCTGAAGATGGCAAGTTGAAGTGATTCAAGAACGAATCCCACCATTTCAGGGTCTAGAAAATTCGGCCGGGACCTGACACATGGAAGTAAGGTTTGGTGTGCCCTCGGGACCGGTGTGTACTGGAACGCCGGGTCCGACCCAAGCTGGCGGTGCCCGCCTTGCCAGGACATTGGACGGCAGTACGGGCGAAAATTGCCACATCTGATACTGCCTGCGACTCATTGATGTTGAATGGTTGCGACACAGTCTAGGCCGGCCTATCCGCGAGCTGTATTACTGCGTGAGATATAGGCTGTAACGGCTGCCCTTCGGCGCTAGAGGGCAGCACTTTAAATTCGACCGACGGTTGAATACCAACCAGCTTACCATCTTTTTGCTGCTGGGTGGGTGTCAAGGATAATATCGTCAAGCAGCGAGGTTTACACATTCGCTCTATTGTCACGTTTTGGGAGGCAATCTCTAGCGCAACAAGTTCATGCAGTCTCGCAACCATACTGAGAGGGTGTTGCTTTGCGTGAACACCATAGTCTCACCTCAAGTCAGACAAGTTGTTATTTCCGGGACAGAATATTTTCTGCCTCGTGGACGCGGATCGTGAGATGAGGATTGCCCGTCACCTGCATGGTAGGAAACCTTCTTGTCCGAATCACCCGCAGGTGTTATTATCGTAATCGTGAATGGTTTGAATCATGAAGTCATCCGCTGAGTCGTATTCGGCACAAAATCTGATCTGCACTGAGTATCATCAGAATACTCCAAGTTTCGGTAGGTAGAGATAGACAGTTTGCCTGCCGAGTTTGTTGAGCCTTCATTCAGGCAGGCAATTGCGCGCTTAGACTTCTGAGCCAAAGGGATGGTTCTCAAAAGTTCCCCGGGGTCAGAATTGATCAGCGCACTAATCTCCTGCCACCGTAGCCACGCTCGCTACAATATGATTCAGAGGCTTGCATTCGGGTACGATGCAGACACCAGATGGCAGAACATCATTTGATCGGCCGGGAGATTGCAGTGTTGCAGGTGAACTCTTCCTAAGAAGTTGGCGATTGGCATTCATCCATTTCCAGGAACATTTCCGATGAATGGTCGGGTCACTTTCCTGAGAACCCTCAGGCTGCGAATCGTATGCAGTGGCACGGTATAGTCAAGAGTCTTGCTATCCGGGCGAATAACTATTGTAGTAGGTTGGAGAGTTTATTTTATATTAGTAATTATCAACCCTATCGTCCTTGTCGTCCCTGTCGTTATCGTTATCGTTACCATTACCGTTACCGCGATCGTCATTGATATTGTCCCTATTGTCATTTATGCCTACTACCCGCCCGATTAGCAAACCTCATAGTCAAAGTTCCCGGGCGTGTGCCGCTGATAGACATGAAGCACAGGGGTCACCAGTCGCAAGCAACACCGGCGCCAGTGAGTTATTGCGGAACCAGGTTATGGAAATGATACCGGATGCAGTCAGATCATCGAAGAAGCGGTAAGCTGCAAGAGCCGTCATGTAGTACCGACCTCTCCTATTGACAAGCAGGTCGGATTGTCTTATTGACGTTGTGGGAAAATGGCAAGTCGGCAAATCTCACACCCGCGTGATTCAGACGCTGTTTCAGGTTTAAAGGAGACGGGCACTAGATGCCTCCTTTCACGAAAGCGGTGTGAACGGCTGGAAGAAATTGTGCTGAAACCTTAGACCGGGGATTATGTGACCTAGGTAACTACGGTATGCATCACTGCATAGTGAACAGCAAAACATATGGTATTTGTACAATGTTGATCAGTATCACACTCGAGCTTTGCATCTTGAGTTGAATTTGTGCCGCGATCTCGAATGAAGTTGAATTCCTCACAGCAACTTTGTCTCGTTTGCAATCTAAGAAGATGCACGACAGGTAATAAAATGCCCGGCTTCTGGCTAGAGGGTCAAACGACGCAAGCCGTTGGCAGGGGGGGTGCCCGCCGGGCAACTCCCCTGTCAACCAGAGACGCTTCGCGCCAATACTTATGGCCAAATGCCCGCATTCTGTATGCCTCGACAATGGTTTTCCAGACGCGTGATCTTCGACTTTCAAGCGCAGAAGTACTCAACTCACGTTCCATGCGTGCTATCACGACCCTCATATCCTGGCCGGACATGACTGTTGCGTGACTGAAGTGCCAAAAAAGGAAGATGTCTTGGGGTGGGCTGGTGGCACAGGGCCAGCCCTGCTACATACGGAGGCCGGAGCAGCCGCACTATGCCCCGACGGGGACGGGGACTTTGGCCCGGCTAGCAACTGGGGAGCTCCGTACGCTGTTCGAAATTCTCGGCCCCACCTCCGACGCCCCTTCTTGGATTACCGGAGGAGAAGCGCCATTCTGTCCAAGTAAAAGCAGAGTGAAAGTTCGAGCGGACATTTGGCTAAGTCTCCTTTCTGTGACAGCATGCGGTCTTTTCACCAAAAGACTCAGAGTCACGAGGTCTGCCTTTCATTTTGGGCAACTTCTACAGGGGTGATGTACTAGAGTGCAATACATTCGTAGAGAGAAAAGAGAGAAACCATGTGCATTTTGCGAAACACCACACACTATCGTGACTGGAAGCCGTGTAGTATAACATTCGATGCTCATTGACCCCTGAGTCTAATGTCACAGTCGTTGTCGGCATAGCAGGCTTCCTGTTTTTGTCGTAAGGTTGGTGTTGTCTGCCTGAACATCTCTGACTCACAACCAGGACTACGATACTGCGTCCTTGATATCCGCACATAAGGTATCGAGGCGAGATCAGGATGCCAGGTCGTACATATGCAAGACCATGTCTACCGAGAACGTGTTTGCTTTAAAGCTCTGTATCTGATAGGCTGAGGAGCAGGGCCGTTGATGCAATTCTGCGGCATGGTTCCGGCTGGTGAGTACATTGATCCAAAATGACGATTGGCTGTTTTCTTGGCTTGAACTAATCGCGTATGCTTCTTTCGGCCTCGGTTTGGAACGAGTTCGCTTCCAGCCTAGATTTCATGCTTATCTGCACTAGTAGTTTGCGCGCGGATCACTCGAACATAACAAAGGGGGGGGGCCAAGAAACGGTTTTTGGCCCCCCCCCTTGTCACTGTCGTCGATCAAGAGTTTTGCCAACTGCGTCCCGACTACCTTTGGGAATGGTCGTTACCTCTACTATTTCGGTAGAGCGCCAACAGTACGCTCTTCAGCCAATTCAAGCAAGTTGTACCGCTCAGGCTCTCTTTCACTTGACCCTGCTCGAGAACGATATTACTTCATGAGAAGCATGTGTCTCACAACGATATTCTGACTTTTGCGGGAGAAATAACCGTTCATAGGCCAGCTTGAGCTCGTATTAAATATTGGCCAACTGGGCGGCTCTGGAGCGTCGGTGGTCGCAAGGTCGGCACGCATTCTCCGTATCATTTCGACCAAAGATACCACAGGGGTGGCTTACGAGGAACAAATGCTGATTTTCAACACTGAAGCACTGGTTGACAATACACCAGGCCGGATATACATATGAAGAGCAACCTCATGTAGGGCATGGACAGCCTACAAGCTTTATGACGCAGTAAAAACTAGATGACTTCGTGGTTTACTTTCGGCTTGCCTGGAACGCAACATTCGTTTTCACTATTGTTCAAGCATGCATGCATACTCAGTAGCATCTTATATAACAACTCTATGCTTATGAGGACTACTTTTGTTTCATAGCGAGGTCACATGACTTTGGCAGCAATAATGTGGTTTGAAAAGCGGAATTCTTTTCATCTGGCTTGGGTGCCACGTGCTCCGGCGATTGAAGGCTTCGACGCTCGGACCATCGTGACAACATCTGCTGGCGGGGGGCAAACACCTGGTGCTGCCCTCCCCCTTGTCCTGCTCTCGCTGAGCTATTGGCTAAGGTATCGAGAAGAGCTGTGCTTACTAAGTATTTTAGTGTGACCAGGAGGGGGGGGCAAGAACCGTTCTTTGCCCCCCCCCCCCCCCCCCCTTGTCGAGCTAAGGTAGGTAGGCTTGCACGCTTGTCCCCACTTGCCCCGGGGTCGTGGTACCATTGGTAAGGATTCCTGGAAGACTTATTAAAGGTCAACTAAGCTTATATTTCTCCTCAATTCCCCTCGTCAAAAGTTGACGTTCAATATTCTTCCCCATTGAGGTGCTCTTCTTCTCCTTTTCGACAGTTTGCACCCTGAAGCAGCGCTGGCGTCAGAAGCAATTATCGCTCGCCTCCCCTTTCAAATCCTGCCTTTTCCTCATCTCGTCTACCCAAGTCGCGGATCTTTCCCATCCCTTTGTTTCTTTTCTACGGGACCTAGCCCCGCACGTAACCCACTTTCATTCCATGACGAGGGCGCAACCTCAAGTCAACGAGCTAGTTCATGATTTTCCCAGTCAAGGCCGTCAAGTACTCCCTAATCACCCTTCCTCATTGCACACAGTAGGCATCTTACAACCACTGCAAGACACTACACCAGACTCTTTAGCAAGTTAGAGCGAAGGAAACCGCGTAGAATTTAACATCCCGCTTTGCGTAGGCCTCAATCATGCCACCCTGCTGTGCACTAAGGCAAGACCTGCATGTGAATGATCTCGGGGCGTCAGGTCTTCGCCCTACCTTGTTTGCAGTTATGCGGCTTGATGAAACCGAGAATTACTATAACATTCATCAATACTTACTTCGTCCTGTCGTCTACTAACATTGTTTGCGGCCAGACCGCCTTTGGCCTATAACCCCATCGTGTATGGGCGTCCAAGTCCAACCCCACAATACCTTACCTCGTTTTTGAGAATATCGGCGTAGGAGAGGTTCCCAGAACGTCTTTTCAAATAGCTCAATCTTATGAAATTGCTCTTTTGTAGCATTAATAAATAAGCCTAGAAGGGATCTCAATAAGGAACGTCAAGTGCAAAACGCAAACAATGCAGCACAAGCTTCATGGTACGATTGGTGAAATTTTCGTGGCGGCATGCTAGCCATTCTTCCCTGGGACCCTAGATTCGTACCTCACCTGTGACGTGCGGTAGAGTAAACTCGGTGCAAGATTTTCTTGTCGCAACATTGAAAACCGGAACACCCCCTCGACAGTATTTAAACTTCTACCCTCTGGTGATGCCAGATAACTGTACTCACCTCACAACTTCGCGTTCGGCGTCTCTCATTCGCGGCAAAGAACGATCAATCATCATGTCGCTTTCAAATGAAGCTGTGATAGCTATAGTGGGATTGTTTCTATCTATTATCTCCTTAATCTTTACCTATATTACTTTGAGGCAGACCTGCTGTGCTAAACCCAACCTGGGCGACGTTGAGCAACAGCTGAGAACTGCGGCACCCGCGACATCCCGGACGACTCCAGCCATTATCACTACATGCGTATTCCAGGTCTCCGTTCATGCAGGAGTAGTGTCAACCTACTCTGAAGCAGAAGCCGTAATTCGACCACGTCTCAATCTATCATGCTGAAAGCATGCCAGCAGTCAGTACGAAGCTCTTATATGTATCAAGAAATCTCCACGGCCACTAACGACTGGGAAGAATATCTGCAAACACCTTCAAGCTCTAAACTTGTTACGACCCGTAAGCAAGGATAACGGTTGACCGACCCACTTGGGCGTCGGGCGGCTAGGACAGGACATTTGTACTGCAGGATCACGGGAACAACAGGGACTCACTCGGAAACGGAAAAACTATGGTACAAGTCACGTGATGATAGGAAGGACCGACGAGAGATAAGCGGTCCAAGAAGAGGACCGACGTAGAGACAGCGGTCCACCCTCGGGGACCGCCCGGAGCGCATCGGTCCCAGGATAAAGGGACTGGTCAGGACTTGTATATAGTATGACCTGAGCCTAGCTCATGGTCAGACTTCCATAGCTCTTCAGCAATCAACTTGTGAATATCTTTGTATTCATCCTCAGGATACTTTCAGCTTACCTTCACTGCGAATACTTGTTGAGTCTAAGACTGATCACCTTAGCCTCTGACTACTGATCTACGACACAGCCTACGACCTACGACCCAGACCACGACCCCAGTGTACTGTTACTACGTATCAATCCCCAGCTTCTGTTAGCAGACCCTACTGTTGGATAGCTGACCGTAATAACTGGATGCTATAACGACGAATGCTTCACCTACTACAGCGACAAGGAAGCTACAGGATACTGGCCTAGCAACCTAGACTGCGGAAGAACAGGTTATGATATAACTATCCTAGAAGTTAAGATAAAGACCCTTGCGATAGCTTCCCGAGCTAACAGCAAGCTAGTTAGAAAGACTACTAAATAACTTAATAAAATGCTTCGCGTCTAACAACTCAACACAGTTAACCCTAACCCCACAGGTTATAACATAGAAACCCAGCAAATTAACTAAGAACTCGAAGAACAGGTTAAGGAAGAATCTGACGAAGAACCTGAACACTAATATAACCTTCTAAAAGAATAGTAACTACTCAGTCTTACTAGTAATTAGAACTTCAGCGAACCTAAGTCTAGGTTTAATTTAGATAGGATCCCTTATAATTCTAACTCTCCTGCTAATATTACTAATTAAAACGCAAGACACTATAGTAGACTAATCCTAGGAATAGATAATACTAGTTCTAAAGAAGAATCTAATAATAAAGAAAAGACTTAGTAGTTTATCTAGCACTAGATAGTTAATATAAGCTATAATAACTAATAGTAACACTTCTATAGTATCCTAGCAAATCAGAGAAATAAGAACTATACTCTGAAGCTTTACACAGAAGATTACTCTGTATTTAAGTATAATATTACAGTTAGCTATCTAATAGTAGGGTCTGCTAACAGAAGTTAGAGATTAATATCTTAAAACAGTATACTAGGTCGTAAGTTATAAGTTATAGGCTTATATTATAGATTAATAGTTAGAGGCTAAGGTGATCAGTCTTAGACTTAATAAGTATTTGCAGTGAAGGTAAGCTGAAATTATCTGAAGATGAATATAAAGTTGATTGCTGAAGAGCTATGGAAGTCTGACTATGAGCGAGGCTTAGGTTATACTATATATAAGTCCTGAGTAGTTCCTTTTGTCCTGGGACTGATGAGCTCTGGGCGGTCCCTGAGGATGGACTGCTATCTCTGTGTTGGTCTTCTTGTTGGACTGCTTATCTTTTGTTGGTCTTTCTTATTATTATGTGACTTGTATTATAGTTCTTCTGTTCCTGAGTGAGTCCTTGTTGTTTCTGTGATCCTGCAGTATAAATATCCTGTCCTAGCTGCCTGACGCCTAAGTAGGTTAGTTAACTGTTATCCTTGTTTATAGGTTGTAATATATAACTATTATAACTACTAAAACCTCTTCTAGGTATAATACTTCTTTAATAAATATAAGGAATACTTTAGAGATAAATATAAGTATTAATTCTACTCTAGAAGATATAATAAGACCTCTATCTAGAATATTTATATTTAAACTACTATAGTTAGATAGACTATAATTATATTTAGTAATAATATAGCAACTTTTAGCTTAAGCTTATAATACTTTATAAGATATTAATATAATAATATAATAAAGTAGAAAGAATGCTGAAAAGATAAATACCTTATATATATAACCTAGAAAGCAAAGGCTTTCAGACTTCTATAAGAAAGACTTAACTTCTTAAGTGTTATAACTGCTATAGTTAGTTACTATAGGCTTGTCACTATATAGTGCAGAACAGAGGATAATAACAACAGATTTGTTATTATTAAAGCTTTTGCTTTGTGCTACAGTTGGTTGCCCTGACCTGCTTGTAACATAATAACAAATCTAACCTATATAGAGAGGTTATAGGTTTAATTCCTGCATGCTGCGTCAGTAGTATGATTATGCCTCCTATACTATATAGGGCGACCTGACTGTGGGCAGGCTGTTATGTGGGTTGGTGCCCTACTAGCCTGGAGTTTCCCTGTGTTATACCCGACTATTGCTGCTTAGTCCTCGGCATAGGGACATGCCTCTTAGAGGGGAGACATAGTGTTACGACTGCTATAGTTGGTCACTATAGGCTTGTCACTATATAGTATAGAACAGGGGATAATAACAACGGATTTGTCATTATCAAAGCTTTTGCTTTGTGCCACAGTTAGTTGCCCTGACCTGCTTGTAATATTAAAGCTCTAAATCTAAGAGAATCGCCTTATAAAGGTATAACAGGAAGGAAAACAAATCACCTACTCTAGACAGCTAGAGCAGTTAAAAAACTAGACTTACTTACTAATAAAAGACTGAGACAGGTAATAATAATAAGGTCTATATATCTAGTATCTCTAGACTAGAAGGTATACCTGCAACTTATAGTTACTATTAATAATATTATAACTATTATGCTTATTAATAGCAGAGCTAAAATGAACTTTATATTACTCTAAGCAGTAAATAGATTATAACTACTATAGCAAAAAAAGGAATATATATACTAGCTTAGTAATATAAAAGGAGAATAAGTCTAGTATAAAGGAGGAACTATTAAAAATAAGACTATGCCCTTTAAGATAAGTTACTTAAATCGAAACAAATAACTCTAATTTAATATTACTAAACTTAGTATATATAATATTATATTAGGAATACTATAGCTTAAGAAGAATAACTTATAAATAGATTAGAGAACAGGCTAACTCTATTAAGATAATAATAATCTAGTTTCTAAGTAGCTCTATAGAACCTAGGCTTTAAATAGATCTATTTACTAAAGAGTAGTAAAATAATATATCTACTACTTTAAAGTAAAAGAAGCTGTGTTATAACTATTAAAGACTATAGATCTTAAACGAAAAGATAATCTCTTTCTATCTATCCTAGAAGAGTACAGAGTTTACAAGAAACTCTTTGCAGCTGAATTAGAAACCAGACTGCCTAAACATATGAATTTCAATTATAAAATCCCTATTAAAGAGGGGAAAGAGCCTAAATTCAATAAAATTTACAGACTTAACCTAATAGAGATAGAAGCCTTTAATAAATACCTTAATAAAAACCTTAAAAAAAGCTATATCAGAGAATTAATATTACTAGTAGGAAGCCTAATTCTGTTTATACTAAAGAAGAATAGTAAACTATAACTATATATTAACTACTAAATACTTAACGAAATAATAATTAAAAATCAGTACCTATTGTTAGTATAGGTATAAGAGTATTCAGGGGCGTAGTATATGCGCCTATATAGTATAGGGTTATAGATGGAGATATGTTATGATAAAAATTGATAATCCTCAGCATTTATAGGCATTTATTTGTATAGATGATTGATAGAGAAGGAATGTATTGATATGATTCTGGTTGATGTAGTTAGCAGGTTGCATCCTAAGGTAGGAAAAATGAGGGGAAAGATAACCTTACGTTTCAGGTTATACTTTTTAGTTACATAAGCAGGATTACATAATAAGAGCTATTACGTAAGTATTTATAAAGTTATAGGTTTATAAACTAAACACTTTATATAAGGTTATATATATAAAAGTCTATTTGTTTATTTATATAGAATATTTAAGTAAGTAGAATATTATTATATTATTATTATTATATTAGATGTTATATGTTAACATCCCTCCTTAAGGTATATATAGTTGATATAAAAGGTATATTATAAGTATATAGCTTACTCACTTAATATATATATACGTTATAGGTATAAAAACTTAAAAACCTAGTGGGAAAAATAAGAAAAATATTCCTATATTATATAATATATATATAACTAGTTAAAAAACTCTTATAAAATAACCTTATAGGTAAAAAGTTTTAAGAGAAAAACTAGTATATTATTTCAGTAATAATATTATTATTATTTTTTATATTATTATTATTCTTATTATTACTATAATAAATAATACTTAATAATGTGAAAAATATAACTTTACCTAAAGGCTTAGTTAAAATATCAGCAATATTAGATTTAGTATTAATATGAAATAACATTATATCTTTATTTAATAAAGAGTCTCTAGCAAAGTGATATCTTATATTAATATGCTTAGATTTTTTATGAAATTCAGGATTTTCAGCTAATTTCTTAGCTGCTATATTATCTATAAATATCTTAGGTTTATTTATTAAATTAAATCCTAAGTTTTTAAGATTAAAATTATAGCTATTATATAGATATAGAGCTTCTTTAACTGATTCAGTTAAAGCTATATATTCAGCTTCACAAGTAGATAAAGCTACTGTTTTTTGCTTTATAGAGCTATAAGATATAATATTATATAAGCCCCAGCAAAATATATAAGCTGATGTAGATTTTCTATCATCTAGGTCTCCAGCCTAATTAGAGTCTGAATAACCTATTAAATCCCAAATTATATTATTATTGCAGTTATAATAAATTCTCTTATTAGGATATTTATTTAAATAACCCTATAAATAATCTAAAGCAGAAAAATGCTCTTTAGAAGGGTTTGTAGTATATCTTGATAAAATATTAACTGCAAGAGCTATATCAAATCTAGTTTTTAAAGCTAGATATAGCAAAGCTCCTATTTGCTGTTGAAATTATAATATTTCTTCCTTAGTTGCATAATATTTATTCATATGCAATTTTATATTATCTTTCATAGGTGTTATTAATAGGTTTATATTAGTTTTATTGTATTTATTTAATATTTTTTGTGTATATTTCGTTTGATGCATAAAAATAGACTTATTTTGTCTATCTATATCAAACTCACAACCTAAAAATATATTAAGCTCCCCTAATAGTTGTATTTTTATATATTGCCTTAAATTATTATATATATAATCACTAGTAGCAGTATTATTAGCTGCTAGTAATATATCATCCACATAGCAATATATTATAGCTTTATATTTATTATTATTTAATATATATACTGCTTTATTATAAAGTGAAATAATAAATCCTAATTTTAATAATATTCCTTTTAAATAGTTATACTATAGTCTAGGACTTTGTTTTAAACTATATAAAGCTTTAATAAGCTTATAGCAATATTTATTTTTAGATTTATAATTATAATTAGGATTAAATTCTAATTTATTTATAGTTTTATTATAAATAAAACTAGCAGGTATAGCAGTATAAATATCTATATCTATATCTGCGTGAATAAAAGCAGTTGTTATATCATATTGTAACAAAATCCAGCTTTCTTTTATAGCAAAAATTACTATAAATCTATAGCTCTCAGGTCTATAAGTAGTAGAAAAAGTTTCTAAGTAATTAATACTAATATATTAATTAAAACCTTAAGCAACCTATCTTGCTTTATATTTATAAGTATTATTTATTTTATCTTTTAATTTCATAGTATATACCTATCTACTGCCTAATAGATGAATATTATCTGGTATTTATATAATTTTCTAAGTATTTATATCTTCTATTTAACTTATCTCTAATTGCATAGCTTGAATCTAATTATCTTTATAAGGAGAATTTAAGGCTTGCTTAATATTAGAGGGCTCGTCTAATGTAATAACTGATAGTATATAAGAAGCTTTTTTATAGATAGTACTAGTTCCAGCAGGACTATTATTATCAGTTAAAACGCTATTATTATTTATTTTATAATTACTTAATACAGGGCAGTCCTATATAGTAAATAATAGTGCACTTTCGTTAATAATATTATTATTAACTGTATTATTTACTTATTAGTAGTCTTTTTTAGCTTCTTCTGATAGAGAGGGGATCTCTATTAAAAACTTGGATTTTTCTTTATTTATTTCTCTATTATTAATACTAATAGTTTTCTTATTATTATTGTTCGTCTTACTTATGTTAGTATTAGTACTATAACTATTATTATAGGATATAGTACTATAGTTATAGCTATTATTAATAGTATTATCATTTATATTATTAATATTATTATTTTTATTACTATTAATAATAGTCTCATCACTTAGATTCTTAAGAGCAGTGTTTTTAGTAATATTATTGCTTTCTATAGTAATATTACTATTACTATAAGAGATAGATTAACTAGATATATCTCTTTGTGGATTATATTGGGCAGTACTCTGTCTATCGTTGTTAGGCATAGTACTACTATTAGTATCCTTAAAGCGGGTATTTATGCTTATAGGAAGCTCTTTATAATGAGAAATAAAGGTATTCTCTAGGACTTCAACGTTACGAGACTATAAAGCTCTCTTTAGTTGCATATCCCAGACTTTATACCTATTAGATCTATAATTAACTATAAAACCTTAACGTGCTCTTACGTCTAGTTTCTTAATTTTAGGATCTTTATTCTTATAGTAGCGTATGCTACCCCACACCTTTATATTATTTATATTAGGTTTTGTTTTATTTTTTATTTCATAAGGCATTATATAATTAATAGAGGAATGTGGAGTCCCATTATGCATATAAAGAGTAGCATAAAAGGCTTCACCTTATAAGTAGTGTGGTAAACCTGAGTTATATAGTATTGTTCTTATTTTATTAACTATAGTACGTATAGTACGCTCTATAAGTCCGTTAGGTTCATGCGTATAAGGAGGTCTTATATTGTGGATAATCCTACTATTAAGATATATAGTCTTAATACGTTTATTAGAAAATTCTTTACTTCTATCAGTAGAGATTTCTTTTATTCTTTTATTATTATTATTATTATTTACTTCTGCTTGAAATTCAAGAAAAGTATTACTTATAGTTTCTTTAGTTTTATCTTTAAGTAATTTTCCCCAGACGAATCGGGTATATTAATCTATAAAGATAATAAATAAATTATATTTATCATAAGTAGTAGGTGTTATAAGCCCACATAAATCTGAAGCTATATAATCTAGATAATCTAGATTTTTATTATAAACCTGTGGTTTACTAACCTTAGTTATAAATTTGCCTTCAAAACAGGCTTTGCAAGGTAGTAATTTATTATTATTTATATTTATATCTGAAATTATATTATCTTTTATTTTTAAAAGACTTTATATATAAATATAACTAAGATGTTAGTGCTATAGTTAGAGGCTATTATTATTATTATTATTTATATTTTTATTAATTATAGTATTATATATATAATTATTGTTATTATTAATAGGAAATTAGAAGAAATATAAATTATTTCGTTTTGCCCCTATAGCAATAATACAACCTTTCTTTATATTATATAAAATAAGTTGTTTCTATATAATAAAAGCAATACCTAATAAATCTAACTTAGATTGACTAAGTAGATTAATACCTAGTTCAGGTATATAATAAACATCTTTTAATATAATTTTATTATTATTAGGATATATAATTAAATCCTCTTTTAGTAAAGAAGTAATTTCTTTTGCTTCTCTCTATTTAATAGGTTTATTTATTTTTATTTTATTTACTAAAAGAGTGTGGTTTTTAACTATATATATAGTAGCCGCAGTATTAATATAAAAATCAACTGTTTTTTCAATTTAGTTATAACTCTTTGCTTTTCCTTTTTCCTTAATAATAGACTGGCTAATTAAATAACCTAAGGAAGGATTATTAGTATAGTTATTTATATTATAAGGAGGAGTAGTAGTATAACCTACATTTTTAAAAATAATATCTTCTTCTTCTTTTTCAGAAGATAAATCTATTAATTCCATAGAATCAGGATTATTCAAAGATATATAAGGGGTAATATTGCTAGCAGTAGTTATATTAACTACTTCTTTCTCTTTTTCCTTTATAGCACTATTAGTGGATTTTTTCCACTAACTAGGTGCTTTTTCAGGATGTAAGAAAGCGTAATTTTCTTCAGAATAGTTAGTTTTCTTGCAATTTTTGCAGTATAAACCTTTCTGTTTTTTCCAGGGTTTTTTGGATATTTTATTATTATCCTTCTTTTTATTATTTTTATTATTTTTATTATTTTCCTGGTTTTTATTTTGCTTTTTATTATACTTATTACCCTTAGTAGTAGTATTATTAACTACTTCTTTGCTTCTTTTTCTTTTATACTTATCTAGAAGACTAGTATATAAAGAGTTAAAGGTATAGGCAGAAAGGTTAGTCCTAAGAGACTGAGTTATAGAGGTTATAAAAGCCTTAAAAGTCTTATTTAGACTATTAAGTATATAAGCTATAACTACTTAATCAGGTAGTCTTAGCTAGTTATAGGATAAATTATCTGTAAGTTCTTTTATTTTATTAATATAATCTTCTATAGAATTAAAGTTATCTAAAGAAGTATTAAAGAACTCTTTATAGGTTAAAAACTTGTTTATAAAACCTGTAGGCTTATATAGCTTTTTAAGGTGATCCTAGGCTTTAAAAGCATTATTATTATCCTTAATTACTCTTAAAGGGCTGTCTTTATAGAGTAATTATATATAGCTTAAAGCCTTATTACTTTTATCTGTATTAATATCAGATTTAGGTTTAGTTAAATCTATAGTTATATCTTTACTTATAAGGAAGGCTTTAATATATATAGCCTATACCTTATAATTCTCAGAGCCTATAAGCTTAGGCATATCAACCTTTAAGTTAGCTATTATTGCTTTATAGGATGCAGTGCGTAGTTGCAAGCTTTATAAAGGTTAAATAACAGTGAGGTTGTATAACTACAGAAGCTATTAGACGTATAGTATAGTGGTTTGTACAGTTACGTTATAATACAGCTATAAACCTAGAGGTCTAGGGTTCAACTGTGAAAAAGAAGAGTTTTTCCTTATAACCTTCTCTTTAATCGAGATCTTCTTCAGTTAGACTGTAGTCTGACTGAGGAGATAAGTATCCTATATAGTAAGTCGGTCGAGAAAAAGTCTGTCAGGCTGTAAGTATAGGTTTAAACCAGATTAGTAGTAGACTAGAAGATAGTTTGAATAGGTAATCTGAGGGATATAGATTGAATAAAGTAGTAGTAAGAGACTGTCTGCTTAGAAAAGAATTATGTTACGAGCAGGTTAGAGTAACTAACTATAGCATAAAGCAAAAGCTTTAATAATAATAAATCTGTTATTATTATCTCCTGTTCTGCACTATATAGTAATAAGCCTATAGTAACTAACTGTAGCAGTTATAACATTATATCTCCTCTCTAAGAAGTATGTTCTTATGCTGAGGACTAAGCAGCAATAGTTAGGTATAACACAGGGAAACTCCAGGCTAGTAAGGCACTAACCTATATAACAGCCTGCCTATAGTTAGGTCGCTCTACGTAGTATGGGAGGTATAATCACACTACTGATACAGTATGCAGGAATTAAACCTATAACCTCTCTATACAGGTTAGATTTATTATTATGTTATAAGCAGGTCAGGGCAACTAACTATGGCATAAAGCAAAAGCTTTAATAATAATAAATCTGTTGTTATTATCTTCTGTTCTGTACTATATAGTGACGAGCTTATAGTGACTAACTATAGCAGTTATAACAAATTAATAGAGGTATAGTTAATTTATATAGGATTAGTTATATAGATTCGAAGAAAGTATATCTCGTGAAACTAAACTACTAGTCTAGCTAGTATATCTGATTCTATAAAGGTTATATAGATAGAAAAGCGTTCGAAGGATTGATTTTTGTTATAAATAACTTTTAAGTAGAGGTAGAGCTTTATAGAAAGGTAAGGTATAAGTAAAGAAATAGAAGGAACTAAGTGTTATAGTTAGCTATCTAATAGTAAGGTCTGCTAACAGAAGCTGGGGATTAATATGTAGTAATAGTATACTAAGGTTGTAAGCTAGGTTATAGGTTATAGGCTGTGTTATAGATTAGTAGTCAGAGGCTAAAGTAATTAGTTTTAGACTTAATAAGTATTCGCAGTAAAAGTAAGCTGAAAATATCCTAAGGATAAATATAAAGTTAATTGCTAAAAAGCTATAGAAGTCTGACTATAAGCTAGGCTCTAGTTATACTATATATAAGTCCTAAACAGTCTTTTTATCTTATCACTAATTACTGATTAGGTATTAATAAGTACTTAGTAATTATTAGTAAGCGCTTAATAACTCTAACTAAGCGCTTAGTAATCTATACTACTTACTCAGTCTTATCTTATTATTATATAACCTATACTATAGTTCTTCTATTTCTAAGTAAGTCTCTGTTATTCTTATAATTCTGCAGTATAAATATTCTATTCTAGCTGCCTAATACCTAAGTAGGTTATTCAGCTGTTATTCTTATTTATAAGTTATAATATTAGGTCCTTTCTCTAAAAGTCTTATCCTTAAGACCTGATATAAGTAGGTTGTTAGTCCTAGGTAAGGAAGCTGTTAATTATACTTCTTAATTTACCTATAATACTGACACTATATCAGGTTGCATTTCTGAAAATCCTGCAGTTTCTACTCTTTATCGTTATTATTATTCCCTTAATATCACAGAGAATAGTTTCAAAGTCATGCCTTATTATTATTGTCAGTCTAAGAGGTTGCACTGTATAATGCTGCCTAGCTCCTTGGTTTGTAGAGAGTGTGTAGCTATAGGTAGCACTTATCATTTATGCAATGCTTCTGATGATGCAATCTGCTAATATTTATATAGCCTTGAACCTCTTACAATTGTTCATTCTAACCTGTGCATAGTAGAACGTTTAATAGCTGAATCTTAGTGTTTAGATAATAAGGAGGAAGAAACTGAGGAATTGTTTTGAAAAAGGATAGAGGTGCTGCAGAAGGTACAGGCTGAAGTAAATAAGATACTTGCGAAGTTAGATTATATTTGCAAAGCTAAGTAACTAGTATTTAAAAAGGGTTATAAGGAGATTTTAGTAGTAGCTGAAGAAGAGGGAGTAGCAGAGCTTTCTCTTGCTAGATCTTCTTTAGTTTGTGAAGTGTAGTTAATAGGTGCTTTTAGTGCAGTAGACTTAGATGCTGTTTTTAATAATTAGGATCTAGTTATTCTAAACTTTTTATTAGGAGAGTTTTAGTTAGTCTCTAGTATTTCTAGGCAAACAAATAGTTTTCTTTATTATAGTTTGTCTGCTTCTATTAATAGTTTGATATATTTATATAGGTGTCTGATATATAGGTAACTAGTAGTATTTATTAGGAGAGGTATTGCTAGTGCTATAGGTATTATTTCTCGTTCTTAGTGTTGTTGCTAGTAGGTTGTAAGTTTATTCCTTATATTAGTAATATTTTTAGCTAGTTCCTATATATTATCTTTATAACTATGCTCTTTCTATTTAATAAGGTATTAATAACTTTCTAGTTCTTCGAGGTAGTTAATAATTCGTTTGACTTTATACTCTAGTTTGTTATCTTTTATAATAATAAGGTTGTTTGTTTGTGATCTTTATAGTGCTGGTTTAAGTAGCAAGATATAGAATATTAAGAAACACTTTATTATATTAAGTAGGTTAAGTTTATAGTTAACTAGTGAAACTTTTCAGAGGATTTTAAAAGGTCTAAGTTTTTTGAAATCTAGTTTATTATTTAGTTGTTTTATTTTGATGTTTTGCTGTATAAGATAGATGCTATCTCCCTCTTTTAAAGTTAGTCCCTTAATCCTTTATTTATTGCTGAAGTGTGTTATTTGTTATTATATAAATTCGAGTTCTTTATATGCATTTTCTTAGATATCTTTGATTTGTCTGATTATAGCAACAGCTTTTAGTGCTGCTAGGCCAGCTTAAGGTTCTCTATAGGCAGTTAGTTCGAATCTATAGTTAAGGTAGAAAGAGGATTCCTTAGTGCTTTCTCTTACTGCGCTGTTATAGGCGAATTAGGCTATTAGTAGTAGTACTACCTAATTATCTTAGTTATAGTTAATATAAGTGCAGAGGTAGGTTTCAAAGATCTAGTTAATTCGTTCTATTTATCTGTTAGTCTGCAAGTAAAAAGCAGTAGATATTACTTATTTAATACTAAGTTACAATATAATTAACTTCTAGAATTTAGAAGTGAAGACCTTATCTCTGTCTGACATAATTTCCTTAGGTGTTCTATAGTTAGCAATAATATACTTAAGGAATATATAGGCGAATTCTTCAGCATTGCTTGCTTCTTTATATAGGATAAAGTAGGTATACTTTATAAGTCTGTCGATAATAATAAGAATGCTGTTATAGTAGACTTCTGTAAGGAGTTCTTAAGACTTTAGTAGTTTGATAATAAAGTTAAGTAATATAGAGTGCCAGGCAGTTTGCAGCATAGGCAAAGGTTATAATAATTTATAAGGTTAGTATTTAGCTAGTTTGCTTTTTAAGCAAACCTTATAATCCTTAATTACTATTATAATATATTCTCTAGTAACCTTTTCTCTATATTATTATTATAGTTATTTCCAGGTCTTTATAATTCCTTAGTAACTATATACTAGTGCGCTATAGAATTCTCTAATAGTTTTATTATCTAGTTTATTAGGCAGGCTAGCTATAGATCGTCCAGTTATTATAAAAGCTTTTATAGCAGGCATTAAGTCTCTGTTATTATTATATTTAAGAATTACCTAGGTTTCTTTTAGTACTAAGATATTATAGTCTGGTTATCAGCTGAGAGCATCAGCTCTGCTATTCTCTAATCCTTTCTAATAAATAATTCAGAAGTTAAATTCTGAAAGGAATTCTAACTATCTGATTTATTATTTATTAAGTTCCTTCGAAGTAGTGAAGTGTGCTAGGTTCTTATAATCAGTATATATAAGCACTTAGTGAATAGTTCCTAAGAGTAAAGGTCTCTATTCCTTGAAGGCTTCAATGATAGCTATGAGTTCTTTGTTGTGGATCTGATAGTTAAGTTCTAGTCTGCGGAGTTTGCGCGAGAAGAAGGCACAGGGGTGCAGGTGCCCTTCTGAATCTCTCTAGGATAGTTGCGCTCTGAGAGCGAAGTCTGAGGCATCTATTTCAACTTTAAACTGTTCTTCTAGGTTTAGGATTATTAGGACTAGTTTGCTAGTAATACAGTTTTTAATAGTCTGGAAAGCTATATTCTAAGCTTCTTTCTATTTAAATAGTTAATCTTTGCAGCTAAGGTTTATAAGAGGTATATTAATTTTTCTATAAAGTCTAATAAATTTTTAGTAGAAGTTAATAAATCTAAGAAATCTTTAGACTTCTTTAAGATTAGTTAGTATTAGCTATTCTTATATAGCTTAGACTTTCTTTTTTAATATACTGATATATCTAGAAATAATTATAAATCTGAGGTATTCTACTTCCTAGATATAGAATATACTTTTTATTACAACCTATAAACAAGGATAACAGCTGAACAACCTACTCAGGCGTCAGGCAGCTGTGACAGGACATTTATACTGCAGGAACACAGGAACAACAGGAACTCACTTAGAAACGGAAGAACTATAATATAAGTCATATAATAATAAGATAAGACTGAGCAGGCAGTATAGATCACTGAGCGCTCAGTCAGAGTTACTGAGCGCTCACTAACAATCACTGAGCGCTCACTGATACCTGATCAGTGATCAGCAATAAGATAAAGGGACTGTTCAGGACTTATATATAGTATAACTAGAGCCTGGCTTATGGTCAGACTTCTATAGCTCTTCAGCAATTAACTTTATATTCATCCTCAGGATACTTTCAGCTTACCTTCACTGCGAATACTTGTTAAGTCTAAGACTGATCACCTTAGCCTCTGACTACTAATCTATAACACAGCCTACAACCTATAACCCAGACTATAACCCTAGTATACTGTTACTATATATCAATCCCCAGCTTCTGTTAGCAGACCCTACTGTCAGATAGCTGACTATAACACTTTGATTGCTCCTGTTCAGTAAGTTGACTATTGAAACCTACTAACAGTATAGACAAGATATCCTCTCGCGCCTCCGCTAAGTCACCTACCCTAGGAAGCTCTTCTTCCTCTAAACAGCTAGTTAGAAACCTAGCTGAGGAACTTGAGGGAGCCCTGATAACCGTGGACTTAGATGATAAAGTCACCCTCAAAAAGGAAACTTACAACAAGCTCCAAGCCTAAGTCAAGAAAGGAGACAATAATATAGCTAAGATATAAACTATATATAACAAAACAGCTAACAAACTCTAAGGCCTCAAAAATATAATCTAAGAACTTAGTAATAGACCCTAATAATTTCAGAACCTTGAAAATGAAATCGCATGCCTAGGAGGACAAGGTAACAACCTCCTTATACAGGAACTTCAGAACGAAGTTAACACTCTTTATGCTGCTGCTAACATCGTTACTACCCCTACAGGAGGATAACAGAAGCTTAAGCTCAGTGCCCTAGTTATATATAATAGAACCCTAGGAACTCTTAAGGGATTCCTAATCTAGGTTAAGAACTACTAGAACTTCTACTATAGAGACTTCACTAATGAAACTGAGAAGGTGGTGCATGCAGCTACCTACCTCAGAGGAAGAGCCTTTAAATAGTTCGAACTAATCTAAGAAGAATATCTTAAGTATGAAACCCTCGACAAGTGCTCCACAGAAACCTGCGATATCTACGCTAATTTCCAAGGATTCAAAGACGTACTTAGGTCACTTTTCTAGGACCCTGACGAAAAATAATAAGCTGAGCATAACCTTGCCCAGCTTAGACAGACTAAGTCTGCTAAAGACTACTCTGCTAACTTCAGATAACTCAGTATCTAACTTAACCTTACTAAAGAAACTAAGATCTTTATATTCTATTAAGAACTTAAGGATAAAGTTAAAGATAAGATTATTAAGATCGATTAACTAGAAGACTTCCTCTAATACGCTGAACTTGCTATTAAAATTAACAACTGCCTCTATAAACAACAAAGGGAACGAGGAGACAAACGACAAAACCTAAACTCAGGACGCAAATACTAATAGCAACCTCAAAACAAGTTTAATAACCAGCAGAATAATAACAGACCCTGCAATAACTGGAACAACACTTAATAAAGCACTTCCTACAGATAATATAGCAGACCTATAAACCTCAGCACTGCTACTAAAAGCGACAGCAAGAAACTATAGAACCTTAAGTGCTATAACTGCAAAAAAATAGGATATATCGCTAGAGACTGCAGACAACCTAAGAAACTTAACTAGAAACCTATACCTGAACGAACTAAGCAAGCTAGCATAGCAACTAAAACACCTCACACATCCCTATTATAGACTGGATGCTATAACAACAAATGCTTCACCTACTACAGCAACAAAGAGGCTACAGAACACTAGCCTAGCAACCTAGACTGCAGAAGGACAGGCTACAACATAACTATTCCAGAAATCAAGACTAAGACCCTTACAATAGCTTCCCAAGCTAACAGCAAGCTGGTCAGAAAGACCACTGAACAACTCAACGAAATGCTTCGCGTCTAAGAACTTAAAGAACAGGTTAAAAAAGAATCTGACGAAGAACCTGAACACTAACACAACCTCTTAACTGAACAGCAGATCCTCAGTCTTACTAGCAATTAGACTTTTAGAGAAGGAGAGAGTTCCCTTTACAACTCAGATAAACCTCATAACATTGCCTGCTAACATGCTCAGGCAGGAATCGCTTATAGGTTCACCCCTAGCATAGACAACACCAGTTCTAAAGAAGAATCTGATAACAAAGAAAAAACTTAGCAGCTTGTCCAGCACCAGACAGTCGATATAAGCTGTGATAACTAACAGCAACACTTCTATAGTATCCCAGCAAATCAGAGAAACAAAGACTATACCCTAAAGCTTCATACAGAAGATTATCCTGCACTTAAGTACAACCACTATAACTACTGAAACCTCTTCTAGCTATAATGCTTCTTTGATAAGTGTAAGGAACACCTTAGAGATAAATATAAGTACTAATTCTACTCTAGAAGATATAATAAGAACCCTATCTAGAATATCTACACCTAGACTACTATAGTTAGATAGACTATAACTATATTTAACAATAATATAGCAACCTTCAGCCTAAGCCTATAATACCTTATAAGATGTCAATATAATAATATAATAAAATAGGAAGAATGCTAGAGAGATGAATACCTTATATATGCAGCTCAGAAGGCTAAGGCCTACAGACTCCTGCAAGAAGGATCAAGCCCCCTAAGACTTCGATTCCAAGAAAGCTGCCTCATGAAGGCATAATAAGAAGGAAAGCAAATCACCTACCCCAGACAACAAAAGCAGTTAAAAAACTAGACTTGCCTACTAACGAAGGACTAAGACAGGCAATAATAACAAGGTCTATATATCTAGCATCCCTAGAACAGAAGGTATATCTGCAACTTGCAGTTACTATTAATAACACTACTACTATTGCGCTTATTAACAGCAGAGCTGAAATAAACTTTATATCACCCTAAGTAGTAAACAGATTATAACTACTATAGCAAAGAAAGGAACATATATACCAGCTCAGCAACATAGAAAGAGAACAAGTCCAGTATAAAGGAGGAACTATTAAAAACAAGACTACACCCCTTGAGATAAGTTACCTAGATTAAAACAAACAACTCTAATTTAATATTACCAAACTTAGTGTATATAACATTATATTAGGAATGCCCTAGCTTGAAAAGAACAACCTATAGATAGATTAGAGAACAGACTAACTTTATTAGAATAATAATAATCTAGCTTCTAAACAGCCTAGTAGAACCTAGGCCTCAAACAGATCTACCTACTAAAGAGCAGCAAAACAATATATCTGCTACCTCAAGGCAAAAGAAGCTGTGTTATAACTACTGAAGACTGCAGATCTCAAACAAAAAGATGATCCTCTTCTGTCTATCCCAGAAGAATATAGAGTTTATAAGAAACTCTTCGCAGCTGAATTAGAAACCAGACTGCCTGAACATATGAATTTCGATCATGAAATCCCTATTAAGGAGGGAAAGGAGCCTAAATTCAATAAAATTTACAGACTTAACCTAACAGAGATAGAAGCCTTTAATAAATACCTTGATGAAAACCTTAAGAAAGGCTATATCAGAGAATTAATATCACTAGTAGAAAGCTTAATTCTATTTATACCTAAGAAGAACAGTAAGCTATAACTATATATTAACTACTAAATATTTAATGAAATAATAATTAAAAACTAGTACCTATTACCTCTGATTAATAAACTATAACACCTCTTCTATAGAGCTAACTACTTTATAATACTAGACCTTAAAAGTGCTTATAACCTTATCTGAATAAAGAAAGGAGAAGAATAGAAGACTGCTTTTAGAACATGCAAAGAACATTTCAAGTACCTTGTTATACCTTTCAGCCTCACTAATACCCCAGCCACTTTCCAGAATATAATTAACTAGGTTCTTAGGAAATTTATAGATATCTTTATAGTTATCTACCTTAATAATATCCTTATCTTTTCTGCAATAATAGAACAGTATAAGGAGTATATATACCTTATACTCTAAGCTTTCTAAGATACTAAACTTCTAGTTAAACTAGAGAAAAGCATATTCTACACCTAGGAAGTAGAATACCTCAGATTTATAATTACCTCCAGATATATCAGCATATTAAAAAAGAAAGTCTAAGCTATATAAAAATAGCTAACACTAACTAACCTTAAGGAAGTCTAAGGATTTCTCAGATTTATTAACTTCTACTAAAAGTTTATCAGACTTTACAGAAATATTAATATATCTCTTATAAACCTTAGCTGCAAAGATCAACTATTCGAGTAGAAAGAAGCCTAGAATACAGCTTTCCAGACTATTAAGAACTATAGCACCAGCAAACCAGTCCTGATAATCCCAAACCTAGAAGAACAGTTTGAAGTTGAAACAGATGCCTCAGACTTTGCTCTCAGAGCGCAACTATCCTAGAGAGATTCAGAAGGGCGCCTGCACCCCTGCGCCTTCTTCTCATGCAAACTCCGCAGACTAGAACTTAACTATCAGATCTATAATAAAGAACTTATAGCTATTATTAAAGCTTTCAAGGAATAGAGACCTCTATTCTTAGGAACTATTTACTAAGTACTTATATATACTAATTATAAGAACCTGGCATACTTCACTACTTTAAAAGAACTTAATAAATAATAAATTAGATAGTTAGAATTCCTTTCAGAATTTAATTTCTGAATTATTTATTGGAAAGGATCAGAGAATAGCAGAGCTGACGCTCTCAGCTGACAACCAGACTATAACATCCTAGTACTAAAAAAAACCTAGGTAATTCTCAAACATAATAATAATAGAGACCTAGTGCCTACTATAAAAGCTTTTATAATAACCGGACAATCTATAGCTAGCCTGCCTAATAAACTGGATAATAAAACTATTAGAGAATTCTACAGCATACTAGTATATAGTTACTAAGGAATTATAAAGACCTGGAAATAACTATAATAATAATATAGAGAAAAGGTTACTAGAGAATATATTGTAATAGTGATTAAGGATTATAAGGTTTGCCTGAGAAGCAAACCAGCCTAATACTAACCTTATAAATTATTACAACCTTTGCCTATGCTGCAAACTGCCTAGCACTTTATATCACTCGACTTTATTATCAAACTACTAAAGTCTTAAGAACTCCTTACAGAAGTCTACTATAACAGCGTTCTTATTATTATCGACAGACTTATAAAGTATACCTATTTTATCCTATATAAGGAAGCAAGCAATACTAAAGAATTCGCCTATATATTTCTTAAGTATATTATTGCTAACTATAGAACACCTAAGGAAATTATATCAGACAGAGATAAGATCTTCACCTCTAAATTCTAGAAGTTAATCATATTGCAACTCAGCATTAAACAAGTAATATCTACTGCTTTTCACTTGCAGACTGACGGATAAACAGAACAAATTAACTAGATCTTTGAAACCTACCTCCATACCTATATCAACTACAACCAAGACAATTAGGTAGTACTACTATTAATAGCCTAATTCGCTTATAACAGCGCAGTAAGAGAAAGTACTAAGGAATCCTCTTTCTACCTCAACTACAGATTTAAACTAACTGCTTATAGAGAACCTTAAGCTGGCCTAGCAGCATTAAAAGCTGTTGCTATAATCAGACAAATCAAAGATATCTAAGAAAACGCATGCAAAGAACTTAAATTTGTATAACAACGAATAACACACTTTAGCAATAAATGAAGGATTGAGGGACTAACTTTAAAAGAGGGAGATAGTATCTATCTTATATAGCAAAATATTAAAATAAAACAACTAAACGACAAACTAGATTTCAAAAAACTCAGACCTTTTAAAATCCTCTGAAAAGTTTCACTAGTTAACTATAAACTTAATCTACCTAATATAATAAAGTGTTTCCTAATATTCTATATCTTGCTATTTAAACTAGTACTATAAAGATCACAGACAAACAACCTTATTATTATAAAAGATAACAAACTAGAGTATAAAGTCGAACGAATTATTAACTACTTTAAAGAACTAGAAAGTTACTAATACTTTATTAAATAGAAAAAGTATAGTTATAAAGATAATATATAGGAACTAGCTAAGAATATTACTAATATAAGGAACAAACTTATAACTTACTAGCAATAACACTAAGAATAAGAAATAATATCTATAGTACTAGTAATACCTCTCTTAATAAATACTACTAGTTATCTATATATCAGATACTTATATAGATATATCAAACTATTAGCAGAAGCAGATAGACTATAATAAGGAAAACTATTTATTCACTTAGGAACACTAGAGACTAACTAAGACTCCTCTAATAAAAAGTTTAGAATAACTAGATCTTAATCACTAAAAACAGTATCTAGGTCTACTATACTAAAAGCACCTATTAACTACGCTTTAAGAACTAAGGAAGATTCAGCAAGAGAAGGCTCTGCTACTCTCTCCTCTTCAGCTACTACTAAAGTCTCCTTACAACCTCTTTTAAATACTAGTTGCTTAGCCTTATAAACATAATCCAACTTCACAAGTATCTCATTCACTTCAGCCTGCGCCTTCTGCAGCGCCTCTATCCTTTTTCAAAACAATTCCTCAGTTTCTTCCTCCTCATCATCCAAACGCTGAGATTCAGCCATTAAACGTTCTACTATGCACAGGTTAGAATGAACGATTGTAAGGGGTTTAAGGCCACACGAATATTAGCAGATTGCATTATTAGAAGCGTTGCATGAACGATAAGTGCTACTTATAGCTATACACTCTCCACAAACTAAGGAGCCAGGCAGCATCTTATAGTATAACTTCTTAGACTGATAATAATAACAAGGCATGACTTTGAAACTGTTCTCTGCGATGTTGAGGGAATGATAATAATAATAAAGAGTAGAAACTATAGGATTTTCAGAAACGCAACCTGATATAGTGTCAGTATTATAAGTAAATCAGGAAGCATAATTAACAGCTCTCTAACCTAGGACTAACAACTTACTTATATCAGGTCTTAAGGATAAGACTTTTAGAGAAGAGATCTGATATTATAACCTATAAATAAGGATAACAGCTGAACAACCTACTTAGGTATCAGGCAGCTAGAATAGGATATTTATACTGTAGAATTATAGGAATAATAGGGACTTACTTAGAGATAGAAGAACTATAGTACAGGTTATATAATAATAAGATAAGACTGAGCAAGTAGTATAGATTACTAAGCGCTTAGTTAGAGTTACTAAGCACTTATTAATAATTACTAAGCGCTTATTAATACCTGATTAGTAATCAGTAATAAGATAAAAAGACTGTTCAAGACTTATATATAGTATAACTAGAGCCTAGCTTATAGTTAGACTTCTATAGCTCTTTAATAATTAACTTTATATTTATCCTCAAGATACTTTCAGCTTACCTTTACTATAAATACTTATTTAGTCTAAAACTAATCACTTTAATATTATAAGTAGGTCAGAATAACTAACTATAATATAAAGCAAAAGCTTTAATAATAACAAATCTGTTATTATTATCTCCTGTTCTGCACTATATAGTAATAAGCCTATAGTAACTAACTATAGCAGTTATAACACTATGTCTCCCCTCTAAGAGGTATATCCCTATACCGAGGACTAAGCAGCAATAGTCAGGTATAACACAGGGAAACTCCAGGCTAGTGGGGCACTAACCTATATAACAGCCTGCCCACGGTCGGGTCGCCCTACGTAGTGTGGGAGGCACAATCACACTACCAACGCAGCGTGCGGGAATTGAACCCACAACCCCTCTACGCGGGTTGGATTTGTCATTGTGTTACGAGCGGGTCAGGGCAACCAACTGTGGCACAAAGCAAAAGCTTCGATAATGACAAATCCGTTGTCATTATCCCCTGTTCTGCACTATATAGTGACGAGCCTACAGTGACCAACTGTAGCGGTCGTAACACTTAGCCTCTGACTACCGATCTACGACACAGCCTACGACCTACGACCCAGACCACGACCCTAGTGTACTGTTACTACGTATCAATCCCCAGCTTCTGTTAGCAGACCCTACTGTCGGATAGCTGACCGTAACATCGGCAGCCTCCAGTCGTAGTACCGTATCATACTTCCAGTGTATGTCAGGCGCATTCTTACGTGGGATTAATGTTTTGAGAGAACCGCGATCAATGTCAATAGCCCCGCTTGCTAGAATCTGTGATGAGCAATGTCATCCGTCCGGGAGAGGATATGTTGTTTCTGTTCTCACCTCAGCGCTGAGAGTAGGTCGTTCACTTTTACTATCCGGGCAGATAGATACTATACTTATTCCAGACTCAAAGCCTCAAACTATATACGACCAGAAAAGCTTTTCTGAACTATTCAACAATTAAAACTTCAATATATCAGTCACATTCAACAGCGCTTGCAGGTGTCCGCTTAGGACCACCTAGTAAGAGCGAAGGCCTATAGCCTACAGGGTTGCATTTGAACGATATTGTTTTACATGCGACTTCTTTGCTCGGGAATTCCCCCTATGCATTAAAACACAATTTCCAGCATTTTTCTAGAGCTGAACGATGGCGTGAAAAATCATAGGATTTACCAAGTGAACTGCTAATGAGTTATGACACGGCTTGCATTTTGGATGGGGACCTCTCTGAGGCGTCTCCCTTGAACTGCGTGAGTACTTAACAATAGGGATTTCTAGTTTGTATGCCAATATGAAGTGATGGGCGATAGGGTCCATCGAAAAAGCTTTAGAGGCTACAAGAGGACAGCGAAAGTCGAATTCGCGGCGTGCCGAGACATCTAATAACGCTCCAGTTGCAGGCCATCTCGTTCTGGTGATTGGGTCTGATTGGCCAAGAACGAACTTCAGCGTCTTATCCATCAGCAACAAATGGACGGCCGCCACATTCTAATTATATGCAGCAAGCATCATGTACCTACACTCCATTGGGCTAGTGTACTAGATGCGATGTCCATTTGAGGCTTAACGCGGAACAAGCGAAGTCTTCGACATGAGCACACAAGACGATGCGAGGACGTATGGGGAGTAGCCAGCTGGGCGTTTTTACCCACACCTAGGGAAGCAGGATGCTCTCGACAAGGATTGCAGAAGCAGTAACCGCCTGTACCTTGTCCGTCTTGTCGCCTCTCTTTTGCTTTAAAGCCCCCCTGAGGTTCAGCGGCGTCGTCACACATCGCCTCTTATTTCAGGTGTCGACTCCCCACTAATTACATCGACTGAAAGTTTGCCCATCTTCTCCCCCGACGACATTTGTACTTCCCATGTAACACACGTGAGGTAGTCTCCTTTCAAACACAACAAAGCCTTCAAGGAAACCGAATAGAGGACTCATTCTTCTACTAGCTTCTTGATTTGTTTCTCCCTACGTTGCAAAATGTCAATTTCCACCGAAGTCATGATCGCCATTGTTTTCGGTGTCCCCAGCCTTGTTGTTGCTATCGCCTCAGCGGTATTTGCTTATATCTCTGTTACTCAAGCGCGCCGAAGAAGACCAAGCGAGGATGCCGAGATGCGACCATTCGCAACTCCTTATTTCCCAGCAACATATCCGGACGTCAATAGTCATTTCTATCGCAACCTTCATGATACTCGAGCCGGTGGACCATGGCCAGTCTCGCATTTCACCGTTCCTGAGGGTTACTTCAGGCCTGGACGGTCTCCGTGGTAGCTCTGGATACCCCGCCTACTGCGCGCCTATGGCCCGGGGTACACTCCGCACCCAAGTAAGTTTGGAGACTACAACTGAGGGCATTACTGCCGCATTCTCGTTAACACCAACGCTCCCAACATGCGATCTGTGTTGCTTGGGATTCAAGTACTAACAATCTCTGGCAGCAGTAACATTTCGGCATTATTTCACAATTTGAGGACCACGCCAGGTCTGCTTCCGAAGCCCTTCACCGCAAAATGCACTAGCCTTACACGACGGCCCCAACGCGCAGCGCATGCTCAGGCCTCTCGGGATTATCTGGCTTCTTCCTGCTAGACGTTTCACTGAACGATGATTCAGCGGGGTATCGACGAGTCGGTATGGCGTGGTGATCGCAGGGACTGGGATGTGGTCGAACCTAGTCGAAGTTCCGGCGCAACAACAAAACTCACACGGGCGGTACCATCACTCAGGCCCAAGAAGTCAAAGGACCAAAGATGCTTTGCACTTTGCCCCAACTTGTTGACATACATCTCGTTCGGTGAATACATGAGCATCATTCCGTTACTCCATCCGTTGATAATGGCGAGACCCCTCCAAATATCCAACGACCAGCACGTTCTTCCTTCAGAACGATCCTGGTTATAAAGCTTGATTACATTCACATTGCCTGGCCCCTGCGGGTTTACTCCTGTGCGTGATCAATAACTTGGAAAGATAATTTCTAGGGCTGTGACCATGGCTCCGATTCCGCCAAACGAACGTTACCACTACACCCATCTTGCATAGTCACATCCGTCATTGCACATATGGGTCACATGTTGTCGTTGCCGAGTAGACCACACACGCAAAATGATACAGTATTGCGGGCGAAAGTGGAGTTTCCAATTGCCCGCCACGCCTTTCAGCAGAATTGCTCAATGGTGGTGTGGCGAAGAGGCCTGCTCGTAGACGCGACTCGCCGATGGCTTCGCTGTGGCTCTCCCGAGTATCTGCTGGTATAGAGTCTCAATTGATTAGTTATGCATGACCAACCGCAATCATGTTCCAAGCCCGAGCATCCTAGAGTTTCGGTGTTGGAAATGTAGGGACAGAGAAAGATCTACCAGGGAAGACAAGTCATTCATAGATTGTCAGTCAAACAGACACAGCAAATGACTCGCATGTCCGTTTTTACTACACAAGAAATAATCTTGTTACCCCAAAGACATTATTCTGCAACTTGACAGCCTATCAAACTGAGATTGACCGCTAGTTTGTGCTCATGGTGCTCAACTACGCTGAGCAATTTGAACTTCTAGAGAAGCCGCGTCACATGCAATGAGGAGAGTGTGGCTTGCTAAGTAGCGCAGTGCGACAAGGGGACAACGAGCAAAATTGTCCCCCCTTGTCTCCACTACCCCGGTCGGTCGGGCCCGCCTCCGATGTTCCTGAAGCGCAAAATCTGGTAGCTGCGACTAATATCTCTCATCTCCATCATCAAGTTCAGAACTCATCATCTCAATGTCACTTTCCACTGAGGTCCTTGTCGCCGTCATTTTTGGGGTCCCCAGCATAATTATTGCGATTGTGTCTGCTGTATTTGCCTACATGGCAGTGAGAGAAGCACGCCGCAAGCGCCATGCCCGAGACGATCTTGAACTGCAGGCCAGCCCCTGCAGCGAAAGACCCTTATCCCTATATTCGAACGCCGACTGTTATTACGATCCATACCCACCGAGTAGCGGTTATCGCTGGCAGCCACCCGAAATTCGGTTTCCCAGGTCGAATAACGGTTTCGAACGACTGCGCAGCACCAGCCGACCGTCTTCCTTTCGAATTGACTTCCGTCACACCCTATGGTAGCAAGGTTAGCCCCTGTGTCTCTACAGTAGCGTTCTGAGCATCGCTGATCCGATTTAGCGTGCAACTGCAGGGGAGACGTGCCTCATCTGATAAGATACCCGTTGGTCTCGCCGTATCGACTGCCGACAAAAAACAACCACAGCATTATTCAGCGTTTCGCATCACCATTGCATGTGTGGTTTCATCTGACATTCATCACCACCTGTTAGCGTATCACACAGCTCTCCGATAACCTTACCGATACATATACAATACGTAATACAAAGGCGCAATGGTCGAGGCCAAGCATAATGAAAACCTCATGGAGTTCGTCTCTGTTGAACGCTGCTGGCATTACATCGGGCGATACTATTGTGTTCACTGGCAAACTACCCCCAGCCGACTCGCATAGTCAGTCCCACACACGACATTCATCGGAAATTCAAGTGCTTTATTTGACATCTGATGACGTCGCGTATCTGTTCATCCCATGATTTCGCTGTGCAGGTCCTGGACACCTCGAAGGCCGTTAATGGGGTGCGCTAATCATTGTCCTGAGAAGCTTAAAATTACTGGCCAATGAGAAGATCTAAACATGCTAAATTTGGGAAAGTACGGGTGAGCACGGTTCACGCAGATTTTCTGCGCCCGGGATGTCCCGGTCAAAACACATCATCACATTTACTCACCCACAGAGATGCGAGACAGCGGGGGATTCATTACTTCGATTCATTCGGTCAACCTCGGTCAACCAAGATAGATAAGTACATTAGCCACTAGATTTTCGCTGACAAGTTGTACACATCACTACCATCCGACAGACAAGAGCCCTAACTACTCGCGCTGACCTGATCTTCAGTACCCCTCATCCAAGTGAGCGCAGGGCTACAATCTTGGATCAAACGTGGTCTGTCCCGGCGAACCATACACGCTCTAGATCAAGATCACTTCTACCGTCATTACCAATAGGCCCTGCTGGACACCGGAGCCGATCAAGCTCCGTTTCGGCATCGTGAGCCGAAACAGTCGGGTGGGTCTTGTCGTTCCGGGGGACCGGGGCGCTTGTTTGCTTGTCTCAAGCCTGCCTGCGACCTGTGTTGCCTGTGCTCTCCAACGCAATGTCAGCTCCACTTTGATCACTGAAACATGGAGAGTCGAATTCTCCAACTCGAGGACCAACTCAAGATAGCAGCAAGATATCCGAGTCACGGCAGTGAGAGCGATAAGATTTCGACCTCCAGTGTCTGTAATTTCTGTCCCGGCTCTGTTCATTCAGTCCCGGCGCTCTCAGCCCACTTCTGCCACCACGATGAAGTTACATCTCAAGTCGACGCCGCGCCTTGGGCCACGGATCGACACTATTTTCGAGTCTTGTCTCGAGTCTTACTGTGAATGCCTAACCACCGTGACTCAGGCCAGAGATCTCTCGTTCGTCTCATTTCCAGAGAACCCCGCCATGGTGACCTGGAAGATCGTGAGTGGGAGGGGCACTACCCCCCACCTTGTGCCTCCAAAGTGTCGTAGTGTGTGTATTCTCCCGCCACGGCAGAGAAGGAGCACACTATTTTAGACGAAATCGTTTTGCCAAGTCCGGATGCCTTTGCTGACCTAAGTCCACTATCCTCAGGTCCTCAATGCCTGTCTGGTACCTTCCGCACCTGTCCTTCCCACATCCTTTGACTGACGGCTGGAAGATGACCGGCAGGTTTCAATGCATCCCGGTGAGCCATTGCGTGGGCTCGCGTGGCAGACTGCCCGCTACATCATTAGAGGCGTGGGAGCTCAGCTTGGGGCGTAGCCAAACAACGCTCGCATCAATGATATCGTTCAAATCTGTAAGGGGCTGGCCCCTAGGCTTGTTCAACGTAGAGGTGCCGTCGGTTGACTATTCTAAGCTGGAAAAAGGAAGAAAGGACTTCACAAGAGTGGGCGCCTAACAGCGGTGGAGCAGACCGGGTTAGGCGGTATACCGCGGCAGAGTAGTGGGTTCAACGGAGCCGGATGTCGGTAACTGCTCCGGCAAAGCCGGGGATATCGATGCGGGCTCTAGCCCGTGACAAAACCTGAAAAGCTCAGCCACCAAAAGATCACCGAAGAGGTGTCGGTGACAAAAGTTAAAAAATATCATGCTTGATCTGAAAGTTGATAACTTATATATATTTTTCGCTATCCTCATGTAAATCCAGCGGGCACAAGATTCGGATCACACATTTTCCTAGTCCATTCCCGCATCCAGAAATCATCGGACGCCCCTTTCTCTGTCGGCGTTGATCGTACATTCGTCATTCCCTTCTACACCATCATCGGTGCTGAGTGTTCTCACTGTTGGACACATAAAGACCTGGCAGGCGTTGCAAATCAAGGCCGTTGGTGAGGTGCTGCGTTGGAGATGTTTCTGAAAGTGATCGCTGGGTGTGGTTGGTATTTGAAAACTGAACTCGGGATTTGAGGTGATCGTTGAAGTGTTGATGAGGTCCGAGACCAAGAAATTGCGGCTGATGCGCCCCGGAATCTTGTCCACAACTGTGCGTATGTGCTGGTGGTGGCTGAAATATGATATGCGTTCTACCTATCCAAAGAAATCGATCCAACGCCATGTTTGCTCTGACCCTTGCACAATAATGCGATCTCTCTGGGCAAAGCTTATGTCTCCCAGCAGCAGATTGACGTTCGTGGGGAGTTCGTGTCGTTGAACTTCGAATGGCGTTGCGTACATTGGTATGAGTGTGTAAGGATGGACACCTCTACGTATTTCGTTTCGCTTTCGAAGTCGTCCTTGTCTGATCGCGACATAAGCGAACATAGCTGATACGACAGCTACGATAAGGCTAGGTACCCCGAGGATAATCGCGACGAGGACCTCCGTCGAAAGAGACATATTGAGAAGCAGCTTGGTCACTCGGACAGAAAGAAACCAACATCACATCGAAGGTACGACCAGGCTTCAGTAGTCTCATTTCTGCAAAACATCCATGGATGCTTGCGATTTCAACAAGACCTTGAAACATCCAGGATTCGCATCAAGATTCTCCACGGGTCCAGTGTCCGCAACCTATCGTAGTCTCCCGTTGAAAGGGGCC
Source organism: Colletotrichum camelliae (assembly GCA_018853505.1). Lineage (NCBI taxonomy): Eukaryota > Fungi > Ascomycota > Sordariomycetes > Glomerellales > Glomerellaceae > Colletotrichum > Colletotrichum camelliae. The sequence goes on from JAELVL010000001.1 coordinate 1,538,488, forward strand.
GGGCTAGTTGGTGCCAAGAGTGGCTGTACAATGCACCTGCACAGCTTCCCATTGACTCGCTTAACGCAGCCAAGGCAGGCCACCTCCACAAATGACCAGTTTAGGTAAGTAGAGACTGCACCGTAAGGATGGCACGTCCTTCCGCAGCGGAAGCCCGCTTGGTTGACCAATCACACTGCAACAATCTGGAGAGCTTCTTCCCTTGATCAAGTCTGAGACGCAACGTTCATCTTCACCAAAGTTGTTCTTGCAGTCATCTTCAACCTCACGTCACTTCCATGTTTGCATCATGCATTCATGGCTGCAGAATAACAGAGCTATAGCGCTCTCGCAGTTATGTATCATCAATGGAAATTTTCGCAACATTTCGTTACACATCTAGCCACCACAGGCAACTTTAGAATGTTTCAAACCTACCCACATGGTACGGCGCTCTTATCCGGCCTTGGCGGCCACTTTTGGGCCGTTGTACACCATTTGCATCTATTCTCAAGACCAGAAGACATTCTAAATGAGTCGGGTTAAATTGCCTATGCAGCCCAGCTATCCTGCCTGTGTAAGGCCTCTAGCCTTAGAACAAAGCCATCCAATCTTATTAGCCGGATCCCCTTCACCCGTAGCACCTAACGATAACTTCAGTCACAGGCACGTAGCACTTCAATAGGACGTACGACGAGGGCTTCAATCGGGTATATACGAGGACTTCAATCAAGTACGCGATAAAGGCTTTAATTAAGCATACGATAAAAGCTTCAATTAAGCGCGCGACGAAGTAGCCAGATTACCCGGCGAGTGCGCCGGCGAGTACTCGGCCCCGGGGCCGGCAGCCCCACACAGGCAGGATAGCTGGGCTACACAGGCAATTTAACCCAACTCTTTTAAATGCTTTCGGCAGCCTACCTACCTCACTGGAAGTCCGTGGTGCTGTTATTAGCGGTCAATGGGCCTACCTACGACTTGGTTTGCCATTGTCGACTCTCGTGGTTCTCAAAATCACAACAAACAAACCAAGGCGACAATGACTTGCGCAAATCCGCGGCTGGAGGTTTCATATACGTCAGCATAGCTGTTGCAATTCGTAGATATTGATTATCGAGCCCCACGGCGAGCAGTCTGTGTGGAGTGAAGGTTGTGTCCCATTTCTGTTTTATTTATTTGAGGTCCAAGATTCTGCATCAAGGTAGATAAAGTTGTTCCCGGGAGGCAATTCAACCCGAAAGGCCGGAGAGATCTTGTCAAATTAACATCTCTTCCATGCCATGAACCTGACGAATTACTCACGCATTTACCATCGATAACTGGATTTCTACGAATAACACCGGCGCAAGACTACCCCCTGCCGCCGCACTATCGAATTTTCAAATCTATTTCCTTCTTATTTTTCATATTGTTTGGGAAACCAAGCACTCGTTGCGAGCTAATGACCCTGAAGCGCTGTCACGTGATCTTCGACGTTGGTGTGGTGCTTGCCGGGCTCTTCAGTGTTACCTTTTGGTGCAGGGAGGGGCTGGATGTGGAGCACTTCTCTGCACGTCGGTGTCATCTTGAGAAATCCAAAATCCTTTGAAAGGGGCGAGGGCGCAGCCTGGCTCGCCAAGGCCCACGGGCAGTCTGTCGTTCAGTCAGGACCATTCACAGCCACCTTGTGTTATTTGCCTATACATATTACCCCAACCATCTTCCTTAAGTTTCCATGTCGTTATAGCTTAGACTACCGAGCTCATCGCAACCACCGCATATTTCAATTTACACACAAAATTTCACAGTTACTCAAGATGTTACTCTCCGCTGAAAACATTGTGTCCATTATCTTCGGAATCCTTGGTCTTGCTGTGGCTGTTTTTGGAGCTGTATGTGGCTATCTCGCCGTCCGAGTCGCTCACAAGCAAAGGGGAGCTAGCTGCATTCTTCCAACCTATGAATACCAACAGCAGTACACTTCTTCAATCACTTTTAATGGTCCTGCATTTTCTCATGGAGGACCTCCGGCTATCCCCATTATGTTAGGTAAGACTTGATCCATGCCCATACAGTTGAGTGGTCGACGCTGACAGTGTCGTCAGGCTCCACCATGCCTCTAACTCGATCGCCGCCCCAACCGAACCATCTACGAGAGACGCCGCTACCTTGGATGCGACCAGTTCATTCTCCTGGCGATCGATGACAAAGCTGCCATTTCATAACCGAGATCCACCTGATACCAGGAAGACGTGGGGGAATGTGAGAATGCGACGGCGATGGACCGACTTCTTTCAGGGGAACCCGCATTATTAAACAGTGCCCTGCTGCGCACCTACGCCCTCTCGCCAGAATCCACACATGATGATGGGTGAGCCACAACGCCGGGCCACAACATTCACCACATCTCCCCAGTTACAACATCGTCATCATCAACCTGCATAAACCCACGACCCTCACTACAGATTCAAAGTCATCGTCACGACCACCGTTCAAGCTCAAAAATACCTGCCGTATCTCACGATATTCGCTCGGGCTCGTTGGGGCTACTAAAAGCCTGTATGGCAACCGCTCGACGATATTGACAAAGGGATTGATCTAGAAAAGGGAAACTAGTAGACATGAGTAGCAAGGCGCAGTTACACTGTTTTTCGTTTTTTCCTCATTTTTCTGGACGGCGCGGCTGCGGATGCGGTGGCGGGGCCCCGAGTGTACATTATTCAGCATGCACTAGACGTATTATTCGTCCTTCGGCGATACCCACGATAAATTCAAGCGACGACGAAATACCTTACACATGATCGCAGTGAACAGATCGAGGACCTATCGAAACGTTGGTGGACACGAACGGCTCGGCCTCCAAGCCTCCTCGCCGAACACAGCGCACCAACATTCCCTCCGATGACTTTTGCAAATATCGCGGATAAATCCAGCCTCAGTTCAGGCGAACCCAACATTCAGCCGGTCCGGTAATTTGGGCATTTCATCGTGCACGTCGGGTATCTTATTCTCTGCACATTGTCCAGTCTATGGGATTGGCGACTCAACTACTCGTGCGCTCATGGCTGCTGAGTTTCGCCGACTTCACGCGAAAAATAAAGTTGTTTTAGAGGAATAGCCCTAAACAGTCTGAATGGCAGTTGATTTGGCTGGTAGCGTCCTCGACCAACAGACGGGGATCAGGGTTCTAGCGCCCCTAGCACCCTCCGCAGGGTTCTTGACAGACATTGTTGCCCACCAGCCCAGTGCTGGCGCTGAGCACCATTTCGAAATCGACGACAGCCGAGATCTTCAAACCTGAGCCAACCTCCCACTCGCCGCCTTCAAATTGTTATCGCCCTAAGAGATCTCCCATCTATCCCCTGCTCGACTCTTGCTTTGATGACGCACCGAAAATCATCGGCAGCTGTGCGGCTGATTCGGGCTCAGCGTTCCTTGGTATGGGCCAGTATTGGGATTCGAATGGGTCTATCTGAAGCGGCGCTTTCTAATATCGGGCGCGTTTCGGCAGGACGCCCTCATCATGTGTGTAGAAATAGGGCCCTCAGTCATTTTCTACGTGCACGCTACGTAGTTCAGCGAACGACCAAACAGAAGCAGGTACACCCGCTCAAGAGTTTGACGATGGATGAGAACCTGCTGCATCGTACAAAGATTGATGTATGCTTGCCGTGTCAAGCTGGGATGGTTTTGTTTCCGTCATTGGACGAACAGAGATAAATCCGACCGCAGGGTTCCTAAGTCCCCGGCATACGTTGGTTGGCCACCTCTGTCGAGGCTTACTGCCGATGTACGGATACTGTGCCCCGAGTGTCCCCCGATTGTGCTCTCGGCCATCGCAGTGGTGGCCGGCCGGAGATGGCGGTGGGGGCATGATCGTTGCGCAGAACGGGATAGGCGACAGTGAACGAGCCGATTCAGAAAAATTAGAGCTGTGTCCGTCGGTGTGATAGCTCAAAAAGAGCTCTTGAGCTGGTTGGTTTTCTTAGAGTGGACTGACGTAGGAGTGCTCGTAGAGTGGTGGTGAACGAACAATATGCCACCGGCAGTACGTCTGGCTGAAGCTTGCATCCTCATCTCGAAACTACGTACCCTGACTGGAAATCCGTGCGCCGGTGTAATTGGCGCCCAGTACCAGATGCAGACGACTTGGGTTGACCCCCGGCCCCGGAGCGCAGCGATGTGGTTGACGAACCGTTTAAGGAATCAAGCTTCGCGGCAGACTATCTACGGTAGTGTCCCCTGAAAGATCCCTGAAAGATGAGATCAAGGTGGGTTTCCAACGTGTTTACTAGTGTTTACAGCCCCCGCACTCACATTTGAGGGAACCCACAGGCTGAGGACCTCAATGGGCGGGCGGTGCAGTTGACTGATGCTGGGTCCAACTGCGACTTCAAGGCGGACAGTTGTAGCCTAGCTGACCAACTCGAGCCCCCCTCACCCTCAGATCTTTCTTTAAGGTACTTTTCCTGGAACGCCCTGTACACAGTACTTTCCCCCTCCCTCTGTCTAACGTGTATTCACTAATGCTTCGTTATGTACTTTTCCCATGTGCTCTTCTTGGTCGCTCCGAACAGAGACAGGAACCTGAATCACGGGACCTGATGTATACATCCATCTTCATTCCTAGCTACCACCATCCATACGCTATTCAGCACTTGTGCCAAGGAATGGGAAGACGGGCCAGGTCCAAAGTAACAAGTCCCCTCGCCCGGGCCCCAAGTATAACTTGACACCATTCCTCTCCTACTCCATTGCCGTTTGAAGATACCTACAGAGTATTGTTTCACGCTTTTCCAACTTGCAGTATTTCCCTACCATATGATAATATAAGGGAAACCTTGGTACCTAATCAATCACTTGGTTCAACTTCGATTGCGCGCAGCCGTTGCGAAAACTTTCATTGCCTCACAGCTTACTTTGGACCATGTCGATTTCCTCGGAAAATCTTGTCGCCGCCATCTTTGGAATCTCCGGACTCTTAGTAGCTGTCACGGGGGTGTACCTTGCGTACCAGACGTTAATGAAGACGTCGGCGCAGGAACGCGGAAGTCTCTCGAATGTGTTACCACTTAATAGTCGAGATCTAACAGGAACTCCACTACCCCTCAATGAGAGCTCTCAATTGCTGCGAAACAAACAGTCAATTTATCGCCAGGTTTCATCCACGTGTGAGTGCTACTCGCCATCCCTACTTGCAGTGCGGCTCCTGTGAGGTAGCGACGACGCGTCTCACCTGTCCGTCGGTTGCTTATTTTAGCGCCCGGGCATGCTTCTGTCATCCCGTCTTAGCGCCCCGCTAACCTAATCGCAGTGTGGCCCCCCAAGGTCCTCCCTAGTGACGTCAGATCTAGCGCAAGCTTGCAGCTGGAGCTCTCTGCCCTCAAAATCCCCACAAGCTGCGCGTCATCCTCCCGCAATTCGTCCCGCGACAATCGGCTCCCCTCATACATCAATCACGAACCTTTCAACGACATTCCAGAAGCCTCAGGGGTTTCTAGAGCCAGAATGCAAATTCGAAGCGCCTCAATATCCTCCTCTATCCTGGCAGCCATCTCGACTGACCCCGACAATCCCAGACGACGAAGCTTCCGCATCAAGATCTTCCGCGTCCTCGCATCGTTCCTCTCCATTTTCAGCCTGCCCCTCTCCCGCTACCGCGCCGCCGACTTTCTTGAGCTCCGACACAATGTCTGGCACATGGATGAAGAAGAGTATGCGAACTCTTTCCATCTAGCGGAGAAGCGCGGCAAGGGCAAGGGCCGCGAGTCCGACCTGAAGCCCGTCGGCGACCTTGGCTACAGCGGTTCGACCTTCTTCACGACAGCCGACGAGAAATTCCTCATCAAGTCGCTGCCCCGCCGATTCGAACACGAATTCTTCACCCACGATCTGTTCGATGCCTACGTGGCCCACATGAAGGAACACCCTCACAGCCTGCTGGTGCGCATCACCGACATGGCCTACACCTCCCTTGCAACTCTTGGCGGCATCCTGGGCACGGCCCCGACGCACCACATCATCATGGAGAACCTGCTCTACGGCAAAGAAACCGAGGAGACTCAGCACAGGAAGGACGGATGGGAGACATACGATCTCAAGCCGAACGACTACTTCTTCCCAGAGCGAGACATCGCAGGAGGGATGCTGGCTCCCGAAAGCGTCAAGGAGAGGCTCATCGACGAGTTCCCCGACAAGATTCGCATGAAGGCGGACAAGAGACAGGAGCTCCTTGACCTGCTCGATGCCGATACCAAGCTTCTCGCAGACAACAACGCCGTCGACTACTCCCTCTTCCTCGTCCGCTACCCGGGCCCCAACGTCACCGACGGTGACCGCGAGAATCCTCCCTCGATCCAGTCCGATGCACACCCCTGGCGCACTGGCATCGTCGACGCCGACGGCAACTGGTTCTACCGTGTCGTCGTCCTCGACTTCTTCTGGGCCAAGCACAAGTTCCGCGCCAAGCTCATGACAGGGCTCGTCGACTCGTACAATGTCGTTGCGGGCCATGGACCAATGAGCATCACGGCCAACCCCGCCGAGTACCAGCAGAGGTTCATCGACATGGTCAAGGACATTGTCATTGAAGCTTGATCCGGCATCATGGAGGACCTCGGAGTTTTTTTTTTTCTTTTTACTTTTCTCTTTTCCTCTACCTTATTAAAGCGCGGCGTTGGGAATCACATGTAGCATAGCCCTCCCCTTTGTAGCATTCTTGTTGTCCGAGATACCAAACCTCATCCCCTGTACCACATCACTTCCACAGCATCTTGAAGTCAATGTGAATCCGCAATGAGTCATATGTGATTGTGATGAATTATTGTATTAAAAGCTATTGGAGCTACTAGTTAGAGAGCGCACAAGCGCTGGCCTTATCATTTGTTCCAGGATCCCATCATCTCCCTGATACCGTCTGAATTGACCAGATCATTCCAGCAGATCAAATCGTGCTCATGAGCAACATGTTGTTTCCCGGAGGACAGTACTCGAACTCCATGCACTCTCCCGTCTCCAGAGCGCAGTGCACGCCGTTGAACTTCTGGCCCGGCGGGCACTTAGGCTTCTCCTCGCCGACGCACTGCTCGGAAGCTTCATCCCACTTCGTGTTTTCACCACATTCGGGGTTGTCGATCGTGGCACAGCTTGTTCCGTCAAATTTAAGACCAGGAGGACAAGCCGGTTCCTCAATCGACCTGCACCTGCCTCCCACAAACTGCGTGTTGGGCGGACACTTGGGGTCGCCGCCGATGCAGTCCGTGCCGTTGAAGTTGGTGTTGGGCCCGCACTTGGGCTTGTCTTCGCCGATGCACTCTCCGTTCTTGAGGACGTAGTTGGGCGGGCAGGTTTCGGTGTCGGTGTCCTGGCATTGGCCGCCGATGAACTGGTAACCGGGAGGACAGACGGGATCGCCGACGTCAATGCACACGTTGCCTTGGAGAACTTGTCCCGGGGGGCAGCTGGGAGTTCCCTTCAGGCACGAGCCGCCGTGAAGGGTCGAGCCTTGAGGACAGATGGGCGTGATGCCAGCGATGCAACTCCCATTGCTCAAGTGTCCCTGGATGCACTGGGGAGTCTCTTTCGAGATGCAGCGGTGGCCATCGTAGAGGGTATCGTCGGGACAGGTCGGGATGCCGGGCTTGACGCAATCGTCGCCGTCGTAGTAGCCGCCATCGTTGCACTTGGGCCGATCGACAACACACTGAGCACCGTTCCAAGTACCTTTAGAGCAGGAAGGGGGGCCTGTGGTGCAGACATTCCCCTGGAGGAGGGATCCGGGAGGGCACTGGATCTTTCCTATGGAGACACACTGACCGTTGGTCAGAGTCGAACCATCGGGGCAGATGGGCTTCTCTACAGCCGAGCAGGAAGTCTTGTCGCGGGTGTAACCGGGCGGACATGAAGGGGGGTCAATGTACACGCAACTGCTTCCCTCGAGCTTTGTGCCAGGAGGGCAGGTTGGCGGCGGTGGCGTCGTAAACTGGCACCGGTCTCCGATCTGGGTGAAGCCCGGAGGGCACTGGCCCCCGATCCCGTAGCACATCTTGCCGTCCCACTTCATTCCGGGGGCGCAGCAGCGGGAGGTACCGGAGGCTGCGTCGATGGCTAGCTCCGTGTCGGGGCTGCACACGGGGTCTTCGGAAGAGATACACTTCTCGCCCTCCAGCCTATCGCCGGGGGGACACTGCGGCGGCGTAACCAGGACGCATGTCTGCGTCTTTGCGTCAAAGTTCGTGTCCTCGGGACAGTGAGGACCATCCGCAACGCAGTCGCTCCCCTTCACGGTACTTCCAGCGGGACACTCGGGAGACTGGTGGTGAACGCAGGCCTTCATCGTCTTGTCATACTGGCTCTTCCCGGGGCAGTTGGGAGGGACGATGCTGACGCAGGCGCCGTTGGTGTGGCTCGTTCCGTCAGGGCACGACGGGCCGACAATGTTCACGCAGCCCTTGTTGTTGAAACGGTCGCCGTCGGGACAGAAGGGTTTGGTGGTGGAGGCGCAGACCTTGCCGTCCAGCTCGAAGCCAGAGGGGCACTTGGGGAGCTCGTCGTAGACGCAGGCCTTGTCTTTGAACTGCAGGGGAGATGGGCAGGAGGGCGTGACGGTCGTGACGCAGACGTGGCCTTCAAGCTTGGCGTCCTCGCCGCAGAAGGGCTTCTCGACGGAGACGCAGCGGCCGTTTTTGAGGGTGGTCTTGGGCGGGCACGTGGGCACGCCTAGGACGCAGTTGTTGCCATCGAAGAGCGTTCCTTCGGGGCAACACTTGGTGCGGCCCGTGTCTGGGTCGGTGAGGGGTCTGATTGCGTCGAGGGTGTACTTGGCGCGGCTAGATGAGCCGAGGGGAACCTGGGCTGCTGCTGTCGCATGGGTTGCCAAGAGGGCCACCAGGCTCGCCCGGAGAGTGATCATGGTGAAAGCAGGATTTGATGAACGAGTTGATTGAGTGCTTGATGGTTGAGTTGCTGAGAACCATGAAGTTGATGGCTCCAGTGAGTCTTATACATGCCTGTCAAGTTAGGCTGTATGAGATTTGATAATTTCCAAGATAATCTTCACATATGCTTCAGTGAAAGGCGTATAAAGCGGCTGCACAACCGAGGCTCTCCGGTTCCGGCTAAGATGGGCTACCAACTATCGGAAACGGAATTGTAGGAAGTTTGAAGTCGAGAGATTAACACTGACCGAAATATGACGTCGTTCCACAAGTTCGACTCCAAAGCAGGTGGAAAGTATAGAAGCTCACCAGGCATTCCCATCCAGTTGCCCTAAGGCATCCCATGCGTCCTTGCTTCAACTGGCATGAGAGGTTTAGCCCTAGACAACTACCAGAGGGTTCACTGAGGAGAAACTCGAAAGTTTGAAACACCTATCTCAAGCGGACCTTCACCCCGCATCTTATTCTTTGTAACCCGTCAGCACTTGGTAACGTAGTCAAGACACAAACCCACTTTGGGCTCCCAATTGCACGTACTTGGGCTCCAAAATGTCTAAGTCAAGGCTGTCTCAATTTGAATCTCAGATACGTTTCAACGAATTTCCAGATTGCAGTCCGCCGAAAGCGTTGCCGTGTTGGATGAAAATGTGTAAGCGTCTTTTCCGTGCCCCCTGGCTAGTGTCGTACTCGTCCAATCTACCGACTCCCGAGACATTGATCGCTCAGCGGCGCTTTCCCCCATCTCAACGTCGCGAATGCAAACGGAACCCATCCTGTTTTCTCATTTGCTGGGGTGTATCGGGATCTACTCCGCAGCAGATCCCAAGACATGGGGAATCTTCGTAGCTTCCACAACTACCACTGTCTCACTATGAATTCCGTAGACGGATTCTGGAGTCGCAGGATTGGGGATAGAAGCTCATAACCTTCACATGCAAGTGTCCAAGAGACAGTTTGTGCCTGGTTCTGAAAATTGATTCGGCCTTAAGAGGATATGAAGCTTTCGAGAAGGCGCATTTGGACCTGAAAACATCGTCCCCAAGCGCAATCTCCAACGTCCTCTGAACGGAGATCATCCGGCGGAATCAGTCTAAGTCGAAACCAGATCAATCAACCTCGCCGGATCTGTTCACAATTTTCATCGAGCTTCCAAAATTCGGTGGCTGATCGACGACGTCAGAACGGCTCGGGAGCTTAGTCCCGCAGATCCAGACTGCGGGCGTTTGACGTGCCGAATATTGGTGGAAGGGACGGGACGGCCCAGCAACCCGGGCCGTCGTGTTGCCTCTCAACCTCTCTCACCTTCGTTTCCCCCCATCCATGGCAGTCATCTTACCCCGCTCCGGCGAGATCCGAGATCGACAAGATCACCTTGATAACATCTGAAAAATGTCTGAGCCACGAAACTATGAAGAGTGCAGGGTGCGAGACTTTTGAGAACATCGAGGGACGCTTACTGCGGGGTACACCCTGAATGCAGAGTACTGAGTGAATGAGCTTGAACTTTGCAAACGGGATGCAGTGGTGTTGCGGTCATATCGTGGGCTCTCTCTGAGGAAGCGCTCTTGCCGAACGGTAGGGTCCTGATGAACACCAGCCAATTGAACACTACGGTAGACTTAGGGAGATGTATTGTATGTTTTGGCCATGTACATGGTCTATGTAGTTGACATCATCAGGTCTTTTCACGTACCGGAGAAAAGCAAGCTCTCGTTTTCCATATATAAAACCACGAGTGTCAGAATCTGGGTGAGGCTGCCTCAAAGCATCAACTCCTTCTGAATCATCCAACCCATTGTACATCAAGTCCAGCCACAATGCTTTTCCGCTCAATCCACCTCCTTGCCCTGGGAGCGGGGGTCATTCGTGCCAGCAAGCTCCCCTCGGTGGCGGCAGCAGCGGCTGTCTCTCCACGACGAGCGGCAGCAGAGGCACCGCCCTCAACGCCTGCTGCCTACCCCGGACACCGAAGGCAGGGGCAACGTCGACGGCACCGTCTTCACCTACAAGTGCAGCAGGGTCGCCAGCGAACGCGAGAACGTTCCAGTCGACGCGGCCAGCCCGCGCGAGTGCGCGCGGGAATGCGCCAAGAAGTCGTCCTGTGCCGCGAGCACCTGGGACGGGAAGAAAGGCCGGTGCTACTTCACGTCGGAGGGCGTCTTCTTCGACGCCGTCAAGTTCGAGGGGTGGATTCTCATCACCAAGACGGAGGAGATGGCGACGGACGAGCCTGCCCCTGTGGACCACGGTGCTATCGCGCAGTGCAACAACGAGAAGGACGCCATCCGCCGGGAGATGACGAACCAGTGCGAGATGGAGGTGCAGGGGCAGAAGGCCGCGCACCAGAGCGCGCTGAGGCAGGCGGAGGACCGCTGCAAGGAGGAGAAGGCGCTGTGCGAGGCGGACAAGAGCCGGCAGGTGACGGCGGCTAGAGAGCAGTGCGATGCGGCCAAGACTGGGCTGGAGCATGACCGGGAGATGTGCGAGGAGGAGAAGAACCAGCAGAAGCAGCAGAGCGCGGCGGCCGAGGAGCAGTGCAAGTCTCAATTGGATGACTTGCAGAAGCAAGTGAAGGATCTTGAGGACAAGGTGCAGTCTGGGTCGGGCTCCGGCTCGGGATCGGGCACGGGCTCGGGATCTGGTTCTGGGTCTAGCACTGGATCCGGCTCCGGCTCAGGCTCCGGCTCCACCTCTGGTTCAGGCTCGAACAAATTCGTTCAGACTGGCGATACAGGCTGCGAAAACATCAGCACTTTCAACAATTGCAAGGTTGGGTGCAAGAGATTCGCCATCGACGGGGTGGAGTACGAGCTCAGATGCAATGTCTTTGCCCAGCGGACGGCACTACAGAAATCGAACGCGTACGCTACCATCAACGAATGCTTGGCATACAAGTGCAACAAGGAATCGAACTGCCTGGGAGTTGGATGGCAGCCCAACGTAAGTACTCGTGTCTCTTTGTTTTGTCCCCGGATTTCTGCCAAATTGATGAATACCGAGACTGACGTTGTTATCTTCTGATCCAGGGCTGGTGCGTGTTCCATTACCCAGCTAAGCCCGGACTGCCGCCCAATCTCGTGCCCGCCGGCGGCAATCGCCATAACGTCATGAAGGTCAACCCTTAAAGGCGATATCGCAGGTTCGGGTGCCGGTCTCTTCGGTCAACAGAGCTATGTTATTCTCATGGTAGTCAGCCGGGGCAGTTCTTTGAATCTATGTAGTGCATTGTGTAATACTGGCGGGGTTTGAGGGTCAGGTTCATAGTAGTATTGTGGAGCGTCGCCCTCTCCTCGTCTGGACATCCCCATCTTTGCATTAATTGAACGATGTCAACTTTCATACCAAGACTTCGAAAACTCCCTCTTGGCATCATTAACGTAACTTATCAGAGTGTGTTTTGAATCGTTGTGGTTGGCATTTGATATCATTAGCGGTGGATCAAGCAATCAGGTCCATTTCCCAAGGCTCCTCCTCTTGGTTCCATTACTAGGTACTTCAACTCTAATTGTGGCTTACTACTCGTAAATATCAACCCCCTTTAAGAAAGCAAATCAGACGAGGAGTCCCCAGGATTGACACTCATGCGATTTTTGATTCCTTCCGACCGTATACCCATAGACTGACACACGATTTCCACATAGACTTGAAGTTACTTGTATTATCAACGCCTTGAATCTGGTACTTCACTACTTTGCCAAATCAACCATTTACGGATCAAACTTTGGTGCGAGTCGCCACTCAACTTTGCGACGAAGGCGCAGAAGCCGATGATGAACGTGCTGGCGATGGACATTACGGCAAGCTGAAGGAGGCGGCGTCGAGGGCCGGGTATCTGTACGCGGACGTCGACGCGACGTATCAGGGACACCGCGTTTGTGATGTCGGCGGGCGGTATACCTTTAACTCGAGCCTTTTCCAGCTCACAATCAGTTCTGGTAATGATACTGGGGGCAGGTTTTATATCGAGCCGTCGTTGGCGCATCCCACGGACCTGGGCCAGGAAGTTATGCTCCGGGTGCTGAATGAGACTTTGTGGTCCTAGGAGGCGGGATTACCAAATGCAAAAAGATTGTGGGTGGCCCGAAACATGTTGTTACGACCTACTTGGCAGAGAGGAGCATCAAATCAAAGACGCGTTCGTTGGTATCACGGAAGAATATGTATGGAATAGCCGTTTGTCATCGACGGGGATAAGACCCAGGGAAGGTTGTTGTTGAACAAACAGCTCCCAATTACAGTGATCGGTGGTTGTTGTGAAAGGCACACCAATAAAATGTCACCATTTATATTCAACCCTCAGAGGTTTCGGTTAACATCCGACAACCGAAACTCTTTGACGGGTATTAAACAGGACAGAGTTTCTTTGCGATTGTGGGGAGAGTTTCTATTTCTCCGTAAGAATGATTTGCGGGGGTTGAGTTTTCCCCCCGGAAATGGTCTCGCCTGGGTTGAAGAGAGTCTTGCCGTGCAGCTCAGCTGAGGCTCCGCATGTCTGAATGAATCATCAACAGAGTTACCCCGCGTTGAGATCTGATTTCGGAATATGGGGAAGAGATTGAGTCTCTGCGATGACGAGCTCAAAATGGGACTTGGGCTGAGTGATAGCGTGCATTTGCATGGATGTCAGCAGTTGCTTTTGCCCCAAAAGCGCAACCACCACAATCAAGCCACTGCAGAAACAAATGTTTGAAAGCAAAGCCACAGTTACACCGAAAAAGCTGGGGATCGGCCCCAGCCCGTTAATTCCCAGGAACGCGCAAGGCGGCAATGCCATGCCCTTTCAAGACAAGCTGGGGAGAGCTTCGGCGTCAGATGTGCCTCGGAAACCGCGCAATTGAGTTTAGCGACCGCACGCGGCACGCGGCACCGAGCGGCCATTCCAAGCAGATTCCCGCCCGCGCGGGGGAGGCGAAATAGGCATGGGAAACATTTCAGACCAAAAAACGGCGTGATCCTAGTCGCACGTGTAGCGCCATTGAGCAACGTCGGCCGGAATTCGAGGCGCGGGACGGCGGCTGATGGAGCCGTTGCATCCCGCGCTGCCGCGAATACATCTCGTGCTGTCGCCAATGAGAAAGTCGGCGGCGGCGACCCATGCGACGATCGCCAGGGCCGGGCCAGGCACGGGATGCAGGAGGAAACGGATGGAAGGGGAGGGGGGAGTCAATTGGCATGTGATTCTCCATCTGGCGACAGGGGTGATTGGATTGGGCGGGTTGGAAGGAGAGAACCGGAATCTGTTTTTTCTATCAGTGGTTGTTTTCGCGTGGTTTCCACTTAGGAGCCACTTTTCGGACAGCAAATGTGACTTGTGAGCGATGGATGTGACATGGGTGGTGTGCGGTTTATTGACTTTTGGTTGCTTCTGACTTGTGATGAGCCGAGATTCTTGGAGAACCTTAGCAAGGTAATAAAATGGAGATTAAACTTGATAGTGATGACAGCAGATAATACGAGTAAACACAAGCACGCGAGTAAAGGAAAGGACCGACTCCGCGTGCTGCCTCGGCCAGGTCCGGGGGAGGCGGAGTGCCCGGCCGAGGCAGCCCGGGCTCGCAAGCTGAAAGGTGGTGCTGAACATTGACTCCAGTCTCCATTGAGTGAGGTGAGCAACGGTGACTGGCTCTGCCGAGTCGGCCTCAACCCCCTGGCATTTCGTTGAGCGACTATCCCCGATTGAGAAAGCGGTCAGGTGTTCTGCCGCGACCCTGCCGGGTTGGCGGTGCGTCATGCCTCCCTCAACAGCGCCGCTGGGCAGGAACACCCCGGCACCGGCACATCCAGCTGCAGTTGCACTCGCTGACACTCGACTGGCAGCTTCTTTCCCTCCAGGGATGCGACTGGGGGAGGTGATTGGGGTTGGAATGGAAGGTGGTGGGCGGTGACCCTGCTTGCCTTCCCTGACACTGGGCCTGGCACCCCAAATAGAGGGGCAAAAACACATGCTGTGCTGTCTCGCTTTATTTTTATTTTATTTTTTTCTGCCACTGCCACTGCCGCGACCCAAGACATTGTCCACCCACGATCCATAAGGTACCATACCTCACTCAGACTGAGGTGACCACCCCCAAGCCCATCCCGTCTGTCCGCCCGCCGATACGGATCCCTAGCAGCTGCCAAGCACCCGAGCTAAAGCACCTGTCTGGACTGCCCGTACCCATCCACGCCGACCGCACCTTACCCGAATCTGGACACTGGACCTTACCGGGACCCTCCTCCCTTACACCGTACCCAGTACATAATAGATAAACTTCTTCCACACCCCCTCTCTCGACGCTCCCTCCAGCTCTGCCTCATGCTCTTCCGCCTGCGATCCGTTGTTTCACTCGCAAGAAGCAGCTTTCCCCAACGACGATTCCACTCCTCCACCACAATGGCTTCCCTCGGCGTCGAAAAGAAGCACAAGGTCACCGTGGTGGGCTCCGGTAACTGGTAAGCTATCACCATCACCACCACCTGCGAGATGTACACGACGCTAACCAACCTCTCCCAGGGGCTCGACCATCTCCAAGATCGTGGCCGAGAACACAAAAGCCCACCCGGACCTCTTCGAGGAGGACGTCCACATGTGGGTGTACGAAGAAGACGTCGTCCTCGACGCCTCCTCCCCCTATCACGACCCCGCCGTCGGCTCCTCCCCGCAGAAGCTCACCTCCGTCATCAACAAATACCACGAAAACACCAAATACCTGCCCGGCATCAAGCTCCCCCACAACCTCGTCGCCAACCCCTCCCTCCAGGACGCCGTCAAGGACTCCACCATCCTCGTCTTCAACCTCCCCCACCAGTTTATCGGCAACGTCTGCAAGCAGTTGCGCGGCCACATCCTCCCCTTCGCCCGCGGCGTCTCCTGCATCAAGGGCGTCAACGTCTCCGACGACGGCATCTCCCTCTTCTCCGAGTGGATCGGCGACGGCCTCGGCATCTACTGCGGCGCCCTCTCCGGCGCCAACATCGCCTCCGAGATCGCCGCTGAGAAGTGGTCAGAGACAACCATCGCCTACGACCCGCCCCCGATGGACAACTCCCGCGCGCCCACCCCGCGCTCCACCTCTCCGAACCCCAACGGCAACGGCATCGCCCCCCTGACCCCCGTCGAGATGCAGCACAAGGATGCCCGCGGCCGCACCTCCAAGACGAAGCTCACCCCCGTGCCCGCAGAGTACCCGCCCTCGACCACCAGATCTTCAAGACCCTCTTCCACCGTCCCTACTTCCACGTCCGCCTCGTCTCCGACGTCGCCGGCGGCTCCCTCGGCGGCGCCCTCAAGAACATCGTCGCGCTCGCTGCCGGCTTTGTCGATGGCCGCGGCTGGGGTGACAACGCAAAGGCCGCCATCATGCGCGTCGGTCTGCTTGAGATGGTCAACTTTGGCAAGGAGTTCTTCGGGCAGACGGTGCACACGGGCACCTTCACCGAAGAGTCGGCGGGTGTTGCGGATTTGATCACGTCGTGCAGCGGAGGACGTAACTTCAAGTGCGCCAAGATGGCCGTTGAGGAGGGTCTGAGCGTGCAGGAGATTGAGAAGCGGGAGCTCAACGGCCAGCTGCTGCAGGGCACGAGCACCGCCAAGGAGGTCAACAGCTTCCTGAAGGCGAGGGGGCTGGAGAAGGACTACCCGCTGTTCACGGCCGTGAACGGCATCCTCGAGGGGCGGTACAGCGTTGACGATATCCCGAGCCTCATCTCGGATGACTAGAAGAGGAGGATGGACAGTGTTAATGGCATGTGTGGATACGTGGAAGATTCTCGGGCTGGGTTTGAAAGATAGGCGCGCATTGATATCCCTGGATTGAATACCACAGCGGCATGGTGTGGGATGGATGTATGTAGATGAATTCAAGCAATGAAAAAAGCTATTCTGATCAATTTGGTATCCTCTACGCTCTATCCCAAAAGCCCAAACTCCCCTTGGCACTCTACAACCTACCAATCCCGCATCAACAAATTCATCTTCTCCGCCTCCGTCCCCGGCGCCCGCCTCCACCTGTTGTTCTCCTCCTCCTCCTCCTCCGTCCTCTCCCCGTCCCCAAACACAGGCTTCAACACCGCATCATACCCCATCCACAACATATTAAACACCACGCTCAGACTCACCCCCAACCACAGCGGGACTTTCCCCTCTTTATTCGCGACCCACTTGTTCAGCTGGAAGAAGAGCAGCATCACCGGGAAGAAAATACCCGTCAGCAGCCACTGCGCAAGCTGCTGCCGGCAGCTCGTCACGGTGTAGGGCTGCAGGGAGCGCAGCCAGGCCTGGTAGTCGTCCGGCAGCTCGTGCTCCGCGCGCCGTCGGTGATGAGCTTGAGGTAGCGCGCGGAGGGCTGCGCGTAGGTTGGGTCCGGGCGGCGCGGGGGCGTTATGAGGTGGTAGTACCACTTTTTGCGCGGGTCGTCGGCGGGAGGTTCCTTGTCGTCGTCGCCATCTTTGAGGTTCTTGTCGTCGTCGTCGTCGGGCGCGTCGGGGATCGCGGGGGAGTAGAGCGTGTGCGCGAAGAACGGCCTGGGGATGTCGATTGGCGGCTTCTCGGGCACGGAGACGCGGGGCGGGAGGGGGATGCAGGGTGTTAGGATGTCGAGGTAGGATGAGCCCCCGCCTTCGGTGGCTACGATGGTGGCGTAGTCTTGGGGCGTGACTTCGTAGACGACACCGTAGAGGCCCTTGGACCAGCCCAGATCCGGCGGTGTCTTCGTGGGCGTCCCCTTTCCACGTCCGCGGTTGAGTGTGGGGGCTGCGGCAGCGGCGGGACGGGGGGCAGTTTCGGCGGGTCAGACGGGTCCGGAAGCTGGGGCACCTTTCGCGGCGTGGTGTTTGCGAAGCACGGCTCGCGGTACGGCAGGCCCGGGAGGTCGAAGATGAGGGAGAGCGCGGGCGCGGAGACGTTTGTTTTGGGAGATGGGGCGGATGCCGCGTGCGCCGAGGAATGTTTCCGCGGAGAGGTTGGAGCCGTAGGCGAGGTAGAGGACGGACGTCGCTTCGGAGGCGGATTCGGAGGACGCGGCGGCGAGGCGGGCGGGAGATGTGCGCGGGATGCTCGAGATTGGGGGGTATGAATGCTTCGGTTTGGAGAATGTGGTCTCGTACAGGCGGTTTAGCAGGGCGAGGGAGTCGGATTGTCGTGAGGATGCCATGGTTGGCGATCCGCGCCGGGACGGTCGGTGGCGATTGGTGCTGGTGGCCGGGTTGAGCTGATGATAAGATGCTTGCGGCGCGGGAGGGGGCGTTTCGAAGGGTATTTGTTTGGTTGGGGAGACGGGGAAGCTGGGATGATGCTAGGTTCGGTGTGAGATGGGATGATGGTTGAGAGGAGGGTTCGGCGGTTGGGAGGGTTTATTTTCCCATTGGGTTTTGTCGGAGGTTTTCTGCGTTTGGATGACGACGCTTGGGCGATGCGCGGGAATGGGAGGTAGGTGCGACCTCGACCGCTGGGACTATCGCTGCGGGCGCCGGGCGGCGGAATTGACGTGATTATGTAAGACGTGGGATGCCGGCGGAGTTTGATAAGGCGGAGTGGAGATTGGACGGTTTTTTGGAGACGGGGCGGCGGGGACGTCCGATGTATCACCAACGGCGAGCATGAGCTTGACGTTTCCTTGAAGTTCAAGTCATCCAGATCAAATTTTCCTAGATGAGATACTCGTCATATAACCCATCTTGTTTTAATAATTGCGATAGTAAGCGTGAAGCGATGAGGGAAGTTAGGACCTCTAGTCATTCTCTAATTCTAATTGACTACAAAATTTATTATTAGCTATAAAAATGTGTCGATCTCTCTACGCGTGAGTTGACTGGATATCACTCCGTAGGCCTTAGTACTGCAGTTTACTTGTACTCAATAGGATAATCTACTGAAGCTTTCCTAGGGGTCTCGTCTTATAGCTGTGGTAACGACGGAGGTTTCCTGCTGTCCAGGAGGACACTGCTTCTGTTTCTCGCAAGATCCTTTTCGCGTCGCGACTATAGCTGATTCTGGAATCGTCCCGCCTTGCATGATATCGTTTATGGAGTGATGGTCCTTCTCAAACTTACAATATCCCGGAAACGCTTGAGACCAGAGGCTCTTGAACGGTGTCGGAACGTTGACCTTAAATTCTTGGTTCGGCAAAACTCTGCTATACTTCGTGACACAGCGCATATATCGTGGCTTAGAACAGCGAGTAATGCCCGTTTAGTCTAGGAGAGAACTAAAGCCAATACCTGCTTCTGATTTGGCGAAAGGATCCCGGACTTGCACAAAATCTCCATCGCCTGTTGAATGACGAGCGTAATCTTGCGTCAAGTTTGGTCAGTGATAAGAATATTCCAACGTTCACCAATGTCTCTCGGGAGTTACCGTATCTTCAGGACTTGGGGCCACCAATTGAGGGCAGTGTATTTGACACTATGCGGACACTATTCAGCGGGTGCGGGTGAGAATTTCTGCGATAGAGAGGGGGTCTCGGACGCACGCCGTACCTACTCCTCTCCTGTTGTGATATCTTCACACGTATGAAATCCACTAGTCTATTTGAAGTAACCCAATCAGAAACTTGGACATTGAACAGCATTCCTCCAAATGGCTCATCTGTGTGTAGATCAGACACGGATTGATATTGGTTGGGCGGCAGCCTCGGCAGCGTCAGCTTTGTCTCACCTTGCTTGCAGAAGTTCCTCAGCCGCACAAATAAGACAGCCCGGTAGATGATGGATATATAAAGAATGAACCTTTCCTATCCGGCTCTGCTGTCATGGTCGCACAAGTTTCGTGTACTTCTCTGCTCTACTCAAATTCCCCTCGCAGCAGAACCAGAGATGCAACCATCCACCGCCACACACTACGTGCCGGTTCACGATCCTGACGATCGCGACGTTCGTGACAACGACGAGGAATCCAGTGCGGACACAAATGCCCCCTCTCAAGATCTCTCCATGCAACAAACGGAGGAGACACGAAGAGAAAAGTCCATTAACCCCCCCAAACGACACAATGTTCTTCTATGCTGGAGATGGGAAGCCCTGGCACTTGTTCTCGCGGTAGCCTCGGTAGTCACGATGATCGTCATCCCGGCTCTTTACCACGAAGCACCCGAGGCAGAATGGCCATTCATATTAACATCAACACCGTTATCGCATTGCTTACGACTCTTATGCGGGCGACGATGCTTGTGGCCGTCACAGAGGTTATCGGCCAGATGAAATGGCGCTTTTTCGACGACCAACGGAGGCCCTTGGTCAATCTCCAACACTTCGACCATGCAAGCCGGGGCTTTCTTGGGTCTCTCAGAATCATCTGGATCGCTCGTTCGAGCCTTATCACCGTCCTGGCCGCGCTTATCATGGTCACCTCCGTCGCGGTTGGACCGTTCACTCAACAGGCTGTGAGCACTGTTTCATGTTCCCAGTCAGTACCGGGCGTGAAAGCGTCACTGCCAATATCCCACTATGTTCCCGCTGGTAGAGGCTCTGTGCCTCGGGTCTCCGCTGGGAGATGGGATGTGGCCACGGATATGAAAGGTGCCATGATCAACGGCCTCGTGAATCCAACGAGCAACGACAACAGAGTGCAGGCGGTTTGCGAAACGGGCAATTGCACATTCCCATCGTCTTCAACAGGGGTCACTCACTCATCCATTGGAATGTGCAGCTCGTGCTTCGACGACCAGTTTCATCTCAGAACAGGTTCAACAGGAAATACGACGGCGTTCGGCTCCACCAACTACACATTACCCAAATAACCAGTCACTGAACTACATCGACCTCATCTGGTTTACTGCCAACACCACGAATCTTGAGTGGGCGGAGCAATCCTTCCCAAAAGGGTTCAAAGCTTTGGCTAAAATAGCCTTTGCAAACGTAACAATTCTATCGTTTACCCAAGCTCCCTGCACCAAAGCAGGAAATGGCACCGTACTGTGCCCTCGCCCTGTCCGCGACTTCCTCGTGCCCAACGATCAAACACGCAAAGACCAGACCGATGTTATGGCTGTGTCATGTGCCCTCTATCCGTGTCTGAGGAGCTACCATGCTGAAGTGACGAGGGGAACGCTGGTCGAGCGCACCGTATCAACAGAGCCCGCAGTTCAAAATGTGGTGGAGGCACGCTCCAATCTAAACGGCAAGGATAAATCTCCGGATGGTAGTATGGCAATCACCTATGGTAATTTCACCGGGCTTCAGCTTCCCTGCTTCGTGGATGGTGTCGAGTATGACCTCAGAAACATTCTCAGGTGCCCCATGCGGATATGACCAGCATCAACGTCAACGGCTCTGATTACCGAGTCCCAGAAACGTGCCTCTACAGGTTGGAGGGACGTACGCGCTTGCGCTTCGGAACTCCCTGGCAAACGATCTCTTGCGGGGCTATTGCTGGTTTCCCAGCTCGGCGGGAGGCGTGCCCATATGTCAGACCGAGTGGTGGCTCGCACCTCTGTACCATAATCTCACAGCAACCTTCGACTCCGTCAGTAATTCATTCGAGCAACTTGCTGCAGCAATTACAACTCAGTTCAGAATCACGGGTAGCAGCAATGAGACATTCTCTCTGACGGGCTACAGAGAGGCGGTTACCGGTAGTGTACTGGGAACGACAGTGTGTACGAGGTTCGACTGGCAATGGGTTCTGCTACCTATCACTCTGGTATTCGCAACAGCGATCCTGCTGACCATCGCTGTTGCGCAAAGCTGGACTGATTCGGCTATACCAGTGTGGAAGACCTCAGTTCTACCACTACTTTTCTACAACAAAGTTGACTCCTCCCACAACGGAGGAATGCCAACCTTGGACTTGGATGAGCTACAGAAGGTTGAAGAAACCACGAGGGCGAAGTTTCAAACTAGACCCAGCGCGAGCATCGAAGGTGATTTCATGGAATAGGGGCGAGTGGTCAATCACAGCTATGATTCTGTAGTTAGCGACAGTGTTGGAGTTGCAAACTCGTCTGCAACAAGGTCATGTCTGAAGTGCAAAGTGCGGAGGCAAATACTCCTTTGCGACTAAGGTTTGCCCAATAAGTTTACTTCGAATTCTTGAGTCAGTCGATCCAAAGCATCCTTTAGTCGGCGTCCAATGCCTTGTCGATTGCCGGCAGACAATTACATTACGAGGCTTGTAAGACTTCCGTCGTTTGCTGGTTGTGGTTGATGTGTCTCTTGTGATGGTCTACTGCTGGAGGTGCCCGACATCAACCCGTGATTCTAAATTAATATGCAAAATTGACCACTTACATCCTGACAATCCCCAATCACTATAATCGGTTAGGCGAGACTTCTGGAGTTATTCAAGGCTCTCACCAGCTCTTGAACATTGGCCTTCCAGAAACCGTACACAGCCTCGAGATTCTTTTCGAGTCTGATGTTCCAGAGGAAGACTAATAACTTCGAAGCGGGAGATAACCAGAGCCCAGTACACTTTCACCCCTTTTGTTGTTAAGTGTCACACTGTCTATCCAGTATCCTACGCCCTAATTAAGACTTACATGTCGTGGCCAGTCGAGTGAGAGGTTAGCCTGGTATCCTTCTGATGTATAGCTTAAGATAGTCTAATATTAACTCTTTATTAGTATAGGTAGCTGTGATATACTTAGTTAACTAAGGTAGGTAAAGTTAATAAATAGGTGAAAATATATAGTTTATTTAAAGTTAATAATATAGTAATAAAAGTTGTAATATAGTATTAAATACTAAAAAGATCTTTACTTTTTTATTAACTAAATTCTACTATATTTCTATTAAATAGTAAAAGTAATAGTATTCTAATATTAGTGTCACAGGCTAGAGCCCGGATTGATATCTCCGGCTTCGCCGGAGCAGTTACCGAGATCCGGCTCCGTTGGACCCACTATTCTGCCGCAGTACGCCGCCTAACCCGGCCTGCTTCACCGCTGTTAGGTGCCTATCCCTGTAAAGTCCTTTCTTCCTTCTTCAGCTTAGAATAGTCAATCGACGGCACCTCTACGTTGAACAAGCCTAGGGGCCAGCCCCTTACATATTCTAAGCTCAACAACAAAAGACGCTATACGAAACCTCACGAGAGCGATACGACTGATTCGCTAGAGGGTAGCGCAACGAGAAAATGCTATATAAAACCTCATAAGTGCGACACGATGGATTCGCTGGAGGGTAGTGTAAACGACGTGATAACTGCAGAGATTAACCGCAGGGTTAACAAAGCAGTCACTGCAAGCATATGTCCTCTTTAGGACCAGATAACGCAGCTCTTGACAGCTCTGAACAGGCTTATATCAACAGATAGATGTTACGATCCGTAAACAAGGATAACAGCTGAACGACCCACTTGGGCGTCAGGCGGCTAGGACAAGACATTTGTACTGCAGGATCACGGGAACAACAGGAACTCGCTCGGAAACGGAAGAACTATGGAACAAGTCACATGACGATAAGATAACGATCATTCGGGATCAATATGATCTAACACGACTTGGGGGCCAAGCGATCATTCCGGATCAGATTGATCCAGCTCGACCCAAGGTACAAGGGAACATGTTTAAGGATTAGACTTATATATAGTATAACCTGAGCCTGGCTCATAGTCAGACTTCTATAGCTCTTCAGCAATCAACTTTATATTCATCCTCAGGATACTTTCAGCTTACCTTCACTGCGAATAACTTGTTAAGTCTAAGACTGATCACCTTAGCCTCTGAAGACCGATCTATAACAAAGCCTATAACTACAACCCCAGCATACTGTTACTACATATCAATCCCCAGCTTCTGTTAGCAGACCCTACTGTTGGATAGCTGACTATAACACTTTGATTGCTCCTGTTTAGTAAGTTAACTATTAAGACCTACTAACAGTATAGATAAGATGTCCTCTCGCACCTCTGCTAAGTCACCCACCCTAGGAAGCTCTTCTTCCTCTAAACAGCCGGTCAGAAACCTGGCTGAAGAACTCGAGGGAGCCCTGATAACTGTGGACTCAGACGACGAGGTCACTCTCAAGAAGGAGACCTATAACAAGCTCTAAGCCCGAGTCAAGAAAGGAGACAACAACATAGCCAAGGTACAAACTATATACAACGAAACGGCCAGCGAACTCCAAGGCCTCAAGAATATAATCTAAGAACTTAGTAATAGACCCTAATAATTTCAGAACCTTGAAAACGAAATCGCACACCTAGGAGGACAAGGCAGCAACCCCCTCATACAGGAACTTCAGAACAAAGTTAACACCTTTCAGGCCGCCGCTAACATTGTTACTACCTCTATAAGAGGACAGCAGAAGCTTAAACTCAGTGCCCTAGTTACTTATAACAGGACCTCTAGAACTTTTAAAGGATTCCTAATCCAGGTTAAAAACTACTAGAACTTCTACTATAAGGACTTCACTAATAAAACTAAGAAGGTAGTGTATATAGCTACCTACTTTAAGGGAAGAGCCCTTAAATAGTTCGAACTAATCTAGGAAGAATATCTTAAGTATAAAACCCTTGATAAGTGCTCTATAGAAACCTGTAATATCTATACTAATTTCTAAGGATTTAAAGATATACTTAGATCACTCTTCTAAGACTCTGATGAAAAATAACAAGCTGAGTATAACCTTGCCTAGCTTAGACAAACTAAATCTGCTAAAAACTACTCTGCTAACTTTAAATAACTTAGTATCTAACTTAACCTTACTAAAGAAACTAAGATCTTATATTCTACTAAGAACTTAAGGATGAAGTTAAAGATAAGATTATTAAGATCGATTAACTAGAGGACTTTCTCTAGTATACTAAACTCGCTATTAAGATTAATAACTAACTTTATAAACAGCGAAAAGAATAAAGAGATAAATAATAAAACTTAAACTCAGAACATAAGTATTAGTAGCAACCCTAGAATAAGTTTAACACCTAGCAGAATAATAATAGACTCTGTAATAACTAGAATAATACTTAATAAAGCACTTCTTATAGATAATATAGCAGACCTATAAACCTTAGTACTGCTACTAGGAATAATAACAAAAAACTATAGAACCTAAAATACTATAACTGCAAAAAAATAGGATATATTGCTAAAGACTGCAGACAACCTAAGAAGCTTAACTGGAAACCTATACCTGAACAGACTAAGCAAGTCAGCATAGTAACCAAAACACTCTATATATCCTTATCATAAACTGGATGCTATAATAACAAATGCTTCACCTACTGCAGCGACAAGGAAGCTATAGAACACTGGCCCAGCAACCTAGACTGCAGAAGAACAGGTTATAACATAACTGTTCCAGAAATTAAAACCAAGACCCTTATAATAGCTTCCTAAGCTAATAGCAAGCTAGTTAGAAAGACTACTGAACAGCTTAACAAAATGCTTCGCATCCAACAATTCAACACAGTTAACCCTAACCCTATAGATTACAACATGAAAACCTAACAAATAATCTAGGAATCTAAAGCCTAAGTCCAGCAAGGTATAGACTAGATCTATCAAAACGAAGCAAGACAGCAAGTTATACATAATAACAAACAATAAATCCTATACCTCAAAATAGCATAAACATTTTAACTATAACAAGCTTAAGAGGAACTAAATAATATTATATAGTATCGCTAAATTAGCACCTTCACAGCCTACCTCAAACAACACAGACATGCATATAAAGATCCCACAAAAATCAAACAAATCAACTAAGAACTCAAAGAACAGATCAAGGAAGAATCTGACAAAGAACTCGAACATCAACACAACCCCCTGGAAGAACAGCAACTACTCAGTCTCACTAATAGTTAGACTTTTAGAGAAGGAGAAAGCTCTCCTTATAACTCAGACAAACCTCATAACATTGCCCGCTAACATGCTCAGGCAGAGATTGCTTACAGGTTCACTTCTAGTATAGATAATACTAGCTCTGAAGAGGATTCTAATAATAAGGAAGAAACTTAACAGCTCTTCTAATACTAAATAATCAACTTAAATTGCAATAACCAGCAGCAACATTTCTATAGTATCCTAGCAAACCAGAGAAACAAGGATTACACCTTAAAGCTTTACACAGAAGATCACCCTATACTTAAGTACGACCACTATAACCACCAAAACCTCTTCTGGCTATAATACTTCTTCAATAAATATAAAGAACATTTCAGAGACAAACATAAGTACTAATTCTACCCTAGAAGACATAACAAAAACCCTATCCAGAACATTTACACCTAAACTACTATGGTGGGATGGACTATAACTACGTTCAACGACAACGTGGCAACCTTCAGCCCAAGCCTACAATGCCCTATAAGATGTCAACACGATGACACTGTGAAATAGGAAGAATGCTAGAAAGACGAATGCCTTATATATACTACCTAGAAAGCAAAAGCTCTCAGACTCCTACAGGAAAGACTAAACCCTCTAAGGCTCCAGATCTAAGAAAACTATCTCATAAAGGCATGACAGAAAGGAAAGCAGATCACCTACCCTAGAAAACAAAAGCAGTCAAAAAACTAGACTTACCTACTAATAAAGGACTAAGACAGGCAATAATAACAAGGTCTATATATCTAGCATCCCTAGACCAGAAAGTGCACCTATAACTAGCAGTTACTATTAATAACACTATAACTATTATGCTTATTAACAGCAAAGCTGAAATAAACTTTATATCACTTTAAGCAGTAAACAGATTATAACTACTATAGCAAAGAAAGGAATATATATACTAACTCAGCAATATAGAAGGAGAATAAGTCTAGTATAAAGGAGGTACTATTAAAAACAAGACTGTGCTCCTCAAGATAAGTTACCTAGATCAAAACGAATAACTCTAATTCGACATTGCCGAACTTAGTGCATATGATATTGTGTTAGGAATGCTATGGCTCGAAAAGAACAACCTACAGATAGATTAGAGAACAGGCTAACTCCATTAAGATAACAACGATCTAGCCCCTAAACAGCCCTGTAAGACCCAGGCCTTAAGCAGATTCACCTACTAAGGAGCAGCAAAACAATACATCTGCTACTTCAAGGCAAAAGAAGCTGTATCACAACTATTAAAGACAGCAGATCTCAAATAAAAAAATAATCCCCTTCTGTCTATTCTAGAAGAATACAGAGTTTATAAGAAACTCTTCGCAGCTGAATTAGAAACCAGACTGCCTAAACACATAAATTTCAATTATAAAATCCTTATTAAAGAGGGGAAGAAACCTAAGTTTAATAAAATTTATAGACTTAACCTAACAGAAATAGAAGCCTTTGATAAGTATCTCGATGAAAACCTTAAGAAAGGTTATATTAGAGAATTAATATCACTTATAAGAAGCTTAATCCTATTCATACTAAAGAAGAACGGCAAGCTATAACTATATATTAACTACTAAATACTTAATAAAATGACGATTAAAAACTAGTACCTCTTACTATTAATCAATGAACTGTAATAACTCCTTTATAGAGCTAACTACTTCACAGCACTAGATTTTAAAAATGCCTATAACCTTATCTGAATAAAAAAAAGAGAAGAATAGAAGACTGCCTTTAGAACATATAAAGGATATTTTAAGTACCTTATTATGCCTTTTAGTCTTACTAACGCACTAGCTACTTTCCAGAATATAATTAACTAGGTTCTTAAGAAATTTATAGATATCTTTATAGTTATCTACCTTAATAATATCCTTATCTTCTCTATAATAATAGAATAATATAAAGAGCATATATATCTTATACTATAAACTCTCTAAGATGCTAAACTCCTAGTTAAACTAGAGAAAAGTATATTCCACACTTAGGAAGTAGAATACCTCAGATTTATAATTACCTCTAGATATATCAGCATATTAAAAAAGAAAGTCTAAGCTATATAAGAATAGCTAATACTAACTAACCTTAAAGAGGTCTAAAGATTTCTTAGATTTATTAACTTCTACTAAAAATTTATTAGACTCTATAGAAAAATCAACACACCCTTTACAGATCTCAGTTGCAAAGACCAACCATTCAAATAGAAAGAAGCCTAGAGCACAGCTTTCCAAACTATTAAGGACTATATTACTAGTAAACTAGTCCTGATAATCTTAAACCTAGAAGAACAGTTCAAAGTTAAAACAGATGCCTTAAACTTCGCCCTTAGAGCATAACTATCCTAAAGGGATTTAGAAGGATGCCTGCATCTCTACGCCTTCTTCTCCCATAAGCTCTACAGACTAAAACTTAACTATCAGATCTATAACAAGGAACTTATAGCAATTATTAAAGCCTTTAAAAAATAGAGACCTTTACTCTCAGGAACTATTCACTAAGTACTTATATATACTAATTATAAGAACCTAGCATAGTTCACCATATCAAAAGAACTTAATAAACAATAAATTAGATAGTTAGAATTCCTCTCAGAATTTAACTTCTAAATTATTTATTAGAAAGGATCAGAAAACAGCAAAGCTAATGCTCTCAGCTAATAACTAGACTATAATATCTTAGTACTAGCTGAAACCTAGGTGATTCTCAAACATAATAATAACAGAGACCTTATGCCTGCCATAAAAGCTCTTATAATAACTGGATAATCTATAGCTAGCCTGCCTAGCAAACTGAATAATAAAGCTATCAGAGAATTCTACAGCATACCAGTATATAGTTACTAAGAAATCACGAAAACCTGGAAATAACTATAATAATAATATAGAGAAAAGGTTACTAGAGAATATATCGCAATAGCAATTAAGGATTGCAAGGTTTGCTTAAAAAGCAAACCAGCCTAACACTAACCTTATAGATTGTTATAACTTTTACTTATGCTGCAAACTGCTTAGCACTCTATATCACTCAACTTTATTATCAAACTACTAAAGTCTTAAGAACTTCTTATAGGAATCTATTATAACAGTATTCTTATTATTATTAATAGACTCACGAAATATATCTATTTTATCCTGTATAAAGAAGCAAGTAATGCTGAAGAATTCACTTATATATTTCTTAAGCATATTATTGCTAACTACAGAACACCCAAGGAAATTATATCAGACAGAGATAAGATCTTTACTTCTAAGTTTTAGAAGTTAATTATATTATAACTTAGTATTAAGCAAGTAATATCTACTACTTTCTACCTGCAGACTGATAGATAAATAGAATAAATTAATTAGATCTTTAAAACCTATCTCCACACCTACGTTAACTATAATCAGAATAATTAGGTGGTATTATTACTAATAGCCTAATTTGCCTATAACAGCGTAGTAAGAGAAAGCACTAAGGAATCCTCTTTCTACCTTAACTACAGATTTAAACTAACCACCTATAGAGAACTATAACTTAGCCTAGCAGCATTAAAAGCTGTTGCTATAGTCAGACAAATTAAAGATATCTAAGAAAACGCATGCAAAGAACTTAAATTTATGCAGCAATATATAACACAATTCAGTAATAAACAAAAGATTAAAGGACTAACCTTAAAAGAGAGAGATAGCACCTACTTTATATAGCGAAACATCAAAACAAAACAACTAAATAATAAACTAGATTTCAAAAAACTTAGACCTTTTAAAGTCCTCCGAAAAATCTCACTAGTTAACTATAAACTTAATCTACCTAACATAATGAAATGTTTTCCGACATTTCATATCTTATTACTTAAACCAGCATTATAAAGATCACAGATAAATAACCTTATTATTATAGAAGATAACAAACCAGAGTATAAAGTCAAACAGATTATTAACCACTTAGAAGAACCAGAAAGGTACTAGTACCTTATCAAGTAGAAAGGATATAGTTATAAAAACAATATATAGGAACCAGCTAAGAACATCACTAATACAAAGGATAAACTTATAACCTACTAGTAATAACACTAAGAACGAGAAATAACGCTAACAGCACTAGCAACACCACCCCCGACAAACATAACCAGTTACCAGCATATTAGACACCTATATAAGCATATCAGACCACTAATAGAAGCAGACAGACCATAATAAAGGAAGCTATTTATTCGCCTAGGAACACTAGAAAACAACTAAAGCACTTCCAAAGAACTAATCACAGCAGAAACACCTAAATCTATAACACCTATACCTAAAAAAGACTAGTCCAGCTTATTCAGAGCACCCTATAATAATAAATCCTCAAGTACCTAAGACTTCTAAGCCTCTAAAGCCTGCTCTTCTGCCTCCCATTCATCAATAGACTGCATTCCACAACAGATCAAGTCCAAACCATATTCTCTCAGAAACCTTTTTTGCTTACAAAGGCAAGACAAGCGACTAAGAGCTGTCGCCAACTATGTCTGAAGGACCTCCAACACTTCTTCAGCCTCTTACTCTTCCTGCTCTACTTTCTTTTGCTCCCTAAAACAACAATTCACTATAACTAATCAGCATCCACCCTAGTTACCCTGAAACAAGAAAACAACTTACAGGCGTTCGCCACGTCACTACTATCACAATCTGTCAAACTACACTTAACACACTCACCACAACACTTCAAGTTAGTAAGGTCTATCTTGCACATATAATTATGCTGGAAGCAAAGAGAACAAGGCATTACATTATAACTATAATAATCAACCAAAACACTAAAGGCCTGCCAATTACAACAAATTTAAGCGTAATAAGTTTCATAAGAATCAGACTTTTAAATACAACCTAATATAATATCAGCATCATAGGTAAATCAGGAAGCACAATTAACAGCTCCCTAACCTGGGACTAACAACCTACTTATATTAGGTCTTAAGGACAAGACCTTTAGAGAGGGGACCTGATATTACAATCTGTAAACAAGGATAACAGCTGAACAACCTACTTAGGCGTCAGGCAGCTAGGACAAGATATTTATACTGCAGGATCACAGGAACAACAGGAACTCGCTCAGAAACAGAAGAACTATAGAACAAGTCACATGACAATAAGATAACAATCATTCAGGATCAATATAATCTAACATAACTTAGGGGCTAAGCAATCATTCCAGATCAGATTGATCCAGCTCGACCCAAGGTACAAGGGAATATGTTTAAAGATTAGACTTATATATAGTATGACCTGAGCCTGGCTCATAGTCAGACTTCCATAGCTCTTCAGCAATCAACTTTATATTCATCCTCAGGATACTTTCAGCTTACCTTTACTGCGAATAACTTGTTAAGTCTAAGACCGATCACCTTAGCCTCTGAAGACCGATCTACAACAAAGCCTACAACTACAACCCCAGCGTACTGTTACTACGTGTCAATCCCCAGCTTCTGTTAGCAGACCCTACTGTTAGATAGCTGACCGTAACAATAGAGCAACCCCTACACCACTTGCGAGCAGCATACTAACCCTGTCTACTGCTGATATAACTATACAGGCAACAAGCAATAATTGAATAATAGCAGTTGAAGGGCGAAGGAAACCTCTGCCAGACCTTCTGAAGTTTACAGGAAAGCGTAAGGAATATATAGGATAGTCCCAGCAGATGCAGAATAAGATAAGGCTGGATAAGAGATTTATCAGTAGCAATAAAGATATCTAGTACTATATTAACGCCTGCCTTAACTATAGGCCCCAGCAAGTTATAGCTACCTTCTATACAGCAGGAGGTCTAGGAGGCCTATATAACCTGCAAGAGTTCTTAAGCTACCTAGACTGAATATATAAGGACTCAAATATATATAACTAAGCTGCTTCAACCTTACAAACCTTTTATCAGCAAGAGGACTAAGCCCTAGCTTTCTTCTTACCCTAGTTTAAATAGATATTAGCAGAAGCTGGAAAGGCTGACTAGCCTAGTTAAGCAAAGATAACACTCCTTAAGAGAGCTCTGAGCGTGAAGCTTAGGAAGGCCCTAGTTACTGTTAAACTTCCCCTGGACGACTACTACTAATAGCTTTTACAGGTCTAAGGCGTTGCTTCTAGGCTAGAGCGCCTACCTCAACAAGCATCTGAACATACCCTGTCTCACCCAAGAGCACTACAGACTAGCTAATAAGATGCAGAAGGAGATAAAGTGATGTCTAGCATTAGCCGTACTAAGGACAAGGAGAAGGCAAGGTTATATTACTGATATAGCAGCTCCTCCTTATCTAAAGACCTGCTATAACCTATAAGGGATAACTATAAATACTTTAACTGTAACTAGATTAGCTATATTACTGTATAATGCCCTAGGCTGAAGCGTTCCTATCCTGCGAAGGCTAAGAAGGTTAAGAAGGTTAAGAAGGCTGCAAGACCTAAAGAGAGCAGCAGCAGTGCTACAGAGGAGCTAGGAAGTTCTAAGACAGAAGAGAGCTTAGGAAAAGAGTAACTCCAACGCAAAGTCAGGCGTTAGAGGCAAAGCCTGGTAATATCATCGAATAGAAGCAGTTTAAGCATCGCATAAGCAGCAAATCAGCAGTGATCACTGCCTGCATATATAAAGGCACTTAAGCAGACACCCTAGTAGATACTAGGTGCGACCTATACGCCTTTATCAACTATAACCTCGCCTGCAGGCTGCGCCTACTAATAGTAGACTGCTTAGAGCAGATACTAGGCAGCTTTAGTAATGCTATAAGCGCTACGAAAGCAACAGGTATAGTTATCTTTAACCTAGCGCTATATAGCTATAATGAGAAGATCTTTATATATACTGTCTGCAGTCTTAGGGATGACCTCTTCCTTAGGAAACTATGGATAGAATGGAACTGCGTTATATATAACGCTTCTGCGCAACAGATATATTATAAGAGAAGTAGTGTAGATTTATAACTGAAAGGCGAGGAAGAGCTAGAACGAATATGCTAGATTAGAACTGCTCGACTCCTCTCAGGAGCCCTCTTTATAATGCTCTATAAGAGGGCGCAACAACAAACTAGAGAAACTGCAGTATATGAAGTGCAGGCTATTAGCCTGGCAGATATATAGAAAGCCTTTGCAAAGAAGACAGAGAAAGCAGACCTTAAGGCTCTCCTTCCGCCAGCTGTTCTAGCTGAATTTCGCGAGCTATTCTAACCTAATAAGGCTGCTAACCTCCTACTAAATCGCTCTAAGGTCGACTATAAGATCCCTATTAAGCAGGATAGTAAGAGCAATAAAGCTGTACTATTATAGGGCCTGCTCTATAGGATATTATGAGAAGAGCTCCTTATCCTCTAGAAGACCCTGCAAAACCTACTAGATAAAAGCTTTATCTGCGCTAGCAGCTCTGAAGCATCAGCCCTAATACTATTTATATAGAAACCAGGAGGAAAGATATGCTTTTATATTAACTACTGCGCTCTCAACAAACTTACTAAGCGCAACTAATACCTCCTCCCCTTAATTTAGGAAACACTACAGACTATTAGCGCTGTAAAGTGGTTTATAAAACTAGACGTAGTAGCAGCATTCTATAAGATTAGAATTACAGAAAGGGAGGAGCATAAGATAGTATTTTAAACTAGATATAGACTATTTAAGTAGCTAGTTATCCTTTTTAGCCTTATAAAAGCCTCTGCCACGTTCTAGTAATATATTAATAGCATACTTTAAGAATATCTTAATAACTTTATAATAATATATATAGATAATATATTAATCTACTTAAATAAGTTATAAAAAGACTATAAAGCAAAGGTCTAGCTAGTCCTCTATAAGTTAGCTAATGCTAGCCTCTGGCTGGACCTGCATAAGTGCGCGTTTTCTGTGAAGACTGTTAAGTATCTTAGGTTTATTATTACAGCTAGTATAAGCATCTCCTGCAACCCTGAGAAATTAAGAGCAATTAAAGAATAGGCTGCGCTAAAGACAGTTAAAGGAGTCTGGAGCTTTTTAGGATTTGCAAACTACTACTAGATCTTTATCCCAGCGTACTTAAATATTGCTGGGCTTCTTATAGCCTTTATAAAGAAAGGTGTCCTATTCTGCTAGGATAAGGAATAAGAAGTAGCATTCTAAGAGCTAAAAAGGATCTTTATAGCAAAGCCTGTCTTATACTAACTAGACCCTGAGCATACAACCTATATTAAGGCTGACTGCTCAGGCTTCGCTCTTAGAGAAGTATTATTATAAGAAGATAAGTATAGAAGATATTATGCAGTAGTATACTACTTATAGCAGCTGAATACTGCTCAGTTTAACTATTTAATCTATAATAAGGAGATGTTAGCTATTATAAGCTGCCTGCGAGAATAGAAGGCAGAGCTATAGAGCGTTAAGAGCTTTAAGATCTTATCTAACTATAGAAACCTCAAGTACTTTATACAGAAACAGAAGCTTACAGAACAACAAAGCTGATAAGCAGAAGAGCTATCTTAATATAACTTTAAGATATAATACTACCTAGGAAGCAAAGCAGTAGTGCTAGACGCACTCTCTAGATGCAAATAAGATATACTTATATCCCTAGAAGACGAGCGCGAATAAGGCTAGATTCTCCAGCTTCTTCCTAAAGTAGCCTTTCTCTTAACGCGTACACGATATATAGAGGTAGCACTAGTAATACTTATATTTACCAACGATAAAGAACTACAGCAGTTCTAGGATCAGACCTAAGCAAGAGACGAAGTCTACTAGCAGGCCTATACTGCTATAAAACAATAAGAAAGAAGCTTCCTACCTAGCTTCAAGCTAAAAGTTTAGATTGCTAAGTATAAGATTAATAACAGTAACTAACTGCTATTCAGAGATCAGATCTAGGTACTAGGTAGCAAAGACTTAAATAGAGAGGCAAACATGCTATATACTTATATCATCTAAAATATCCACAACTCAGTGCTTAGTAGCCACCCTAATAGAGATAATACCTTCGCATTAGTCAGCAGATGCTTCTACTAGCCTGGCCAGTCACAGTTAGTACAGC
The DNA here is from genome assembly GCA_018853505.1 of Colletotrichum camelliae. Taxonomy (NCBI): domain Eukaryota; kingdom Fungi; phylum Ascomycota; class Sordariomycetes; order Glomerellales; family Glomerellaceae; genus Colletotrichum; species Colletotrichum camelliae. Next base: position 1,573,121 of record JAELVL010000001.1, read on the forward strand.
GTTTCTGCTGTAACTGCAATAGTTATAGGCGAAGTCATATCTAGAGAGAACGCTGTAAAGGACTCCTAAAGCTACTGCTAATACCACAGTATATACAGAGCGATCTTACTATAGATTTCATTACAGATCTACCTCCTACAGATAAGAACAAGAGGTTCCTTTAGGTAATTATTAACTAGCTAGGTAAAGGTGTAACCTTCGAAGCTATGCAAAGTATAGAAGCTGAAGCCTGCGCTGAATAATTCCTGAGCTGCTACTTCTGCTTCCACAGCATCCCTATATTGATTATAAGTGATAGGGGAAGTAACTAGACAAGCTGCTTTTAGCAGCAGTTCTATAAGCTGTTAGGAATAGAGCAGCAGCTTAGCACTGCCTACTACCTACAGACTGATAGAGGCCTAGAGAGGATGAACCAGGAGATCCAGGCCTACCTATATAACTACATCACTTACTTATAGAAGGACTAGGCATATAACCTTCCAGCAGCTTAGCTAGCGCTTTATAGCTGCGATAATAGCGCTATTAAGATAAGTAGCTTCTTCCTAGAGCATAGATATAACCCAGAGCCTATTAAGGTCAAGGAAGCAGACCTAGCAAGCCCTAAAAGCACCTATAAAGGCCAAGCATATAAGTTAGTAACAAGGCTTTAAGATATAATAGATATAGCCTAATTAACCCTCGCCTCAACACAGCAACGCTATAAGGAGCTGGCTAATAAGAAGCGCCAGCTTATAGAGAGACTAAAAGTAGGTAATAAAGTCTAGCTTTATATAGAGCATTACAGATCTCCTAGGCCTTGCAAGAAACTAGATTAGTTATACTATAAGTATATAGTTATAAAAGTTATCTCACTATATATAGTAGAGCTTAATATACCAGCAGCTATATACCTACGCTTCTATATAGATATCCTGAAGCGCGCAAGTAACAACCTCTTACCTAGTCAAACGTTAGATAACAAGCAGCCGCCACTAATTATAGATGATAAAGGCGAAGAGACCTAGAGTGTAGAGAGTATCAACGCTGCTACCTGGAAGCGTCAAGGGCGCAGGCGACGCTGCGAAGTTCTAGTTAAGTGGGAAGGATATACAGAGAGGACCTGGGAGCCTGTCGAGACGCTCCAGGGGACAGAAGCAATAGAGGCTTACGAACGCCGTTATGGCTCTGCGATAGAGCACGATGGAGACCCAGCCTTAGCGCCGCGGGCGCGCCGCCGGAGGGGAGCGGGGGGTGATGTCACGGGCTAGAGCCTGGATTGATATCTCCAGCTTCGCCAGAGCAGTTACCGAGATCCAGCTCCGTTGGACCCACTATTCTGCCGCAGTACGCCGCCTAACCCAGCCTGCTTCACTGCTGTTAGGTGCCTATCCCTGTAAAGTCCTTTCTTTCTTCTTCAGCTTAGAATAGTTAATTAATAGCACCTCTATATTAAATAAGCCTAGGGGCTAGCTCTTATAATTAGTAGTTTTTTCTTTTTATTATATATTATATTATATAAAATATTTAGAAATACTATATATATTATAATAATATAATTACTATACTTTTTATATAAAATATATAACTTATTATATTTCTTTTCTATTTTATATATTACTAGCTAATATTTTTATATAATAGCTAAGTTTCTAGTACTAGCTTCTTATTATTAGTATTACTTCCTCTTTATATATTATTTTTAATTAATTTATCTCTCTATTTATATATATTTTATTAGTATTAATAAAGCTTTTAATACTTTATTTAAAGTATTCTTAGTAAAAGTATTAGTAATATTATTATTACTATTAATCGATATATTTCTAGTAACTTATATTATTTATATAATTATTAGATTACTATAATATTAACTATTAAATACTTTTTATTTATAGTACTAAATTTAATAAAATATTTATATAATAAATAGAAGTTAGTATAAATAATAGTTATAATTATTAGTTAATTAAGCTTATTAGTAATAATTTTAGAATAGAAATAAGAATATATATTATATTCTTACTCTAAAATATAATATAAGTTTTTAATACTAATATATTTTTATAACTTATTTATTTTTAATTAAACTATAGTAAACTATATTCTAGTTATCTTAAAAATATTATTAACTTATATTTTATTTATAAGAATAATAATAGATTTTAGTTAGAAGGATAAGTTTTTATTATTAGTAAAAGAACTATTAAAAATATAAATAACTTAGTTTTAATAAATTAAAAGAGATATTAAGGTTTTCTATTAATATTTACTATCTACTATTTAATCTACTTATTTAGTATTTTATATTATTAGCTATAAGATTTTAATATTAAAACTACTATTAATAGATTAAAATATACTTCTAGTTAGTATATTAAAACTATATAAATACTTTAAATATATTATTTAATATATTACTTAATACTTTTTTATTAGTATTTATATTAATAAAATAAAGCTTTTATACTTATTCTTTTTAGTATAATAAAACATTACTATAAGAGGCTGGCCCCTAGGCTTGTTCAATATAGAGGTGCTGTCGATTAACTATTCTAAGCTGAAGAAGGAAGAAAGGACTTTACAGGGATAGGCACCTAACAGCGGTGAAGCAGGCCGGGTTAGGCGGCGTACTGCGGCAGAATAGTGGGATCAACGGAGCCGGATCTCGGTAACTGCTCCGGCGAAGCTGGAGATATCAATCCGGGCTCTAGCCTGTGATAATTACTATTCTTTTTAAAAGCTATAATATCTCTATTAAATATAATAGAATAGTTTTCTATTAAATATTCCTTTAGTTTAATAGTAAATCCTACTTATAAAAACTTTTCTTTTTCTTTTTAGTTAAAAATAGTATTAAAGATATTAAATTATTATTTATTTATATACTAATAAGTCTGAATAAAAAGTTTTCTACTAAAATAATTAGTAAATAAGGATTATATATAGAAGTTTATATTATAAGCTTATTAAAATAATACTTATTATATCTCTTATTAGTATATTTTTAATTTAGTAAAGCTATATAGTAATTTAATAATCTTTATAATAGTTCTTTTTAGATATTTATTATAAAATTAAGTAAATAAGTAAGTAAAGATTAGTTTATTAAAGATACTTACTAACTAGATATAAACTTAAGTAATATCTCTTACTTAAATAATAAATCTAAGTTATAGTAATATAAATATAAAAATAAGAAGTAGTTATTAGTTTATATATTATATTATTAAGCTTTATATTAGAATAAATCTCTTACTAGAGTTACTATACTTTTATACTATAAACTATACTTTTTTATATAGTTTTCTATCTTTTTCTTTAACTTCTTAGATAATATATATATTAAATAGCTATATATTATTATAAGTACTTAGTTTATATTTTATAAAATAGAAAATACTTTTCTTAATAAAGCTATTAATCTTTATTACAAATACTTTTTTAAATAGTTTACTTTAAGTTTAATAATACTATTTTTATATAGTTAAATTATTTATACTAAAGTATATTCTCTTAATTATAGGAAACTAGCTTACTATAGAGCTATTATCTTTATTATTAAATATTATTTTAAAATATTTCTTATAAGTTAAAATTTATTCTAGCTATATTATATCTTAGTAAATTATTATTAAGTTTATTAGTAAAATAAGTATTTTCTTTATTATAATATAGAGGTTTTTTCTTATAGAAAGTTTAAGTTAATAATAATATAATCTTTTATTAGTTTCTCTATATTTTTATTATTCTTATTATTAAGTATAATATCTTTTTTATTAAGCTTATTTAGAAAGATATTTAGGTCTTTATAGAAGGGTTTAATATATATTAAATAAAAAATAGATATCTTAATACCTATATTAATAATTTTTTTTTTTTTTGAAATTAGTTAATCTAAACTTTACTAGCTTCCTTTCTTATAATAAACTAATATTTTTAAGCTTAGTAAGAGGTTTATAGTTTTATTATATGTAAGCTATTATATATTATAAGTCTAGCTATAATCTATTTTTAGCTTAATTCTTTATATTTCTTTTATTACTTTATAGATTATTCTTACTTTTTCTATAATTAATAATACTAATAATAATTCTTTTACTATTTTAGATATATACTAAAAATAAAAAAGTTAGTATAAAGCTATTAAAACTAGTAGTATTATTAATAGCTTTTATTACTATTTAAAGGATATTTATATAGTCTATTAATAAGAAATCTTTCTAAATAATATTATATACTTTTTAGAGAGGTATATAATATTTTTTAACTTTACTTATACTATTATAAACTTTAATAAGTACTATTCTAACTATAATCCTTATTATATCTATATTTTAGTTAAACTTATCTAAGATATAGTTTATATTAGTATCTATTATAATAATATTTAGGAGTTTAATATATATATTAATCTAGTAGTTCTATAATATATTCTATACTACTTCTAAGGTTTAAACTAATAAGAATTATACTATATTAAAAAATATAGCTTTATTAATAATATATAGTACTAGTAATCTATCTATCTAAATAGTATTAATAATAATAATATAATTAAAATTAATATTCTTTAAGGTTTAGCTTAAATCTAAGTAGACTTAGGTTATTCTTTTAGTAGTATTTATAGTAAGTTATAATCTTTTTAATAATCTCTTAATTAATATTATATTTTAACTTATTAAGAAAGTTTTTAAGTATTTTATATTTAGATATCTAAATTATTTATATAAGTACTATACTTTTAGCTTTATAAGCAACTATTTACTAGTATTTCTTTTTAATTAAATATTATCTATAGGTACTCCTATTATAAATGATAAGTATTCTAATATTACTTTTTATAATATAATCTTTTAAGTTATTATATATTACTCTTATTTTAGTTATATCTTAGAAATAAAATAAGAATAAAGTATTTATAGATATAATATAGAATATTATATAGCTTAAAGAAGTTAGAATAATTATTATATTAATAGATTTAATTTTCCTTTTTATACTAAAATATATTCTTACTTTACTAGCTTTTAATATATTAAGTTTAATAAGATATTACTTCTAGAAAGCTTTAAATTATTTCTTACTACTTATTAAGTATTTTACTATATTAATATCTAATATAATATTATAGAATTTATTAACTATAGAGATTAAACTAAATAAGAATATCTAAAGCGTTTTTATATAGATTTCTATTATCTTAAAGTTTTATTTTATTTTAATATACTATATTACTTAATTAACTAGTTATTAATATATTTATACTAGATTAAATTTAATTCTTTTAGATACTACTATAGTAAAACTTATAATTAGTATACTTAGTTCTTCTAGAAAGTTATTATTACTTTTATAGTTATTATTATTATTATTACTTTTAGAGAAGTTTTAGAAGTAGTAGCTACTATTAGTATTATTTATTATTATTATTCTTTTAAGTCTATTATTATATCTTTTAAAATTAATAAGAAATTATATATAGCTATTATATTTACTTAGTTAAGTTCTATTTTAAATATATTATATATTTTTATATAATCTTTAGCTAATAGTTAAAAAAACTAATATCTTAGTATTAAGTATACTTAATATTTCTTATTAAAGAAGCTTTTATAATATTTTTAAGCTTTTTTTTAAAGCTTTTATATCTATTATTTCTATAGCTCTTTTATAGTTTTAATATATTTAAATACTATTTTTCTTTATTATTACTATAGTATTTATATTCTATTAAGTATATTTTAGTAAGATATTATAATTTCCTTTTAGATCTAAGCTTAGTTATAATAGTAGATTATAAGGAGCTTCTTAGCTTTTTATATAAATTTACTAGAACTATAAGTACTACTTTATATTTTTTAATACTTTAGTAAGTATTAATTAAGTTAATAGTTATAATAGTATTAGATTAGAATTCTAATAGTAAAATAGGTTAGATTATTAAGTTTTATTATTAGTTTATTAAAATATTTAAAAGTAGTTTTGTTTTTATTCTCTTAATAATTTTTCTAAATATAATATTTTACTATTTAATAATATAGGTTTAAATAATTTCTAGTACTTTAAAATAGTATTTAAAATATTTAACTTTCTTATTAAAGTTTAATAGCTTATTATCTAGTTTAATATAATAGAAAATATTTACTATACTTTTAAGTATAAAGTAAAAAGTATTACTAATATAGCTTTTATTAATTCCGATTAAAGTATAGGTTTTATAGAAGATAGTAATCTTATTATTAAGTATTTTATACTTATCTTTATTATATTATCCTTTTTTTAAGAGGATTTTAATAAAGTTTATTAAATATCTAGAAATAAAAGCTTATATAAGTTATTATTAATATAAGCTTTAAGATATAGATACTTTTATTTTAGGTTTAAATAGTAAAATAGCTTTTATATAAGTATATCTTACTTCTTTAGTCTTTCTAAACTATTCCTTATTTATTACTAATATTTAATATTATCTTTTATAAACTAGAAGTATTTAGTAATTTATTATTTTACTCTATTATTTATTTTATAGAAGTAATATATAGTTATTACTCTAAAAACTTTAAAAATATTTTTTAATTTTAATACTTTCTATAGTTAAATTTTTTATAAGCTATTAGTATTTTTAATTCTTTTCTTAGTTTAATATAACTATTTAGCTTTTTTAAAAGTAATTTAGTAGCTAATAGAAAAGTATTAGTTTAAACTATTTCTATTAGCTTTTTTATAATAAAATACTTTTTTATATAGATATAAATACTTCTCTTATATAGGAAGTTATAAAGTTTTATATATAAGTATTTTTCTATTACTATAAAAGCTTATTCTATTTAGTTACTAAAGTTTAATATAAACTCTAACTATAGGTTTCTACTAAAGAGGTTTTAGTTAGAGTATTTATTAATATAGTAGCTTATCTATCTATTTACTTCTTTAAAAGTAATAATAATAAGCTCTCTTTTAAATACTTTACTCTATAAAACTATAGTTATTAAAGCTATAAAGAGTTTAGCTACTTTTATTTTAGGTATTAGTAGTAATATTATTAATAGATTAGCTTTCTCTAATAAAAAAGTAATTTAAAGTTTACTTTCTAAACTTATTTATATTTAGCTTTCTATTTCTATAGATTTAGTTACTATTTAAGTAGATATAATATTATTTAGTATCTCTATTACTATTATATTTAAACCTAGTATTATATTAACTTTAATTTTATTAACTTAGTATTTAAACTAACTATACTTAGTTATATAGTATTTCTTAGAAGCTAAAGCTACTAAAGTATATATCTATTAGCTAACTTACTACTATGTATTTTATACTATTTAATTAGAGTTACTACTTATTAAAGTTTAAATCTAGTTATTTTTAAAGTTATAAGTTTTACTAAAGCTAAAGTTATAGATCTAGCTAAAGTTAAAGTTAGATCTAACTAAGTTAAAGTTATAGATCTAAATATAAAATAGCTTAGTTTTACTAGTAAGTTCTTAGTAAACTAAATCTAGTATTTTAAGATCTATCTCTCTCTAATAATTATTAATCTTAGCTTTAGTTATTATTCTAGTTACTAAACTATTTATATTACTTAAGATATTTTTAGTATTTTTATTAAGTTATAAATTAGAGTTACTTATTTATTAGCTTTTATTTAAAGTTAATATAAGCTTAAAAGTAATAAAAAGTAGAAAAAAAGTATAATATTATATACTAAGTAGTAGTTATTACTTTCTTTCTATTTAGAGTAATAACTAGAGAGATATAAAATAGAAAGAAGTTCTCTTTTTAGTTTTCTTTTAGTATAATAAAGTAACTTTCTCTTTCTAAGTAATTTTCTAAGAAGTAATCTTTTTACTATTTTAGGAATAATTTAAGCTTATATTATACTTTCTATATATAAAGTTAGTTACTAAGTAGATAGTTTATTACTTAAGTAGTAGTTATTTTTAGCTATATTTATAAAGAATAATATAATAGTAATAATAATAAATACTAAAGTAGTTAAAATCCTATTTAATATATTTTAAGATCTTAGTTATATATAATAAATACTAAGAAAAGTTAGATATTTTAAGAAAGTTATAAAAAGTAGCTTTATTAGTACTTCTTTTTATTCCTTAATAGTAATAATAATTTTCTTCTTATAATAGAAATCTATTTTAATAGTACTTCTAGTATTAAGAAGTAGGTTTATTAGTTCTTATTACTATTTTTATAAAAGAGGTTTAAATATCTATAATAAGTTAGTAATAAAGTTATATCTATAATCTTTTTTAGTATATATAGTATTAATATATCTAAAATAATAGTAATTAGTACTAAAAAGTTAAAATCCTATAGTTTTTAAGTAGCTTAATATACTTTTAGGTTTATTTTCTTATTAGTTTACTTTATAAATAAGATATTATTCTTTTTAATTAGATCTTTAGTAGTATTAACTATATTTATTAATAAAGAGAGTTCTTAATAATATAAGAAGAGAAGTATTTTTTATACTACTTTCATACTAGTTTTATACTTTTAGTTATATTTTATAGTATTATAATAAATATAAATTACTATTATTCTTACTACTTCTCTATTCTATAATAATTACTACTTTTCTTTTCTATAATAATTATATTAATTTTCTATAAACTATTAATATAAGAAAACTCTTATTAATGCTAGTAAAATATTAAATAGTTATAAGTAGTAAAAGCTATAGAAATAATTATTATATATTACTATACTATTATAAAGTTTTTTTTATTATATTTTTATATAATATTATAATAATAGTAGTAATAAGTATTAAAAAAGTAAAATTAAATATATTTTTATATTTAAGTAATAATTATAGTAGTAGTTTTTTTCTTAAAGTACTTTCTTAGTATAGTTACTTAGCTATAAAAAAGCTTTTAGTTATTACCTATTTTAAACTTTAAAACTAATATTCTACTAATTATCTATAATATAGTAATTAGTATTATTAATAGTAATCTTATAATAATATATTTTGGCTTCTGGCTAGCTACTGTGACTTTTACCTGGAACCTGTATTATAACGACCTCTGACTTGCCTCTTTAGCTAATAGCTTACTAGTTATATAATCTTAGCTTCAGCTCTATCCCCCCACGTGCGTTAATATATGCTATTGTTAATAATCTTATTACTTATAACGTTACTTCGATAATAACTTCATAACTTTAACTAGGTTTAAGCAACGAAGCTATTATTAATAAGGCTAATAGCTGTAATAGTATAGCGGCTATAGTTAGGGTTAGCGCGGGTAGTTATTCCGGACCTCTAGGTATATATACTGCGAAGCTACTAGACTAGGCACTAACTGAGGTGCTTTTACTGCTTTTTACTTTACTGTGAAAACCTCTACTAGGTAGGCTTAAAACTTCCTCAACATAATAATATATTTTATCTTAGTAGTAATAGTTATAATAATTCTTAGTAGCTTTATTATATATAATATAATATTATAACTTTATTTTAGGTATTATTTAGTATCTTTTTTACTATATACTAATTAAATATTTTTTAAAAGATAATAAGAAGTATTTTTAATTACTTTATAAGTAAGTAATAAAGTTATATCTACTTTTTAATAGCTAACCTTTTTAGTATTCTCTTTTATTAAAATCTTTTTATAGTAATATATATAAAAATAATTTATTATTTTTAGTTATTTAGTTATTAGATAGAGTTTTTTATATATTTAAAATATTAATACTATTTAAAAGAAAAGTTTTATACTTAGATATAGCTTATAAAATAGCTTAAGTTATTATAAAACTAAGTAAAGTAGTTAATAATATAAAAATAGCTAGTTATTTATTAAATATTTTATAAAAAGTAAGAAATATAAATAAAATAGTTAGAAGTAATATAATTATAGTTTCTTTAGTTAATTTTATAGTAGTTAGTCTCTTAGTTATAAACTAAATAATTTAAATATTTAGGGTTTTTAATATAATAAATATTTTTATAATAAGTTATAGTTAATATAGTATTAATTAAAATTTAAATAAATATAATTAGTTCTTATAAGTTATTTTATTTAAAATATAAAAGTTTTTTTTTAATATTACTTTTTTAAGAGAATTAGTTATTATAATTTTATAATAGTAAAGTAGTTTTAAAAAGCTATTTTTTCTAGTTTTTTACTAATTATAATATTATAATAACTTATAAAAGTTAATTACTAATTAGTATTAATATAAATAGCTATAATATATTCAATTAACTAAAATAGATAAAATTAATAAATAAGTAAAAATATATAGTTTATTTAAAGTTAATAATATAATAGTAAAAGTAGTAATATAATATTAAGTACTAGAGAGATCTCTACCCTCTTATTAGCTAGATTCTACTGTATCTCTGTTAGGCAGTGAAGGTAGCAGTATTCTAACACTCTTCTATATAGATAGGGACACGTTGCTGAGTAGTTCGAGAAGCTATACATGCTCATTGCTCGCGGAGTCATCCGTCTTATTAACTGCCTTTCTTCAGAGCCGCGATGCCTGGTGTCCCCATGCGCGCGGTGGCGCCCCCGACTTCTAGAAGCCGATCTAGAAGCCGATATGCTTTCTGCGAAGATACCAGCTGTCCAGATCGGGCTGGGGGCTCCTCTTCACCACATTCTTTATTCATATGAAGTTCACCATGTCGGCTCTCCTCATGGGCCTCGCCGCCACTTCCTCTGTAGCTGCCTACGGCCAACCAAGATGTTTCCCGCGACGCCGCTGCCTCAACCTTTTCTGTCCAAGACAACTTCGAACAGTCTGAGACCGTTGAGACCAGGGACCTTGCCCTGACCACCGACCTCGAGTCCCCCTCCACCGGCCTGAGTAAGCGCCCCATGAACTCCAAATTCAAGATCCACGTCGTCAACGCCGCCGCCCGGGTCCTCGGCATCATCATCATCGACTACACCATAAATCTACTGCCTGGCAGCCACGAGAGCATCACGGCCAACTTTGACAAGCTCACCAACGTCCGCACCAACGGCCCCATCGTCGCTACCCACTTCGAGGGCGGCGCGAACCCCCTGGCTGCGGCGCACAACGCCGTCTTCGGCTTTGCTACGAGCATGGTTTCTAGAGTGATTGACCTTACTCTCAATGCGGCTGGTGTTGCTACTGGTATTGCCTCGTCTATTAGTATCAGCGCTCCCCGTAAAGCAATCAAGTCAATTATGAGGGTCAAACTTGACTTGATTGCTATATCGTGACACCATACTTGATTGCTTGCAATTAATTGCAAGTAATTGGCAAATATCCCTACTTATAAGGGGGGCCTTAGGAGGGGGGGCCCTAGAGGGGAGGGCCCTAGAGGGGAGGGCTCTAGAAGGTAGGGCCCAGAGGGTTATAGCCTAGGAGGGTAGCCCCCGGAGGGAACGCCCCCGGAAGGGGGCCGGAAGGGGGGCCCTAGGGCCGGGTTTTCGGGGCTAGGCTAGGGCCTTCGGAGCCGGGGGGGGGGGGGGTCGGGCTGGATCAACGATTTCCCGGATTTTCCGGCCCTTCAAAGCCCCCTAAAGCCCCCCTCAAAGCCCCCCTAAAGCCCCCTAGGCTATAGCCCCCCCCCCTATCAAAAGAGTCAAGGCAATAATCAAGTTTGAGGCTTAAACTTGACTTGATTGCCTAGAAAAAGCTTCATAATTGATTGATTGATTGATTGAACTTGACAAGTTTACTTGCCTTGCGGGGAGCGCTGATTGGTATTCACCTCGGCGGCACTGTCGTTGCGAAGACGCTGCATGTTTTCAACGAGAACAATGCCAAAATTGGCTCTATCAACCTTTAAACTGACTGTTTCGGGGTGGATGATGATATGATTGAGCGCATGGGTTAGAACGGTGTTTCGCTCCGGGTTGAGGTTTTTTTCCACGCTGTTCTGTTCTCAGCCAACCTGGTTATTTTCCTCCTCCTAAACTTGCAAACACGAAACCAGTGATGACGTTGGATCCTATTGTTTCAATGATAGATTTAGACTACAGATTAAAATAGAAATGAGTTGATGGCATACCTGGTCTAATAGCAAGATGATTCTGTGAAGTGGGAATGCTGGATAGAGTGATGGTGCAAAGGAGACCGCCTGAGTAGTTCTTCTTCATCTCTGCGGCTATATTCTCTGCGTATTTAATTACGTCTATTGAAGACGATAGTAGAAGTGATCATAACATTAGCAGCGACGGAAATAATAGCGACGATGACGACGGTAAGGTAGCACATAGCCACTGGAAAAGCAGTCGCTCCAGCACAGAAAAGGCAGGCGGTATTATTTAGAGTTCGTCGAATATAATGGGTTTAGAGAGAAAAGAGAACGTCATTTGTATCTGAATACAGCACATATCAGTGCAAATTCGTACAGCAGCCAATAGTTTCGCTCAGGTGTGGGCAATCGAATCACCAACAGCACACGCAGGGGGGAGTCGGATCAGGCTGCAGGAAATTTCAATGACTGCGAAGCAGCATGTTGATTCGTGGTCAGCATTTTAGGCTCCATCTGCTGACTGAATTCCTCCCGTCGTCTTACCCATCGTACACTTCTAGCCCCTCATCTGGGTTCTTCCATCCGTATACAACTCACCCAGGAGTCTACATTCTTCTACGTCGACGCCCGACTTCGTGGCATACCTTTTCCCTTGTGGAACTTCGGCGCGCTGAGAGTAGGAGTTCAACAAGCGAATAATGTGGTGACCATCCCTGGCCGTTTTCTGGAACAAGGCTATCCGAACGGTGCGACTAGGCGGCGGGCAGCCCCCAGTCTAGCTTTCCCCTCTTCACTTGATGTTCGTGCTTAGTTCACGGAACACTGCAGCAATATGTCAGGTCAGGGGCACATGACCACGAACTCTGATGCTCATGATCATAGGACAACGCAAGTCCGAACGGATACGAACAGCATCGGCGGAGGTGCCCAGCAAAACAACTTTGGAGCAGGCGATCAGAACAATAACACAGGCTCGGGTAGTCAATACAATGCGAATAGCATGAGCTTTGGTATGACCTCCATTGTATACGTCACATCTATTTCAATTCCTGCGTGTCGCGCACTAGTTACACTTATTTCTCTGTTTGTGTCTGTCCTTCTTGTAGGGAGCACATTAATAGTTTGAAGAGTGCATCTTGCGTCTGAATAACATGTCGATAACGAGTGAGGGTCATTGCACTGACAAGGCGTGTAGTAAATAAGGAGAATGACAACTTTCTTACCGATCTTTACGTAACCGATCCACGCATCGACAAGACGCGCATCGAACGCACAAAAGGCAACCTACTGAAAGGCTCATACCGCTGGATTCTTGAACACGATGACTTCTGTCGATGGAGAACTGAAAAACAGCTGCTGTGGATCAAGGGTGGCCCTGGAAAGGGCAAGACTATGCTGTTTGTTTGTTTGTTTGTTTGTTTGATATTTAACGCCGTGGCGGCAAGGGCGCAGCCGCCCTTGCAGCAGACCTCCCGAAGGGCATGTGGCGTGGAGGGCCGCAGGCTCTAGCTATATACTCTGTAGTACACGTCTCTTCCTAGCGTCCTCCAGATCTTGCCCGAGGGCCAATATATGTTCTATCCATCCCTAGTTCCCACTAGTGCCCTAGTTCTGTTATAGCAATCTGCTGTCCTGGTGACTATAGGTAGTCTGTTGTTTTTAAGAGGATAGGTTAAGTCCTATCTCTTAGTAACGCAGGCAGATCTTCTAGAAGAAGTCTGTTATGTTAAGGAAGGCCTGGAAGCCTTCAGAGTTGATAAGTAGACCCTTAAAGTAGCGCTCTAGGAAGCCTATAGGTCTTAGAGGCTCCCTTCAGCTATAAGGGTAGAGGATAGGCCACTGTTGCCTCCTCACTAGGGTCTTACAGCAGTAGACTAGGTGGTCTGCCTCTTTAGCCTCCCCACAGAAGCAGGTGAGCAATGCCTCTGTGTGATTAAAGTGTTGATAATACTGTTCAAAGTCTCCATAGCCTGATTATGCTGCCAGGAGATAGTGAAGGGTAGCTCTTAGTAGAGCTAGTTCAGAAGGGCAGCTAAGGGTGGCCTTAAGCCCCAGCTGGGTATAACAGGAGGGTGCTTCTTACTTCCACTATTTCCTATGCTGGTGTTGTTTGCATTCTTTAGCCAGTTGCTTAATCCCTGATAGGGTAGCTAGGAGGCTTCTTAGGGCTGGCAGTGTTATGCCCTCCTTAGCTAGGCTGTCAGCCTCTTTATTTCCTTTTATCCCTTAGTGCCCTAGACATTAATAGGTCTGTATATTCTATATCTTTGCTATCTCCTGGATCTCTAGGAAGGCTGCTTGTGAGGAGTCTGGAGCTGTGCCTCAGATCCTCTGAATAACGCTAGTGTTATTAATACAGATATATATAGGCTGGCCTTGGGAAGTAAGGAGAGCCTTTTAGAGCCCTGCCCTCACTCTCTCTGCCTCGCTGTTAAACACTTCTGTAATATTAAGACAGCTGCACCCTTAGGCTATCCGTTTGTTACTGCGGTAGATAACGAAGCCGAAACCTATAGCCTTATTAGAGGCTTTAGAGCTGTCTGAGTAGATAATTATATAGTTATCTGGCACAGTCTTAATCTAGTCCTGAAATGCTTTAGCTGCTTTCTCTTTATCCTGGCCAGCTATAGAGTCTTATAATCCTGAGAGGTGCTGTAGCTGTAGGAGCAACAGCCTTAGGCACTTAGGTAGGAGGGCTGCTGTTCTTTAAAGCTTTGTTTGCTGCCGCCCTAGCTAGGAAAGCCTTAGGACTAGGGGGTGCTGTTGGTCAACCTTCTGTAGGCGTGTAGCGAAGCATAGGCATACTGCTTTGAGAGCTACTTTTGCGGTAGGCAGGCCAGAGTCTTAGAAGAGGCTGCTGGTTAGCATGGTCCTCTAGACAGGTAAGATAGCCCTTGCTGCTACTGTTATAACCTTCTCTACCCTCTTAACCAGGCCTTTTTGCCTTATACTAACTATAGCTATCTAGTTATCAGCGCTACTGCTAGTAGTAGTAGTGCTGCTGTTCTTAGCTAGTCTCTTTAACCCTGCATACCAGGTCTCAGCTCTATATAGAGCTATTAAGAGGATATAAGTAATAACAGCTTAGCAAGCAGCAGCAGCAAAGAGTCCCTCTTTAGTGTTAGATAAGTGCTGCAGGAACTAGGCTACTTTCTTTGCTGCTGCTACCTTTATATCAACGTGGTGCTAGAAAGTGAGTTTCTTATTAAACCAGACTTCTAGCTATTATATAGGTCTAGTTAAGGCCTTTATAGTCAGATCTTTTGCCTGTATATCTAGTAGGTCCTTCTTCTGCTTATATTTCCTACTAAAATAGACCGCCTTATACTTAGCAAGGTTAAATACTACTTTATTATCTGTACCCTAGTTAAGGATCTGAGTGACTTCCTAGCTGAAAGCTGTAGCATTTTCCTCTAGAGAGAGGCTAGTCACTAGGAGGCTGATATTATCTGCATAGCCAAACTATAGCTTCTAGTTATCCGCCAGGATATCAGCTATATAGAGCAGAAAAAGAATAGGAGATAGCAGAGAGCTCTGAAAGAGCCTACAGAACAGAGGGAAATCCTCTATAGTAGTTTCCTCTAGCCTAACTTAGGCAGTCTAGCTGGAGGCGAAGGTAAATATCAGCCTAATCAGACTACTAAGCCAGCCCTGCTGTCGTAGCCTGAGGATAAGCCGGTTTCGTAGCACGGAGTCAAATGCCCCCTTAACGTCCATTGTCGCTAGGGTAGCAGTAAGCCCTAGATCTAGAGCCCTTTCGATCTCGTGGGTTAGGCAGGTTGTCAGATCGACTGCAGCCCTCCCTGGTAATGCCCCAACCTGCTGTAGGCTGGCTATCCCTTCTAGAATAGTAAGATATGCTATCCTCTTTGCTATCAGCCGCTCTAAACCCTTGCCTAAGCAGGATAGGAGGGCTATTGGACGCTAGGATCCAGTCTTTGAGAGGTCTGTTTTCCCTGGCTTCTGGATTATAACCACCTCTGCTTTACAGAAGGTCCTAGGGAAGTAGCCTGTTTAGACATAGGTCTGAAAAAGCTGCTGTATAGGAACACCTATCAAGCCCTAAATAGATTATAGCAACTTTATAGTAATCCTGTTAATCCTAGGGGTTGTAGCCTTTGTGAGAGTTGCCTGGCGTACTTCCTTAATGCTGACTATCTATTGCTAGGGTATTAGGCGCTTTAGAACTATAGAAGCAGCAAATAGGTTCCCAGGTAGGTTGTCTGTAGCATTAAATCTCTCTAGTAAGGCTTTCTATAAGGCTTAGGCTTTATTATAGCTGTTATTAATAGCCTATCTATTTACTAGTAGAAGTAAGGCCTTGATAGCTAGGCTAGACTTATGCTAGCTTAGTATCTAGTATAGGTTCTAGCTAGATCTAGCCCCCTTAATCTTAGCAGCCTAGTAAGCATATTTTGCCTTCCTAATTATAGTTAGAAAGGCTTTCTGCTCCTCTAGGATAGGCGGTGGTATTACTAGCCCAGGCTTTTAGATTTGTCGACGCTTTGCTTTAACAGCTGCTTAGTAGGCCTCTGAACACTTCTCTGTCCACTAGAAGGCTCTCCTACCCTGGCTAGTCTATCTCTTCCCTACCGCCTAGATAGCTATAGAAAGGAGGCTAACTAGTTAGGTAGCTAGGGAGTCTATTTCTGCTGGAGTAGGTGTATCCCCTAAAGTAGGCAGGGCTGAGATCTCTGCGCTTACTAGGTTGGCTAGCTAGAGAAGGGATAAGTCTGAGACTGTAGGGAGGCTTGTCTGGCACTTCTGTTCCTGGGTTTTTATAGGTATAGTTATTATGATAGCTTGGTGATCAGCCTCTGGATATAGGTGTAGGCTGATATAGGCCTCTGTAAAGGGAATATTTGAGAAGGTGAGGTCTAGTATATGCCTATAGGTATGGGTTGGAGCTCCAGCTTCTCTAATGAACTTAAGATTATAGCCTTCAGCCTACTCTGTAATATTGTCCCCTCAGTTCCGGCTTTAGGAGCTGGGTTCCTAAGAAGAGTGGCGGGTATTAAGATCCCTAGTAATAAGGGCTCTCTCTAGTAGTTAATATCTTAGGAAGGTATTTATTATATAGTTTATAGGTTCACTTAGTAGCCTATAGACGTTTATAATAGTAATATCGCCAGCTTTAATCTATAAGATATCTCTTAATTAGGTAGATCTTTATTACTATATATATAACCTTAGACTTTTATATATATAGGTTATAACCCTAAGCTTTATATCTCTGCTGTTCTAGAAGTTAACTAGTATATAAGAGTTATAGCCTAGGTATATATTAATTTGCATCTTATCTCTAAAGCCTGTCCAGAGTTCCTAGATCAGTACTATATTAATCTGGTCTGCCTAGCAGAGCTCCAGAAGAGCTGTATAAGCTGGGCTTATCTTCCCTATATTACACTAGGCAACCTATAGTACCTATAGAGAAGCTAGCCTGAGCCTACTGCTCTAAGTTAAGGTTGAGGTAGGTGTAGGCATTAATAACGTTATAGTCAGGTTTCTGTGTTACTTTCTAGCTTCTGCTGCTGCTTAGAAGCAGGTAGATAAGGCAGTTAATAAGAGAGAAAGCTTTAGAGTCTTCAGCTTTATCTTTATCTATACTGCTGCTGCTTCTAGTTATGCTAGCAGTATCTGCAATAATAATTAAGTCTTATATAGGTGTGAGGGGTTGAAGGTGCTTAGATATAGCGCCTAGCCTAGCTTCTGCTTGCTGTATACTGCCTAGAGAGCAGGTCTAGCTAGCTAGAAAGTTATCTAAGGCCTTGCCTCCAACCTTCCAGATCCTTCGCAGTTCTTTATAGGTAGATATAATAAGTTTTCTATTAACTAGTAGCAGTCTGGCTGGGCAGTTAGTGTGGCTTACTAGGAAGGGCCTATAGCAGTTAGCATACTTAGGCCTGGCTAGGCATAGCCTAGCCTTATAAGTACTTAACAGCTTACTACAGTTCTCACAGAGAGCTTGCCTGATATAAAAGCGGTCTGAGTGAAAGCTTTAGCAGCTAGAGAAGTATCGTTTAGAGGTATGCTTCCTTGGGGGAAGCAGACAGGCTAGGCCTGACTAGCCAAATAAGCGGAAGCCTTCCTTGACCTCTTGAGAGAGGGCGATAATAAGGCTTTGCATAGCTGTAGCCAGGTTAGAGCTATCTCAGGTTAGGCGCCAGGAGAAGAGTCTTTGCTTTATCCTTAAAAGGACCTCCTCCTCTATTTCAGATTTAATACCCACCTTACTTCTATCCAGACTTATGAAGTACAGGGGGCAAAAAGGGATAGAATACTAGTACTATCTAGTAGGCACTTCTACCTTCTCAGCTGTGAGACAGTTCTTAATCTCAGGAGCCCTCTGCAGGAGTAAGGCTTGAATCTCCTTGTTCTGGGGTCTCAGTGAGAAGCCAGTAGCAGTATGGCGAACCTTAACTAGGTCTTGTGGTTGTAGGTTAAGCTCTTTTGTGACTACCATTTTTACTGAATGAGGGGCCAGAGATCTAGACGTAGGGATATGTTCTGCAGGGAGCCGAACCAGTAGGCGGAGATCCTGGGTCTGTTTTGGCTTGTTTGCGTAGTTGGTGGGCTGCCGGCCTGTTGTTCGGCTCGGCCGGGGGCCGGGGCCGGGGCCGGAGAGGGGTCCACCTGCAGTAGAGCCTCCGACAGCCTGGGCGTACGTTTTTCCAGGCCCGGGGGTAGGGGTGGGTCCAGAGATTTCTGCGGTTGCAAATCTGGTAAAGGAGTCGATAAGGTCCTGGGCTGTAGCCTTCAGGCGTGCTGGAGCCGTCCCAATGAGGGCATCTAGGCCTTTTGCGAGGAGGTTCAGGGCCTCATCTCGGAGGGCCCGGCCTTCCCGGGCTTGCTGAAGGGCGGCAGTGGCCGGTTGTGGCCCTCTTCCCAGGGGCCAGATAGGGGGGGGCGTGAGGCCCCTCGGACGTGGGGGTAGGGAGGTAGGGGGGGGAGGGGTCTTCGGCAGGTTATGTATAGAGGATATGAGGCTGTTGGGGCCCTGCGAGGGGCCCGCGGCTGGCTGTGAGGCCATCGCGGGCGAGGGTTCTGGTCGTGGGGCTGGGTTTGGTGGTGTTAGTGTTAGGGTGGCGGGCCCAGCGCAGCACTAACAGTGGGTGCTGGTGGGGTGGTATGTAGGAGGGAAGTTGCAGTGCAAGACTATGCTGTTGTGTGGCATGATTGACGAGCTTCAGGCGATGGGTTACGAGTCGACATTCTTCTTCTTCTGCCAAGCAACCGACGCACGACTGAACACCGCGACCTCCGTGCTTCGTGGTCTTCTTTATCTGATACTGGTTAAGTTAAGAATACGGCGCTTCTGAATAGGCTTCGGGGCGAGTATGTCCACGCAGGGGCCGGGAAACAGCTATTCGAGGATGTCAACAGCTGGGATGTTCTATGCAAAATGCTCGGATCGGTAATTAAACACGAAAGTCTACAGGGTACAGTTCTGGTCATCGACGCCCTCGACGAATGCACCTCAGGCCTTGACCAGCTCATCAGCTTTATTATTGACTTGCCACCGCACATCAAAGTCATTGTTTCAAGTCGTCTCTGGATGTCTATCGACAGGGGATTGGCGGTTGCTTTAGAGGACACGAAGATTTATCTGTCCCTGGAGCTGAATGAGGACGTTATCTCAGCCGCTGTGGACAACTACATACAGCACAAAGTGGAAGACTTGGCGAAATCAAAACGCTACGACGAGGAGATGAAATCCAGCGTACAAACTTATCTCACTGAGAACGCGGACAACACCTTTCTCTGGGTTGCTTTGGTCTACGAGCAACTGGCCGATAATCGTATTGGCAAAAGACATACGCAGCAAAAGCTCAGAGCTTTCCCTTCAGGGCTCGATTCATTGTACCACCGAATCCTGACACAAATTCTCGACTCGCCTGATGCAGAAGATTGCAAGGATATTCTAGCGGTCATGACTACTGTATTCCGTCCTCTTCACATGGAAGAACTGGCCGCTCTGCTTAATCACGTCAAGTTCGTGGGAGAGATTGTGGAGGAATGTGGTTCGCTCTTGACGATACGGGAAGGAGTCATCTACTTCACTCATCAATCGGCAAAAGATTTCCTGTTCAGGCAATCCAACAGACTCATGCCATTAGGAATGGCTCATAGCCACAGCCTAGTCCTCTCGAGACTCCTACAAATCATGTCTGCCACGCTTCGACGCGACATTAGACAACACGGAACCCCACCCGAAGAGATCAATGCCCCAATTTCGGATCCACTGAGGCCCGTCCAGTACGCATGTGTGTATTGGGCCGAACATCTTACGAAAGGAAACATAGGACAAAAGCAGTTTGATGAAGTCTATTCGTTCATCATTGAACACTTTCTTCATTGGCTAGAACCATTAAGTATCCTTAAAAGCATGTCCGAAGTCATATTGTCAATGTTTCGCGTTCAGCGTATAGTCGAGGTTAGTTTCTCATCACCGGTTTCTTCTGTCAGCCCAAGTGCTGACCAAGCACCCACAGGATTCGACAGAACCAGAAGAAGGCAAGCTCTTAGTCCGAGAAGCACTTCGTTTCATCCGATATTTCCGATTTCCGATCGAAGTTGATCCAATGCAAGTCTACCTTTCAGCACTTGTGTTTAGTCCAATGAACAGTGCCATAAGAGCATTGAACCAACATGAAGAGCCTAAATGGCCCGTCATGCCGTTCGTGGCAAAGAACTGGAGCCCATGTGTACAGACGCTTGAAGGACACAATGATGAGGTCACGTCCGTTGTATTCTCCGGCGATGATTCTACGCTAGCCTCCGCATGTCAAGATGGCACAGTCAATATATGGGATACAGCAACAGGACATTGTTCGCAAACGCTGAAAACCAGCGGCGAAGGTCTCTCCTTGGCCTTATCGACCAATGGCTTAACGGTCGCCACTACTTCAGGAAAGTACATCGAGCTTCGGAACACGCTCACCGGCCGCCGTGAGCAAAAGCTTCGTGCCACTGGTAAACCTCTATCAGTCGCATTCTCATCTGATGGGTTGACGCTTGTGTCAGGCTTAGACGACGGTTCTGTTTGGCTGTGGGATATGAAATCCTACCGAAGACAAAAGATGTTTGGAAGGCATTATGCGGCTGTAGTATCAGTCGACATGTCAGGAGACGGTTCACTAATCGCCTCAGCCTCAAGTGACGAGACCGTGAAGATTTGGCGGACAAGTACCAGATACTGCATCGGAACAATCCGCCATCTTTTGCCGGTGAGATCAGTAGCCATTTCGCATGATGGAACTCGCGTTGCATCTGCCACCCGCGAGGCTGCGAGTGTATTCGACCTCACCGGCCCTGTTACGGCTGAAACACTAAAGCACGATAGGTTCTTTTCGGTGCGTGCTGTCGCGATCTCACGTGATGGCAGCCAGGTATCATTTGGCCAGGAACAGGGCGTTGTACAGCTGCTGGATACAAATCATCGCAGAAATGACGCATCCGTCAGTCATATTTCGCTGAGCGGCCATAAGGGAGCTGTTACATCCGTGGCCTTCTCCAAGAATGGTAGCTTGCTAGCGTCAGCTTCTGAGGATGCAACGATCAAGCTTTGGGACTCGACGGCTAGCCGGCCAGGTTGGTCCTCTCAGCCGTCAGACCCAAGTGTCTCAAATTGGGATCGACAGTTATCAGATTCCGGGAACAGACATTCCTTACAGCGAATTGTAGCTTGGCAAAGAGAAACACAAGGTAAGATCTCCCATCCGCAGACCAACGATGCTTCTCATGCATCATTCTTCTAACAATTCACAGAAGCTGGTCGGGAGGCAGCACCCGGGATGACTGTTTCTGATATTGCAAATCGGCATCCTGATCCCGTTCACTCGCTTTTTCTGCCAATGCTCAAAAGACGTCATATCAGTTTCAAACAAGAAAACCATTCTCTGGAGGGCGAAGACCGAGAGGTTAAGTGGGCAATCAATAGCGGATGTTCCAAGGGTTGCTCAGCTACCATGTTTGAAGACCAGGTTCTCGTTGCCGAAGCCTCCGGAAACCATATCACCATAGTCAACAAAACCAGAAACAACGCGCTCCTGCGAACACTGGAAGTGCGATACGGGTCAGACAGCGGCAGCCGAGCAATTATTTCTCACGAGGGCAGTGAACATGTACCACAGCCCTGGCGCAGGAAGTTCATCAGCAACGGCTCTGGGGAAGTTTTTCATGTGGCTGGTCTTGATGATCCTGGCTTGAGAGTAGACTATGTTGGTTTTTCAGCGTCACCAAATCAGTATCAGCTCTCAACAAAGTTTGGGACTATTGACCTGAGTACAACGATAACGTCAGGTGTACTGCCCTTAACGCCCAATACGCATAAAAAGTCGGTTCCGAGTGTTAACGGCGGGCGTTATCTCGCGAAGGGAGGTGGCTGGATCATGGGTAGCGGGCGAAGATTTCTATGGCTTCCCACTGAATATCGACCTGATGTGATAGAGTCAAATGGTCTTGTTTTGGCCATGGGTTACAACTCGGGGAGAGTGCTTATTATTCCATTTCACTGGTAAATTACGCCGGTCAATAGCGACAAGGATTCATCTGATTTAGTTCCATCATTTCACATTGATGTAGCTGTAGTTTCTTCTCTAAGTTCCGATGCGACCAGTCTGATACCTAGGCTAGAAGACGTGTTGATCAACAATCAAAATTGTAACCACCGTACTTGTCTACAATGCATGGGATGCCACACCGCAACTTTGACAAGATCTCGAGATTTTCGGCCCAGGTTCCGCGCAAAAGGGCGATGTCCAGACGAATAGAACAGAGTCACTAGGCGGAGTGATTTACCCAGTAAGTAGATTATTAGAGTACGTGTACTATACGGACTACTTAGTTATCGCTCACCTTTTCATAAGATAAGAAAGTAGCGGGAAGACCCTGCTCGGTCAGGTTGCTGGCGGAGAGCGGACATTTTCAACATCAGCTCTCCGTTTTTTAGCAACAGAACAATGAAAGACGAGCCGTGCTCGTGGGACTACTAGCATGTGTTAAGGAATCAAATAAGAATTCTCTGTTTGCTTACTAAAAGTCTCCAGACAGAAGAACGGGCTGATCAGGTATTATAAGTAATTAAACAATTAACCATCAAAGACATAAACGAGGGGCGCAAAGCCGTGGGACGTTTACACCGACCAGGGACACCTCTACGCTCCAGATTGAGTTATAATCATCCGTTGGTTTACGCTACTCATCTTCATCCACACCCATGCATAACTTCGACGAGACGAAAGATGTGCTCCAAAATACACGGTCTGGTCAACTCACAGCCCTTGCCTGGGCATGCCACGCCGTACAGCAGTTTCACAGATGTACCACGAACCTGGTAGGATGAAAGCTACTAAGTGCAGAAACATTCTACCAGGTTCACTTTAACATCATGAACAATCACTCGGAACCACAGAGAATACGGGCAGATGATTAAAAGTCAGAATAGACCTCACTCATGAGAATGCATGCCTGGCTAGCCATTCCGTCCCGCCCATGTAAAGACGAGTGATAATATGTAAAACCCAAGATCCGTCTTCTCAGAATCCCCACGCGTTGAGCATGCCTGAACGCCTCGCCTCGCCTCGACTATTCCCCGTCTCCAGTTTGAACATGGCCAAATATGGCCCTTCCTCGCTCTACGTTCGTCTGCACGGATCTTCCCCGCGCTAAACTTCCGCAAGTCCTCGCTCGCTGAAGTTCAAAAACATTCGACTACTTCGTACTCGGATCCGGTGGATAAGTCCCCCCGCTAAGTCCTCATCTGCCTCCTCGCCAATCGCTCATACTTCGTGACATTTTTTTTGGTGTTGCTTATTCGGACAATAGGTTGTTGGAGAACAAATACAATGGGTGCATGCCTTCGTGGATATCGTTTATCGAAAACATTGGAGAAGAATTGAAAGTTGTAGTAGTGGTAGTCGTCATTTCGGTGTGATCAATTGGTCGTCGGGAGGATACTATTCGATTCGCGGCGGCGTCTTTGACGAGTACGGTGACGCGCTCTCCTTTTTAAAGAAGGGGTGTCAGGGAACCCTTTCGATATGATGCAAGTTTGGAGGTACAACAACCAAGACACAAGACAAATATTTCGCGCGACAAGCAAAAGTCCGGGGGTCAGGACTCGAGGGGGTGGTAAAGGAAGGCGCTTACGATCTCCTCCTCTCGCCCTCTTTTCTCAAGCTCTCAATGATCTTGAGCATCTCCTTCCGCCCACCGTGGGAGTCGATGAGCTTGTTCGCCATGCTCATGCTGACCTTTTCCCTAGCATTGGCCGAGAGCAGTCGCTTGACGAGGAGGTGGCGCATGAGGATGCAGACGAAGACGCCGCAGTCGGAGCCGTTTCTTGTTGCGGGGAGTCGTCGAGGTTGTGGAACCGGAGGGGGCGACCCAAGATTTCGGACATTTTTCCCGTCGCGAGACGGGCCTCGGCGTAGTTTGCGCCGCCGAGGGAGTCGTAGTGGAAGGCGACGCCGTCGATGGCGGAGACGAGGAGAAGCGACCAGTGGGAGCCGCCCTCGGCCTGTGCGACGTTTCGAGCATCGTTAATCGGCAGGAAAATGTGCGTTACTTTCGAGAAGTCGGGGAGGGCGGAGCGGATTTGGCGCATGTCGGGTTCTTTCATTAGGAGGAAGGTCATCGACGGCCGCAGGAGGATGATGCGGGCTTGGGGGTATTTCGGGAGGATTTCGCGCTCGAGCCATTAGGTTTGTTAGGTTTGCGGGGGAGAGGGGAGCATTGAGGGGTCGTACTCTTCCCAGAAAGCGATGTTCTAGAGACGTTAGCGATCGTCGAGGAGAGAAAGGGAACGAGAGACGTACGTTATCTGTCAACCAATCGTTCTTCAAAGACTTGATGTCTTCGTAGGTTACTGGGATGGGTTAGTTGGCTAGTTCGGGAGGGACGGAACGAAGCGGCTCGGGGCGCGGTGTTTCGGAGGAACGTACGGAGGATATCATGATCTGCGACGTAAGGCTGTTAGTCGGGTTCACGTCTGCGCCGGATACGCGGGAATCGCAGGTTCGGTCTGACTTACACGACAAATAAGGTGCCTGCGGGGAGAGCTAAACGAAGAAGCACTGGTCAGCTCATACAGGCCTCGTCTGTTTTTGGAGTGCAGCGCTGAAACGGGCATCCCCCGTCAGAAAGTGTACCCCGCGTTCGCCCGCCCTGCACTGCGTTGTCTGCTCTGCGCAACCTGCGACGGCGACGAGATGATGGCAGGAGGACAGGCCATGTGCCGGCCGTCGTGGTGCGCTTGTCGGACGATGCGAGAGCAGTGCGACGCGGCAGCGTCGGGTGCGAGGCGTGGTTCGGAGAGGAGAAAACGAGGCAGAGAGTCTTACAGTGTCACCAAAGTGACGGGCCATCTTCCTGAAAGGCATGCTGAGCCGCGACTCCGACCTCTGGCCGGATTTGGTGATGCTGCTGCTTGAGCTCGGTGTCGGGGAGAGGGACGCGGACGAGGGCGTTTGCGAGGAGGAGGAGCTGTCGGAGCTTTCGCGGTGCGGTTGCGGCGGCGGCGGCGGTTGTGGTTGTGTTTGTTGGTGGTGATGACGACGGAAAGCGAGGAAGCGGCTATTCGGTTCGAGGAAGTTGCGTCAGAGGGAGGTTAAGTCGGTTTGGGCGAGGGTTGTGTCGATCTTTCTGGGGGATCGATCACCTGCTCGTGGGGGTTTTGAAGGCGGGAGAAAGTTGAGGGGAGAAAGGAGGGGAGAGGGGAAATGGGAATGTAAACAATTCGGGGAATGAGGGATGGGGGAGGGATGACGAGATGTTTGAAAAAAATCAAAGCCAAAAAAGAAAAACAGACACCCTGCAGAAAGAAAGGGACCCTGGACGAGGCGGTTTCCTTTTTTTCGGTGGTGCTGCAATTTTTTGGGCGGGGATGGGGGAGGGTCTCCGGCTTCTCTTTCTCTCTCGTGCAGTGCTGCTGGACTGGGTCCTTTGGGATCTGCCTGGGGATCCAGTCACAGGGTCACCTCGACCAGGTGCTTAGCGGCGGCGGCGGGGTGGGGAAGAACAGACGCCGGTCTCTGCCCGTTTGTCTGGGGGGATTGCGCTGTGTTGTGGTGTGGTGTTGCTGTGTTTTTGGAGTGAGGTAGCACCAGGGGAGTGAGGAAAAACTGGGAACGGACTGGGCTGAAATCTAGGGCGGTAGGGGCCAGACAGCATTGCGAATGAGGCTTGCGGTGCACCTCGATTTGCACTTGATGACTGACGATGCAGCGACACCAGCGACGAATGAAGAGGATGCGAGGACGTGGCCGTGGCTGAGCACCCCTCTGGGCAAGAAGCATTGGCCAACTGGACTGACGAATGAGCCACACTTGGTTGAGGCGCATGCTGCACCTTGTGGGGGCTGGGGAGCTGGGGCCACCGGGTGCGTCGGGCTTCTCGCAGCCCGGAAAGCCACTCGACTAGTGCGGCCTCGCCGTTTCCTCCACTGAAGCACAGCGGGGGAGGGGTCACAAGACACTCGACCAGCTCAAGACTGATGACGGGAATGGAATGCAAGCAATTAACAACAGACAGACAGAATATTGAACACACCTAGGAACGCTGAAAGGACTACTCGAGGTCGCTGCTGGAGCTCCCACTGCCGCAGCCATCGTACGACCCAACAGACTCGACGGGGTCCTGTTTCCAATTCGACCGCGGATTGTCTGGGGATCCCCCGGGGAGGATGATTCGGCAGGGCAGCCGGAAGGTTTCACTGATTACTGGAATACGAGGAAAGCCAATTCAGGCTCTCTGAATCTCGAGCGGTAAGAGCGTAGTAGGTGAGCACTTTTTTTCAAATGGCAGAGCAAAACATCCAGGGACGGGCAACCCAGAAGATGGCAGTGGGAGCACGCCAGTTTACATACTTTCAGGGCTGGTACTAGCAAAACCCAAAAAGCAAAAAAGAAAGACGAAACCTGGGCCGATCATCTGCGATGGCAGCCCGCCCAAGTTGGGCAAGGAGGAGAAAGGAACGCAGAAAGTGGCATGAGATCTGGAACGCCATCTCTCCGAATCTGGGGTGCCGCTGGGCTTGCGATGCGTACGCCGGCCTGTGACATTGGCTGCGACGGTGTCTTGTAGCTGGTAGATTAAGTGCCAGCACTGCATGATGATGCCCGATGCGTAGCTTATCTTTACTTTACTGCTCCTCCTCCTCCGTCTCTTCAGGAAATGGAATTAGTCACCGCCATACTTTACAGCACTGTGAAGGGAAGCGAAAAAAAAAAAAAAAAGCGGTAATGACTTCTTCGTGGGTGAGCACCGGCTGGTGCTGTCGCTGGACCAAGATCGATCGAGGTGCCTGGTTTCACCTCGTCTACGTCACCGTGCTGCGGCACCCGTTCCAGACCATCGCAATGGGCCGTCGACGTCGATACGTTGGATACCACCCACCTGGGGCAAACACCGCCGCAGGCCTCACCAGGCCAGCGAACCTGCATCACTGTACCTATTTAGTGCTTGCATTGGGAGGCCGTCTAACCGGCCTGGGACGCCCAACGCCTACAACTGCTGGCCATGCTGACGGAGGACCTTGCGCCGGACCCTTATCCGCGGACAAACCTTGGGTGAGTTACTCACACTCACAGCGCAAGGACAGCCTCATCTTTTCTTTTCTGCTGCATCGAGCGCAGGGACTGCCGGGTCCGCGGGCCACGGGCTGGGTGGGGTAAACAAGAAAACACAGAGGGGGGGGGGAAACTCTCCGGTCGGCGCTTGCCGAGGGAGACTTCCGGTAAGCTGGCGCCGCCTTTTCCCACCAACCACGATTGGGAAGGTTGCAATCTGGTGGCATGCCGCCTCGTTTCCGATCTGCTTTCTTGTATTGTGAGAAATGGTTTCCTTCGCTGGCAGGCTCCGTATCCTGAGAATCCGAGAAGGCAACTGCCAAACGAACACACTTCATGAAAGTCGAGACGAAAACCAGATCAATGTCATATGCCGAGGGCCTAGACTCATCCGTACCTGTCTCTCACACGCCTGTGATTGTTATTGATCCGAATTCACACCCACAAACATCTGAGGGCGTCCATGCTTTTTTTGGCCGCAGCGGAAGGCATATCCGCGCGCGGCCCGAACGTTGGGCGAAACACCTTGACAAGCACAACAAACGCAAATGTTGAGAAAATCAGATAATCATTCGACGGAGACCCTGCAGATCATCTCCCTATTTGCTCGTCAAGTCGTGGCCTCTTTCTATCGTACAATGCTTGCGGAGTGGAAGTGTTCAAGCAGAACCGCTGGCGAGACCGCCCTTGCGACCAGCCTCTCGCGCCTTCTCGGAGCCGGGCTCAAAGGACCCGGACGACGCCTTGCCGCCCTCGGACGCGATCTCGCGCTGTGATAAACAATCAAACGGTCAGCGAAATGGTGTTCTAGAATTTGAATGGCAACCATGACAACGGCGCTCAGAGGGGGGACTTCTGTAGCGACTGCGAATGAACGCACCTGTCTCTCGGGGTCCATGCTGGCGAAACCGCCGGCGTGGCTGGCGTGGCCGCCCTTGGCGGCAATCTCTTGGACTTCCTCCTTGGGTCTGTTTGGTGAGAAAAAGTTAGCAAGATGCATGTAGCAACCCTCGTCATGGAAGGTTCAAATGCCGGAGCGGGGCGGGAGCGGGTCGTACCGGTTCGCAAAGTTGGCGGGGTTGCCGTTGCCGGCCGCCGAGGTGTGGGTACCGGAGCCGTGGCCGTGGCTGGCGTGGCCGCCCTTGGCTGCGATCTCGCGGACTTCCTCAGTGGGGCTGCATGGGCGTCAGTCAACTTTGCAAATTCCCCAATCCGGTTTTTGCCAGTCGTGAACATGATCGACGCTAGAAAGACGGCAGGAAGCTGCATACCGGTTCTGGAAGTTGCCTGGGTTCAGGTTGCCGGTCGGGGAGATGACCTCCTCAGGGCCGTGACTTGCCTGGCCGCCCTTGGATGCGATTGCCTGGACTTCCTCGGTAGGGCTGGAATCGTTAGCTAGAATTTTCTCCAAAGCCGAATGTGATGAACGAACAGGTTGGCGAAGTTTGCCGGGTTTGTGCTGGCCATGTTGATGGTTTGGTGTGTTGGGATGCGTAGTAGCTGGCGGGTTCTGAGTGATCACGGTCGCAGATGGTAGATGTTGATGGAGAGGAGATAGTATCCAACAAAAGCTGACGAAAATTCGACGTCTTTTCTGCTTTCTCTACACTCATTTCTTCCAAAGGGAAGCAGCGACCAAATGCTATCAAAAGCAGGCAGCAGCTGCCCGGTGCTCTGTGGTGCAGCTTCTCCAACCTACCAAAACAACCTGTGACGTTGCTGCTAGGCAAACAACCCAGTCCCAAGCCGCCCTCTCCTGACGATCCCCACGATTATGACGAAGGAGCCGCACCTACCCATCCCTTACCCCAGGATCACACGTCCTTGACGTTTTCTGTAGGGCAAACGCGCAGCGTGTTGTGCAGCGTTTGTGCCCCATAAATATTCGGTACACGGTCTGGGCCTTGGGCTGACATCACTCGATCGTCAAAAATGACAGCGCACCATAATTTCATTGGCCGGGAAATTCCTGGATTATGGGCGGGTATGTAACAGGGAATTTCTTTTCTGTTTGGTAACTTGCACTCCAGACTGCTGTTTTCTAGATTCTTTGGTGTTTTTGTCAAATTGCGAAATGGGCTGTTTGTTTGCATATGATGACATTGCCTATTGATCTTTGCTCACTCGGATCCCGATTTGCTGCCACCTGTGTCACGGTGAAACAACAACAATTGTCTCTGGTTGCCTGGAACTCAAGGCGGGACATCAACGTCTATATATTTTGACATATTGGTATCAATCAGCTTATTCTTGCCAACCATGATCGTAATGCGTAGGCGTAATTATGACATGTGGCGCCTTCGAGACGATCTATGACTTCGTTTCAGTCTCTTTCTCGGCCACATCTCTTCGTTTGCCAGGAAATGAGATTGAATTTATAGAGATTCGAATCAGGGCAGCAAGCTATGCTCAAGGGCATTGGGGCGGTGCAAATCATAAGGGATCGCCAAGAGGCAGCCATTGAATAAGCTGGACATCCATACCGTCAAAGCAGGACGAGTCATTTGTTTAGCGAAGACCTCTTCTCCTCGGGATCTCTATCATGTAACTCTACGATTGTCGTCGGTCTTGCTACGGTCCCTGAACGATGCATCATTTTTGGGGAAATGATCAAGAGTCCGGCAAGAGCAAGAGGGACGTAATTCATTTACTAATGATTGATTCTGAACACTGCTCTGTTGAAAGTTGCTCTTGCTCATGAGACAACCCGATCCTTCATCGACATCTTTCGCGCCTGCTGGCCAGCGTCAAAGTTCGTCATCGGTACTCTCAATCTCAATCACCTCTACATCTTTGCTACTTTCATCCATCGACTCGGTGGTCTCACTATCATCAATGACAATGTAGTTTAATCGTTCCTCGTAGTATGGGGCCCTTCGAAGTGGTGACTGCGGCGCCGGTGTCATGGTTTGGTTGCGGAGTCCAGTGACAGACGAACTATTGGAGTCGGGCATGGTTTCGTGCGACAGAGTGCTATCTTGTAGACATTTATTAGCTCCTTGGGCTTTCGTAGATGCATCACGAAAAAACTTTCGTAAACCGTTGTGGCCACACAACGATGCCAAGTGCAGCGGCGTCTGGTTGTTGTGGTTCAAACAATGAACGCTCGCGCCTCCGGCGATAAGAATCCGGGCGACTTGCTGATGAGAACCCAGCGCCGCCATGTGTAAAGGGGTCTGTCCACTGCTATTGCAGGCATGGACCTGTGCCCCATATGCAAGGAGAACTCTGACCACGGCGACATTCCCTTCAAAGGAGGCTCGATGAAGAAGTGTTTCCTGCCAATAACCTCGCTTATCAACGTGTGCGTTGTTTTCGAGGAGTAACTTCACCACCGGCTCATGACCATTCTCTATTGGCATGCCTATGAGAGAATCCCCGGGTTCCATCTTCGCGCCATTTTCAAGGAGAATCTGAGCGAAGGTTTCATCGCTGGAGGCCGCAGCTTGGAGAAGACGTTTCCCGAAGTCCCAACGCCTACTTCCGACGCCTATTCCCCTGACTGTGAGTAGCTCAAGGAAAACGCTCTTGTTTTCAAAAGACGCCGCATCTTCGAGAAACTTTGCTCCATCGAAATGGCCATATGATGGGTGAGCCCTTTCCTGCTCAAAATGAACTCCACGAGTTCCTCAATACCTCTTCTCATGGCAATTTTCAAGACGTCCATTTCAGACAACAGTGCTTGGTTCATGAGGAATTCTGCAAGCCACTTGTTCAACTTGCTTTCACACGAAACTTGTATCTGACAGGGGCGACATTCGGAGAAATCTGCCCCAAAGTTCAAGAGAACTCGTATGACGTCTTCCTCAAGATACGTGCAAGCAAGTGAGAGGGGAGAATCACCATTGCAATCTGTTCGGTTGAGATATAAACGCCTCTCTGCGCGTTTGATCGCCTCTTCATTGCCAGTGGGTTCGTCCACGGCGCAAGCTGGACTTGGAACTCGTTTGTCGCAAAGGGGAGTTCTCTCGAGCAGCATTTCCATGACGGCTCTGCTGCCTGTAATCGAGGCCCAGTGGAGAGCATATCTTTGCTTGGTATCCGTCCTGAAGCAGTCATACAGCCCTGAACTGATGATCAGCTCGGCAACCTCGTGGTGCCCCGTGCTGATAGCCCAATTCAATGGATGCAAATTGTGCCCTTTTGCGGAGTCAAATTCCTTCCTGTAGTTCACCAAGGGAAAAAGCTTCTCGTTCGGCAAGGCGGTGTCTACCCGGCCAAGTAGTACGTTCACCGCGGCCCAGTGCTTATTTGCCAATGCAGCAAAAAGCGGATATCCGTAGCGTTCTTCTTGAATGTCGCAGACCCGTTGGCGATGAATATGACCTCGAAGAAGATTTGGAAAGTTCTTATCCGCAAGAATATATGTAAGCGAGGCTGTTGATAAGTAGCGACGGGTCTGATATTTTTCAAACACATTCGCAATACGAATCCATCCTTCAAGTTGGAGATGGTCTAGAAAGGTGTCCTGAGACGATTTCTCAGCGGCGAGGTTGGCATGGTAGAATAAGTTCTCGCCCGCGTATTCAAGAAAGGGGAATTTCTGTGAACAGGTTTGCCGCATTTTCTTTGCCTTATCCCAGCTCGCATCCGGAAGGCACTTGGGAAGTTCCAATTTATCGATCACCTTGCCTGTCACGTGCGATTGACAGCACATCTTCAACCTTTCGTGGCTTACACCTTCGAAATTACCCCTCAGGTGAGGCCAGAGCTCTCGTAGCCCGTCATCCTTTATGAGGAAGTCTTTCACTGATTCGTGAATAAACTGGACAGTCCCAGTGGCCGACTTCGTGATTTCGGCCAGCCCTTTCGAGGACCCAGTAACGAAGATTCGCATCATTTCGTCAGTGTCGTACTCTGGGTCATGAACAGTTGGTTCATTTTGCAGCTCGGGCAGCCCCGAAAGCATTCCGAAATAGAACTCCCTCAGAGTCAGAGGACGTTTGGCAAAAAGCACCCACTGAATACACAGTAGAAGGTCCTCCATGTTGGTAGCGTCCCGTTTCAAGATGTCTTTGAACAGATCGCTGAGCCCGTCTGGTGTCTCGTGTAACCTTTGTTCGACTCGGGTCCTTCGACCGCGGATAAACTCCGTGTTCAAAACTTGAACCACGAGAACAACCCACATGAACACACCTCCAGCCTTCGTGAGGATTTTGCTCCGAATATCGTCAACATATTTACCGTTCCCCGCTCTCAGATAGCTTTTGATATACCTGTCCAAGTCTCGCCCGTGCCCGGCCTGATCCTCTAGAATCAGTCTCAGGCCACATCTGATATCAATATGAGGATAATGGCGGCTCGAGAAACATGTTCTCAGTTGGATCTTGTTTGCGACAGCCTCTTCTCCAAGGTCTTCAAAGAATACAACCATGTCTCTGACTTGTGTCTCATTACACTCATCGAGGGCGTCGATAAAGCAAACGAGCTGACGCTGGCCCAACGCCGCAATGGCGTTGCGAAAAAGACCTTGAATTTCATCAATGGCGGGACAATCCTTTTGTGTGGTTGCGGCAAGTATTGAATCATCGAGATCTGTTTGTAAGTCTGGGAAGCGTTCGAGTAGTTGAAGGAGGAGAGACCTATATAAGCCAAAGGTTGACTTCTCGAGGATGTCTCCGCGAGCGTTGAAAAAGAACGATATGACCGCTGAGCCTTTTCTGGTAGTCCTTTTTGCGCGACCAAAGGCGAACTTCATGATTGTAGACTTCCCGGCTCCGGGTTTTCCACTGATCCATAAGAATCCATGATGGTCAAAAATGCGGGACGGATCTAGCCACTGCTTGTATGAACTGTCGGTCAAGAGCCACTCGCAGGTCTTCGAATGCGCCCTTTTTATCGTTGCCTGGCGAGCATCGATCTGCTCGAATCGTAGTGACTGTAACAAGGCTTCCCGACGAGCTTTCAGCGCCTCTGGTGCTATGGCGGACTTTAGCATAGTTTCCGTGCCGGGTGAACGAAATGTGCTTACACTTATCCAAAGGTTGTTCTGGAGTCTGCGTGTTGCTGACTTTGCTTGACTCACTTGGGGTGATGACCGACATGAGCTCTTTCGCATAAGCCGCCGCAGTCGCCGCCGCGTACTTCTGCCACTCCTTGTTTTTCTGAGAATCTGCGTAGTCGCATATACCCCGGACAACGATAGTAGGAAGAGCATCGCTGAGGCCGGCTGCTTCCATCTCGAAGCAAATGATGTTGTGCTCCTTTGCTAGCTCGTCCCTCCTTTGGCTGCATTTAATGACTTGATTGCCAGAAGCGATACCGCCATAGTGAATGCGAGGACGCTTATCGTTTCGAGATATTCGATCACATACTTCGACTACGCTGCAACTGCCACAGCTTCCTGAGTGGCCATGGTCATGATTCTTTGTGACGCGGAACAAACGGTCCTCGGATGAGCTTGGAAGAGCGTATTCGACAAGTTTGGGGTAGCGTTCTTGCATCTCGCGCAAGAAGACGACGACCTGACTGTCCTTTGCTTCATGAAGCGCGCGAAGCTTGGAAACGGCGTTCAGAAGAAGTTGTGGTGGTATTCGTGGAGTCCCAGTTCCTTGGAATCTGGTTCCTTCAACGATCTTCCCGAGGTCGTGCTGGACGACGCTGGTGCCAACAACGATATCGCCCAGTCTAATGTCAATCTCGCCGGGAACTCCTCCGCCGATACCAACCATAAATCCAAAGCGAATCGATTTGAAGCTTCGCATCATGTTGCCCGTAACGGTTGCTGCGTTATTTGTCCCGTATTGCCCCGAAGGTAAGCATGCCATCGCAATGTTGTGTTCCCCAATGCTCCCTAGGATATACGCGTTCGTATCGTTGTCTACCGTCGGAAGGCTTTTGTGAACCTTATCCAGCATTGCGTGGCTCGCGGCCAACTCGATAGGAAGCGCACATATCCATCCCACAGTGTAGTCGTCGTGCGAAAGCTTAATCTCTGCTGGCTTCCTCCACCAGCCGCCCTCGAGTTCATCGTTCGATATTCTGCGCCGTTTCGAGTAGACCCAATCAGTGCCATCGTCGTTATCATCGATGTGTGATCTTTTCGTATCGAAATTGGGTTGCTCGAGGTCAGTTGTCGACATCGCGGTAACAGGGGGCCTGGTCTGCTGCGCAGAACAAGACCTGCTTGAGGGAAGCGCCTAGCCAGGCACTCGAGATTGTGTCGAAGGTCAAATTTCCGACCATCACATCGAGGGGAAAGGCCCGAGAATCAAGGTAGGTTACCTTCTGATGGAAGAAGAGGGTGTTCACAACTGGTCAAAACTGCCTTGTCGAGGCTATGCTGAGAGAGCCTTGCGAAAGAAATGGAAACACCGCTTTTCCGCCTTAAGCGCCCAGAGCCTGTCTGTCAGCACCGAATTAGTACGTTCTGACGAGGGTCTCTGCTGTTGACCCAACCAACGAGGTTCACTCGACATGCAGCTGCAGTAGCCCAATCACCAGTGACCATGATGCAGGGGGAGGGGGTGGGCCTCAATTCACCCAGAGACCTCGGGGCATTGTCAACTTCGCAAGTTCAGATTGAGCAGGGGACTGGATTTGGACACTCATTTAAAATTGCAATCGGAGAAGAGGTCATTGGATTAAACTCCAGCTTAGACACGATTTTTGTTGTTGGCTTTCAAGGATCAAGCCGAAGCTACCGTGGGACAGGGTGCTAGGTTTTATCCCCCCCCCCCCCCCCCCCCCCCCCAGGTTGCTGGACATTGTTCGGTCGTCACCCACGCTGACAACATTTGAGTCGAATCTCCTAAGAGATCTCATTTCAATATCTTCGTCTTGTTCCTTGACAGGCTCTTTCGCCACCACGTTGATTGTGCGCGAGCCTTTGATAATGCTAGCCTTGAGCCCTGCCGCAACCTGGACCATACCATCAGCTGTGTTGAGAGTTTTGGAGCTGGCGTTAGACAGAATGTCTTTGCCGCTCGAGTCCAGGTGCCCGTTGAAGAAAAGGGCCAATGGGCTTGACAGCCACACACCTACATCCTTCTTGCGCGTCTCTATGATCGTGGCAGTGAGGAACAGGGAGGTCAGCACGAGCATGGCTGCGGGCAGAGCCAGCCACGCCCACCGCACGACGACGAATTGCTGCTGAATCCACACGTGGCCTTGGATAGTCTGCTCTGGATTGATTCTGGATCCGTTTCTTCGCATCTCCGCGGTGATAGCGTCAGCCATGTTTTGGATCGACTGAACCACGCTGTCGGCCTTGTATAATAAGAGAGGAGTGTTGGTTACGCTATACACGTGAGGGGCTATAGAGACATTGCCCGTAAGATCGTGCATCATTTGGCTGTAAATGGTATGAAAGGCTGTTTGGGGGACAGTAAAGTTGTTTCTTCTGTTCGGTGGAAGACCAGGAAGTCGAAATACCAAAGGCTCCCAGGAGTCGTGTATGTAGACGAAGTGCTTGCGTGCGCCCTTCTTTTCGTCAAGGAACTGGACATTTTCTGGTCGGGTGACCTCTTGCAAGACTTCTTCTGAGTATACACCATTCTTGACTCGGGGAAGTACCTCTTTGGCAGAAAAGTAGACAGCGCAGCTGAAAGCCTCGACCAACGAGTCCTTGCCCAGCAGTTGATACATAACTCCTGGCGTTTCAGGCCAGACCTTTATCCAGTCAACGACAACCATAGCTGCCGTCAAGTTGAGGAATGGCTGAGCATAAGACATGTTCAAGTCTGCCGGTATGAATGATCCCATTTGAAACAAGTGATACTGGTCAGATGTATTGTTCTGACCGAAGATTTCGATATAATACTCGGCACCGGCTTGACGCACCTTCAGAGATGATGACGTATCAATGCATCTTGAATTGACACTGAGCGTTCCAAACGACTCCCATGTGCAATTACCTGTTGGGCAATTTGAGGGTGGTTTAGGAGGAGATGACTGATCTGGGGCAAATAGTCCTGCAAAGATGGCGGCCGTCATGTTGTATGGAAGTTCCTGGTCTAAAGAATCGTCAATTGCTAAATAGACTCTCGGAAATAAATACTCAGACTACACACAAGCAAATTGGGGATAAGTCCCGATTGATACGCTTTCGCCCCAAGAGTAGGCCGCGACTGCGTTGGCATTTGGACTGAAAGCAGGATCGATGACAGATCTGAGCTCGGACGTAACACTCTGTTGGAAGAACGGGCCCGAGGCGAATGCTACCAGCGTTATGACCGCACCAAGACTAGCATAGTGCCTGAATGCCGTGATGTCGTTAGCGATGTGCGTCTTGCGCGTGAGCTTCGAACCTACCAAAATCGAAGCCTCCAGAGCAGGCTGAGACTCCCGACCGGCCCTCCACTAGCAGAGTTGTAAGAGCTGAAGTCTTCAAGAGACCTGCCACCCGGGGTCATCATCCAGATCCAGCCAAACTGGCTGATACCGGTTGCTACCGGAAAAAGGATACAACCCCGGAAAATAGTAGAGACTATGGAAACCATGGCGTTGAGAGTGATGTGTTGGGACCAAGGAACAACGGACCACCTGGGCTCTGGTTTATTGTCGTATGTCTTTAACAGGACTATCAAGCCGAGGAAAGAAGCGGCTGCAACCACTAGAGAAACAAGTTCGTAGACAAGCCCTCGGATAATTGTAGCGGTGCGAGTCTGCGGCATCCCTGACGACTGGGTGGTCCATTGGTGCTTGACTTGCTCGGTAGGCT
This sequence comes from Colletotrichum camelliae, assembly GCA_018853505.1. Classification (NCBI taxonomy): domain Eukaryota; kingdom Fungi; phylum Ascomycota; class Sordariomycetes; order Glomerellales; family Glomerellaceae; genus Colletotrichum; species Colletotrichum camelliae. The sequence goes on from JAELVL010000001.1 coordinate 1,610,316, forward strand.
CAGAGCCGTCCAAAAGCAAAGCTGGATGATCATTTGAGGATGGCTTGGGACCGGTAGAATTCGACGGGGGATCGTCAGGCAATGCCAAGTAGGATGCCATTGCGAGGCTGTGAAGTACGACAAATTGAGTCTGGCCGATGAACGGAATCAAAATGGGTGGTTTGTTTGGAGTGAATTTCGACGCAAACGATCGGCTAAGTATCATATCAGCAGGGGAAAGCCTCGTTAAGTATTTATTAAGCATTTCATCTTTGCTGTTGCCAGGCATCACAGCCTGCTCTTCTCAAGGCCTCCTAGTACAGCACTGCAGGGCGCACTCCAGCCAAAAAATAGTAAGGTTCTACAGTAGTCCTGCACATGAGTGTGATTGCGTGGGGGTCCACGGTCAGGCTCCGTGCAATTGAGCTTGTGGTCCTCCTCACTCGAAAAGGCTGTCATGTCACATACTCTTATCAACCGAAAATCGACCATCCTTCTGACGTTGTGGTTGGTTCTGATGGGGCGTCAATCGATTCCCAATGGGGACAACCGTGTTCTGGGTGCAGTCCAGCCAATCGTTAACTGGAAACTTGCAGGGGCTGATCACCAACATTGGGGCTGTAGGCAGCAATGCATGTCATTTGTCACGTCCCAGTAGCGGGCTGATGATGCAACAACTGGTTGGAATGAGCCGCAAGTTCTGCAAGTTCCGCAAGTTAGACACATAGCTGGCTCCCAGTGGCACTGGTGGATAAAACGGCAAGGACGACGACTCAACAACCAAGGCTAGTCATCATGCTGAGCTGCATTAGTCAATATTTGAAGTCTTGCATATTGGGTATTACATGCTATCCCGTTCTCGGTCCTTTTGCGTAGCAATCTGCGTATGTTGTCCGCTTGATGTTGAGCGGGAGGTGCTCGAAGCTTCTGAATTCCTTTGACCAGTGACTTGAACAGCCTTTCATTATCTTTCCACTCCATCGTTGAGCTGCCCAGGCAAGAAGCTCCCGAGACGGCTCCATCCTCATGGAGACGACCATACCTGCTCATCTTCCGCTCCCTGAAATTCCCCATTGGCTCTCCTGGAGATGCCGTGTTTCTTGCAAAGAGCCCGCCGGTGACCTTCCGACATAATGACCCAGAGAGTCGACATCCATGCTAGTTGGACTTGAAGGAGAAAGAAGGCCGTTGAGCATCCCGATCATTATTCTTGAAATGATTCCACCTTGATGACGACTGTTCAAGGTCCCTGTCTGCTGAACGCAGGATTCGTCTCCATCGTATTCGAAATATGCCTCCTCAGCGCCGCCCACCGTCCAGCCGTCGCACTCGTCTCCTCCGCGGCCGCATCTCCCATGGCGACATTATCACCACCGTCAACCTTGGCCGCAGCAGGAGCAGCAACCGGCACCGGCGCAGCAGGCACATTCGCCAGCGCCGCCATACTCGCCCCAAACCTCGCCATCTCCCCCCTGACAACCTTCTCCTTCCTCTTCAGCGCGCCGGGCCTGCTCTTCAAACTCTTGTGCCGCACCTTGCCCTCGCGCAGTTGCTCGAGGCTATGCGCCGTCTCGCCGTCGTCCGCGAGGTCCGGCAGCGCGTCGGCGAGCGACTCCATCGTGGTCACGAGCTTCTTGGACGGGCGCCGGCGCTTGAGCGCCTTCTTGCTGCTGGCCTTGCTGATTTTGGAGACGAAGGCGGAGTGCTTCATCGTGCGCTTGTCTTTCTTGTTCGTGAGGAAGGCGTCGTCGACCTGGGCTTCGGCGCGGTGCGTTTTGTGAGGGGCGAGGGGGTGGATGTCGCCGCGGATTCGGGCCATGCGCTTTTCGCGGGCGGAGAGGGATGTTGGGGCGGTGGGAGCCTGGGAGGGTTAGCTTGATTGTGCGTTAGGAGAGTTGGATTGCGGCATACCATGATGGGTGTTTGCAGCTCGAAATTCGCGATTCGAAAGAGTGAAAATCCGGTCGGCGCAAAAGTTGAAATCGCTGCGTTGAAGTTGAAGAAGGCGCTGGTCAAAGTTCTGGGCTGCCCAAGCTTTCAAAAATTCGAGGTGGGGTCCGACAAAAGCGGGTCCATTGAAATCGTGGGGTCGGCGGTCGGGATTGGCCCCTCCGACTTTTGTATAAAATGCACAAATGCCCGCGCTTGTGCGCGACTCACCCCGCCGCAGCCGTCACGGCCCCCTCCAAGCAAGAAAATGGGCAAAGTCGAGGATCTGAGGCGGAAGGTCGCCGAAGCAGAGGCCGAACTTCGTAACTTGAAAGAAGAGCTTGCGAAGGCGGAGGAGGAGGCTCGCGATGAGCAGCAGCAGCAACCCTGGAAATGGCCACTCTTGGCGGAGGAGTATGAGAGATATGGGCGGCAGCTGATTATCCCAGCCGTGGGAGTCAAAGGTTAGAGTCGGATCGTGACATCGGTAAATGAACGACGCTAAAATGTTGCAGGCCAACTGCGGCTGAAAAAGTCCAAGGTTCTCCTCATCGGCGCCGGTGGACTGGGATGCCCCGCAGCAGCTTACATCGCCGGAGCAGGGGCCGGTACTATCGGCCTCGTTGACGGGGATGTTGTCGAGGTCTCCAACCTCCACCGGCAGGTTGCGCATTCAACAGAGCGAGTTGGCATGTTCAAGGTTGACAGCGCCATCACGTACCTCAAAGGGTACAAGAGCACCATCCCATCATTCGCTCGGCATCTAATGACTAACATCTCAGATTGAACCCAACCGTCACCTATCAAGCCCACAAAACACACCTTACGCCCCAGAACGCCGAAGAAATCGTCTCCCAATACGACATCGTCCTCGACTGTACAGATCACCCGACCTCCCGCTACCTCATCTCCGATATCTGCGTCCTCCTCCAGAAACCCCTCGTCTCCGCCTCAGCATTCCGAACCGACGGCCAGCTCATCATCCTCAACTCACCAGCAGCACCGCAGGGAAGCTTGGAAGGTGGGCCATGCTACAGATGTGTGTTCCCAAAGCCGCCGCCTCCCGACAGCGTGGTCAGCTGCGGCGAGGGCGGGATCCTGGGCCCAGTTGTGGGTGTGATGGGCGTACTGCAAGCCCTCGAGGCAATTAAGCTTGTCGCTGCGGGCGCTGTTGATCCCGAGGTCAAAGTCAAGGAGGCAGCTGCGCCGTCCCTCCTCATCTTCTCGGGCGCTGCGCCATCGGGACCCTTCAGATCTGTTCGTATGCGCGGGAGGAGGAAGGACTGCTTCGCTTGCTCGGCACAGTCGACAATGTCTCTAGAGACGCTGCGATCTGGTTCGTTGGATTATGTGTCCTTCTGTGGCGTTACTGCTCCCGTCAACATCTTGGGTCCCGAAGAGCGAATCACCGCGACCGAGTATGAGCGTCTGTCGCGGGGAGATTCTTCGAAGCATCTCCTCCTGGATGTCAGAGAGAAGGAAAACTTTGATATCTGCAGCATCGATGGCGCGATAAGCATACCAATCTCAACCTTCATGAAGAACACCCAAGCGACAAAAGACGGAACACCACCACAGCCCGAGTGGATACCAGCAGACTTCCCCGAGGACGCCCCCATCTACCTGGTCTGCAGAGTGGGCAACGACTCCCAGCTCACGGCAAAGCGCCTCAAGGACCTAGGCATAAACAGCAACGGCAGATTCATCGGCGATATCAAGGGTGGCATGAGGGCATGGAAGGCTGAAATCGACCCGACATTGCCATTCACATGAGCCAGCAAAGAAAGAAAAGTCAACGAGGTTTTAGTTTCAATGAAGTTGGATTTGTTCAGACAAGGGGGGGCTGCCGTCATCATACATACTTTTCCCACGCGATACCCCTATTGCTACAAAGAGAGGAGGGCGGCCTACGCCCAAGAGCCATGATGAATCCTGATTAACCTTAAGAGATGAATACAAAAGTTTGTGTGCTGTCAAGCCGCGATGTGCCGAGTTGATGGTGCTGGGGATTGTTGTTTACACGAAGGTGACGCGCTTGCGGTTGAAGGCACGCTGGTCCTTGAGCCATTGGCGGTAGCCTGCGACGCTGGAGATCTTCTCGCCGTAGAAATCAGGGACTTTGCAAATGTCAGTCAACGGCCAATCGATGAGCGAAGACGAGGGCAACATACCAGGGTTACCGACAGAGGAGACAGAGGGGTCGACACGGTTCTTCTTGATGCGGGCAAAGAACTCCTTCTCCTTCTACACGCAAAATTTCATCAGCATCCCGAACATCAGATCATTGGAGGCCGCCCCGCACGAGAGCAGAGAAAATACTCACCACCGTCATCTGGTTCTTCCACCTCTTGTTCAGCGTGTAAAACACCAGCGATCCCACGCTCGGCCCAATCAGCCACCCCAGCGCACCGAAGCTCATCGTCATAAGACCAAGCGTGATGAAGGGGTCCAGCGGCACCTGAGAGACCAGGGGGTCCGCGACGCCGGTAGCGAGCACGCCCGCCCCGCCGACGAAGGACGCACCGAACGTCACGACGCTGAAGCCGAGCTGCCACCTGCGGCGAGACTTGCGCAGCGCGAAGAAGGTGTTCCAGTCGAGCTTGTCGCCCTGCTGCGCCGCCGTGGGGAACGCGGACTTTTGCGACGCCGCGGGTGAGGTTGCGGAGGTTGAAGCGTTGCGCTGGGCGCAGGGCTGGCGGACGACGCGGGCGAGAATCGGTGAGGAGGCGGAAGCGAAGACGGCGCTGCTACGGGCGAGCGGCGACGAGGGAGCGAGACCGATCGGGCGGCCGGCGGGGGTGGGTGTCTTGGAGGTCGTCGAGTACGGGCATGCGATTGTGCGGGCGATGGAGGCGCGGGCGGCGCCCTGGCCGGCCAGGCGGAGAGCGAAAGTGCTCGTGGGGGTGAGCATCGTGAGCGTGTGCTTGCGTCTCTGTGTGTTTCGTGGTGATCCGAAGAATTGAATTGGGCGGAGTGGAGATTTTTTCCCCCGGTTGGTGTTTTCCTTTCGGAAGGAAAAGTGACGAAGCTGCTGGATGGATGGAGCTTGCGATGAGGTCAAGCTCGGTCCACAAAGATTTGACGCCCACTTCGAACGCCTCTCACAGCACCAGCCGCCCAGCCGCAGCTAATGCACGGACCGCTTTGCAGCACTTGCTTCCCCAGATCGAATGATCCTTGTGGCTGGCGCGTTGGCTCTCAAGGTATCGGCCACCCGGGATTACAAAGGGCCGGAATACTTTACATGCTATATAATACTTAAATGCATACTAGTACTGACTTAATCTTAGCTTTGTTCACTTAGAGGATGAGTATTTGATCTAAAAATAAAAAAAAGCCAAGAAAACTAGCTAAAGCCCGCTTTCAAGATTGAGGTTCTGAACATCGTGGTTCTAGCGTAGGCTGTTCTGACATCTTCTGCGATAATCTCGCTCTCTTTAAAAGAACACCTCAGTCTCTCAGGCCGGAACATACATTACGCGCCGTGACAGTAGTCTCAAGAAATCTCGCAATGACAAGAGCTGTTGTACGGCAGTTCGGCCCCCCGGCCGAAGCAGTCATGACCGAGTCTACTGACGACGACCACCAAGCCCTCAGTGCAGGCCAGGTACGAGTCCGGATGCTCCTCGCCAGCATCAACCCCTCGGATCTGGTGACAATCTCAGGCGCCTATCGATCCAGAACATCCCTGCCGTTCGTCCCAGGCTTCGAAGGGGTCGGCATCGTCGAGTCCATCGGGGACGACGTTTCCACCCTGCAGGTGGGACAACGCGTGCTACCCATAGGAAGTGCGGGCGCGTGGCAGGATGTCAAAGTCACAGAACAACGCTGGTGCTTTCCCGTGCCAGAGGATCTCAGCAACGAGCAAGCGGCGACGGCGTACATCAACCCGCTCACAGCGTGGCTGATGGTTGAAAAGTTCGCTCCCACCCGGGCCGGCGAGCTGGTCATCGTCAACGCCGCGACGTCTGCCATCGGGCGGATGATCATTCGCATGCTTAACCGCAAGGGTGTGCGGCCCATCGCCATCGTTCGACGAGCTGGCGCGGAAACGGAACTGGGCGGGCTTGACATCGAGGCCGTCGTGAACAGCTCTGCAGGGGACATAGAGAGTAGATTGCTGGAAGTGTCTGGCGGGCGTGGACTTACAGTAGCCTGGGACGCTGTGGGCGGTCTGGAGGGTGACAATCTGGCCCGCGCTCTGAGTCCTGGAGGAACGTTCGTCCACTACGGCCTGCTTTCTGGCGTGCCTTTGTCGTTTCAACTGTACAGCGAGCGCCCGGATGTGCGGGTTGTTTTATTTCATCTGCGAGATTGGGTTCACGCCGCCAGTCCAGTTGAAATACAACGCGCTCTCGATGAGGTGTTCGGGCTCATCCGCGATGGCACAGCAACTTCAACGGTGGCGCATGTGTTCCCCCTTGCAGATGTTCGCCATGCCTTAGCTACAGAGGCCAGGCCAATGCGGCAAGGGAAGGTATTACTTAGTATAAGTAGTTAGACTAAAAGTATAATACTTAATAATTAGCGAATTGTTTTTCAATAAGACGCCTTAAATAATTATAAGTAAAAGTAAATAAGTTATAAACTTTTAGTTTAATTTATTTATTTAAAGTTTAATAAATTACTTATTACTAGCTTTAAAAGAAACTCTTTATATAAAGTCTAAAATATTAGAAGCTTTATTATACCGTTAAAAAGTGTTAAAATAATTTTAGTGGCTGTCTGTGCTGAAAAAAAGACTAATTTAGATCTAAAGGCGTTAGATTTCCCCCCCTCTCCCACCTCACAAAGCACCCAGCCCTCAACACGAAAGTATGCGTCACTGCCGCAAATCGGCCTGAAAAATCATGTACGTAAATTCCTCGAATCCAGAGATCTCCCGGGTCGTCAAGACATTTTTCCTGATATCCGCAGCTGCCGGCGTTGACGAGTCGTTGCGATTTCCCTTTCCTCCAGCGTGATTCGGGGGTCGCGACAGACACGAGACGACACGAACTCCAAAACCGCGAACTCCTTCCGACGACCGGACGACGAAATCCTTCTCCCAAGCCTGCCACCAGGCCCGAAAGAACGAACTCGAAAAATCCCCTGCCGCATGGTCTTCCTCACGGGAAGGTGACAACCATGTCGCGACGGACCACCGTCTGGTTCGGCCGGCCCTCGCGCCAGCAGCCACCACCACCTCTCCGTCCTCCCACGTCGAGCTCGCCGTCGTCTTCAAAGACATCGCAACCTACCGCCCCTACACACCCGGCACCGGCCCGCCGCTGCGCCCGATAACCCTCGTCCCCGTGCGCGACAGCACAGCCTACATCCGCGACGAGTTCTTCGTGCCGCCGCCGCTCTCGCAGGACGGTAAGAAGCGCCTGCAGTACGTCGTCGGCTGGAGCGACCTGCCGGCCGCGCGGCTCGTAGTCGACGCGGAGCGCGTCGCCGATTATGTGTCGCCCGCAGCGTATGAGGACTGGTGCGCGGCGCGCGCGGCTGAGCGGGACGAGGAGGAGCGCCGCAGGGAGGAGGAGGAGAATGTGCGCGCCGTGGCGGAGGCGGAGGCGCGCGAGAGGGGGATGCTGGTGCTAAGGAATGGGGTCAAGGATACGCCGCGGGCAGAGGGTACTGGTGCGGTCACAGGAAAGAGGAAGCGCAGGACGAAGGCAGAGATGGCTGCTGCGAGGGCCGAGACACCGGTGGAGGGGGATGCGAAGAGGAAGCCTGGACGGCCGAAGAAGGATGCCCCGTCGCTTTCAACGCCGTCCAAGGCGCGGCTGGAGGAGTTTCATGAGCTGGAGACGGAGGTGGAGGGTGGTACGGAGACGCCGGATGACGAGGAGGCCATATTTCGGCAGCTTCATGGGGACGAGCCAGTTTCTGCGGCGGATTCTCTGGCGGAGGAAGAATACGATTCGAGGGAGGAGGGTGCTATGCCCGTGGGCTTGGAGCCGCCGATTAAGAAGCGGAGGAGGATATCACCTGGGCCCGCGCTTTCGAGGTTGTTACCGGGCATCGAGACGGATAGTGGCCGGAGTACGCCCTTCGACTCGTCACGAGGAGCCACGAGCTCACCAGCATTGCCGCCTCTACCTCCCACATCACAAGCAGCTCGACAACCACCGCAAACATTCCCTCCCGTACCACAAGCTTCAGCGACATACGAGTCCACACCTCCAGCAGGGCCGAAGAAGATCACACCCATTCAGCCTCCAATCCCACCCAAGCGCTCTCTGCTGTCAATGAGAGACCCGCCATCATCATCCTCACCACATCTCCAGCCAACATCCTCAAAAACCACAACCCCCACACCAAAACAATGGCAACCACCACCAAACATGAAGGAGACAGCAATCACACCCCCAATCAACGGCGTCGCCATAAAATCAAAACCACGAACAAACTCCCTCTCCGGCGCAGCAGTCTCGACCCCACGAACAACCGCCTCCGCCCCTCCAGCCCCAATAGCCATAACCCACGAACAGGCTTCACGCCCGCAGCCCAAAGCGCAACCCCCTGGAGCCTATCTAAAACCTCATCAATCCCACCACCCACGCAATCAATCGAACCCGCCGCCACCCCCAAACCAAAACTCCTCCCAAAACCCTCCCTCAAAATCCACAATCAACGTCCTCGACCCAGACCGCGACGAGCTCTCCGACGTCTACGAAGTCCTCCGCCTCGAAGGCCTCCAGATCCGCCACGTCCGCGGCAAACCCGTTCGCTACTTCGCCGTCCGCTGGAAAGGCAACTGGCCCCCCGACCAGAACCCCACCTGGGAGCCCGAGTCCAACATCCCGCGCTACATGACGAAAAAGTACCTCCTCAACAACCCGACGCCCGTCAAGGGCAAGAACGGCAACGGCACGCTCGACAAGTACCTAAGCCCCGGTTGGTCGCAACGCAAGTACTCCTCCGTCTCCGAGGCGTTCGAGGGCGGCGACCCGGAGGTGGCGGCGGCGCAGGAGGTGCAGGATGAAGAGGCGATGGAGGACGAGGAGGAAGAGGAAGCTGGGGGAGAGGGTGATGAGATGTTGCTTGTCACGGATGAGCCGCCGCGGAGAGTGCAGCCTACGCTTTCATGGTGATTTGGGCCGGGAATCGATGAAGCGAGAGATGATGTCCTGGGCCCCTCTTGGAGTTACGAGGACGGCGGCCACATGACAGTGTCCTTCGGGGAGTGACAGGAGGAAGCATGCTATTCTGCGATGGACCAAAGTCGAAGGTTTTCGGCGCTGCGGTAGTCTCATCGAGCCAGAAAGGCTTTTGTATTCTAGTATAGAGCGTCACAGCGGTCGCCATTCCGAACAATGAAAATATGCAATCGTAACAAGGGGGCCGGTTGCATTGATGCAGGAAAGCTTCTCGCTGCTGCACTGAGATTGATGATACTGCTGTTCGTGTTCTCTATCTACTAGTTTGTCTGATGAACCATGCTCCCGCTTCACCACCATCGTGTGGTATATTGCTGGCCCAAGACCAGAAATCACCTGAATATTACGCTGCTGTCTGCAGCAAAAGCAAGTCCTGCGATGTCCATACTAACCCCAATATTCGCCAGGCGACCTTCCAAATATGTGAACCAGGCCCTCCAACCGAACTCCTTACCAAAAGTGAGCCTGCACAACTGGTCTCTTTCCAATTGACTTGCTAGATGTCGCACCTTTGTCTCTCGCAATCTTAGCAGCAAGCTGGTTGAAGCCTGCCTTTGAAATGCCGTGGACTTGTCCTTCAGTATCGTCACTCATCATCGAGGGAGCAGGAGAGGAATAGCCAGAGGTGCTTCCACGGGTCTTGCCACGCCTGTGCGGGGGTAGATTCTGCGTGCGTTGTACAAAGTTGTTCATGTCGTCGCCGATGATTTCTCCGTCCAAAAGAGAGGGAATGGCCAGGCCCGAGCTGCTGCCAACGTTGTTGACAAAGACGCCCATCGGGACATGCTGAGAAGTGTCGTCGAGGGCCACGTATCCACGGGTGACTTCGGAAAGAGGAGGTTCGGCAGAGAAGAAGGAGGTAGTGGACGATGCCTGATGCTGAATCTCCCTGGGAGTTGGGGTGTTCAAAGCCTGGTCGGCGTCTCCGTCGAGACCTCCGTCGTCGACAACGATGCTCTGTCATCGCACTTGTTAGTCTTGTCATCTTCCAACTTTGTTACGCTGCGTTCTTTGCTTTTCAGGTAAAGGTTCACCTTGCGCATGTCAATGTCGCCAGTAGCGGCATAGAAAAGATCGGCAGTCGTCTGAGTCCATGGGTGGGGGCTGTGCTGATTGTGGTGCAGCCACTCCTTGCGCGACTCCTCAGGAGACATGACCCAAGTACCAAAGTATTTGGTTTGGACAGCGCCAGACTCGGGATCCTTCCTGTGTAGCACCATTCGGCGTTGGTCCTTGTCGAAGGCCATGTAGGGCGTAAAGCTGTCCCAGTTCACTGTCTTTTCCCAGACGATGTTCTTTCTAAGATCCTGCTCGTGAAAAGCCTCGGCATCATCTGGGTCAGCGGCTGCCATGACCTGCTCTGCAAGCAGTTCACTGTCAAGCTTTCTCTGCTCTTCAGTCATGAACAGCCGAGCATTCTTGGGATCCAGGATTGTCAAGTCAGACGTGGCGTTGATGGGCAGGAACGGAACCTGAAGGCTCTCAATAGGAGCATCGCATGGGTCGGGTCTGAAGCACACGCCAGTTCCCTCTCGTGCTCCCTCGAAGAACTTGGACCGAAGGATGTACTCGCGAATGTTGATGGCACTGCGAATGTCGGAGAAGGAGATCTCGAAGCTTCCATCATCGGAACAGGCGAAATGAGTGATTGTGTCGGCGAAGTTGTTCGACATCCCTGCGAACTCCAGAATAGTCTGCAGATGGATGACCGGAAAATCAGTGACAGACAGACAGCGAGTAGAGCCCTCATCCAGACGGGCCTGCAACGCATCGCCCAGGGGGAATGAGTCGGTGGGGGGCATCGTCAGGCGCGTTCTGACAGACGTCAGGCCCGCTCTGACAGATGTGGACTCGACGCAGAATCCGAATTCGCGGCATCGATTGAAGCGGTAGAACTCCATCGCGCTCTCGGGATCGGCGAACTCGATGCAAGCAAGGTTGTTACGAGCCTCACCTTTGCCCATCGTCACCGTATGAGCCTTCAGAATCTTACCACCTCGGACGTGTTCGAGAACCCGCTGGATGTGAACGCCGTCGGGAAGACCTGACATGATGACCCTACGAGACGCAACATCTGGGAGGCCATCCTCTGTCATTAGCTTCTGTCTGTTGTGTTGACGCACAAACCGAATCCCATAAGTAAACATACCGGGAGTGTGACCGGTGCTTCGAGCTCCCTGGTGATTGCGGATGGCCTGAGCTTTCTGGAACTCAGAGATCCAGAGCTGATCAGAGTCAGGGCTCCAATCAAGTCCGCTAATGTCCTTTGGAGGACTTGCGAGGTCGTCGAGGGGGCTTCTGGACTCGGCGGAGTGCGCCTGGGTGGTTGACTGAGGCGTCAGTAACTCTTCCTGCTGCGACTTGGGGGTGTAGGGTGTCTTATCCAAGCCAGAGATCATAGGCAAGGTCTGGGGGCTTTGGGTATCTGCGGGGTCGTCATCGAGAAGATCTTTGGAAGCATGGGGCTGGGGAGTTGAGGGGGCTCTGATGGAGGAGACAGTGAAAGGGGTTCCGATCTCGCTCTGAGACTCGTTCAGCTGACTTCCAGAGGCACTCATGTCAGCAGCACCGTCGAAAGAGATCAGGAGTTCCGCATTGACGTCCTTTTCGGATTGGCGCTCTTGCTTACCGCCATGCGGAAACAGATCAATTGTGGCGAAGTCGGGAATGTCCTTGGGATTCTTGGCAAGATGGTCGGCAGCAAAGAGCTGGATCTCCTTGATGCGTTGCGTTTTGTCGAGAACCTGGCGTTGCAGGGTGTGAACCATGTTTTCGAGAGGCCTGACGCTCTGCTGAGATCCGTCCAACTTCTTCTTGTACTCTTCCAGTTTGATTGTGGCTCTCGTCGACAGGCCTTCTTCGGAACCAAGTCTCGCTTCAGCCCTCGGCAAGCTGCGTTCTCGAACCCACATGGAGCTCTGCATTTTTCTCGTCGACTTCAACGGCCTTCTTCTCGGAACCAAGTCTGCGCTTCAGCTCCTCGGCAAGCTGCTCTCTCAGTTCTCGAAGGCTCTCGTCATCCTTCCGCGCCTTGAGCTTCAGCTTCTCGTTGACGGTGTCAAGATCGTCGTTCTCACGCTTCAGAGTCTCGTGACCGTGCTCGAGCTCCTTGACGCGACTGGCGAGAGACCGGATCTGGTCATCTTGGGAGTCAAGACTTTGGCGAGCATCAGTGTAGGAGGAGTTGCTGGACGAGGGCGGAACACGCTCTAGCCTAGGAATGTGTTAGCCGTGACATTTAGACCAAATGAATTGGGTGGCAAATGCTGATTGTGGATCACTTACTCTAGAGGCACGAAAGGCTGGGCGCTGGGATCAGGAGACCTGGTCGCCTGAGGATAGTTGTCCAAGGACGGATTCTGCTTGTCTCCTGGGAAGGGTGCATCAGGCTGATGAGGCAGTGGTTGGTTGTCCTTGGAGGGGCTGCTGTCGGCAGTGCCAGATGGACTGGTTGCGTAGTCACCATCGGAAAGATCGATGAGGTCAGCCGGACCAGATCTCGAGGAAGGCGCAGAGGGGGTGTGATTGGCAAAGTTGTCGCCAGCCTCGCTGGCATCGTCATCGTTGAAGCCGTCGTCAGTTGAGGCGTAAATGACATGATCATCGCCGCTCTCGGCTAGGGTCAGGCTCATTTCGAAGGAGCTGCCCGCCATGATGTGGGGTGACTTGGGAGGTCAAAAAAGTTGAATGTCGTGTTGTGGGTGCGAATTGCGAGTCGTAGTGATGCGAGGTTGCTTTTTGAAAAACTGCCGAGAAACCAAAGTTAGCTGACGAATATCGTAAATTTGAGGAAGAGAGTGGGAAGAAAAAAACTGCCGATGGCCATGGACAAGGCTTGCCTTCTGTTAATGAGACAAATGGAGTGGAGAGTGTCCGACCACGTTATGTACCAAGCCCTAGACCGTCGAGTTGACGGTTGTGATGGATGGAGGTCAAGTCTTTTGGTGGTTTGAGGTAGATAAGAGAGAGAAGAAATTGGCGCGAAGCAGGAAAAAGAAGGAAAGGTGTCCGAGACTGCCACAGGTAGGCACGCGAGATGGCTCCTTCTCAGCGATAATTAGAGAGCGCACCACGCTAGAAGGAAAGAACGTTTCAGGGCAGGAGAGTCCGCAAAACGGCGAGGTAGGAATTGGCAGTGGTGGTTGACTTTCTCTGATGGAAAGAAAGGAAGACGGGGAAATGGTGAACTGGGCAACGGCCACCTAAGCAAATCGCGACGGGAGGTGTGAAATGAAAACGGGAAAGACCTACCTTCAATATGACCACCTTGGGATGGTAATTCAAGTACGATCCAGAGCTCTTTCTGTAGCTGAGAACGATGCTTTGGTGTTTCTGGTAGGTTGCCTCTTGTGACGTTTTTTGGTGAGGTCTTCGCGTTGAACAGACAGGTCCAAGTCGAAGAAGAAACGGAAAACGTGGCCGGATGGCAGGAAGAGCCGACGTCGACTCGGGGCGCTTGATGATGTTTCGACCGCTTTCAGGTTGCGTATGGGAAAGACTGTCGATGTTTTCGGGAACGAAGGGCGGTCGCGGTACAAATATTGTTGCGATAGGTTGAAAGAAAGAACGATTGCTGGTCAGGTTGAGACTTGAGGGCGACTTGGAAGATCTACCTCGTGACCAAAGTGAGGTAGAGAGCAGTAGCTATCCGAAGTCAGCCTGAAGTCAGCCTTCGGGAGAGGAAGGGAAGAGGGTAAGGGAGGAATCAGTTGAAGTTTCCCTGAGGAATGTTTGAGGTGTTGAGTAGGAAGAGAGAGCCAAAGGAGAGAAGGAGAGGTCTCTGTCCCCCATATCAGCTGAAGAAGATCTGGGAAAGGCTTCCCCGAGTGAGAAATTAAGATCAAGGTGAATGTGAAATAAAATCTCTGAATGAAGCGGAAGCTTGCCTCATATCAAGATTGGAAAGGTAAGAGATATCTGTCGAGGCTTGGGGGAGGTGAATTCTGGAAACTCGACAGTATCCGCATGCTAAGACCAAAGTGATATCACAGACGGCTACAGCCACTGGCCTTTGGGCTTCAGATAGGAATTCCAATGCTCTGGCCCGACTGGCACAAGGAAAGGATCCCACACAACTGGGAGGTCAGTCACTCGGTAGGCAGGTGGTATAAAGGCAGATCATATGCTATTGAGTGATGGTGAACTCTTGACTTGTGATGTAGTGAAGACCAGCCTGGAGCCCTGGGCAGTGTGAGATCCCAATAGAGAGTACCGTTCAGTTGATAACTTTGCATCCTTGGAGGTATTGCAGCAAGTCTGGGTAGTAAAGCAGGGCATGAAGGAGTCTTGCAGTACTTGCATGAAGGATTCTTGGAAGTCCCAATTATGCAAGTGTTGCTGGTGAAAGAGATTCAACTGCAGCTGCATACTTAGAGTCTCAGTACATACCTATGCAGAGAAATTGTTGTTAGGTCAAAGAATGAAAGGCTTCTCTCGGGAGAACCTCTCTCTACCCCCTTTATGATCTTCCTTTCGGATATGCGCCCAACCGATTCATCCTGGCGACGGCCTGATCTTCAACTATGCATGTCAATGGAAACACGACAAAAGTTCTGCCCATCCAAAATTGGACTGCATCAGTCAATCCTCTGCTGTCTCATACTCCGCTCCTTTGAAGACAAGGGTGAGCACCAGGGCCTTCTGGAACCTTGTCTCAGTGGTGGAATCGCTACGATGCTGCCATCTAATTTTTGCGTTTCAGCGAACTCTCACAGATTTCCTCGTCTATTAAGATGAATTCAGTGTGAATGCTGTCGATAAGGACATATCGCGCAGGTAAGTCATAGTCTCCCGACATTTCCTGGGGGGGGTAGCGTAGTGGCCCCTGGGTGTGATATCGCACGCCTTCGAAAACGTTACTCGACGGGGAGTCCAGTCCCATATGCAGGCCCATGACAGATTCATACGGCTTGATTTTACGGCTTTCGTTAGGGTCGATCAATATTCAGCAAAGACACTCTTCATCCATGTAGGCTGTGGTGGGTGCCGAACTGCTCGTCTCGAGGGACAGCTACACCTGACTTGCTTGGACGAACGCTATGCTTTCAATGGTAACATCGGTTGCGTGTCCCCACCTCCCTCACGATTCGCATTGGCCAGCGGGTTTCGAATCCATGTGTTTCCCCTGACAGAGCGAGGGCCACGAAGATGGACCTTCACCAGGCATCACTCAGAAGACACAGGAGGAATGGCAGCTACCATCAAAGTAATTGATAATGGCATGATCCTAGCCCTAGAATGAAGCCACCTCCATACCCCGTGGGGTTTCCCCGCGTCGGAATAATTGGTAAGAACGATCAAGTCTTTGATCCATAGGTGATGTAGGCAGCACATCTGTCTGGCAGGGCAGTTATTTCAACATCAACATAAGTAGGCGAGGAAGCGAGGTGGGATGCCGATATTTCAAACCACATATATAATGTCTGATCTCGACTAAACTTTCATTTTTAAGCACAGATAAACATTCTTCCATGTTTGCCTACTGCCGCCAACTTTATCTCAGTCTTGATTCAGGAATAGCGCCAACATGGACCAACGACACAAATGGATGGTCACCGCGAGATTCGAGAAGCGCGCCCTTCTCATAGCAGTCAACTGTCTCGCGGGCATGTCGATCTTCTTCTTTCGTACGTTTTCATCTGACACACATCATCACGAGGATAACTCAATGGGCAAAGACTAACCCGCGACTGCAAAGGGTATGATCAAGGAATGATGGGCGGCGTCAACAACGCAAAGCACTACATCGACCTCATGCGATTCGGCTACGTCGACGACGATGGCGTTCCCGTGGTCACCGACACTCTTCTTCAGGGTGGTATCATGTCAGTCTTCTACCTCGGCACCCTCGTCGGCTGCATGGTAGGCGGTTCCATTGGTGACCGCTTCGGAAGAATCAAAACCATCGCCATCGGTGCGCTGTGGGGCATCTTTGGAGCTTCCCTTCAGTGCTCGTCCATGAACGCGAACTGGATGATCGGCTCTCGGCTCGTCAACGGAATTGGCACTGACATCTTGAACGGCATCGTACCGGTGTGGGCATCCGAGCTGGCGGATTATACCTCCAGAGGCTCCTTCATCGCCATGGAGTTCACCCTCAACATCTTTGGTGTGGTGGTTGCGTACTGGCTGGGATATGGTGTCAGCTTCATCGACAATGGAGAGTCTGCCTTTCGATGGCGCTTCCCCATCGCATTCCAGATCATTCCGTTGCTGTTTCTACTCTTTGGGTGCTTCCTCTTTCCCGAGTCTCCTCGTTGGCTCTGCAAGGTTGACAGACACGACGAGGCTTTGTACATCTTGCAAAGACTTCGCGGTACTGGTAATGGGATCGCTGAAGCCGAGTTGTCTGACATCCAAGACGTTCTTCGAATTGAGGATTCATCCGAAGGAACCGGCTATCACCACATGCTTTTCGGTCTCAAGTCAGGCAAGCTCCATACCGGGAGAAGAGTGCAGCTGGTCATTTGGCTTCAGATCATCCAGTGCTGGACTGGTATTGCAGGAATCACCATGTACGGCCCGAGTAGGCAATTCCCCTAGCACCCATGACACCAGCTGCATCAATGTACTAACGATCCTTGACAACAGCCATCTTCCACATCGCCGGATTCGGACCGCAGAAAGCCCTTTGGGTTTCCGGCCTGAATAACATCTTCTACATGTTCGCCACGCTCATCTGCGTCTTCACCATCGACAAAATCGGTCGTCGCTGGACACTATACTGGGGATCGACTGCGCAGGCAGTATCCATGTTCCTCGTTGGTGGTCTTTCTCGAGGAGGTCTCAACGCTAGAGCCAGCGGAAACTTGGATGCTGCAAGCAGCTGGGGAGCAGCAGCAGCATCAATGGTCTTCCTCTACACAAGTATTTTCGGTGCGACATGGCTGACAGTGCCATGGCTGTACCCAAGTGAGATCTTCCCGCTGCAGGTTCGCGCAAAGGGCAACGCCTGGGGTGTTGTTGGCTGGAGCATCGGAAATGGGTACGCTCTCCCACTTCTTTTTCTTGACTTCTGCTAATGATCATCCCCAGAACCCTCACATTGGTCCTTCCATACATCGTCGGTGCGATCAACGAGAACGCTATGTACATCTTTGCGGCTGTCAACGTGATCAGCATTCCAATTGGTGAGAACCCTTCCCGCGATTCATGCCTCTAATTTTGTACTAACGCATCACCGTAGTCTGGGCTCTGTACCCTGAGTCAAACCAGCGAACACTTGAGGAGATGGACTTCCTATTTGCAGCGGATACACCTTGGACTTGGGATGCGGAGAAGAAATTCAAGGAACTAAAGGAGGAACACAGAGTGGCGAGTGCTGTACGTGCGGCTGCGGACGGCGATATGGAATCTAAGTTGGATGACTCCTGCGCTCATGTGGAGAAGCGTTCGGGATAGATATCATGAAAGCAAGGACTGCTTGAACGTGCTAAGTTTTGTACTACGACGTAATACAGTAGTTGAATCATTGCAGTCTTCCCTTTGAATTCTTTAATCAGAAAATTGGTCTGTCTGCCTTGGGTATAACATTATCACTTTGGTGAGATTATTCTATCTATTGCGTGGCAAAGTCACCCCATCGCCTTTATGTGTGTTAGCCCGCGATTGCGACTCGTCTGCCATGAGCTAGGACGTCCGCCAGCAGGCCTGCGACTTCAACATGCGGCAAAAGATAGTCACAACCATGGCAAGTGAACTCACTTAAATGGGCAAGGATGAAACCAAGGTCAGTTCTGCGAAAGTAATAGCTAGAATACTTAGCTACATACCCTGGACGACAGATGTCGCGACTGAGAATCAGTTTTCCCTCGACACGAGGGTGCGGGGTCGGCCCGTCCAGGGTGCAATAGGAGGATCGGCACGAATTACCATACGCTTGACGTCGGAGAGGACATGATCTCCCTTGCATCAATCGAATATTTAAAGGATGTAGCCCTCGAATGAATGATAAGTGCTGGCGAAGTCTTCAATGTCCCAGTCCACAGTCTCGCGCGTTCAATTGAACAGAAGCAGTTCACCTTGTCGCAAGTCCAATCAGCCGACGAAGTTGCAGCAGTCTAGCATCGCAATAACTCTTTGAAAGTCACAGAAGCTATCAGAATCGGTGTCGAAATGACAGTCCGCGGGCCGTATGGACGGTTCGAGTTTAGGCCTCATGTCATTGATCCAGTAAACGTTACACGCTACGAGCGGCTACGCTCAGCTTTGTGTGTTTTCCACCATCAGAACTCGGGCCTGGAATCAAACCTCTTCAATCTCAAGGATTCAGGTGACTCGAGTAATAATGTTTGAAACAGACCACTTCCCAACGGAAGATCTCTACACGCTACCATATGGAAGAACATGCCGATCCGGCATTCCACGCCCGCCACAACGTCTATTTCCTCCAATGGGATCATACAATCAAGGCGCTCGTCTCGTTGCTGTACCTGAGTAACGCCGGATTATGGGGGCTCATTAGTGAAGTGAAAGAGAGCGTTCCTTAGCCACAGCTGTAGTTATGTCCTGTAATGAATCAGACTCACAAGTTGCAACAAGCTTAAATCACATCACTGACTTTATGTGCCAATTCCACTTTTTAGACTCCCAACTATTGCACGGGGAATCTCGAATATAGTGCCCAGCCATTGACAGCCCCAGATGGTAAGCCACAGAGAGTCTCGCGGAATGCGACTGACACGGTTCAAATGGGGCCACTGGTATTTCTCGACGTTATTTAACCAAAAGGAAGGACGGCGTCCCGGATGGTGAACTTTCTCTCCGCCGTCGCTCTTTCGTCATCAAACTAATTCTAGATCATTTATTTCCCATTTTCTGTATATAACCCATAGACACGCCTATCATGAAGTTCTTCAGCGTTGTTTGCACCCTTTCACTCTTGGCTCCCACCGTCTACGGAGCCTGGTGCACATCCTATGGCATTTCAACACGGTTTGGATGCGTGAGTGAATTATACACGCGCTTCTCTGCTTGCACTAACAACTGTCCAGGAAAGCGGAAGACACCAATTCTGTGTAAGTCCTGGTCAGCCTAGACAGATTGACTATGCGGACATGGGGAGCTCATGTGAAGACAGTGCGATGTGCCAGGCGCTCCTGTAAGCGACTACAACATTTACCGTGGTGACTGTACTCGTCCCGCCGGAAACGAGCGCAACTGTGGTGACGGCGGTGTAAGTGACATCCCCTCCAACTTTTGAACAACTTCCTGACTTTACTAGTACGTTTCCTGCGTAAGATTCCTGTTTACGTCGAATTCTGATTTTCTTGGCATACTAATGAATCCAGTGTCGCTGAGTGGCTCCGACGAAAGCACAGCAGTGGAGTGAAGCTATTCGTAGAGCTTAAGAGCCTTGTTATTCACACCATTTTTTACTTCGATCCGGTGCGACTGAATCACATTCGATGTAAACAGCCGCATACAATGTCATCTTACTCATCTTTCCCATTGTTTGCCAACATGAATAAGGTGTGTGGCTGGAAATCGCAGCCAGGGCAGAATCAGGCTGTGTAACTGAAGACTTGCCTTTCACCCTGGAAAATAAATCGGGGCACAACCCAGGCTTCACCTATCTCGATCAGTCAGAAGTGCAGATAAGACGCCTGCGCCAAGTGCTCCACGTGTTGTGACCGCAACCAATGATTCTACCGCTGCGTGTGCTGCGCCGCAGTTCATCGAGACAACGATTGGTCCCCAGCCGTCTGCATTGGCCCATGCATATTGTCAGACTCGTGGTACCAGCTTGCCTTCGATTTTCTCCTCACTGGAAATCTTCTCATATTCATCACCCAGGCCAGTCCTTCGTTTTTCCTTCCATGGTGGCCGATTACGGTGCACCCGCATCGACATCGACCCCCATCCGCATCATACGTTGGCTCGTGCCGAGTCGCACCCACCATGTCGGGCGTCGAGGCCATCAGCATGGCCTGCAACGTTATGACGGTCATTAGCTTCAGCTTGGAGACTATCAAACTGTACCGCAGCATACACGAAGCCGGCAGCTCAGATCCCGAGCTCGCCAAGAATGTCGAGCACATTCGAAAGACCTCCGCCAAAGTGGAACGGCTGCTACATAAGCAACAACAGTACAATGGATACCGCTGTCAATGTCCAAGTCCTCGAGCAATGCGTTGCCTCTGGCAACCTGAGTCGCGAAATCTATAACAAGCTTGATTCAGAAGAGCGCGGCTTCATCGCAAATTACGAACAACGGCCACAGGCTATTGAAGACCTCATCAAACAGCTTCATGGTCACATCACGGAAGAACACATCACCACTCGTAGTCACGCCACCGAAGAACACATCGCAACTCGCGAAACCTTCGCGAAAACGATTGGCGTGATGGACACCAACAATCGTCAGGAGCAGGCCCGTGAAAAATTGCTCAAGAGCTTGAACTACCCCCAAATGAATGAGAGGAAAAACACCATACCGGCAAAGCACTACGGCACATTTGAATGGGTATACGAAGGACTGAACTCTGCCACGTCCTCAACTTCTGAATCCGATTCTCACACTGATAGCGAATCCGGGACTACGAGCTACGCAAATGGTCCTAGAGGCTGGTTGAGACACGACCAAGCCGCCAAAGCCAAGTGGAACCAGGCAAACGCGCATCTGCTTGGATGGCTCCAGGGGAAAGGACTGGGCCCATTCTGGGTCAGCGGAAAGCCTGGCTCAGGGAAAAGCACATTGGTCAAATTCATCATGAGCGACGAGCGGACAATTGATGCTCTGAGATATTGGCATCCACAGCCGAAGATAATAGCTCACTTCCTCTGGAAACCTGGACCGCTGCTTCAACACAACTTCAAAGGCCTACTATGCTCCGTCCTCCACCAAGTATTGAGTATAGATGCCGATATCTGTGCCTATCTTCTGCATAAAACGCCTGGCCTGGGGCAGAAAAATGACGAGACTGACTGGGACATCGAGGAGTTGAAAAAGCATCTGTTCGAGACTTTTCGTTTCAGCGACCACTCCTTCCTCATCCTCTTGGACGGGCTAGACGAGCTTGCCAAGCCACACCGAGGAATGGATGAGTTTTTTGCCTTCCTTGACAATTTAACCCACGAAAGGCAGATCAAACTCTGCATCTCCAGTCGTCCCGAAGCGGCATTTCAAAATAGGTTCTCTTCGTGTAATCTCCTACGAATGCAGGACGTGAACTACAAAGACATTCTTGATTACACTCTCGACTTTCTCGACAACTTGGGCTTGGGGCCTAATCATCCGATGAAACAATCTATCACATCTGAGATCATGGGCAAGGTAGATGGAGTCTTCATCTGGGCTCACCTGGCGCTTCAAAACGTCAAGAATGGGGTTCAAGAGTTCGACGAAGAATGGGACGACATATATCATCGTATTCTGGAGCTACCGGCCGGTCTTATGGATCTTTACAAGGAGATGTGGTCTAGGACAGGCCAGAAGAGAGACAAATACGTCAAGACGGCAGCTCTATACTTCCAGATCATGCGCTGGGTTCCTGGACACATCAATAACATTGCCTGTCTGGCAGTAGCTTCGGACGACACCATCCTGGAAAGCTTCATCGAGCGAGATGAATTGCCTTCGTCCATGAGGTTGGTTAAGGCATGCCAACACACGCATAAGACGTTTTTCTCGATTTGTGCCGGACTGTTGGAGGCGGATACCTCCTTCTCGGGGTTATTCCCAGAGAAAAACGGACTGAGCCTGCTTCAACAAAACGACATCCACAGTCTACATCGCGCGTTGGAAAAATGGGACTCCGAAGCGGCCACTGTCAGATTTACGCACAGAACTGCAATGGACTTCCTAGACAGCCACGAAGGAGTAGAGCTGTTCGGAAAACATATGGACAGCTACGAAAACATAATCTCGAGAGCCATTAACGCCTTGATCATCCTCGGATGCACGTCTTACAATCACGTATCTTCGCAGCGGGGAATCCCAAGAATTCTCGGCGCGCTTTCGGATGTTTGGGATCGCTCACAGTTTTCAGGTCAAGCTCATGACCTTTTCTATCGCTCTTATCGGCATTCTCACATGATTGATGACTTCTCAACACCGCCTCCATCTTTTACCAGCCATGGCTTTTTCCTATTTGCCGCTTCATATCGTGGACTCTACGAATATGTTGCGCGAGTCCTACAGGCTGATAAAGACAACTTCTTTACAATAACAGCTGCCGCTGTCGCAGGGGCGTCCGCGAAACTGTACCCGTTTTTGAACATGGAGCATGACTCTCAAAGACATCGGTTGATCACAATGTGTTTAGAGAACTATACCCGACCAGAAGAAGTCATGTTGAAGCAACCGGATGTAGACGATTTTAGTCGACTTTTGATCGCATGGCGCTGTTTCCTGCTGCATGAGTTGGCAAAACAACTCAACAGCCGATCTGGAGCCCGAATGAGGTCGACGAACGACATGTCGATAATAGAGTCTTTCATTTCTGTTGGCGTTTTGAACCGCCAACTATCGTCAACATACCTCATTGAGGTGGAATGGACACGCGGCGTGGTTTTGCTGACCCAAAGTGGCACCGGCCGCACTGCGACAGAGACAAGTCGCAAAGAAACGGCAATGGTGATGGAAGTCAATGACTATCTGATTCTACAAGTGCTGTGTAGGCGAATACCGACGACACACCATTTTATACCCCTAGCCGCTGAGCATGCTTTTTTCGGCCAGTTTTGGCACAAGATGCGGGGGCGGAGGGGCAAGCCAAAGACACGTTCACTTGCACATTGAAGAACAATGTGGATGAAGACGAGTTTCTGCATTTGGCGCTCCGAGGATTGACAACGCCTTGTGCAGGTGAGGATTTTGAGGACGAGTACTTGGATTTTGTGCATGTAGGGGCACACAGGGACTTTTTCGAGGCCTTGGAAGATATCGGATACCCTCTGCCATCTGCCAACCAACAATATGCCTGCTGGCACAGGGATAGCCAATTTTTCTAGTTGACTTCAACTTCGAGAAGTGCGTAATGAGGACTGTATCCTATCGGCCATAGATAGACTTCCATATGTCCGAAATCTATGCAATTTTCTTTCTTTCAGCAATGCAAGTATGTGTGCATCCGCATTTGATGGGATATCAATGCTGCTTAGTCTTCAGGCAGCCAGGTTATTTCAATTAGGACACGGGCAAAAAAGTGCTCGCGCTATCGAGACGGGAGCCGATTTCGCCTGAGAGCGGTATTTGCCTAGGAGTTTCCGCAGATGTAGCCTTTTGAGCGAAAAGGATGTAGGGCCCCTTGACACACGGTCAAGCAACGCCGGCTTCCACTACGGTAGGAAGACTGAGGAGCCCTTACGGCAGGAGATAGGCAGGCGGGTACGAAAGTCAATTGGCATTTGCGTGACACAGAGACGGAGAACTGAAAAAAGAAACACGGCGAGAAGCACCGTGAAGGTTTGCTGCCGAGGGTGGCCTGTCTGATGCGACTTCCAGACCGATGCCCGGATACAGCAAAAGAATTCGGCAGTGGCAGCTCACCAAGAAAAAGAACCAGGAAGGAGGGGCATGAAACCGCGTCTGTGCAGGTTGTCAGGCGCTAGAATGCGGCGGGACGGGTTGGTGACGTCATGCCAGCACCGGGATAGGAGCTGTTGTGGTTCTAGCCTCTTTATTTTTCTCGGCCGGGAGATGGAAATGTGCCGTAGTCTGCTTCTGGTATCACAACAAATCAGACCAGTCAAGAGATGAATTGGACCGGAATCTGCGCCGAGGAAGCACAGCGTCGAGCCAATTCATGCATTGACTGATATTTAGTTCTTGCGGATACCAGGAACAAGCTATGCGTTGCTCAGAACTGAAGAATTGACTGTCGACAACAAGGTGACTGAAGGGAGCAGGGGCAGTATGCTTCGCTTCAAACTGTTGAGAGTCGCAACGCAAGAAAAAACATGGATATCTGCGACGATTGGCATTGGCCTGGCCGGGCCTGGCCTCGCTGCTGAATCTCCGCCCCCGGCATGTCGCTTTCCTACCCCAGTTGCGGCCCATGTTGCACGATATGGAACACGGTGCACGGATGGCCACTGACAATGCTGACATTGGGAGGAGTGGTTATCATCGCGATCCATGGCAGCGACAAAGTGGGAATTCGCGGTCTGGAATCATGGAGATCGCGATGGCAGGTCTCCCGAGCTCCACGCGGTTCTGGGCGCTAACTCAAACCCCGCTAGGGCGCTCCACCGCTCTGTGCTGTCCCCGCCGAAGCTATCCGTTCCGGGGAGGTTTGGCAGCTCCAAATCTCAGACCATGTATCTTTCCCATGTTTTTGTATGGGGGAGGACATGCCCCGCCATCTTTCGTGTTCAGACTGCCTTGGACCTGGGTTCTTTCCTGTTGGTGCCGTCACCGTCGCTCCTGCTTCCCGCCTAGAAGCAAAGCAAGCTGCAGCAGCTAGAGTTGGCAAGGTTACTGCAGGCATGGAAGGTCCAGCGCAGCCATGGATGTACCTCGAGATGGGTTGAGCGCTGCTTCCACGAAAGAAAGAACAAAGACGCCGCCATGAGCCTAGCAGCAAGTACTTGCCCGTCTGCCAACCCCTCGCTCGAAAAAGTTCCTTGGCCGGAGCAGTTCCCGCGGACCAGTCCTTCCCCTTCTTCGGTTTGCTGCTGCTGTGCGACAGCTTCCGGCCGGTGAGCTGAGCTCGTCCTTCGCCAATTCCAGGTCCTGAGCTGCCACTGACACCCCGCCATGCCTTTTTCGAAGAGCTACCCGACCTTACCTACGCTACCAAGCTGACCATTTGCTCTGTCCGTCACTATCGTCTACCTCAGCATCGTGTTTACTTTTCTTTCCTCTGTCACACTCTCACCGCAATCCTTCTCTTTTCCTCAATCCTCTCGTTTTCTCCAAGCAGCAGATACCCTCCTGAGGCTTTGGCCCATCTGAGCTGTTGACGTCCGTCGCCAATTCATCCCCTGTCGCCTGCAACCCGGATCGGCGTGTTTTTCCTCGAGCGGATTCGCCCCCCGTGCAGTGCATGATTCGAGTCATTGCGCTGCCTGCGACCCAGTCTACCTACGCCGATCTGTCCGCGGGGCACGAAGCTGCCTCCTACAACTTCTGAGGGATGGTGCCAAAGACCATGATGTCCAACGAAGTCTACCTCCTGCCGCTGAACGACGATGGCTCTCCCGACGTCGCCGGCGAGTATGTTTACCTCGCTCCCAAGACGAACGACCCCGTAACCATCCGCTTCGCAATTGAGGGCACCTCCTCCATCTGTCGCCATGGCAGTCTGTGGGTCAACATTCCAGAGCAGGGCGCCGACTTCCACAGAGACCAGTTCCGCGAGTTCAAGTAAGCTTCACCACCAATTGCTCCTCAATTGACCGCAGCATTGAAGCTCATGCGCGACCCAGACTCGTGCCCGACTTCAATCGCACAATCGAAATCTCCATTCCCATCTTCCAGGCCGGCGCCTACGCCTTCTACACCACCTACGCAGAGCTGCCAGACCTCGCCGAGGAGCTGGACTCGAGCCCTCGGACCGAAACCACCAACAAAAAGACCCCGCTCTACTACATCGATGTCGCCCCGCGCCTCAGCCTCGACGGCAGGCCTCTGCCGCTGCCTGCCCTCTCAATCTTCTCCGTCATCAGCAAGTTCATGGGCAAGTACCCAGGCGACTGGGAGAAGCACCTGCGCGGCATCAGCGACCGTGGATACAACATGATCCACTTCACCCCGCTGCAGGTCCGCGGTGCCTCCAACTCCCCCTACAGCTTGTACGACCAATTGGGCTGGGACCCAGACTGTTTCCCCGACGGCGAGAAGGATGTCCAGGGCCTGGTTGAGAGCTTGGAGAAGCAGTACTCCATGCTCAGCTTGACCGACATTGTCCTGAACCATACGGCGCACAACAGCGCCTGGCTGCAGGACCACCCTTCGGCTGGCTACAACCTCGTGACGGCGCCTTGGCTGGAGTCTGCCTGGCTCTTGGACACGAAGCTGCTGGAGCTGAGCGACAACCTCGAGAAGCTGGGTCTTCCCACCGAGGTCAAGACCGACGATGATCTGCTGAAGATCATGGAAGCCATCAAGAAGCATGTCATTTCCGAGATTAAGTTGTGGGAGTACTACGCAATTGATGTCGAGCGCGATGTTGACGCGTCTCTCGAAGCTTGGGTTGCTGGTCAGACCACCTTCCCCGACCAAGCTGCGGGCGCGGACGTTACTGGACTCAAGGATGCGCCCTTGAAGGAGCAAGCCGAGTTCCTCATCAAGAACGGCCTCCAAGGCCGTGATCGCATGGGAGAGCGTTTCAGAAGAAAGATTGACCCTAGTGTCGCTTCCGGACTTTTGTCTGCCATCTTTGGACGGTACGAGGGTGAAGAGGGTAGCGGCCCAAGGAAAGCTGCGGCAAAGTCCAAGCTTGTCTCTGTGTTGGACGAAGTCAACCTGCCCTTCTACAAGGAGTTCGATTCTGAGATCAGTGAGATCCTGCAGCAGCTTTTCAACCGCATCAAGTACTGTCGCATGGATGAACACGGTCCGCGTATGGGTGTCATCAACAAGGAGAACCCTCTCATCGAGACATACTTCACTCGCTTGCCCAAGAACGATACCACCGCCAAGAACAAGCCCGAGGAGAATGTCCTTGTCAACAACGGTTGGGTGTGGGGAGGCAATGCCCTCGTAGACAACGCCGGCCCTGATTCTCGCGTGTACCTCCGTCGTGAGGTTATCGTCTGGGGCGACTGCGTCAAGCTTCGCTACGGCAAGGGCCCATCCGACAGTCCCTTCCTGTGGGAGTACATGACCAAGTACGCCCGTATGTTAGCCAAGTACTTCGCCGGTTTCCGCATCGACAACTGTCATTCCACGCCCATCCATGTGGCTGAGCACATCCTCGATGAGGCTCGTCGGGTGAGACCCGACTTGTATGTCGTGGCCGAGCTTTTCAGTGGTTCCGAGGAGATGGACTACGTCTTTGTGAAGAGGCTAGGCTTGAGCGCCCTAATTCGTGAGGCCATGCAGGCGTGGAGCACCGGTGAGTTGAGTCGCTTGGTGCACAGACACGGCGGTCGACCCATTGGCAGCTTCGAGGTTGATGAAGTGTCTCGTCCCGACGGAAAGTCTCCGATGAGCCCGATGAGCCCCTCCCAAGAGGGTAGCGATATGCTCAACGGGGCTCCCTCCTCGAGAGAGATCATCAGAAAGATCAAGCCGGTGCCAGTCCAGGCTCTGTTCATGGACTGCACTCACGACAACGAGACCCCTGCCCAGAAGCGCGACGCTCGTGATACCCTCCCCAACGCTGCCCTTGTCAACATGTGCGCGAGCGCAACTGGCAGTGTCATGGGATACGACGAGATCTACCCCAAGCTTGTTGACCTGGTCAACGAGACCAGACTTTACACCTCCGAGTCGTCTTCCAAGCCCGTCAAGGTCGGTGGCGGTAGAAACGGCATCGGCGGCATCAAGAAGCTTCTCAACCAGATCCATACCCTCATGGGCAAGGACGGGTACGATGAGACTCACATTCACCACGAGGACCAGTACATCACCGTTCACAGAGTTCACCCGGATTCGAGGAAGGGTTACTTCCTGATCGCTCACACCGCATTCCCCGGATACGGCAACGGCAACGGTGCGTTCAACGCCGTCCACCTCGGCGGAACCAGAGCCCGCCATTTGGGAAGCTGGATGCTGGAGGTTGATGCCAGTGATGAAGCCAAGAAAGAGGTCTTGGATGACAAGAAGCTCCTTCGCGGCCTCCCCAGCCGCGTCGTCGATGTCCCCGGTATCCGCATGGAGGTCAAGGGCGACGAGACCATCATCGCTGTCCGGGACAAGTTTCCCCCTGGCAGTATCGCCCTGTTTGAGACATGGATCCCGACTGCCGAGCACTCCGCAGGTCTCGACACCTATGTGACCTCCGGCGCGAAGGCTGCTGTGGAGGACCTGAACCTCGTCGACCTCAACTTCCTTCTTTACAGGTGTGAGGCTGAAGAGCGTGACGGTAGCGGAGGCAAGGACGGCTGCTACGACATCCCTGGCCACGGAAAGCTTGTTTATGCCGGTCTTCAGGGCTGGTGGAGCATCCTCAAGAACATCATCAAGGATAACAACCTTGCCCACCCTCTTTGTCAGAATCTGCGTGATGGTCAGTGGGCCCTGGACTTCACCATTGGCCGTCTGGAGCGTGCCAGTCAGACCCCAGAGTTCGAACGCCTCGGCAAGCCTGCTGCCTGGCTCAAGGATCGCTTTGACGCCATTCGTAAGATTCCCAGTTTCCTGCTTCCGAGATACTTCGGCCTGGTCATGCGAACTCTCTATATGGCTGGCTGGGAGCGCGGTCTGGAGCAGATGAACGACAACGTCCGCCAAGGACAGTGGTTCCTCCAGAGCCTCGCCATGGTCAGTGTGCAGCAGACGGGCCTGGTCAGGTCAGGATCGCTGTGGCCCAAGAAGTTGGTCCCGTCGCTGGCTGCTGGCTTGCCCCATTTTGCCGTTGAGTGGGCGAGATGCTGGGGCCGTGATGTCTTCATCTCTCTGCGCGGTCTTTACCTCGGCACTGGTCGTTTTGACGAGGCAAAGGAGCACATTTTCGCATTCGCCAGTGTTTTGAAGCACGGTATGATTCCCAACCTGCTTAGCAGTGGTGCTCTGCCGAGATACAACTCTCGCGACTCCATCTGGTTCTTCCTCCAGTGCATCCAGGACTACACCAAGTTCGCTCCCAACGGCCTGGACTTGCTGGAGGAGAAGGTCAAGAGACGTTTCCTGCCATACGACGACACCTGGTTTGATGTCGATGACTCGCGCGCTTACTCGAAAGAGAGCACGATTGAAGACATCATCCAGGAAGCCCTTCAGAGACACGCTTCTGGCATGTCATTCCGCGAAGCCAACGCTGGACCTTCCATTGACTCCCAGATGAGCGATGAGGGTTTTAACATCGCCATCAATGTTGACTGGAACACCGGTATCGTCTTTGGCGGCAACCAGCACAACTGTGGTACATGGATGGACAAGATGGGCGAGAGCCCTCGTGCCGGCTCCAAGGGTGTTCCCGGCACCCCTCGTGATGGTGCTGCCGTTGAGATCACCGGTCTCCTCTACAGCACACTCAAGTGGGTCGCTGCGCTCAACACTGAGGGCAAGTTCCAATACTCTTCCGTCAAGAAGAGCGACGACTCTTCAATCTCATTCAAGGACTGGGCGGATCTCATCCGTGCCAACTTCGAGAGATGCTACTACGTCCCTGTCTCCCCCGACGATGACTCCAAGTACGACGTCAACACTAAGATCGTCAACCGACGTGGTATCTACAAGGACCTGTACAAGTCCGGCAAGGAGTACGAGGACTACCAGCTCCGAGCCAACTTCCCAATCGCCATGTGCGCTGCTCCCGAGCTCTTTGAACCGGCGCACGCCCTTCACGCACTTTGCGTCGCTGACCAGGTCCTCCGCGGCCCTACCGGAATGGCCACGCTTGATCCCGCCGACCTGAACTACAGGCCTTACTACCGCAACAGCGAGGATAGCGATGACTTCGCCACTAGCAAGGGACGGAACTACCACCAGGGTCCGGAATGGCTTTGGCCGACTGGTTTCTTCCTTCGTGCCCTGCTCAAGTTCGACTTGGAGAGGAGAAGCTCCGATGCAGACCGTATTGAAGCGTTCCAGCAAGTCACTCGAAGACTCATGGGATGCAAGCAGATGATCAAGGACAGCCCCTGGGCTGGGTTGACTGAGCTGACACAAAAGAATGGAGAGGACTGCCCCGACTCCGTAAGTTTTCCCGCTGTGTCTGCGATGAAACTCGATGCTAACGATACACAGAGTCCCACACAGGCTTGGTCGGCTGGTTGCCTGATTGATCTGTACATGGATGCTGCCGAGGAGCAAAGCGACAAGGCCAAGATTGCCTTGCCGACAAGGTCCAAGTAGGGAACCTCGGCCTCGACGGTGGACGTGTCTCTTGCTGTCAGAGAGTTGTGGGACAGTGGTGAAGCCGGCTAGCAGCCGCTTGGGTGCAGGTGCTCATGATGGTGCAACTGAGATGATGGAGAAAAGTGATTGGTTTCCTGCGAGCATTGGCGAACACGACATGGGCAATTGGTATATAGATAGAATGCATTAATACCTACAGGTTTTTCTACTCTCAATGTAGTGATCATGATGTCCCTTGATGAACTTGTGGTGGTATTGATATGTTCTCTAACTGATGAAGTCATGTGGTCATGAGAGGACACTTGCGCTGAAACTGCATATACAGCTTCTGAAGACGCATCACCGACCTGGATTATGTCTCAGGCCGGGTGAAAGGCTGGGTGATGTTTAGACGGGCGCTCATCGCAGCCCACTTGAGTAGGGAATCCGTTATAAAATATGCCCTCGCCTTCAGATATCTTGTGTGCAAGTGGACAAGCCAATCGAAGATTCAAAAATTCTCTTTACCAGCTTTCATTCCCAAGACTACTGCAACGTTTTCCCGAATCATCATACTCATATACCAGGAGATGCGTAGGCGGCACTGGCAAGAACCGCGGATGAGAGGGGTTGGCTTTGTTGGCTGCAACGTATGTTGCTGGGAATAGTTGAGGAAAGGCGATGAAGAGCAGAGAGGGCTTGTTGTGTGCTAGGCTTAAGTCTGGGCTGGGGTTCGTGCTGGCTTAGGGTGTGATGGGCAGTGGGTGGTGGTGGATGACTATTGAGAGAACCCGACTTCCTCGGCTATTCGCTCGCCATGAAGGCGAAGAAGATTCCTGCGCTGTGAAAGAGGGAATGGTGTGCCCGAGGGCTTGGGATATGTACTTGGAGAAACACGGTGTTGCCGTGCGTGGTGGAGCTGTGGGCTGGGTTACTATTTAATCGCCAATGGGGGCCGTATAGACAGCAGGAAAGACCGCAATTCGTTGCCTCTGAGGACGATTCCTTGTCATGCTACGCATTTGTCAGATGCTCGACCCTCTGTGACCCAGCAATTTCTCTCATTTGAGACTTTAGATGTGCATGCTTGGGAGCGACCGGAGGTGGTGTATGATAATACGCATGGGATGATCCGGAAGGACAGCGCCGCAAGAAGGTGGGGGACGTGGTCGTCTGACGGGTTGAGCTGCTGTGATGGATGATTGTGAGTGGAAGATGTGGTACTGAGATGGAAGGATGAATCTTTGAGTCATGAGACAGACGACGGCTATGACTTGCGTCTTGGGGAACACTTTTAGCACGGCATACTGCTTTATAGTGAGAGAGTGAGTGTTTGAATTCTGACAGGTGGTCTTTGGGATGGGAAGGCAGAGCACTGGGAGCGAAGCTGGGTAGTTCTTGGGGCTTCTTAGGAAGGATACTGGTAATTAGTATGAGTATATAGGCGCGGCCCATAGAGGAAACAAGGTCTTCGCAGAGCCAATACATCCTTGATGTTCCGTTGGTAGTCTAACGAGATAAAGCCATTGGACAGCTTCGGTTTCGTTCCATCCCAGGCCAGCGTAAGCACGAGGACATAGTACTTCACGCATATGATATTTGAAAGGTGTTTTGCTCTCTGGTGTTATGATGGATACTCAGGCAAAGATGAATAAAGGCAAGGGGCAACGTGGGATTAATAAGTCACCGAGCTATTTTATTCGGTGAGGAGTGCGTGGGCAGCTTTTGGACTGAGGGGCTTGTTGACGCGTACTATTCTGGACATCTTCCGATTCTTGTTGTCCTGGCTTCTGAAGTTGGAGCAGTTGAGGAGGTAGCTTAAATAGAAAATGGGAATGTGATTTTGGGAAGGAATGTGATGTTATCGTTGAACATCATTGTCTCGGCCGTTGGGTAGGACTACTATTTAAGTGCTAGATGAGGGATTAGTTTACAAGCCAGCTAAATCCGCGAACGGATGGAAATTTGTAACAGGTTGCGCTACCATTTACGTCTGAACCGCATTTACTTATGATTGTGTCAACTATGATTGGTTTTCTAGACATAGCACCTCTGCTGTATAAGTTTATGTAGACTGAATGCGCGACAAATATGTTTAGCATGACAGAGGAGACAAACACCACCTTCCGAAGTTATAGATCTAGGTTGATGGAGGTTATTTATTTATATCTTTACTAGAACAGCTCTCATACCAACAGCAATTATACCATCAGTTGTTTTTATAGCTCACGTTGAGCGGCACAAGCATGGCTCAGAAACGCATTTGATGAACTGTCGATCCATTAACAAGGGTCATCTTTATATGTTTTACGGAAGAGCCGGGAAGCTGCATAGGAAACCGGGCCTTCAAACGATCTTCCAAGCGCACACGTTAGTACAAATACCCCGTTCAGGCCCTCGATGGAGTCCGACCGGCAATCCCCCATGAGGTCGGATCGTTGTTTGAATCCAAGAAACTGACTGGTGACTCTTGGACGGATGACTGAGACATTAATGAGGGGACCTGTGACCCTGTGAATGTGCAAAAAAAGGATAAGTGCGTTTGCTTTTGGCTGATACGAATTGGGATACACTATGAGAGATGGTGCCGAGGAAGAGAGTTGAGGTCTGGTGTAATTTACTTTTTCACCGTTCAAAAGAGGCGGGATTTCTGAAAGGTGGCAGCAGCGCTGATCGACACCTAGCTATTATCGTTTAATACTGGAAATGATGCCGCACATTTTGTCTGTTGAATGGTGATATTATCCGCTGCGACTGGAATATATAGAAAGTTTGAGGTGGCGCACTTGTTAGGTGTAATGAATCGCCTTTTGGTCGACGTAGGTAGATATTTAAGCGTGCTGGTGAAGCTAGAAGCTGAGTTTGGAAGCAGGCAAATCTGTGTCTGACAAATTCCTCTCACAGCGATGTGCTAAACAGTCTTTGAGAGTTTATATTTGTACACCCCGCCTTGTAGGGGTTGCATAAAGGCTGCCTATGTGATAGCTAAGAGATGCGAGGGATAGCAAGTTGGGATACACAGTGGGCGATGGGTATGAAGGACGTCAAGGTTTGCGAGGCGTAATGGAGAGTTTGATGGTCTGAAATTGGGATGATGACTGTGTTGCTTTGGACTTAGTTGGTAGGATTATGGGATCACGACTCAAACACAAACTTGGAACTGCGTCCTTAGAGAATTGGAGCAAGTTGTGGGGGCATCCGTTCTATTTTATTAGAAAGCGATCTAGTACTGCTGCGAATATCAGAAGCGAGGACAGCTAGGAGCAAGAGACAACCATTGTCTGTGGGGGTCCGTAATCCAGCGTAGCGAGTAAAAAGCATAGCATTTAGAACTTCATGACTATTCAAATATCAATGGGCAGACGAGAGTTCTGACTTTGCGGACAATCTCTTCCAATTGATCCTTCGAAGCAGGTTTCTAGTGGTCAGATCTTGTGCTGAAAGGGCAATCAAGATTTATAATGTGCAGCTGAGGTCCTTCTTCTTGTCTGAGATGCAAATGGCAGCAGATGCTGGTCATCTAAGCGAGCAATGGGTCTATGAGGATGTATATACTGACGGGAGAAGAGGCTAGCGGCGATAGATGGAATTCGCTTGGCGCTTGAATTGTTAGCTGAGGTGAGATGCTCTGTTGAGAATGTTGAAGGTGTCTTCCTCTTCTCACTTGGAACATAACGCATCCGAGGAACGTTCTGACTGTAGTCATGATTGTGTTGGTTTATCCGTGCTAGGACAGGCGTGGAGGGGAACATGTAAGGATTAAGGTACTTATCATTGGTGCGTGCAGATGCTATTATGTTGAATCTGTGGCCTTCGTAGAGCTTTCGGGAGACGGAGGAGCATTTAAGTGCCTGGATACTGTTGGATTTTCGTGCTTGACAATCATCGGCTTCCCACATTTGATGGGCCGTCAAGGTCATCCAGACTTGATGTGACATGCAGTTCCTCGAAGCGGCTGTGACTGAGGGGAGTTCCCTATGGACATTTGATTGTCTTTACGGCTTCAAGCAGGTCAACATATAATTGAATAGATTTGGGAAGATGGAAGAGATGGGTGACGAGGGATTGAGCACAAGTAGGCTTAAATCTGGATGGTTCAGTGTACTTTCTAGACAGTCTCCTCTCTTGCACTTATTCTCTGCTCATTTCGCAAGGAACCCATCAAACCTGCCATGCTTCATCTGATGAGCTCTTTATTTGGCATTGATCACGCTCTGTATCTTCTCCTGGACGGTACGAAAAGTTTGAGGGCTTCGCAATCGAGCTTTGGCTTAGGTGATAGCAAGCCGAGGGCGTCTCAACTGCCCGGTATCATTGCAGAGCTTCGAACTATTTAAGTATCTGAGATTGAGCGAACATTTTGCTTTTGAACTCAAACGCCGACCAGCAGTTGAATCGTTGACGTGGATGGCTTGCATTACTTCGGATCAGGAGGGGGCTGCGGGTTGGATGGTCTGCGCGTACCTTACTCCACGAGGTTCAAAGATGAATTCTTTCTCAATAACAGGCGTTCCAGGGCTCATAAAAGCAATGTATAATCTTTGGATAATAGGGATGATGGATGGTGGAAGGACGAGATGATTCGTGGCGGAGGGGAAATTTGATGGGAATGGGATTCTAGTAAGGCCAGGGAGCAGTGTTCATCGCACCTAGCTGCAAAAGCCTTTAACAGTAGCATCGAAGAAATTCACATCTGAACCAAAATGCAGTGATTCTCATGATGACACAGTAATTAATACCACGTGCAGCTTCCATGCTTCTCTGCTTCTCATCGTATTTTCTCGTTGTATGAACCACACTTTAGCATAGCGACATGTGTCAGATGCGAATGTAAGAGGGGTCTCATAAAGAGACACCGCGCTTTCATGCTACCGAAAAACCGGGCAAATGTTGCTGTATCCATGACTCTGGGGATTGAGTGATGAAAACAGCAGCTCCTTGAACCTTCGTACAAGCAACGATTGGATCCTAGTGAGGCCATGCAATACACATACATGTAGCCGCAAGTTGCCTTTTTCTGTCTTTGCGCTGCGGCTCTCACTTAACATACTAGTATGTATACTACAAAGATGACAGAGGTAAAGTACAACGCTTGAGGCTTAGACCTCAGGCGGAGGTGGAGTGTTAGAGGTTTGACGCAGAGAGCTTGAGATGGTGAGAAAGGAAGCGTCATTTTACGAAGCAGACAAATTGACATCCTCGTTTGGAGTTTTCGAGTCATTGCATGAAGTCTCTCTGTAGTATATTCTTCCCATGTATACTTATAGCAAATCCGTCATTCATTTGATGTTCACCTGAGCTTGGCTCGACCGATCCATTGACGTCCACTTGCACTGGGCGTTCGCAATGCAATGAAGTGTCGGCAGAGAAGCGACAATATTTAATAATCAAACTCAGCGGTATGAGAGGAAGCCGGCAACAAATTTTGACTGCGTCCGGTCCTTCGAATGCGTTGCTAGGTGTGGTGCGAAGGGATTTGAAGTATTCTCTGCTACCTTGGGCTGACGTGGGCGGATGAGGTGTGGGGGGTTGCACATACCTTTGCATGTGTCGGGCTTCTTTACTTAGATTTGTTCCATACGAATAAACTCCCGACAATGAGTGCAAGGAAAGGCGCCGGGGGACAAGTTGCCAGGTGATGAATTTGGCAGGAGGATTGCATCTCTGCTTTCAGTCCCAGGTGACCAGCAAATCGTAGGTAAAAGATCTGTCCCTGCAAACTGGGTTTAGATCGCATTTGCAGCTGTATGAACGGGTCAGAATCCCTGTGATAGTCAGCTTGATTGTGTGCAAAATACTTGGCTTTTCCTCGGATATTGAGTCTCAACCCCCCGGCCGAGCATGGATCGTCTGTCAATGGGGCGCAGGCCACAGCCAGAGTTGACTGAAGGTATTCAAGGCCTGGCGACATTTCTTTGGAGTATACATGTGCTCAAAACACACGCAAGGCAAAGTACCCATGAGTCTCCAGTTCAGATCAACTGAAACAGGTGTTTTCGGCGTTGATAAAGTACACTTATTGATGTGGTGTTCGAGGTCCACATTTCTTACTGGCCTGCCAGCCTTTGAAAGAAAGATCCTGCCTGATGTGGAAACATGTCTTTCTATGATTCAAGCCAAGAGCTGCTTACTATGTATGACTGATCGCAAGCAGCGGTAACGTCAGACACGTGGGGACTGAAATACGCGACATTCGGACTTTGATTCGATAACAAAAGATCAACCCTTTCACGGGTCTATTAGGAACATAATGGTATACCAACATAATGGTATACACCTCAATCCGCAGCAGGCGACGATGTTGAAATCCTACGATCTACACGGCGAAAGCGGACTGAATGGTGGAGTGAGAAATTAGCATGATTAACACTGTATGAGTAGCAAAGAGCGAAGGAGGTACTACGTACGGCCTGACATTGGAGTTACTTGTCTGGATGAGCAGGAGGGAAGTCAATTGGCTTGAGAATTGACCGCCGAGCCTTCCGGAAGACTTCAATTCAATGATTTCACGGCTGTGACTTGGCCAAGGCCTTCTGTACACATCGACTTACGGCTGCCTGAGGGATCTCACAGCCTCCATCGAGGCTTCGCAATCAATTCAGATTCAGCATTGACAGACGTGTGGGACGATGCAAACGGACACAACATTCATCTCGTAGCTCATCTTCGGGCGACTCGCGAGGCATTTGCCATGATTTGAAGCCACTGCCAAAAGGGCAAAGATACCTCCCACTGCTGACATTTGAGGGCGTTGCAGGTGGATATCCGACTGCTCTCGTGGGCCTGTTGGGTTGAAGGCGATGACATCTGCAAGTTCGCCTTGCGGCACCAGACTCTGAGTGACGCTGATTACTGACTGGAAAAAGGGATATCAAAAACGTATAAATACTTCACCTTTCGGACCTTTACCTAGGCCTGGATTATCCAGAGCATCAGTCTCAAGATTTCCATTCACATCACACCTTGCGCAACAAAACTCAATCTCATCTATTCAAATTTCAACACTTCAACATGCAAATTTCAAAGATCAACATTGTTGCTCTCAGCCTCTTGCTGCCCCTTGCTGCTGCTGCGCCGACTGAGGAACCGCAGGGGACAGTCGAAGATCTTGAGATCATCGAAGCTCGTGCTGCTAAGACTCTGAAGGTCTGCATGGAACGCGACCTCGGGGGGCCATGCAAGACCTGGTCCATTCCGGACAACACCTGCTGTAAGTCCTTCTCATCATGCATAGCCCCAGTCTGCGGCCAATTATGAAACTTCATCGCACTCTTGTGAACTTTGAACGGCTTCTTCAAAGCCCTCCTCCCTACTGAAGTAATGACGAGTTTCTCTAACTCCATTCACAGACCACATCGGTCCGGAATACAACGACAAGGTCTCCTCTTTCGAGGTCAAGGGCGGAATGTCTTGTAGCTTCTACACAGACACCAGCTGCAGGGGGCGCATTTACAGCTCTTCTGGAAGAGTCACCTGGCTGAGCAGCGACTGGAACGATAAGTTCAGCAGCTTCAGATGCAACGCCTAAAGGGCTTGGCAGGGGGGGAGTGTGCTTGATGACGACGACGGTTTCCACATACTTTCACTAAACTAGGGGCCATAAGCGCCTCTCGAATTACCAGAACTGCTAGCACAGAGTCGCTCGCTCAACATGAATACTATCATTAGGATCCTCAACTTCATCGCAGACTCCCACTCCAGTAATTGTCTACGTTTCCAATGCGTGAGTGATTAAGAGGACTGCATCACCTTACTGGCGATAAATTGGTACATAGACTGCAAGCAACTGAATACCTGCGAATTACATTGAGCGTTGAGGCTCCTCAAATCCTACCGGAATTCCATGGCTCTCCTTAACCTTCAGGGCAGTCTTCATCCCTAAATAGCCAACCTCACTCAGTATACAGTGACTTTGCTCTTCGTCCAGCTAGGTGTCAATTTGCATGCCTGGCTTGATTACTAGCAACTAGTCCTACACCGCCCAACTTGAAACCTCAACACGATTAGTCAGTTGCCTTGCCTTTATTACATCACAGACCTGTACAAAATAGCGGCCCGTTATTCGACCAGATTGCATAGATCTAGCTTGCGAAGTAAAAAGCTTGAGGAACTGAAGACCAGCGGAGGAGAGCAGCGGACGACGTGGCTGGCTGGCATTTGACAAGAAAAAAAAATGTGCGCGCAATGGCGGACGGGAATTGAGCCCGACGTGGGGGTCGAACCCACAACCTTGAGATTAAGAGTCTCACGCTCTACCGATTGAGCTAGCCGGGCAGATCAGGTGATCTGCCTTGTTGTTGGAAGAGCTGCTGGTAGTGGGGCTCTTGAAGCCTAGCCAGACCTACTGCAGTGCCTCCGCGCCCTTAGCGGCAAACAAAGTTTTCGTTTCAACCTCGAGCCAGGCGGTCTGTCAGTAGCGGAAGCTTTTGAGTTTGCATTTTAGCTTCTTTTTCCAGTTTTATCCTTTGACACACTAAATTCTTTGACCTCTGCACCAAATGCTATCCTGCTCGGTGTTGATCGACTCCACCGACGGACCCTTCATGCCCTTAGAACAGCAGCGTGAAAGCTTCTTTAAGCATGCTTCAGATCCAAAGTCATTCTCAATTCACGCCTCAATTCGTGTAGTATATAAGGTCAATGAGACAAGGCTTTGCTCTTTTTCTTCTTTTTTTTTTCTTTCCTTTTTTTGACTGCCAGCTTGCGGACTCCG
Source organism: Colletotrichum camelliae (assembly GCA_018853505.1). Lineage (NCBI taxonomy): Eukaryota > Fungi > Ascomycota > Sordariomycetes > Glomerellales > Glomerellaceae > Colletotrichum > Colletotrichum camelliae. The sequence goes on from JAELVL010000001.1 coordinate 1,648,972, forward strand.
CTGCTGGCTTACACGTTGCAACTCGTTCGAATAACGCTCGTGGCCTCAAAATATTCTTACGCTTGTGCCGAACTCTTGCAGGTGTTTCCTCTATATCCAGAGGCATGTTATGATCATCAATAATTCACGCACAGCGCTGCTGCTGCCTAGCTCATTCAGCTCTTTCCCCACTGACGATGATCATCCTTCCTTCGACAAGGGGTCTGTCTTTAGACTAGCCACGTTTGAAAGACTTGGAGTCGCAGCAAGCGCAAAACTGCGAGATACTTTCCTTGCCTAAGACGGAAACACATAGCTCCACAACCTTCCCTGTGTTTTGTTCCTCATCCTACTAGACAGACATCGCATTTATTTGTACCCAGCTCTTGCACTTGCTCTTTCTCCAGTCCGCCAAATTTTCGTCCTTTCAGAATCGCATACCCTGCATCCGAAGCTCATTTCAATCATTCAATCGCTCTGCAATATGTCTAAGCTCTGCAAGAGGTGCCAAGTCGTCCAGTTCAATGATGCGGATCTTAACGGAACTGTCGAGACCTCACCGTCTGGCGAGTTCTACTTCGCTCCCCATCTTGAAGGCGAGGACCTGCATCACTGTATTTTCCTCGATTACGACCTCAAAGACGTGCTTCCAGAATTGCCAGCTCTGTCTCAATCCGCTGAGAATGGCTGCTCGCTGTGCTTTCTAATAAAAGCCGAGATCACCAGACTTCTCACAGCGTTCGCTGAGTCGGAGCGTAAATACTCAGACTTTTTGATTCATAAGCTATGCTACGTCATGGGACCGCACACCCTCGGCGAGCCACCTTTCAGGGCACATCTTCAAGCCTTGTGTGTTTATTTCAAGCTTCTGAATGAAGCCAGTGGTGAAGAAGATTTGTCTTGGCAGCTCCAACTTGCTGTCCAGGCCGACCCTAATGGTAATGATGCCTGGTCCCGAATGAAGAGCTTGGCTGACCCAAAATTCAAGATCCATGCGCTCAATGGCTTTCTATACCACGTTAGCCGGTTCAGGAAGATATCTCATCAGAAGTGGGCATGCGACGTTTGAACGAGCTCATGGAAATAGCTTTACAACTTCCTCTTGCTCCAGTCACCAAAGACCGACGCCTCCCGACCCGACTTATCGACGTTGGCTTCCGAGGTCCAGGCAAGGAACACGATGAGCCCCGGCTTGTCATTACGGCCGACTACCCGCCATTTCAGGATGCAGGTGAAGACCGACGTTATATTGCGCTCAGCTACTGCTGGGGTCCCTCTGAGAAAGCCGCACGCCAACTGACGACGAAAACTTCAACGCTCCAAGACCGGCTCCGTCAGATACCTTTCTCGACGTTTCCAAAAACACATCAAGATGCTCTTCAGATATGTACTCTTCTGAGCATACGATATATCTGGATAGATTCTCTTTGTATCGTCCAGGACGACCAGAGTGATTGGGAACGCGAGGCCGACCAAATGGGGGTTGTCTATGCTAGGGCGTACTTGACGATTTGCGCCGGTCAAGGTAACTCATGCCTCGATGGCTTCCTCACGCGCGCATGCCCTTCAAATTCTGCTGAGATCCACTTCACCTCGTCCCTCAAGCCGTCTGTTTCCGGCTGTTTTTCCCTTTTTGCCCCCTCAAGAGAATATCCGGAGGTTTTACCCCACAGGCTTGGCAAGGAATTTGATCCTTTCGATCTCGGCCTCACGATGTATGATCCTTACGCCTACGACCAGAACTGCAGCTGGAGCGAACGTGGTTGGACGTTCCAAGAAGCTATTTTGAGTCCAAGAACACTGTTCTTCGGAAAAGGTATGGTTCATGTGTGTTCAGGAGATGACCTGATCTACTCAGAAGATGCAATCTACGACATCACACCAAAAGAAGTTCAGGATAAGTCAAACAGGTTCTTGAGAAACATGCAGCAAGAGTCTCTGGGAAACTCTGGGGATGACGTGTGGTATCGATGGCGAGGACTGATCTCGTCATATTCATGCAGATCTCTCACTTACCGGAGCGACATCTTTCCAGCGCTCTCCGCGCTAGCAAAGATTTGGACAGAGAGGGCCAAAGGGGATTACCTGGCCGGCATTTTCAGCTCTGATCTAAATAATGGACTGTTATGGTCAATCGAGAGAGAGCAGTCAGCGTCTGAGTACCTGAGCACCTTCACGGAGGAGGCATACACAGCACCGTCATGGAGCTGGGCGTCTCAGCCACGAGGCATAATATGGGTTTCCCACGCGAAGACAACTTACAAGCCAGAGTTCCAGCTTCTTGATAGTCATGTTACTCTGGATGGCTTGAACCCCTACGGCAGGGTGAAGGATGGGTTCCTTTTGCTGTCAACTAAGATTTGTGCCATACCGTCGACGAGGATGCGCCACAACCCACTGTGGTGAGGTTTTATATTCCCGTATGAACTCTTAGCAGACGATGGAACCGTCCTAGCGCATGTACGTCTCGACTGGGTGCCTGACTCTGTACCGTCGCACGAAGTCTCTGAAAGGGGAGAACTTTGTGAAGATGGCCATATCGATCAGTTGTACATGGTTTTGCTATCGAGTAAGTTCACCGATGCCGATTGGAAGGATGAAATTCACCGTGACGACACCTCTTATCAGGATCTTCTTCTGGGTCTTTTTGTACTTCCTACTGGGGTCCCTGGAGAGTATCGCAGAGCTGGAGTATTTTTCACGGTGGTAAATGGACCTTGTGGGAGGGAGTTCTGGGATCGATGCAGCACAGAAGAAGTCAGACTTGTGTGATTAAGCACTAAAATTCACTCGACTCAGTTCTATTGGAACTTTATCTGGAGACATCATTGTACCCTTGAAAACTCAATCTTTTTTGCGGTTCCCGAATCCTCATTGCTGGGATAAAGATTTCCGATGGTCTGTCTCTACATTCTGGAAGTCTACACGACGAGTTGACCATGTTTTATCACTTTCGGCATCGAAAAGACGATTTCACACCCGTATCTTGACAAACGCGGGCATCTTCGTTTGAGAAACACCATAAGACTACCTCAGCTCGCATTCATAATGACGGTGAACTTGCCATAAACTGCTTACTTATGGCAATGTGCTCTTCCTTCCTGCCATCCTTTCTGGACGGGACGTATTGGAAGTTTCCACCCATTCCCATGTCAATGTGCCAGTTATTGGTGAATGAAGAAAGGTATGAGCACGTCAATTGACTCTTCAGTAGTATGTATGGATACTGGACAACTCCCAAGGACACCAAACAGACCCTATCTGCACGTAAATAATCTTCAGGCAATATGGTTTCTATAAAGTTTGTCCCAAGTTGCTTCAACGAGCTCGTGCCAGTTTTCAGGAACGGCATGGGAAGACCGCAGGCCGAACATGATTGGATTTGGTGTGTTCTAAATATTTCCAATGGTCACGTCTCATTATATACAACGGACCTCTTGCCTTTGAAGGTTGAAATTTGCGTGATCTCATAGACGCTGTCCTGACGCATCGCTAGCTTCCTCTCCAGTCTGGTGAAATTGAGAAGGACCACTGGCTGACTTAGTTATAACATTTAAGGCAGCCCGATAGATGGGAGGAGACCTCAGAAACGCCAATGTGATTCTTGGTCGATCAATTGTCTTGCCTGGGCGATGATACTGGCGGGCACGGGCTAAACGAAGATGTTGACTCAATGTCTATTGAAAGAAGTCATCCTACGGCCAACCCGTCAACAACTTCGACATGTTTCGGACTTCTGAGTATTGTCAGAATGATAAAATGCCCTCGCCGATGAAGGACGAAGAAAACCGAAACCAGTCTTTCTCTTTATGAAGTTGAAACTTTGTTACTTCGCAGACCGCCAATGGTACCGGTATGCAAACACGATCATCAAAATGACGAAGCTGCAACCTTTCACAATGCTGTCGACAATATGTGTTTTCTGCTGATTTACGTCTTTTAAGCAGGCGGACGTCATCAAGTCCCACCCCATCGTGTCCCCAGGTAAGAACACTTGCCTTCAGTCTTATAAAAGGTCCCGAATTAGGAGATCAACATTTATTCTGAGCCAAGACAATGAAATGATTTGTTCGACTTTCCGTTGTTGAACCAAAGGAGTCTAAACGCAGCTTGTGGTGCGATGTGTAACCAAAGCAGGCCGCCTGTGGTTCTTTTGCTGAAGGCGGCACTCAACCCTACAGCCTCAATACTGACCGGTGAATAAGCACATACTAGAGAAAACACCAGACAGAAGCAGGTGTATATATGCTATCTTACGGTGGAAACTTGAGATCCGAGCTCCAAGGCGAATCCAAAACAACCGTCAGCCTGGGTAAAAAGAATCTGTGAGAGAAAGCTCACCTGGGCAACCACTATTGCTGCTTGACAGAAGCCCCTGATCATTAACAATTCCTTGACTTAAATACTCATAATGAATTTCCTTCGCTGCACTACCTGCGGGATGGAACACGCGAGAAGACAGCTGAGACGTTCATCAATGTGTCAAGCAGCCCGAATCCGTGTCATTTCGCCCCCAGAGCCATTTTCACCGCGAGGCTAGACATCTTGAGGCCTGACGACCATATGAGAACGCAACATCCCCACCTATTAAAAGCTGGCTCATTTCCATTGTTTGGACGGAACGGACAATTGCCAGTCGATCCTGGACCTGAAATGATGCATTCTTCGAAGAAGTTGAGCAATTCAGCTACTGGGCCAGCTCATATATGACCCGGTTCAACATACCTAAAGCAAAAATGGCGCCCATTCATAATTTGGATCCCCCGTGTCTCCATCGTCCATCACGCCCTCCCAAGTGTAGTACCCTAGTCCCCTCGAATACTCAATGGTGGTTTGAAGACGCCACTCTCCAAAGCGTCAACTCAACTCGGTCTTACAGAAGTACAGTGAAAGCCGCTGCATACCAACACTGGAGTACCTGGCACTTGCTCGCCGTATTGGTGTCGAAGATTTTGATGAGTGAGTTTTGCCGCGGCCTTTAAAAGGCAAGAACCTGACTGGCCAACTTGCTGCACCACCCAAACCTCCAGTCGGCACGCAGCTGAGATCCATGGATACCAAAGGTACCAAAGGATAAAACCGACTTTCGAAACGCTCATTGGCCTATCAAGCACGATGTTTCCAAGTTCGCTGTCTCTGTTTTCTTGTCAAGGAACTCTCTCTAACCGACAGCCCGTGATCAAGGCCCGGCACTGTCATCTATCATTTTGTCTTCCATCGGTCGACAGGAGGTCGCCAACTCGTCGAACCGAATACCCATACCCAAATACCACTGCAACAGAACAGCCGGAAGACGACTTCATGCCCATCGCCACACCCCGGTCAAAGTCATGTATCTTCAAGGCCGTACAGCATTGCCTGACGTAAGTATCATTGTTGAGTGAGTCTGAGTGACTGATGAGGACATTCAGTCATTGCTGCTGCGTGTCAAAAAGCCATAACCTAAGATAGGATCCGCCCCCTTAAATATAAGAGAGAGTTGTCAAACCACATGACCGGGGTGTCAGGTGCCAAGATAACGCCGACGTCCCGACGCCAAACTGGCAAGAACCCCCTCCCCCATCGCGACGCCTCCAGGCTCCTGAAGACCGGGCAGCACACGCTCCAGGCATTTAAAAGCTACTTTCTCGACGGCGAATTGAGGCAAAAAGACCAAACGAGCAATAGGGCAATGCCCTTTTGAGCGAGAATGCCATTACTCGTTAACCCGCCATGAACAGCTCAAGGCAGCCGAAAGCTCCAATAAACTTCGGCGTTGGACGCAACATCGATCATCATACCAACTCCACCAGCCCCGACAACCTTCCGCCCTTTAGTGTCCCCTCTATGCGTTTATCATCAGTCCATATTCAAGGAGTAATAGAAAAACCCATCCTTAACCAAACCCCTCTCCCTTCTACAAACACGTGCAGCCTTCGTAGAAATGAACCAGCCCCGACAACTACTTTGAACGCAGCCGCCACCACCCCATCACTCTCGCTACGATGGTGAATTGTTGCTACAAAAGCAGTTCACTCTTAACTCCGGACCTTTTTATACCAAATCCCCAAGAAGAATGTCACCTCTACAGTCGTTGACCAAACCCCCCACAAATCAGCCTCAACCATCAAATCAGTAAAACAAAACCTCACGCACCAGCTACGACATCCGTCATAATATCCACGTCCATATCTCCAGCACACAAAAACACGAGTCCAAGCGCATAATACACTAAAAATTGATACCTCATTGGATAGCTACTACGTAGGTGAAGCCGTCGTCAGCTCCGACAAACCTGCCTCACAAACCCCAGCCCGACACACAACATAGAAAGAAAAAGGGTCCAGGCCCCGAATCCACAGTGCAACAAAGCTCCCTGCTACGACGCTGCAGGTGTCAAAGGAAGAGCACAGGGTTGTCGCAAAACCCACCACGACAATCCGTTTGATCAGTTTGATCGGCCCGCTCGGACGGTCGGGAGGGTCCCCCGCCGCAAGCCGGCCCCGGTCTGCAGAGCTGGAAAAGAGGAAAAATAAAATGACGCATGCAACAGCAAACAATGCTTTGTCGAGTCAGTGAGATGCACGAATCATTAAACAAAACAATGCGGATGATCAAGGGATCATTTCAATGCCGATGAAGAGGTATAAAAAATTATCATTTTTGGATGCCGAGCTGGCCTCAAGACCACCGCCCGGCCGTAGTCTAAACCCACACGCCAAAGTTGGTGGACTCGGGCCGCTCCTGTGATGTGGATTTTGGGTGCCGGTTTTCCCCTGCAAATGTCCAACGACGTCCCCGCGAAACCCGTGTGGTGAAAGGGACATGTACCACCAATGATTTGTTTCCAACAAAACAAACAGACCCTCCTATTTCCTGCCGTACGCCTATAATGAGCAAAAAAGAAAGCACGAGTCTTGCCCAAGAACAACGTGAATGGATATCCAGACACCAAATGCCGTAAAAGATAGAAACGCCGTCTCGTAATCCGTTGAGGGATAGTGTTGAAGAGTATTGCTACACGTATCCTGCGGGTCGTCTACGTCCGCTCGTTGACAACCCACTTCTTCTTCTCCTTGGGTGGCTTCTCCTCATAAGCGGCAGGAGCAGGTCCCGGCATGAATGATCCGGGTCCTTGGGCGAGACCGGCATGGTTGACGTCGACGCCGGAGCCAGCGATAATACCACTGGGGCCCTTGTGAGCGTGCTTACCAAGCTCGTACATACGGTCCTTTCTCCTGAGGTACCGGCGGCGCCAAATGCAAGCACCGATCCAGATGCCGGCGATGGCGACGACGAGGATAACAAGCATGACGACCCATCTCCAGTGGTTGGAGAGCCTGCGAGGTGTTAGCAATCGCCCAAGTCGTCAAAAGCCAGTAAGCTTACCAGTCTCCACCGTTGCCGCTGCTTGAGCCTTTTGATGAACCGCTGGTGGCCGTGGAAGAAGCTCCAGATGTTGTTGCAACGGCATTACCATCGACGGCGTTGCACAGGGATGTGAACCACCCTTGAATGCTGCTGAAGCCGGCAGCATCGCACCCCGCGTAGTCACACACGCCGGTGGCGGCAGTCTTCCATGGCTGCAGAGCACTGTAACTGCAGAAGCATTTCTCGTAGGTCGTCTCATCGGCCTGCGCAGCGGCAGGAGGGACGCAACCGCCGTTGGCATCGTACAGGACACCGCATTGTGTTGCACAAGCAGGCAGCTGCGCAAAGGGCATCAACGTTGTCGTAGGAGCAGCTGCATGACGTTAAGATCCGTCAATGGCAGGACGCTGACGGGTGAAACTTACACATTTTGGCGATAGTGAGGAGGCGTCAAGTCGATGCTGCAGATGTCGAGGATTGAAAAGAAAAGGAGGCTTCGAAAGGAAGGATTTAGTTGCAGGTGTTCACCCGAGAGCCAAACAAGGCACTGGAATGCGGAGACAATGGGAGCAATAGAGTGAAATATTTCCTCCTAATTGCGGTCGGCCAGAAAATGCAGCGATTGGCACGAATCGAGAAATGAGCCACAATCCAGCAGGTCAAGCCCAGGTTATTGGGCGTGGTAGGAATGTGATCGAGTCGTCAGAGCGTTGGTCGGTAGTGATGTGGTATGTGTTCGGCCGAGATGCTTTCAAAAAGCTTTACTGTTGTATTGGCGGATGGACTGCGTCGTAATGTTTTCGTCCGAAGTCGTCGGGAGGTCGAGCTAGGTGCAGCTGCCGTCCCAGCTTTCTGCCACACAGATTGCTTCAAAGCGTTGCTTTTTGCTCGGTCGATGCAGACAGCAGAAGAGGGCCAGTTTCGTCGTTCCGGGAGGCGAAATCGGAGCGTACGTATGTATGGATGCACGTCGCGAGTTGTGTTTTTGGTCGCCTTCGAGGTCAGGATTTCTGAGACGCGGTGATTTCGAGAGGGCGGTTATTCGTCACCAGGGGTGGATGTTCGGCTCGGTTTTCGGGAGGGTGGGATTGTGAGGGAAGCGAGATTCTCGTGTCAGGCGGACCCCAAAAGCGTACTGGGCGAGATTGATCCTTGGTAGACCTCGTCGGGAAGAAGCTGTTTGGAAAAGAAAGTTGTCGAGGACGAGAGATGGAATATCGAGACTCGGATGTGGCGGTCGACACTGGAGAGGATGTGAATGTGGATGTGGATGTGGATGTGGATGTCGAAAGGCTGTTGGAGCGTCTTGAGGTATCGTCGGGAGCGGGTTCGATCGGTCGGTCCTTACTCCTGGTCCTCCTCGAGTGGTGACGAAGCGAGTGTGCGGAGGGGAGAAGGCAGAGAGGCGGAGGGCGCCGGATTGATCGGGAGAGTCAAAAGACGTCTGTTTCGTGCTCGAGGGTGGTCGGGGTTGAAGATAGAGAAGGGAGAAGAGAGGTGGGAGACAAGAAGAGCGGAGGAGGGAGAGGGAACCGGGAAAGTGATGACTGAATTGATGGGAATCGACAGACCAAAAAGCAAGAAATCGCGGCAAAGAGTAAGACAGACAGACAGACAAACAGCCTACAGGTACCTAAGGTAGGGTAGGGACGCAGAGAAGAGGGCCGATGGATCGGATGGTACGACCCAGAAGGAGAGCCCTGCGGAGAAGTTGGGTGACTGGATGTATCTCTTGGTGGTATTTCATATGAGGAGTTACAAATTCAGGTGATGCAGCGAGGCTTCCCTGGCGTGCAGAAGCGCCGCCAGCAAACGGCTAAACAGCAGATGCAACCCGTAAGGTAATCCACACCCTCCAGCACAACACAACAGGGCATTGCAACCCAGTGGACACCACCTGGGAAGGCCGGAAGGAAGGGATGGCCACTGGAAGGGGTCACAGGGGGTGGTCTGCTGCGGCGTGGGAGACAAGGGAAGCGCTGCGGGAGCGACGGGCTCTGAGAAGTTCCTGGAAGTTCGAACCTGCTTCGACCAGTGGCTGGCGAATAGCACCAGCCAGAGGAGGTACGTACCGAGTCCGGGGTTCCAGATGCAGTTTAGCGACTCCAATCGCTTGGCCAGGACCGCTGGATCTTCCCGCCAGGTTTACTGCTCGGGTTGGGGAAGGCGGGACACACTGGCGGCACGTACCTATTTCCTGCCTCCTGCCTGGTTTTTTCGTTTTCTTCCAAAAGCCAGGTGCCTGAGAAAGGCAATCATTATTCACACGGCACCTTCATTGCCAATCCCTCCTCACCTGAACTCTGCCTTCTCACTGCCTCTTCCCAACCAACCGTATTTCCGTCATACGAGCATCCAATACCCCTCGTCGATGAATAGCAGCCGCCAACAGAGCGCACAAGCCGGGCAGTGCAGCACAGCGCCTGTGCGACTGCATTTGCAGCTGCCAGCTCAACAGACGAAGCACATCTTTCTCTACTGAGGTGCTCTACTGGCCGGTCCGGTCTGACCGAGCGCACTGGACAACAACACCCCAAGACGGGACGAGGCCAGTCGCCTCTTCTCCATCGCAGTCTTGGCTGGTGATGGGCCCTGGGATCGCGGGCTTGGCTATTGAAGACACCGTCACGCACTTCCGCAGCGTATGGCGCTCGCGATGGCTTGCTGTCCTGTCAACACTGTCAATCATCCCCTGGGCTTGCTGCCATCCTTCTTTGTGTGGGAAACTGAACGAAAAAGGTACCCGGCGCCTTCGAGCACACAGCGACGCCACACGTGGAAAACAGGGCGCCGTTCAGCCACCAGCCTGCTGTTTCCCCTCCTCCGTTTGTCACTGGCAATTGCCATCACTCACTGAAGGACACCCATCAGCCGGGCAAGACGGAAAACGGAAAGCGTCAAAGTGGTGCAGGGGGTGGCTGGCGCGGGTGTGGGTCGCGCCTTACCCTTCCTGTCCAATATTTTCTCCAATATTCCTGCAGCACTTATTGTGGGAATTTCCGACAGGGGCCTGCGTGGTCGAGAACAAATTAACACGACTGCGAGAAAAACGGGCACTCACTCGCCTCAGTCTCTCCCAAACGCTCGTTTCTCTGTCTCAGTGCCCTGCAGCGAGAGATCAGCAAGGGAGAACAGAACACCTGCAAACACTTTGAGTACGCTGAACCCGTCCGTGGACCACTCTTTTCCCCCTTCATTCACTCAGTCCCGAACACGATAAGGCACAATCTGGCAATGGAGCCCCCTTCATTCTCCACCGTTGCCAACTCCCGATACTGAAACTGAGGCGCAAAACATCAAAGGGGGGTGGGTCCTCGTCACCCGGTTCCACGTGGAGAAGGGGTTGCCCACCAGAAAGCACTAAGAAAAGGTCACAGATGGGCACCGGCAGACAAGTCTCTCAAGACAAAACGCGACGGCACTATCGAATATTGCACCGATGGATCTCGCGGCCTGGCCTTGCGGGAGGATGCTATCAATCGCTGACTGTGGTATCACCACTGTACCACCAACTCCAGCCGGAGCGCTAGAATGGCCCCGACCAGACTGCTTCAGTGCTTCTCAGTGCTGGAAAAACAAATCCCAGAAACTCGGGCCAGACAGGCACCAGGCAGCGCATCATTGTGCGCCAGGAACTCTATTGTCCCGCTGCCAATCAATGCTCTTCCGTCCGAGCGAACGGCGGCCTCTGATTTGTTGACGTCATGCGCCTCAGCGAAAACCGTGTGCGAACGTGCTCATTTCTTCAATTATGCTTATGCCTTTTGACTTTGTGGCCGCAGGGCGGCGGACACAGGGCAGCCTGGCAAAAGTCATGAACGCGTCCTGCAGACTCAATTGACATTTGACGACATTTGACAACAACAAACTCGCAGCCAGCGAAGGAGCGGCGGACGGGACGAATGGAGGAGAAATATCCGCACCTCATCCTGCCGTGTCGAACCCTCTAACCCATCCACTCACTCGCTTACCTAAGAAGCTTGAACCCGAGATCTGGACCAAACACAAACAAATTCCCCCCTCCCTCCGGGACAGGCGATCTGTCAGGGACACGAAAGTCCGCTCCCAAAATACACAGTCAGCTTACGAATGCGACTGTTTATCAATCTCGCCAATAAGAACTTCCCGCCCCCATTGTCAGCTTTCTCAGTCAATTGTGCCGCCGCCCGCATCTAACGTTCATTTACCGGACATCTCGAATTCCCCGGCCCATTCCACCACCTCCGGTGATTTCTTGGCCTCTTCATGGGTACGCGGGGAAACACCGCAGAATGCATGACGTCTCGTCCGCTGCCAACAGTCCGCCAAGCAGCGCCGTTTCGCTCGGCGGTCCTCCATGTGCATCCGGACTCGATAGCCGAGAGAATCAACAAGGAATACGAGCTTGCCCTGCGCATGCAGCCGATCTCCAAGACAGATAATCTGCTCTTTGATATCTTCGGGTCGGACAAGCAACACACATTTGAGAATGAGAAGACATTGACACCCATGGACTTGGCTAATTGACGCCGACGCATCACAAGGCTTTCGGCCCGCGCTGCTCGAGACGTTGGCGGCGAGCCACGCCACGCACCGCCGTCTCGAACTGTCTGGCCGAGACCGCGTCGCCAGCCACTTTGAATCCTCCCTCAGCTGGCTGCAGCAACCTACATTGCGAGCCACAGGTTGGTTGGTTGGGTGGCCAAGCCGTGGCTTGGCTGAAGGTTTAACCAAGACGCTTGGCACTTGTCATACAAATTTTGGGACGAGGGGACCAACCTCCGCACTGGCACGGAGAGCGGGACGTGCAAGAGTTCAATTTGAACCAGCATGGCCAATTAATGACGCTGACAATGTTTTTCTTACGCCCTCTGACCCCTGGTTGCAACGGCCACAAACCCGGGGCCCCTCGCGGAGCTCGGGGCCGATATTTGCGGGGCTGCCGGCGACACCTCCACGCGTTCCGCATACCTTAGGCATAGGCATTCCGTGGCCGACAAGACACGTTCTTCCATACATTACAGGAGGTTTGCGGGACTCTGAAGGTTTTCTCAAAAACCGAAAGAGCATGCAATCGTCCGCGCTGTTTCTTTTTAATTCATCCATACCGGATGCGTCTTAACAACTGCTCAACGAATATCGCCGCGCCTCTGACATGTACCCAAATTGATAGCGAGATCCAAGCTATCCTACCAATGCCTCAGTGTAGGTTAGTATGTGAGGTTAAACCTGCTGGCACTGCATCTGCACGAGGTCTCTCGGGATTATCATCTGACCCACAACCTCACGGACTGGGGTGAGGAACATTATCTATCTACCCACGAGTTTCCATGGATGTTGATAAAGCCATCATTTCTGAGATTGAACGTTAAAATTGGAGACTTGGATTGCAAGATGGACCGAGAACCCGGTTCACCCGTCTTCGCAGGTGCTTCATGAAGCAACGCACCCACCACCATAAATACCCCGGAATGTCGCATTCAATGAAGCTCCAGCAAGACCAATCCAGTCTTCTGGGTGGAAACCGTAATTTTCCAGAGCCGAAGTGCAGTTCTGACAGTAGCCGCCCATGCTCATCCGCTTGATGTCAAGTGCAATAAATCTTACCAGATGTCGTGGCCCTGGTGTCCCGCTTCAAGTATCCCGGTGGAATAAGCTCACGTAGACGATGTGCCCGACTCCAAGCTCTAATCTCCCTTGGATCTGATTCTGGTGGTACGCGCTACGAGGCATGTGGTGGACTTTGACGAACACTTGCACGAAGACAGCTAAGAAACTCAAAAATGACCGGGAATGCCATTGTCTGCTGTGTGTTCAATTCCACCTCTCAAATCAAAGCGCAGATTTATATCCGTCATACCAGCAATCAATCCGTGAGAGCTCTGGAGTTGGAGAAAGTTGGCTGCGAGCGTATAAAAGTGCAAGTCCATACGCTGGCCCAAGAAGTTACAGGAACAGAAATCAGAGGTGCATTGTCAGTGGTCGCTCTTTATGCTGGACTTCAAGGCCTCTGGCAGCCGTTGCAATTGGTGGATTCCCGTCCCATCCTCTGCCATTTGCGTCGCAAGATATACAGCTCGGCCATTCATTGCTGCTCGTTGATTATTCCCAGCTAATACAATGTCAAAGGCTACCGTTCATGGGGTCAATACGAAGCTTCTCCTGACTGTGTGAGATGAGTAGTGTAGCTCTCTGGGATGGTGTTCTTGGCAAAATGTCTGTCTTGACTGCATTCAAGGATTTCCATTCTGGCTGGGAGACATGATGCGATGACTGATGAGTACGAGCCTTTAATGATTACTCTCGACTGGACTTGCGTCGGTATGTTGTGACATAGAGGGCCGCTGAGAGCCGCATCATATTGAGCATAGCGAACCCAATGCCTGGCCTTGATAACTGTCTCTGATACACGGGTAAGTCATGGTACAGGGGTCTATTTAAGCCCCAGAATGTACGTCTGTGATTTCAATAGTCCCACAGGAATGAAATGTTTGAAATTTTGGTTGCATTAGGGTGCAAATGGAAAACCTGCCTTGAGACAGCCATGCCTCATCCCACTTTAGCAGAAGCTTCAGTGCGATAAGATGTTCGCTGTTAGAGGCGTTTCTACCCTTTCACGTCGTTCTTGGTTTATTCCTAGTTTGGAATACACATGGCGCAGCGAGAAAAAAACTTGTAAAAGCCATGTCACTCACCGTACCCGCCTTCACAGACCCATGTGCTGTTTACTTTTGTCCAACAGTCGCCACTTGCTGACCAAAGCTGCATCGGTGGCATATATCAGTACGCTTTACATGACGAAAGGTATATATATGCTTATGCCTCCCTCGGCTGCGAATGAATGAAGGCCCACGGCAGCAAGAACCTGTGCTGATAGAGATGGATCCATCGGGCTGCGAGGAACCCCTTGCCTCGCTGCAACTAGGAAAGAAATGATGAAGTATTTGCTGAATGTTTCGTGAATTCATCAGATGATTTATCTCAGGAGTCTTGGCGAGTATAGATTCCAAAAAAAGCCTTAGCTGTGCTCTGGCTCAGCTAGCCGCAATCTCGGATACCGGCCACAGGCCTTCACAATGAGCAACCGAGACTGAGAACAACAGCAAGAAATATCTAAAAGCTTTTTCATCGACCTCATTTCTAACGACGCAGTACGGTCGTGAGATTCTCCAATGTCCATTGCGTATTATTATGGCATACACTGAGAGCGAAGTGTTGGCAGAAGTCAATCGGGCGAGACGAGCACGTTGGAAATCAACCACCACCTGTCCAAATGTCCACGCCCTCAGCGCCTGCAGAGTCATAGAGTGGTCGTTCTTGAATGAAGAAGCAAACGGTGATGGAAATTGGGGGGAAGACGTGCATCGCATAGTTCAGTAATTAATATATCGTACCTGGATCGCAGAAGGATCACCGTCAAGAGGAAATATCCGGAGAGATAAAAGCACAGATATGTCAACTGTCCAATCATTTTTCCGAGCGAGAAATGTCCTTCTTTTTGTCTTTTTGTCAATAAGGTGACAAGAGCCAATTCAATCGTCACGTTACGCATCTCATGGCCAGATTTCCGTTGTGATATGGTCCTTCGAGTTTCCCAGTCCAGCGCCTGCATGGCGATGAATCTTACCGTTGCCCTCTAACGTGTATTTTCTGTGTATGTCTTAATCCCCGGGGCAGTGCTGCTACCTCTTGGAGAATCACTGCGTCACACATGACACCTTCTTTGTTAAGCGGGCAGCGGAAGCATCATCATAGCATATTGTTTGCTGGTAAAATCTTCACCTCAGTGGACAAGACGACTCCAATAAATACCTTCCCAAAAGACGCAAGTCAACGCAGGACCAATAACTGGAGCTGAGGATGCCAGTCAAGTTCAGCAGACGAGAGTTTACAAGCGAGGTAAAAGGCAAGGCTAGTTGAACATCAAACGCACAAAAATAGTTGCTCAGTAACAGTTCAATAAGAAAAGAAATATGAAATAAAGAATACTCCATCATCTCTTGCACAGTTTAACCCAAACACTTTATCTTAGGGCGTACAGAAGCAAGCACAAGAACCTTCAGCCTTGTTGGCGCTTTGCACGAACATATCACACTGTGAGGGAAGATGTTTCTTAGCCATGTCTTCTTACGTCCTCCCCAAAGTCGCAGGAAGGGATTGGGCGTTTTGAAGGTACATACCACAAGGTTGCAACTAATCCCGCAGAAGCCCTTAATTTTGGTGCACCCAGTGTCATCGCTCTGCAGCATATTAGATGGAAGAATGCATGAGTGTAGTGCTACTCACACTGTTGTTAGGTGCAGGTTTGCAGAAAGTCTGCTGGGCGGCAGCCTGAGAAGCAAGGGCTAAAGGTAGAACGAACGAAAGGAGGCTAGACAGCTGCATTTTGGGTAATGTATTGGATGCGTAATGAATGTATTGGATGAAGAGTGAATGATTGAGATCAAGCGACAGTCTCAGCTGCACCAGGATAGTCAGGAAGGGACGCCAACCCCAACGTCAAGCGTAAAAACAGAAGACTTTATACATAACTACTGCCAAAGCATGTAATCTACTTGAAATCGTAACTAACACGTTTATAAGTTTCAATTCGTCTCCTAACCAGTAAATAGACTTTTCCATAAGCTACTATACCAAGGGTCTCAATGGATGTATTAGAAGAGACCGGGCGTCTTAGGGAGATCAGGCGTCTCAGGCCTAATTTGAGTCAGCTATCAAGTAGTAGTAAGCCTTTGTGAGTTTGCGAGAGACCCAAATTTAGCGAGTCTACCTTACTTGAAACTTGCGCGTCATCTGGGATCTCACCGAGAGTTGCGAGCTTATCGTATATCTGCGAGGAAGCAAGCAACGACTTGATGGTCTCAACTGCTTGGAAAGCCCTCACCTGACGTTGACTGCCATTGAATTGTAAACATAGGAAGAACGGGAGTTTGGGGTGACCATCTACTGAAAGTCTTGCCTTGTCCCTCAAAATACCTCTGATATATTGTTTTCGAAGCGTTGCAAGCGAACGCGTGAACGACTGCTCTGGCCTGTCCAGGGCAGCTTGGGAAGAAGTTCGAGAGCTGCATCGCGACTTCAGTGAGTCACATAACGAAGAGAAACCGTTCACCTTCAGCGCCTTTCTAGCGGGGCTTTTGTACATTTTCACCAAAGTCCCAATGTGCTCTTATCAATCGTCGTCGTCGAGACCCCCTGCGTCGCTAGCCTACTCCACCCTGAGAAGGAAGCTCGAGCCGGCTGCGCCCATGCTGGGAAGGAAAGCCGAGACGAGACAACACAACCGACGCGTCAAACGGCACCGAAATGACCGCCTCTTCGCGGAGCCTCATATCTGGGCACGCCCACAAACCCCGGCTATCTGGAACAGACGAAAGATCTTTTCAGAAGAGTACTGGATGTGACTCAATGGCCACTATTTGATCGGGATGTTCCCGCCGCGTGCAAGGGCGCGTTGAGGGGTGTACTTTGACTCACCGATAAGACTGTGTAGGAATTGAAGAGGTTAAGTTGGAAACTATAAGAGATACCGTTCAAGTTTCTCAGAATATGGAAATCTGGTCTACAATCTAGTTCGTGCGCATCTGTTCTACGGATTAACAGTCTTTCCTAACCCCAAACTCGCCGCCGACAACAACTGCGAACCATTCCACACACAAACTGCCCACCAAAATGTCGAAAGGCAAAGTCTGTCTTGCGTAAGTGTATTCCCGGAATTCTTACAGAAATGGAAAAATACTGAGAACATCACGAATAGCTACTCCGGCGGCGTAAGTTCTCTCTCTCGGTGCAATTCCGCATCATATGACAGCAGTCCCGCCCAAATGGTACAGCATGGTGAAGACACTTTAAGGCTGATGTCAATCGCTAGCTCGATACCTCGGTCATTCTTGCTTGGCTAGTGGAACAGAATTACGAAGTCATGTTCGTGACCCTACCTACCCATCCATCGGCGTGGCCCTCACTGACGCCTCAAAAGATGCTACATTGCCGACGTTGGACAGGAGGAATCTGATTGGGCTTCGGTTGAGCAGAAAGGTAGCGTTCTTGGAATCTCTCGAGATAGTTGCTTGTACTAACAACAAGAACACAGCTCTCCAGATAGGCGCGAAAAAGGTGCGGCAACTCATGCGGCGCTTGGACGTAAACCGAGGAAGACGACAATGTTACTGATGTTCTTGCCTTTGTAGTTGATCGTCGATGACTTGAAGCGGCAGTTCGTAGAGTAAGGCAGGTTTCCGCGTCATCTTTGCTAAGGCTTACGTCTTTTAGGGAGTTGTGCTGGAAAGCTGTCCAATGCGTGAGAAACCTTTGAGACACCTCTCTAGGCTTGACTGACGACACCATCTAGAACGCTGTGTACGAGAGTCTCTACTTGCTAGGTAAGTTGTTTTCATGTCCCACTTGAAAGGAAAGGAAGAGGTCGTAACTGACAGAATGCAGGAACCAGCTTGGCTCGGCCAGTCATCGCTCGTGGCCAGATGAGAGCTGCTGTCCAGGAGGGGTGCCAATTCGTGTCCCACGGATGCGTAAGACGTACTGAATCCCCTAATGCACCCCAGGCTAACCTCTAGCAGACCGGAAAAGGCAATGACCAAGTACGATTCGAGCTAACGTTCGCCACAATTAATCCCGAGATACGATGCATCACTGCTTGGCGCTTGCCTGAGTTCTACAAGCGATTTGAGGTGTGTCAACACGTTACAATCAGTCACCTGCACGGGCTGACAGATGTGATTGCAGGGTCGTAACGATCTTCTTGACTATGCCGCTGAAAAAGGTACTGCGACACAGCCTCCCGAAATTCCTTCCTCCAAGCTGACAAAACCTCAGGTATCCCCGTTTCGTCGACCAAGGCCAAGCCATTCTCCATGGACGATAACTTTGCCCATTGCTCTTATGAGGTTGGTCGGCCAGATGGCGCCATGAGCAAGCATAGCTGACCATAATAGGCGGGCCTCCTCGAAGACCCAGACGTGACGCCCCCAGAGGACATGTGGACCAAAACAGTCTCCCCCCTGAAAGCACCTGATACGCCCCTTGATATCACAATACATTTTGAGAAGGGAACGCCGGTGAAAGTGGTCACCCCGCATCACACTGCTACCGATTCTGTCGAGCTCTTTGGACTTCTCAATCGAATCGGCGGGGAGCATGGTGTAGGCCGAATTGTGAGTTCATGATTAACTTCAACATATTTTAGGCTTTTGGCTGACAAACAGGCAGGACATCGTTGAGAACCGATTTATCGGACTCAAGTCTCGTGGATGCTACGGTATGACTACCGTATTGATTTGTACACGAAGCATGTTCTGACACAAACCAGACTCCCCAGCTATGACCATCCTCCGCCTCGCTCACATCTCCATCGAGGGACTGTAAGAAGCCATCTTCACCGACAACGGCGTGTATCTGCTCACAATTTCTAGTGTTCTTGACGGTCGAGTCATCTCGTTGCGAAATACCATGAGCCAGCAGTGGTCTGAGCTCATCTACCAGGGTGCTTACTTTAGTCCTGAGAGGGCATTCTTGCAGCGTGAGTCTTCATGCATTCTGAAAAGCTTGTGATAGTTGACTCTCGAGTATAACAGCGAGCCTTGACTACTCTCAGCAGAGGGTCAACGGTCAAGTCCGACTTCGCCTATACAAAGGAGGCGTGTATGTACTCGGCCGCTCGTCGGATGAGAAGCTGTACTCTGAGGAGGATGCTTCGATGGATTCTCTGACTACGTTCGATCCTCTGGACACGACTGGGTTCATTACCATCCAGGCTATTCGCCTGAAGAAGGTGTGTGCACTTCAAAAGAATGGTGAGGTTCGTCAAGCTGACTTGAGTGTGTAGTACGGTATGCAGATGGCGGAGGCCGGTGTCAAATTTTAACCATGGTTTGTCTTATGGAACGCTGCGGAGGTTGGTGGTTTTGTACACTGGGCTGTGTGAAACTGTGGAACTCTGGGCCCAGAAAAGTCTATTGCGAGTGCGCAGTCTAGTAGTCTATGAAATCACGAATATCCAAGGAAATTGACAAGGTCTAAAGGCATCGTGTACATCCACCGGTCTGTTGTTATCGCTACTTGCGGGACGTGGCATATGTTGCAGCCGCACCCGATCCCTGGTGTCCACTTGCATAGGCCGAGGCCGATCCCGCTGCGGGTACTTCCGCAATGTTGTTGAACGGCTCTTGCCAAGACGGCTCGGTAAGCCAGCGCCCGACGGGGTAGTTGGCGCTTGAGCTCTGAGCGGAACGTTGGCCATGGTCGAGCGAAGGGTCCTGCCAAGAGCGGTTGACCGGGACAGTGCTGGAGCTTTTGGAGCTCTTGCTGCTGGAGCCTGTTTCAACATTAGTATTGGATGGGTATGACTAGGACATCTTGGACTTGAGACGCTTACTCTTTGACTTAGATGAGGAAGACTGCTTGGCCGAAGATTTCGCCATTGTGATGATTGACTTAGGGAGAGAGTGTTAAGATTGCAAGCTTAAGTCTTGTTGATGATCAACAGGGCAAGTGAGGAGTGTTGTTGTAATTGTGGTGCTGATGGCGATGGAATGATTGTCTGCTGGGTAGATTGTGATGATGTAGGTCAGTATGTGATTGTGAGATTGTTGATGATGAAAGTTCTTCCATACATGCTAAGTCCAGAATCTGACTGATCTTTATACGTATTTCCCAATCTCTTTTTTCACGGAGGTTTGGAAGGATTTGAGAAATCTCGTCCGACTGTGTGACAGTTTGACTGAGATGGTGGTTTCCTCTCCTTTCCAAGTTCAAGGGCTGTAGTCAACAGTTGCACATGTGCCTCTGAGTTACAACGGCCCAGGAACCACGCGCGTTGCGAGTTTCGCATGGCGTTTGCGCCTCCGCCCAAAATGCACCACCATTGCCGAAACATCCTAGGAAGGCTTCTCTCGCACTGCGCTAGTAGTTTCTAGCGGCCGAGAAATCAGATCATGGTCCATTCAACAAGCTGAAGCTGTCGCTGGCGAAAATGGCAGACTGAAGATGCAGACGCCAACATGTATTCAGCTCAGCTAGGAAGTTGCAAGAGACGAACCCGACTCGGCAAAGCATCTTCCATGACATCCTCCTTCCCGAGAGTGGCTTTTTGTCTCACTCAATTGACATCAAAATGATCAGACTTTATCTGCAGAAAGACCTTCCGGTGACGGGAGAATGCAGAACCCGTATTTCTGCTGTTCAACAAACTTGCCGAAGCCGCCCCCGCCCGCCCGAGACACGCCCTCTGCACGTTCCGGTACCGATAGAATCGCACACGGTGGCCATCGGGCAGACTTGCATTTCCAACCTTCTCATGAGGAAAGACATGTGACACGGGCACCACCAAAACGTCGCTAGACTCGCATCCGCGCTTCCGCGGAAGATTTTGCCACGGCCGCTGCCGGGGCCGACCTAATCTCGCAACGGATGCATGCATATGATTGCATTACTCGGGACCAGTGGGCTGGGCGATTGCATCGATACTGGTCCACAGAGGTGCACCAACCGCCCTACTTTCGTTTCGTCCTCTTATGTTATACTACACTATGACGGCAGCGTCGCTCTGAGGGAAGATTGACCAAGGGTCCAAGTATCAAAGTGGAATACGAATCCTCTATCTCGAACTGACACTTCAAGGGCTGAGATACCCCTGAATATCAAACCCACGTGTTTGTAAATCATTCATTGACCGATGAGGTGACACATCGACAACGGGGTGTGTCACAACATCTACCCGTCAATCAATATAAGACTCGAATGGCATCAATCTTCAGCTTCTGCAACATGGAAGAAACAGGTAATGGCCCATCAGCTCCTGCCGATTTAGATGATCGGCAAGTCATGCCGGGGAGGATTGATGTTTCCGTGCCACCCCTCCGTGCCACGCGATCCCCTCAAGCATTAACCAGGAACGGCCACGCGACTTCATAGTCCAGTGTTCTTCCAATCGGAGTTGCCGGGGAACGAATGGAGAAATTCAGAAACACTAGGAGACTAATGATGAAATAAATGCAGATCAATCTCACCCAGAATTGCCCCTCACCAATACCCCTTTTCCACGTTCACCAAGCCAGCCCTAATCCAACCGAGACATTGCTTATAGTACACCTCGTGAGGGTATCACGGAATATGAGACATACAGGGAGATCACCTGTCAGGCCATCCATCATCAGCCACAGTTGCGCAAGATTCCAGCCCCTCTATGAAACGATGCCTTTCTAAAGCATCAGCCTCTCCTCTAGAAATGAACTCCACGAGAATGGAAGCCCTCTAGATGCGGGTCCCACGTGTTGTGTGACGCTCAGCACGTGGCCGAAAGACAAGAGGCGCTCGTAATAACTCCACATAAGGCCGTTACGAGGTCATGGAAGCGAGTTGTGATGCTTCTACGTTGTTGTGACCCTCGACAGAAGCTATAGCCGAGATTTGACGGATTCCTGGGGCTGAGATACGGTCTTAGAGGGTAAAGAGTTTCAGCTGAACTTCGTGAGTCTCGCGAAAATCAAGCTTCACACAGCTCTAGTTGACTTACTTCTCCCATCTGCATGGATCATGGATTTGACGTTGGCTACAAATTCTTCTGAGCCGGCTAACATTGCCCTGGGGTCCTCCAGAGCTGGGAAGTGTCTGCCCTGAAAACTGCGTAAGCCTCGCATTGTCCGTGGGTCTAGAGAAACCAAAAAATGCGGTGTTACCTTCTCATAGTCCTTGTAGAAGATCAAGTTAGGAAACATCTTCTCGACCCAAGCTCTTGGTGCAGCTACGAGCTCGCAGGGGAAGTTCGACTCGCTAAAGGGCCTGCATTCTGGAGACGGGATGGTGGAGGGAACATACCAGTTTGACTAGATGCAGCGCGGGTACGTGTCAGTAAGCCAGTAAAGCACTACGCTGGCGAGAATCATTTCAACTGGTATCGAAATATCTGTCCAGTCCCGGAACCTCTTGCCGATCCCATTGTGGCTATAAGCCTCATTTGTTGAAAATAATTTCATGGATTGTGAAGACCATCGTCACACCCGGAAAGAATAGACGAGGATGACCACTTAAGTACAGTCGAGGAGAACATGGCTTGAAGTATTTACCATGTGTAAAGCCAATGAGCTAGACGCGATCATAGGCCCAATGGTTCCGGGCTTGGTCTGATGCATGAGGTAATATCCGAAGCATGTTGCGAAAAAGATTTGAGCATATATCATGAGCTGCTTGCCTTCTTCCGTGTAGACATCCATATGAGAAGGGGCTGGCTAGTTGGTGGCTAATAAGCCCTTACTATGAAAGCCTTTGCAGCCCTCATAATCCTGAGCCGTGATCCTCACAAACCGTTTGCCAACATCACCTCCATGACTAATGTGAACCTTGACTAAGTCCAAGCGAACCAGGAGGTGATTCAGAATCTTTGTGGTATTTTGGAACTCAAACTCATTGTCTACAAACGATGCAACGTCGCTCGAAGCTGAGATCGATGAGAAGCTATAGCCGGGAAACGAAGGAACCACGATCTGGTAACTCACTGCCTTCGACGTGTATCTTTGCTTTTTTCCAGAAGCTCAAGAATGGGCAGGTACTCCAAACTGCTCCCTGGGAAGCCGTGAACTAGAAGGGGAGGTATCGCGTCTTTGCGATCGGAGAAGGGCGCAAGAAAGTGAACGTTGTATTACAGACCTGTCCCCAATTGACATCAACATCTGCGACCGGACAGGAAATTGCGTACGGCCTTGATGCGCTTCGTGTGATCGCCACAAGAAGCGGAGAAGCGGGTGGGATCTATCCAAGCAGCTTTGGCGTCGGAGAGCCATTCGTGAGTTGTCCCATCAACATCATTCGCTCTGCGATGAATGGGAGTACGTCCGCCGGTATGATGCCTGGAATACGGTAATGTATCAATTCTTCATTCATCGCTACAAAGCTCAGAGCCCTCGGTATGAGAATTGGCTACGAAAAAGGCCGGTCTGCCATAATCTCTTAAGCGGGAGATCATTTAGTACGCACTTAGAGCTCAAAGACGATGCGACGACATTCATATCAGGAGTACTCAATGTTCGCAGGCCGCAAGCATCGTCGAGAAGAGTACTTTTCCACGGGTAAGAAATAGATCTTCGCAAAAAAGCCGCCAAGACTGTGAGATTTGCCCACAAAACTGACACCTCACGGAGCTGCAACACGGCTGACGAACGGCATATCTCAAGTGGAAAAAATCTCGAGCGAAAGGCTATGGAAGCGGCGCGGGTGGCCGCGGCACAGGGCAAGCCAGCCGGTTTGTCACCGTTGGGCGATTCTTTGTTAGGAAATCTTACCCCTTTTGGGGCATCTTTGCGATTTCCCCAGGCGGAATGTAAGCACCAAGGTCGCACTTGAGCCCTATTGTTCTCTTTAGACGCGCTAGACAAGGAGAAAAGCTCAATGTGGTCCACATCGAGATCGACTATGGCCTTGAACAAAACCGTAGTCCGGACGACTCCCCGCTCGCCCGGGCGGAGGAGCCGGCGATGCCCAGAGCTGGCCCGATCAAGTCCACTGCCGAGTGGGGCCGACCGGCTACGGACACTCATTTCGGAGGTCTCGGCGACTTAGGTATCTGCCAAGCGCATTGGCTTTCAGCCGTCGGTGCGCCGGAACGTTCATTTGATGATAACTCATCTCATTCGAGTCACTTGGCATAGCTGATGTCGAACAAGTTATGGCCAGATCCATACCAACGCGTTCGACGGAAGACACGCCATGGCAGGAGTGCATCATGCACGTGTACTGTCTGCACCTGGCGATCCGGAAGGTTCTATTGTTTAAGCTTAGCCAAGATAGGGCAGAATTAAATCACTTTGCAGGTCCATCACTTGTTAAGATCTGACATTCTGCAGTCAATACAATGCCGCTGATCATTCTCGTGTGGACGAATCAGGGTATTTCGCTGTTCAGTAATCCAATCCTTGTCCACCAGGAGGCTATTGACGATCTGCATCTTCGGGAGGTGAATGGGCCGTGACAAGGCTCTCACTTATTGGCCAAGCAGCTGACATGAAAGCCAAGACGCTGGAAAGATAGCTCAGGAGAACTCATGTGGGACAGAGTCATCTACTTTGGTAATTGCTCACGATCTGACGGCGTGGGGAAATCTAGCCCCCAGCTCGCGACCGGCAGGGGTTCAAGATGCAATCCGCTTCCGCGCGAACAATGCGTGATGGTAAATCCCAAATATCGGTAAGTGCAGATTTTGACAGCGGGAAGAGGAAACAGTGATTCCATTGATCGACGATCACAATGCCCACAGCAAAAGACATGGACTGCCGTCTGAGCGTGAAGAAACAAAGGTTGGAGTGGACAATGAGACAATGCCCTGTAGTCCACTAGCAAGGCCGAGATGCTTGGCAGACCTAGCTGGGGTTGGTGAAAAGGAAACAGGGGGTTTCCTGTTCCTGACTGCGAACCACTCCAATAGGGGGCATATGCATGCACATCAGTCAGGGGTCTCTGGTGTTTTCCAAGTGTCCGGATGCGACTTGATCTTAGATCCGATGAGCATCCCGGCAGCAGGATCGGTTCCAATGATCTCGAGAAATCTGTGAGATCTGACGTCAATTGAAATGCGTCACTTGGAGTGCTTTGCTACGGCATCCAGCACATTTGTCACGATTTCGACCCCAGAGTTTCATATCACATGGCATTCGACAACGATAGCAACGCGCATTTTGCCCCAGACCGTTGAGTTTCTTTGAGGAGCACGAGGCCGCGTTGTCCCCCAGACGAAAACCATGTGGAGAACGAAGTGGTCGCCATCCTTCCCGCGATTCGTCTGCGCAAGTGCCGCTCTTCGGAATCATGGAGCGAGTCGATCCGGCACAGAAAACATTGAAACGCTAGAAATGATCAACAGGCATCTATCGCCGTCAATCTCGACGCCAGGTACGCAAAAGATCTAGCATCCCACAAAAGGACCGGAAGCCCTGCGATGCGGTGTTTCTCGTGTGCCCATGAGCCAAAAAGCCTTTGTCTTGAAATGCAGGCTTTCGATTGGACTTACTAAAGACCTGACGCATGCGAGGCTGTCCACCTTACTTTACCTCGAGCAGATTGACTCATGAAGATCCCTTGCTTTAGACTGAACGGAACGGCCAAGCGAAGCCACGGTAATGCTGTGATTGGATCATCAGCCGTCTAGCGCGACGGACGATAACGTCTAGTCGAAGTTGGTCTGATTCGGGTGCCGGGAGCACGGACGAACACCTTAGTGATCGACAAAACAAAAAAGCAAAGTTCTGAGGGACGTAGGGAGAACATGAGTCGAAACATGAGCCTGAATTGTTCAGAGTAGTCCCAGAGTAGTTCATCGCGGGAAAGCAAAGCAGTGACCACAGCCGAGACGCCACAAGCGGGGGGGAAGGGGTTCAATATTAGCCTGGCCTCGACGGGATTCGCTGCTCCGGACAAGCTGTGCGGCTGCATCACACCCGTATGACTATGCCAAGCACGCTATCGTTTGACTGATTCTACCGATTTGGATGGACGATCACAATGTGTCCAGGTGCCGACACCGTTGGCCCGCTGCGCTTCTTCGACTGTGGCTGAACCGTTCCTCTCGGTCATGGACTCTTCCTTCTCCATTCCCCACTCATATCCCCACGCACAAAACTTCAAGAATGAGGCTGTCTTGAAAAGAAGACACATTCCCATCCTGTTTTTGTCGAAGATCAGACCAGGAGATGCCCCTCTCTCTTCATCCAACAACTCCAACACA
Organism: Colletotrichum camelliae; assembly: GCA_018853505.1. Classification (NCBI taxonomy): domain Eukaryota; kingdom Fungi; phylum Ascomycota; class Sordariomycetes; order Glomerellales; family Glomerellaceae; genus Colletotrichum; species Colletotrichum camelliae. Next base: position 1,675,007 of record JAELVL010000001.1, read on the forward strand.
AACGTCACCATGGATCCCAGCGTGGCGAGCCTTACGATCTACAACTTCCCGCCTATGCCGCCGAATTTCGACAGCATAGGCATTTTCTACATGACCTTCTGCGTAACATGGACGGTACTCGTCATCGCCGGCATGATCTTCTGTTGGGTCAACCGCAATAGTCCCGTCCTGAAAATTCGTGGCTTGCCGCTGTCCTTTGCCGCGATCATCTGTCTTCACTTGTACTGGATTCTCGCCCAGATCACCTACCCTATCGGTGGAACTATGCCGGCTGTCCTGGCCTACGATGTCCAGTACTTCGTCATGGGAACCTGGTTCCCGCTTGGTATTGCCTTGTTCCATGCGTCCAACGCGCGTTTCCTGCATGTTGCGAAGCTTCAGAAGTTGCATTTCGCGAATAAGGGAGAAGGGGTCAAGCGAGGAAAGCTCGGCTGCGATGGTGCCAGGACATCATGGCTTTGCCGCCTGAGGAATAGGACTATACAACGAAGATCATGATCCCTATCGGTCTGGGTCTGGTCGTTCAGGTACGTGAGGGTTCTTCCATCAACGTAAGGATTCAATCTAACCCGCGAGTGTTTGATTTAGGCATGCTTGACTATTGGAATGTGGCTCGCCTGCAAGAAGTATCACCCAACGTTCGGCATTCCTGGTACAGAAATTCGCGGTTCCAACGTGATGGAGCAGCTGGTAGACCTGGGCCGAGGATGGGAGTGGTGGCCAACGGTAGCTTGGCAGTTTGTCTGGTCGTGGATTGTAAGTCATCGTCAATGCTAGAAAGAACAACGGCAGGTTACTAACGTGTATAGGTCGCCCCCACGATGCTTTGGAAAGCTTGGGGCATCCGCGACACAATGGGATGGCGCACACAAACCATCGGTTGCTGCCTCGCTAGGTGTGTAGCACGTTGGCATTCCCACGCATCTTCAATTTGCTGATCTTTTCCTAGTCTCCACGCTACACCGATGTTTCTCATCGCTTCTTACGTTCCGGCGTTTGCGAAGGTCAATGCTTACTTCACTCCCAGCCAGTGGTAAGTTCTAGACCTGGCAGCAGTGGCATCAAGGCAAGAAACAGCAACTGATGACAGAATTTAGGCTCCATCTCTCATCCATGGTTTTCGAGATCTTTGCCGTTTTTGTACCGGCATTCCAAGTCATCCGACTGCGAATGCTTAACAAGAAAGCAATTGATGCGAACGCCAAGTTGGACACGTCGTCTCAATCTAGTACTTTGAGGCCTATGTCCAACGCTATGGGCACTTGCATCAACTGCAGGCGCGAAGCCTCAGCCAGTCAGTTGGAGAAGGGCCTTGCGAACGTATATCAATCAGACAACATTGAAATTGGCCCGGAGCCGGATAGCCGTCTGCTCACGATGAGCGCTCTTGACCACGCCCTCCGCGAGAACACCGGTTCTCTGCAGGAGTTCTCGGCTCTTTGCGATTTCTCTGGAGAGAATATTGCCTTTCTGACCCGTCTGGAAGCATGGAAGACATCGACGTGGCCTCAATTTGCTCAAAACTCGAAAGCTCATTCCCTGAGTGGTGAAGAGATGCTGGAAGCCTACAACAGCGCACTCGATTCTACGCGGACTTCATCTCAATCAACCTCGCCGAGTTCCCTCTCACCTTCCTTCAAACGAGCTAAAGCATCTTGAGGCTGTTTTCGAGAAGCCCGCTCGCATTCTTTTCGGCGAAGACTCTTCATTGAACCACATCACCCCCTTCGACGATGCCTATCACTCCCGCAATGGACAGAACTCAGGCAGTGGACAGGACATTCGAGGCCAGATCCGCTACACCGGCGAGATACCCTCGAGCTTCAACCCCAATGTGTTTGACAGCGCCCAGGGCCACATCAAGTATCTAGTCTTGACCAACACCTGGGCCAAATTCGTTAAAGAGATGCACCAGAGGAGGCGGTCGAGCGAGGCAAGCAGAAGTGTTATGTCCACAGAGTCAGAGACGTCGCTTTTGAGCAGGGTCTCTACCAAGGTTACAGATATGATTCGCGGGAAGAGTCGCTCGGATTCTGCTTGAAAGCCTTCGTGACACGTGTAAAGTCACTCATTCATTCGTTTCTTCCTTTGATTCTATCCAATACCCGGGAGATTTCCCACGCCTACACAAATGTAATCAGATATTTAAATAGTAAAACATATCCGAAAGAAGATTCAGTGACCAACCGTCTACTATTAAGACAAAGATCACAGTGAAGAGATACGCAGCACAGCACTTTCAATGTGGAACCATGTTCGTGTAGTATCAGTTCTATCATGGACTTTGGTCTAATCATTACGAGATTCACATAGACAGCATGTGTGTATTGTATAATGTATTGAAACGTCCCAACAGGGATTTGTCAGGACTTGGTCAATGGATCTCTACATGCAGTGCTGCAGAAAACTTCAATGGCTCAAACCCTTTGCGTGCGCCTTTGCCACATCCTTCCAGTATCTCTCTGCGCTCTTCTCTCTCATCTTCCTGCCGTATCTAGTCATGACAAAAATACTAGCATTCCAAACAAATCCAATGGCGCCCACGGTGATGAAAGTGTCACGATAGCCCATGTGGTTGAGCCAGGGAGTGATGCCGTAGTTGATGGCAAAGCTCATCGTGTTGCGAATGATGACGCACGTAGTGATCATGTCTCCACTCAGTTGTGGGTATGACGCGATAGCATATCCCAGAGATCCAGCGACCGCGAGAGCGTTGTTGATAGCAAGCGTGAATTGGGAAATGATGAGTCCCATCCAGTGGATATGATAGGCAACTCCAAGGCCGTAAAGAATCATGCTGAAGGGCACCAAAAACATTGAGGCCGCGAAAAGCCACAGAGAATGTTCTGATTCGGAGATTCCGTTGTTGCGACGCGCGAGGCGAATTGTCAGGATCTTTCCAACCTTGCCGCAATAGTAACCTCTGCAGCAAATGTGTCAGTCATCATGACAAAGCAACGAAAAGCAGTTGAACTGACCCAATGATGGTACCAAGAACGCCCCCAGCATAAGCGCCAGCGACACCGGCAGTAGAGAAGCCGTACATGGTGGTGTACACGGTACCTGTTGTAGCATTCTGAACACCAGACCACACCAAGTTGTTGGCGCCGTACATCAATCTGAGTTCAGTTAGGACGCAGTGCTACTCAAAAGATACCACTGAACTTACCCGGCGTAAACTACGGAAGGATACGTGAAGCCTCGGAGGGCACCAAGAGCAATATCCAGCATTCGGTTGGGTCTCGGCTTGTCCTTGATACCCAACTTCTGCACAAAAGTCTTGCGTGGGTACATGACCTGTCCAGTCTCGCTGTCGACGGGGTTGGTGGTCGGGGCTCCCTGCTTCTCGGTTGTGTTCGCGACCTTCGACTCCTCCTCGCTGCCAGTTGCAGATTCTGTTCGTTGCGCCTCAGAGACAACAGCGGCGCCATGGTCCTCCGGTCTCGCGGGACGATCGTAGTTTGTCTCTTCCATGAAGAGGAAACAGTACACCAAAGCGATTCCGTTGAAAATTGCGCACCACCACTGCAAGTTGGAAAGTCTAGTCAGTATTTACCTTAGAAAGTCCGAGGCTGAAATTAGGTATCTTACTAGAGTCCATTTCCATCCCATGCCAACGTTGATGAAACCAGAAAGCATGGGAGCAAGCTTGCCTGTCATTGAGAGACCCCATCCATAGAGCGCCAGGTACTTCGGGCGTTGATGAGCGAACCACTGCGCACCAATCAGTTTCCATCAACTCAAATAGCAATCCATTGCGAATAGTTTGCCTACAATATCGGTAATCGAGATTTCACACAGTGATTCGACGGGTGCCCCGAAAAGGCCAAGCAGGATACGGCTCGCAAGATAAGTGTGCTTTGTAGTACACATCGGTGCAGTGGCGAGGATAATCTGAAATGTACACTCGATTAGACAAAGTCTTTTACAGGGCCCTTATTTTACTACTTACAATATTCGCCGCGAGGGAAGCCAAGTAAGCAGGTCGCTTGCCATATTGGAGAGCAAGAGGTTGCCAGATGACGCAACCCCAGCCGTAGAAGAGAAACTAAAGCACATGTCGTCAGAAACAGTCTCTTGAAGTTGCGCATTCAGACTGACCATGATTCCGGTTCCATTATTGATATCCGCCAGCGATAATCCTGTTGCTTTTCGAATGGGAGTGACGACGGAGTAGACTGCACTACTTGGGATGGCAATCATGATGGTGTACAGCACAACGCATGACGTAGCCAGCAGCTTGCGCTTTCTAGTCCAGTTCAGGGGATCTTCTGGGTCCTCTGATGGACGAGGAATGAGCACAATATCATTCTCGCCCGAGCCTGACGCGTGCTGTCCAAGGACGGAGCCATCTACGTCGATAAGCCTCGAAGTGCCTGGAGGGAGCCCGTCTCCTTCGGCTTTGGTGTGGTCTTGAGCCATGACCACAGAAAGATACCCGTTTCAAGTTCGGATGTTCAAGAGAACGCTTTCTACAACGGTCGGAGGGCGAAACTGGCAAGAATGAGGAAGAGGCCAAACAGACAAACAGAAGCGACAACAGCGCAGCGGCAGAGTATGGGTGACCCTTTGCTACTTATCGCACCTGCAGATCGACTGCTTGGGTGAAGATATGGTCTTGGCTCACCGAGGTGAGTTTCACAGAACAGTTCAATGGAGCTATCTTGAAGTGATGATAAGCTGCGCCCGACAGGGGAAGCTATGAGCGCGGAGCATGCGGGGGCAAGCTGATAACATATCTGGGGCAAGTCTACCAGATATCTTTCGGGGATGCTCCGACACCAATCCTACCAGCGCAAAGGACCCGTTTCATGCCTTTTTCGGGACTCGGATATCTTCATCCAGTACAATTGCTTGTTTGCGAGCCTGGGGAGGCGGGTTTCGTGCGGAGCTGACATGCGGGAGGACTGGATGACCATCGCAGTGGAGAATTGGACCCGCTTCTGCACCCATTTATGGCAGTTGACAGCGATAGGCGGAGAGGCGATCGCCGCCGGACAAGATAGCTCCAACTGATAACGAAGAACCGACTGGCTGGAAGAAACCGTACAAAGTGCCCGGACTCTCTGACAAGTGATGGTATGAAGGCTGATGATTTACAGAGATTGACGCAACTGCCGGCATACTATTGTAACGTCGTTGAACCATTTCCTCCCTGACATCATGGCCATCACAACCCTTGCGAAGAGTTGGCGTGAGCTGGCTCAAACATGCATTGACATCCAGAAGAAGTCTATCCCGAAAGATTACGAGATCCCGCAAAGTCAATTGCCGCCCAAAGACCGCCGAAATGTTCAAAACGTTCCGTATGAAGCAGGAATTCTTACGCCCGAGGAGTTGGAAATGACGGAACAAGATGCGGCGGGTTTGTTGGAGAAGTACAAATCTGGCCAATGGAATGTCAGACAGGTTGTCACGGCTTTCTTGAAGAGGACAACGATAATTCATCAATTGGTATGGAGGTTGTTTGCGCGCTTTTGGTGCACTTGCTGATTGTTTGGCACTTGAAGACCAACTTCGCTACAGAGATTCTCGCTGAATCCGCTTTGCAGAAGGCCGACGAGCTCGATGCTTACTACCAAAAGACCGGCCAGTTGGCAGGGCCGCTGCACGGTATTCCAATCTCCGTGAAGGTATGTGTGTATGTTTATGTCTGCTTTGATGAAACACCCCTGATGGCTAAACTGCATCTTATTCGCAGGAGCACATCGGCATGGGCGGTCGAATTACCCATGCTGGCTTTGTGGCAAAGATCTCAAACATCCCCTCCGAAGATGCGCTTTCGATCCGTATTTTGAAGCAGGCAGGCGCAGTCATTCACGTTCGAACAAACCAGCCTCAGTCTCTGATGGTATGTGGCTACGCAGTTTCCGAGTCAGCCTCCTTTGAAAACCTGTTGAACTGACATTGAGTATTGTGCCCTAGCATCTCGACTGCAATAACAATATCACCGGGCTCACCTTGAACCCCCATAACCTTCTGCTATCCCCTGGTGGCTCTTCAGGAGGCGAAGGCGTTTCCGTTGGCGCAAAATGCTCTGTTATGGGCGTAGGCACCGACATTGGTGGCAGTATTAGAATTCCGGCTGCTTTCAATGGCTGCTACGGACTCCGTCCGACGGCTTTAAGAGTTCCCTGCCTTGGAAACTTTGGCATCACCTTTGGTCAAGAAAGCATCCGAGGGGTTGCGGGTCCACTGGGTCAGAGTGTGGATGACCTGGACAGGTTCATGAGCGCCATGCTGGGAGCAGAGCCGTGGCAAACAGAAACATCCTTGGTACCTTTGCCTTGGCGCCAAGTGGCGCTGAAAAAGGACATCACTGTTGGGGTCATGTTTGATGACGGGTAAGTTCTCTAATTTCCTTCGCGCGAGATTTAGAAGACGACTTACCAATCCGATTTATTAGATGTGTCAAACCTCACCCACCAGTCCTTCGAGCTCTCCAACATGCCACAGACAAACTCAAGGCTGCTGGGATGAACGTTGTGGAGTGGAAGCCTTTCGACCATGAACGTGGCTGGAAGATAGTGGTAAGTCAATGCATCTCGTTTTCAATCACAATGTCAGACATCATACCGGCACGGTCGCTAACCTTACGCGCGAAGTCTTCACTATATTTCCCCCAAGGCCCGAAACCGTACCTGGACACCTTCGCAGAAGGGGGTGAACCGGCGCTTCCACTCACACACCACGCCTTTGCATTTTCGAAGTCTCGGCCGCTTTCAATAGCTGAAAACTGGGCTTTGAATGCTGAGAGAGAGGCATACCGACGCGAATATCACGCATTGATGAAGGCAAAGGGTGTCGACTTTATCTTGTGTCCTGCATATGTTGGGGCGGGCGTGTTGCAAGGCGGTGCAAAGTACTGGAACTACACGGCCATCTGGAACATTCTTGATCAGCCAGCATCCATTCTTCCAAGCGGGCTCCGAGTTGACAAGAACATCGATAAGCCTGAAGAGGCATACACGCCGAGGAATCAGCAGGATGAGGAAGAATGGAAAGCATGTAAGTTGATTGCTACTCGGAATAACTCCGAGTCCCGGAATATTCTTCTCGTGCTAATCATCATTTTCAAGACGATGCGGACGTTTTTGATGGCACCCCCATCTGCCTGCAGGTCGCGGGCAAACATTTTGAAGATGAGGAAGTGCTGCAGGCAACACGATTGATAGACCAGGTTTTGAAAAGCAGTGTATGATTTCAACTGCGGGGTCGTGAATAAGAAATTAGCAACCTGTGATGCTCAATATGGGTAGATTTTGATGGATCATAGAGATAGACCGTAGAAATAGATCTCAAACATCTCTGCCACTTCTCCTCTCGACGTTTTAGGCGCCATCGTAGGAATCCCTCTAGCAATACTTCTCTGTTGTAAATTGCGTCCCCAAAGCCGTCGGCGCTTTCCCATCGCAGTGTCGTCTTGTTGTTCGCAATTCCGCCTTCGCAGCTTATTTGCCACGTTGACACGAGTTGAGAATCTACTGGGAGAGCGCAGACAGGGATCTACCGGGGGAAAGGTCGATATACCAGTGACGTATGGGGTAATCGGAAGCTTATCGTCGGCGCTTTCAGCCGTGTGCCGCGGAATAGATAGCGCAGCTGCATGATAACAGCCAACGTTTCACTGGGTTTCTGCTCGGTCTTTCGTCTATCAGAGCCTATCCATTGAGTCAACTAGGGGACACAGAGGTGATTTTGCGCGTCGCTGTCAAATGCCTATTTCAACATCGTAGATTTGGAGTGATTAGAACTGCACACGCATGATTGGCTTCTTCGTTCCCTCGGACTTTTCAGGCAACTGACCGCCGAAAATGACCTCACCTTACTCACCCCTCAATGTCTCCAATCTCATGTGTGGAGTCCTTAACCCAGCGACACTATTCGCTTGCCGATAGGTCAGCGAAAGCAACACACCCAGCCTCAACTCACGAAGGCAGCACTAAAATGGCCGAGCACTATCCGTAGACATGCAAGCATCACGGAACAAACCGCTAGGTAGAAGGATTCTGCATACTCATGTATCATTTCTTAGTTTATTGGGATAGAATCATTCTCCTTTAGGCAGCTCTCCCTTTGACTTCCAAATCTCATACTCGAAATCGGGCTGGAACTCAGTGTATAATGTTTCCTATAGACAGAATATTAGAGGGTATTCGAGAACAACGAGCCATTAGGAATAAATCGCAAAAGTACTTACCGGATCGGCATTGACCTTCGCCGTGAACTCGGCCGCCTTCTCACCAATGTGGTTCTTTGGTAGGCCGGTGCTCTCGACCATGATTTGGACCTCGCAAGACTTCTCCATCAGCGTGAAGAGGTACGCCGCCTCGTCAACGGTGCCTCCAGTTGTTAGTAGGCCGTGGTTTTGAAGAATCATAACACGGCCTGTGCTTCCAAGAGCTTCAACGATATTTTGGCTTTCCTCGGCATCCAGCACAACACCACCAAAAGACTTGTATACAGCTTGAGTGCCCCAGAAGTTGCAGCTGTCTTGGTTGATGATGTCCAGTGGCCTGCCAAAGGTTGACCATGCCTTTCCAGCTGGCGAATGTGTATGACAGGCCGCATGGATATCCGGACGAGCCTTGTGGATGATACTGTGAATCATGAAGCCTGCAGCATTGACGGCGACTCTGTTGCCCCCTATGACTTGCCCATCCTCATCAATGTGAACCATGTCGCTGGCTTTGAGCATACCGAAGTGCTTCCCAAGACTCCAACAGGTCAGCATCTTGAACCGCACAAGGTCATAAAGAGAAAAGCTCACGGGTTAATCCAGAAGGTGCTGGGATCTACCGGGTCACGGACGCTAATGTGACCACTGGTGCCCTCAGTAAAGCCTTTGCGAGCGAAGACTCGGAAGGCGCCAGCCATGTGCTCGAGTTGCCATTGTCGTTTCTTGTAGGGGTCGGTAATGTTAGGGATTCCAGCAAAAGTGAAGCCGCCAGTTGCCAAGGCAGCAACGCCCGTATTCTCTGCCGGCTTCTCAGAAGCAGTTTCCAAAGCAATAGTCTTGGTGCTTTCAACTGGCTCAGCCACCGCAGTAACTGTTGTGGTCGACATGGTGACAATGAAGGGGTCTTTGAACTGGTCTCTTGAGGTAGGTGGAAAGAATGGCCAGGTTCTCAGTTAAACGCAATCTTATCAATCCCTCGGGCTCGCCTTGAATGTGCTTACTCTGATAAATTTCTACCTCGTCGCGGTCCGGCATAGTCGACGCGACGCCTTCGTACGCTGATAATGCTACCCTGCCAGTGTCAAGCTCCACTGCGGCCGCTTCCTCGGGAAACTCACAGAAGTGCTTTCGCTGTCGACTTCCCCAGAGAATCAGCCCCCCTGCATGAGCTCCACCTGGAGCTATCATGAGCTTAGCCTCTTTCGGCAGGCAACTGATACCCGTATCTTGACCCTGTTCTTCCCCGCGATGATTGTCAAAATGAATACTCAATGAATTGCGGAGAACGTTAAAGTGATAATCTGTCATCCTGTTCTCGCTCCCAACTTCCCTCTTGCCGATGGGAGCAATGCAGCTTGATCCCATGCACCCCACGCTCTCCGCGAAGCAGCCCGATGCAGCCTCAAGCTCGTTTGAATCCACCCAGCCGCAAGAGGACCAAGACTTTTACCGGCTGTTGGACTTGCCGCGGGCGCAAAGTCAAGTGCGACGAGATAAGACCCCATTGCCGCGAATGCCGTGCAAGGAATTTGCAATGCGGTGGTTATGGGGTCCGTTTGCAGTGGCTAAGTCCAGACACAGGTGTCTCTACGCGCAAGGGTTCTCTGGGTCCTGAGCCGACAACTGAGGTGGGGTTTCCATCAAGACGAGAACTTCCTCTGTGTAGGTTATCCACGCCAGAGGTTAAATGGTCGACTAACATACGCATTAGCACATATTAAACCGGTTTTATCATGGCTTCAAGTTGATGGTATCTTAAAGGCGATTGACTCATTTGATGGAGCGTCGTCTTGCAGTGAAAATGGGCATCTGCATGTTCAAAGCTTCGGCGTATTCATGGCGAATAGAGGTGCAGAGACTAATGATCTCGTACGGGACGAGGAGATCATGCCCAATGGTCACTTCGAGACTCATATTGGCAACCAAACTCCTGGATCAGACTTGGATCACCATCACTCTCCGCCGCATGCGGTGACTAGCCAGACTCTGAATGGTTTCGCGTCACCTTCGAACTCTGAGGCAGCGGTCGCGTGGGAGTTATGCAACCTCCATGAGCGTCAGGCCTACATGCCTTCAGATGTCACGCATGGGCGGTCGACTTTCTCTGATGGCGCCTCTGAAGACAAGCTTCTTCGCCAAAGTAACTCAAAATTCTCAGAGATCCAGCGAAGTTCACCGCAATATCAACGTCACCACACGGAAATAATTCTCCCCAGAAGCCCTCCAATGTCCGTCTTCCCCAGCCAAGATCGCTTCTTGATGCATCACTATGTGCATACGGTGGTGAATATATTCTGTGTCATCGACAATGCAAAGAGTCCCTGGAAAACGATTCATATTCCCAGAGCCATCCAGGGTATCGGGGAGATGGATGTCATGGGATCAACATCCAGAGTGCGTAGCGCCCTCAGAAACGCTTTACTCTCAATAAGCGCCTTCTTTTTGGCCAATGTGCGAGCATCCGAGTCTCATCCAAACGAAGCTGTCAAATGGGTAGAGGAGGCAATGCAATATCGATATAATGCCATCGGTCTGCTGAAACAGGCAGTTGAGAGTGACTTGTATTCCGGAGGAAGGCCTAAGTACAAGGAATATCTTGCCACCATGCTATCAATGATCACTATTAATGTGAGTTGGCAGCTGATCGAGTTCCCACCTTGGTTTCAAGTCTCTAATCGTGCCCTTCTCAGATCATGTCAGGAGACACGAGCACCTGCGCTGTGCATCTAGATGGCGCGAAACAACTCATCAGCCATAACAAAAAATCTAGGGTATCAGGAAAGACGCGAGCCTTGCATCGCATCTACTTTTATCTTCGAGTCATATACGAAAGCACGGCCGTTGAGACAACTAGCAGTGAAGTTCATACTTCACGAACTGGAGAGGCTTCCAACCAGCCTGAGGTCTACACCCTGGCAGACTTGAGAGAACAACCTGAGTTCTACCACACGCCCCCATCAAATTCGGAAGAGCAATCTGAAGAACCCACTGAGATGGCCAGTTTTGAGTGTATCTACGGCATACCTCGGAGTCTATTGGTCCTACTGAAAGATACAACCAATCTCATCAAACACGTATGCCAGGCAAGAGCGTCTAGTCAAACCTCAGAGATTTCTGAACCATTGAAATGTCAATGTGATCGTCTGGAAAAATCGATACTTGACTGGTCGCTGGAGGACGAGCTTGATCGATGCCGTCAAACAAGTACTACCACAAGCTTTGACATCATCTTCAATCAAACGAAGTCTTTCCACAATGCTTTGATTATCTACTTTGCTCAAAACATTCATCTACTCAGCTTTCGTTACCTGCGACAGTACGTGGAAGCAGTGTTGCAGGGCATCGAGGCTATCGAGAATATCAAGACCGACAACAATATTTTGGCAGCTCCAATCTTCTGGCCATCTTTCGTTGCAGCAACGGAAGCATTCGATCCTCAACAACAGACTCGGTTCCGGAAATGGTACGAAAGAGTCGCGATCTATGGAATCAAAGCAGTCAGGACCGGGAGCCGAGTAGTGTACGAAGCTTGGGATAGAGGTCCGTCGACAGACGGCCGAGTGACGAGCCTATGGAGAACTATTGTTGAAGAGACGGGCGAAACACTAATGTTAACTTGATTAAGGATCGTGCATCTTTTCTAAAGCTTAGTCCCTGGAGCACCAGACTCTCATGCCCCCGTTGCCGCCACGATTTGCCCGAGCATAGTACGGTATGAATATGAGATCTCTTTCCTCGCCACGTTCCCACGGCTTGTGACTATACAACTTTGAGCCGGTCGCGTTGTTCAGTTCTGTTCCCCTAGCAATCACAGGGGTCACCTCGTAGCCTAGGATCTCTAGGGGGGGGCCATCCTTCAGGCTTGTTGTCGAAAGGATAACGTTATCAATGTCGAGCCCATTGTCGACATCTTCGATGCAATACACCAAAGGTCCGCGCTGAATGCATACCTCATTTTTGCCAAGCTTGGGGTTGGCGTACATGAGCTGCGGCTTGAAGCTGAAGACAAGTTTGACCCTTCCGTCAGTCTCTTCTGGCAGGTACAGATATCCGTCTTGGCATGCTCTGTCATCGTTTGATCCGTCAATAGTGTAGCCATCTGACCAGCCGGGAATTCTCAAAGCAATTGCGACAGTGCCTGTCCACGCGATATCGACCGTCCCGGACCAGGGTGCCGCAGTTTTGATCGTAACTACAGCGTCGCTTCCAGGCACGTGAAGTACACTCTCAATGTACAAGTGTATGGCCACTACTCGGTCTTGCATGGTGTAGATGAATGCTCCAAGATTGCCAAGAAGCTTTGCCACATTTGGCGGGCAACAGGCGACGTCGAACCACCGACTCCGCTCCTTCGGTCGGCCTGTGAATGTGCGAAGAGGGTTCTCATAGTAGAACGACTCTCCGTCTAGACCGATCGCGCCAAGAAAGCCGTTGTATAGACCGATCTCCATGACGTCGGCGTACTCAGAGTTGAGATTGAGATGAAGCATTCGTTGACACCAGCCAATCATTCCAAAAGTTGCGCAAGTCTCAGCATAGCAGACACCACCCTCTTCGGTATCCCCGAGCACGTAGGGGTGCCCAAACCCTTCCCATTGACGGACAGACCCCAGTCCGCCCGTGATGTACATCTTCTTGTCGACCATGTCCCTCCACAGCCCGTCAAGAGACTTGTGAATACCTTCATGCTTTGTCAAACGGACGAGGTCGGTTGCTGCGGTCGTGAAGTACATGGCTCTCACAGAATGGCCCACCAACTCAGTCGCGTCTGCTAGTCGCCGATCGGCTTGGTGGTAGCCATAGTCTCTAGGCATCCGGTAAGTCGGTCTCATCTCAAAGGTGTCCCAGTCCCCAGGATTGTTTCCTCTGGCCCAGGCTTCTTTGTCAAAGTAGATCTCGTCCTTTTCATCTCTCGTCCCCCGCTCGAGGATGAAATACTGAGCTACTTTCAGCAGAAGAGGGTCCTTGGTCATTTCGTACAGCCTCAACAATCCGATTTCGATTTCTTGATGGCCAGGATAGCCGCGTCTCTTTCCCGGTTCGGATCCAAATTGAATCGATATGTTGCACAACTTTCATAACCGGTTCCAGAAGCCGCCCGCTGCCGGTCAAAGTCTCGTAGGCGACACAGGCTTCGATGAGGTGGCCAATACAATACAGTTCGTGCATATCGCGGAGATTTGTCCATCGGTCTTTGATTCCTCGCACGGTGTAATATGAATTGATATAGCCGTCTGGGTGCTGTGCTCCTCGTATGTTGTCCACAGCCTCTTCGACGTTCCTCATCATCTCCTCGTCGGCGTGTGTCATCAGGAAGTAGCAGGCCGCTTCCGTGGCTTTGTAGACATCGCTATCCCAGAACGGCTGATAAAAGTGAGCAGAAGCCTACATGCCTTGGCGTTTTGACATGAATTATGGCTCGTACTTACATGAGGCTGAGGCTGGTGCCCTTCTTTCCATTTCAAACAGTCCCAGTGGCCTGATTCTTTTTGGGCTTTGACCAGCGCGGGTATGGTTTTCAATCGGCCACTGTCACGTATCTGCGCCCAGAAAGAAGATGTGATCTCGACATTTCGCGTGGGGACCTCCATGATGAGTTACCTGCAACGCCAAAACTGATGCTCACTGTTAGATTATCCAGAACAACTTTTAAATTTGAAGAACCTCGCGAGCAGCCTTAAAAGTCATGGGTATTGCAAATGAGGGGATCCTAAGGAGTCCAAAACAGCCTCTACGAAGCGCTCCAATAGGATTCATGTAACGAGTGTTGGTGCCTCATACGTCACTTGCTGAGGCCATCCAACATTCGATCTGCAACCTGCAGTAGCTAACATGCAGTTTTTACAGACAACTGTATCCGACCCAACAGTAGATTGTAAAACCGGCAAGGATTAGAGCTGCATGCCGCGGCAAGCGTGGGGTCCGACATCAACAATGCGGGGTAATATTGCCTGTTGGCATGCGAGGTTATTGATGCAAACTGCACGTTTCATGGATTCATTTAGCCTAAGATGCTGTCTTCCAAGCAGCTGTCGTACCGAATGCGAAGTGCAGATGGATTCCTGTAAAGCGCCACGAGACCTAAGGATACAGACACAATCGCGTGTGTCTTGAGAATTCAATCCCTAGAATTTTACCGGTGGCAGACCATTGGATGACACCAAGGTAGGTAATGTGGCTGCACTCTGGGCACACACTCATCCCAACACCATTGTGAGTCCAGGATCCCATAAGCATCCATGGATGCCCAATGGAGGGCGAGTTCTCCCATCGGCTTTGGACAAATTTTACTGGACTGCCTTACTTTGAATGATCATCTGTTCTGCCACATGCCTTTCTCTACTGTCAGATTACATCTTGGGACGTGGCAACCTAAATACATGCTAGAAGACATCGCGCTGCGTTGAAATAGATTGGCGGGCATAACTCGTTCCCAATACCAAGTCGGACGTCGGCCTCTAGGTGTTTGGCCTCAAAGCACTGAAAACACCCTTCTTTCCGATTCGCTACCACGGCCACACAAAGCAGAATATTTGAGCCCAGACTGCTCAAGCGTGACCTGTCCCAGGAGTCTGGAAAGACATCTGGGGAAGGATCTCACCATCCCCGCATCTAGACTCCTTACGGCGATAGTCTTGCAAGATACTCAACTGGAGACCTAGTCCATCAAGAGTGCCTGATATGTGATTGTCCCTTTTTACGTGGGATGGTGTTTGCACCAGTCACCCATCATTTCCCCGTGATCCATGCGGTATAAATACAGCACGATTTCTTCCATTCCCAAACTTCTGTGCCCAATACAAGGCTCCCTTCACCCTCATTATGGCTCCTGGAACACCTCCTGAGATTTCTGCAGCGGCGCATGAGCCTCATTCAGAGGCCACTGCAAATATTCCGCTTGGCAACATGGATGTCAAAGAGGTCAAGGTCCGCTCAGTTGAGTTAACTGACGCTGTTGCCAAAGACAAACCGAACTATCGTTCCCGATCGCAGGTCACCCTCTGCGTGATCATCCTATTCGTCACGCTTAGTAAGTCAATGATCGTACACCATTCTCTGACGTATGATGGCTTACTTCTTGCTCGTCAGATGGATGTATGAACGGATACGACGGCTCTGTTATGAGCTCTATCAATGCTATGGACCAGTTCCACGAGCACTACGACGTTGGCAGAACTGGGCCTACGATTGGTCTCGTCATGGCCATCTACACTGCTGGTCAAATTTGCGGAAGCATCTTCTCGGCTGGAGTTATTGACACTTTCGGTCGAAAATACGGGATGGCAGTCGGCTCGGCCTTCATCATTATCGGCTCTATCGTTCAGGCAACGAGCCAAAGTCTTTCCGCTTTCATAGGCGGCAGATTTGTCGTCGGCTTCGGTGTCCCCATGTGCACGATTGCTGCACCGACATATATCGTCGAGATGGCGTATCCCACGTGGAGAGGTCTGGCCGGCGGTCTCTACAACGTCCTGGGCTGGTACATTGGCTCCTTGAGTGAGTCGCCACTGGTACCTACTGCTGCTCTTCTGACTTTAACTCAATAACGACAGCTGCTACTTGGACGTGTTATGGCACTGCAAACATCCCCGGCGATATGTCCTGGCGTGTGCCATATATCGTCCAGGTCGTCCCGGCGGCGGTCATGTCCGTTACGGTTTGGTTCATTCCAGAGAGCCCCCGTTGGCTCTTCGCTAAGCAAATGGACGATGTCGCCAAGTCCGTACTTATTAAATACCACGGCAACGGCAACCCAGACTCTGCTGTCGTGAGACTTGAATGCGAAGAAATCAAGTTCTCCTTGGAGGCTGAAGCAGAACTGACTCGTGGGAGGTGGTGGGATTACAAGATTCTCATCAGAAACCGCGCCAACCGGTATCGCATGTGGATCCTTGTTCTCATCACAGTGTTCAGCCAGTTCACTGGCGGTGCTGTCATAAGCTACTTTCTGCCGTGTATGTCAACGCGATTGTTTTGCTTCTGAGTCCATCCCTGGTTAGAAAGGCTCCAACTAATACCTTGCAGCTATTCTCGAAACCGTCGGCATCACATCATCCTCTCAGCAGCTTCTCATGAATGCGTTAAACACGGTGTTCTCGTTCTGTGGGGGCATAGTTGGCGCATTTTTCGTCGACAAGGCCGGTCGCCGACCCTTACTGCTCTGGGGAGTATTTCTATCCGGCTTGGTTTACATCCCCATCAACGTTCTAGCGGCTCTTTCCGGTGGCCACATCGACACGGCATCAGGATACGCATTCATCGCCATGATATTCCTGTACGGGATCGTCATGTCGTTCACATGGACGCCGCTTCAGGCGCTGTATCCCGCAGAGATTCTCAGTACCGACATACGGGCTAAAGGAATCGCAGCGGACAAATTTGTTTCTGGTATCGCGAGTTTCATCAACCTTTACGCGACACCGATTGCTCTCAAGGACATTGGATGGAAGACATACACCATCTTTCTGGTTCTTCATTTCGTCCATCTAGTGCTGATGTACTTTGTTACCGTTGAAACCAAAGGAAGATCTTTGGAAGAGCTCGAGGAAATCTTCAACGATCCGAAACCTGTTAAGCGGAGCAAGCAACTCAGCAGAGTTGTTGTCGGAGCTGGCGTTGGTGTCAAGGTCGCGGATGCTTAGAGATTTGGATGTCTAACAGTGTACCCCAAATGCACAACTATCGAGATAACGAGGCTGGTTCTATAATATGGAACGAACTAGGTTCATATGAAACAGATAGTGCTAAGTTACTCAAGCTTCCTAGGTGTAATGTAGCAGTTGACAGGTCCCTTCTCCCAAAGCAAGAACGCCTGACTCCTCTCATCCCAGCCCTTGCTATCCTCCGCGATTCTCATATCAAAATTCCAGACCATTCTGGCAAGGATCAAACGCATCTCCGCATATGCCAAGCTGTTTTGTGATTAGTTTAACATTGCATCACTAGGTAGGGGTGAACTCACTTTCTTCCAATGCAGTTCCTTGGACCAACAGAAAACGGTTGGAACGCCTCCTTCTTATCACCGGAGAATCGCGGATCGTCAAGCCAGCGTTCGGGAATGAAGAAGTCGGGCAAGGTGAAATGATCGGGGTTATGGAATATAGGCCAGTGCCAAACCTGGACAAGGCTCTACACTTCATTAGTTGTGTGGCTGAGCTGTGTCTGACGAGCAACTTACGCCCTTGGGCACATGTTGTCCCAAGAAAAGCCCATCGCCCTCAGAGACCCTCCGCATGATGCCCGTTGGAACTGGTGGGTACATGCGGAGGCTTTCGTTGATGATAGCCTGCATGTATTGCAGCTTCTGCACGCTGACCATGGTGATGTCGTCTTCAGAGGCAAACGCCGACCGGACTTCGTTGTTGAGCTTCTCCAGAGCACTTGCATGTGTGATAAGGTAGTAAGTGATGGCTGAAAGCGCAGTCGCAGTAGTCTCAGATCCCGCAATGATCAGAGTTGAGGAGTTGGCACGGAGCTCCTCAAACTGCAGCTCCTGTAGAAATATTAGCCAGAAGCTCCGATATAATTGCATCATTGCGTACCATGGGACCTCTCTTCCGCGTCATGGAGTCCATAAAGTCCGGGCGCTCCGTTTTTGTAGCAAGTCGTTTCCTGACCTTCTCGCGTGTGAGTTGCATGTGCTGCTCTCTCTTGTTCTTGATGCTCGCGGGCATGAACTTCATCAACAGGTTCTCGATAGGGGGATAACGTCGGATGTTGAACTTGAAGGCCCCCTCCTTGACTCCGGCGAACAGAATTTTGACCCAGGGATGGTAGTCGCTGTTGTCCAAACAGCCAAAGGGTTCCCCGAACGCTAGGTCTCCAATCACATCGAAAGTTGTCCAGTTGTACCATGCAACCATGTCCAGCGGCTTAGACCCGCCAGCGCAGTTCTCATGCAGCCGCTGGAATAGCAAATCTACATATTTCTTGATGATAGATTCCTGGTCGAACATGGACTGAGCCGAGAAGCCATGTGACAGCGCTCGTCGGTATCGAGAGTGGTCTTCGCGGTTACCACCAATGATGCTTTGCCTGTTATCGCGCATAAAGACTTCATCTCTGCCGTGATCCCCAGTTCCATTCCTGAGGTTGCCATGCACGTCCTTCCATGCGTCGGGGTGGTTGTAGGCAAGCTCGTTTGGGGCGACTCGCACGATTGGGCCATATTCTTGGTGCAGCTCGAAGATTCTCTTGTGGACTTGACCAGAGAGGTATGCCCGGGTGTAGGGAAGACGAGTCGCGGCCCACGACTTGGGCCCAGGGTATTTTCTCAGGGGATGGAAGAACACATTGTAAGTGAGTACCGAAATAAGAGAAACCAGACCCTGTTTGCATGATTAGAAATGAACGAAGCTGGGGTTGGATTTTAAGTCTTGAATATTTCAAAAGGGGCTAACGCACCACACAAGTCGCCAACAAAAGTCCCCACGCAACATTATGAAGACTGAAGAGCCGAGCTCCGTCATCGAGATGAGGCGCCATATTCGTTTGGATGCGTAAAGAATGCCCAGAAACCGTTTCCCATTCGGCCACACTTGAAAACATGAAGCTCTAGAAGTCTCTTTATCACCAGAAACAGGACTGAAATCTCTTTAATCCAAGAAGAGAGCGGGATTCGGTCCAGCACTTCGCAGCCGAAGGCCCGTGTGAAACGACGATCCTCGCGACGTGAATGCAGGGCACGGTTGCATGTCTGTGGGTATCATTCGAACTCCGCGCATAATCCGGCTGTCATCGCGTCTCCGGACCCCGCGATTTGCACAATTCTTTGCATAACTCGTCCGGCTTGGCCCGCGTCCGGTCCATTCCACCCCACTTGAGATCGCAGATTGCGGCACATCCATGCCGCGTTGCAGCCGTTGTGCAGTCGGCAGTTCTGATGATTTGGGTTTAGAACTTGCGGAGCAGCGGAGCAATCCGTAAGGCCTGACTGAGCGGTAATCTTCATGAGATGATTGGTCGCGAGAACATCGCTCAAATGCGAGAATTTCACGGACCTAGCTTCCAAGCCGGCTAACGGCAGCTTCTCCCGAAAAAGGCTTTTCGTACACGGGACACGGGGTTCA
The DNA here is from genome assembly GCA_018853505.1 of Colletotrichum camelliae. Classification (NCBI taxonomy): domain Eukaryota; kingdom Fungi; phylum Ascomycota; class Sordariomycetes; order Glomerellales; family Glomerellaceae; genus Colletotrichum; species Colletotrichum camelliae. The sequence continues at coordinate 1,694,255 of JAELVL010000001.1, forward strand.
AACGTCATGATGAACCGAACGATGCTACCCTTGCTTGAAAACGTCGTCAGTGATAGGTTCATGCTTCCGGAAGCGAGGAATTGTCGCGAACCCGACACGTCTAGCTGCATCTTTCTCAGGCCACAATAATATGCATTGATACGCACCATGTGAACACGGAAATGTTCAAGCGTCCGTGCTCCAATCTGCACAACTTCCCCGTGACAAGTAACATCCATGTCTGCACGACACAAACTGCCAGTAACTTAACTGCCAGTAACGCAAGCCCGGGCATCAACAGTCAGGCGATCAAGTTGGTGAACCATGACGTATGCTCTTGGGAGGCTGACGAGAGTGTCGCAAATAAGTTATCACAAGCTATGACGTTGGAACAGGAGTTCGATGTTGGTTCTCGGCGCCGATGCGGCACCGACCTCGCACGGCCGAGTGGACAAACTTCCTGGTTTGTGGAGCCATCGAGTTTGATGCCACTGGGTTTGATACACGAAAAGGGTTGGAAGGGACTTCAGTGCTTCATCCTCAAGAATTAACCGAGCCTCGACTGCGTTGAGCCCCGCGAAACCGGTTTAAATCCGATGTCATGTTGATAAAGAGATCATGCCATCTTCACACTTCCCTGATCGAAGCCGACTGCACGTGTCTGCATGGTAAATCAGGGCCGACACATCAAGCGAGAAATTAGACGCCGACTGATGATGATCTCCTACCCGCAAAAGGTATGAACTGCAGGGAATTGATCAACTCATTAGGTGTGGAGAAGATCGGCTGCAAACGGACTTGGCATTTGCTTGGGTCTGTTTCTTGCGCATATGGACTATCAGACCAAAGTTCATATGATACCTCATTTCGTGAATCCTAAGGTATCCAGGCTACCCCCATCCGATGGGGAAGTTGACATCTTCGCCAATTAATGGTTGATGCTCATTGGTCGGCCCCGTCGTGGTTCGTCGGACTGCTACCCCGAACTGACATCGGCCATAGACCAGTGGAACTTCGGGTTGCGAAAGGCATGTCAACGATTAAACTTAGACTCCTTACAGATCTTTACTTGCCAAGGGTGACTTTTAGTTATGAGATTTTCGATGCAAGACTAAATGACTGATTGACATTTTGTTTCCTTATGTCATGCCTTCAACTCGGCCTGAATTTAGTTGATTAAATCCGAAAAGGCAAACACGAGTAAAACCATAGCTATCTTCTTGAGATGTGAACGAGTTGATGGAATTAGGGTTTAGTGGCCGACCTTGGCACATGTCGCCGACGTTGCATTGATGGATTCGTGCCGCACCGAGGAACCAGAAATGAAGATTGCTGACATGCTTATACGTATAACTATAAACCAACTTCCTCCTACATACCACCCCACCAGCACCCACTGTTAGTGCTGCGCTGGGCCCGCCACCCTAACACTAACACCACCAAACCCAGCCCACGACCAGAACCCTCGCCCGCATAGCCTCACAGCCAGCCGCGGGCCCCTCGCAGCCCCAACGGCCTCATATCCTCTATGCATAACCTGCCGAAGACCCTCCCCCCCTACCTCCCTACCCCCACGTCCGAGGGGCCTCACGCCCCCCCCTATCTGGCCCCTGGGAAGAGGGCCACAACCAGCCACTGCCGCCCTTCAGCAAGCCCAGGAAGGCCAGGCCCTCCGAGATGAGGCCCTGAACCTCCTCGCAAAAGGCCTAGATGCCCTCATTAGGACGGCTCCAGCACGCCTAAAGGCTACAGCCCAGGACCTTATCAACTCCTTTACCAGATTTGCAACCGCAGAAATCTCTGGACCCACCCCTACCCCCAGGCCCGGAAAAACGTACGCCCAGGCTGTCGGAGGCTCCACTACAAGTGGACCCCTCTCCAGCCCCAGCCCCAGCCCCCAGCCAAGCCGAACAACAGGCCAGCAGCCCACCAACTATGCAAACAAGCCAAAACAGACCTAGGATCTCCACCTACTAGTTCAGCTCCCTGCAGAACATATCTTTATATCTAGATCTCTAGCCTCTTATTCAGTAAAAATAGTAGTTATAAAAGAGCTCAACCTATAACTATAAGACCTAGTTAAGGTTTGCTATATTACTACTAGCTTCTCACTAAGACCTTAGAACAAGGAGATTTAAGCCCTACTCCTGCAGAAAACTCCTGAGATTAAGAACTGTCTTACAGCTGAGAAGGTAGAAGTGCCTACTAGATAGTACCAGTATTCCATCCCTTTTTGCCCCCTATACTTCACAAGCCTGGATAGAAGTAAGGTAGATATTGAATCTGAAATAGAGGAGGAGGTCCTTCTAAGGACAAAGCAAAAACTCCTCTCCTAGCGCCTAACCTGAGATAGCCCTAACCTGGCTACAGCTACGCAAAGCCTTATTATCACCCTCTCTTAAGAAGTTAAAGAAGGCTTCTGCCTATTCAGCCAGTCAGGCCCAGCCTATCTGCTTCCCCTAAGGAAGCATACCTCTAAACAACACTCCTCTAGCTGCTAAGGCTTTTACTCAGACCACTTTTATACCAGGCAAGCTCTCTGCAAGAACTGCAGCAAGCTGTTAGGTGTAAGGGGCTGGCCCCTAGGCTTGTTCAACGTAGAGGTGCCGTCGATTGACTATTCTAAGCTGAAGAAGGAAGAAAGGACTTTACAGGGATAGGCGCCTAGCGGCGGTGAAGCACACCGGGGCTAGGCGGTATGATACGGCAGAATAGTGGACCGGCGGAGCCAGGTCTCGGTAGCTGCTCCGGCAAAGCCGGAGATCTCGGCCGGGCTCTAGCCCGACATCACCCCCCGCTCCCCTCCGCCGGCGCGCCCGCGGCGCTAAGGCTGGGTCCCCATCATGCTCTATCGCAGAGCTGTAACGGCGTTCGTAAGCATCTATTGCTTCCGTCCCCTGGAGCGTCTTAATAGGCTCCCAGGTTCTCTCTGCGTATCCTTCCTACTTAACCAGAACCTCGCAGCGTCTCCCACACCCTCGACACTTCCAGGTAGCAGCGTTAATACTCTCTATATTCTAGGTTTCCTCGCCTTCATCGTCTATAATTAGTGGCGGCTGCTCATCATCTAACACTTGCCCAGGTAAGGGGTCGTTGCCTGCACACTTCAAGGTATCAACATGGAAGCGTGGGTATATAGCCCTTGGTACGTCAAGCTCTACTACGTAAGGTGAGATAACCTTCGTAACGGTATACTTATGGTGCAACTAATCTAGTTTCTTGCATGGCCTAGGGGACCTGTAGTGGCCTATATGAAGCTAGACTTTGTCGCCTACCTCTAGTCTCTCTGTAGGCTGGCGCTTCCTATTAGCTAGCTCCTCGTAGCGTTGCTGCGTTGACGCAAGGGTTGATTAGGCTATATCCATTATATCCTGAAGCCTCGTTACTAACTTACATGCTTGGCCCTCACGAGGGCCCTCAGGGCTTGCTGGGTCTGTTTCCTTAACCCTAATAGGCTCTGGATGGTATCCATATTCCAGAAAGAAGCTACTCATCCTAATAGCGCTATTATCGCGGCTAGAGAGCGCTAGTTGAGCTGTTGGGAGGTTGTACGCCCAGTCCTTCTGCGAGTATGTGACGTAGTTGCGTAGGTAGGCCTGGATCTCTTGGTTCATCCTCTCTGGGCCTCCGTCGGTCTGCGGGTGGTAGGCAGTACTGAGCTGCTGTTCTATTCCTAACAGCTTACAGAATTGTCGCCAGAAGCGGCTTGTCCAGTTACTTCCCCTGTCGCTCACAATTGACATAGGGATGCCGTGGAAGCGGAAGTGGCAGCTCAGGAATCGTTCAGCGCAGGCTTCTGCTTCCATGCTTTCCATAGCCTCGAGGGTTACACCTTTTCCCAGCCGGTCGACAATTACCCAAAGATATCTCTCCCCTTTATCCGTTAGAGGAAGGTTGGTAATGAAATCTATAGCGAGGTCGCTTTATATACGCTGTGGTATTAGTAGTGGTTTCAGAAGTCCCTTACGGCGTTCTCTCCAGATGTGACTTCGCCCACAGCCATCGCAGTTACAGCAGAAACGCTGTACTAGGTGCGACTGACCAGGCCAGTAGAACTGTCTACTGACCAGCGCAAGGGTGTTATCTCTTCCTGGATGACTACTGAGCACTGAGTTGTGGATGCCTTGAACGATACGAGTATGTAGCATGTTCGCCTCGCTATCGGGGTCTTTGCTACCTGGTACCCAGATCTGGTCTCTGAACAGCAGTTAGTTGCTATTATCAATCTCACACTTAGCAATCTGGACCTTCAGCTTGAGGCTAGGGGGGAAGCTTCTTTCTCATTGTTTCACAGCAGCATAGGCCTGCTGGTAGACTTTGTCTTGTCCTTGGGTCTGATCCTAGAGTTGCTGTAGTTCTTCGTCGTCAGTAAATATAAGCATTGATAGTGCTGCCTCTATATGTTGTATATATGCTGAGGGTAGGGTTGCTTCTAGGAGGAGCTGTAGGATTCAACCTTGTTTACGCTCATCCTCTAGAGACGTAGGTATGTCTTGTTTGCGTCTTGAGAGTGCGTCTGGTACCACTGCTTCGCTTCCTGGCTAGTACTGTATCTCAAAGTTGTACTGTGACAGCTCCTCTGCTTATCGGCTTTGCTGTTCTGTAAGCTTCTGCTTTGTTATGAAGTACTTAAGGTTCTTATAGTCAGATAGGACCTTGAACTTGTTGACGCTCTGTAGTTCTGCTCTCTATGCTTATAGACAGCTTATAATAGCTAGCATCTCCTTGTCATATATCAGATAGTTGAACTGGGCAGCGTTAAGCTGCTGCAAGTGGTAGGCTACTGCGTGACGTCTGCTGTGCTCATCTTCCTGTGAGAGTACGCCTCTAAGGGCAAAGCCGGAGCAATCGGCCTTAATATAGGTTGTGCGCTCAGGGTCCAGTTGATGTAGAACAGGCTTAGCAGCAAAGATCCTCTTAAGCTCCTGGAATGCTGCTTCTTATTCCTTACCCCAGCAGAAGGGGACATCCTTCTTAGTAAGAGCTATCAGGGGTCCAGCAATCTCTGAGTATGCTGGGATGAAGATCTGGTAGTAGTTTGCGAATCCAAGGAAGCTTCGGACTCCTTTAACTGTCTTTAGAGCTGCCTATTCCTTAATCGCCTTCAGTTTCTCAGGGTCGCAAGAGATACCAACTCCAGCTGTAATAATAAACCCTAAGTACTTAACTGTCTTCACAAAGAATACGCACTTATGAGGGTCTAAATATAGCCCTGCCGCAGCAAGCTTGTGCAGTACTAGCTTAACCTTTGCTTCGTGGTCTTGTCGTGAGCCGTTCGAGTAGATCAGGACGTCATCTATATATGCTGTTGCAAAGTCGTCTAGATACTCTCGAAGGATGCTGTTGATATATCGTTGGAATGTGGCGGGGGCTCCTGTGAGCCCAAAGGGGACAACTAGCCATTCAAATAGCCCATACCTCGTCCGGAAGGCTGTCTTATACTCCTCTCCCTTAGCGATCCTGATCTTGTGGAACGCTGCTACTACGTCTAGCTTAGTGAACCACTTAGCAGCGCTGACAGTCCGTAGCATCTCTCGAATCAAGGGAAGAGGGTATCGGTCGCGCTTAGTAAGCTCGTTAAGAGCGCAGTAGTCGACACAAAAACGTATCCCTCCACCTGGTTTGCGTATAAACAGTACTGGGGCTGATGCTTCTGAGCTACTAGCGCGGATAAAGCCCTTATCTAGTAGGTCTTGCAGGGTCTTCCGGAGGACGAGGAGTTCTTCTCGTGACATGCTATAGAGCGGACCCTATGGTAGTACAGCTTCGTTACTACTACCATCCTGTTTGATAGGGATTCTGTGGTCAACCCCAGGGCAATGCGGTGGAAGGTTGGCAGCTTTGTCAGGTTGGAATAGCTTATAGAACTCAGCTAGTATAGCTGGCGGAAGAAGGGCCTTTAGGTCTACCTTCTCAGTCTTCCTCATAAGAGCCTTCTATATATCTGCTAGGCTGATCGCTCGAACTTCGTGTCCAGTAGTGCCTTTGGTGCGTTAACATGCCCTCTTATAGAGCGTTGCAAAAGGGGCTCCTGGGAGCAAGCGGGCAGTCCTGATCTGGCGTACTTGTTCTAGTTCTTCCTCGCCTTTCAGACATAGGTCTACACCACCCCTCCTATGCCGTATACGCTGTGCCGCAGCATCGTATAGGATACGGTTCCTCTCCATCCATGGCTTCCCTAGGAATAGGTCGTCGCCAAGGCCACGTACAGTATACGCAAAGATCTTCTCATCATAACCGCATAGCTTAAAGTTGAAGACAACTACGCCTGTTGCTTTCATAGCACCTGTACTATCGCTAAAGCTGCCTAGCACCCGCTCAGAGCAGTCCACTATAGGCAGGCGGAGCTTACAAGCTAGGTTGTAGTTGGTAAGGGCGTATAGGTCGCACCCAGTATCTACTAGGGCGTCCGCCTGAGTGCCCCTATATATGCAGGTAGTGATCACTGCTGACTTGCTGCTCATGCAATGCTTAAACTGCTTCCATTCTGTGATATTACTAGGCTTTGCCTCTAACGCCCGACTTTACGTTAGAGTTACTCTTTTTCCAAGCTCTCTTCAGCCTCAGAGCTTTCTCGCTCCTCTGTAGCACTATCGTTGCTGCTCTCCTCAGGCTTAGGGTTCTTCTTAACCTTCTTAACCTTCTTAGCCTTCCTAGGGCTGAGATGCTTCCGCCTAGGGCACCGCACAGCGATATGGCCGGTCTGGTTACAGTTGTAACAACAGCAGCTGTCCTTCTGTGGTTGTTTGCTACCCTCGGACTCAGATGAGGAGGAGTAGCGTCTGCAGCGCTGCGGTTCCGGAGCTCCCTTCTTGTTCCTTGCGCGGCTTACGCCGGTCATCACCACGTCACCTTCTGCATCTTGTTGGCTAGCCTGTGGCGCTCTCGAGCGAGATAGGGCGTCTTCAGACGCCTGTTGAGGTAGGCGTTCTAGCCTAGAAGCAACACCTTGGACCTGCAAGAGCCATTGGTGGTAGTCGTCAAAAGGAAGTTCGACTGTAACTAGGGCCCTTCTAAGCCTTATACTCAGGGCTCCCTCAAGGAGAGTTATCTTTGCTCGACTAGGCCAGTCGGCCCCTCCGGCTTCTGCTATCGTCCGTTCGAACTGGGGCAGAAAAGAGGCTAAGGCTTGGTCTTCTCGCTGACGAAGGGTTTGTAGGGTTGAGGCAGCTTGGTCGTACATGTTTGAGTCCTTGTACGTTCGATCTAGATAGCTTAAGAACTTCTGAGGGTTATATAGACCTCCTGGACCTCCCGCCGCATAGAAGGTAGCCACAACCTGCTGAGGTCTATGATCGAGGCGGGCGTTGATGTAGTACCAGATATCCTCGTTACCACCAAAAAATCTCTTATCCAGCTGTATCTTATTCCGCATTTGCTGGGACCAAGCTGCGTATTCCTTACGCTTTCCTGTAAACTTCGGGGGGTCTGGCAGGGGCTTCCTTCGCCCTTCAGCTGCCATCGTTATACCGTCGCTCGTTGCCTGTATAGTCGTATTGGCAGTGGATGGGGTTGGTACGCTGCTTGCAAGCGGCGTAGGGGTTGCTCTATCTGGTGACATAAGCCCGTTCAGAGCTGTCAAGAGCTGCGTCATCTGGTCCTGAAGAGGACGTATGCTTGCGTTAACCGCTTCGTTAACCCTGCGGTCAATCTCTGCAGTCATCGCATCGTTTGCGCTACCCTCTGGCGAATCCATCGTGTCGCACTCGTGAGGTTTCGTATAGCGTCTTCTCGTTGCGCTACCCTCTCGCGAATCGTCGTGTCGCTCTCGTGAGGTTTCCTATAGCGTCTTTTGTTGTTGAGCTTAGAATATGTAAGGGGCTGGCCCCTAGGCTTGTTCAACGTAGAGGTGCCGTCGATTGACTATTCTAAGCTGAAGAAGGAAGAAAGGACTTTACAGGGATAGGCGCCTAGCGGCGGTGAAGCACACCGGGGCTAGGCGGTATGCTACGGCAGAATAGTGGACCCGGCGGAGCCGGGTCTCGGTAGCTGCTCCGGCAAAGCCGGAGATCTCGGCCGGGCTCTAGCCCGTGACATTAGGTACTTATAAAGCTGGGCTATGCCTAGCCAGGCCTAAGTATGCTAACTACTATAAGCTTTTCCCAGTAAGCCACACTAACTGCCCAGCCAGACTGCTACTAGTTAATAGAAAACTTGTTATACCTATTTATAAGGAACTGCGAGGGATCTAGAAGGTTAGAGGCAAGGCCTCAGATAACCTCCTAGCTAGCCAGGCCTGCTCCCTAGGCAGCACACAGCAAGCAGAGGCCAGGCTAAGCACTATATCTAAGCACCCTCAACCCCTCACACCTACATAAGACTTAATTATTATTACAGATACTGCTAGCATAACTAGAAGCAGCAGCAGTATAGATAAGGATGAGGCTGAAGACTCTGAAGCCCTCCTCCTTACTAACTACCCTATCTGCCCGCTTCTAAGCAGCAGCAGAAGCCAGAGGATAACACAGAAACCTGACTATAACATTATTAATGCCTACACCTACCTCAACCTTGACTTAGAGCAGTAGGCTCAGGCTAGCTTCTCCACAGGTACTATAGGTTGCCTAGTATAATATAAGGAAGATAAGCCCAGCTTATACAGCTCTCCTAGAGCTTTGCTAGGCAGACCAGATCGATATAGTACTGATCTAGGAACTCTGGACAGGCTTTAGAGATAAGATGCAAATTAATACACACCTAAGCTATAACTTTTATATACTAGTTAACTTTTGGAACAGCAGAGATATAAAGCCTAGGGTTATAACCTATATATACAAAAGTCTAAGGTTATATATATAGCAATAAAGACCTATCTAATTAAGAGATATCTTATAGATTAAAGCTGGCAACGTTATTATTATAAATATCTATAGGCCACCAGATAAACCTATAAACCACACAATAAATACCCTCCTAAGATATTAACTACTAGAGAGAGCCTTTATTACTAGGGATCTTAATACCTGCTACTCTTCTTAGAAACCCAGCTCCTAAAGCTGGAACCAAGGGGACAATATTACAGAGTAGGCTGAAAGCTATAATCTTAAGTTCATTAGAGAAGCTGGGGCTCCAACCTATACCTATAGACATATACTAGACCTCACCTTCTCAAATATTCCCTTTGCAGAGGCCTATGTCAGCCTACACCTATATCCAGGGGCTGATCACCAAGCTATCACAACAACTATACCTATAAAAACCTAGGAACAGAGGTGCCAGACAAGCCTCCCTATAGTCTCAGACTTATCCCTCCTCTGGCTAGCTAACCTAGTAAGCGCAAGGATCCCAGCTCTGCCTACCTTAGAAGATATACCTACTCCAGCAGAAATAGACTCCCTAGCTACCTAACTAGTCAGCCTCCTTTCTACAGCTATCCAGGCAGTAGGGAAGAGATAGACTAGCTAGGGTAGGAGAGCTCTCTAGTAGACAGAGGAGTGTTTAGAGGCCTACTAAGCAGCTGTTAAGGCAAGGCGTTAACAAATCTAAGAGCCTGGGCTAGTAATACTACTGCCTATCCTAGAGGAGCAGAAGGCTTTTCTGACCACAGTCAGGAAGGCAAAATATGCCTACTAGGCTGCTAAGATTAAAGGGGCTAGATCTAGCCAGAACCTATACCAGATACTAAGCTAGCGTAAGTCTAGCCTAGCTATTAAGGCCCCACCTCTACTAGTAGATAGACAGGCTATTAATAACAGCTATAATAAAGCCTAAGCCTTGTAGAAGGCTCTACTAGAGAGATTTAATGCTATAGACGACCTACCTAGGAACCTATTTGCTGCTCTTATAGTTCTAAGGCGTCTAATACCCTGGCAACAGATAGTTAGCATTAAGGAAGTACACCAGGCAACTCTTACAAAGGCTACAACCTCTAGGATTAATAGGATTACTACAAAGTTGCTATAATCTATTTAGGGCCTGATAGGTGTTCCTATACAGCAGCTCTTTCAGACCTGTGTTCAAACAAGCTACTTCCCTAAGACCTTCTGTAAAGCAGAAGTGGTTATAATCTAGAAGCTAGGGAAAACAGACCTCTCAAAGACTGGATCCTAGCATCTAATAGCCCTCTTATCCTGCTTAGGCAAGGGTTTAGAGCAGCTGATAGCAAAGAGGATAGCATATCTTATTATTCTAAAAGAGATAGCCAGCCTACAGCAGGTTAGAGCATTACTAGGGAGGGCTGCAGTCGATCTGACAACCTGCCTAACCCACGAGATCGAAAGGGCTCTGGATCTAGGGCTTACTGCTACCCTGGCAACAATGGATGTTAAGGGGGCATTTGACTCTATGCTACGAAACCAGCTTATCCTCAGGCTATAACAGCAGGGCTGGCCTAGTAGTCTGATTAGGCTGATATTTACCTTTGCCTCCAGCCGGACCGCCCAAGTCAGGCTAGAAGAAACTACTACAGAGGAATTCCCTCTGTCCTGTAGGCTCCTTCAGGGCTCTCTGCTATCCCCTATTCTTTTTCTGCTCTATATAGCTGATATCCTGGCAGATAACTAGAAGCTATAGTTTAGCTATGCAGATAATATCAGCCTTCTAGCGACTAGCCTCTCTCTAGAGGAAAATGCTACAGCTCTCAGCCAGGAGGTCACTCAGATCCTCAACTAGAGTACAGATAATAAGGTAGCATTTAATCCTGCTAAGTGCGAGGCAGTCTATTTTAGTAGGAAATATAAGCAGAAGAAGGACCTACTAGATATACAGGTAAAGGACCTGACTATAAAAGCCTTAACTAGACCTATATAATAGCTAGAGGTCTGGTTTGATAAGAAACTCACTTTCTAGCACTATGTCGATATAAAGGTGGCAGCAGCAAAGAAAGTAGCCCAGTTCCTGCAGCACTTATCCAACACTAAAGGGGGGCTCCCTGCTGCTGCTGCTTACTAAGCTGTTATTGCCTGTGTCCTCTTAATAGCCTTATATAGAGCTGAGACCTAGTATGCAGGGTTAAAGAGACTAGCTAGGAACAGCAGCACTACTACTACTAGCAGTAGCACTAATAACTAGATAGCTATAGTTAGCATAAGGCAAAAGAGCCTGGTTAAGAAGGTAGAGAAGGTTATAACAATAGCAGCAAAGGCTATCCTATCTGTCTAGAGGACCACACTAACCAGCAGCCTCCTCTAAGACTCTAGCCTGCCTACTGCAAAAATAGCTTTTAAAGCAGTATGCCTACGCTTTGCTACACACCTACAGAAGGTTAACCAACAGCACCCCCTAGTCCCAAGGCTTTCCTAGCTAGAGCAGCAGCAAACAAGGCTTCAAAGAACAGCAGCCCTCCTACCTAAGTGCCTAAGGCTGTTGCTCCTACAGCCACAGCACCTCTCAAGATCACAAGACCTTACAGCTAGCCAGGATAAAGAAAAAGCAGCTAAAGCGTTTTAAGACTAGATTAAAACTATGCCAGACAACTATATAATTATCTACTTAGACAGCTCTAAAGCCCTTAATAAGGCTACAGATTTCAGCTTCGTTATCTACCGCAGCAACAAATAGATAGCCTAAGAGTGCAGCCGCCTTAACATTACAGAAGTATTTAACAGCGAGGCAGAGGGAGCAAGGGCAAGGCTCTAAAAGGCCCTCCTTACTTCCCAAGGCCAGCCTATACATATCTGCATTAATAACACCAGCATTATTCAGAAGATCTGAGGCATAGCTCCAGACTCCTCATAAGCAGCCTTCCTAGAGATCCAGGAGATAGCAAGGATACAGAACATATAGACCTATTAATGCCCAGAGCACCAAAGGATAAAAAGAAACAAAGAGGCTGACAGCCTAGCTAAGGAAGGCACAACACTACCAGCCCCAAGAAGCCTCCTAGCTACCCTATCAAAGATTAAGCAACTAGCTAAAGAACACAAACAACACCAGCATAGGAAATAGTGGAAGCAAGAAGCACCCCCCCATTATACCCAGCTGGGGCTTAAGGCCACCCTTAGCTGCCCTCCTGAACTAGCTCTACCAAGAGCTACCCTTCACTATCTCCTGGCAGCATGATCAGGCCACGGAGACTTTGAACAGTATCATCAACGCTTTAATCACACAGAGGCATTGCTCACCTGCTCCTGTGGGGAGGCTAAAGAGGCAGACCACCTGGTCTACTGCCGTAAGACCCTAGTGAGGAGGCAACGGTGGCCTATCCTCTACCCTTATAGCTGAAGGGAGCCTCTAGGACCTATAGGCTCCCTAGAGCGCTACTTTAAGGGTCTACTTATCGACTCTGAAGGCTTCCAGGCCTTCCTTGACGTGACAGACTTCTTCCAGAAGATCTGCCCGCGTTACTAAGAGATAGGACTTAACCTATCCTCTCAAAAACAACAGACTACCTATAGTCACCAGGACAGCAGATTGCTATAACGGAACTAGGGCACCAGTGGGAACTAGGGATGGATAGAACACATATTGGCCCTCGGGCAAGATCTGGAGGACGCTAGGAAGAGACGTGTACTACAGAGTATATAGCTAGAGCCTGCGGCCCTCCACGCCACATACCCTTCGGGAGGTCTGCCGCAAGGGCGGCTGCGCCCTTGCCGCCACGGCGTTAAATATCAAACAACAAACAACAACAAACAACAACATAACTATAAACAGCCAATATTAATCTGTCAGGCATTCTTGGCATGAGAAACTTACGTTACCCCCTATTGGCTACCGGTCAATGATATAGACAGCCCGAGAAAGGCTGTGCTGGGAACTTTGGTAGTCATCCCCGCTCTCTTATTTGCTTCAAATTCTCAAGATGGCAGGTAAATCTTCAGTTTCCTGGGAATGCGGTACAGTCATACCGCTTTATTCGAGCCTCAGAAAGGACTTTTGGATATTAGAATGTTGGATTCTTGCCTTTTCTAACTAAATGCTTCCGCATCACAGTTCGGCCACGTAAGAAACAAAGCGCGCCTTTTGTTTGCAGCTCAGGTGCACGATGTGAATCTTCCCCTGAAAAATCCGATTGAAATTAATCAACTTTCATATGATAGTCATATGATTGCACACTTCGAAGATCATGGTCAATCTGAACAAAACTGAAAGATCGTGAGGCACGCAAGAACATAGAGCCAGGAATGAGTGCAGGAGGTCAATAGGTAGTGCTCATCTGATCTCATGACGCCACGATGACGCATATAGTATTGGAAGCGTCGATACACTAAGACGACGGAGTGATCAATCTTCATCCTTTTCGGTCGAGTATGAACAGTATCCATTGTTAAACATTCGAAGAAGGTTCGAGGGTGGGTAACGTACGGGCAGTCTTGATGTACGGTTGAAAAATGTCTAGAAACAATAGACAAGTCCTGCATCCACAACTTTCAACTCAAAAAAAATCATAATCACGATCCAGAGATCAGAAACATCAACTCACACATTGAAGAGCTCGTCAGACTTCCAGCGGCTGCTACTATTTGTACTTATTCCTACTTTACTTTCCCATAGCATGCTTTAGTGACTAAAAGTGTTATGAACAGTGCGTCGCCTACTTGCTGCATTCCCACAGTCTGCATGTGCGCGGGATCTCGCATCTACTAGGACAACCAGAACCGCGGCGTACACGGCTGCTACCGACCTGAGGGCTACATCGGAACTGGTCACGCCAGCTACCCAGGTTCCTGCTGCCGCATTGCCAGTGACGGCGCAGTTATGAAGAATGGAGATGATGATTCCGTCGAGACCATCGAGGCGTCCCCTTTGGAGGAGGACGATGCCATGCATAGCACATTATGTGGTCAATGGAAAATTCAGGTCATGTTATGATTCGATCTTTCCAGTTCACGTATATAAGGTAGTCGTTCGTGAGGAGGCAGACTTCATCCATTCTGTGAACTCACCTAGATACTATTTCAACCAATTACCTTGAGCATTGTGCCTCGGGTGCATTGCTGTGAAAAACAAAGAAATACAATCTTCATTCAAAATTCACTTGCAAATTGCACCAATTCTAAAACATAATAAAGTCATGGCTTAGCGTATGATATTCCATCGTCGCTGCTACGGATAATCGGCATGCCGTACAGACGGCATTCGGCACATTATGAACTTTGAAAGGCAACATCCGCAACTCAATCCTAGCCAAAACTATGAGCTCCACCACATAACCTTAACAACACGCGTTTGCGGGAGACGCGGGAGCCGCGCGCCAACGCAGATATTCTGCTTGAAGTCTAACATTGTCAGTCAATGTTACATTGACGTCACGTTCACCTGGTGGTCATGGGTGCACATTCTCGCGATCCATCCTGTGGGTCAAAACAACACCACAGAACCAAGAGCATCCGTGACAGAAACAGGGAGACACCGAGTCAAGTCATGCAAATCATCTCAATTTTCCCTTGTAATAATTCTCTCATCCTGGTTTTATGTGCGCTCTCAAAAGCTTTTGCACAGCAACGTGAATGAGAACATGGCAACAGCTGATGAGGTGAGAAGCAGACGGTTTCTCGCAGCGATGGCTAATAACCCACCCACCTAATTGCTTATTATACACGCGCGACTCCAGCTCTCGTATAATTCAGTTCAAATCACCATTTACAAATGATGGCCGCCAGAAAGAATGTCTTTGACGTTTTACATTCGCGGAGAAACCAAATTGCTCCCGGTCTTGAAACCCGGAGACGGCTGGTCACAGGGGCCTGAGAAGAGGAAGGTTGCATTCCATATCCTCTTTAGACGCGTGAACATTCGCTGTATCTCCATCTCATTTCAGGAAGGTGCCGTACAGCTTCCATATCAAGTTCAACTCGCCTCGTGATAACTGAATTGGATGAATGGGGTTACCTGCGTGCGGGCTGGTCATCCTTGATGATTCCGCAGTCGTCACAAAGCCGGGCGCAGCCCTCGAATAATTGGGGCCGTGGACTCGCTATGGCTCGGAGAGCGGGAGTGCGGGCAGCGAGCAGACGACCCCAGTCGCAACGTTCTAGGATGATCGGGATCTCGCTCAACAACCATAATAAGGACCAGGAGGGGGCTTTGACAACAGAAATAGAGACGGCTTTGAAATCTTGCAACCCTGATAGGTGCCGATTCATCGACAAAAGCTTACAGTAGAGGCGATGTGCAAGACGGGCTGCCCTAAAAAACTGGGAGACGTTGGCCAAGACTTGTTATTGTACCCATTCGTGAAGGCTCGCCGCTGCAGAACGCGGGAAAACCGACGGCCATCATGCAACATTCCGGGAAGCCTGTCTTGGCGACGCCGTCCCTGCATGAACTGGGCTGAAAATTTCATCAAATCACCAAAGTCCTTGGGACGCGTAGGACTGAAACACGTCGAATTGGACTGTAAAATGATGGCTGGCTGACCACGGCATGGACTGTACAGTAATCACAGGATGGATCTAGTCTACGAATACAGAAAGGATAAAGACAAAAGAAAAAAAAGCACTCAAAATCTCTCGGCACGGCAACGCACCCGAAGAGACGCACCCATCCCCTCCGGACGTGATAACTTCGGCAAATGTGACCAACTGGCAAACAAGCAAGATCAATTCCGCTGTGCTCTGTGACTAGGGCGGTGACGCTGGGAAAAGAAAGGGAGCCTCGTCGGCCGGAAATAGGGCATTCTGCCCATAGCGACACGCGTCGGGTGACGACTCAGAGACCTCCCGCCCAAAGGCCTCGACTCCTCGGAGTGGATGAAGCTAGTCCGTAGCAGCCAATGACATTTCACTGAATTGATTGGGCGCACCAAGACTGGCCCGGCCGTAGCCCCCGAAATTTAGGGATCCCCGGCCGGTCGGGTGTTTTTCAACTTTATGTCGGGCATCCCGGACGTTCCCCGGCTGATTCATGTTTCCTAGGTTGCGGGAGCGCAGACACCAGACGAACTCTATTGCGCAGAGCAGGATCATAGCTCTCGATTTTCACCGTTGTTTCTTTGCCTTTTCAGACGAAGTCGTAGTATTAATCATGAAGTCGCAGTACGGGTTCCTTTGGGGTTAGCTACGAGCGCATGCGTTTACCCAGAGAGAAGACTTTCGGTCGATCCAAATTTGCACAACCGCATCAGGCTGGCGATTCAGATTTTTTCCTCTCCTCAAATCTCCATTCATGCTGCCAAAAAGTCCCTAGAGCCGCGATTGCGCACATTACCCGCCCCTTTCGAAAGCCCTCCCACAGACCGAGGCGACCTGGGTTGTAAGGGAGTAAACAGGCCCCTCTACCCCTCGATGGAGTGAATTGTCAGCAAAATTTGGTCCAATCTCATTGAAGCTGCGTAAACGCACAGCGGCGCCACCCGCGATGTGGGCACTGCCTCGTCATCGGGTGCCCCCTAACGAGGAACTGCAACGCCACCGGTGTCTACTCCGGTGTCGAGTCCGGCCAGGCCGGCCTGAACACCACCTTCCTCCGTGGTATCCAGCTCTCCGACCACGACGGTGTCGTCCAGTTCGAGACCATCTTCCCCGGTCACTACGAGGGCCGTGCCGTCCACACCCACTTGCTGTCGCACACCAACGCGACCCTGATGCCCAACGGCACCATCTCCGTCTGGGATGCTCCCGTCGCCCACATCGGCCAGCTCTTCTGGCCCGAGTCTCTGCGCGAGACCATTGAGGAGCTCGCTCCCTACAACACCAACACCGTCGAGGTCACCACCAACGCCGAGGACATGTGGTCCATCCTCCAGGCCGACGCCTCCTACGACCCCTTCCCCCAGTTCGTCTACCTCGGCGAGGACGTCTCGGACGGTCTCTTCGCCTGGATCCAGATCGGCATCAACGCCTCTGCCGACTACAACGACGATGACTACTACGGCGTCGCCGCCTACCTCGGCGAGGACGGTGGCCACTCTACCGGCTACACTGTCGGCAATGGCGGTGGAGGCGGCGGCAACGGCACCGGCAACGGTACTATGTCCGGCTCTCCCCCCTCCGGCACCGGTGCTCCCCCTTCTTAAAAGTGTGATTTTTAGGGCGCGGGCCTGATGCACGGATCGGCTAGCCGTGTCAACTTTTCCTTTTTGTATGATATTAGAGATACCTATAGACAGCCATTGAACATACAAGCCGCGGTGGAAGCGCACATTTCTTATCCTTCAATCTTTTTTCCCTTATTCACAGTGATGCATGCGCTTTGATACCTGTACTAAGACGCCCGGCTCTGGGACCCACAAATACCGGGTTATGGGGTCCGTTATCCGAGCAGACGCCGATGCCGCGCGGCCGCTTTTCTAGCGGGACTGTCCGGAGGTAGACCTTTGCTCAAATATGCATTTCGGGAGGTCTTTCGCATTTCGATCATCCGCGTCCTGATTGGAAAGTTAGAGGAACTGAAAAATTGAGCCGGGAAAACATCTCATCACTCGGCAAATAGCCCTGGCAATAAAGATATAGCCAATATGGCCTATCTTATGTATTCACAGGTGAAATGATGTTTGAAAAAGGAACGATGGTATCAACTTGAAAATCCGAGACGGGATCAATGCACAACTGTGAATAGGTCTCGGAATCGGGCGATCCAATTCCATTACATAATTGCGAGAGCGCCAAGTTACTATTTGTGCACACCTTGCCGGCGTCGGAAGCCTCCCGACGTTACCGCATAATTTAAAGTAGAAAGAGAGTTGCAATCTTGCAGAGCCGAGTGCCAAAGATGCGACGAAATCCATCACAATTGACTTTCATCCGCGTCAACAGGAATCGCTCATTTGCACACTTCTCCAGAAAATCCGGCCCATGACTTCACCCTGGTCAACAACACGTGCCATTGCCAAGACGGACGACTCCAAAAGTGGAAGCTCCATTTCGCTCGTTTAACAGCCGTCCACCAATTATCTCCTCTGTTTCCTCCACGCGTTTCACTTCCCACCAAAGTAACGTCCCTGTGCCACCATCACATTTCTCTCCCACGGACGCGCCCTTTTCCACTCTTCGGCGCTGCAGAACGACAGCTTGGGACGAGAAGAATTCGGTAACGGTCATGCTTTAGGCTTTATTGGCGTGCATGGTAGGAAGCTGAACCTGCCATTGTACCTGTCTACTGTTGCGATCCCGGAGCTGTGGCGTGGGGCGTTGCTACCGTTGGATCCCACCAGCCGCGGGCCGCTGCGCTGCGCGTGAGCATGAGGCGACATGATAAATGGACTGCTCTTCCTCTCCCTCTGGCGGGTTTTATGCTCGCCGGTCCTCCCATGCCAAGTCGCGTTGCTTCAACTTGACTCCATCGCTATGGCGCTCAAGTATCTCTCCGTGGCTACGGCCATTGTCGCCCTTGCGGCGCAGCCTTGGCTAGCTACCGCCGTCAACCTCGAGCTCAACGTCACAGCTCTGACTGGTGGCGAACTCGAGGCTGACTGGACCAATGTCTACTACTCCAAGTCTAATCCTCTGCTGCTCGGAAACGACGGCGGAGCGGCCACCGGCGGCGTCCATGCCTGGGATTTGAACAGCGACTCGCCCCTGGCGGAGGTAAAGACTCTTGTGACTGGCCGAACGAAGCTCGTCACTACAGTTTACAACGTCACGGACGACAAGGACCTCGCGATCACGATAGCGATGCCTGATTCCGTAATCCGCGTCTTTGAGGTGCCGTCATTCACCGAGATTGAATCCGCCCAGACCACGCTTCTTGGTGACTGGTCCGCATTGTGCTCGTGGCGAAGCAAGAGTCTGAACGACTACATCTTTCTGTTTGGAAAGGGCCAGGCCGTCGAATGTCTCGTGAGAAAGGGAAAGACTGACATTGAGCTTGTCGAGGTTAGCTTGCCAATGACTCTGATTTTTGCATCTCTTGCTAAGCCTCCCAGATCCGGAACTTCACTGTGCCCACCGAGTTTTCCGGCTGCGCCGCGTCCCAGTCGCAGTCCAAGATGATTCTCTCCGCCGACGATGACAAGGATGTCTACGTGTTCGACCTCACCGAATCGACCACCACCCCTGAAGTCACCAAGATTGGCGAGGCGGAAGAAGACGTCACCGGCGTTGCTGTCTACACGTCTTCTACCTCTAACTCTACCGGCCAGGAATATCTCTTTGTCGCTCAAGAGAACGCAGTGGCCGTCTACGAGTACCCCTTCAAGCTTCTTGGAACCATCAAGTTGACTGGGTTGGAGGATATTGAGGTCCAGGGCCTCAGCATCTACCAGGGCGCGACCTCCAAGTACCCCAGCGGTGTCCTCACCTTCGCCATTGAGGCCGACGACGTCGCTGGATTCGGTCTGATGTCTCTGGATGAAGCCCTCGCCGAGCTTGGAATCTCGGTAAACAAGGAGTACGACCCGCGCACTCAAGTGGGATGCCGGACTCGCTCCAAGATTTGTGACGCGTGCTCCGGTAACGGCTACTGCGAGGACAACGCCCTCGGGTGCGCGTGCTTCGCCGGATTCACTGGCGACAAGTGCGACGCCTTCCAATGCACAGACAACTGCTCTGGACGCGGCGAATGCGTTGGTCCCAACCAGTGCAAATGCCAGGACGGCTGGGGCGGACTTCACTGCTCGTTCCTCCTGGTGCAGCCCTCGTACGAAACGGACCAGAATGGTGCTGATGGAGATGACCCTGCCATCTGGATCTCTCCCGAGGGCGCTGACAAGTCCCGCATCATCACCACGACCAAGTCGACTCAGGGTGCGGGACTGGGCGTCTTCGACCTGACCGGCAAGCTTCTGCAGACAATTTACGCTGCCGAGCCCAACAATGTGGACATGATCTACAACTTCGAAGCCGGCAACCGCACTGTTGACCTTGCGTTCGCTGCCTGCCGTGACGATGATACTCTTTGGTAAGCAACCCCTCGCCCCTGATCATGTGCCAGCAACTTACATCCGCTACAGTCTCTTCGAAATGACATCGAACGGCACTCTCATCAACATCGCCGGTGGCGTCCAACCCGTCGTCGAAGACTACAAAGTCTATGGCTCATGCGTCTACCGCTCTCCCAAGACCGGAAAGCAGTACCTCTTCGTCAACGAGAAGTCCGCCCGCTACCTCCAGTACGAGCTGACCTCCACCTCCAACGGCACGCTGCAGGTAGCCCTCGTCCGCGACTTCCAAGGCGGCTCGGGAGGCCAAGTCGAAGGCTGCGTCACAGACGAGGAGAACGGCTGGATCTTCCTCGGTGAAGAGCCCTCTGCCCTCTGGCGGTACGACGCCGAGCCCGACTCCACCGAGCCAGGCCTGCGCATCGCGTACGTAGGCGACGGGCACACCTACGCCGACGTCGAGGGCGTTACGCTCGTCTACGGCGTCACGAAAGACCAAGGCTATGTCCTGGTCTCGAACCAAGGCGTGAGCTCGTACAACGTCTACCGCCGGGCTGCTCCCCACGAATACGTCACAACTTTCACCATCACGAAATCCGCCGACGGACAGGTTGACGCGGTTTCCAACACTGACGGCATCACTGCCGTCGGCACCCATCTGAACAAAGACTTCCCCCACGGCCTTGTCGTCGTGCATGATGATGCGAACCAGTTCCCTGATGGAAGCACTAGCACTGAAGCCAGCTTTAAGTTGGTCAGTCTGGAGAAGATTTTGGGCGCCGAGGCGCTCAAGTCAATGAACCTTTTGGATGATGTCGATGCCAATTGGGACCCGAGGAAGACGATTAAGCAATGAGACCATGACATAGTTGAACGTTTTGAATACTAAATCTAATCCCAAGATCTATCAACCAGGTCAAAAAACGCAGCTGATATACATGCTGGACAGGTCGTGAAAAGCAAATTTAGTGCCAAACCTTTAGCGCATCAAGGAACGATCTTTTCTGCCATCTTTCTTCAGGAGGATAAACGACGATACGATCGAGATCGGCGCCTTTATAATCGAAGCCATTGTAAAGCCCACCAATCGTAATCGTGTTTTTGCCCCTTTGCAGAGGAAGTAAGAGAGGAGTTGACAGAATGATGCCTTTGTGGGTATCCTTCTGATACAATGTGTGCACCGAGCTAGTATCCCCATTGACCACGACACTGCTGATGCGGCGGAGTTGCCATGTCCCATTGATGCGGTCCGGTTGACCAAATGGCTGGTCACCGAAGCCCATGTCATCGATATCTGCATGCATTAGCGACGACTATCTTGTGACGATATGGTAACCTACTCTGGTGATAAAAAGACACCCACTGATCTTGGCCTTGACCTTCAACTTCGAAGATAATAGTGCTGTCATTGCCGTGTATCCCAGTGGCTATGACATTGTGACTACCAAATGTCTGCGCGTATTTCGTCAGCGGAGCTCTCCGGTGTCTCTAAAATGTACGCATGGCAGCCAACTGACAGCTTCCTGCAGATGCGCAGATCCGGTAGTCTTTGCGTATCTAGAGGTATAAGTCTTTCCGCGAACGGGTTTCCAAACACCATTCTTCCTGCACTGGATTGTCAGCCAAGTTCAGAGTCGCGTCACGACTTTGTTCAACTCACACGTCAAGGTCGTAAATGTCATGCCATACAACCTTGAGACTTCCTGATTTCTCGTCGATTTCAATTGGAAGCCACACATTGCGGCTTTCCCAAAGCGACAGCATATCCCATTGATCAGCCATGTACAAATATGTAGTCGCCTTGGACCCCTTGATCCTCCAGGAGAACCCTGATTGAGTGCTGAACGTCCGAGTGTAAGCCGGAGCCACGAAGAATGGTTGAGACCAGGGTCCTTCCAGCTTGTCGGCGCGCATCGCCACCACATCTTACTTCCTTGTCAGCTTTTCCAGGCGTCTCTGAATGAATTCAAAGTTCAGAGTACTCGTGTTAACTCACTGTTCGGACGATATCCCGTCTTGTGACTCATCAGTGCGAAGTAACTCTTCTCAGTCTGCAGTATTGTCGGCGCCTCGAAGTCGTACTTGTCGAACCGAAAAGTCACCTCTTCTATATCGGTTACGTTCCTGTTGAATTTGCTAATGTACACATCACGTCCTTCAGGACGGTCGCCGTTTGAGTAAAGAGCATATGACTCTCCCGTCTTGTAGTCCGTGAAAGCCCCGAAGTCTTGCGACCAGTTGCCCAGGGGCGAGATCGCGTTCTGGAAGGTGTATGGGCCGGCGATACTATCTGAGGTAGCGAGCCCTTGAAGCAGGAGGCTGTACTTGGAGTCATCGACGTGCCACCACATCTGCAAGTGTCAGCTTGTTAGTGGGCCTGTTGACCTGGATACTGTCGCTCTACAAAGCTGTAGTTTTCGGTTTTTTCTTACATGATATTGGCCAGTCTCTTTGCTGTATACGACCTTTGGGCGTTGGATTCGGTTGTGCGAGGAGACGTAGGGATGGTCATCCACTGGCGCTGTGCTAAAGATCAGCACATGATTTTGATCTCCAACTATGACATGGGTCATCATTACCAAGTGCAAGGCCATGTGAAGTCCAAGTCGCCAAGTCGTCAGAGCTGTACACGGAAATACCACCGCCCTCGACTTGCCCTTCAACTTTGTACTCTCCAAACCAGTAGAACCTGCCAGTCTCCTGGTCGGCAGCAAGGCCGCCGGCGTGGGCGTTGAAGATATTTCCATCGGTGTCATGCCACCGGGCTCCAGGAATAATCCACTTTGCTGTCACCGTTGCGGCGAGCCAGAGGATTTGGAAGAGACGTGTGAGGTACATGGTGAGGGCTTCTGGAATGGGAGGGTAGTGTGATAATAATTGAGGCTTAATTAGAAGGGATAATCGCTAGCGCCCACTACTTATTTGATGCATCTAGGGCATGTGGGATGGAATTTGTACTTGAGTATCGCAGGGACCGCATTTTATTTCATGATGTGCACATTCATCTGAGATCAGTGATCACTTTCCTGACCCATGTTTAGCCTCTTCTCGGTGTTCAACATTGATCTTTGACCGAACTTCGGAGCAAGGGAAGGAGTTGTCTTACGCCAAGCGATTCAGCCATTCCACTGCTCGTACATACCATCATTGGCTTTGAACATCTCGGTCTCGGTTCGGCTGATAGGTCTTCTTCGTAATTATCAACACTTGGCAGCGCTAGCTATTGCGGATGCACTTGCATACGCCAAGACAATATCCTATCTTCAGAGCTCGTCTAAACATGTGTAGGATCCATAGGAAGTTGCGCCCCTGACGACCCCGCGTAACCCCACGACTCTACCTCCAAGCCCTTCCGTGGGGGTGAGCTTTTGCCGCTTGCGGGGAAGCCTGTTCAATCCTGGCTGAAATGGAATAAGACTCGGTACAACGCTGGACGAGTGAAGTTGTTTTGGAACATGATCGACGTTTCTCGATCCAATTTCCAGTCCAATGTCTGGCCCCGAGACTCTGGTATGAAATTATTCCACGAACCATTTTGCATCTTTCGACGGATTAATGTCCGTCAACTTTTCTTTACAAGATCATTAGCAATTTCCGTATTCTAGTGACAAAGAACCAAGCATTTCCGTATTTTACTGCGAGTCGTGCCCTAATCGAGGCTCCAGACACCTTAGCATGTTACTTAGCCAAGCCCTTGAGTTTGGTTAAAGCTACCAGTGCCAAACTCCATTTGGAGTGAGCCAGAAGTTTGATCATTTGGATTCGTGTTTATTCTTCATCCCTTTGGCCGATTCGCTTCTTGATACCCCGATGATGTTATCTTGGAGACGTCCATACTTTATGAAGGATGTGCTGATGAAGCTCACCGATGATGGCTCGTAGCTACTTCCTGCCATATCGCGTTGTGTGATTCGTTGGTCTTTCTTCATGTACATACGTTGGCGAGGCTTTGAATGTATCCGTTTTGGTACACGGGTGAAAGGGGATTCATTGTTTTGGCGTTGGTGAAATTGCACGAGCCCGAAACCTGATGCTGATAGTCGAGGCCTCCGGACTTGACGTATTTTGACAGGATTCCAGGATATCTATAAGTCAACGCTCATGTCCGTAGATTGAAGAGAACTTACCACACCGACTAAGTTCAACTCGTATCATATTCGAAAACTCTCATCATGCTCTGTCATCGGCTTATTGCGTTCGCGGCGGTTGTATCTGGCTTGGCCAATTCACTTACGGACCTGGGTCCAGTCAAAGGTCTCAACCGACGACAGGCAAAGCGTACACAATGCGTGGTGCCCGCCAACGGTGACGGATCTGATGACACGCCCGCTATCCTTGTCGCATTCGATGAGTGCAAGACTGACGGACACATTGTCTTTGAGAACGTCACGTACCACATTAGCCTGGTCATGAAGACCACTGAGCTCAACAACGTCAAGATCGTAATCAAAGGAACCCTTTTGGTAAGTGACGTTCTGTCAGCATCATGCTCCATCATCTGTATATTTTATGTGATTAACCCGGGACTCAGTGGAGCAAGAACACAACGTACTGGCTAAAGAACCCTCTTCCCATTGGCTACCAAAACCAAACGACCGCCTGGGTTCTGGGTGGAAAACATCTCGACGTCAACGGCTTTGGCTATGGCACGTTCAATGGTAACGGCCAGACTTGGTATGACTTGGTCAAGGGAGAATCGAACTATCCTAGTAAGTTACACTTGACGACATCGCCAAGAGAAGCTGTCATCCGACATGAAGCAGACCGGCCTCATGCTCTCTTGCTCGACGGGGCGGAAGATTCCGTCTTCGAGGGTCTTCGGTTTGTACAAGCTCAAATGTGGTAAGTTGAAAACATGTCTCGTTCGTTTACTTCATTCTTCTGTCCAAGAGTGATCTGCGATTTCTGACTATCCTCTCGGCGCAGGACAGTGACAATAACACGATCCAAACGCGTCCTCCTTCAAGACATTTACGTCAACAACACAAGCTCCAACAGAAACCCGGCTCGTAACACCGATGGTGCTAACACTATGTTCTCGGACAACATCCACTTTCGTCGTTGGACAGTCAAAAATGGCGATGACTGCATTGCGACCAAGGCCAACTCGACAAACATTCTGATCGAAGACGTCGAATTCCACGATGGCCAGGGCGTGGCCATTGGCAGCATTGGGCAATATGCAGGCCAATTTGAGACCATCGAGAATGTGACGGTGAGAAATATGCTGGCCCACGGATCTCGCTATGCTGGTCGCATCAAGACGTGGACTGGTGAGCAACTTGGATATCCACCAAATGGAGGGGGCGCCGGCTTAGGATGTAAGTCATGGCTTCAAACCACATCGGACTGAGATTGCGCTGACTTCAGCTCAGATGCTAGAAATCTTAGTAAGTTGAAGCAAAAGAAAGACCGTCGAGTTTCACCTGTCTTCATGGAGTCTGTTGCCAAGGGTGTGAAGCTAATTGTTGTACTTTAGGCTGGGATAATGTAACCATCTACGACGCGGAACAGGCTCCCATCTACGTCATGCAATGCATAACCTACAACGGGCAGCAGGGAAACTGCAGCTCATCCTTATTCGACATCTCCAACATCAGCTTTACCAACTTCCGTGGCACACTCCAAGGAAGTCGCGTCGCCTACCTTCAATGCAGTCGAGCTCATGGTGGATGTGACGATGTCCGGATCGAGAATATGAACTTCACCAACATCAGTGTCGACCCACCGACTCCCGCGACGGAATACAGGTGCAGCAACATCAATAACCCCGAGGGATTTGAGTGTTGAGCTCTTGTTCAGTAGCAAATAAGAAGAATGCAGGAGTCATAAAAGGGCGTCTCAGTTGATCTAATATCAATGCCAACGAGTACATAGATCAGGAATGCTACTACTAGTCTTGCTGTGGCTCGCACTCAGCGTCAACGTCAACCCAATCCAGATTGATGTCAATCTCATTACCATCTACGCTCTCCTTCCCGCTTCTCTTGAGCTCCTTCCACATGGCCTGCTGAAGATGCTTTGCGAACCTGACCTCGCCAGGAACACATAGATCCATTAATCGCCCGCAGGAAATCATGCCCATGAAACCTTTCTTTGCCGGCACGGCTATTGTCGGATCAAGATTGCGGCCAAGCTCTTGGAAGCGGCGTCGCCAGAATAGCCATCTTGAGTGAGAAGATCCAGCCCGGGGACGCCTACTTTCTGGGCCGAAGCGCCTGTTGCCATTGGATGTTCCTCTTCCACAGATATTTTTCCATGTAATTTCATCAATGACAGGGAAAAAAGCTTGATGGCGCAATGTTCCATCAGGATGACCGCGGAAGGAAGATATACCATACCATCGGCATCTTCATCAGTCTCGAGAGCGTTTCGCAAGATCCATATGGCAGTGTGCTCAATTTCGTCGCTCACTCCGATTGCAAAGCACTTGGCTGAGAACATAGCCAGATTGCACATTTTGAAAACATCTTTCTCCGTCGAGAGGTGCTCCCAAGATGATTGCAATTCCCTAGCAAAGCCATACCCCTCCCAAGATCCACCAGCAACCTCACTTGGGTGAAGTTGTCTGTAAAGAGAGTCGTACTCTTTGGTCCATAGGATCAGAGAGACAAGACTGTCTTGGAATGAGTCATCGATTTCAAGATTCTGGGCAGTGATACAGAATATGTGCCAGAGAACGTTCAGCCCTTCTTGATATTCGGGAGCTTGACGCGCGGCATCCTTGATGAACTTGAGGGCAAAGCTTTGAATGGAGACCAGCTGGTCGATTTTGTCCGTTTCTGTGGCTAGATTTTGCGAATCGATATTGAAAGACTGTGTAACTTTATGCCTGAAGTCGGCAGCATGAGCCTCCTCGGATGGGGAAGTTGAGGTTGACATAGTCGTACGCTCCTGGCTGGCTCCAATGCTGAAACACAAACTGAGAAAGGGCCCCGAATGATGGATGAGATTCAAGTGAAATGTAGGTGAATCACAAAATAAAGTAGGGCTTTTGTACAATTCTGTCACGGCAGAGCCTCAAGAGGTTCATGTGATGGTCAGACGTAAGCCGACTGAACTGTGAGTGGCCATCGGTCACCTGATCTAGGCAGCTGCTCTAGGCAGCTATCTCAGGGTACGTACCCAAGATGGGAGAGATGTTCGAGAATAGATGTGAAATATTTTTTCACGTTTAATTGTGGCTTTATTCAATTTTTGTCATTGAGTTTTGAGTCTGTCAAATGCAACTGGCGGCATCATGGGGTCCATCCATGGGAATGACGCGCGGAAGTGTTGGCTGTTTTAGCCAATCAGCAACGCAAAGCGCATCCACTAAATTCCGGTTTAGGCAGCACATGCGTGGACAATGTCATCCTAGAACAGCCCTCGAGGCAGGATAACATGATGAACCGGTTGTATCGGGCTCGTGAAGCCGTCGCAATTCATATAGGTAACAAAGCTTCGTCATCGAGCCTTGGTTCGTTGAGATTCAAAGATTATCTACTGCATTCAAGGCTTTTCATGATTAACTGAGCTGACGGCAAGTCTGCACGAAGTGGGCTTTGCTTGGTGAAGTTTTGATGTATGTAACCTAGTCTATATGTACATCGAAAGGAATTCTATCCATTTATCGCTCCCATGTTCCAACCCTTGGGTATGTCTATGTGATGAAAGCAGAGATCTATAAAACTTGAACAAAACGAGAAATCTTGCGACGGGACCAAAGCGAATCCTCTAGGCAGAAGCCTTGATGATGTCCGAAGCCTTCTCGGCAATGGCGTAGAGAGTGGACACAAGGTGGCCGCAAACCTGGAAAGGCAGGACACCGGCATCGACGACGCGGACGTTGCTGGTGCCGTAGACCTTGAGGTTGGCATCGACAACACCGCCCAGCTCCTGGGACATCATGGCAGTGGTACCGACGGGGTGGAAGTTAGAGCGGTCTGTGTTAATGGTGGTTAGCAAACATATTCATATTTTCAGGTAGTTGGGTAAAACTTACAGTTCTCAAGAATCCACTTGGACCAAACATCGTCAGAGGCGTCCTCGGCGATGGTGGCCAAGCCAGGCTTGGTCTCGCTGGCGAAGTACTGGCTCAGGGGAGCAGTCTTGTACAGCTGGCGGATGAACTTGGCAGTACCGATCTGCTCGGTCATGTCCCAGTCCATCATGAAGTAGTTGGGGTTGATCTTAGCCGCAGAGGAGTTGGCGCCGGTGACGTGGATGTTGCCGCGAGCGAAGGGCAGGAGGGCCCAGTACTCGGTGGAGAAGGAAGAACCGGCAGGGGTGATGAGGATCTCGGCGAGGGGGACCTTGTCGGTGAAGATGAGGTCGTACTGGATGTCAAAGAACTTGTCGAGCTGCTCCTTGGTGACGACGCCGTTGGTGTACTCGGAGACCTGGGCGGCCCACTGGGAGAGCTGGGTCTTGATGGTGGCGGCGAGGGAAGCGGTCTGGTTCGCGAAGACGTCGTCGACGTTGGGGTAGGCAACGAAGGTGGTGACACCGGTAAAGTTCTTGGAGCTGGTCTGGGCGAGGCCATTGTTCATCTGGTCCTGGAGGTTCTCACCGACGGTGGGGAGGTTGACCTTGGTCTGAATGCCGGCGGCCTTCAGAATCTCGGGGTTTCCAACGCCAGACTGCTCCAGAAGGAGAGGAGATCTAAGAGAGCCGGCAGAGAGAATGACCTCCTTGTTGGCATAGATGGTGTGGGTAGCACCGGTTTTGTCCTTGACGAGAACTCCGGAAGCGGTGGCATCGGCTCCCTCAGCCCAGACGAGCTTCTGAGCCTCGGTGTTCAAGAAGACGCGGAAGTTGGTGCGGTTCTGGTAGGGGAAGTAGTACGCGCGGGCAGCATCGTCGCGAACCTGGAGAGCAGTGTCGAGGGTGGCAGGGTAGATGTTCCAGCCGACCATGTCTCCACCAGCAATGTCCTTCAGAGCGGGGACGCCAACGGCATTGTAGGTCTGGTTCAAGACGTCGACGAACGACTTCTCAACACCACCGGACTTCCAGCCGACCTTAAGAGGGCCAGAGGTACCATGCTGCTCAGGGATGTAGGTGACGCCAACGTCAACCTGGACAGTGGTGGGGGGCTGGAGAGTCTCGGACTTCTTGTAGTACTTGAGGAGGTTGTTCCAGTTCCAGCCGTTGTTGCCAAGACGCTCCCAGATGTCGATCTGAACGTCCTGAGCACGGGTGTAAGCCATGCCGTTGATGGTGCTGGTACCACCGAGAGCCTTACCGGCACGGAGGGTCTGAGTCTTGTTGCCGCCATACTTCTGGGCAGTAGTCTGGTAGGCGTAGTCGATGTCGGTGCCGAAGGCCAATCCGTAGCCAGAGGGGCTGGTTACGTTGACGTTGTCGTAGACAGAGTCACCAGCCTCGATGACAGCGATGGTAACGTTCTTCAACTCGGAAAGACGGTTGGCAACGACCAGGCCGCTGGTACCACCGCCGACGATGACATAGTCGAAGCGTTGCGAGGATGCAGCGGGATAGGCGAGCGCGGTGGCCGCAAGAAGCGGCAGGGAGACAATTGAGCGCAGCATGTTGAAAGTTTGAAGTCGGATGCGGTGCGATGCTGAGATGGGAATAGGAACAACACGTGGTGACGATCCCTTGAGTTTATATCTGGCTCCCGCCTGGCTCAACGGCTGGCCAGCTGGGTCCCATGTCCACCGCGCGGTAGAATCAACTTATGTCATGCTTAGAAAATCTTCCAAATTTCCATCCAGGTTGCTGTAGCTGAGTTGATCCGCTCTCTCCACCGAATGGTGGGCATTTTCTGGATCTCGGCGCTCGCGCGTAAATCCGCATAGTTGTCTAAGTCCAGACTCCCGGAACCAGCCAAACCTCAAATGTGGTCTTGGGGGGGCGCTACGCGAACTCCGAGTGACGTATGATGTTCTATGAAGACATGACGAAATATAGCTATTTTTTCTTCTTTTTTGTACTGATGCGACTCTGGAATGGCGAAAACGAGCCTCTTACGAGTCAGCGTTTTTTTTTTCCTGCACATTCGCCCACATAACGGCAGCGGCGAGAAACAAGAATTTGGGATCCACTGTTGTTTTTCCTTACAAGTGGGTCTTTGAAATGCTTAGCAAAAGATTGCCGACATGATCAGGGCAACCCAACTCCACAACGCCATGCTCGGCATCTTCGGACGGTCACTAATGCATTATTCAGACCAGATACGCGGGTAGTGCCTTATCATACTGTCTCACTTATACACGTGGGAGGAAGTTCTGGCTTGCAGGGACGCTCAGAGCTGAGGAGACAACATCGGAGTTCGTCTGAATACGAGTCGGCTCCCCTGGCTGTCCTTTTTACGGCGGGCGCTGAGAAACGGCCCACGACCACAAATTTCCATATCAGGAAGGAAGTCATCGTCCAAGCCCTGTTGCATCTTGGTAAATCCAAATCAATACCTTGTAGTACTGGCTACTCAAGCAGCTGAGGCTCAACAATTTGTCTCTTTTGCTGGGATCTTGGGAATGCCCCTAGATGTACAAGTGACTATGATAGTGCTTCCGAATGCCTCACTGCAACCAGCAGACAATGACCTGGAGAGATACCACCGAAGAAGAGAAATGACTACGTTTGTACGGCGACAAAATGCAAGATGATAGGCAAAAGCGTCCGAGTTGGTTTCGACTTCATCTCGGAACCTGGCGGCATCGGAGGCGAACGACAGCCTAGAACTATCCCCGAAACGCCCCTCAACTTGGCTGACACAATGGGATGAACATTCCAGCCAACACTTCAGTTGAACACCCATGCAAGAGATTCAAATACCTTGTCCCCGGTCGTGCAAACGCTCTCGCGCGCGGTTGTCAGCTTCCGCCGCGATAGCGCCGGAAGGGCCACCGGGACGGCGGTGGGGCTATCGGCCCGGCTGAGGGATTTCAGGGATTTCGTAGAATTCTGCACAGGGCCGAGACCAATGCTAGCCACCTTCCTCCCGTTGCATGCGGCTTTAACGTTGAATCCTTAACTTTTGGCGAACCCCATCTGAGCACATAGTCAATCTCACTGCAACATGGAGCGGCAGACGCCAACGACGCGGTAAAGATCATCTCGCATGCTGGATCTTATTAAGCGTGGTATTCCTCGGCGACCGAGCTGATACACGATATCTCGTGAAGAGCCTCGATGACTGCATGTTCTGACCGTTCCGACTTGTGATAAATGTCGCCATGGGGGTCTCCGAATGCGTGCGGCGATCTGTAGGTTGTCATTTCGTGTAGGGGAGCTGAGGATTGTGCCCCTAGAGGCTAGGTCCCGGTCGATCGGCTGCGCAAGTTCCTAGCGTCTCCACAAAATAAATGAAGGAAGTTTTCAATCCAGGGACGGAACCTGAAAATGGACAGGCCGTGTTCATGGGTTCAGACACGTTGGATGCTCAATAGGGGCGTGGTTATCGCATCTTATCAGATCAAATGACGTAGCTTCTTCCCGTCTTCGAGGCTGAGAATGGCGATGCGGACTGGCAGCTGTGAACATGTTCATGGTTTCCAATGCCATCAGTGTTACATGCACCCAGTCAAAAGGGCATACAGGCATGTGACGCTAGCGATTGAGAGATTTCCAGTAAACGTGGGCGGCGGCTTCACGCGCTTCAACACCACGGCGTTGTCCAATTATGTCGTAAAGTTCGGGGTCAGGATACGTTTGCCCGGTATTAGAATTCATGTTAGGTTATCTTCGATGTACCCCATGGATATGTCTTTATCCGCTTTATGAGAGGCAGATCCTATGTCTTCATATGCGTACATTCGTCCCCTATGCAATCTGAATTGCCCTTTGCACAGGCTTTGCCTTATCCCATGCCATTTTATGAATGATGGCTACGGTATAGCGACTGGAAACCATGTTCTGGTGGCTCGCATCCTCGTTAACAACCATGACATTCACCCAGCCACTCTGCAGACCAATACTGGGAAAACGATCGCTGTCCCAGAGTGCAATTGTCCCACCAGGGCGACCTGGCCCTTGCCGTGGACGACTGCACTCCCCATGGGCAGAGATACCGACCAGAGTCAGCTTCTCCTTGTGCTCTAGATGTGTGTCGTCCTCAGCCCGTCCCTCACCGCCTTGGGACCACCAGAGCCCGCAGTGCTCGCCCTCGCTGTCGATTATCCTGCGAACGCTCTGTGGCCCCTGTGTGTGTACTTGATCCGTCAAGCTCAGAAATTCCTTGATGGGTGACACCGAAAAAGATGTAAGTGAAACGGCGGGGGCCGTCATTTCCAAGATGGTGTTGGCCTGAGGGGGATCCCTCTTCTTCCCCCGCTCTTGGGATCCTCGCTGTTGTTTGGTTACTTCATCTCTGCCCGCTGTACTCTCTCCCTCTTCTTCGATTCTTTCCCGCTCCGACTGAGGTTGGACGGGATCATGACCACCCTTTGCCCACTTGTCAGGGTAGACGTCTTGGCCATCCAGCTTGAACTTGCGTACCAGAGGCTCGGGCCGGTCAAGCGCATCTTGGACCCCTTCGAACAGTCGATAGTCCACGGGGCCCAGCCGGCCCACGACCACCTGGGAAATCTCGGATCCGGTTGGCCTCCTACGTCGACGTCACTCTGAGGAGGGACTGTGGCCTGTCTGCGCGGGATATTGGCGGCAGGCGTCCAGAGAAGCGCGTGGATGAAGAAGGCCTCAGGCACTCCATACACCGTGATGCTATCAATAGACTCTTGCAAGTGCAGCTCATCCAGAACGGCGAAGATGCCGGCAAAGCCGTCTAGAATATCTCCCTTGAAGGTAAACTGACGCTTCGTGTACATCTGTACCAGCTCCTGGTACACTGTCCAAGCCTTCCACAGTCGCTGGCCGGGCGACAGATCGTTCATGTAAGCCAAATCTGAGATCGGGCTGTCTTGTTTGGGCTTTTGCTGAATATCTCGGTCGTCGTGAAGTTCACCGAAAGCGTAGGACTCATACGCTTCGTTCAGCCCGCCCTCTGCCAAGGTCCCTCGGTTGCATTCAAAGTAGAAGGCGTCGGCAGAAAAGTAGATACATCTCCTTGATAGGAGTCGTTCCTGCAAGGTCCATCCCCTCGTGTTCCAGGTCGATGCTTGCAAGACTAGAGGAAGCGGGCTGGGACCCCGGATGAATCTGCATTTCTGACTGCTCTCCTTCTGGAAGCCTTCCTGGGTATCTTGGCCGTCAGCAGAAAGATCGATCGTCTCAATCTGCTGACACGCACGTGTGCCAGGTGCAACACCTGGGAGCCCCGCATCAGCATTATCGCCGTGGAGGGCAACAATGGTGGCGTAAGCCCTCCCATAGACAATGTCCATGTTTGGAATGTCCTTTCTCTTCTGTGCAATGTCGTCTTGCACAATACAGATGGCGTCGATCCAAAGTAACCGCTCTCCGAGAGAGAGTACCAAAATGATAGCGTCCCTGATTGATTTCGGAAAAGGTACTGAAGTCAATGCATGTGGTTGTCGTCTCTCCTCGAAATTGTCCAATAACGTCATATACATTTCCGTCTTGCCCCAGGTTTAGCTCAGCACAAGATACTCATCGCTAGAGGAACCAAAGACCAAGCATTTCTTGACCACGTCAATGAAGATCAGATCAATTTCGGTTTTGATCCGGTTTCCGGGCCGCAGGTGGTTGCAACTCGGGCCATGGTTGTGGTCACAGTCCCTCAGCCATCTTCTCATGAGCTTGAAATCGATCTGTTGGCCTCCCTTGTCGTGAATGGGCCCATCCGTGTCTTCTGAAAATGCTTCGAAGGTGTTTGATGTGTCCATATCTGCTTGCCATGCCTGTCGAAGAGCTTGACGAAAGTTGGTTGGCGTCAGCACTCGCAACTCTCCCGCATAGGAAAGACCGACATCCACTCTAAGGACGCCCTCGCCTGACGGAAGTCGACCCAGAATGAAGTGAATACGCTTCGCCTCTTCCTCTATCTTCTCAAAATATGTGTGCAATTGGCCCTTTGCTGTCGTGATCAGCGAGGCTGCTAAACTGCAAACAGCGCACCCGCTCTTCCTGAACAAGATCGTCTTCCAGTCTCCGATACTCGGGAAGCTGGTATCTTCTGCAGAAAAGCCAAAACCTGCGTCTGTTGGGTCCACGAGTTTGCAGAGCCACTGACACCAGTAGCACAGACCGGGATTGGTCTGCCTTCCTGCCGCGCGAGCTTTTCGAAACATCTTTCGTTCCAATCTCTCGTCATTATTGACTAGAACAGAGACGGGGGGGGGGGGGGGGCCGCTGTCTGAACTGGGATCGTCGTCCTGACCTATAAGAGTCTTGACCCAATCTTTGATATCGAACACCATGTGCCCATCTTGGGGATCGATGTTCACCAAACGCTGACCAGGGACCAGATTGAATGGATTGGCGGGTTCTTCTGGTATCTCATCCTGCTCTTCCACTGACTCGTCACTCTCAGTATTGAGCTCGACGATCTTCCGCTCAATCTCATCGTTCGATAGGTTCATGTTATTTGCCGCAGCAGCTGTCAGGATCTGTAATCTTGTGGCGTTGTACTCTAAGAGGCCATCCAAAGCCATAAGTGCGTAGCGTTTGGCCTTAAAGTCGTTGTGTGATTTGAAAATGGCGAGCATCTCTTCCTCCGCAGTTTGACGCATAGGATTGTCGGGGGATGCCCCAGCCAACGCATGCAGCTTGCTAGCTAGATCGGGATACCAGTATGGATCCATCTCTGAGAGGGATAGGCTCGAGCTGGCTCTGACAAGCGCATTGAAGTCGGCCGACATAGACAGGCCATGCTCGACGAGATCGATGAGGTCCAGCAGGTTACCTGACAAGCAGTATTTATGACCCAAAATGTGGGAATACTCGGCCTGCGACATGGTCCTAGTCGCAGAGTCCGCCGGCATGCTTTCGAGCGCGGTGTGGCAATTCTCACTGATGTGCTCCAACATATGTACAGACTGAAGCTGAAATGCGCATTCGCGCAATGTCTTGATGTGTTTGAGGAACACCTCTCCTTGATTTTGATGTCCAGCCGGTATCGATTCGAAGTAGCGCCATGAAGCGTCGACGAGTACCTTGAAGTCTGTCGGATTGCCAGTATAGTTGAATTTCTCGGTGTAGAGCTCGACGAGCATGCTTAACATCGGCTCCCAGCCGTCGTCCACCGGGCTATGTGCCTCCAATCCAATCTTGCAATTTGCGATTGCGTCGTCCAGTACCTCTGGCGTCTTCTTTATCCTAAACTTCATCGCAGCTATAGCGCCGATCTGGCCTATGGCGACGTCGTGCATCTTTGTTCCAGGCTCAGCCGATGACACCAGCTCTCGAAATAAGTCACTGGCTTCTCTTTCGTTTTCGTCTTCTTCCGTGCACATATAGCGCAGGCGCAATGATGAAGCAAGATTGTTGAGCGCCGTGAGATACCACTCGGAGTTCATGGGTGCCTTGGCCAGAATCTCCCGCTTGCAGGCGATGGAATCCTCCAAGTCAGGCGGGTTGTGCTTCAGCTCGAACCTTTGAACCAGGGAGTGGCCCAAGTTAGTCAGGATCTCGAGTTGAAGGTCTAGATTCCCCTCTTCGACGCCATGCCCAATTAACCCATCATTCGCTTGGCGGCCATGGAGAACGGACTCTTCAAGGGCGTGCTGGGAGCCCCCAACACGGTAAAGCTCGTAGTAGGCCTCGCAAAGCTTGTTCAGAAAGAATGGGCGATCTGGGGAGGTCTGCGGAATTCGTCGCAGAATGGTGTCTAGGTGCTGGATGGCATCTTCAAGAAGTGGTTGCCGGGCTAGCTGGCGGCCAAGTTTGATGCACATTTCCGCCGTCGTCGATCGCAGCATTATCTCAACCTCCAACGGGATCCTGTCGTTGGCGAGGGCTTCGGCGAACTGCGTCTGCATGATATCACACATTGATAACGCATCGTCCATGCCCATTTCCGCAAACGTATCAGGGTCCATGATTCTGGTGAGAAGTGGTTGTATGCCTTGTATTAGGCAGATTCTGAATGAGTGTTAGCTGATTCTGTGAGGGGAGTTGCTGATGAGTGGGAGAAGCCGCGGTATTTATTGATAGCTGTAAGGCATCCTCACCTCGTTCAACACTTTAGTATAACATATGATGATAGGAGTCTGGAAATATTCCTGAGCAGTGCGACACAGCATATGAGGTGATGCATTGGTGTTGTGGTGGGTTCTAGGTTGGTTATGTACTGGGTCTGGGATATATTGGTATTAAGGATGCTATCCCGTTCAATTTGTTTTTCTTGTACGCCTACTGTAGGCGAGAGCTGTATGTGGTCAGCTCTGCATGAATAGTGGTTGCCTTGTTGCTGCCCAATAACGTAATGGCTCCATCCATAGAAGAAAAGTTTGCCATTGTTGTAATTAACATCGCCGTTATCGTCGCTGTCCCCCTGATCGTTATCTCACTTAAGTTCTGTTCTATGCGTCATAAAAGGTGTAGATGTTTTGATAGGTTTTACAATTCAATCACTGCGTCCGTTCTATCGTCCTATGCCGTTCCGTCCGGCCGCCGGCGGATCCCGCCCATTTTGTTTGGGCTTCCACGCAAACATGCGCCGGTGCGCTCAGGTTGAGCTGCCTGCTGCCTGCTGCGCCTGGTCGCCTTACCGGGTATTTCCCCACTCACGTCATTCACAATTCGACTGTGGTGAGCCCGCGTTCAGATTAAGAGGGTTTATTGGACACCAATTGCTGCAAGACAAGCCTGGTCTTCTAAAAACAACATGTTCGAGGCTTTTTCCGGTTCTCTGTCAGCGGGATCACGACCATCAAGAGCTCGAGGCTGACTGGACGAAGCATTTCACACCAGCCACTTTAGCCGCATTCTCAAGGGTGGTTTCGTCTGAAAGATTACAAAACACTAAGGCAGAGGTGATAACATCGATCCCTTCGAGGACTTCTACAATATCATGCTTACTTCCCTCAAGATCCATCGGAATTATTGTCATACCGCGCTCTTGGAGCTTCGTGTACGCCAGCTTCTTCCATGTCAGGTCGACCTGAAACAGCAACTGGCTAACGTACCGCGTCCGACCCAGCCTAGAATGGTGATGGCCAGCAAGCAGGGAATCATACCCGAAAGCCCTAGCAGTAATTGTGGACGTCGCCCGATCTTCTCCACCAGAGAGAAAGAAAGAAGGACGGCGAAAATTGAAAGAACATTTGCAATGACCGTGATAAGGAAGGCGTCCTCCAGTCCAGCTAGTGTTAAGAAGTATGTAAGGTAGTTGCCGCAGAGAGACCAACCTAGTTTGGAGGGGTCAGTCAGTGAGCCTATCTGCTAGAGAAAAACGGGAGACCAACCTGAGAATTGCTGCATGACCATGGGTAGGCAGGCAAGCAGAGTTCGCCGCAAGTCCACCCCTCTGAAGCAGTCTATAAATGACACCGTTTCTCCGCTCGTTGTCTTCTCGTGCTCGATGGTTCGCATGATGAGATCAAAATCGGCTTCAACATCGTACCCAGGCTCCTTACCACGAAGACTACGAAGAACAATCTTCACCTTTTCGGGCTGACCCTTTCCCGCAAGATAGTAGGGTGACTCTGGCGTCAAGAATGTGAAAAGCAACAAGCTGATAAAGCCAACGCCAAACTGGGAGACGACAGCTGCTTTCCATGACCAGGCGCCGAGTATTCTAGACGTGCCTTCCAGAACACACGAGGATAGAAACACCCCGATTATGAGCCAGAACTGGAAAAGAGCCAGCATGAAACCACGAATGCGGACATGGGCAATCTCAGCCACGTATGTTTGTGTGTTTCCCTGCATGACTCCCATGGCAAATCCGAAGATAACCTTTGCGACGGACCAAACCCCCCAATTGGGAGCCACAAGCTCGACGACCGTACCGATAATGAGTAGCCTTGAGTTATCCACTATTAGTGTTTGAAAGTTTGCAGAAAGCTGGTGGACAGACACTTACGCAATGTTAATGAAGGCGCAAATGCGACGGCCGAAGCGATCGCTGGCTGTCCCCACAATCACTGCACCAAACATGGCGGAACAGAACTGGCAAATAGTCCATGCCAACTGTCGGTCTGCCGGAAGTGTCCAAGCTTGGTGTTCTTCATTGAAGACTCCGAACTGTTTAACAAACTCCTTATTCGCAATGATTGACCCCATGAGGTTCATGTCGTATCCGATAACGATGGCGACGGAAGCGCATGCGAAACAAGCGAGTGCACTGCGGTAAGACTGCTTGAGCTCGGCGAATTGTTGACTCCATGACAGTTGCTCTTGAATTTCTTCGCTGACGTTGCCATGTTCGACTAAATCGTGCACAAAGTCTGCTTTGTCTTGCTTCGTAGTTGCTGAAGTCATTGTAATATATGTTAAAATGTCCGCTGGTCTAATCGAAATGGAGAGAGAATGTTGCGAGATTGAGAATAATCAGGGTTATTTAAACCACCAGGGTGAAGTGTCGAGTATAATTCCAATCTCTTATATGCAAGCAGCAACGTTGACCATTCCATTTGGTCTTATCAGACTGCACTGTGTTATGGTTCGAGAGGGCTTACTCTTGACTTTACCCCGGATTTCTTATCAGTCCCAGTCTGATCCCTGATAAGGCTGATACATCAAGACAGTCTTCCAGTCGACCCCAGTTGCAACCAGGGCGGAATTTATGTTCCGCCCTGGTCACAACGCGTGCGATTCAGGTCGACACACATCTCCGGGTATGTATTGTACACGTTTGATGTCGGGCAACGAGAGACGGCTCAAGTACTTCATGTGGCATAGCCCAGCTGTCGAACTAAATCAAGTAGGGTGCCAAATGGTCACATTAGCTATCTCCGATGGAGGACTGGACCAAGTGGGGGGGCAAGTGTCGTCCGACACTCGCGGATCCTTCATTATCAAGTAGCAAGGGGGAGGAAAATATATCCCTATCGTGAGAACATTCTTCGGGGATTGGCCTTGAGGTACCTTAGCTGGCCATGGAGAGATAGATACAAGTACCTGGACTTTGAGACTGGATCAAAGCCAAGGAGTATTTCAGAGACCCAGAACCTGTCGTCATTTTATCAATGGGAGGCAGACGTATGGTTCTGTGTGCTTTTATTTGTGTCTTACGCCATAAAATACAACTCCAATGTGCTCTTGGGAGGGGGAATGCAAGAACTCATCAAGTCCGGTGGCATTGAAATATTGCAGCGTGAGCTTTTGTGCAATCATTCTTGTCAAGAGCATCTACAATGAATTTGAAGTCCAATGCATTATCCATTGCCTGGTCTCTGACAGTCAATGGTGCCAGCTTGCTAAATCATTATGCAACCCATGTTCGATAGGATGTGATTTATTGTCTTAAATACGCCTCTCAGATATATAGTACTTCGAAGCCCCTAGCCTCCAACCATGTAATATGGTAGTTCAAATCATAGAGCCATTTGATCATAGGTCCAAAGACAACCAGCAGCATCAGATGGCAGACGCCACCACCGCCAGAAGCCCTCAATCCACTGTTCTTCATCGCCGATATGTATCGAGCCTGAACGGCTCACCATAATAATCGGGCAACGTGCACGCCGACTCCGGTGACAGCGCGAAGCAACTGACCGCTTGGGGCCTTGACGGTTCGCTCGCGAGACAGAATAGTCGTTTGTATCCCCCGTTGTTGGTGATGTTCAGTGCCGGGCGGACGAGAGTCATACTGCCCGGGGGGACAGATGCAGTGTATGTGTTGGCTGTTGCGTCAAAGTTCACAGCGGTACTGTGCTCCCTGTCTATTTCCGTGGAGATTGAGCTGGTAATGCATCTATCTGTCTGGGCGGTGACTGCCTGAAGGAGACAAAACAAGAGGTTCGTGATTGAGAGAGTATTGAGCTGCATCTTTGATTGAGATCGAGGTGTTCGATGGGATGAAGGGTACTAAACAAGCCAGCTAGTGATTTCAAGATGCAGTCCTCTGGCCACCTTTAAATAAGCCTGGAAAACTGACCAGTTGGCTTACTGCCCGACTCGATGTTCACCGAAAGCTCCCGCTACCTCTGCCAGTAATACATCCTGCAGGGTGAGTGAGTGGATGATTCTTGTAATCTTGGCAGCTCTTATTTGAGACACAGGACAGGTGCTTTGAGTCATGACAAGTTGAATGATGCATCTGGCAGCCTTGCGCGCATTGGACGACTTGCCTCAACTGTTGCGGATCATCCAGTAAGACACGAACACACCAGTCATGCAGAGATTGGACACCCCGCAGTCCTTCTAGCTAAGTCTCAGTAAACTAATTCGACTTACCTGACCGCAAGCTCCCTGTCCACGGCAAAAAGTTGGCCTCTAGGACTCAAGTTCCTAGATATATGCCTGTTCCGTTATGCTTCCAATTACAAAGACGCATGGATAGCCAATACACACCTTACCTAGGTAAGGCAGTAGATACATGCCAGCAAACTGCACACGTGTCACTAAACAGGGCTGTGTGTTTCGTCGCGAATATTGTGAGACTTCCCTACTAATTTCCGCCCACGGGCTCATCATCGCGGATTAAAAATCAATTCAGAATGTGCTACTTATTCCGCCCAAAACTGCGGTCTCGCGGGCTAGAGTAAAAGTAAGCTAAATTTGGACGTGCTCAGCCTGGGTATTGATTCGACTTCTGTGACTCATTGACTATTCGTAGAAGAGTTTAATTGATTGCTCAAGTTCGAGAAATTAAGAGCAACCTAGCACTTCATTCTGATATTTGTATCTAAAAGAATGCCTCAGGATACGTGTCAGCGATTCCGTCGTCATCATCGACTACCTACTTTGACACATACTTATTAAAGCTGATACGACGCCTTTAAACTGGCAATTATCCTTTCTATCCACTTCACCCATATCTCGTTACTCCGAAGAATCTTCACAAACATACCATGCGTCCCTCCTTCATTCTTCTCTCCGCCGTATCTGTTACTTTCTCTCTACCACTGTGTGATGAGAGCTGTCCAAACCCATGCCGACAGGCCATCACAAACACCTACTGCACCGGAGCCCGAAACGCAATTTTTGGGACGCCTCCACCTGCCAAATTCAAGAACCAATGGAACTGCCCCGCCGGCGGAAGCTCGCCTCAGGGAGCGTATATCCGCATGACAGAAGATGGAGCTGCTGAGGGTGGTGTCACCGTATATTGTGTTATGTGAAGACCTCAGCCAATGTCGGAATTTAGATAGCTAGCGATTCGCAGGCTTGGGATCATGTTGCCAGGGGCCAAAACCTTAGATATTCGTCCGCGTCGAAAGCTGGGAGGGACTACATTGGTGTGCGCTCGTGTAAAGTTTGTAAGCGTTAGCGAAAGAAACGCGATTAAACAAACAATTTCATTTCAACGTGATACATGACAGTTGGGCTGCACCAGCCAAGTCTCCAATGGAAGGACACCAATTCCTTCTCTTTTATGCCGCTATTTATACTTCTTGACCGCATTG
Organism: Colletotrichum camelliae; assembly: GCA_018853505.1. Classification (NCBI taxonomy): domain Eukaryota; kingdom Fungi; phylum Ascomycota; class Sordariomycetes; order Glomerellales; family Glomerellaceae; genus Colletotrichum; species Colletotrichum camelliae. The sequence goes on from JAELVL010000001.1 coordinate 1,735,313, forward strand.
TCTCTGCGATTGCGCTTGCAAACAACGTGCTTACTCCGGCTCTGTTATATGGCGGAGTTGAGTAAGGGCCATTCGAATGGCAGAAGCATTTTCAGAATTAATTCGAAATTTTGGCCATCAATTCACTGAAATCCTATCATCATTCTAGCCTAGCCTTCTGTAGTAGATAATCGAGAACGCCTTCACCTACGAAGTGGTTGTAAAAGACCGAACTCGCAACTGTCAACTCCATCAGGCTATGCCCCAAAGCCTCAAATCCATAACATTTCACTCCCATCTCCCTATCCTTCGTGGGGTCAAAATCCCTGCCCATTCGACACCATAAGGGCCACACCTCCTTGCGAGGTTGCCACTCAATGATCAGATAGCTGCCAGGGCTCGCCTTGGGATTCCTGCGTGCTTCGTACTCGACAATATACTCTGCCTCGTTCAACGACTCCTCCCAAGCGACCACCTCGGCCGCGTTATCGCCGTTGTCGTCCAAGCGGTTAACAGCAAAGATCTTCCGCGCGTACTGCCATTCCATGATAGGTCCAGGCAGAAACCACGAGACAGCCTCACTATAATCAAGCATCAACATACGGCTTCGTACCTCCTCCTCATGGTGACGCGCGCAGATTTCCGCACGCTCAGCATCTGTTAACGATGGAGATAATGGAAGTGTGATGACTTCAATCCGATCTGGTCTATTCTCCCGATGTTGGCGATACCGAGAGGTACGATCGAAGATAGTGCGTGCGAGGCGAGCGCTGCGGTCAGGGCGAGCGTTCTGTGTCGTGTCATATATAGCGATGCCCAACGGGGGACGCAGAGGCCGGGCTGCGGTTTCGGAGTTTTCTGGGGTGTCTGCGAAGACTGAGTACGCAGCGAAGGTTGGGGCACCGTCGTGGCTAGGTGCAGGGTGGACGACGGTCTTTGGTGGGGATGGGTTACAGCAGTATCCCGCTTCCACACCCCAGGAATGGTCGCAGATTCCTTCTTCTTCATTGACATAAACAGAATACTGCGGATCCTGTATCTTCAAAGGATAGTCGCAGTCCCCAGGTAGGGGACAAAACTGGCACATCGCGTGAAAAGTTTCTGAGTAATGGGTAATTTCGATGGAAAGTTCTGTTCGCTTCGTAAGGTTGTTGAGAGAGGTTTTATAAGAGAAGGAAAACATGTTTGGCGGGCAGAAGAGTCCATTCACAAGTGCTGCCTATCCGTACCGAACGTCCCGCCCCGCCCCTACTAGGCAGCACACCTCCAGGGTGGGTTGACCGTCGGCTGTTGGTGGATCTGCTGTTCAAAATGGCGGCACAGTCGTCGATACGCAGCGGTGAAGGATACTGGGCCTTGATAAGATCAAACAAGACGTCTAGGCCATGTTGAATCGTCCATCCTGACAACGACTTTCCCGATATTGCAATGGTCTTTGAAGGCCTTCATTCGAAACGGAACTTCCTCCAGGCAGACTTCTACCACAAGAGGCCGTAGCTTGCCCTCTCTGATGTAATCCATGACCTCATAACTCTCATCCCATCCGCCCATCAGAAGACCCTGGAACCTAATTGAACGCTCCACCATCAACGCCAAGGGTATAGTCAAGTTCCCTCTTGATTTCGGTACCCTGGCCACTGTTAGAACTTCACATGCATGCATGTTAATCGCTAGTGTCTTACCCGACGCATATGACTGAGCCTCCATCACAAACGTAGTCGATCAGTCCTTCGAAAGCACTTTCGCAACCTGATGTGACAACCAGACAATCGGCGTTCCGCTGAGTGTCTTTGGAATCGCGTAGTCTTCTACACGCGCCGGATATTCTCTCCTTGAAATCGTTCCAGTCAGTCGCCTGGTCGGGGGCAGCAATGAACTCGTCAAAGGTATCGGCAGCTCTCGAGCCCAACGCTTCGGCTTTCCATGCCAAATCGATACCAATGACCTTGGCCTTGAAAGCATTGCGGGCCTCATCCCGGCTAGATGTCCGATTCCGCCGCAAACTCCGCTGACAATGACCACGTCGCCCGGCGCAGGATTCGCAGCCTTCAAGGCCTTGAGTGCCGCGGCCCCGGAACATAGAGCAGTGGTGTAGATCCCAGGAGTCAGTTTCATCCCTTCATCGAAGACGTAATTTGGCAGCGGCATGAGAGAAGTATAAGGTGCTGTTAGGTACTGCTGAAACGTGCCGTTGTGGTGGCGAGGGAAGGTTGTCTGCGCCTGACAGGATTCGGGAATGCCGTGGGAACAATAGTGGCAAGATCGGCAGTAGGAGGCCAGGTATCTTGCCGCGACGGGGTTGCCTAGTAGTGATCGATCGAAACTCATGACTACGTGTCCGATGCCTTCGTGGCCAGCAATATGATTCGGTCCACGGAGGCCATCTTCGGGGCCGAGTGAAAATAAGACATCCTATGGGTACTTTTAGCATGTAGTTCACTGGAATTCCAAGAAGATCACTTACGCTGCCGCAAATGCCTGTCCAAGCTATTCTGACAACAACTTCGCCAGGCCCTGGGGGTCGCACGGGGATTGACTGGACCTCTTGGTTGAGGCTCGGGCCCAACTTTGGTGTAACGATTGCTGTCTGTACTGAGGGTATGTTGACGCCACTCAAGGTGTAGGGAGATTGTGGCAACGGGCTGGCATCCGGCAGCTCAGGCCGAGAGGCTGTCGAACTGCCACTGAATGACACCTTCTCTGACAACTAAAGCTTCTCTCCATGAGATTCAATCACCATCGTTGCGGCCCTGCTTTCCCATCAGCTATGGTCAAAAGAAGCAAAGAACAATGCATTATGCAGCAATGGGAGTTCCTGATGTTCTAGCTACCTAAACATCCGAGCGCCAGTAGGCTAAGCAACAAATGAATGGCTTTTGCCCGAGAATCCCATAGCTTGGGGGGCTCTCTGACAAGAATTCTGCGAGGGTTGACGAAGCGGAATACATATTCCTCACACTGCCTTATCAACAGCAAGTCCCTGTTTTTCCGGCATTGGCCTGCATCTCGACCGGTATCGGCGCTCCAAGTACAAATTCAAGATCAAAACCTGATAACAATCGAATGTTCATGTGGAGGTTCGCGATATGTTTTCCGCACTTGCATATTTATGGATTTTAGAGTGTGCATTGGAAGCGTTGGAAGGTCCCGATGGAAAGATCCGATGGTATCCAAGCCGCCAATGTCTCCACATAACCTGATTTGGCAACTTTCCAGTCTCAGTACTTGCTCAATTTGAGCGAGGCAGGCAACTTGTCGTCAATTATCTGAACATCTAAGCACGTCAACTCAAGGCTTTTTCCTCTTACGGGACGAAGAGTGATCTGGATGTGTTTAATGATGTGCGGGGTCGTGCAATCCTTCGCCGGACATCTGCAACATGAACGCTGAGGAATATAAATTCCGCCATGGCCACATCCCAAGTGCCATGCACGTCGGACACGATGAGAAGTGCTTGGTCAGTTTACAAGGAAATGTTTACTTGAAATACCCTTCAACAATACTAGGCGCACAAACAAAGTCGCATGTCATCAACTTTTGCTGCCAATCGAGATGTCTCACTTGACCTACTACACTTACCAAGGCTTCGGGTCAGACAACCTCAAGTCACATGCGTACAACCAAGCAGTTCGCATGGAAAATCAAATCTTCATTTCTGGTCAAGGTATTTAGCGTATTTTTCTTCCATTTCCTTATTTATGAAATCCATTTTTATCCGCCAGGAAACCGCGAGAGATCCAATAACTCACTTCAATAGGTGGCCACGACAGAGTCACTGGCAAACATTCTAGGGATATCGACGAGCACATTAACCAAGCATTTGAAAACGTCGACTTTGTCTTGAGAGATGCTGGTGGGAAGGGCTGGGAACAAGTCTTCATCGTGAGGTCATATCACGTTCACCTCACTGATGAGGTTCAGGCAGCAATGGTGAGAAACTTCAAAAAATGGATGCCGACCCATAAAGCGCTTTGGACTTGTGTGGGGGTTACGAGACTGGGGTCGGATGGCATGCAAGTCGAAATCGAGGTCGTAGCTCACGATCCCGAAGGGGCTGCTGCAGCAAAAGCAAAGGAACAAGTTTGGGGGATAAACACTATTCTCGAATAAAGTGATTAAAGCGTCGCGACATTGATCAGAACAAGACATCGTCATATGGAAAATTGATGTATTTGACTTTTATGACTTCTGCTCAACTCTCCGGTGAACATGCGGTTGATTATTGCTTGGTCTCGTAACTGATCAGTCCATCTATGGTTCCCGCGTGCAAGCCACCAGTGATAGCAATATCAGTCGCTGTGGTATGTCTTGCGGCGTCACTGAGAAGATATATCACAGCGCCGGTCAAGTCATTTTGCGTGCTCAGCCGCTGATTAGGAGGCGCCAGCCACATCTGCTCTCCCTCTCGCTTGCTCTTCAGCTCTCGTACCTTACGCGTCATTTCTGAGTCGACGAAGCCGGGAGAGATCGTGTTGACGCGAATCTGGTGGGGTGCCAACTCAACAGCCAACGCCTTCGACAGCATGAACACTGCTCCCTTGGAGGCGTTGTATGCCGCCATACGGTAGCCAGGCAGACCGATGTGTGCAGACTGAGAGGCCAGGAGGACCATACTACCTCCAGTGCTCTGCTTCACCATTTGCGCTGCCACGAGCTGAGCTACGAAGAAAGTTCCACGAACCTGTTGAAATTATTAGCGATGATGATTATCATGCGAAAACAATGACTAACGTTGATTTCTTGAATGCGATTGAATTCATCCCAAGTTTGCTCGAGGAATGGCTTGTCAATGGCAATACCAGCAGCCGGCACGCATCCGTCAATGGTGCCGAACTCCTTCAGCACCTTATCAAAGGCAGAGTTGATGCTCTCCTGAGATGTGACGTCGGTCTGGATGTAGACAGCCTTCGTTGAGAACTTTGCGGTCAAAGTGCCGAACTCTTCAACTGGCTTCTCCTGGACATCAAGCACAGCGACATTACCGCCCATCTCACAGATAGCGCGAGTGCAGGCAAATCCAATACCCTGCGCTCCGCCGGTCACGATGTAATTGCGGCCGCGCAGCTCAAACATCGGCCGCACATCGTCCAGGGGGTCAGAAGGAGGCATCTTGGGGGTTGTCGGAGGCGTGAGGTATGCTGGCTGGATGTGGTAGAATACTGTATTGGATGAGTGTTCTTGATATGAGAAAAAGAGAGGCATAGCCAGGTTTCTTTCGATGTCACAAATGCGCTCTGTTTCTTATCGTGGTTTTTGGGGTTATGCTTCAGGAACTAGTTCCGACCTTCGGAAAGTGGGTCACGGCCCCGCTGCCGGGGACCTACGGAAGCTCCGAAGCCGTCAGATCTGACCCGCTTCACAATGCGACGATGACCGAGACAGGTTGGCAGCACCATGAGAGAAAACAAGATAAGATAATCAGTCACTTTGAATGTTTCTGATCTGAATATGGACGCATTACAGCATTGAAGCTACTGAAAGACTCTGTTATCATCACCAATCATGGCATCCCACGCGCCCGCTGCATGCTGCACAGTCGGCAAACTACACGAGTAAGCTTGTACACATGAGCTCATATTTCTGAGGGCTTATTTAATCAAGTCTGACATATCGCAGAGGTACACCTGAGGGAAGTCTGATCCAAATTGACGGCAACATCGAGGCGTATCTGGCGATACCAACAACTCGGCAGACGCCTGCGCGAGCAGTGCTGTATCTGCCGGACATTATTGGCATATGGCAAAACAGCAAGCTCATGGCTGACGAGTTCGCCCGTCATGGCTACGTCTGTCTTGTTCTCGACACTTTCAACCGTGATCCCTGCCCATTGAATATGCCTGCGGACTTCGATATCATGAAGTGGCTCCAAGAAGGATCAGACGGACAGAACCCGCATACCACAGAGAATATTGACCCGATAGTGCGGGCTGCAATCAAATACTTGAAAGGCATGGGCATTGAGAAGATTGGGGCAGCAGGGTACTGCTTCGGCGCAAAGGTGAGTAACTAGTTCTGCAGCACTGCAGTTGTCAGTCATCCGTTGCTAAAGCAGATTTCAGTACGCCGTGCGCCATTACCAAAGCGGTATTCAGTGTGGTTTCATTGCTCACCCCTCATTTGTGGACTCGGATGAGTTGGCTGCCATTACCGGGCCGTTGTCCATCGCTGCGGCTGAGTTTGATGACATATTCCCCGCAAAGAAGCGCCACGAAAGTGAAGAGATATTGGCGAAGACAGGCAAGGACTATCAGATTAATCTATTCTCTGGGGTCTCCCATGGCTTCTCTGTTCGCGGGGATGTGAAGGATGAGAAGCAGCGATTTGCAAAAGAGCAGGCCTTTTACCAGGCAGTTACTTGGTTTGATAGATGTTTCAAGACCAATTAGACACTTCCATAGTTGTGCCGAGATGCTGCAACTTATTTCATAATTATATAAAAGTGGAACTGGAAATAGATTAGATGATTATAACCAATCATTAATGATTCATTGAGTGCAGTGGGATCTGTAACACAACCTTGGGGTATTCTTCCACACTGAAGAGTCTTTGTGCGGCCGTTTAAGGCAAGTATTTGCCTCTCATTTGTTATTTGTTTTTATTTTTGCAGTATTTCTTGCAGTCGTGCATTTGTCAAGCGGAAGGGAGCAGCGAGAAGTCTAGAATATGAGTGGGTATCAATCATGACCATTCATCACGGGAACTAGAATATACTCTCTGATAGTACTGTACTCGCGTCACCCCCTGTTGTCCAATCAATCCCTAACAACCCGTCCCACCCGGATTCCGCATTATTAACATTTGAAATCCCAGCCAACGCACCTGCAACTTCAGACTCCACAGCCACATCGGCACCAAGCCGTGGTGGATGATCCGTGCTGAACTGAGCCACCTGCGAGCCTGTTCGGCAATTTCTTGGTCTCTCAAGCATCCCCAAGCCGGTTAGACTTTCTCGAACTTCAGATAACTTCTCAGCCAACCCCTGGGATGCTCTTGAGATCTTCGCGTAACCAGTCGCCAGAGCGACAGCCATCTCGTAGCTTCGGCCCATAGCTCCAGCAACCTCTGTAGAGAGAGTAGCCAACACAGCTCCTCTGTTGTGTTCGAGGAATGATGTCAGCACGAAGCCTAGTCCAGATGCGGATGCGAGAAGAGGCTGATAGAAAGGTTGTTGTTTGCGGTAGATGTCCGTTGTCGAATTCAGATTGTATAGAACATTACAGACGTCGAATAGCACTTCGATAGCGGGTCGGAGGTATTGCTTGCTGGTTTGTACGTCGGCTTTTGAGAAGAAATGCGGTTTGAAGAGGAGGCTTCGAACAGACTCGGCCCGGAGATTCAAGAGAATCTTCCATGTTGGAGGCTGGCTTAAGGGGTCGCTGTGCCAGAGTTGAATTATAGACGGGTCCGCAACCGCCCTCTTCCGCCATTGTTCGATCCGGAAGTTCATGACTTCGAAAGCCTCCTCGTCGTCGTATCGTTGTGACTTCGCCGCTTGGGAAATGGGGTCACCGAACTTGTCGCTTAGCTTGATGAATGCGAGCATGGCCTCGAGATATGGAAGTTTAATCTAGTAGGAGAACGATGTTAGCAAGGTCGCGTTTCGACTCCAAGGTATTGTCACAAATGGTCTTACAGAAGAAGTGTTGATGGGCCCGAAAGCGCTCTCCTGGAAATTTCTAGGTAGTCCTGCAGCAGCACTCCATTGGCGGTCGAGAATGACGATGCTGGACATAAGAGCCCATACTTCTGTACGTTGAGCCCGTGAATCCAACATGTCTTCCGACATAACGCCGTTGTGGAACCCGAGTTCCATCAACATGCGCCCTGCGGTTCCACACATGCGCCATGCAGATTGAGGGTTGTCGTTAAAGAAATCATAAGCGCCCTGGCCCACATGTGAGAAATTATGTCATATGGGAAATCGCAATGCATCTAAATACCTTGAGCAAGATTATGATTACCCCATTCATAGTAGACCTGGGGGCGGCAAGTTTGCTGCTGATAGCGGGCTGGATACTTTCTCGGATTACGCCTTCACTTTCATATTTTGATGGTGTCGCATCGGCATGAAGTCCTATCAACAACGCCAGATTCAGAATCAACAGGTCGTCTTCGGAAGCAATCTCGACGGGCTCGGTGAAGAACTCCCACGTCGTCGAGTCTCCGTCGGTATAGCAATTCCGAGCTCGCGTCTGAACCTCGTCAATGTCAACAACTGGGTGAAGATCGCCGATCACGTCCTGATACACGCCTAATAGTCTCCTGGCTTCTTTTAGGCTCATCAGCCCTCGGAACTTGAGAAGAGCTGAGGCATCGCAGGCTGGTGTTTGGGTCTGGACGGCGGAAGTCTTATCCTTGGTAAAGACCACTTCATTGAACTCGATGTCTGAGGTAATGTCTAGGTGTGGTTGGTGCCGTGATTGCGTGGCAGAAAAGCTGCCCCTCGGTGGTTCGGCTCGCGATTGCGATGATGCATTGAGGCTATGATCTGGGCTAGGCAACCCATATATCGGCCGGGGCGGATTCTGCCAATTCTGCTCGATTGCACCCACGTAGTCCCCAATAGCGGTCGCGTCGTTCATAAGAGTTGACAAGAAGTCTTCGTTGTTGCAATCGGTCGCCTCAAAGGTGGGTTCGGGTGGGCTCTGGCTCGACGTGTGAACTCGAGACGCTAGGCTGTTCAGCTGGCCTTGAAGACTGGAGAGAATCTCCATAATTGCGTCTTGATTATTACTAGACGTGTCGCTACAGTCAGCGGAAGCGATGAGAATATGGTCGTTGTGACAAACCATGATGAAGATGGAGAGGAACTGGTTCGCTTCTCCTGACGCTGGATTGTTTCGACGACTGATTGGGGCCACTCCTCTGTTCCAAGGAAGCTATCGTAACTGCACGCCTGATCGCGACCACTGCAGTATTTGCATGGTTGACGGCCATCGCATTTTCCCTTGCGCCGGCGACAGGCATCGCAGGCCCGCAAAGCATAGGGTGCTCGTCGCTTGCCAGTCTCTCCATTCGAGTGGCCCGGCCGCTTTGCCACGCGTGCCTCCCTTATCTGCGACATTTTGTGTCCTCGTTCTGGTTTGATCGGGGGTCCGGGCGGTATCGTCAATGGAAATGGCGCGCTGCTTGGAGGTCTACGTTGGATAAGAATGATTGGCAATGTGTGTAGTTACAGCTGCATAGGTATGCAGGTCGCACAAATCGGCGTGGGAAAGATCGCAAAGACAGGGCAGATGACCACGCATGCAAAATGACGAGAAACACGTAGCTGGGTATGGGGCGTTATCTTTTCGAAGGCGAACATTGGACGGCGAACATTCCCCAGACCCGCACCGGCTGCCGGGAACCCCTTTCCGGGGTGCAGATAAGGGTCAAGGCGGTTTCCACGAAGGTTTCTCCTTATCCTGATAGAGGGCCTTATCATGCTGAGAATGCGGGGGAAACATGCTTGACCCTTGTCCGAACGGGCTAAATCAATTGTCGGCCGGGTACCTTCTCAGCTAATGGTGCACTACCCGAAGCCTCCCTCTATCTTTTGCGTACTTGGTAGCTGAACATGCTATTTGAAGCTACCGAATTCCGGTCCCTCATCTTCGCGGCAGTTTCAGCTCCCGTCACAGGCACTCTGTACTCTAAGGCCGTGCCAGGCGTTTGGCCCTCGACGGCATGAGGAAAGGGAAGGTATTCAGGCATCAAGTCCATCTGCATGAGAACAGTGCCCTGGTCCCATGAAATGTGTTCGTGATAGAGCCGGTCCCCGCGGATATTTACCACTGCTGTGAATGGCACCTCCACATATTTGAATGTGGGTGGTATTCCGGGGACGCTAGACACAAGCTTCGTTTAGCGCCCACATCGCGTTAGATAACCCTAGTCAGAGATGATCACTTACAGCCAATCCACGACAGTGTTATGCGTGAACTTGTAGATGAATTCGTCAACAATGCGGTCGATGCCAATTGTTCGGCTAATGAGTTCCAGCTCCGTGTCATCCGAGTTGCTGAAGATGAAGTTGTTCCGGTAGAACTGGGTCAAGGGCGCGCGTCCAATCCCGCCAGTCAACTACGTGCCTTCGTCAGCTATTAAGGTCCTTGCATAGCGTGCGTGGCGTATTCACTTACAGTCGGCACATGATTCACATAAGGTTGATCAACCATGGTACTCATCGTATGCTCAACCGAGCGATCCGCAAATTCGTAATATGTGTGTTCGTCCCAGATACTTTCGAGGTCGAAATATGGGCCGTTCATGAGTGGCTTGAGAAACGTCAAGTTCCTTGTATGCGACAGCGACTCTGCCCAATAATCGAAGTCATCTTGGAACGGTGTTGCAAAGCGAGAGAACTTTGCTTTCGCATATCTGTAAGTTGTGATACCAGCGACCTTACCTGTTACAGATGTAGGCTGGCCTGCTACATGGCGCTGTACAGGAATTTCAGCCTTTTTCAGACCTTCTTCATCCGATAAATTGGCGTACACGACACCGCCGACGATGCTAGGGAAGTTACTCAAAACACCCGCAACCTCATTCCACAACGTCGAATCGTATGCTATTATCCAATCGACTTAGTTTTTCAGCTCGTACGTAGGCCATCGCTGGAGCTCACCAATGATTCCAAAGCGGCTTTGCGATTCCAACTTGTCGCAACTCTGCATGGCCTCCAAGGCGTGCTTCACGACTTCTGCAACGTCGCCGCCATGCGAGAGTGCCTGCGCTTGGATATTGACTACCACATAACCTTCCTCGGCCCATTTCACAAGTGCCGACGGAACGCCATCGATGATTTCCAAGTGCTTGGGAATCTTGCTGTAGAATTATGAGGCCGGGTCCATGGCCTCGCCGTGAGAGTGGCGGCAGCAGGGTGATGCCTTCACGAAGCTGTTGCGGCCGCGCTTGCGGCAGTGGTGCCGGAGGTTTGCTGATGTCTGCGTACATGTTTGAATCTATTCGAAATCTTTGTTGGCAATTTGATGGTAGAATCTTGATTACAATTGTCAAACTGTTGCTCTTATCTAGCAGCTATCAAACATATGGGAATTATCTTATCTACGTGTCCAAGACTCCTTTACAACATGAAATAAGGATGTTCCGAGGAGCATTCATGGGCAAACTTTTGTGTTTGGCATAGTTCCCGTTCCCATTCCCATGGGTAGTGGTTGCTGCTACATCCGGAGTGGCTGCAAGATGCATAGGACCGGGGTCCGTTCCGTTCCGATCGGAAGTTCCGTGATAAGGTCCGTTCCCCACACGACCACCCCCAAGACCATAGTCTCAATACTATGCAATTAGTGGACTTCAGCATCACGAATGGGTGATTGTCTACCGTACGATGTGTTTCTTAGGATGAACACTTGCAGCGAAACTCAGCTCATCGTTGGTCTACCCCACGACGTCCCCTGCCCTCTTCAACGCGGATGCATCCCTGTATTGGGTTGATGGCATTACAATAAGCCAACCGGAAGGTGTTTTAAGAATAGATCAGCTTTCGGAACAACCGTTCCTGTGCCGGGTGGGAAGATGCCACTTCAATGTGACTGTGAGCCTGTTCTATGGAAATTGCGGTACAGGGTGTCTGACTTGCGTGTAACCCCGTGTTGGCTCCATTGCCGCACCCATTATTGCCGCGCAATCATCCTTTGGAGGACGTTGGAACAACGCTTTGAAATAACAAGTCGTCATCGCGCACACACCAGTCTGCTTTCAGATGACTTCCCTTACTTGTCACAACCACCAGGACTGAAGACATCAGCATTCTGGCGGCAACTTCGTTTCCTTGGTATAAGCCAACTACATTTAGTGTCAACGTACAATAATGACGACCAAAACGGAGTCGTATGACGCCATTGTCGTTGGCGCCGGTAAGTTGTTCAAACTTGTAATCAGAAAGTACTTGGACAATGACTAACGTGCACTGGTAGGCTGGTTCGGGCTGGCAGCCGCAAAGGCTTACAGCCAACTCAACCCTACTGCGAACCTCACCGTCCTCGAAACAGCCGAGTCTTGCGGTGGAACATGGTCAAAGAACAGACTGTACCCAGGCTTAAAGTCCAACAACATGATTGGCACCTACGAATATCCCGACTTCCCTATGTCTGAGGAAGTCTATGGTGTCAAACCCAACAACCATATTCCAGGCGCAATCCTCCACCGATACCTTACCGATTTCGCCAAACACTTTGGCTTCTTCGATCGGATCCAATTCAATACCTCTGTGGACTTGGTTGAGCGCCTCGGAGACGATGGCTGGCGGCTGTCCGTGACCTCTGCTGGCGGAGTTCGCACAATCGAGACTGAGAAGTTGATCTTGGCCACCGGTTTGACCTCAACACCTAATATCCCGTCATACGAGAACTCTGAGAGCTTTGGAGGACCCTCTTCCACGCCAAGGATTTCTGCAAGAAGGCTCCAGAGCTGAAGGATATCAAGAACGCCGTTGTCGTTGGCGGAGCCAAGTCCGCGTTCGACGTCGCTTATGCCTTGGTTCAGGATGGCACTACGGTTGACTTGATTGTCCGCCCCAACGGTCATGGCCCCGTTTGGATCGCGCCTCCTTTTGTCACACCTCTTAAGAAGCGTTTGGACCAGCTTCTGAACGTTCGTTGTATGTCTTGGTTCAGCCCCTGCCCTTGGGGTTTTGAAGATGGCTACGGTGGCGTTAGAAACTTCCTTCACGGGACTGCTGTCGGTCGATTCATCGTGGACTCATTCTGGAAGGTCTTGAGCGGCGACGTTCTCTCGGCAAACGCTTACGACTCTCATCCTGAGCTGGCGAAGCTCAAGCCATGGCATTCGGCTTTCTGGATCGGCAGTGGCCTCAGCATTCTCAACTACGACAGCAGTCTCTTCGATCTCGTCAAAGAAGGCAAGATTCGAGTTCACATTGACAACATTGACCGTTTGGAGCCTCACCGCGTCATCCTCGCATCTGGAGAACAACTGGATGCCGAGGCCATCATCTGCTCCACGGGCTGGAAGAAAGGTCGACCATCAAGTTCGCCGGGCTCGGAGATGAGAAGTTCGGCCTCGCCATCACCCCTAGCGAGAAGCGGGAGTTGGATCAGGACGCTGATGCCAAGATTCTGTCCCTGTACCCGCGGCTCGCCGCACAGCCGAAGCTCAGCTTTCAGCCCAAGGAGGCCAACCCCTTGCGCTACTACCGCTTCATGGTTCCGTCCACGATGATGTCTAAGCGCAACCTCGCCTTCGCCGGCATGATCTCCACAGTAAGCACCTCTGTATGTGCGACGATCCAGGGACACTGGATTGCAGCATATCTGAGCGGCAAGCTGGACCGTGTGCCAGCTACGGAGCAAGAGATTACGGATGAGATCATGCTTCACACCCAGTGGGGCAAGTGGCGCTTTGGAGCATGTGGTTATGGCAACAGCCTCCCCGATTTCGTCTTTGAGGGTCTGCCTTATGTCAACATGCTGATGAAGGATCTCGGCTTGGAAACACATCGCAAGCCTAGCGGCTTCCAGGAGCTTACCTCTCCTTACTTGCCGGTCGACTTCCGAGGGTTGGTCGACGAGTGGAAGATTGGACATTACGTTGATGAGTCTGATAATGGTTCATCGAAGCTGGGCAAGGCGGAAGTCGAGATTTAAACAGGTTTGATATCGTCAGACGTAATGGGCCAAGTCCTGTAGTTTGATGTGTGCTACTGGGGTGTTGTCTATGGCTCATGCTTCCAGCTCCTTTCCTTTGTATATTTCTGGAGTTCAATATTGTAACCTTCAAGTTCAAGTTCAAATACCTCATACCCATTTTTGAAACTGCAACTTTTGAAGCCACTGTATCCTGAAAGAATCGGGGTCGGCACGATGCCGACCCGTCTATTTCAACTATTATCTCGATGACATGCAGCCATGAGTAAAAGCTTAGCTGCAAGGCTCAAAGCAGTCAAGAATTAAGGCAAGATCAACAAGCTTACCATCAATGCCATGTTTCTTCGTGATTTAGGTCCCAAACAAACTGAAGTCCCAATGACGTGTTGGGCGGCAGTACAGGGATTTACGGTCTGTGGGTTACTTCGGCTCTCTACTAGATGGTCATGTGTGTGGGATGTACGCGGGCTGCAGGTTGTAAATGTCACATGACCTTCAACGGGCTACTTCTCTAGGCAAGGAATAGTAGTGATACTTCTTCCGACGTCCTCGGGAAGGTCAGGCTGTGATTAGTAACATTTTCCCTGATGATGTCGCAGGCTACCTTGCCGTGTTACCGCTTCAGGCGAAGCTGAGCACGGTATGGATAAATTCTGCCCATTCCCATCTCCTACGCGAAACCTCATCTCTTTTGGAGTCCTCCCCACATCCAACTCAAGCACGCGACGAAGGCCTCCTCCGTATTCCACTCAAGTCGCTACGGCGCTTCTTAACCTCGCAAGGAAAGCACGTCAACGGTAACTACCACACCACGGCATGCAGCACTCCAAGAGGATAATACCATGCTCAGCCCGTGGGCAGAATTGCGTGGCGATGGCCCATCTGTAATTCTTATCAGTGGGTATCGCAAGGCATGAGCCGCTCGGGCCTCCTTTTGAGGTCCCCGAGGTCCCCTCACCACTTGCTGGGTTCTTGCGAAGATTGCCAAGATGAACGCGGGAACCCAACGCGGAATGAGATATGGTAACATCTTGGATTTGGAGAGCGGCAGACGGCAGGACTGAGGGCGCGTTAGGCTTCGTCATCGCGCGCGTTCTGCCCGAGAGGGGGCCGGTAAGGGTTCGGATGTTGAAGGAAAACATCAAAACTCCAAAAAGCAAGTTGAAGCAAGGTCAGGAACTTGCCTGTTTTCTGACTAGTCACACCGTACCCTGTTCGCGGTCAGTCTGTCTGATCGCTTGATGATCTACGTCCTACGTTGTGATTTGTTGGCCCGCCCCTGTCACTGTCTCATACCCCTGCGTGCCAAATGATGCTCTCATCATATCAATACGAATTAGCCGACAAAGCCGACCTTTTGCTAAAACATGCATCAGTAGGCGAGATCTTATTGGGAGCGAACGGTTTTTGCTCCCTACTGCAAATAGGGTAAAATTCATGAACGTTTTTTATTATTGAGACATGGGATCTAAGACCTATGTTTCTTCTTTTCAGCTGGAGTTGTCGTCTCCCTCTTGGTTGACAGCACGTCAGTGTTGTCTACGTAATGGTTGACAACGTAGCAGATCGTCGTTGCATCGAAAAAGTACATGTAAAATTAGTCTGAAAGCAGAGTGCCTTGTTAGCGGATGAAACATAATTTGCCCCCATGAAGATCGAAGATTGTTTGATTGGCATGGAACGAGGTTCACACGGGTCTTCATTGAAATCTCTTTGGGCCTGGAACTTGCTCTGCTTTGGTGTTAGTGTGGGATCGTCGATGGATGGTGCCCTTCCCCTCAAGTCCCACTCGTCGGCTTGCTTGGCAGGGTATACTTCAACTTAATGCCGCCCCCAGTCATTAGGTTTTCAGCGCCCAACAGCTGCCTACATCAGTCAAATTGAGATGTGACATATCTTCTTGGAGTGCTCCGCCACTTCACAGTTGGCCTCCCGTCTTCTGGATCGTCGTCCCATTCGCAGCAGCAGCGTCAGGTACCGGAGATCAAGATTCTATTCGCAAGCTTCTCCATATGGGGAAGTTGAAAGCCGAAAATCTCACGTGGCATCGAGAACCCTACATGAGATTCAGCTAGGGACGCGGAATCTCCCCGAACCGTCAACCTCTTGTTGTGTGCTGTGCCGTATCCCGCGATGAACCACGACCATAGGTCTGAGCACAGGCCCCAACCAGAGCAACACGACTACTTCACCGAATTCCCACTTACCGTTAGTCAGACCTAGAATAATGTTCAAGCTGTTGACTCGGGATGAGAGACGGAATGTGGCTGTTTCTAGTCCAAAGCCTCTACAGAATTCTCCGTCGCGGTGAGAGATGCTATCTGCAAGGGGTGTATTCACCGGGATTGAAAGACATCACCCCATTTAAGGCATCCGAATGAGCCGCCTCACTTTGCTAACGGCTTGACCTCGGAATCTGCGCCTAAGATTTCCCATCGCTGCCAATCAAGGCCCGTAAATCCTTGGCTTCATTCCATGGCGGCTATCACATAGCGCTAGCTGGCATTCAGGATGCGAGTGAAGGGCTAAAGAGGGCTGGTTTCTACAGCGAGATACCAACACGCCGGAAATCACGCCAGGGGCTGAATGTCGAGTTACAAATAGTCCATCCACTAGCTCGTAGGGGCGATCCATAGAGACTCAACATGTCTCCGTGAAGTAAGCCCTAATATGAAACTTGGGGCCATGATATCTGCCGCTCCACTCAGGAGCCCCATCTGTAGTACGGGGAACATGCTAGAGTCGCATCCGCGATGTTTGAATGCATGCACGATACAAAGTAAGAACCAACAGCACCCGCCCTTGAAGCAAATCACCCTGGGCAGGTGTCTGATCCCCGAGTGACAGCTGGATGCCAGGGCAGGGTTACTTCTTGTGGAGAATGCCCTCTTTCGATCAACTGGGCTACGGATACTGGGCACGCTGTCGCTACGTTAACCGAATTTGAGAATTCCGTGCCGTGTTTTGCCTCGCATGGTCAAAGCTCTATCATATTTCCTGTTGGCAACCAAGATGTATGCTTCGGGATGTAGCATGGATGCTGGACTCGTGTCCATCCCGCATGCGTTGGTGAATGCAGATCTGCAGGTCCAATCAAGTCATCGCCGACACCAAGAATTCCATGATAAAAGCAGCCTCTACGGCACAATCTTGATCACTCAACTGTATTGTAAGACGTGGTTCAGCTACTAGGCCGAACCCTCTTCTTCAGTGCTTGAGACGATCTCCCTCCTTTCGGTGGGAATTGAACCTATTCGTTACCGCCTTTTCCTCTTTTCAACCAAATCCGTACTTCCAACCACCATAGCTGGATGCCTCTGAGACATCTATCGGGCCTGTTTCATCAATCCGCCGACGACTCTACGCCCCGATAATGAACTAGGCCGTCAACCTATCGACCTGTTTACTCACAATTCCGTTATTAGACGAAGCAGTCACGCTTTTCTTGGGGGGTACGTTAAACTTTAAGCGTATGTGTGGACGAGGCTCTGGCACTAACTCCCAAAGATTGAATCAACGACATGGAAATCATGGAGCTCGTTGACCACA
The DNA here is from genome assembly GCA_018853505.1 of Colletotrichum camelliae. NCBI lineage: Eukaryota > Fungi > Ascomycota > Sordariomycetes > Glomerellales > Glomerellaceae > Colletotrichum > Colletotrichum camelliae. Next base: position 1,752,451 of record JAELVL010000001.1, read on the forward strand.
GACCACAATCTCACCGCTTCAACTGCGATTGGAAGACTTGCAACAAGGTACCGTCCTGCTCGACTGCGTGGATCAACATCACGCCCGTGTCACCAATGCTCTTTACTCACGATATCCTATTGCCAGGGATTCAAGCGCAAATCCGATTTGCAACGACACTACCGAATTCACACAAACGACCGGCCATTCCCGTGCCCAGCGCCAGGCTGCGAGTCAAGCTTCATCCAGAGAAGTGCTTTGACAGTTCACCTACGAATTCATACTGGAGAAAAGCCATATGAGTGCCAGTATCCTGGCTGTGACAAGCGATTCGCAGATGTAAGTTTGATTACGCGTCGTAGAGTCTGAGTGCGAATGTATGGTCGTGTTAGTCGTATTAACTTGTTCAAAGTCTTCAAGCTTTTCTCGACACCGTCGATTACACGTAGGCAAACGCCCGTATACATGCGCCGTTGCCACATGCAGGAAGCAGTAAGCTGAAGCCCGTTCTGTTACCAAACCAATTTTGCGAGTCTAATTCTTCTGAAGCTTCGTCCGAAAGGTGGCAATGGTGCAACATCACAAACTCCATCACAGAACCAACGACGACTCCAAGGAATTCCCAGGGCGATATTGGAACTCGCCACCGCACCACGATGAAGTATCCGCTGCAAGTACTGCCGTCATGATGCCACCAGAGGGTGATGCACCGTCGAGGGAGAGCTCACGGACCGCAAGATACACCAGCTCCGTTGAGCTTCACAGAGACGATCCTGCTGGGGTTGTCGAACGTTTCGAAGAATCTCCAGTCGCCAGTTCGTACAGGCAATCATACGGGAGAGTCAACTATGACTACTCTACGACTGATGGGCAGTTCTTTTGCGATGATTCCCACAGTTCCCAGGGATCGGAGCAAGCTTCAAGTCCAATTGATGACTTGGCGAGCCAACAAGCAAGCTCTGGATGGCCTCTTCACCACTGCAACCCGCCGCCTCCGTACTCGAACTCGAACGCCATTTCCGTACCAGAACCATGGACACCGTGCGTCACTACCTCCGGCGGGCATGCGGCTGGATTCTACGGTCATGAAACAATGTCATCTCCACCAGATTTACAGCCAGTTCTGGGATTTCCGCCATCCATTCCGTACATCCCGTACGAAATGCCGCGACCACAAGGATTGAGCTGGAATCCTTATCAGACATGGCCGCAAGAGGGTAGATGCCATGCACAGGATTTGTATCATCCAAGGCTCTCGGCAGATTTGGATCCAGCTCTGTTCCGCTGATTTCGGGTTCTCCAATATTGATTTGCTTGCTTCATATACATAACAACAATTACTGAGCCGACCAATCTTTGTCCTTATGTAAGATGGCATGAGTGGAGATGTGTGCCTCTCCTTGGAACTAGCATTACGGGATACCGCTATAATAATACAAATTCATCAAGCAAAAGTTGCATCTCGTAGGCCTAATTTCATGTTCTCGTGAGTCGTAACACACGGGACATTTTTCTCGATGAGATTATCCTTCCAAAATAACGAGCGAGATCTAAGACGAACGTTTTGAGCAACGAGACATTGCATGCTTGGTTGAGACTGGGCGACTCAAATGATGAGACATCGTCAAGAATTTTATTTATTCCGCCGAATCCAACCCGGCAAGACGAGCCGGGTAATGTGATGTCTCAGGTACTAGACCAGCCTCATGTTTAATGCCTGTCCAGGAAATGATGATACAACGCGGATTATCTTCAGAAGGCTTGTGAACTAGTCTACTCTGGGGCTGTTAAGATGGTTAAAAACGATCAATGCGATAGCCAACATGACGATACACAGTTGTTTGCTGTGAGCAATCACGACACGACAACTCTCCCCTCAATCTGAAGGACAGTGGATTTCTAGCATAATTCAAAGTCAACAAGAGGCATCCGCATTTCCTCCAGATGTCCCGTTTGGTGGGGCCGGCGCCGCGTAAAATCCGGGCCAGCATGCGGGATATCGCCGGCGGGAACCTGCGCGCATTCGGACGGTGATCAGGATTCATGCATGGCGGCGGGGACCCGTGGGGGATTCGAGGTCGTTTCGAGCCTCTTTAAAACTAGTTGGTTGAGTTAGTCCGGGGATTTATGCGAGACTTCAGCGGACTCGGTGTTCTGGCGGTTTGACTGGCTGGTTTAGTACAGGGGAGCTCGCGCTTGCAACTTCCTGATTGGCAGCGGTGTGGGCGAGTCCGATGCAGTCAGCCATGCAATTTGCGGATGGAGATTCCAGATTAGCATTTGTGAAAACTGGTGGGATTTCCTCTGTAGTTTTTTGGGTTTTGCCCAGGCTCTGTCCTGGTGCTTTACTGGCTGTCAAGATGTTCTGTCCATTGATGGCGGGAGCAAAAGACTCACGGCCCAAGTTGATGGCCCCGGAAACCAAGAGATAGCCCCCAGCCACAGCCATTTGACTTCTGATACGCGCTAAGCGCCAACTCATCACTTAGTCCGAGGTCAACGTCATAGAACACAGTCCGTTTCTTGCTCAATCTCATTAGCTCTGAGCTATCCATGAACGATGTCAATTACAACATGGCTTTCACATGATATAGACTAGAAGACAAGCCATTTGAAGGGGTTGTTTTCGACTTTGAAGGGCTGCGGAATAACTTCGGAAATTGAGTCCATGCAGCTGCAAGTCAAGTTAGCGGTTAGCCACAGATGACGCTAACAGAGCCAGAGTTGTTTCGGTGTTTGTTCAGCAACAAAGAAGGCTGGAAACCTTATCTCTATGCAGCAGTCTAACGCAGCTTTTTGCCTCTTCCTCCGGTGCAGTATTCGCCCTTCCCGACGGCAGCTCCCGACATCACACTTGCCAACATCAACAGCCACCAAAAGGATGAACCCGGGGGAGGCAACTCACGTGTGTGGCCAATGGCCACTGCAGATCGCTCGATCGCTAACTGGCTAGGCGGTGAGGTGGATGCTGCATGGCCCGGTGGGTCGGCTGGCGGACCGTTAATGCCGTTATTACCTGCCTCTCCCCCAACCTTTCATGACCCCGCAGCGGTGCAGCACTCGCTATCAGAAACCACCCCATCTCACTCATCATTTCTCTCTCAATTTTTTTCTCTCTCTATCAAATCTTCCAACATTCAGCCTGCGAGTGTGTGAAGAGAGAGGCGAAGAAGCGAAGACGACGGGAGAATTGGAACCGTGACATCGAACCATGCCTCAAAGAAAAGACAGGGACCCCAATGCATTTCCGACCCGACAGCTGCTCGTTCTTGGTAAATCACACCCCTCCATCTGAATCCTGCTCTCTATGACCTGTAGTCCGCTGACACCGCAAACTCAGCAATATGTCGATTCTCAGAGCCCATCGCCTTCAACTCCATCCTGGCGTACACGTACGACATGGTGAAGGACTTGGGCGTTGAAGACAAGGAAGCACCTTTTTACGCTGGTCTTTTGGTTTCTGCATATGCCGTCGCGGAAGCTCTCACCTCAATGGGCTGGGGCGCGTTGTCCGACCGTGTCGGGCGGAAGCCCGTGGTGCTTTTCGGGCTTGTGGGTGTGGCCACCTCCAGTTTAATTTTCGGTCTCGCAAAATCCTACTGGGTCGCACTCTTGGCACGCTTCATCGGAGGATCATTGAACGGTGAGTCTTGCAAAAACCTTGAGAGACGCAACACAACATGACGCTGCGAAAGACTGCAATGTCCATACCGTTCAACCAAACCCCCAACTCCAAAACCCCTTTCAATGACATCATTTTGGTTTCCACGCATCATTTTTATCATCCAAAACTAACAGCTTAACTAGGCAACGTGAGCGTTATGCAGACTGTTCGGCTCCCCCCTCCCCATTGAAATCTGACATTCCCTAACTGTTGAGCAGATGGTGGCTGAGATGGTGAAAAATCCCGAACACGAACGTGAGTTTTCCGCCAAAATCCGGGGGGGAAGCCGGTGGCTCTGTCTTACTCGGCGTTCCCCTGTGTAACCTTGCTAACAAATTTTGATTAGCCAGGGCGTATGCCGTGCAGCCGTTCGTCTGGACTCTTGGCGGCATCATTGGCTCTGCCATGGGTGGCTTCCTCGCCCAACCTGCCAAGTTCTACAAAATCTTTCCCGAGGACGGACTTTTGGACAGTATCCTTATTTGCTGCCGAATCTCGTCTCTGTGATTGTCATTATAGCCGCCGTCATTCAGGGAATCTTCTTCTTGGAGGAGACTCTTCCGTCGAAACATGACTCGGAGGAGGACTACACCGAAGCCGTGGCCGACGACGACTTCATCGACGAGAGAACCCCGCTCCGAAGAGCACCGCGACGAAGCCTCAACCACCGCCGGTCGATTTCCACCAGCCACTCGAGGCCGCGTTTCGTGGAGTCGAGCCTGCCCCTCCCGATCGAGCACGACTTTGATCTCAGACGCTCATCTTTCGGAACGGTGCACTCGATCAAGGTTGTGTCCGACGAGCTGAGGAGCGATTTGCTGCGCCAAAATGGCCAGAACGGCCGCTCTCAGCAGCCGCCAAACAACAAGCCCAAAGTCAAGACTTTCAACTTCACCGTTATCATGCTCACCATTACACTGGTCATTTTCTCGTATCACCAGATGGCGGCTGGTTCGCTTCTCCCCACCTATCTCCTCGACGAACCCGCGGCGCCTCACGGGCAGCTTGATCTGAGGGGCGGCCTGGGATATGACGTTCATGACGTTGGAACATACTTGGCAGTTAATGGGTTTCTGGGACTCCTCATTCAGGGTGTCATTTTCCCGATTTTCGTGGAGAGGGTCGGCGTCTGGGGCTCCTTCATCTGGATGGTTGCGCTCTACCCGACGGCGTATATCCTGATGCCGTTCTTGTCGGCGTTCCCCGATGTCTTCACCCAGGTCGGAATCTACTTTACTCTGGTGATGCAGAGTTTCTATGGTATCATCGTCGGCCCGGTCACGCTGATCTTGCTCAAGGACGCGACGCCCTCCCCTCAGGCGCTCGGCAAGGTCAACGGCTTGGCCATGTCCGGCGCTTGCCTCGCCCGCACGGTTTCTCCGCCTCTTGTCGGTGTCATTTACAGTTTTGCAGGCTCTGCAGCGGCCTGGTGGAGTTGCTCTGGTATTGCTTTGATTGGAGTCTTGCAGGTTCTCTGGGTCCCGAGGAAGCATATTCACATCGACCATGTGGAGGTCGACAACGGACTGGCCCGGCAGTTGACGAACAACTCGCAGAGAGGGGATGAAAACCGCGGCCGGGTTTGAGGGACGGTTTTCACACATACATGGTTATGGAGTTGATGGGCTTTGATTTGATGCGAACTTTGGCTGCCTCTTATGATGATGCTGTTCGATTTCTTGATGCAGTTATCATGGGTCATACATGGGAGTTCTTTACGATTTGGGTTCATCTGTTCACGGCACTCACGGCTCGATTCGGTATGATGCAGTTTGTCAATGCTTGGTCTTAATACGAGGGTTCTTTTAGGGTTATATAAAACGAATCATTACTGATTACGCTTGCTTTGAATATGAGAGTTTGAGATAGCTAGAAACACAGTTGGTGGCAACAGTCAAGACTCCGCAGTATGTACACAACAGAAGACGGCGGTAATCACAACGTAATTCTAGGTTTACGAAGGCGACATACAAAAGCAAGAAGTTACAATCACGCCACATCTACTGCCACAGCCGCAACAACTACTACTTCCACCACAACAACTACGCCAACGCCCACGCCTGAACTTTCCAAGGTCAAGAGCTGCGACTTTAATGCCTAAAATCGCGGCTATGCTCATGTTGGATGAAAGACTGCGAGATAAGTTCGGTGCAGATGCACGCTTCGCCTATCGAGAGAAGCCGCCTTGATTGATGACGGCTTAGCGATGTCCATAGGCACAATAGTCAATTCATGTACACCTGTGTACGCCGAAATTGAAATTCAAACACGAAAGATCGAGCAAGACAGGAACGTAGATAATGAGGGTGTCATCAAGAAGAACGATGAAGGAAGCAAAAGGACAAGTACAAAATTGCAAGAACTGCGATGTGATCGCCTCGTTGATATTATTGGACCTAGGTCATAGGTTGGCGCTAGAACGTCAGACCTCAGACACAGCATGAGTGCTAGCGTCGGCGCCCGTAGGCTATTAGATTACACTAATATTTGTACAAGAAGTAAAGTATATACAGCCCCCTTTTACAGTTCCAAGGACGTTTGAGCAACTTTGGGAGTTGCCTCCGGATCGGTTAGTCAGCTACGGCACATGCGTCCGTTGTTGGCAACGGACCAGGCATCGCTGCCAACCGCAGCAACGTTGTACAACAGTCCCTTGGGGTCGTACTTCTGCTTGATCTCGAGAAGCTTGGGGTAGTTGACACCGTAAAAGGTGTTCTGCCAGTCCTTCTGCTGGAAGTCGGCCTCGTTGATGTACGCACCCGCGCCGGGAGTGGCGGCCTCGATGACGGGCTGGACAACCTCGGTCATGCGGGTTTGCTCGGCGACCATCTCAGAGTAGGGCACCTCGAAGCTCCAGGGCAGGGTGAGGGAGACCTGGACGATGGAGTCGCGCCATTGAGGCAGGACGGCATTGTCGCCGCCAAAGTGCGAGACATTAAGTCCGACACCAATGTAGGTGACACCGAGCTCGACGAGAGCCTGGGCAGTAGGGCCGAACTCGGGAAGCTTGGAACGGGGGAGCAGGCGGCCACCGAAGAGCTGGGTTCCAACTTGGATGTTGCCAGAGGGAAGAGGGCCCCAGTAGTTGTTGTAGTGGTCGCGGTAGTTGTCGAAAGCAGTGTAAGTGGGCTCGAGGTCAACACCCAGAAGCGCAAGAGCATCGGTAAGAGGCTTGAGGATTGTCTCGACCTCGGCCTGGGTCTTGTTGTAGGCAGTCATAGCGGGAGACTGCAGGAAACCAGGGCCGAAGAAGTAGATGATCATGACACCCTGGTCGATGATAGCAGGGAGGGCGGCGTGGAAGACATCAATGACGGAGTACAACAGTGCCGTGTTGTTAGTGTCGACAGTGACGGCAAACTTGGCGCCGGCTACGGGGGCATCGGGATGAGCCTTGACGGTGATAGAGGTCACGACGCCATAGTTACCGCCACCACCTCCGCTGAGAGCCCAGTACAGGTCCTGGTTCTCCGTTCGAGATGCCGTGACGAGCTCTCCAGTGGGAGTGACGACGTCAAAAGACAGGGTGTTGTCGGCAGCCAAACCGTAGATGGCTATGGGAGTTAGCGACGGGATTACTGGTATTGGTCATAATCTTGACACTTACTTGCAAGAGCACTGTGCCCACCAGCCTGGATGTATCCTCCAGCGAGACCAACAGTAGGACATTCTCCGGTCACGACAACCAAGCCAGCCTCATTGGCCGCAGCAATGGCTTCGAATCCCTGGATACCGGCGCCTGCCTTGAGAGCCTTTCCGACGTACTGCTCATCCTCCCAGTCGACGATCTCGGTGCCCTTCATGTAGTGGGTCCAGACGGCGAGACCACCGGCGCCGGTGGAGCGGCCATTGTAGTCGTGGCCGGTGTTGCGGATGACGAAACGCACATTCTTCTCATCGGCAAACTTCAACGCCGCCTGGATATCCGCAGGCCCGGAAGCATTGACGGCGTAGCTGACATAGTTGCCCAGAGTGCATGAAGCGTTTTGGGGGAGGAAGGGATCGCAGCTCGCGTTCGCGAACAGGGGTGCCATCACGGAAGAAGAGGACTCCATGCTGTGCGCACGCGCGAGTCATGGTCAGCAGCTGTTCATCTCGTCTTGCAGTTGATCACCTCCCAGATGAGCAAAGCTCGGTTGGACGTGCAGAAGACGCGGTGAGGGCAGAAAAAGAGAGAAAAAAGACTCAATTGCAGAGCAGAAAAGAGACGGAAAAATACTTACTGAACCTCGGAGTAAAGCCACTCATCCTGCAGCCGTGCGCACTCGGTCGCATTGTAGTTCTCGCCGTGGCATGGCGTTCCCAATGGGACCGTAGCCACGAGACGCCCGCTGACGGTCGCGTTCAGCTTCGCCCACTCACACGGGGACGGCCATCCCTCGTCGCCGGGGAGGTATTTGCACGAGGGCGTCGTGGAGTTGCTGCCCACGGGCGAGGCCGCGGCAACGCTTCCGCCGGCCAGCACCAGGGAAGCTAGATTAAGAATCGAGGAGCGCATCTTGAATCTCTCTGGCTTGGCGATGAAGAGAGGTGTGAAGGGGACGGAAGCTGGAACGTGCTTCTTTCGCTAACCCGCTGCAGGAAGGCAGAAAAAGTTGAGGGCACGAGGAGAAGGGGATCAGAAAGGGGGCGTCGCGCGCGGGAACCGTGGAGGGTGTGAGGGTTTCTAATATCGAGTCTGCGACGCTGCCTGGTGGTCTGTCGAATCTCGCGGCTTTCCCCTCAATTCGTCTGCGTAATTGGATCCGGGTTCCGTACAGCCGTTAGACGAAGGGAAAAGTGGCGATTGTTCGGTGAGACAAGTGGGATGTTGGTGAGCCTGGCTGTGGTGCTGGCCTGGGTAAGCAATGCCAGGCGGTTTCCGCGCATTTCTGCACAATTCAGGGCATGATCTCCGTAAGCGGAGGAAAAACTACCTACCGCCTCCGAGTTGTCCGGCCGGCAGTCGGGGTTCCTGCATATGCAAGGGAACTTTTGGTTGGTACCAGCTGAAGAATCCAACGGCATCAGAACGGGCTTTGTCCTCTTTAGCATAAAGCAAAGCACAGCCCTAGGCTCTTGTTCGAAACCCCTTGAACCAACAGCAGCTGCAAATCAGCGAACTATTCAATCTTGGCGGTGGAAACCCTGCCGCGGGGGTAGCATCTGCAAGGGAGCGGCGCGGGGGACCCGCTTCCCGGGGTTGGAACCGTTCGAGAGAGGTTGTTCCTCCGTGGTGGCCCGGTCTTCTCCGGTTGGGCTGTTGACCGACCCAGGGCCTTGACTCATGTGCCCTGCGGGCCGGACCAGTAACCGTGAACCTTAATTATGAGAAACGAGGGCTTCGAGTTGTTCTACAGGCCAGAAAGCCCTGAAGATATGGACTTCTTTGCCGTATCTCCCAGAATCCTGGCTCCTCATCTTACTTGCGCCCGGCTTGCGTACGAATGGACTGCGTGTTGTGGGAGGGATTTTATGGCGGAATGTTGCCGTCGAACTTTTGATAAATGACAGTATTTTGCCTGCCCGTGTGAACATTTCACAGATGAAGAGAAATGAAGATGAGGGGATAAGTCGCAGATAGAAATGGCATACCGATGCAAATGCATCTGCAAGGTCCTGCGCAAAATGACGGCCCGGTGCCTCGGATCCGAGAGGTCTAGAATTCGCTTGACGGTGATTTCGTTCTCGGCAATAGTCAACACGGACCCAAGTTGCCCGTGAGTCCGTGAGAGACAGAAACCCTCTAGTCTTTGGCTGTTGATTGGGTACCAACAACATCTTGCTCTTGGTCGGCGTTTCTTGATGTCGTGTGTCCTTCCTTGAACTTTCTAAATGCGAGCCCTATGCGTGGATCACGGACCGTGAGCACTTCAAACACATCGGTACCAAATTACCAAGTTAGGGATCCAGGTCGTTGCAACCCCTGACAGATGTGTTGTTCATGTGCTCGTGCGAACTGGAGCCCTTAACTAGTTCGCATCCACAATGCCTGACCTGAGCCTAAGGGCGTGAAACTCCTCGTAGATTAATCAACTTTTTATGTCAACTCTGGCCGTCGGAAGTCTTTTATAGACACCGGAAAAACAAAATTAGGACCGCTAACCGGACTTAGCTAGTAAATTTAGTGTATAACTCGGGGCTCGAATTATATACACTTTCCCCCCTATCTATAAAGTACTTCTAAAAACCAGGCCTAAAAACAGGAGTAGTTAACTAAAAAACTAACTAAAAAAGCTGATTTTTATAATAGTCCTCGAGGGACTATTACTAAAAATCTATTAACTTTGCTTATATAAGCAATAAATACTAGAAAATGTACATCGTACCTTAATTTATATAGGGTACGCATTACTCCATATCCTAAAAGTCACTCGCTAACATAAAAAAGTTGATTAATCTACGAGGAGTTTCACGCCCTAATGTACGAATATTCGTACGGAGTGCACACACTTACTTACCATCCCGTCGGTGCTTCTGATCTGCAACGATAGTGTATGCGCGCCAAGCAGGGCGATTCTTTAAAGGCGGCTTGTGGGGCATTCTTCACCGGCCACAACTTAGTATTAGTATCCGTACACTAGCCGTACCCAGGGCAATTTCGACGCCTCACATTTGCAGTGCCGCATCGAAGCATGCCGAAGCAAGGGTCTGCCACACCTCCGCAACAGATAATGGTGTGCGTGTGAGACGTGGGGGAGAGAAAGCTCTGCGCATCTTACTTAACAGTGTGGCTGTCCTGGCCCCCCCTTCGGATTGAAGAAGCGTTGGAAGGTCTTCTCGAATCCTTTCCAGCCCTCCGAGCGCCCAACCAACTCCCTCCAACGACATGGGCTGGACGTACGGCGCCCCAGACGACACGCCGACCGATGGCCCGCGAATCACCGCGGTGACGACCACCTTCACGTCGATTGCGCTCATTCTCGTCTGCTTGAGGTGGTATGTCAGGACAACTGTGGTCAAAGCGGTTGGTAAAGGTGAGTTTATTCAAACCACGATCTGCGGACCAGGGGAGCACGGTCGACTGACGCGCAGGCGAACCAGATGACTGGGTTATCATCGTGTCTTGGGTATGCTCAACATCAAACTCTATCTTGTTGCCACGTGAAGTTGACCTTTAAATCACAGCTTGGAGCATGCGGCTACACTGTCTGCAGTGTAATTCGTACGTCCCCGTCGGCAATACCGTCTTACCCCTGAGGCTAACAGAAACAGAGACAAAATGGGGTCTCGGCATCCACGTCATTGAAGACATGCCAACAGAGAATATCTTGCATTTTGGGAGGGTGAGTAGCTACGAATCACAATTCGAGAGTTTTTGTTGACTTGGAACAGTTACAATTCATCGGGGGACCTTTGTAAGCTGAATCCTTCACGATTCATTTAACATAACGGGAGATCGGCAGAACTGACGATAAACTTCTAGCTACGTCCTTGGCATTTGGGGTTTCAAGATGAGCTTGCTGTTCTCTTACCTTCGATTCTTCCCACAAGGAGCCTATCGCATCGCTACGATTATCGTTGCCGTCGCTGTAACCATGGGCCACATTGCCTTCATTTGCGTCTTCATTTTCTTATGCACACCTGTGAGGATTCAGCTAATGCCGCTACAATCTTCTGGCAGCCTACTGACCCTTGTGGTATAGGTCGAGAAACAATATGACCCTTCGATTCCTCCAGAGGTTGGACATTGCGTCGACGCCATCACCTTCTACTTGACGTTTTCTTCCCTGACTATTGTCTTCGACGTCATCATGTGCGGCCATTCTTCACCCTAGCCCCTGACGTTGTCATGTTGCTAACCTTCTCGACAACAGCATGTTCCTTCCGTTCCCAGTCATCCTCAAATCCCAGATCCAGCAGCGAAAGAAGGTGGTACTCCTTGCGCTCTTTATCCTCGGCGTCTTCGTCACCATTATCCAAGCGATCCGAATCCAGACCATCAAGAACTTGGTCAACTACCTCGACTCCGCAAAGAGCATCGAATGGTCCGTCATCGAGAACGACATCGGCATCATCATCGCCTGCGTGCCGACACTAGCCCGCTAGTCAAGTACTTCGCCGAGAAGCCGGAGCAGCACCGCCGGCGCATCGCGTACGAAGAACTCGAAATACGCGCTGCAGACTTGGAGGACGGGGCGGAGCGGCATGCAGCCTCTTAGTGCTGGGATGGATAGGCATGCTTCGATCAGTGCCACGCGCACGACGAAGCCGGACGATAGTACGGAGAATATACTGGTGCAGGAGCCATCAGGTATCACGAAGACGACAGATATTCAGGTCTCGACACAGGACGGATGGTCAGATGTTGAAGATAAGACCGACCATCGGGGCGTGTGACACTTCCGATATGATGAGAACGTATAGTTATCAATCAAGAACTCCATCGCATTCGTGTTGAGTGCTTGCCAATGAGAGTTGAACATGTGTCGCCCATGGATACCTATCTGCCTTGCGTGGGATCATCTGGTAGCTCATTACCGACCCCGCCCCTGTCGCCTACAGTCATTGGGAGTAGTTTTCCTGGGAAGTTCATTGTCCAGTCTTAACCACGTGCTCAGCGAATGTGCCCGTGAATGAGAAAGATGAAAGACGTGCTGTATTCCTGATTTCTGAATGTCGGCGATAGTATGTAGAAATTGATGGACAGATATTCAGATCGTTTGCATTTAAGGTCCGAATCTCGTGATTCACGACGTATCGATGAAGACGTGGGGTTCTGATTCAGATGGAGTTTAGCTTTCCGCTTAGTCGACGATGACACAAAAGGCTTTTCTAGCTGTGCTGCCAGTTTAGCTATGTTGCTTTTGTGGTACCTTTGGAGAGGTGAAGTAAAACGAGGTGTGCAGTTCCAACCCCCGAGAAGACAATATTGATTCACAACATCATCCCTAGTACTAGGTCTCCCTCGAAATTTTGTATCCCATAGACAACCCCCTGGAGGTACTCCGAGTTAGAGGTTGGCCTAATTTGGTTCCGGAGGCGCCAAGCACTCAGCAGCCGTTGGGCTTCGCTTTTCTTTGCTCATTGCAGATACTCAAGCCGTTAGATTGAAACGTAGGACGTTGAAGCTGTCAGAAACATACGTCAAACATGCTTGTACGTATCGCGATGTAGAAAGATCGTTCAGATGGACAACTTGCAGAAGAATTTGACAGACGGCAAACTTAGTTCAGGACTGATTAGAGCGATCGGAATGCTTGGCGTCTTACGATTGGTCTGGAAAGTAACACATTCATTCGTCATCCGTCAAGTGCATAGCAGTCTTAGCAACATGCTGACATGTTCATTTCGTGTCGGTGATCACGTGCGTCACGAAATCTCTAGATATCTACATACGGCCTATGGCAGCCTTTCCCTTGTGTCAAATTGTATCTCGTCCATCGAAAATCCTCCATGCAGAGTTTTCAAATACTCCTCGAACCTCTTTGTCTCGTCTATGACTGTTCTGAGATGCGCATACCCTAGCGGACACTCCTTATAGGAAGCAAGCTGCCGAGCTGTCGAAATTGCGTTTCGAATATCTCTACCATTGAGGTTTTCGTGGGCAAGTTCCTCAAGGTGTTCCGAGATTTCTGAGACATTGATTCCATAGTCTTTCGAGGGCCCGGACCCCGTGGATCCCATGGCGCGCATATCAATCGATTGCAAACGTCGGAGAAAATTTCCCCATATCTTTAGTCGTTGGTCCTTGTCGAGATTGATGTACCTCAAGGTAAGCTGTATTCTTGACTTGAAGGCCTCGTCAAATATGCCAACGCGATTCGTTGTAAGAACCAGGATCCCTGTCTATAATTAGCCATTGGACGGTCAGACAGGACCTGAGCTAATCAATCACCATTGTAGTACTCCAAAACTCTCAAAAACACTTTTGGCGCATTAGTCAACAACTACTCTGCTGGGCGCGTTCGGCGGAAGCGTACCTGATACTAGGGCGTTTCTCTCAACATTCGCGAGCGAACGCTGCTCCAAGAACACGTCTGCCTCGTCGAGAAGAACAACTGCAGTAGTCTGGTTAGTATGCGAATCGTTGCACGGATTTAACGCTGGCCATGACTCACTGCAATTCCACCTCTTTCCTAAGAAGGACACAACTTCCAAATACTGTGTATCACATCAGCAAATTTGAACGTCCTTGATATAAACATGGAGTTACCTTTTCCACCTCATCAGCTCTCGTACCGATATCGCCGCAGGTCACCCTATAAAGCGGCCTCCTTGCGACTTCGGCAACGCTTCAAACTTTTAGCACCAAAGCGATACATAAAAGGGGCAAAATCTTCTCAAACCTTTCAGCCGTTAATGTTTTCCCAGTACCGGGTCCCCTGATAGCCGTTCAAGTCAGTGATCAATCATCTGAAGCACAAGATTTAGTTTTTGTAGATTACCCATGAAGCAATATGAACAACCCATTTCCTTTGCCATCTATCAAGTCGAGATTGTCATCTTGTCGCAACCTGTTTGTCACAACAGCTTTCACGAGATCTTTGGTGTTTTGGTTAATGACCAAGTCCTCAAATGCTTGATCATGCCATTCTACATCTCGCATGAAGGAGACCCTCAATGTCCCTACATATCTGTCAGCGTGGGAAGCTTGGGTCGCTTGGCTTATATTCATAAGGAGGACGTAAAATAGCATACTCCACTCTTTCTTGCTCATGTCGAATCCCATTGTCTTCGATGGAAGACACATAACGAAATCATCCTCTAAGGGCATCGTCTCTGCATCCATATCTATGGAGACTTCTTGAGGTTTCGGCAGCTTTGTGAATTCTTCGAAATCCTCCGACACGGCTTTGGGATGCATTTTCATGTATGTGTCAAAGTCAACCATGAATCTTGAACTTGCCTGTAATCGTCAATAACAACTCAAGCTCGAAATGGCATTACTTACCGGAGACTGCATGATATCGCTTCTTGATGCCATGTAGGAAACATATTTCTGGTGACGACATTCCCAGAACATGGCACCTCGATCCCGTAATGCATTTGCAACGTTGTTCTCTGCAAAACGAATGGGGAAAAATGCAAGATCTCTGATAGGAAATTATTCTGTAGCCGATGTCCTGGGTAGCAATCCCAGGGATGCGCTGAACGATCGACGCCGAAAAGATCCCATGAAGATCCAATGATCCACGATAAAAGTTGCTTCAGCTTCTCCTTTTTCTCGGGGTTTCCATTCAAGCCATGATTTGGTAGCAAATCCTTGAAAAAGAGAAGCATCCTCGCTATTCATTTTTGACATGAGAATCAACTTGGGCATCTGGAAGTAGTCAAATTGAAAGAGCATGGCTACAGTGTTTTGTGACGGTGGGATGTTACTCACAAATATATACTCCAGAAACTCTGCGGTGATTCTCCCTCTGGCAGTCATTTCTTCCACAGTGTCCCATGTACTCTTCAATCGACCCTCCATATATTCTTGAACTAGATCAATCTGTTCCTTGAGACTTGACTCCATTCCGACCTTCGCCCTCTCGATCTGTTGGCGACGATGGTACCACCAGAGATAGGGGTAGGAGATGTCTCGAGTCTTGTTATTAACGAACTTTGGATGCTCCATGTCCGCCAACGCTGATTCGGAGAGCCCCTTCAAGGCCAACTGCATTTCATCAGAAATAAGCTCAAGATATTCTCTAGAGAAGAAAGGCGAAAGATCCTCCTCCGAAGTCTGGCCGTCATTTGAGTACTACCAGGCGACCGGATGTTCGCAACATGTGAACTCTCTGATCACAAGAAAGCTGATGTCCTTATTGCGCTCCACATACAGATCCAAATTGCGGATATTCCGACCGCTCACCAGGTGAGCGCCATAATCGCCACCCTCAATGACCCATGGAACATCCAGGTAGAACGAATTTCTCGCATGAGACGGCAACTGATGACATTGTATGTTGAACATCAGCTGAAACCTCGGCGGTCCTATCCTGACCTGCAACTGGGTCCCAAGTCGTTCAACATCTTTAATCTTCCTCTCAGCCTCGTCCAGGCCTTCGAATATTTCGTTGTCGGTCGCATCGTTTGAGAGCTCCAAGAATCGGCAGATTTCGCTGCGCCAATCTGTCGTGACAATCTGCATCCGCTGGCGCCTGGTTTGCAAAAGTCTATCTGAACGTACAGCATGAAACGTTAGCCTGCAAGGACTTTTCTGCAGAATGGTAACCAGCCTTCATCATCCTTCACTTTCTTCAGAGCATCTCCAGGGATAGGGTGCTCTCGTGACATTTCGTCGGCCTATTTTTCTATGGTGCGTTCGGATGGCGCCCCGCGATGCTAGATGGCTCTTCGCCATGTACCGTGAAGTATTAATCGCCTAGTGTCGAAGCCGATGGGTTGATATATTGGTTTACGATCACCGTTGTCCTTCGTACTGATCCGAATTGAATCGGGCTTACGGAAACATTTGGGACGGAAATTGTCAATGCCAGGAGAGGGGTCGTTCACAGCAATTTCGATGTCGCTAGATTACCTTGCATCTGTACACGGTGTGTCTCATTGGTCTTCGAGCGAACCAATCCAACGTGTAGCCAAGAGTTCTTACCCCGCCATCAGGCTAGATCAATCGACACCTGCTGTCTTGTAAAGGTCCAGAATCAGCAGAAGCATATTTTTACATCGCGATTTCGGTGTACCAAGTAGGCACCTCTCCAACAAAATCGCATCACTTCCAGAACGTGTGCCTACGATGGCTTACGACCTGAACGGCCTTTTTGATGAGCTGAATCGTCAACTGAGGCTATGTGTAGTTGACAAAGAAGAAATACAAGCCACAAAACTTCGAGAAACTGGGATTATAAATCTTCAAACCCAGCCACAAGACTTTAGCGACACTCTCCGAAGTTTGCATCTGCAAGTACACGGTGAGCTTCTTATTTCCAGCGACCTTGTCACTAATCTGACGACATGAAAGAAGCCAGGATATGCCCCCCCAAAGCTCGCTGTACAATCATTTCGGACGTATCTCTCCTTTGGAAAATCCCGGCATTTTGCTTGCCAACGCCGTACTTCTCCGACCCTGACCATATGATCCAACGCTTGAATGGTCTACGGACCGCAAGAATCTTGCGAGACTCTGCAAAGCGCGATACTCTTGATTTCTGGCTTCATAAGGCACTAATAGAGTGGGTTACTCCTGAGAAACAGAAGATGCTACTGGTACAGGGACGATACCATACGATGCATCAGATGGAGCACTTCGGTCTGGAAATAACGAGGTTTCTGTCTGCTCGGAAACCCACCATTTTCGTACTGAGTCCATTTTCTAATTCTCAAACCCGCATGGCTTTTGGAGGTGTCCAACCAGAGGAGGTACTAAGGCAACTCTCTATCCAAGCGCTGCAAAATGTTTCTACTCCACAGCCGCTGTCATTCTTGGCCACCATCGTGGAACGATTTCAGACCTCAAAATCATTCAGCGACTGGTTGGAGACTTTCAGTCTAATTACAAAGCACTTTGCCGACTTGTACATCATTCTCGACCTTGGAGTAGTCAACATTCAACATGCAGACCTCCTTCGAACCACGTTCAGAACTCTCCTTAACGACAACCAGTCACGGGTCGGGCTGAAGATAATGCTGATGAGTAGTCGTAAATTGGAAACTGTGGTTGATAAGACTGAAATGGCCATTATTCCAACTGGGAGAAGTCGGTTACCTTACAGAGCAGATATTTCATCAGTACAGAAAAGTATGTTGTTGTAAGGGGCTGGCCCCTAGGCTTGTTCAACGTAGAGGTGCCGTCGATTGACTATTCTAAGCTGAAGAAGGAAGAAAAGACTTTACAGGGATAGGCGCCTAACAGCGGTGAAGCAGACCGGGTTAGGCGGTGTACCCCGGCAGAATAGTGGGTCCAACGGAGCCGGATCTCGGAGACTGCTCCGGCAAAGCCGGAGATATCAATCCGGGCTCTAGCCCGTGACATCACCCCCCCGCTCCCCTCCGGCGGCGCGCCCGCGGCGCTAAGGCTGGGTCTCCATCATGCTCCATCGCGGAGCCATAACGGCGTTCGTAAGCCTCCATTGCTTCTGTCCCCTGGAGCGTCTCAACAGGCTCCCATGTCCTCTCTGCATACCCTTCCCACTTAACCAGAACCTCGCGGCGCCGCCTGCGCCCTCGACGCTTCCAAGTAGCCGCGTCGATGCTCTCCATATTCCAGGTTTCCTCGCCTTCGTCATCTATAATCGGTGGCGGCTGCTCGTCGTCCAGCGTTTGACCAGGTAAGGGGTCGTTGCCTGCGCGCTTCAGGCTATCCACGTGGAAGCGTGGGTATATAGCTGTTGGTATATCGAGCTCTACTATGTATGGTGAGATAACCTTTGTGACTGTGTACTTATGGTGTAGCTAATCCAGTTTCTTGCAAGGCCTGGGGGATCTGTAATGCCCTATGTGAAGCTAGACTTTGTCGCCCACTTCCAGTCTTTCTGTAGGCTGGCGCTTCACGTTGGCCAGTTCCTCATAGCGTTGCTGCGTTGATGCGAGGGTTGATTGGGCTATATCTATCACGTCCTGAAGTCTTGTTACTAGCTTATGTGCTACGTCCTCGCGAGGGCCCTCACGGTCTTGTGGGTCTGCCTCTTGAACCCGGATGGGCTCTGGGTGGTATCCGTGTTCTAAGAAGAAGCTGCTCATACTAATAGCGCTGTTATCGCGGCTGCAGAGCGCTAGTTGAGCTGCTGGGAGGTTATTTGCCCAGTCCTTCTGCGAGTAGGTAACGTAGTTGCGCAAGTAGGCCTGGATCTCTTGGTTCATCCTCTCCGGGCCTCCATCAGTCTGTGGGTGGTAGGCAGTACTGAGCTGCTGTTCTATTCCTAACAGCTTACAGAACTGACGCTAGAACTAGCTTGTCCAGTTGCTACCTCTATCGCTCATAATAGACGCAGGGATACCGTGGAAGCGGAAATGGCAGCTAAGGAATCGTTCTGCGCACGCCTCGGCTTCCATACTCTCTATAGCTTCAAGAGTTACACCCTTGCCTAGCTGATCGATAATGACCCAAAGGAATCTCTCGCCCTTGTCCGTAAGGGGAAGGTTGGTAATGAAGTCTATAGCGAGGTTGCTTTGTATATGCTGTGGTATTGGCAGAGGTTTCAGAAGTCCTTTTTAATGCTCTCTCTAGATGTGGCTACGCCTGCAGCTATCGCAGTTGCGGCAGAAGCGTCATACTAACTGTGACTAGCCAGGCTAGTAGAAGCGTCTACTAACCAGCGCTAGGGTGTTATCTCTTCCTGGGTGTCTGCTAAGCACTGAGTTGTGGATACTTTGGACGATACAAGTATGCAGCATGTTCGCCTTGCTATCTAGGTCTTTGCTACCTGGTACCTAGATCTGGTCTCTAAAGAGTAGTTAGTTACTGTTATCAATCTCACACTCAGCGATCTGGACTTTCAGCTTGAGACTAGGAGGGAAACTTCTTTCTTGCTGTTTCACTGCAGTATAGATCTGCTGGTAGACTTTATCTTGTCCTTGAGTCTGATCCCAGAGTTGCTGTAGTTCTTTATCATCAGTGAATACAAGCATCGCTGGTGCTGCCTCTATGCGTTGTACACGTGCTGAGGGAAGGGCTACTTCAGGAAGAAGCTGGAGAATCCGGCCTTGTTCGCGCTCGTCCTCTAGAGACGTGGGTATATCTTGTTCGCGTCTAGAGAGTGCGTCTGGCACTACTGCTTCGCTTCCCGGGCGGTACTGAATCTCGAAGTTGTACTGTGATAGCTCCTCTGCCCATCGGCTTTGTTGTTCTGTAAGCTTCTGCTTTGTTATGAAGTACTTAAGGTTCTTATGGTCAGATAGGACCTTGAACTTGTTGACGCTCTGTAGCTCCGCTCTCCATGCTTGCAGGCAGCTTATGATAGCCAGCATCTCTTTGTTGTGAATTGGGTAGTTAAACTGCGCGCTGTTTAACTGCTGCGAATGGTATGCTACTGCGTGACGTCTACCATGCTCGTCTTCCTGTGAGAGCACTCTTCCAAGGGCAAAGCCGGAGCAATCAGCTTCAATATAGGTTGTCTGCTCAGGGTCTAATTGGTGCAGGACGGGCTTAGCTGCGAAGATCCTCTTGAGCTCCTGGAATGCTGCTTCTTGTTCCTTACCCTAGCAGAAGGGGACACTCTTCTTTGTAAGAGCTATCAGGGGTCCAGCAATCTCTGAGTATGCTGGGATGAAGATCTAGTAGTAGTTTGCAAATCTAAGGAAGCTTTGGACTCCTTTAACTGTCTTTGGAGCTGCCTATCCTTTAATTGCCTTTAGTTTCTCAGGGTTGTAAGAGATATTAACTCTAGCTGTAATGATAAACCCTAGGTACTTAACTGTCTTCACAGAGAACGCGCACTTGTGAGGGTCTAAACGTAGCCCTGCTGCAGCAAGCTTGTGCAGTACTAGCTTAACCTTTGCTTTGTGGTCTTGTTGTGAGCTGTTTGAGTAGATCAGGATGTCATCTATATATGCTGTTGCAAAGTCGTCTAAGTACTCTTGGAGTACACTGTTGATATATCGTTGGAACGTGGCGGGGGCCTCTGTGAGCCTAAAGGGGACAACTAGCTATTCAAATAGCCTATACCTCGTCTAGAAGGCTGTCTTATACTTCTCTCTCTTAGCGATCCTGATCTTATAGAACGCTGCTACTACGTCTAGCTTAGTGAACCACTTAGCAGTGCTAACAGTGCGTAGTGTTTCCCGGATCAAGGGGAGGGGGTATTGATTGCGCTTAGTGAGTTCGTTAAGGGCGCGGTAGTCGACGCAAAACCGAATCCCTCCACCTGGTTTACGCATGAATAGTACTGGGGCTGATGCTTCTGAGCTGCTGGCGCGGATGAATCCCTTATCTAGTAGGTCTCGTAAGGTCTTACGGAGAACGAGGAGTTCTTCCCGTGACATGCTGTAGAGCGGGCCCTATGGTAGTACAGCCTCATTGCTGTCGCTCTCCTGTTTGATAGGGATCTTGTGGTCGACCCCAGGACGATGCGGAGGAAGGTTAGCAGCTTCATCAGGTTGGAACAGCTCTTGAAACTCTGCTAGTATAGCTGGTGGGAGGAGGGTCTTTAGGTCTGCCTTCTCAGTCTTCTTTGTAAGAGCCTTCTGTATATCTGCTAGGCTGATAGCTTGGACTTCGTATCCTGCTGTTTGTTTGGTACGTTGTTGCGCCCTCTTATAGAGCGTTGCAAAAGGGGCTCCTGGGAGGAGGCGGGCAACCCTGATCTGGTGTACTTGTTCTGGCTCCTCCTCGCCTTTCAGACGTAGGTCTACGCCGCCCCTCCTATGTTGTATCTGTTGCGCGGCAGCATTATACAGGATGCGGTTCCTCTCTATCCAGGGCTTCCCTAGGAACAGGTTGTCGCCAAGGCTACGTATGGTATACGCAAAGATCTTCTCATTATAACTGCACAGCTCGAGGTTAAAGACAACCACACCTGTTGCTTTTGTAGCGCCTGTAGCGTCGCTGAAGCTGCCTAGTACCCGCTCGGAGCGGTCCACTACTGGCAGGCGAAGCTTGCGGGCCAGGTCATAGTCGACAAGGGTGTATAAGTCGCAACCCGTGTCTATTAGGGCGTCTGCTTGAGTGCCCTTATGTATGCGGGTAGTGATCACTGCTGACTTGCTGCTCATGCGATGCTTAAACTGCTTCTATTTTGTGATATCACTAAGTTTGGCCTCTAACGCCTGACTTTGCGGTGGAGTTACTCTTTTCCCGAGCTCTCTTCAGCCTCAGAGCTTCCCAGCTCCTCTGTGGCACTATTGTTGCTGCTCTCTTCTGACTTCTTGGCTTTCTTGACCTTCTTGATCTTCTTTGGCCCTGGACGCTTTGGCTTAGTGCACTGTGTAGCGATATGGCTGATGTTGTTATAGTTATAGCAACGCCGACTATCCTTCTGCAGTTGTTCACTACCCTCGGACTCAGATGAGGAGGAGTAGCGTCTGCGGCGCTGCGGTTCCAGAGCTCCCTTCTTGTTCCTCGCGCGGCTTATGCTGGTCATCACCACATCACCATTGTTATTGTGGTGCCTGCTTGCTTCGGGGGCTCTAGGGTAGTACAAGCTGCTTCTGCGCGTTATAGCTGGAAGCCTCTCCAGCCTTGCAGCTATATCTTGTACCTGTATAAGCTATCTATAGTAGTTATTAACTAGAAGGTTAATAGTAATAAGGGCTTGTTAGAGCTGCGTACTAAGTGCTCTTTTGAGGAGGGTTATCTTTGCCTGGTCTGCCTAACTAGCCCCTCCAGCTTCTGATAATACTCTCTTATATTAGGGAAGAAAGGAGGCGAGAGATTAGTTGTCCTGCTGACAGATCGTTTGCAGTGTAGCAGCTGCGCAGGAGGCAGCACTTAGGTCTTTATATATACAGTCTAAGTACCTCATGAACTCAGAGAGGTCTCGCTCGCCCCCAGGGCCTCCGGCAGCGTAGAAAGTAGCAATAACTTGCTGAGGGTCAATGTCGAGTTGTGAGTTGATATAGTACCAAACCTTAGTGTTACCCTCTATAAGTCCTGTATCTAGGGTTATCTTATTATATATTTGCTGAGACTATGCTGGGTAGTCTTTACGCCTTCCTGTGAACTTCAGGGGATTTAGTAGGGGCTTTCTCCACCCTTCGGCTACTATTACTATATTATCACTTAGAGCCTGTATAGTTATATCAGCTGTGGACGGGGTTGGTATGCTACTTGTAAGCAGTGTAGGGGTTGCTCTATCTGGTGACATAAGCCTATTCAGAGCTGTCAAGAGCTGTGTCATCTGGGCTGTCTGCTGGGCTATTTAGTCCTGAAGAGGACGTATGCTTGCGTTAACTGCTTTGTTGATCCAGCAGTCAATCTCGGCGTTCATCGCGTCGTTTGCGCTACCCTCTGGCGAATCTATTGTGTTGCTCTTATGAGGTTTTGCGTAGCGTCTTCTGTTGTTGAGCTTAGAATATGTAAGGGGCTGGCCTCTAGGCTTGTTCAATGTAGAGGTGCTGTCGATTGACTATTCTAAGCTGAAGAAGGAAGAAAAGACTTTACAGGGATAGGCGCCTAACAGCGGTGAAGCAGACCGGGTTAGGCGGTGTACCCCGGCAGAATAGTGGGTCCAATGGAGCCGGATCTCGGAGACTGCTCCGGCAAAGCCGGAGATATCGATCCGGGCTCTAGCCCGTGACAGTTGTTGAACCTTGAACGGAGCGATACATCAGCAAGGGAGGCCGCCAGCACTACAACCATAAATAATGTGTCAGAGACGACATCGATGACGACTACAACAGGCAGCCAGTGAGTATTTCTATCAAATAAGGAACATGTGCACCTAGGAGACTGATGAAGTGTTACAGTGGACAAATGTCCCACAGACCAAGAGCAAACATCGCCTCGTCATCGAGGGCGCCTCGAGATATTCAGGGACTGGAGGGAATGATGTACGATTCTGATTGCATACACGGGAATTGCGTCTGTGGCAGGCTGGACAGCACGAAAGCCATACAAAGACCCTACGCAACGACATTGAGCGAAGATCATCAGGACACCCAGGGGCCAAAAGCCCTGCCAATCTCTACCGACGAAAAACAACACAAAGTTACAATTGCGATTCTTTGTGCGTTGCCACTGGAGTCAGACGCTGTTGAGGGACAGCTGGATCAGTCTTATCAAACAGGTTCTCTACCAACTCAAAAAGTTTCTAGGGACATCAACACGTACTCCAGAGGGAGAATCGGCTGTCACCAAATTGTTCTTGTGTACCTCGCCGGTATGGGGAAAACTAACGCAGCCATTGCTGCCGCCAATTGCAAGGCTAGCTTCCCAGACATCAATCTAGCGCTGGTGGTTGGAATTTGTGGCGGAGTCCCCTCGTATATCGACGAGACGCCGAGGGACATCGTGTTAGGAGATGTTGTTATTAGTGACGGCCTTGTTCCGTTTGATTACGGAAGACAATTCCCGGACAAATTCGCAATGAAAGATGACTTGGTTGACATTCTAGGGAAGCCGCCACCAGCGATAAGGTCATTACTGAACAAGCTCAAAGGCCAAAACGGCCGAAAGCATCTTTCGGAGAGAATGCGCCAACATCTAGGAGGTGTTCCACGCGATCTTCAGCCTTATGCGGTATATCCTGGGGCGGATGAGGACAAGCTGTATAAAGAGACTTATCGCCACCAGCATCGCTCTTCGTCGTCTTGCCGGATGTGCACCGACGACACCGATTCGGTATGCGAGGCGGCCAGATCCTCATCTTGCGAAGCCCTTCAATGCGATAATGACAACCTGGTTCATCGAACTTGTCTTGATCAACAAGGCAGTCGCGGACCAGCGATACATTTTGGCCTAATGGCATCGGGGGACCAAGTCATGAAGTCAGGCGAACATCGTAACGATATTGCGGAGAGACATAACGCCATAGCTTTCGAAATGGAGGGTGCTGGAGTTTGGGACATCTTTCCCTGCATAGTCATAAAAGGCGTCTGTGACTATGCCGATAGCCACAAGGACAAGAAGTGGCAAAGATACGCTGCCGCTACGGCGGCAGCCTGTATGAAGGCATTGCTGGATGAATGGACTATGACAAGCTAGGTAGTATGCCTCTAAGAGTAGCTACCAGCCCCATTGCACTAATGGTTCATCTCAGTCGCACGAGAGTTATAGAATAATTTAAGATCAAACTGGATACAACAATAATCCCAGTTATCGATATGATCACAATCGGAAGTTGTGCTTAATGAGAACGTACAGAGATTATCAAGTGATCATGAGAAGCCTGTGCCGATTGCATAAGAAAAGCCCAGGGACACCAACCGGCTTTGCAAGGGCGAATGTGTTTTATCTGCTTGTCGTCATATATCTAAAATACTAACTTAAACTAGATATACTAAGAAAGTATAGTTTATATAGTAACTTAGTAATAAAATATCTCTATTATTAACTACTTTAAATATCTAGGATAAGTAAGAGAACTAAGAATAGCTATTTAAGAGAAACTAAAGAGATATTTAATTAACTTTAAAGAGGATATAGTAAAACTAAGAAAGTATTATACTTTTTAAACTAAGAGAACGTAGTGAATCTCTTCTTAGGGACTTTATACTAGATTATAAATAACTAAACTAAATTATTAGTAATTAACTATTAATATTATAAAAAAAGTATATCTTTAAAAAAGAGATATTTATTACTATTTATAAAGATTATTTATATAGGAAGTATACTAAGCTAGAGCGTTTTAAAAGTACTTTAGCTACTCTAATATATAGATTTAAATATAGTAACTCTACTTTAGCCTTATTTAGTAAGATAGCTAATATTACTAGAGCTCTTATCCTTAGCTATAAGACTACTTTACTAGAGTTAGCTAAATTAGACTTATTTAGAGAGCTAGGATAAAGCTACTTACTCTCTATAAATAAGCTACTAATATTTAGCTCTATTTCTGTCTAGCTACTAACTTAGATTATTAGTGCTTTTTTTTGCTTTTTTTTACTACTTTCTTTAGTATATATAAGTAAATTAATAAGAGACTTTTAGAGCTTTTTATTTAACTATTATTATTACTTTAACTTATAAATATAATAGATATATACTAACTATAATAAAGTAATATATATAGTAAGCTGCTTTTAAAAAAAAGTAAAAATAAACTAGATCTATTATATAGGTGAATAATAATATTAAGACTTATTATTTAAGATAGGCTATATTTTATAGGAAGAACTAGATATATTCCTTTATAATAATCTATCTAATCTAGCTAGCTATAAGATAGCTGCTAGTATATAGCTTACTTATACTACTTAGAGATTATAAGAGAAAGTTAATAAGTTTACTAGTTATATTAGTAATTTTAAGCTTAAACTAGACTATACCTCTATTAAATAGTAGTATATATTTATATTATTTAGTAAACTATAGCTATATTTGTAATATATTATTATATTGCAGATAATACTTCTGTATATATATAGAGAACTTATTTTGCTAGTAAGGTGTATTAAGTAATTTATATTAGTAATATTTAACTGCTAGATATTGCTATTTATTAGCTTAATAAGATAGCTTTAGGCTAATACCTAGTAAAATAATAATAGTGCTATAAGGATAGGCTTTTACTGCTATAGGTCTTTATTAAGAGATATTACTTATTATAACTATTAGGAGTAAGGCTATATATTAAGAGACTATTCTTAGCTAAAGATATAGCTCTAGTAGTACTATAACTATAGTAAAATAAGCTATTTAGTAAATACTTACCTTAATATAGTATACTATAAGTATAATAAAAAGAGCTATAAAGTTACTAATTATACTACTTATAATACTATAAAAGAATAGGGGAGGCTAGTAATAAACTCTAATACTATTTCTATATAAGTAATAGATTTATAGTAGTGAAAGTACTACTTAGATATTCTAACTTAAGTGTGTTTTAATTACTTCTAAGTAAAGCTAAGAGTACTTTTTAACTTAGGATTAGTAGCTAATATAATTAGTAGTAGCTTACTATATAAGTTTAATATAAACCTTTATATCTATTTAGTATATTAGCTTATAGATATAGATAACTATAAGATTATTATATTTAGAAGTTACTATTTATAACTCTAGATATCTAATAGTAATAATATTACTAAGATATAGCTATACTGCTTTATTATAGTAGATCTTTTAATACTTATCTTAATACTTAGCTTTCTCTAACTAGAGGATATTAACCTATTTATAAGCTAGTATTAAAAGAAATAGTATTATTTAATCTATAAGTATTATATTTACTTAGATATTATACTAAAAGGGCTACTTAATAAGATATAATATTCTATAATAGTATAAATTATAGTTACTCCTACTATAAATACTATTATATTATTAGCTAAAGTAGTAGAAGACTAGTAGTAATATTATAGTAACTTTAATAACTTATTCTTAGAAGAGAAAGTAGTTTTTTTTACTTAACTAAACTACTTATAACTATTATATTAAACTTAATAAAGTAGTGCTAATTTTTTAGGGCTTTATTTACTTTTTATTAAACTATATATTAGAGATCTTAAGGGATTATTTAACTAAGGCTAAAGCTAGAAGCTAGATATATTTATTAATAAGCTCTATTAATATATTAATCCTATTTATACTAAAAAAGAGAAGTAAGCTATAGCTTTATATTAACTACTAAGTAATAAATAAGATTATTTATAAGGATAGAACTTTATTACTATTTATTAGTAAGATTCTAGATTACTTATTTAATATATTAGTTTTTATTAAATTAAATTTAAAAAATACTTATTACTAGATATATATTACTAAGAGTAATAAGTAGAAGATAGTATTTTATATAAGATATAGCTAGTTTAAGTATTTTATAGTGCTTTTTAGGTTAACTAATATACTTACTACTTTCTAAGTATATATTAATAATATCCTAAGTAGCTTAGTAGATATTATCTATATTATCTATCTAAATAATATTCTAATATATAGTAGTAATTATAAAGCTTATAAAGAGTATATATATAGTATATTAGAGTAACTAAAGTAATAGAATCTATATTTAAATAGTAATAAGTATAAGTTTTATATATCTTATATAGGCTTTTTAAGCTATATTATATCTAAGGATAGTATAGAAATAGAACTAGTATATATAGAAGCTATAGTAAACTAGCTACTTTTATAAAGTATTAAAGATATTTAAATATTTCTAAGGTTTACTAGGTTTTATAGATATTTTATTTTAAATTATACTAAGATTACTATATTATTAATAGACTTATTCTAAAAAATAAAGCTAGGAGTTTAAAAGCTTTTATTACTAGTAATAATAGCTTTTAAGTAGCTATTAAAAGCTTTTACTAAGGTGCTTATACTATAGTATTTCAACCTACTACTACCTACCTATATATAAATAGATATATTATTTTAAGCTATTAGTATAGTAATTACTTAGTTATTTAATAGCTATTACTATTTTATTACTTTTTAATTTTAGAAGCTAATAGATATTAAGAGCTACTATAGAATAAGAGATATAGAACTACTAGCTATTATAGATACTCTAAAGAACTAGTACTATTACTTAGTATATAGTATTTCTAGAATTATAGTTTTTATAGACTATTTTAACTTATAGTTCTTAGATATAAAGAAGAAGCTAAATAGAAAATAGCTATACTAGCTAGATAAACTAGTAGTATTTAATATTAATATATATTTTAAACTAAGAGAAAAGAACTTAGTAAATAGGCTATTAAAGTAACTTAATTATAAGAAGCTTAAATTAGTAAATAGAGCTTATAAGTTACTAAAAAATATAAAATATTACCTAGCTTTTACTAAGAAGTTATAGGTATTATTATATATAGTAATAGTATTAATAAGGTTTTTATATTACTAAAGTAGTACTATTAGAAATAAGAAGCTAATATTAAAGTAAAGTAAATAAAAGAAGTTAGAAGCTTTAGCTTAGAATATAGACTTAGAAGAGCTATTTAAGAAGTATAATAAAGCTATAAACTTAAGATATTAGAGTAGTAGTATAGTATATAAAGAGCTACTTAAGCTTACTACTAGGACTATAGATTATAAGCTATTTATTTTATAGGTACTAGCTAATAATAAAGCTTTTAAAATAGTATATAATAAGAATTAGTTATTAATAATAAGTTAGTTATTAGTAGCCTAGTAGAAAGATACTTTTATTTAGAAATACTAGTAGACCTAGAGGTATTAATAACTATAAAAAGCTAGAAGCTATCTATAAAGAAGCTAAGGCTATAATATAAGAGTACTACTTTATTTTAGTAACTATATATATATTCCTCTATATTATAGTATTTAGAAGGAGGTTATTAAAACTTATTATAATATACTTATAGTAGGATATTATAGCGTTAAGTAGATAATAACACTACTTAAGTAATATTATTACTAAAACTTTATAAATAAGGATATTAAGAGCTATATTAATATATATATAGTATACTAATAGATAAAGCCCTACTATTATAAGCTTTATAGGCTACTAAGACTTCTTTTTATACTATAGTAACTATAATAAGAGATATCTCTTAACTTTATTACTAGATTACCTATATTAATAATACTACTAGGTTATAAAGTGTATAATATAGTGCTTATAATAGTTAATTAGCTAATAAAATATAGTATATATATTATAATAAAGTTAATACTTACTATCTAAAGTCTTACTAATTTACTCTTTACTAAGGTCTTTAAGATATTTAAGATACTTAAAGGTATTATCTCTAACTAAAGTTCTCTATTTATAAGTAAGTTCTAGATATATCTCTGCTATTTCCTAGTTACTAAGAAGTAACTTAGTATAGTATTCTACTCTTAGACTAATAAATAGACTAAATAGTAAAACTAATATTTAAAGTAGTACTTATAATACTTCTATATATAGGATTAATTAGATTAAGTGTAATAACTTCACTTAGTATAGTTTATATATAATAATATATAGTACTTAGCTATCAAAGTAACGCTTTTAGAGGTCTTTTTTAAGTTTCTTTCTCTTAGTTTTATTAGTATTAGCTTTAATATAGAGAAAGTAAATAAGAATACTATAGCTACTAAGTATATAAACTACTTTTAATAAGATTAAGAAGCTTTAGAGCTACTTCTAAAGTAAGTATAGTAAACTTATATAGCTTAAGCTAATAAAACCTATATAAATAAGATATATAGTATTAATAACCTTATAATATTATTAGGAAGGTATATATAATAATAATAACCTAGCTAGAAATTAGCTAATAAATATCTAGAACCTTTTTATATCTTAGCTATTATAAGTATATTAGGAATAGTATACTAGCTAGATATTTCCTACTAATATTAGATATATAATATATTCTATATCTTCTTTTTAGAACCTTATAAATACTATAAGAAGTAGCTTAATAACTACTCTCTATTAGTAATATTAATAGGGAACCTTTATATAAAGTAGATTATATTATAATATACTAAGGTTTTAAGAATAAGAGATAATACTTTATTAAGTAGTAAAGCTATAATAATAATAAAGATATATAGGAACTAATATATTATATTAAAGATATAATACTAATATAGTAGTATAAAGAAGTAGTATTAATTAAGTAAAAGTTATAAAGAGACTTTATAGTCTATAACTAGTAAGTAGTACTCTAGCTATACTAGCTAACCTCTTACTTAACTAGCTAAAACTCTATACTTCTATTTAGTAGTAATAATATAGCTTCTAAGCTCTTTATATAATATATTACTAGCTCTACTTATTTTCCTCTTAAATACTAAATATATACTAATACTATAAGTTAGTAGAGGTTTTAAAAATAAAAGTAGTAACTTATATATTAAATAGTATTATAAAGCTTTTCTAGAGCTCTAATAGTATAGCTTAGAAGCTTTTTAAGAACTAAGTTAAGTAGAGTAAATATAGCACTATTAATAGAAGTAGTAAGTATAGAACTAGAAGTAGTAAGAGTAAGAAGTATAAAAATAGTAGTTTTAAACTTAATTTTAGTTTAGAGGAGTAAAGTAGTATAAATAATAGATAATATAGAGTTATAGTATAAAAGTATCTTAAGTATAGCACTAGTAATAAGCTAGTATTTCTTATAAGTTTTAATAGATTAGTAATAGAATAGTATATAAGTAGTAAGAGAACTATAACTTATTTTATAATTATAGATATTATTATTAAATAACTTAGTAGTATTTTAGAGTAAGTTTATAGCTTCTTTAGTAAACTTAGAAGTTTAAAATAGTTAGGTTATTATATAGGAGTAGAAAGGGAGTAGATAACTTATATTACCTAGGTAAGTATATCTATAAAATATATACTTAATATAGTAAAGTCTCTTATTTATTACAGATTAGTATACTAAATAAAGTAGTAATAGTATTTAACTTACCTAGCTAGTTATAATACTTAATAATAAGGTTAGTAGCTTTATAATAAATATAAGTAATATAGTATTTATAGTCTATATAAGTATAAAGGTATTAGAGGCTACAGGCTATAGTTAGGTTAAACTGATAGTAGAAGCACCTAAAAGGTAGGTCTAGTATTACTATACTATTTTTGCTTACTTCCTCTAAAATCCTCATTTTTAGCTTTTAGTAAGTATTTACTAAGTCCTCGCTATAGAAGGTTCTATACTCTAGCTTTATAAGCTTCTTTATTCTTTTAGCTTCTATTAACTAAACTATTCCTAGTTTCTCTAGGTAAAGTATCTAGTCTCTTATAATTATCCCCCTTCTAATTATAGTAGTTCTTACTATAAAGTTAGGTATAGAGGTTAGCTTTCTATTATTATCTTTTTCTATTATTTAGATAAAGTATCTAGCTTTATTACTATTATTTTCTATTATCTAGTATAGTAGCTATTTACTATTTATTTACTAAAAAATAACAGAGCTATTAATATTATAGTAGAAGTCTATAATCTTATTTTTTATAGTTTTCTTTATTTTAACTTCCTTTTATAGTTCTTCTTAAACTACTCTAAAGAAATCTTATTATTATTTATTAATAGGAATAGTTACCTTTTTAGTAGTAGTTTTATTTTTAATAGTTTACTCTTTATTTAGTAAGCTTTTATTTAAATAATATCTTTATAATATTTTTAAGTAATTTGCTTTTTATTTAGTAAGCTTTCTCTTAAATAATATTCTGATAATAGCTTTATTTTCTATTTTATTATCTCCTTTCTAAATAGGTATATTATAAAGCTATAAAGTAGGTTAGATAGTAATTACTATTATTAATTTACTATATTTACTTTTTTATAGGTAGTAACTACTATAGTAAATAACTACTATTTCTACTATTTAAAATTATAGCTACTTTTATAATTATTTAATAAAGCTTCTTAGCTATCTATAAAGTAATAGCTTTTTTCTATTCTAGAGTTAGTTTTTTCTTTTCTTTAATATATTATATCTAATAATAATAACTTTTATATTTTATAAACCTTTTCTTAAGCTTTTATTAATCTTTTATTATTTTTCTAGACTTTTATATTTAATATTATAAATACTAACTTCTTTATTACTTATATCTTCTTATATTTTAAGTTTACGGCTTTAGAGAAGAGTAATAATACCTATTAGTATAATGAATTAGGTAGGAATAAACCTTATATTACTTATATTTTATAGCTTTATTAGTCTACTAAAGTAGTTTATATCTATATATAGTTAGGTAATATAACCTACTAAATATACTATTCTTATAGTATTAAGTATTATAAAGTAAGTCTTCAGTAACCTATTATAAAAAGATTAAACTAACTTTATAACTCTAGATTTCTAACTCTCTTATTAATAGCGTTTATATTTATTAGAACTAAGTTAAGTATTATATAACTAAGATTAAAGCTAGTAAGTATTAGTATAAAATTTATTATATTTATACTACTATATAGAGTTAAAGCTTTTCTCTTAGAGCTTTATAAATAATTAATAAACTTTATTAGTTTTACTCTAAGCTTTAAATAATATTATAACTAGCTTCTATAAATAAATACTAAAGAGAATACTACTAATTATACCTAAGTATACTTATAGCTTTAGTTTAAAATAAGTTTCTTTTTTTATTAATCTTCTTATATTAGTATTAATAATACTTTATAGAACACTTACTATAAAAAGGATAACGCTTTTATTTAAGTAACTTAAACTTAGCTAAATATAGCTTTACCTTAGTATTTTAAGAATATAAGCTACATTTATAAATAAGCTTAGTTTCTTAATAAGTTTAAAGAAGTTCTAGAGAGCTATTTTATAAATAAAGACCTTTATATATTAAACTTAGTTATTTAAGGCCTTTTAAAAGTATAAAGCTTTTAAATACTTTATAATACTTATAAATATACTCCTCTTACTAAGCTTAAATATATTAGTAATAGTTCTACTTCTTAACTAAATATTTATAAAGAAGTTAGTATAGCTTTTATAAGTATTTACTAGAAAGCTATAGATACTAATAATAAGAATAATTCTTTAGAAGAAAGTAGTAATAAAGATAATAATAATAAAGATACTAGACTAGATAGTAATAATATTAGTTCTAGTAATAAAATAATAATAAAAAGTAGTAGATCTTTTTAGGGAATTTTTAGTAGGTATATAGTAGCTTTTCTATATATATATAAATAGTTAGATATCTAGAGTTTTCTTATTATTTTTTCTTCTAAGCTTTTACTACGTTTTTATAGTTAATTAACTTCTTTTTACTCTATACTACCTATTATTCTACTTATAATATAACTTATACTATTATTTCTTAAATCTAGTAAAGATTTATAAAGTATTTACTAAGTATTTTTTAAGCTTTTAAGTATTATATTCTACTAACTAGCTTTTCTACTTAACTAAATATAAGAAGCTCTCTAGTATTTCCCTTTATAATATAATATCTTTAACTTCTTATTTTTCTAAGTCTTTTTTAAAGTCTAGAAACTACTCTTTAATAAGCTTTTAGTTATACTATAGTTTAAGTAAAGTAATAGAGAAAATATTATACTCTACTATATTTTTCTAGAAGTTAGACTTTATAAGTATTTAAGCTTATAACTTTTATAATTAGTATAAGGATAAATTATAGAGTAAGCTTCTACTAACTTTTTATAAAGTAAAAGTTCTTTATAGAGAGTCTTATAATATCCTCTATATTATATAATTATACTTTCCTTTTAGTATTAATATTCTTAGCTTATACTTTAGTAGTATACTATTAATTTTTAGCTATTCTTTAGTAAACCTCTATTAATTTCTTAAGTCTTTCTTTAACTTCTTAGGTTTAAATTTTAATATTTAGTAAATAGAAGTCTATTATTCTAAGATAGTAGTTTATAAGTACTTTAAATAGAGAAATACTAATAGTAATATACTTATTATTATTATAAGAAAATTCAGCCTTAACTAATTATATAGCTTATTAGTTCTATAAACTTTTATTAAACTTAGTAAGATATATAGTTAATATTTAATATATTCTCTCTATCTAGCTATTTATCTATAAATACTAAGCTATAAAGAAACACCTCTAAATATCTTAGGCTTTTATCTAATCCTACTAAAATTAGCTAGTAATTAACTTATTTTAATTATTAATAATAGCTTTAAGTATACTATACTAATATTTAATCTCTTAATATAGGATTCTTATTAAGCTTATAATATCTAGCTATTTAGTTATTACTAGGAATTAGGTTATTTTAGTTATTTAGTATATAATTACTAGAATTATATTATATATAACTCTATTATTTTAGTAACTTTTTAGTAAGCTAGTTAAGAAGTTTAGTAAGATCTACTAGAAAAAGTATACTAATAGTTCTAATATTTATAGTAACTTATATAGTTTATATTATAATATATATACTTCTTAGTAGTATAAGTATTTAGTAATATATTACTATATATTCTCTATTAAGTGTAGCTAGTGAAACTTCTATAAGATAAGTTCTATAGTTTTATTTACCTCTATATAGCTTAATCTAGGCATATTATAGTGGTTTTTGAAGATTTTATAGTAGAAAGATCTCTCTTCTAAGATAATAAGTTTTTTTCTAAATTAAAAAATATTATTCTTATTAAGTTAGTATTTTTAGTATTTCTTAGTATCTTAGTAAACCTTAGCTATAATATCTCTATAGAAGTGGTTTTTAGTCTGTAGTTTACTAACTATTTATTTAAGATTTATACTAAAGTATAATATATAAGCTGTTATTCTAGATAAGCTTCTTTATTATAGTATATAGGATATATTATTTTAGTATAGTAACTTTAGCTTTTCTTAAGTTCTCTAGTATATTACTTTCTTTTTATAGAGTAATTAGTATAATACTTATATATATTTTAGAGTAAGTGATAGCGTTAATATACGTTATAGTATATAGTAAAGCGTTAGTACTTTTTATAGAGTAGTTTTAATATAAAAGTAAAGTTTTTATATACTTTACTAAATAGCTTAGATATAGGTTTTTATAATAGCTATTTATTCTTTAAGCTTAGTAATATATTAGTAGTTTATTACTAAAAGCTAGCTAATAAGCTTAAGCTTTTTTTCTAGGGTAGAGAATATATTATTTACTTTAGTATCTTTTATTATATAATTAGAGCGTTAGGATAACTTATTTACTAAGTTAGTAATTTCTAATTTATATTAGATTTTAAAGTTAAAAGCTAATAATTAGTAAACTTATTATATAAGTTTTCTATAAATATCTTATATAGGTATAATAAGTATTCTCTATAGTATAGTATAGTTTATAAGAATTAGGAATTTTTTAAGAAGCTTCTAAAAGTATTATGCTTAGTAATTTAAGTTTTTAATAATAATAAAAAGCTTTTATTATTTTATAGCTTAGTATTATTCTATATTAGATAGTTTTCTTAACTAAAAAGCTACTAAGTATTAGATAGTTTTATATTTTTATAAAAGTATATTAGATACTACTTAAGTAGATATATCTATTTTAACTTTTATTTCTAGTATAGAGTTATAGTATTTTAGTATTAATACTTTAGTAAATACTTTATAAAGTATTTTAAATATAATCTATATTTCTCTTATCTAAATAAAAGCTTTTAATTTATACTATTTTAGCTTCTCTTAAATATATTATTTATAAAAACTATAATATAGGAATATTTTATTATAAACTTATAATAAAAGTTATAGAATCCTAAGAAGATTTATATATCTTTAAAAGACTTTAATACTAGCTATTTAGTAACTATTTAGATATATTTTAGGTTTATTTTAATATTATTCTAAGTAATATAGAACCTTAGAAAGTTTATTTCTATTTAATAGAAATTATACTTCTTAAGTTTTATAAATAGTTTAGTAGCTTTTAAGTAGTATAGAATAGTATAAAGGTTTTTAATATACTATTCTCTAGTATTTAAATAAATTAAAATATTATTTAAGTATATAATATAGTATATATCTAGGAAGTTAATAAGCGTTTTATAAATATATATTTAGAATATTATTAGAGTATTAGTAAGCTTAAATAGTATTATTATATACTTAAAATACTTATATTATGTTTTAAATATAGTTTTTTATTAGTCTGCTTTATTAATTATAATATAGTAGTATATTTTACTTAAGTTAATTTTTAAAATAAACTTTACTCTAATAAACCTATTTAGAAGCTTACTAATTAGTAGTAGAAAGTATTAGTTTTTTATTATAATTTTATTTAACTCTTAATAATCTATATATAACTATAAGTTACTATTCTTTTTTAGTATAAATAGAATAAGTATTTTTATAGAACTTATAAAATAGTAAATTTAGCTTATAGCTTCTATTTCTTAGATATATTCTATAAAAGTTTATAGTTATTCTACTAATATAAAGTATATAAGCTTATAAAGAGGCTTTTTACTAAGCTTTAGTTTAATATAGTATACTACTCTTTTTAGCTTAAAGACCT
Organism: Colletotrichum camelliae; assembly: GCA_018853505.1. Classification (NCBI taxonomy): domain Eukaryota; kingdom Fungi; phylum Ascomycota; class Sordariomycetes; order Glomerellales; family Glomerellaceae; genus Colletotrichum; species Colletotrichum camelliae. The sequence goes on from JAELVL010000001.1 coordinate 1,788,488, forward strand.
TTTTTATACTTTTATTATTAAAGATATTAGTAAATACTTAAAATTCTTTAGAGATTCTCTTATTTTACTTATTATTTAGTAATTACTTATTTAAAGTATTAATATCCTTTTTATTAAGAGTTAAAGTACTTATTAAGTATATAATATAAACTTATTAGTTATTCTCTATAACTTCTTAAATAATTACTTCTAGCTTAGTAAATAAGATATATTTATATAATTAAGTAATATATATTATTTATAGATACCTTTTTAACTTATAAAGTTAAATAAGAGAATATTTTCTACTCTTTTAAGGTATAAGCTTATAATAAATATTTAGTAGATCTTTTATAAGTAGCTTTTACTATTTAATAGGAAAAAAGTAAGCTAGTAAACCTTACTTATAGGTATAAGCTTTCTTTAGAAATCTACTAATTTTAAAACTATAATATTTATAGCTTTCTTTAATTAGAGTTTCTCTATAAGGTTTTCTCTAATAATATTTACTACTATATAAATATTTATATTAACTTTAAGCTTAACTTTACTAGATATTTAGAGTATAAATATTTATTTCTTAATAGTTTTTTTAATTAGAATTAAAGTGATTTCTAGTATAAAGCTTCTTAGAATTACTTTTATACTTACTTATTTCCTAAGTTTTTAGTATTAGTTATATAAAGTATTATAATTATATTATTACTTTGTTTTAGGTTTAAGTTCTAGTTATTACTTATTAACTATATATAGTTCTTAGTATAGTAAGTTATAATATAGCTATACTTCTTATAGGTATAATATTAAGAGCTCTAAGAGTTAAGTAGTCTATTATTAGAGTTAGGAGTTATATAAAGATTTACTAAGTAGTCATTCTAGAATAAAGTTTCTAAATAGTATTTTCTATAGTTTACTAATTATAGAGGTTATAAGTTACTCTTATAAAAATAGTTTAGAAAACTTAAATATAGTTACTTATATAACTTAGAATAGTTAGTAGGTCTCTTTATATATCTTCTATCTATAATTTCTTATAAGTTTTAGATATATAATATAATAGTATAAGTATTAGTATAATTAATATCTTATTTAAATAATTTATCTTTTAAAGTTCTAATAAAGCTTTAGAAAAAAGTATATACTTTTATATTACTTATATTTAGCTTACTAAATATTTAGTTAATAGCTTCTTAATAAGCTTAGTATATAATAAGTTTTTTATTATTTTCTAATAGTACTATCTAAGAGTATTATAGTAATTCTATTTCTATAGCTTAGGTATAATATATTACTCCTTAATAAAGATTTAGAAGTTTTCTTACTTTAAGTTAACTTCTTTTTCTAAAAAGTCTATAAATATTCTCTAATAAGTTTACTATTCTATCTATATAATATACTCTATAGTATTTAGTACTTACTAAATATACTAGCTATTAGAATAGCTAGAGTAATACTTATAAACTTCTTTTACTATAGTAAGCTAATCTTCCTTTATTATATTTATAGCTTTACTAGTAAAGTATATTATATTATAGTTAGGAAGTTTCTTAAAAACCTTAAATAGATACTTAGTAAGTATTTAGTTACTTAATATAGCTATAATAAGCTTATATTAGTTAGCTATTATAGCTAGTATTTACTATATTAATAGCTAGCTATTTTCTTTTTATAGCTTACTAGTTTAAGCTAGCTTATTAGCTATAACTATAAATATTTAGCTTTATAGCTTATTTTATATATAAGAGAGGGTTTTATATTCCCTTTCTTTCTATATATATTTATTATCTAAGTAATAAACGCTTAGTATAAGTAGTTTATTCTCTTTAAAGTTTCTAGTTTTATTTAAAGTATAGTTTCTTACTTCTCTTAGTTAACTTATATTATTTTCTAATTATTTACTAGGGTTATCTTCTTTATATAAGTTTATATAGGTTATTTTACTTAATACTTAGTAAATACTAGTTATAAGTTTATTATTCTAATTAGTAAGTATTATTTAAGTATATAGTATTATTATTATTACTAACTTTTTTAAAATAGAGTAGAAATAAAAGAATTATAAAAGTATTAGGAGCTATAAGCTATAGTTAGGTTAAACTAATAGTAGAAATACCTAAAAAGTAAGTTTAGTATTACTATATTACTTTTATTTACTTCTTCTAAGATCTTTATTTTTAGTTTTTAGTAAGTACTTACTAAGTCTTTACTATAGAGGGTTCTATACCCTAGCTCTATAAGCTTCTTCGTTCTCTCAGCCTTTGTTAGCTGAACTATCCTTAGTTTCTCTAGGTAGGGTATCTAGTCTCTTATAATAAGTACTACTTACTCTAATAGCTTTAATAGCTTTCTTATACTTTTTATAGGGAGTTAGCTATATAATAATAAGTAAGAGTAGTATATACTAGAAGAATATACTTATAATAAAGTAAGTAAAGTTAAAAAGAGAGTATTTATTATTTTTATTACTACTCCTATTAAAACTAAGAAGAGGAGTATTTAAAATAGCTATAATATCTACTATAATAATAACTATTATTAAGTTAGTAATATATATAGAAAAAAAGTATAATAATAATATACTTTAAGAAGTATTATATAAATAATACTCTAAAGTATATAATAATAGTTAGTAAGGAGGGAGTAATAGCAACATAGCTAAAGTAATAATAAAACTTATAAATTAGTTTTAAATAAAGAAAAAGAAAGAAAAGAAATAAAAGGGTATATATTAATAAAGAATTAATTATTAACTTTAAAAAGTAAGTTACTAACTACTTTTAAAAAGTAGGTTAACTACTAACCTAGAAAGTAAGAGATATTAAAAAAAAGAAGTAATTAGTTAAAAAGTAGGAGTACTAATTAGATATAGATATACTTTTAATAATATAAATATAACTTATATATAAGCTAGAGGAGTAGTAACTATAGAGCGCTCTAATATTATATTTATTTTTAGAAATAAAGCTATAAATAAAAGAGCGTTTTATTAGAACTTTCTAGAAAAAGTTGGTAATAAAAGGGGGAAAGTAATAAAAGAGTAACTAGGTTATATATAGAGAGTAGGTTATATACTATAGAAGGGAGGGTAGATTTTAGTAATTTATCTTTTGACCCCTAACTGCAGTTAGCCCCTGTGAGCCTTCACTCTGTGTCACACACTTATTGATAATGAAGTAGTAGCGCCCCGGAGGCGACCGAGGAAAGGTTCAGCATCACGTCGATATTGTGGGTGGATCAGAAGTATTCCAACGATCCGAGGGAACGGTTACTCAGCGTCGAAGTGTACAGAATAGCAAACACTGTCGAACACCTAGTCTGGCCCCTGTTTGGTGGCTTGTTTGATAACCCTTGGCAGATCGAGGGACAATGCTGTGGCTCTCAGGAGAGCACTCGTGAAATTTGCCAATTCTATCGATCCAATTAAACAACAAAGTGATCCCCAAGGCCACAAACAGCTACGCCGTGCGATACCTATCTTCTCCTGCAATGTCATTCTTCTTGACGCCGGGGCTGGGCGTTGTATTCCGGGCTTTCTCTATTTGATCCAAGGCCATTGTCGTTATCTTGGCCTCGTCTTGGCTGAGAGCATTAGGTTACTGTTTCTGATCCTTGGAACTACCAGAGATATTGCGAAATTCGAGTTGGTACCGGAGCGTGGGCTTTCTCTAGGCGCAGATCGTATTCTTCGAGCCTGTTACCTGTCTAAACGGCGGGACACTCATTGGTGGAAACATTTACTCTTGAGCATGAATGTTCAAAGCGCTAGTGAGCATGGACCTTGGCTGTTTGGTGAACTTTTTGCAGGGGATCATTCATTCTCGGGCTGAAGAACGTTGGATGCTACCAGCTCAGACCCAACATCCACGGCCAGACTGATATTTTGAGTCCGACGTTGGCAATGATTTGATCCGATTATTTCCGGTGATCGGGCTGGACGATCTGGAGCATTGACTTACGCAGTAGGACTTTCCATGATCTGCATGGCGTGTTTGCGTCCCTCCTCTCGAGCATATCACGCAACCACCTCCTGGCCACGTGCGAGAAGAGTACGACAGACATCTTTGTAATAGGCTCAACATACAACACGCAATGCCCAGAAAACCCCTCTCGGGTCTCGACCGTTGAGATCAACTGCCAAGGAACATGTTTGTCCCAAGTTCTTACCGGCTGAAGCGGCCATCACGAGTAACCCTTGTCCCCTGCACCCCGCAAACCGACAAGCAGGTTCCGGACCACCTCGTTTCTGGCTTCGGTCTTTGCCAATCGAAAGCAGGAGCCTGATTTCTTGCAGCAGCTAGACGCAAGGAAAGCAGCCCAAGACCACTTCCGACCAACAAGGCAAGGTTCGAGTCTCCTTCATTTCCAAGCTCAGTCCCATTGTGCAACCGTTCAATGCGAGCCATAGTCGCGGAGAGGCACCTGCGTCGTTGATGCCCTCGAGCCGATTGGTCTCCCACTTTTCGGTATGCAGGGGTTTCCACCCCCAACGCCCGCGTCTGCCATTGACCAGTAATGGTCCAAGATGGATGAATATCGCTCTTTCAAGAGGTCAACTTCGCTAGTGTCTGAGGCGATGTTTGCCCTCACCAACCGGGCGGCGCGGAGACTCGAGGATTGGCCCAGAGCCAAGGGCTGGCTGCCTCGGGGTCTATCGACGGATTGCTAGAACGACTGCATCCGGTTGAGGAGCTGGACATTGCGAAGGAAATCGAATCGTAGCCTTTGAAATCTCTATAAAGACACTGTTCGACTAAGGCGTCATGTATTCTCCCTTTCGATCTTCACTCGTTCCAGCTCATCCTCAAGGAGCAGACAAGAGCATCACTTAATCCCAACGAGCCCACCGACCATCATTCAATCTTTTCACTCCCAAGTCTATCCCCTCAACGCCTCTTCTCTTCTCAACCACGACTACAACCGTCATCATGCAGTTCCTTACGACCATCCTCGTGGCAGCCGCCACCGTCCAGGCCGTCGCCCTCCCGGACCCTGTCGCCAAACCTGCCCCTAACCCGGTTGCCGAGGCAGACCCGTGGTGCACCAAGCCCGGACAACCATGCTGGAAGCGTGCCGTCGAAGCCATGGACAGACGCGAAGCCCTCCCGGAACCCGTCGCCAAGCCGGCTCCGAACCCCGTTGCCGAGCCCGAGCCGTGGTGCACCAAACCCGGCCAGCCCTGCTGGAAACGTGCCGTCGAGGACTATGCTAGAGGCCGTCCGACGTGCTGCGCAGCCCGAGCCCGCTCCCGTGGCGAAGCCCGCGCCCAACCCCGTCGCCGAGCCGGAAGCCTGGTGCACCAAGCCAGGTCAGCCTTGCTGGAAGCGCACCGTAGAGGACGTCATGGACGAGATGCTGCGACGGGAGGCCCAGCCCGAGCCGGCTCCCATCGCCATGCCCGCTCCCAACCCCGTCGCGGAGGCTGCTCCCTGGTGCACGAAGCCCGGCCAGCCTTGCTGGAAGCGCGCGGTCGACGCTATGGAGAAGCGTCAGCCTGTTCCGGAGCCTGCTCCCGTTGCGAAGGCCATGCCGAACCCTGTTGCGGTGGCGGACCCGTGGTGCACGAAGCCTGGGCAGCCGTGCTGGAAGAGAGCTGAGCAGGAGGGCAGGGTTGTTCCTGTCACGACGGCCTGGTGATGAGGTACGCCGTGTCCTTGCTTTGCCCACTAGATACCATTCGCTGACTATCCTGGACAGCTTTGTCTCAAGACAATCGATCGACTTCGACCGGGCCTTTCCCTTTCTCTTGTGCGATATTTGAAGGTTAGGGCGTCATAATAGGGGGACGCCATAAGAACTTGGGAGGAGAAGAATAAATAACCACAAAGTAATGCACGACCACCACATACAAACACACTTTCCTTCACCGTTCTCTTCTTTTTCTTCTTCTTTTCCGTGGCTACTTGCCGCCGGTGGGACGTGGGTGGTCACTTGTTTCTTGCATAGATGGCGGTGCTTCTCGTGGCAGAAGGAGCCGTCCTTTTCTTCACCCATGTATTTTAGTGGTCGGGTTTCTCTCTCGAGGCGCTGGTCCTCGCGAGAGGACTTTTGCGAGAGACGGAACCCGCTGGGGACGCTTGTCCTCGTCGTGTAATATAGGAATGTTGAGGATTCCGCATTTTGACGGCTTCTGGTGACGTGATTCATGTGCATAATTGGAAGGCGCGACGGGAGCTGGCCATAGTGGCTCGTGAAGGCTTCAGTCATCGTGATCCGAGGCTCATCGATTTATTCGCCATATATGTCTCGTCGTCTGTCGGCTGGATGGTGGGCAGGTCCTGACGGCGTTCGAATTTCCAGAGGCTCGGCATACATGAGGCTGAAATTTTCGACAGCGCGATGCCCACATCTCAACCAAACGGAAGGCTGGAGATTTCTCAGTCGGCAACCATGAAAGAACCTCTCCCCGAAGGATCCGGACGGCAGGTCGTCAACAGGCTTGGCCGAATGCGACATTCGCATGATCAGATAGCAGCACGAGATCTTATGTCTGGGTTCCTCGACACGAGGAGGCAGGCAGGCAAGACTACGGTGCCTACACTTTTGATAAGCCAGGACAAACTTCACAGATGAAAAATCGCGTCGCGGCAGACCATGGACGCGCACACAAGATACTGCGCGTGGTCGAAAGTATGTACGTTCAATCATTGCGCTCCTCCTCACTTGCCCGTAGGCATAGGAGCACCGCACCCAAGATTGTTCGATTCCTTCTCCATTTCGATCTCCGTATCCGGTGGTCTTGGGCTCGTACAAGCGAACCTCTCACCAGAAAGAATCACGAGAACATGAATGTGATATTTTGCGTTGTTCAATAATATGAAGAAGAGAAGAAGAAAACAAGCAAAGGATTGGCAGCGCGGACCAACTTTTGTAGCCGCGACGAGAATTTTCGGATGGCTGCCTCAGGCACACATGCTAAGGTAAGTGCTAAGGCGACCGTCGCCGACCCAAGTGACCCAAGTGGGCGGGACCACCTGCCCTTTCAAACAAGTACCCCTACTCGGCGCCCCCCTGTCCCCTCTTCAGCACCCTCTTAAGCCTAATTAGGTATATAAGTGTAGCTTGCGCCCTTAGTAGTAGTTATATAAGGTGGTAGAGGTTAGGGCGTAGTTATATATCTAAGTATTACCTTTAGAGATAAAATAGTATAATATTTTATAGTTATAATATATAATATACTAAGCTCCCTGTATAGCGCAGTAGTGTGCGCCTGGCAGGCCCAAGCTTTCTAAAGCGTGGGCGTCAGTTCGATCCTAGCTACAGGAACCTCTTTTCCTCTCTTCTGATTAGTTAAAGAGCCTTGTGTATATAGGGCTACCCTGCGTTACGGGACCTACATACACAGTGGGGCTACTACGGTTATTAACTAATAAGGAGTAACGTATTCTGAGACTAGTGTTATTGCTTTATCTGTGTACTACACCTACAGCCTGGGTTTTATTCCTATAAAGGGTTTCTTAGTAGCGTATAAGTGTATAGTATTAGATTAGATAGTATAGTGATTTAGAGGGAGCTTTAAGCTTCTAAAAAAAAAACCTACTATAGAGTGAATTGAGAAGTATATACTTTTATATTAGTTAATTATAATATACTAAGCTATAAAAAATATAATTCTATAACCTAAAAATCCTATTTTTATATTTATTAATACTACCTAAAATAGCTCTCTAAGATCTTAGCTTTGATATTTTTATTAATAAGGTTTATAGATATTAATATAGCTTTAGATATAGTATAATTAAAAATAAGTTAAAAAAAACGTCTATAATATTATAATATAGTAAGATCTTATATATAATTATAGTAGTAGGCTAAAAATATTAATTACTATAAATTAATAAGTAAAAATATTAAAAACAAACTATAAATAGTTAGGAAGGATTATTATTACTAACGAGAGATATATATACCTTAAGATTAATAGCTAGTATAACTACTTTCCTCTTAAAGCTAAATATTATAATACTAGCTATACTTTTTATACTCTTACTTAGAAAGATATTAGTAAGGACTTTATAAAAGAGAAAGTAGAGTTATTATTAAGAACTAATAAGTTAACTATAAGAGATATTATTAGCTAAATTAAAGAAGAGATAAATATATTAATTTAAGAGTAAGATATATAGAACTTCTAGAAAGCTTTATAATAGGAGAAGTATAACTTTTTCTTATTAATATAGATTTTTTTATATAAGCTTAAAGTAGCTTTAATATTAAGTATACTAAAATATATAGAAATACTAAAATAAGTAAGATTAATAGTATATTTTAGATATATTTATAATACTTTAAAATATAGTAGAGAAACCTGAAACTTCTAATAATAGATAATATATATAAAGTTAGTAAAGGTTTAGTATTAAATATAGCAAAAAAAAGCGTACTAGAAGTAATAGGTTAATTAATTTAATATACTGCTATTCTAGATTATAGGAATAACTGCTATCTATATAACGTTTAATATTATATTTTGCCTTATTTCTAGAGAAAATACAGTAATATTTAAGTAAGTACTAATATATCTTAAAACGATAGTAGAAGTAGTAGTAATTACTCTACTTAAAATAATATTAATAGACTTTAATAAGATGCTTAAAAAAGCAGTAAGAGTGGTATTTAATATAATACTATAGTAAATTTGCTTATAGTATATACTGAAAAATATAGTATTAAATATTAAGTAGAAGTAGGATAGTATACTTAAAGAGGGATTGCTTATAGAGTTAAATCTAAGGCAAGCTGCTTTGTAGCTTTGCTAGGATAACCTTGGCTTTAGTGAATCTAAGCTCTCTAATTTATCTAATTTAACTATAAATAGAGCTGAAAATTTTAATAGCTTTAATCTTAAGGCTAATATTACGCTTAATCTTACTAATAAGGCTAATAAGCACCTTATAATTGAATTAATCCTTCTAGAAGCCCTGCCTAATAACAACTTTATATTAATAACTTACACTAATACTATACTACTACTATGTTTTTTATCTTCTATAACTAACAACAACTTTAAATATTCTGTTAATAGCTTTTTATATACTTAGAAAGCATACTGCTATGCATTAACTAAAGCTAAGTTTAATAAAAAATAGGCAAAACTCTATAAAATATTCAAAAACTAGCTATACTTTTTTAATTACTTTAAAAAGACCTATATTCCCTTCTACTAGCAATTTTATAAGTATATAGTAAAAAATCTTTAAAATTATAATATTAAAATTACTTCTTATATAAAGTTTACTTATACTAAACTTAAGAGTTACTTCTATAACTACCTCTCTAACTTCTATAGCTTCTATACTACTATTATTAATATAGTAAAGAGGAAAGAGAAGTATTACTACTACTATATTAGTAATAAAAAGCTTTACTTTAATTCTACCTATTTTAAAGAGAATATAACTAAATTACTTATTTTTATAGTTAGTTTAAAAGCATTTAATATAATCTAGGTTTAATTTAAAGCTATAGAAGCTATTTTTTTTTAGATAAATTATATACTAAGAAGTTAATAAAATATATTAGCAACTTCTAATATTAATAAAGCTTACTTTATTGCTACTACTTTCTTAATTACTTTAAGTTAAAAGATCTATTATATTACTTATTATATAATAATTATAATAGCTACTAGTAGCTTAATTAGACCTTAGTTTATTTATATTTACTACCTCTATTAAAATAATAACTAATATATTATTTTTAGCTAGAGATTATTACTCTCTATAAAGTAATATATAAGCCTAATCTTAATATAATATTAACTTAATATAACTACTATTAAGCTGCGCTAGTTATTAATAATAATAATACCTTCTATATAGCATCTATATAAAGTTTTTGTTAACATATAACGTCTTGATATAATAATAATAATAATATAAGAATAATCTACTTACTTAAATATTCTATATAAAATAAACAAATAGACTTTTATATATATAACCTTATATAAAAGTGTTTAGTTTATTATAACCTATAACTATATAAATGCTTACGTAATCCCTTATATTATGTAATCCTACTTATGTAATTAAGAGCTTTACAGCTTATGTTTCAGGTTATCTTTCCCCTCCTTTTTCCCTACCTTAGGATGTAACCTGCCAACAACATCAACCAGAATCATCACAATACATTCCTTCTCTATCAATTATCTATACAAATAAATGCCTATAAATGCTGAGGATTATCACTTTTTATCATAATATATCTCCATCTATAACCCTATACTATATAGGCGCATATACTACGCCCCTGAATACCTTTATACCTGTGCTAACAGGTTATGAGCCCAGCTCAGAGATAACCTCAGTTCCTTCTACTTCTTTACCTATACCCTTCCTTCCTATTAAGCCTTACCTATATATAAAGGCTATATATACTGAAAACCACTCCTTCGAACGATTTTCTATCCATACTACCTTTGCAGAATCAGATATACTAGCTGGACTAGTAGTTTGGTTCCACGAGATACACCTTCTTCGAATCCATATAACCAATCCTATACAAATCGACTATACCTCTATCGATCCTTCCCTAAGCAGACAGTCTCTTGCTACTGCTTTATTCGATCTATATCCCTCAGATTACCTATTTGAACTATCCTCTAGTCTACTCCCAATCTGGTTTAGACCTATACTTACGGCCCGACGGACTTCTTCTCGACCGATTTATTATATAGGATACTTATCTCCTCAGTCAGACTACAGTCTAACTGAAGAAGATATTGATTAAAGAGAAGGTTATAAGGAAAAAACTCTTCTTTTTTAACAGTTAAACCCTAGACCTCTGGGTTTATAGCTGTTATATAACGTTGCTGTACAAACTGCTGTACTATACGTTAATAGCTTCTGTAGTTATACAACCTCACTGTCGTTTAACCTTTATAAGGCTTGCAACTACGCACTGCATCCTATAAGGTATAATGGCTAACTTAAAGGTTGATATGCCTAAGCTTATAGGCTCTGAGAATTATAAGGTATGGGCTATACGTATTAAAGCCTTCCTTATAAGTAAAGATATAACTATAGATTTAACTAAACCTGAATCTGATATTAATGCAGATAAAGGTAATAAGGCTTTAAGCTATATACAATTGCTCTGTAAGGACGGCCCTTTAAGAGTAATTAAAGATGATAATAGTGCTTTTAAAGCCTGGGATCACCTTAAAAAGCTATATGAGCCTACAGGTTTTACAAACGAGTTTTAACCTGTAAAGAGTTCTTTAATACTTCCTTAGATAACTTGATTCTATGGAAGATTATATTAATAAAATAAAAGAACTTACGGATAATTTATCCTATAACCAGCTAAGACTACCTGATCAAGTAGTTATAGCTTATATACTTAATAGTCTAAACGAGACTTTGAGGCTTTTATAACCTCTATAACTCAGTCTCTTAGGACTAACCCTTCTGCCTATACCCTTGACTCTTTATATGCTAGTCTAGACGAATATAAAAGAAAAAGAGGCAAAGAAGTAGTTAATAATATTACTAAGAGTAATAAATATAATAAAAAATCAAATAAAAACCAGGAAAATAATAAAAATAATAAAAATAATAAAAAGAAGGATAATAATAAAATATCCAAAAAACCCTGGAAAAAACAGAAAGGTTTATACTGCAAAAATTGCAAGAAAACCAACCATTCTGAAGAAAATTGCGCTTTCTTACATCCTGAAAAAGCACCTAGTTGGTGGAAAAAACCTACTAATACTACTGCTATAAAGGAAAAAGAGAAAGAAGTAGTTAATATACTGCATATTACCCCTTATATATCTTTAAATAATCCTGATTCTATTGAATTAATGGATTTATCTTCTGAAAAGAAGAAGAAGATATTATTTTTGAAAATGTAGGTTATACTACTACTCCTCCTTATAATATAAATAAATATACTAATAATCCTTCCTTAGGTTATTAACCAATCTGTTATTAAGGAACAAGGAAAAGTTAGGAGTTTTAACCAAATTGAAAAAACGGTTGATTTTTATATTGATACTGCTACTATACATGTAGTTAAAAAAACCACACTCTTTTAGTAAATAAAATAAAAATAAATAAACCTATTAAATGGGGAGAAGCAAAAAGTCTTACTTCTTTACTAAAAGGTGATTTAATATATATCCTAATAATAATAAAATTATATTAAAAGATGTTTATTATACCTGAACTAGGTATTAATCTACTTAGTCAATCTAGGTTAGATTTATTAGGTATTGCTTCCATTATATGGAAACAACCTATTTTATATAAATTAACAAAGATTGTATTATTGCTATGGGGGCAAAACGAAATAATATATTTCTTCCAATTTCCTATCAATAATAACAATAACTATATATAATACTATAACTAATAAAAATAAAAATAATAAAATAATAATAATAGCCTCCAACTATGGCATCAACGCCTTGGTCATATTCATATACAAAGTCTTTTAAAAATAAAAGATAATACAATTTCAGATATAAATATAAATAATAATAAATTACTACCTTGCAAAGCCTGTTTTGAAGGCAAATTTGTAACTAAGGTTAGTAAATCACAGGTTCATAATAAAAATCTAGATTATCTAGATTATATAGCTTCAGATTTATGTGGGCCTATAACGCCTACTACTTATGATAAATATAATTTATTTATTATCTTTATAGATAAATATACCCGATTCGTCTGGGGAAAATTACTTAAAGATAAACTGAAGAAACTATAAGTAATACTTTTCTTGAATTTCAAGCAGAAGTAAATAATAATAATAATAAAAGAATAAAAGAAATCTCTACTGATGGAGGTAAAAAATTTTCTAATAAACGTATTAAGACTATATATCTTAATAGTGGTATTATCCACAATATAAGACCTCCTTATACGCATGAACCTAACGGACTTATAGAGCGTACTATACGCACTATAGTTAATAAAATAAGAACAATACTATATAACTCAGGTTTACCACACTACTTATAGGGTGAAGCCTTTTATGCTACTTATATGCATAATAGGACTCCACATTCCTCTATTAATTTATATAACGCCTTATGAATTAAAAAATAAAATAAAACCTAATATAAATAATATTAAGGTGTGGGGTAGCTTATGCTACTATAAGAATAAAGATCCTAAAATTAAGAAATTAGACGTAAGAGCACGTCAAGGTTTTATAATTAATTATGGATCTAATGGGTATAAAATCTGGGATATGCAACTAAAGAGAGCTTTATGGTCTTGTGACGTTGAAATCTTAGAGAATACCTTTATTTCTCATCATAAAGAGCTTCCTATAAGCATAAATACCCGCTTTAAGGATACTAATAGTAGTACTATGCCCAACAACGATAGACAGAGTACTGCCCAATATAATCCACAAAGAGATATATCTAGTCAATCTATCTCTTATAGTAATAAAAATATTGCTATAAATAGCAATAATATTACTAAAGATTCTGCTCTTAAGAATCCAAGTGATGAGACTAGTATTAATATTAATAATAATAATAATAATAATATTAATACTAGCAATAATAATTATAGTACTATATCCCACAATGATAGTTATAGTACCAATACTAATATGAGTACGACGAACAATGATAGTAAGAAAACTATTAGTATTAATAATGGAGAAATAAATACCAATAAATCCAAGTTTTTTATAGAAATCCCCTCTATAACAGACGAAGCTAAAAAAGACTACCAATGGGTTAATAATACAGTCAAAAATAATATTTTTGATGAAAGTGCACTATTATTTACCTTAGAGGACTGCCCTGTCTTAAAAGGTTATAAAATAAATAATAATAATATTATAACTGATAATAATAAAGCTTCATATATGTTAGCACAGGTATAAGAGTATTCAGGGGCGTAGTATATGCGCCTATATAGTATAGGGTTATAGATAGAGATATATTATGATAAAAAGTGATAATCCTCAGCATTTATAGGCATTTATTTGTATAGATAATTGATAGAGAAGGAATGTATTGTGATGATTCTGGTTGATGTTGTTGGCAGGTTACATCCTAAGGTAGGGAAAAAGGAGGGGAAAGATAACCTGAAACATAAGCTGTAAAGCTCTTAATTACATAAGTAGGATTACATAATATAAGGGATTACGTAAGCATTTATATAGTTATAGGTTATAATAAACTAAACACTTTTATATAAGGTTATATATATAAAAGTCTATTTGTTTATTTTATATAGAATATTTAAGTAAGTAGATTATTCTTATATTATTATTATTATTATATTAAGACGTTATATGTTAACATCCCCCCTTAAGGTATATACGGTTGATATAAAGGGTATATTATAAGTATATAGCTTACTTACTTAACATATATATACGTTATAGGTATAAAAACTTAAAAACCCAGTGGGAAAAATAAGAAAAATATTCCTATATTGTATAATATGTATATAACTAGTTAAAAAACTCTTATAAAATAACCTTATAGGTAAAAAGTTTCAAGAAAAAACTAGTGTTATTTCAGTAATAATTATTATTATCTTTATATTATTATTATTATTATTATTAGTAGTAGTATAATAAATAATACTTAATAATATGAAAAATATAACTTTGCCTAAAGGCTTAGTTAAAATATCAGCAATATTAGATTTAGTATTAATATGAAATAACATTATATCTTTATTTAATAAAGAGTCTCTAGCAAAATGATATCTTATATCAATATGCTTAGATTTCTTATGAAATTCAGGATTTTCAGCTAGTTTTTTAGCTGCAATATTATCTATAAATATTTTAGGCTTATTTATTAATTTAAATCCTAGATTTTTAAGATTAAAATTATAGGTATTATATAGATAAATAGCTTCTTTAACTGATTCTGTTAAAGCTATATATTCAGCTTCACAAGTAGATAAAGCTACTGTTTTTTGCTTTATAGAGCTATAAGATATAATATTATATAAGCCCCAGCAAAATATATAAGCTGATGTAGATTTTCTATCATCTAGGTCTCCAGCCCAATTAGAGTCTGAATAACCTATTAAATCCCAAATTATATTATTATTGCAGTTATAATAAATTCCTTTATTAGGATATTTATTTAAATAGCCCCATAGGTAATCTAAAGCAGAAAAATGCTCTTTAGAAGGGTTTGTAGTATATCTTGATAAGATATTAACTGCAAGAGCTATATCAAATCTAGTTTTTAAGGCTAGATATAGCAAAGCTCCAATTTGTTGTTGAAATTGTAATATTTCTTCCTTAGTTGCATAACTTTTATTTATATGCATTTTTATATTATCTTTTATAGGTGTTATTGATGGGTTTATATTAGTTTTATTATATTTATTTAATATTTTTTGTGTATATTTCGTTTGATGCATAAAAATAGACTTATTTTGCCTATCTATATCAAACTCACAACCTAAAAATATATTAGGCTCCCCTAATAGTTGAATTTTTATATATTGCCTTAAATTATTATATATATAATCACTAGTAGCAGTATTATTAGCTGCTAGTAATATATCATCCACATGGCAACATATTATAGCTTTATATTTATTTTTATTTAATATATATACTGCTTCATCATAAGGTGAAACAATAAATCCTAATTTTAATAATATTTCTTTTAAATAGTTATACTATAGTCTAGGACTTTGTTTTAAACCATATAAAGCTTTAATAAGCTTACAGCAATATTTATTATTTTTTGATTTATAATTATAATTAAGATTAAATTCTAATTTATTAGTAGTTTTATTATAAATAAAACCAGCAGGTATAGCAGTATAAATATCTATATCTATATCTGCGTGAATAAAAGCTGTAGTTACATCATATTGTAATAAAATCCAGCTTTCTTTTATAGCAAAAATTACTATAAATCTATAGCTCTCAGGTCTATAAGTAGTAGAAAAAGTTTCTAAATAATCAATACCAATATATTGATTAAAACCTTGAGCTACCCATCTTGCTTTATATTTATAGGTATTATTTATTTTATCTTTTAATTTCATAGTATATACCCATCTACCGCCTAATAGATGAATATTATCTGGTATTTGTATAATTTTCCAAGTATTAAATCTTCTATTTGACTTATCTCTAATTGCATAGCCTGAATCCAATTATCTTTATGGAGAATTTAAGGCTTGCTTAATATTAGAGGGCTCGTCTAGTGTAATAACTGATAGTATATTTATTAACATATAACGTCTTATATAATAATAATAATAATATAAAAATAATCTACTTACTTAAATATTCTATATAAATAAACAAATAGACTTTTATATATAACCTTATAAAGTGTTTAGTTTATTATAACCTATATAAATGCTTACGTAATCCCTTATATTATGTAATCCTACTTATGTAATTAAGAGCTTTACAGCTTATGTTTCATGTTATCTTTCCCCTCCTTTTTCCCTACCTTAGGATGTAACCTGCCAACAACATCAACCAGAATCATCACAATACATTCCTTCTCTATCAATTATCTATACAAATAAATGCCTATAAATGCTGAGGATTATCACTTTTTATCATAATATATCTCCATCTATAACCCTATACTATATAGGCGCATATACTACACCCCTGAATACCTTTATACCTGTGCTAACAGTTTTCACAGCTTAAATATAGCTATAGTTAACCTTTATAATATATTAACATAGTATAAGCCTTCAGTATAGGAGTATAGTATAATACTTACTTCTATACTATTAACTATATTAATAGTATTAACTATATAGCTATATAAAAAATAGAAAACAACAGTAGAGAAAGCTAATAAAGCTTTTACTACCTACTTATAAGTATTAATTAAAGCTACTATTAATATATTAATATAGTAACAGTTTATATATAGTTATCTCTTCTACTAGTTTTTTACTTACTACTATTTCTATTACTTTAGCTTTTACTTTAGTAAAATTATAACTAAATATTACTCTAGCTTTAGTTTAAGTTTGCCTAGCTAAGCTAGTAGTATATATTACCTCTATAGTTATTAAATTAATAGTAGTATTATAAGGAGGTATTATACTCACTACTAAGGCTACTACTACTATAGGGGCTATAAAGGCTATAAAGAGGGTTTTTTAGGCACTTCAGGTACTTTAGCAGTTAAATAACTAATATATTACTTATTATATAACTTATTTTACATAGTGAAACTTTTAGTGTAGCTACTACTAAATATTCACTTGTGGCTGTGGCTGCCACGAACTGCCTGATTAGGCTTAAGAGGGTGCTGAAGAGGGGACAGGGGGGCGCCGAGTAGGGGTACTCCTTTCAAACGGGAAGGGTCCAATCGGCCCCTGCCCTTTCTGTCGCTGACACCCGCGGCCGGTCTTCGGCAAGCTGCAGTTAGGCAGTGGGTCGCCTGTAACGACATGCCGTCACTCGCTGTCGGCGACCATCTCCATTTCCTGCCCTCTTAGATGAGTCTCAATCTCCCTCATACCCCTTAGATTTTCGTCACATCACCACACCCACGGACAGTTCAAGATGGCCAGACCAGCAGCAATGGCGGTTGACGCCCTCCCTAGATTTTTGCTCCCGAGGCTCAGCTGGACTGGTCCCGCGACAGCTTCTCAGGCCCTGAGACCCCTCTCGGGATGCCATCCGAGCTCTCGCCGACACCTGCACAGCCAGCCGAATGCCCTCCACGGCGCAACCCGATCCCCACGATGCCGCTCCAGCAACACCGCCAACACCACTCCCTCAATCCTCGAGAACCCTGCTCTGAGGAGATCTTTTCACGCGACGCCCGCGAGGCAACGTGACCACCACTTCGACACCCTGAAGTTTGTGCAGCGGCTCAAGTCCGATGGTTTCACGGAAGAGCAAGCCGAGGCCATGATGAAGGTCCTCAACGACGTAATCCAGGAGAGGTAACACACAACTCCAAGCCCACATGTTGGTGCAACCGAAACTAACATGCCAAAAGTATCCAGAACCTCACCCGGACAATGGTCCTCCGCGAAGACGCCGCCAAGGCCACCTACACCCAGAAGGTCGACTTCGCCAAGCTGCGCTCCGAACTTCTGTCCGCCGATAGCACCGAGTCGAACACCACCCGCGCATCGCACGAGCGCCTGTCCAAACGATATCGCAAAGTTGAGCTCGCGCCTGCGCGACGAGATCGGGCGCACCCAGGCTAGCGTGCGCCTCGACCTCAACCTGGAGAAGGGCCGCATCCGCGAGGAGGCTGTCGGGCAGGAGCTCAAGATCAAGGAGACGGAGACCAAGATCGAGCAGGAGGTGGCGGCGCTGAGGGAAAAGCTGGAGCAGGTCAAGTTCCAGACGCTGCAGTGGTTGATGGGTGTTTGCACTGGTTTCGCGGCGCTGTTGCTCGGTGCTTGGAGATTGCTCATGTAAAAGTCTTGGATTGGGGAGACTGTAGTGCTGTTCAATGGGATATCGCGGGCGGGATTGTTGATTGGTTTGAAGACCGTGCATAGTTCATATGGGTTTCTGCCGCGGTAAAGGAAGGCAATGTGTGTCTCATCTGGTCGTGGCATAGACTCCCGACTTTACGCGAGACCAGGTCTGGATAAAACGAAGATTTTGCGGAAGCCAGGAGAGAGATACGTAAGAAAGAAAGAAAAAAAAGGCATCACCCGGTTCGCCAGCTCTCAAACGGGAAAATCCAATGGCGGGCTTCACTTGGCGAAGGGAAACGAGGGCCGGGGGCGAGGGCAGAGGTGCTCGTAAAGACAACGACAGTGGCAATGGGCAGTTTAGTTCCTGCATCAAAAGGAAAGGGCGTCCGGTTGACTGTAGAGCGCTCCTTCCTCCCGAGCCGCATCTGTCTCTCACTTCACCCCGGACTTTTCCCCCGAGGTCTTTTTTGAACTTCAGATACAATCTCTCGCACACGCCTTCCACCCTCCACATACGTTCCACGTTCGATCACAACAAGCTTCACTCAACAACGTCACTAAGCAAGCACGATGTCTGATGACCATTGGGACCAGCCTGCCGCCGCCGTCGGTGACCTCACTCTCGGTCCCCGGCACCCTCCTTCCTCCCGAATGGTGAAGGTTCAGAGGGATGGTTTCGTCATCACTGAGGCTGTGTTCGACGTCAAGGCAAGTTAGAATTCTCTCCACTTGCGGCGATCGATTTCATGATTAACTCTCGTCACAGACTGCTCCTGGCTGTCACTTATGTCGGCCATCACCAATGGCTCGAGTGAGTTCCCCATCCTATACTGTCATCGCGACTAGCTACTGACGAACCACAAAGGCACTGGTTCCCCTACAACCCCGAACTTGTCACGATCTCCGTCAAGGATGGCACCAATATGTGCACGTTCTCAATTTCTCGAGGAATCCTCGTCCAGAACTTCGGCTACTTTGCGTCTGCTTTTGACGCCGGATTGAAGGAGGCCATTGAGCGAGAATTCATCATCGCCCCAAAGGAAATTGGTGCTTTTGGTCTCATGATATCCTTCCTCATGACTGGCACATTCCCCCACCACCCCGATGAGCACCTCCATACCACCCACGTGATCATTCGCGACTCCATCACCGCTTACCGCATGTCGGACTACATGAAGCTTCAGTGTATGGAGCGCTTCAACCGCGCAATTTGCCTCCGTCTCCGGCAGGTGCTTCTCGCCGACCGCGGAGCCCTCACAGCGGCTCATGTCGGACAGCTCTACAACTTCGTCCGCGAGGCTCCATCGCGAGATTATTACAAGGACCTTGTCAACGTCTTCGCTCATGCCGCGGTCAAGCCTTGCCTTCACAGCTGGATGGCAGGAGCCCAGCCGACATCCGTCTCCTGCTCCGTGGCTTTTGACGAGCACTGTGGAAAGAATCCCAAGGAGTGGGCGAAGATTGTCGAGCACTACGTCGCAATGGTCAAGAATCACACCTTCTTCGCGAGAGATGTCCACGCCCAGATGATGAAGACCATGGCCACGGGTAGACGCCTCAACCGAGTGATCCCTGGTAAGTCAGCACCGCTTCTCCATGTTGCCTTCGTTATCATTCTGGCTACTAACTATATCTCAGCGCAGGAAGGTGTGAACAAGAAGATTCACAACATGCCTGACGCCGTTGACTACGTCACTTACCGAGACCCGCTTCCCGAGGGAAAGACTCAGATCTTCACCATCTGATATGTTCGACCTATCTTTGGTACGAGGGTCATATTGTGGCCATTTGGACGTAGGGACGGAGATGTGTGGTCGTCTGTGGTGGTTGGGATAGGCACTCCTTCTTGAGTTATGACATGGTGAAGATTGATCGTGTTTGGCAATGAGCTTCTTGGTCAATGCTGTATATAGCAACACCGAAGGAAGAGGCTGAAAGTGAGCTTCCTCGGATCGTTCGGGCGGATGCTCGATCCTTTCTCGGACCGTGCCTTAGACATCTGTCTCGGTCCAGACAGAAGGAACATACACGAAAAGGGCGAAAATGGTGTTGCTTCCCCTTTTCAATAGCATAGCTTAGAGTATTAAACCATAAGATCCATCCAATTTCAAACCTACCAAGCATCGGAGCAAATTGCTCTGGAGAAGTATCCAGGCGGCCCCGGTCGGGTCCCTGAGGTCGGGTCCCTGAAGCGGGATCCGTCGTGGATCCGTCGTGGATCCGTCGTCCATCCAGGAGAATGTGCGGGAAATGGACGTCACGTCCTGCTTATGTCATCCCGCATGCGGCCAAACATCCTTCCGGAAACAAGCTGCCTGGTGAAAGCGGCCACCTCAGCAGCAGGAATGCCACGTGACAGAGACAATCCCGCAGAGGTAAGCACGGGCCACGCAGGCCTCAATTGGCTGCAGACAGCAAAGAACGACAGGAGCAGCGACAGCAGCATCAGCACCTGGCCGCATTAAAGAGTGGACAGCAAACGTCAAACAGCCAATTCGATTGGCTGTCGCGAAGTCAGGCTCAGTGCGCAACAGCCACTGGTGACTGGACAGCACAGAACCTGGGAGGAACCGACGGCCGGGCCAGCCAGACAGCAGGCAAGGCCAGGTTACGTCCTGCCCAAAATAATCTCCAAACTTCCACCTGTCGTGGCTAGCCCAGTTACCCAAGCCAAGTTCTCTCACGCACTACGTATCCCGTATCCATCTTTCCCATTCCCTCCTCCACCACCACCACCCAAACAAACCATCACCGTTTGCCCTCCAGCTTGTCACCACTGCGAGGTGCATCACCACTCGTCTTTCCCATCTCCTCCTGTTTCGCTCTTTGTTTCCCTGTATTAATTGCCTTTTGCGCATTCATTCCGGGCTGCAAGGAAGCTATCCACCCCCCCAGCTCCTTCCCACTTCTCCTTTCTACACGACACCACGTCGCCTGTCACCAATTCCCGCGACCCCCGATTATCACCCTAATCCACCACTGCGAGCAGACGACATCTAGCTCGGCCGTCACGATTTTGCATTCTTGCAACACATACCGCCATCATGGCGCCTCTACCCATCAAGTTCCAGGAGCTGATCCAGCTCCAGACGGCCGGCGTTGAGGATGCGTCGATCGGCTTCAACTCCTGCGTAAGTCGCCTTCCGCCCATCCCGCCTCACCCGCATCTCCAATTGCATCACTCTCGCTAACGCTGTTCCCTCCAGACACTCGAGTCAGATTCCTACGTCTGTATCCGTGAAAAGAAGAACGAAGCTGCCCAGCCCGAAGTCGTCATCGTCGACCTCAAGAATGGCAACAATGTGACACGACGCCCTATCAAGGCCGACAGTGCCATCATGCACTGGACCAAGCAAGTCATCGCTCTGAAGGCGCAATCAAGAACACTCCAGATCTTCGACCTCGAGAAGAAGCAGAAGCTCAAGTCAACGACAATGAACGAGGATGTCCAGTACTGGAAGTGGATCAGCGACACCTCGTTGGGCTTGGTCACAGATTCCGCAGTCTACCACTGGGACGTCTACGACGCTTCTCAAGCTTCGCCCGTCGAGGTTTTCAAGCGCAACGCGAACCTTAACGTGCGTATCCGGGACTCTTAGAACCCCTCCTTCGCAAATATACAAGCTAATCATCGCGTTTGCAGGGCTGCCAAATCATCAACTACCGAACGAACGCCGAGGGCAAGTGGATGGTCGTTGTCGGCATCTCCCAACAGCAGGGTCGCGTTGTTGGCGCCATGCAGCTGTACTCCAAGGACCGCGGTATCAGTCAAGCCATCGAGGGTCATGCTGCTGCTTTCGGTACCATCCGCCTGGAGGGTGCTCCTGCTGACACCAAGCTTTTCACCTTCGCGGTAAGGACAGCTACCGGAGCTAAGCTGCACATCGTCGAGGTCGACCACGCCGAATCGAACCCCGTTTTCCAAAAGAAGGCTGTCGACATCTTCTTCCCTCCCGAAGCCGTCAGCGACTTCCCCGTCGCCATGCAGGTATCACAAAAGTACGGTGTCATCTTTATGGTCACCAAGTACGGATTTATCCACGTTTACGATCTCGAGACTGCTGCCTGCATCTTCATGAACCGTATTTCCAGCGACACGATCTTCACTACCTGCCCCGACACCGAGTCTCGTGGTATTGTCGGCATCAACCGCAAGGGTCAAGTGCTCTTCGTCTCGATTGACGACGCCAATGTCATCCCCTACCTTCTCCAGAACCCAGCCAACACCGATATGGCTATCAAGATGGCATCACGAGCTGGCCTCCCTGGTGCTGATAATTTGTACGCCCGCCAATTCGAGCAGTTGTTCAACAGTGGTCAGTTCATGGAGGCTGCCAAGGTCGCGGCCAACTCTCCCCGCCAGTTCCTTAGAACCGCCGAGACGATCGAGCGCTTCAAGTCTTTGCCCCAACAGCAGGGCCAGATGTCTTTTGTTCTCCAATACTTCGGTCTCCTCTTGGACAAGGGCGCTCTCAACGAGCACGAGTCCATCGAGCTCGCGCAGCCTGTTCTCGCCCAGAACCGTCTTAACTTGCTGGAGAAGTGGCAAAAGGAGGGTAAGCTGACGGCTTCTGAGAGACTCGGTGACCTTGTCCGACCCCACGACCTGAACATGGCTCTCACCATGTACCTCAAGGCCAACATTTCCCACAAGGTCGTTGCTGGCTTCGCCGAGACTGGACAATTCGAGAAGATCCTGCCCTACACTGCGCAGGTCGGCTACCAGCCTGACTACGTTCAGCTTCTGCAGCACATTGTCCGCGTCAACCCGGAGAAGGGTGCCGAGTTTGCCACTGCCCTGGCAAACAACGAGGGTGGCTCTCTGGTTGACATCGAGAGAGTCGTCGACATTTTCCAGTCTCAGGGCATGATCCAGCAGGCGACTGCCTTCCTGTTGGATGCCCTCAAGGACAACAGGCCTGACCAGGGCCACCTCCAGACCCGTTTGCTGGAGATGAACCTTATGAACGCTCCTCAGGTTGCCGACGCTATTCTTGGAAACGACATGTTCTCTCACTTTGACAAGACCAGGATTGCGACCCTCTGCGAGCAGGCCGGCTTGGCTCAGAAGGCCCTGGAGCTCTACGAGGACCCCGCGGCCGTCAAGCGTGTTGTTGTCAACATTGCGGCTACTCCCAACTTCAACCTGGATTGGATGACTGGCTTCTTCGGCAAGCTGTCCGTTGAGCAGTCTCTGGACTGCTTGGACGCCATGATGAAGCACAACATTCGCCAGAACCTTCAGTCTGTCGTTCAAGTCGCCACCAAGTACTCCGACTTGCTTGGCCCTGTCAAGCTGATCGACCTTTTCGAGAAGTACAAGACTGCTGAGGGTCTCTTCTACTATCTGGGCAGCATCGTCAACCTGTCCGAGGACCCTGATGTCCACTTCAAGTACATCGAGGCCGCCACCAAGATGGGTCAGTTCAACGAGGTCGAGCGCATTTGCCGCGATAGCAACTACTACAACGCCGAGAAGGTCAAGAACTTCCTCAAGGAGGCCAAGCTCCAGGAGCAACTTCCTCTCATTATTGTGTGCGATCGCTTCAACTTCGTCCACGACTTGGTCCTGTACCTCTACCAACAGCAGCAGTTTAAGTCCATTGAGACCTACGTTCAGCGTGTGAACCCCAGCCGAACCCCCGCTGTTATCGGTGGTCTCTTGGATGTTGACTGTGATGAGAGCATCATCAAGAACCTGCTCTCTACAGTCAACCCTGCCTCGATCCCCATTGACGAGCTCGTGTCTGAGGTTGAGACCCGCAACCGCCTCAAGCTCCTTCTGCCTTTCCTCGAGGCCACCCTTGCTGCCGGCAACCAGCAACAGGCTGTTTACAACGCCCTCGCCAAGATTTACATCGACTCCAACAACAATCCTGAGAAATTCCTGAAGGAGAACGATCAGTATGACACCCTCGTCGTTGGTAAGTACTGCG
Source organism: Colletotrichum camelliae (assembly GCA_018853505.1). Taxonomy (NCBI): domain Eukaryota; kingdom Fungi; phylum Ascomycota; class Sordariomycetes; order Glomerellales; family Glomerellaceae; genus Colletotrichum; species Colletotrichum camelliae. Next base: position 1,812,774 of record JAELVL010000001.1, read on the forward strand.
AGAAGCGTGACCCCAACCTGGCCTTCATCGCATACTCCAAGGGCCAGAACGACCTTGAGCTCGTAAACATCACCAACGAGAACGGCATGTACCGCAACCAGGCCCGCTACCTGCTCGAGCGTGCCGACCGCGAGCTCTGGACTTTCGTGCTCAGCGAGAACAACATTCACCGTCGCTCGGTTATCGACCAGGTCAACGCCACTGCTGTTCCCGAGTCTACCGACCCTTCCAAGGTGTCCGAGGCTGTCGCCGCCTTCCTTGCTTGTGACCTTCCTCTGGAGCTTATTGAGCTTCTTGAGAAGATTGTCCTTGAGCCATCGCCGTTCAGCGACAACGCGAACCTCCAAAACTTGCTGCTGTTCACGGCTGCCAAGGCGGACAAGGGTAAGGTTATGGACTACATCCACCGCCTCGACAACTTCAGCGCGCCCGATATCGCGTCCGCCTGTATCGACGTCGGCCTCCACGAGGAGGCTTTCGAGATCTTTAAGAAGACCGGCGACAAGACCGCTGCTGTCAACGTCCTTGTCGAGAATGTCGTCAGCATCGACCGCGCTCAAGCCTACGCCGAGGAGGTTGACCTGCCCGAGGTTTGGAGCAAGGTTGCCAAGGCCCAGCTCGATGGTCTCCGCGTGAGTGACTCTATTGAGTCGTACATCAAGGCCGAGGACCCCAAGAACTACGAGGAGGTCATCGAGACCGCTGTCCGTGCTGGTAAGGACGAGGATCTCGTCAAGTACCTGCGCATGGCCAGAAAGACCCTGCGCGAGCCCGCCATCGACACCGCTCTCGCCTTCTGCTATGCCCGCATGGACGAGCTTGGCGAGTTGGAAGACTTCCTCCGTGGCACCAACGTTGCCAACATCGAGGAATCTGGAGACAAGGCTTACGAGGAGGGTCTCTACCAGGCTTCCAAGATCTTCTTCACCAGCATCTCCAACTGGGCTAAGCTGGCCACCACCCTCGTTCACCTTGAGGAGTACCAGGCTGCCGTTGAGTGCGCTCGCAAGGCCAACAACATCAAGGTCTGGAAGCAGGTTCACGAGGCCTGCGTTGAGAAGAAGGAGTTCCGTCTTGCCCAGATTTGCGGTCTCAACCTGATTGTCGATGCTGAGCAGCTCCAGACACTCGTTAAGCAGTACGAGCGCAACGGCTACTTCGACGAACTCATTGGCCTCTTGGAGCAGGGCCTGGGTCTCGAGCGTGCCCACATGGGTATGTTCACCGAGCTCGGCATTGCTCTGTCCAAGTACCACCCCGAGCGTCTCATGGAGCACCTCAAGCTCTTCTGGAGCAGAATGAACCTGCCCAAGATTATTCGTGCCTGCGAGGAAGCCAACCTCTGGCCCGAGCTGGTCTTCTGCTACTACCACTATGATGAGTTTGACAACGCCGCCCTTGCGGTTATTGAACGCCCTGAGAACTCTTGGGAGCACCAGCAATTCAAGGAGATCGTCGTCAAGGTCGCCAACTTGGAGATTTACTACCGCGCCATCAACTTCTACCTCGAGCAGCACCCCTCCCTGCTCACAGACCTTCTCCAGGCTCTTACTCCCCGTATCGATGTCAACCGCGTGGTCAAGATGTTCGAGAAGAGCGACAACCTGCCGCTCATCAAGCCTTTCCTGGTTAACGTCCAGTCTCAGAACAAGCGCACGGTGAACAACGCTATCAACGACCTGTTGATTGAGGAAGAGGACTACAAGACGCTGCGCGACTCAGTTGAGAACTACGACAACTACGATCCCGTTGAGCTCGCTGCCCGTCTTGAGAAGCACGACCTCATTTTCTTCCGCCAGATCGCCGCCAGCATCTACCGCAAGAACAAGCGTTGGGAGAAGTCCATCGCTCTCTCCAAGCAGGACAAGCTCTTCAAGGATGCCATCGAGACTTCCGCCATCTCTGGCAAGAACGATGTTGTGGAGGACTTGCTCCGCTACGTAAGTATTTCTGTCTCGCCAAAGTTACCCAGCGCTAACCATGATTCCAGTTCGTCGACATTGGCAGCCGTGAGTGCTATGTCGGCATGCTCTATGCTTGCTACGATCTCATCCGTCCCGATTTGGTACTGGAGATTTCTTGGCGCCACGGTCTCACCGACTTCGCCATGCCCTACATGATCAACATGTTGTGCCAGCAGACGAAGGAGGCGACCCTCAAGGCCGACAACGAGGCCCGCAAGAGCCGGGAGAAGGAGAAGGAGAAGGACGAGGACAACACCCCCATCCTCGGCGGCAACCGCCTGATGATCACTGCCGGCCCCGGCGGCATGGGCGGTGGCTCTCCCGCACCCTATGGCCAAACGAACGGATTCGCTCCTCAGCCCACCGGCTTTGGATTCTAGATGAGAGTGCCCGCTACGACTTGGACATATGTACCTCAGCAGCAGCAGCACACGCTGCAGCGACCAATCTCCAACATGCCGATGCCTAATCTCATGGGCAGTAGGGGATATCACACACTCGGGCCAATGTACCCAGTGTCAAAAATTCTATGAACGCGGGCGGAGGCGTTGTGTTAACCGAGGGTTCCCTGTAATCGTATCTTCTTTGCTCTCTGGACGGATGAGCTTTTCAGGCAGGCGGATGACTTTTACGCGGGGGAAATTGAGGGGTGCAAATTTTGTTATTTGCACACACGACCTAGACTCACCATTATCGATTCAGAGCCAGTGCGAGCCTGGAGAAAGAGCTCTCACCCAAAACTGTATGATAGTCTATTGATGTTGGTTTTCTTATGACATGATGTACCACACTACGTGATATCATAAATGTATGACATGTGCTGGGCTGAGCCTCAGTATCAACAGTGGCATAGAGTGATACTAGCTTCGGGTATTGATCATTTGGGTATCTCCGATTAACGGCCTTCCACCCTGTCACCGCTGTTCTGACAACTATCATTTTGACGATAGCCCCCGTGTTACTCATCCCCGTCCGTTGATGATCTTCTCCATTGCTTGTTATTGGTCCAGAATACTTGATGACTTGCGGATTTTGATGAGCAAACCGAGGGGCATGAGATGCTGACATCGCGATGGACTCCTCTCCCAGTGCTGGATGGGCCCTCGTCCACATAGACCATCTGGAACTCCTCATTCGTCTTGGCCGCCAACAAAGAGTGTGTCTGATTATTCATTCATAAAGCTAGGTGCTGCTTGAAGTTTATCGGCGAAGCAGTCTCGTTTGGTTCGAGAGGCACGGAATGTGGGCTTGCTAGGCTTAGACTCTACTTTTCCGGATCTTCTTGCGGAGTTGTTCCTTTCTGGCGAGTATAAATTCCCCCTGGAAGTCGAGAGGCCGCGTTCTTCCTCAAGACAATTGAACATACTTGTGCTCCGTTTTCGTCGCAACTTGCCACGGAATGACCTTTTCTAAAGTACGGCTAGCACAACCAGCGGAGCGAAGGGTTCAAGAAGACTGATGAGCTGAGGCGGAGAGTGTTTTGATGGTTCTTTCTTGCGTTTCTATCGTCCATCTCGCTCGGTGCTGGGATTATTCATGGTTATTTCAGAGTAAAGTAGGAATGGGGTTTCTTGTTTGTTGGGTTTTTGTGTAGGGCAGAGCCGGAATCATGAAGACGTCGTGGTCGCTGTAGAGAAGATCGCTAGCGACATAGTTACATCACTCACTTCAATTGTGTGGCTTCCAGTAAGTATGAGTTGTGAGGAAATGGTGAATAATTAATAGGATGAACGGCTGAACCGATTCATGAGCGGGGCAAGTGTCTGCAGCAAGCTTTTAAAAAGGCATGTCTTGTGCATTTGATGTTGGAGCTCTTTTCGGCAATGAAAACGTGACTCTTTTCCAGTGTCACGAGGATAAAAACGCGGACTGAGTTCCTCGGCAATGGTAAGCCTTACCCTACTGGAGTCCTTGGGGATAAAGCATTGCCATTGACCTGTTTGAGATATTCGCCCTTTAGAGTATGTGGCCCGTATAGCCCTAAGAAGGCGACTGCGGATACCATAGCGTAGGTAGGTAACATGAGCTTTGCTTGTACGCCTTTGGCCGATCAAGAGCGTCATGATCGTCTTCGGTGTCACGCACGTGCGCACGAATTTTTTTATCTCAGCCACTTGATGAAGTTGCTTGGAACTAGCATGTTGACTCTATTTCTATACCTAATTTGTTTACTTGATGGGTATTTACACAGTGATGGTCAACTGGTAGCCTGCAGATGCGGGCTTGATTCCATGCGCAGTATTATGCCGGAGCTTGGCTTGACTTGCCTAGTTGTATCGTGTGGACAAAAGATTGACTTCATCGCTCGAAAATATTTCTCAAAGGCAACTCAATAGCAATTGTTTCTGCCTTACGATAACGAATTCTTTCTAAAATGTTCCTACTTATGAATACCCAAACATATGGAGGTCGTGGACAGGTGACTAACAGGCGCTCCGCGGCATACCTTGCAGGCGGGTGTCCGGGTTTTCGGTCCATTGTGCTGCAGTAAGCCAGCTACATGAAGCTGCAGCACAGCCACCCAGACGGGGAGATGCAAGCCAATAACTGATAACTAGGCATACCCACCTGCGTGATTGACCCAACATGATGCATCATGTGATGTCGACTTACTGGGGCTTTGCCCAACCAATGCATTTACGCCTGAGGGTTTGTTGGGGCTGAGCCTGATCTAAGCCATGGGCTATTTTGCCGCAATTCACCTTGAATTCCTTTGATCCCTCTTTCACGCTCATTTGAGTCTCACCTTCGCACCGTATGTCCAACTCTACATTACAGGTCATCTCGTCATATTCATGCTACGGCATAAGCAACGATGGTTCAACATCCAGGACTTTCATCTCCATGGGACTATAAAACCGATCATGAAGACCAGCCTCCTGGCAGCACAGGTGAACAGGGGTTGATCGAGCCGAGTCCTTCGGATTGCAATCCCGCTCAGGTAACCCCGGAAATCAACGCTTTACCGCCTTCGTCGACAAGTGAACCCATTCCGGGACTGAGGCCGGGGCCAAACAAGTATGAAATACGAGACCCTGACAGGAGACGGGTTCACACTGCCATTACCGGCCATGGACGCACGGAAAGACATCGCACTATCATTGTTGACGAAGGGCGAGGACAGTTATTTGCGTGCCCATACTTCAAACATAACCCCATGCGGTATGGTACAAAAGAATGGAACTCATGTGGTGGTCCAGGCTGGTGGGCAATCCATAGGTTGAAGTAGGTCAATACGGAAACATCTCTAGAAGGCCCATGGGACTCACTAAAGTTCAAAAGAGAGCATCTCAGGCGTATGCATTTCCAGCGGGGCCATAAATGCACTTGCTGCCTACAACGGTTTCCAACCCTCAAACAATTGTCCGAGCATCAAAGATCTGATGTACGATGCGAACCCATGGACGACGTGCACGACGATTCGATCGATGACACTCAATGGGGGACAATTCAAGAACAAAACTGGGGTATGGAAGGGGAGGCCAAGTGGAGAAAGATTTATAAGATAATCTTCCCCCTTGACAACATACCATCTCCTTGTAAGTGATCTATGATCAGGGCAGTCGTCAGTGTTGTGAGCCGGAGGTGCTGACATATCGGAACTTTGCAGACAGAGAAGAAAGTGGAGATCCCAAAGCTCCCGATCTCGAAGCTCCCGAGTTTTTCTTTGGCGATTTCGGTACTACCCATGCTGCCACTGCACCAGCAACGTCTACTCTACTTCCTCTGGACGATAAATCTTCTAGTTACTGGGTCTGGCAGAAGGTCGAACCTTGTGCGAATTCTTGGGCTCACGATCACGTAACTGCGCTTACCGATGAAGATATGCATCTCATCGACGAGGCACTTTCACGGTCTCCACGAAACACTCAAGCTATCATTTCGGGAACGACTGCGTGGACTGATTCTGGCTATGGCTCCAACTCCAAGCGTAAGCCTGGCTTTCAACTGGATGGGCTTAACGAGATGAACGCCGCAGAAATAGGTGATATGACAGACTCGGCTACATGTTTCTCGGAAACACCGTCTCTACTGGATCCAAGATTGCAGGAATACACTACCGCATTTTCCGGGGATCTTGCAGATTTGGTACCCAGAAATGCCGATGCGAAGGCCGTTGAGAGGCTTCTTGCATCTCTCCCAGATCTTCTCAAAGAATTTGCGACAAATCTTACCTTCGATGGTGACACATCCCATCATCAGAACTTGATGTACTTTGTATACAAACACAACAGGTGCGTATGAAAGCCTTGAGTACTTCTCTTATGTTGAAATTCTACTCACACAGCTCCAGCTCTATTGTCCAGCATGTCCGGGAGAGATTCGCAAAATCGTTCAATCTAGATTCGGAAAACGAAATGCCGCGAGAGCAGAGCGATAATCCCCCTTGGTCAGAGAGAATCGCCATGCTTCTCGGAAGGGAACACCCAGAAAGCACTCCCCATGACGTGATGCCAACAGAGAATGAAGATTATGATGATGAAGATGCCAACGAAGATCCCGAAAGTCTTCAGATCGCAGTTCACAGGGATGTACTAGCTCGGAGTTCAGCGTATGAGTGCCTAGTAGCACGCATCCGTGGGGAACTGCTGCTTGGAGTACCCGGAACAACTGCTGCAAGAAATGAAGTCAGAGACTTCGTTTCAAAGGCGATTGGGCGACCGAAAAGGATCAGCAGGAAAGAAAAAAGCGTCTACCATGAGGTTGAGTTTGATGTTGAGTGGGACCCGCTTGGATTCCACCGAGAACAGGCATATGAAGAGTCGCCCAGTAAAGCCCTTGAAGGAGCCATTACTATCACTGGCTCTGGCAATAATGTACAGGCATTAACTTGTCTGCAGTACATGACACAAACTTGGCCTACAAGCGGACCTCAATTGCTTCGCTTACTGCAAGATATGGTTTGCAACCCTGGGCATCCACAAACAAGTGAGTTACGACCACATCAACTACCCGCACTTCGCTGCAGAGCCTTGACTAATGATTTGACTTGCCGCATGCATAGCTGTGCTGTCTGACAGATCAACCGCAAGCGCACTGTACTCTTCCGCAGACTGTAAAGTCCGCGTCGCCGTATCAGGCAGCGCTTCTTCTATAGCTGAAGTTGGTGAACAGCTTGCATGGCTCGGATCCGCCCTTCGGTCTTCCCCAGTGGCTGAGAGAATCGTCTGTTGTCGACCAGAAATACACCAAGTCTGGTTGGATCACTCAACGTCAATGCCGTCAAGGGCTACTGGGGAGTTCCTTCTCAAATTTCACTTCTCCGAGCACGAAGACTCTGGGCCCGCGCCAGCCAGTGGTGCCAACTGTTGGAAAAACTTATTTAGGAACCCAGTCGTGGTCCTTGGTTATCCAATACTTCGGCAACCCCAAGCAAACACGGGTCTCGAGATCCCACTTGCTATGATGGCACGTTTGGTCAACACACAAACGCTGGTGGACTTTTGCGGACGCACATTTCTCAAAGGCTTCTCTGCAATGGTGGCAGTCACAGAAATCTCGGCGCAAGCTGTGTTCTGGCATTTGTTCCACAATGAGTATGGCAGCCGTATTTCTTACGAAGACCCCAGGGTTCCACAGATATCGGATCAGGCCATGGTGGTTGATACTACTCAACTGGAGACGGGCCGGCACATACTAGGTTGGTGCGGAGACGTTGAAAACTACGCGGGTAAGTATTCTCAGCACTGTTTCTTTCTTTCAGGATGAAGCTTAATGATGGCGATTAACGCGGATTTCAAGGGGCACCAGACGCAAATTACGATGTGGAATGGTCCCGTCTTTCAGATCCCGATCAAAGCTGTGCATTTCAGAACGTGTCCATCTCCGGAGGAAAGTTCATCAACGCAGGCTTCAATTTGGCAATAGGAATCAAGGACAAGCCTGCGCATATCAGTTTCGCCCCGGACGATTACATCGGAACGCTTATAGCCCTTGAGAAGCGGCATTTCGTGTTCTGCGATGTGGAAGCCAAACGATCCTGGCTCATCAACGGCACCAACGCGTTGTTGCACCTTCTACGTGCTGCCTTGAAGGACTATGAAAATAATCGACATCTCCAACGACTGAATCTCTTGCTGCTAGATCGTTCTAAGCTGCATGAACCCGAAGAGACGCACACGAGCGATGCCGCGTTCGAGTTTCTGGCGAATGAGCACAATCTTTCTCTTCCCCTGTACAAGAAATCGACAGAAACCTGGACCGAGAAAACCACAAAGCTGGCGCCCAACGACGACTCTGAGGCCGAACAAGTCTTGAAACAGAAGAGTACTGTGTTTCGATTGAAAGATCGCATTGACCAAATTATACGCTTTCTGGAGCAAGTCATTGCGCATCAAGACAACGTTCGCACCCAAAACGGAGTGGGCTTCCGCCTGAAGCACACCCCGCGCAGACAGCTTGAAGGTTCGACTTCATGGATTTGGCTACCAAGTTGGACACCATTTGGCCGAAGGTCGCAACTCTTAGTAAAAGCGGGCGTGGATGGGTTGACTTCACGAGGGCAATCCATGCGGTTACCCTGTTCGGCACCGGATTTGGAGAACTCCTTCGGCCGAAAGGTCCCGCGTCTGGTTGCCATTCTTGTCAATGGAGTATCAGTCTCCCCGAGGGTGAAGACCACTTGGCTGTCTGCGTCACGGACCTGAGATCAATCATCAGGACAAACGGGAGCATGAGAAGGCGGCCTTGGCGTCTGGTCAACAACATTCATTGGCATGTGCCCGACAAGGCTTTCGAGCCCTGCAATTGCTCTGTTTCCCCGAAATCTGGGAAATGCGATCGAGTACAGGTCTTACTCCCGCAAAGTTGCCGTACTCTTTGGACGCAGGTCAGGAGCCCAGAAAAGCTTCCTGACGGAGATCGCGGGGCGGTCGTCTTTGGGCATAGCTGGAAGTTCCCATTACGGTGGAAATCTGATGGCGAACCTGAAGAGGGCCAGCCTGCGTACGATGATGATGAGGAAGAGGGGGATTCGGCTTTCCATGACAGTGGTCTAGGAACTAGCAACGAAGAATCGTCATCAGGGCGCAGCAAACCTTGGAGCTGGTCTCTCCCGGGTCGTTCACCCAGAACTCCAACTGAGTCAAGCTCTGGACTCTACATGCAGAGAAACGGTCCCATCATACCCAGTCTTTGTAATGAATGAAAAGGGGGGTGAATGACAGTGAGGAAGGTGGAACATTGGATAATGGACGGGCTGGCCCGGCTGACGGCAATGAGCCGAAAAGGGGACGATGGTTTTGAGGAGCGGACGAGTAGTTCATTCCCAAGTAAGCACGTACATCTGACTTTCGATTTCACACATCTTCATTATGCCGTAATAATAAATTCATCGCCGTCTGCCAGAGTCTTCTCTAGCCTCATGTCCCCTAACGTCTAAGCATGCGCTGAATATATGAAACTCCGGTAAATCCAAACCCCCAAACGCCAAATCTTTCGATTATGTTGTGAATTAGTACAGCTCCAGCGGTGCGGAGATTGATCTACGCTCTTTCTCTTTAGCTTCCGTCATGGGCTTCGCATCGGTGATCCTGAGCCATTCGCCGTTGAAAGCGTTGATGAGCCAGTTGCTGAGTTCTAGACTACGTGTCAGCCAGTAGACCAAGATAACCAGGGAGGTGGATACGTACTATCGTAGACAATCTTGTTCGCGTTGTGAAAGTAAATGCCATGGTCGCTGTCAGGGAACACATGAACGTCGTAATTCTCAACGCCCTCGAGGTTGAGCTTGTCGAGAAGCGTGAGCGTGCTTTGGTAGTGTACATTGTCGTCCGCGACACCGTGCATCATCAACCAACGCACGTTGCCAGCGAGAGCAGATACATTGGTGACGGCCGTCTGCTGATATCCATTCGGGTTCAGCTGTGGCGTCCGCATGTAGCGCTCTGTGTAGATGGAGTCGTAGAACCTCCAGTCCGTGACGGGGGCGACCGCCATACCGTAGCTGAACGTCTGGCCAGCGTCCATCTCGAGTGTCTTGAGGGTGTTGAAGCCGCCGTAGCTCCAGCCCCAGATGGCGATGCGCGAGGCGTCGACGTACTTCCGAGCTGCCCAATTCTTCGCAGCAGCGATTTGGTCGTGCGCCTCCCAGTGGCCGAGCTTCTCGCGGACGAGTACGCGGTTCTTGCGGCCGATGAAACCGGTGCCGCGGCCATCGACTGTGACGACGACGTAACCTAGTGCCGAAGCGACGTACGACTGGAAGTCGACCGAGAACTTCTTCGCCACGGATTGCGAGCCAGGGCCGGAGTACTGGTGGAAGAGGACAGGGTACTTCTTCTTCTCGCTAAAGTGCGGAGGGCGGCGCTCGACATAGTTGAGCTCAACGTCGTCAACCTTGATGGTGCCGTACTTGAGGAGGGGAAGCTCGTATCTCTTGGCGTTCTCGGCCATTTCCTTGTTCTCCTCTACGATGTGCTCGTACTTGTTGGGGTTGCTGGGAGTGCTGACGACCTTTTGCCAGGGAACCTTGGGGCCGAGGTAAGAGAGGAGACTGAAGCCTGCGCCGCTGGAAAAGGAGATGTCGTAGTAGCTCTCAAAGCTGGTGTCAGTGAAGGGCTTCATGTCAGTGCCGTTCAGATGCACACTGTAAACATGACGCTGGATGGAAGACTCCTTGGTGGAAACGAAATACACCAAGTTGTTCTTCAGGTCGATTGCAGACGGACCGTCGACTACCTCCCAGGGGCCGGAAGTGAGGTAGACTGGTTCAGGGTTGTCCATGGGAGAAAAATACGCGATATGGTCACCGTTGTCGTGAACAACCGTATCAACATAGCCGTCCTCGGGACGTCCGTTGGCAGGATCCGCGGGAATGAACTGGGTTTCGTGGGAGATCTCAAACCACCCGCCATCGATCTTTCCGACGTCAATGGTGTTGACAGTCTTGGCAGAGCGAGCGACCACATCGACAAGGACCACACGCATAACGTCACTCACGCGGTTGGTCTCCTTGATCAAAACCTTTTGGTTGGCCCAGAGGACCATGTTGATGAGTCTGTCGTCGTCGGGGAAAGCGTCGTTGATGTCAACCGAGAAGACATCGCCGCGGGCCACGTCGTAGAAGAGAATGTCCACAACAGGGTTGTGACTGCCTGCGCGAGGGTACTTGATGCGCTTCTCGTCCGGGTACGTCTCCTCGCCTTCGGGCTTCTTATTGCCACTGGGTCTTGAGACGAAGTACTGCAGCGGGTACTCGGGAACACCAGTCTCGTTGGTGCGCAGGAAGGCAATGTACTTGCCATCCTCGGAGAACCAGGTGGCGCTGTTACCGGCAAAGACTTCCTCCTCGTACACCCAGTCAGGAATACCGTAGAAGTACTCGGGCCCACCGTCCTTGGTGATCTGAGTGACTTTCTTCGTGGCTAGGTCTCTGAGGTAGAGGTTGTTGTCCCTGGTGAAGACAATGGCATTGCTCTGAGGGCTCCATGTCGCAAGCTGCACGCGACCGGAGGCGTTATCGGGGTCGAGAGGCTCGGTAGTCTGCGTCTCAACGTCGAAGATCCAATACAGCGCAGTGAAGGAGTGGCGCCAGTTGTGCTCCCGGTCAGTCGAGACGAGGACCTTCTTCATGTCCTTACTCGGACGGCCGTCGAAGGGCGTCAGTTGACGGCCATTGTATTCGATCCATGGGTTCTTCATGAGCGTGCGGCTCTGAACGACGTCGGCAGACACCTGGTCAGCCGCCTTGTTGCCAGATCTGATGTCCTCCACGACGAGGTAGTCCTTGCCCCGCGCACCTTGCTCCAGCAGCAGCCCGTCCTCCCCGTTCGGACCCTCGATCCAGCTGACCGAGTGCGAGTATGGCGACCAGAAGCCGGACATGACCTGGTCCAGCGTCACCGGCTTTCCAGACCCGCGCTGCGTCGCCGAGGGGTCGTGATCGACCTTGCTCCCGTGCTGGTATGACTTGTTCGTCAGGAAGACGAACAGCGCGGTACCCCATGCGAAAAGGAAGGCGACGCCCAGTATTAGCCCCTTCTTCAGACCGCGATCCATGCCCACGCGACGCACAATGCCGCCGGCACCGGATGCCATCAGCGGCCCGGTCTCGAGATCATTGGTATCGGACTCCTTCAGGTCATTCTCGTCGTCGAAGTCGTCGGGGTTGTCAGCGTATGCGCCGCGGGAGGTGGATGGAGCGCGACGCCTTTGGGAGGCAGACGAGGAGGTGTAGGTTTGCTTCTCATTCTGTTCGTGCAGGCGGTCGAAGACGAGGCTCGTGGTGGAAACGGTCGAGATGGATGATTCGTGGGACATCCTGGGATCCTCGCTGTCGGTCGGTTGACGAGAGGCGGAGGCGGCGGATGGAGCGGCCATGGTGAGACTTGATATCTCGGCGAGAAGACGCCAAGGGAGAGCAGAGATAAGGTGGTAGAGGAGATGGGATCGAAACTACTTGGATTCGGTCGTGACTTGAAACGGCATGCTGTCTCGAGGCGGCTTCAGGCCTCTTTGGGAAATCGGGGTAGACGACGATGGCACATGGATCGGAGCGCGGGTCACGAGACGGAAGGGTGAATGGACGGGCGGGCTGGTATGTGTAGGTATGTACGTGCGAGTGTCGAGCCGAGTCAAGCCAGTGCCAGCGCCCAGAGCTGAGAAACAAACCACCTAGGTAGGTATTGGGCGGATTGGAGACAAAGGACAATAGGAAGCTGGATGTGTTTGCTGCGCGATGGTGGGTGGGTGCTTGCTGTCGGAGATGGCGGGCCCCTGGTTGTAGGTGGTGGAGGTGGATCCGTACAAAGTAGCTTAGCTGGCCTGGACTGGACTTTGGGGTGCGAATGAGTTTGTCACAGCTGCAGGAAGGGCCCCCAAAAGCGACCCCAGACCAGGAACACCTTCTCCAATGGAACGGCACCTATTCACGGATGCGGAGCGCGGCAGGGTGGCCTTGGCTCGTTTCAATCGTCACATTCCCACTCAGTGCTAGCCGGCCACTTGGGTCCACCGCTTATCTGCTTATCATCTTAAGCAGACCCCTGTAGAGGGATTTCGGCTTGATGCAAGCTTAATACCGTCCAATTCATTTGGGGTGGGGGAAGGACCGTTGCGATGGTTGTCATTCAATCTTCAAGCAAACATTTTGTGGACAACCCATTGAAGCTGGCCATCTGCCTCGTTGACCATGATGATTGGCGGTAGGAGGTGCAGGCAGAATAAATATCATTTCAGAAAACACACCATCAAAATCCCAAAAAAGGCTCCAAACAGTGGCATTGGTATCAAAAAACCCGCATCCCCCAGAATCACACCAAAAATGAAACCATCTCAACCCGCCAAGCCAACTTGAACCTCACCACAACCTCACCTATTCTTGTTCGCATCCCCCCCCCTCCCCTCCCCTTACTGAACGTCCTACGCATCAGCAAGCTGCGGCGCAACGGCCGCCTCCTCCTGGATCTTCTCCACAACGCACGCCGTCCCGTACGCACACGTCTGCGCAAACCCGCCCAGGTCCGCCGCGTCGAACCGCAGACAGATGATGGCATTCCCGCCCCGCTGCTTGCACTCCGTAACCACCCGGCCCAGCGCGTCGTTGCGGCAGTTGTACAGCATCGTCGTGAACCAGCGCAGCTCGCCGCCCGCGAGCGACTTGATCACCATGCCCAGGCTCGCCGCGATGTTGCGGCTGCGCACCGAGAGCCCGTAGACCGCCCCGAGCGTGCGGACGACCCGGTATCCTGGGATGTCGAACATGGCTGTAGAGGAACTAAGTATTTGCCTGAGAACAGTAAGGGCAGTGACAACGACATACTTGTGGTGATTACCCCGCCGGTCTCTGTGAAGCAGTGCAAGTCCGAGAGCTCGGGTGGGATATTGGCGACGTCGTCGGCCTTTGCGTCGCTTTTCCTGCCCATGAAGTTCATCTTCTCTGTCAAGACGAGGTTGTACTTTGTGTGATTGATAATGTCTCAAGGTTGAGCGAGTGCAGTCTGCGACGGCGATGATGAACAACAGCTTCAGCACCCCCAAAATGGGAACTCCCACCCAGTTTATATAAACCCATGATTATGCGTGAGGTCTTTCCAAATGTCTCATACTTCTCCGTTGTTTCCTCGTCAAATGAGGCCAGCAACGTGCCGGTAAGTCGGGCATCATAATCGTCGCCCGGGCTTTACCATCACAGGCACGGCCCCACTCGGCGCAAAGCCCCGTTTGCCATTGGGTCCCCACCGCCGGACCGTATTTCGTATCTGCATCAGACACACGACGTTCCCGAGTGCTTAGTGCCCGCGCCACCCCAAGTTCCTTTCTCTAGGTACCGATGGGTCATCTTACATGCATTACGGCAAGACAAATGAGCGGCGAGGGTCTAAGCCTTCAATGCTAGCCGCTCATCGGAGACGGAAGCTTGCTGGGGTGAGTACCGCTTGATGTGCGCAGCGACCTCAAGGTACCGTGCATGCCACACAGCAAAAAAATCACTCCATACATAGGCCGATGAATTCAACACAGCACGGGATTTCTCATGTGGTTCCGGCCGCCGGCGACGAGTTAAGCTAGGATGGTTGATGGGGCAAGCCATAACGTCCGCCCGTTACGAGACGGCGGCGATGACAACAACACAGGCCCAAACTAGCATCATCGTCAAGAGGCCGCACTAGCCCCAAAAGACCTTCAATGTTAGGAAACCCGGCTGTGTTGCACGCCGATCAAGACATGCGGTGGTAAGGTTCATGAGAGCGGCCTGGGCGAGGGCCAAATCTACGGCGGCATCTTCATCGAGGACAGCGCAGACGGCTGCGTGTCCGTGTGAGCCCCTGACGCGAAGGCTGCGGCTCGATCCATCATCTACTCTCTTTGATCTACTGTCTATGTCTATATTTTTGAATGGCATACCAAGTCATCTTGCGTGCAATCGTCACTTGCACACATCAACAGCCGTGAAACTCGCCTTCAACGGCGCAATACTAATCACCCCATTCACAGACGCCCATAGGTCCTCCCCTCGGGCTCTCCTCTGCCTGCTTCTTCACATCAGCCAGCTGCGGCGCCCAACGGAATCGATACTCCCTCCCCGGCGCCGCCTTCTCGGGATCCGCAGCGGCCGGACTGAACAAACCGCCCGTGACCCACTGGCCCCGCGCCGTCGTCGTCATCCGCACCGGCGCGTCCGCGACGCCAGGCACCATCGGCACGTTGACGCTGTACACCTCCACGCCCGGGTGCCAGTCCGCAGCCAGCTCGCCCCCCAGCGCCGCGGCGCGCAGGCACGCCGCGCGGATGATCCCGTCGGGCTGCGGCTCCTTGCTCCCGAAGCTGAGCGCGACGGCGCGGCGCCCGCACTGCGCGGCCTCCATGGCGCCGCCGACGGTGCCGCTGCCGAGGGCCCAGACGGTGCTCGCGTTGCGGCCGTGGTTCGGCCCCGAGACGACGAGGTCGAAGTCCGCGGGCGCGAAGCCGGCGTGGAAGAGGCCGAGCTGGGTGCAGCTCGCGGGCGGCCCGTCGACGACCAGCCAGCGGTGCAGGCGGTCGTCGACCTCGGGCTTGTCCTCGCAGGCGACGGGACAAGGGCCGGTCGAAGAAGAAGAAGAAAAGGAGGCAGGGCACCTGCTGGCGGCGGTGAGGGTCTTGCCGACGGCGTGCGCCTTGCCGATCCAGGAGAGCGGACGGTCTGGGATGACGACGACGGTCTGGTGGCCCGCCTCGTGCAGGGCGGCGAGGAAGGGCGCGAAGTAGGGCGAGACGGCGGACGGGGGCCCGTCGTCGTTGACGAGCTACGGGCAGTGCATCAGTCGGCGGTGGTCGAGGATGCCCGTTGCGGGTTTGGTTGTGTAAAGGGAATTACCAAGAGCCGCATGTCTGCTTGTCGCAGGTCGCCGATGTCCTAGGGGAAGGGGGAGATAGGTCCTTGCCGAAGGTCAGGCTGGTTGGCGGGAGGAGCAGAGAGACAGAGAATGCGTTTAGTAGTCTGGGGCTTCTTGGAGTGAAGCAGGCTGGGGCGCAGCAACAAAGAGTGTAAAAGAAGGCGACCGAGGCCAAGATCAGGCTGCCGAGGAGAGGTTCCGCGGTTGGAAGGTGGACGGGGTGGTGTTGTTGGTCAGACAAAACTGCGGTTCAATTGTTATCTCACTGATTCAGTGAGGGTTTTTAAAGCCGAACTCGGCTAGCGTTGTTGCCGTTTTAAGTGAGGCGTGTTAGTGAGCAGTTCAGGCGTAGCATCATCCGGGTAATGTATGTAAGTCCATAGTATGCTATATACTCTATATCAACTCCAATTTGCATTGGGAATTGGAGTTGGGAAGCGTCACTTTGTTGCGGCGGCCCTGATAGCCCTCTTCTCCCGCCTGTTCTTCTTGCATTTCCGTACACAGCACCACACACACGAGCCGATCATGAGAGCCCCGATGATGGGCATCCCAACCATCAAGAACCACAGCATACCCTGGCTCAGGTACTGAACGCCGTTTTCCAACCGGCTCGGGTCGTAGCGGCCTTTGGGGATCTCCTCACCGGGGGTCCACGTCCAGACCGTCATGGCGCTGGTCAGCGTGGGCAGCTTGGGCGTCAACGTCGCCGTGTCAGATTTGGCCCAGGTCACGATCCAGGCATCGTGCATGAGGGTTCTTGGCGCCGACCTCGTACCTGAGGTTGTCCATCCCAATTTTGCACACAGGGGTCCTGATGTCGAGAGGGCGGAAAGGGGGTGCCACTCGCGAGTGAAGCCTCTGAATCGACGAATTTTAGTCAGCGGGTTGGCTCTCGTGATGTCAAGAATATGAAGAATAACAAACTCTTGGCAGCAATGAGCTGTCGAGGCCACTAGGGTTGTAGGCTCGGCCATGTGGCTGTAAACCCACCCGTTGGGACACACGCCCAGGCTGAACCTGAGACAGTGCTCCAGGCCAAAACCGTCCCATCCGGAAGGATAGCACGACGCGGCGGGGTTGGAAACGGTGAACTTTCGCGTGACGGTGGTGCCTCCGTACGTTTCATATGACACGTAGCTCGTCGTCCACTGGGACGAGCAGTCTGACGGCTCGACCCATGGCGTGGTGATTGTCAGCAAGCGAGATCGATGAGGCCGTTGTTGTTGCGTTGCTGGGCGTTGTCGTTGTGGCGGTGAGAGACATTGTTTTGGATTGGAGAAACTAAGGCGAGGGACAGATGTTGGGTCAAATGTCACGAGGTGTTGGCGCTCTTATATTCACCAATAGTTGTGTGTTGGGGTTCATGCGCCAAGGCGGCAAAGCAAGCGAAGTAGGGACGCGAAATGAGCAGGAGGATAGGGGGCATGAGAAATATGAAGAGTAAACTCTTGTTATGTACAGAAATGTTGATATATAAACAAGGAGCAATGGGCATCGTGCGAGATGCCTGGTCGAGGTATCCCATGCAAGAGGCGTTGACCAAGGTGTTTCTATCTCGAGGGCTGCTTGACGGTTGGACCATGAAAGTGATAGTATGTTGGCTACGACCGCAGCAAACAGAAAACCAAGCTAGACCAACAAATTTTCTCCCGATATATTGTTCAACTATCGCTGGGTCAAGATTCAATGAGGCTCATTACATGTGGCCCAAGGATTACCTGCGTATGTAGGTGGTGTAGCACGTCTATGGAAGGTAGGTGGGTCCTTCTTCAGTCTTAAAACGGCGACTGCTCGGGATGGCAGCATTGCGGTTGGGCAAGGAGGTATGACGCGCTAGGTGACTCGAAGAGGAATGGAGGCTTCTTTTGATAGGGCAAGGTTGAATTTCCCTCAATCCCCAGGACGGCCTTGACTTTGTCCGCTGAAAGTGTGAATCATTCATCCATCCATTGCCGATCCCGGCGGCTGGGAATCAGACGGGGCAACATTGGATGAACGGGACCCTCCATCATGATGGGAAACAAGATTCGGCCAGTAGAGAAGGTAGGATAGATAATGCCTCAGCTCACATGACGACCTGACCAGACTTGACCTGGATCCATACCTTGCTGCTGCATGCATAGAAGGACGGTGGAAGTCTGATGGAAGGATGATGACGGCGACCCAGACGAGGCATCCCTGGCAGTGCGCCTCGTGGTTTGCCCAGCGCCCGCCCTGCCTTGGTGCGGCTTTAGCGCAGTGGAACGCTGAACGAGAAAAGTACCGCACGTTTTCCCCGTTGTGTCAACCGCCCACTAAAACCCGCCGCCCTGTGTCGGGTCCAGGAAGCCCTTCCCCGGGGGGGGGGGCATCATAGGCCGCATTAGTGCTCTTTCCACCGCTGGAACACACCGAGAGCCTGCCAACACTTACACTGGAGGGCAGGTACCCACCCACACCACCACTAACACCAATGCACCTCACTGTCCCAGCTGCCAATGCCAATGCCACTCTCTCCTTCTGACCACTCACCTTGCACCCTCACCTCGAGACACATGTCACTGCGCATTTGCAACCCAATCAAGGCAACCCCCATCGCCTTGCTGGGCTGGGCAAGACGAGGCTGCACAACGATAGAAGGCAGACACGGAGCATAATAAGATGGCCGACGCTTCCTCCCCCCGCGCGTGGCCGTCCAGGTTCCCCCTCTTGCCACCACCCACCTCAAAAAGAAAGAAAAATTCTACAAACACAGCCCACCTTGTCGAGAAGTGGTTACACCATCATTCGTACATCATCAGACGCGGGAAGACTTGAAGAGAACAGGAACCCAGCGCGTGGGCATGGCACACACTCGTAATCGCCGCAGCGACGCCTCGGCATGGGCCGGACAGCCTGGTGCCCGCGACGGCATCCGGCCATTCAACCCCTTCCGCCAACCTGCGATCCTGGATGACTTCTATCTCCCCGACACCGATGTGCCAAGGAACCCTCAGTTGTCGATTCAGTACGTTCCTGACATGGACACGGAAGTAGAGCAGATGCTGACTATCTCTAGGGCATTCAACGCCGACCTTCCCTCCCTTCCCGACCCGAAGAACCAAGGTCCCGATTTTGGTCAGTCGTTCAGGTCGTCCTCTGACAGAACACCTGCTGATTATCTTCTCGCAGACGCAGAGCTCTCAATCGACCTCCTCTTCAAGGGCTCGTCCTTTGAGAAGAAGGACCTCGGCCACGGCGTCGCCGGCCCGTCATCCCACGGTCTCGCCCGCAGCATCAGCCAAGCCAGCTCCCACGGGAAGGATGACATCGAGTCGGTGACGTTCAGCCAGGGCGACTTCGCCGAGAGCTTCGGTACCTTCAACCACCTCAACAGTACCACCACAAGCCTCTCCGAGTACATCTTGCCGTCGATAGAGAGCAGCAGCCCCACGGTTGGCCAGAGACCCTTACTCAATGTCCAGACAAATAACGCCAGTCCGTCGCTGAACACGCTGGGGTACTCGGGCAGCTCTTCGCCTGCCTCCGCTCATGCGTTTCCGACGAGCACCTTCAACTTCCAGACCACGCCGACGAGCGCTCCCCGACAGGGTGTCAGCGCCCTCTCCACCGGCCTGTCGAGCTATTCCCACCTTCCTAGTCCCGCCTCACCATTCTACGACGACTGGAGCCCGCAATTCCACGAAGATGGAAACGCGAGTCTCAGCCAGTCATGGAGTGCTTCCTTTGCATCCGGAGACTTTCCATTGTTCGCCGATGGACCGTCTCAGCCTTCGCTGGTCGTCCACCCGCCGGAAGCCCCAAACATGTTTGGACAATTCGAGGACTTCAACATTCCGGGGCCGTCTCCAACCTCGGGAATGCATCCCATCGGCCACACTTCCACCAACATATTTACCTTCCAGAACCCTAGAACGCAAAACCTTCGAGATATGAGGGCGTCGGTGCCGTCCAATCCGGCCGACAACCGTCTGGCGGTCCCGAGACAGAGACCTCGCCGCTCATCAGACTGTACCCGGCCCGGCAATCCTCTGTCGTCACAAGGACGGCGAGTACATAGACCAGCAGACGCTAAAACATCCCGTCCCCGCAGCCACACTACACTGCCGCCGAATCGATCATCCATGATACAGCTGCAGCGTGCAAGCCAGGAGCATATTGCAGCCTCCTCGACAACTACCGCACCTGTACCAATTCGCTCCCGTTCAAAAAAGCCGGAAGCCGCAGCTGCCTCCTACTCAAGCACAAGCCCAAAGGGCCCCGTCCGCGGACGCCGCAACGGTCCCATGGAAGCAAAGTCCCGCGAGCAGGCCAAAGACACCCGCAACAAGAAGACGGTCTGCATCCGCTGCAAGCACGCAAAGCAGGGTTGCATACGGGTCGACAACAACCCAAACAGCCCCTGCGCCCAGTGTCAAAAGCATGGCTGCTCTAGCAAGTGGCCGGGCCCCTGCGTGATGGCCCATTTCGAGGACTTGGCCCTCTCGGCGTCCTGCAACTACGTCTCCCAGCGCGCCATCAACCACATCTCCCTCGACGGTACACGACGCATCCACATTCCCCTGCAGCGCGGCTTCCCCCTCGACGACATCATCGCCGCGCTGGACACCTCCCGCTCTCACTTTGACATCCGCGTTCACCAGGATAACCGGGCCGTCTACACCCTTGACCTCCAAAAGTGCCACGAGTACCTCCTCACCCTGAAGTCTCAGATCGGTGGCGGCGGGACAGACCGGAGCTTGCGCTCCTTTATCGACAGGGATCTCGTCCGTCTCGACGGGGACTGGGAGTCCTGCATGGACAATGTCGTAACCGACGACCCCCTCGCCCTCCTTTGCGCCATCAACAATATGCCCTCCCGCGCGCGCTACTCCTACGTCTACAAGACCCACGTCCATCTTCCCGAACGCTTCCTGGACCCGGAATCCCCCTCCGACACCGGCACTCTCCTCCTCGCCGCCCAGCTCGCCCGCGTTGTCTGTCGCAAGGTCGAGGTCAAGGCCTACACTTACCTGCAGCGCGCGCTGTACAAGTCCACCGAAGCCAAGGAGGAGGTGGTGCTCCCGCTACTGCGGCGGGTGGGGTGCATCCTTGCCAGCCTGCGATGGCGTCTCGCGTGGTGGACTGTGATGCTTGGGAACCCGGCCGTGGCGCGTGACGAGGCCGGGGCGCGGGCGGAGTGTCAGGAGCGGGTGCTCGAACTCTGCCGCAGGCTTTACTTTTACTACTGTTGTGCAAGAAGGAAGCTGGCGACATGGTCGACGGTAGACTCGCTCAGGGGTATGTGGTCGCTGTACCCAGACACGGACCACAAGGTGTGGGATGCTTTCCCTGGGGATGAGACCGAAGAGGCGTTTACGGAATGGGTGGCTAGGGGCCAGGGGTTGGTTTATGAGTCTGGGGCGCCGCGGGTGCTTGGGTCCATGGGGTTGCCGGCGTGAGTCCGTTTTTGAATCGTGGCTTTTTGTCTTCTTGTTTTGTATGGGTATACCCTTTTTTTCATGGGACGGGACTGAAGCTCTAGGATAGGAGGAGGACATTGGAAAACAGCACACCCGTTGCCTGGTGGAGAGCACTTGTACAAGATATCATAGATGGCGTCTGGACGGGCAAGCAGATACTAGGATCGACCTATATATAGACTTTGCCTGATTTCGCAATCAAGATTAATTTTTAGTCAGAATGAATTCTCGCGCGGGGAACGCTGCTAATGATATTGGAGGGATACCTCTGTGATATTGTTTGAACCCCCTTTGGACGTGTGGCTCTTGGTTGAGATCCCAGATCGCATGTGAGAGGTTCGAATATTCAGGGATACGCACGAAGTGATGATGGGTAGAAGAGCTTAGTGTCATGGTTATCGATGAGACATCGCACGGAAGAGTTGTTGCCAGGGGTTTTCTGTGCATCGTGGCCTCAATGCTCGGGTATCTAAATTACACAGCAACTATACCACGAACACATTTCTGGCTTGATCAATGGCAACTGAAGCTCTGAAGGCTTGTTAAACTCGCACATCTCCACCAGCTCTAACCTCCCAGGTCCCATGTCAAGAATTGTCAAGCGCGCATTTTCCTTGGAGGAGTTTTCAGAAGCCACGCTGGGGAGTCTATTAAACAAAGCCCAGATGATTGATTTTCAGAATCAGGCCAATTGAGACTTTCCATCAAACCCTTCCTAGGCTGTATGAATCCAGTCAAACGCTCTATCTTTGAAGAGACTCTCAGCTTGGCAGCTCGATTTAACCTTCGCATCATAAAGCCCTGTTTAAGTCTTCAAGTATGATGGTGCTTTTTCTCATGAATACGTGGCAAGCAGTCGAGACAACAGACGTCTAAAAGATAGAGGGTGTGCTCCTGAGACTGCCTGGGGGTTCTTAGGTTGATACTTGAGAGCCAAAGGTTTTACTTGCGCTCGATGTTTCTGCAAGGAGAAAGGGCAGCCATTTTCGTTTGGGAGAAATCAATACGATTGAGACTACGCGGGCTTTTTATCAGCGGCCCTCCTCGCCCGGGGGTCGAACCTAGCGAGCACTGGGCGTGTATATAACTATGATGATCAGTTGTTGTTGATAGTTTCCAAGCCGCGAATAGGAAGGTCTGGAAGTCGCGGTTGGTTTATCATGTCTACTCTGATAACACAAGGTGCCAGGAGAAACCAAGGTCACCAATCAACTCTTCTCAGACAGCAGCTTCGTAGGGTAGGTGTATGTGTTCGCGAATACTTCCATAATAGATCACGCCAGGGATGGCAGACGACAGCGAGACGTAATGTGCATGTGCATCCAGTGCACACTCTTTTCGCTGTGGTTTCCTGTGTGTGAGAGTATGTTGACTAAACGCTCCAGTGTTTAGAAGACCTTTAGCATTTGGTCTGGTTCCGTCTCTGCCAACGTCTCAGGTGGATCTTATTTTATACAACACCCAGAGACCTAGTCCTCGTTCTTGCGCATAAATAGGGCACAACGCCGCTTCCAAACAACTGCAAGCACAATCTGTTTTCCTGCGGATACTTGTAGTTGACCCTGGTACTAAGGAGCGCGTTGATCCCAGACTATCCAGGCAGTTGGCCTCGGGTGGCGTTTTGCAAAACGCGTGTTTGACGGCGGGTGATGATGAAGTCTTCTTTATATGTTGTGAGAATAATTGACAGCCAGTAGAGATGAGTAGGAGAAATGTCGGCCTGAAATTGACTGCGGTGGTAGTTGAGGCAACGATCATAAAACTGCTGTGTTGTTGAGATAGGAGGTCGCTTTTTTTTTCAATCACAGTACAAGGCACGTATGATTTGTGCTTTGTGTGCAGCTCCGGATTCTGGCCATTCGTCAAGTCTTTTATAGTCTGGCGGTGCTGAAACCTTCGTCTTTTGCTGCGTACCGAGAAACATGTATTAAGACTCTCATTATTGAGGCAGTGTGGCTCCTGCCTAATGAACGGCGGCTAGGGACTAAGATTTTAGTTCTGCAGTTGGATCACAGGCAAACAGACTTTGCGCCGAGCCTTTGAACTTAATTACAGCTTTTAGGTTTATAAAAGCCTTGCCTGGTCGACTGAATACCAGAGAGACGAAATCAAGTCCCGACGAACAGAGGCGACGACAACAGTCTTGTTCGTTCTGAAACAATCAAGTAATATTCTTTGCGAGTCGTGTATCAAGGTACCAAGATGAACAACATTCGAAATAACGTCTAGCTAGCGCGAAATAATAGAGTATATAACTGATCAGAGAGCTTCTAAATCTAGGCGGGAGGCAAATTTAACAGAAACCATAGGAACTGCGAATTCAGACAGCTTCCTTAGGGTCTTAGAATCTCTATCATCTCTGATCAAGCCATATACCTCAAGTAATACCCATAATTCACAATTGCATATGCCTCTCGACATGGTGAATATATCCTCGACAGCAGGGACACGGCACGCCGGATGCTTCACGTGGATCTCAGGCTGCCAAACCCCCAAGACGCTTGGAAGAAACTGCGTCCCTTCTCAGAACATGATTTCTTTTTCTTTTGAAAATTGGAGTCCTAACAGCCAGCATGCTGAATTCTTGCGGTTTGCCGGTCAGTACTATTGATAAGTTCTAAATTCATACTAGATAATTAATCGTGACTGCTGTGCCTCGTACGAGTTGTTTCCGTAGATTATTCAAAAGACATTAGTGGGTGAACTAGCCGCAGAACATGTACCTCATCGGTGGTATCTACAAATGTTTGGTATGATGCAGCTTGAGTTGGAATCTCATGCTTGTCGTTTCCTATGTGTCTATTCTAGTCATCACGCTGAAGCTGTCTACATCTATGCTACTCTCATCATCGTCGAAGAACAACTGAGAGCAAGTATAAAATACGTCTACAGGGTTCGAAAGGGTCCCAAAAGAGCCAACGATAGATCTTTCTTGCGCAGGGTGACTTGTGGTATACAGCCTCACCATCAGTCAATTCAGCGAGCTGAAGCACTGCGCAGCATTGCACAGCAGAACTTCAACAGTTGATGACTGGGTTCTCATGTCTGAAGTATTCTGCCTCAGTGTCATCTTTCATACTCTCAAGATAAAGAAGAGTATAAGAGACGAAGATGCTGCCTATGGCTGTGTGAATTGTTGACATCGTTGTCAGCGAGGAGTTTGCTAACTACACCTCGCCTGATTTTGATACGATGCTAGCAAAACCGTGGGAAAAAAGTACGAATTGCTTAATAGATAATGTTTGGTGAGACTCAGGTTTAAATGTTTTTTCATCCTATGCTGATTACTGATGACCGCGGATCTTTCGCCTTCAACTCCCAGTGGCGGTGCCATCGCAGCCGGCTAATGCGACCAAGACTCTCAAGACCTCGCCGGCTTCTTAAAGATCGATATGATGGCGAGAGATCTCAAAACAGCAAGACAATACATTCGCAAGTTCTCGCTGTGGAAATCTGATCAACAATACAACACCGGCGATGGCGGCCCATGGGTCAGACATCCAGGTTGTAAGAACGGCAAAGTAAGAAGAGCTGGATGTTATGTTCGCAGATGAATACTAGAGAGTTCTCAAAAGAATAGGGGAGAAGAAGGACGCATCGTCAGATCTTAGGAATACGTGCAGAGTTGACGTTCGATCTATCATGTAATGCCCAGGGATTGTCGAGGCCAAGAATATAAGTGATTAAAGGCTTCCCCATCGGTTCGGACATTGTGCTGCGCTAAGCCAAATGGCCTGGATCTCTCGAGCTTCTTTCATAGAGACTTATAACATGCGCTGTTACTCCTCGGGATCGGGTGAGCAAGCTCCTATTTATGCAACCTGCTCTATGTTGAGGCATCACGCTGAATACTAACCTCAGGTATACCTCGGAAACAAAAAAAGGTAATGATGCATAACGACGCAGTCATTCGAAAGATGGCTGAGCTGAGTGTGCTCGACCAGAGCGTTTCGCGCCATGAAGAGCCCGAAAGACCACTGAGAAAAAGACTATCGATCGGCTCGAAAGGCCAGAGATCTACATTGTCTTGGGGGATGTTGTAGAGAACAAGTAACATTAAAATAAATAAATCATTCATCCCGTGGCGGATCTTGGTGACTGAGAGCTACTAGAGCCCGTCTTGTATTCAAAGGATTCGAATAGATTGCGCGTGCGAAGTCTCGGTGTAGAAGATTCCTTGAGAGAACATGATAAATGTTCAAGGGACACTCAAGTAGGCATTAGATCCAAGCACATGGCTACTTCACCCGCTTCAATATCTCAGCCACCCACATCTAGACACACCTAACTCCTATTCCTGAACCAGTTGTCACTCCGTTCGCCATCAATTACAAAGCCAATCTCATCACCAAACAAAAGGCTCCCCAGGCCGCACCGCATCACTCGGAGGGAAAAAGAGCCTATCTCTCACAGCATCCTCCCCGTCCTCTGCGCTAGGTGGAGCCAGTGTGCCGAGGTCATCATTTATGGCCCTGAAGAACTCGCCATGGAGTTCGGCCCTGCACTGCGGACACCTGAGCTTCGGCTTGTCCGGATCACTCAACGGTTCGAGCGCGATTGTCAGGGTGCATTTGAAGCATATGAGATGCAGATCCGATTGGGGACAGGCCTTGACCGCCCGTCGCAGCTCGACTTTATCGTCATACGGGTTGGCGCAAATATGGCAGATGGGAGGGTCCTCCTTCTGCTTGCCTGCAGCCTGGTTCCCTCGTTGTTCGGCCCCGATCTCAAGAGGTATTGACACAAAGCCCTCCTCGCCCACAGACTCCTGTTGAGGCGCGGGTCCGTCGTCCCGCCTCTGCAGTTCCGCGGCCGTGGCCACTTTAATAACCCTTTTCCGCGCCGCGGCAATCGCATCCGGAATCTTGCGTATCGCGCGTTCGCGTACCCCTTGTTCCTGGTATGGAACATGTCCAAAGACTCGTCATCCGGCCTCCCATAAGTCATTCCCCCCTCCACGAAGTTGCGCTGGAACAGTTGCCACCTCTGCGGATCGTTCGCCGGGAACATCTGCATCAGCACGCTGAACATCCTCTTGATGTCGTCCCACACCTCCTCCTCCGCTTTCTTCTGCCGGTCCCTCTTGGTGACGACGGGTTTGCCCTTGAGGCGGTCGCCATTAACACGCGAGCTGATGGGGTCGAAGCCCGTCCCGACGAAGAGCAACCACGTCACGGCAATGCCGACCAGCTCCGCGGCGACCTCATCCTTGAGCCCGTTGTCGAGCGCGATCCACGCGACGGCCGGCGTGGCCACGATCGCGCGCATCCGCAGCTGCCGCTCGAACACGCTCCAGTTCTCGTCCGTCTCGATCCACAACTGCTCCTTGCGCACCTGCCGGATCTTGTCCTCCACCACGGCGTTCAGCGTCTTGATGGCGTTGTAGCGCGCCTGCTCCGACGGGTACATGTCGAACATGGCGCCCTGCTCTCTGTCGATAACGCCGCCCCGGCGGGCGAGGATGTGCTTCCGCGCGGCGGTCCTCTCGTCCCGGAGATGCCTGCTGTCCTCGTCCGCGGGTTCGGCCTCCAGGAGGCTGACCATGCGGCTATGGTGTTCGAGGATGCGCTCCGTCTCGGCCATCCGCAGCGCGCGGCCAATGTTGGACCAACTGGGGTGCTTTTGTGGGGTGCAATTACATTTTCTCCTGTGAGCTGCCGCGCCGCTTTGGGCGTCGTCTTTCCAGTGATCATCGAAACCGCGGCAGAACTTCTCGGCGCGGACCTCCATGTAAATCTGTCTGAGATCATCTTCGCCCATCTTCGCTTCTGGGATCCTGCGCGCGATGGAGTGTTTGAGCAGGACGACGACTTGCTGAAAGTACTGAAATATGTCCGGGTGTACGTCAGTATAGGGCGCCCCTCTGAGCACGGGTCCGTCGACTTCGTCATCCTCTCCGTCATTCTGTTCGTCCTTCTTTTTGGCCATTTGTAAGCCCAAGTCCGCGGCCTTCCTTTCCATCATTTTGCTCTCCTGCTCTGGGTTTCTCTCGGTCACCTCTCTGGGGAGCGGCAGCTCCCGGCGGAGCCAGGCGTGGCGAGGCAGAGCACGGGGAACATTCAGGCAGTCCGCGCACATGCCCTGGACGATTTCGACGACCCTGCCCGTGGGCTGTCCGCAGTTGCTGATGAACGGATGTGCACAGTAGACCCAGACCTGCTGCACGTGATGTTCCTCTCCAGCGTCCAAAGAGACAAGCACGTCAATCTCCTGGTACTTGCGGAAAATCTTCACCTTCTTTTTGGGAAAATCGATAATGTTGTCATCTGGGTACTTTCTCTTCTCCTCTCTTGACTCTTCAGTCTCGGGGCATTGGAAGAAGACCAGTTTCAGGATACACATGTTTGCGGTGGCCGTCGAAGGACAAGCCTCGGAATCGTGATACTGTCGCGATAAAGGGCCTAAGGAAATGAGTGTTTGATGATACTATAGAAAATAGATGAGTGAACAGGTTGGGAAGATGGCGTTAAGTGCCCGGGATGAAAGACTCCTTCGTTAAGGAAGAGCGATGAAGGTACGATTTTGAACCACTGGAAACCCACATGATGATGAACTTGATCTGTGGTAGAAGAAGACAATGCGCTTGACCTCGTCGGTAATGATGCTATTGTCGAAGCTCAGGGAGGGAACAATAGCAGAATACTGAGGTTCGTTGCGTCAAAGAGCAGTCGACTATCTAAAGTCCGCCTCCGGGGAATGCGATGAGAGATGAAAGAAATGCCCATTGACGTTTGATAGAGATGTACCGAAAAAGACACGCGCATCCATTGAGGGGGGTACAACTCTGCTCTGGGCAGGCGACAACCACGACATCGGCCGTCAAGACCCAACTCCCCACAACTAGACGCGCGCATCCTTTGAGAGGGAAAAAGAGAGAAAGAGAGAGGGGATAGAGAGAGAGAGAGAGAGAGAGAGAGAGAGAGAGAGAGAGAGAGAGAGAAATACCAACTCTGTCCCAGACAGCTCTGCTCCAGACAGGCGACAACCACGACATTGGCCTAGAAACTCACGACTAACCCAGGCCATGACCCGAACTAAGCAGTCTTGAATGAGGCTAGAAGATATTGTGACTTCTTCTTTGCGACATTGGGTTACATGGAAAAGATGCTGCTTCGATACACCTAGCCTGCAGCCCCAACACACAGTGGCTCAAAAGACTTCAATCAATCATGACGAACTGTCCATCAAGACAACGCCTCGCCCGTAAACCACTAAGACGGCCGGTCGTCTGGGATCTTGACCTGGCAGGACTCTCTCCCGTCGCGTCGTCCTCGGATCTCTCCGTGGCCTCAACCGGTTGAATGGGAAAAGTCGGTTCGTCTGAAGAGGCAGATGGGAATTGGCCTTGAGGTCCACGGCTCAATGAAGTGCTAACTCTATCAATCAATCGCCCGACGCCATTGACCAAAAACGTTCCTTGACCAGCCGGCCAACCAACTCACTCATCCCTTGAGTACTTCACAATAGGACCTCATCTCTGAGCTCACATTGTGCTCAAGGTTTCTTTGAAGGGCTGGATAGGTCTGCGAGGCCCTCTCACCTCTAGAGGATGGTCTCGAGCCCAAAGAAGGCAATGATTAACTGCTCATGAAGACACACTTCGCCTGCGAACCGCCCGAAATGCTTCCTCGTCTGGACTCTTGAGTTGCCCCCCAGAAGGACTCTCCCCCGTGCGTCGTCCTCGGATCTCCCCGTGGTCATGTTGAATGAATGGGCAAGGTTGGTTCGTAGGGTCTCGATCAATCAATCTCGAGCCCAAAGAATCGAGTGCGCACCCGACAACGGGACAAAAGACATATATCCCTCGAATGTCTCAATATAGCTCTTATCTTAACTCATTGTGCTCGACGTTCTTTCAAAGACTAGAACTCGTCAGCAAAGCTCATTGACAACCCCAAACGCGGTGAAACCAAACCCCAACCCCCCTAGTCCCCGTCAAAGGAAACATCTCATCCCTTTCCACCTAAGCCATTCATTTCCAACACTCCAATTCATCAAACCCCATCAATCAACAAGATGCTGCATCATGATCATCATCATCAATAGCCTGCGAACACAAAGTATCCCTCCACGCAAGCGGGGGTTGGCACCGATGAGGCACATCACATTGCGAGAAGGAGGTGTGGGTTACCTACCACCCCTGCGCGCCCAATCACGAACCTACATGGAACCTGCTCCCAAGACCTGCACGAAGATGGAGCCCACGCGCAGATTTTTGGAGGCTGAGCTGAAAAAAAAAAAAAAAAAAGGCCACCACCACACACGCCCGCGTCGCCCGGGTGGAAGACAGAAAGATCAGACCACCCTGTTCTCTTTTGCTCAATGTGGTGAACTTTAACCCCCCAGAAATCGAGGGAATTAATCGCGTCGTGCGAGAGAATCGGTTAGATAGATACCACCGGAAAAACGATGGAATTCGTTATCGGCTTTTTCTTTCTCTTTTGAGCTCGCAGGGGGGGGGGGAGGTCTTTGCTGGGATAATTCGCGGTTTCTCTCGGCGGCTTCGGCCCTCGGGCCGAATGCGAGGAAGTACGGAAGAAAAGACCAATGGGAGAGAATAAAAAGTCTAATAGTGGTGAAGTTCGATAGGGGTGTTCACGGAGTCCTCGGTCGGGCTCGGTGGAGAAAGCCCCCCCCTCCAAAGTCTACCACGTCCCCCCTCCCCCTTCTCAAGGTCATCAGGTGGCAGAAGTATCGCACGCAAGAACCCCTCGAGTTCGCAGCCATAAGACAAAAAAAACCTACACAAAAGAAGCAAAACCATAACAGAACAAGAAAAAGGCGAATCGTGTCATCATTCCTAGTGTAGGTTTGGGACCTAGGCCGTCGGAGAAGAAGGGGAAAAAAAGGACAACTCCCAACAGAGGGGGAGGTGGATAATAAATACCATAATAAAAACAAGAGGACGCAGACGCTACGGTATCACGATGCCAATTCACCAAACAACGAGCGTCCGTGTGTGAAGATGAAGAAGAAGAAGAAGAGACAGAACGTTTCCTCTCCACCCTCTCGTTGGACTCGTCCCGCCAAAATGCCATTTCCCATGATTCCTGTTGCATAACAAAATTCCCGGCCTGCCCATCGCGAAAGAGTTAAGAAACAAAAGCAGACCGTCGACCTAATAATGGGGGGGCGAAAACAAAAGAATACCACGACGCCCTCTCCGTCATTCCCGCAGGAGATAACTTTTATGCGATAAAACTCCATTTTTGATATCCCGCGCTCCCCACCCCGACCGACCGATGCGACCTCGGCACGCGTTAGGTCGCATACCCGTTTTCTTCGTTGTCGACGGCCTTCACGTGCCCGTGGCCATAATCTTCTCCCGCAGCTCGCGACGCTTGTCTTCCAGCTTGAAGCCGTCTTGGGGACACTCCCATCCATTGGTTTCGACCTTTATTCTGGCGAGGCATTTCGTGCACCGCCACCAGGCCGGATACACCTTGCGCACTTGCAGCCAGTCGTCCGTGATCTCGCCGTTCTTCTTGTTGACGTCCTCTTTGTGAACATCCGTGAGGTGGATTCGTAATCGGTCCTTGCGACTGAAGGGTTCGTCTTTGCGGTTGCAGGCGTTGTAGTCGCAGTAGTAGGCCTCGTCTGACTTCTTGCCTGATGCGCCGGCCACGCTGTTATTGCGGTTCCCTCCGCCCTTTCCGCCGGCTGCGGCCTTGGCGATAACCTTGGGGCTCGGTTTGGGCGTGCTCAATGCGGGCGTGATTTCCTTCACAGACAGGGCGGGCGAAGGCTGAGTTTGGCTGTCGGAGTGGGCTTGCTTGTAGTGCTTGTCGAGGTCGACATTGCGCTTGAAAGGCTTCGCGGTGCATTTTTCGTATAGGCAAGTGAAGGCGAAATCCTGCGGCTTCTGAATGGGCGACTATGGAATGGACGATGCTCGTGCTTCCGCAATTCGCAACGTAGTCTGGCTGCAGCTTCCAAAAGCCGCCGCTTTCGTCGGGCATATAATCATATTTGGAGCAGTCGAAATTCTCGATGGATGGTTGAGAAGCTTCGGCCCTAAGGGTGCGTGTTAGTAGAGATTGGCGCAATCGGGGTCGCAAATGGTGGCGTTTCGACAAAAACTGTCTTCATTTGTTCAAACAGGTAGGTGATGAGCTGGCTCGATAAACTCACCATTGTTGCGGCGGTTCGATGGTGGCGGGTTGCTTTTGCTGATGGCAGCGTGCGCTCGTTTCGCGGCGGTTGGAGGGGCCATGATCGGTGTAATTGCTTCTTTGGTGTTTTTAATCAGCGGTTTGTCTCTCTTCCCCAGAGCGAGAGCGCGAATCTGTCCTTTCCCATCCGTCCCATATCGCCCATCTCCGTATCGCAATATCTACCCACCAAGGGTGTATCCGCCTGGTTCCCGGGGAGTAGAGAAAATTGCAGAGAATGGGGGATTCAAAATATCAATCGCATCATCGGCCTGGACGAGAAGGACGTGTACCAACCTTGAGCCTTGTTTGCGGGCATGGCGATGCGGGCGCAATGACAGACGGACGAGTCTGAGTACCAAAGTCGAATTGAGCTGGATGATATCGTTTCTCTCCTGTCAAGCCAGACCAGGGTCGACTACCTGCAGGTCATGAGAACGGCGTGGAAATCAAGGGCGCAGATGAATGTTTGCGATGTGCAGGAAAGAGGAAAGAAGTGGGAGAAAGGGTCATTTCACAGCCGCCCCCGACGGAAAGCAGAGGAAAGAAATGGGATAGGACAAAAAGGTGAGTTTGCGAGAGGAAAACGGAAGGCCCTTTTGGCTCTCGGTTGTTTGTCGTTTCTCTGGAACCAGGAGAGATAATTATTGCTTTTCTGCCACCCAGGGCAGCAGCAAACCAACTGAGCCGACCGACCAGTCAGCGTGAGTGAGTGTGTTCCGTGCCAACAACCTTGACGGGAAAAGTAGTATGTAGCAACCGCAACGGCGGCAGCGGGAGCAACACCAACAGAGCAAAGCACCTCAGAGCAATCGGGTCAGGCAGGCCCAGCCAGGTTCACCGTTCCGTTCAGTTCAGGCTCAGGTCCGGCGCCCGTACGAACGGCACATGCAGCGCTGTACTCTCGCTTGTTGGTGACTTGCGCGACCGATTCAATGCCTGCTGGTGCTTGATGCTTGGTGCTTGGGACGATGGAGTGAGGGTATGCAGTGAAAAGGGTACCTTTTGCATGGAGGAGAGTAGGAGGGTGAGGCATCTCAGTCCCTTAAAGTAACCGACCTTACCTTAGCTTACTTGACATGGCAGGGACCTCGCGGAAGTAAGGGTAAGGGTATCTGCGAGATGTAGCAACACCATCAGCAGCAGGAGGAGCAGCAACAGCAGAAGCTACTACGAAGCTATGCGGTCGCTTTGCAGGCGTTGGTAAGGAAGGTCAAAGTACAGAGTAAGGTATTCGAACACCACAATAGGGCAACGGTACGTACACGCCCGTTCGTAGCAACACATCTGGTGAGCGTGGCGGGGTTCCATGGTGTTTGTCCAATCCCGGGGAAGGACGGCAGGCCCAGTTCGGCGTTGAGCAGGAGGGGAGTGCGGTGCGGCGTGCGGCGTGCGGCGTCCTTCTCGACCCGGGGGGGTAGGTGGTCAGGGGAGGGGTGTCAGGATGCCTGGATGTCTGGGTGTGGCCCCCCCAAGTGACTTGGCAAGAGTGAGGGATGAGATGTGATTGAGAGTATTTACTACTATGTATGCAGTAGGTAGGAAGCAAAAAGTGGTAGCAGTAGCAGTAGCAGCAGCAGTAGGCTGTAGCAGAATCAGCAAGCAAGCAAGCCGGAGAGCTGTGTTTGCCAGGTAGTTGTTATGCGAGCGAGGGTTGACCAATATGCGTGCGGCACCAACCGGATACACTGTTGTCCGTATCTACTCCGTACATACCTAGGTAAGGTAGTCACTGTCCCGTACGCCACGCCGTTGCTTGGTCGGGCATGTCTGGGTTTGGGGAGACGATAGACCATGAACCATGTCTCGCCTGTATGATGTGCTGTACGTGCTGAGATGAGAATAGAAAAGTTGCCCCGTTGCTGACTATCCGAATTTTGGACCGGAGGGATTGAGATCGGAGGGGAGGCTACGGGAGGGGGGGGGAGAGTCGGCAAGGATTTGGGGGAACGGGCGTGTCCATCCCGAAGAGAGTGTGTGTGTGCGGCGCGGCGGGCGGATAGTGAGGAATACTGTGCAAGTGTGCAGAGCAGAATAGACGACCACTGGGTCCCGTCTGTTTGAAGGACCTGAGACGAGGCGAACGGCTTCGGCTTCTGGGTTGATTGTCGAGCAGCAGCGTCGGGGGGAAGGAGGAGGAGCAGATGGTGATGGACAGGTGCGGGAGATGACGTTGGTTGCAATTTTGCACGGATACGGGAGGGAAGTTTCATGGATGGATTGTTCGGTTGGCGCGAGAGCAAGGGCAGGGAAGGGCAAAGGCAGGGTATTCGTACGAGATGCAATGTCAGCCTTCCATTGAGAGAAAGAAACCATGCAAAGGTAAGCTTGGGGCCTGCAAGAAGAGGCAAATCGTAACGCAGTTGCATGCTTCTCTGTGTAAGGTATCAGCAGCACCAGCACCGAACCATTGAACCGCTAGGCCGAGGAAGAAAGAGCTGCCTGCAAGCTGCGAACTGGTGGTCGCGGTCAAACAGCTCAAACAGCTCAAACAGCTCATGTGCGTGGGTCGTCCGAATCCTGAGATCCTGAGTCAAGGAAGCTCACCCACGGGCGCCCTGACCAAGTGGGCCGTCATCGCAGCCGCGAGATGATCATTGATCAGGGCCCCAACAGCTTTGTGGAGTGGGTGGGGTCATGGATATCGTTGGTTGTCGCTCCGAACTTTTGTGGTGTTGGAGTGGTGTCGACGTCGTTGGTGTCGGGTGTTCGTTCGGTTGGACATGGGATGAGATGCAATGTCCATGTATCTTCATGTTGTGTGTCGTGATGAGACGGCCAGCCAGGCTGAATCAAGTCCTGGCAGATTCGAAAAGGCAGAGAGAGACGCGGCAGGACGAAACAGCATCCGGCGGAGGCAAGAGAGACACAAGACAGCAGATGCAAGAAGCTTGGGTGCGGTAAGGTAAGGAAGGTAGGGGAAGAAGCAAGCAGGAAGGAGGCGCCGCGCCATCTGTTGTGATTGGCGAGGCAAACCGGGCAAGACTTGCATTCTGGGGGAGCATTGCATCGCGACTTTATTTCTTCTCCTGCCCGTCGTTGTTTCTGGCGCAAGTGAGGTGAGGTGAGGTGCCGTCTGGTGCAGTGCAGTGCGGTGCAGTGCTACGTTCCCGCCCAAAAATGTCCGACGGGAAGGACACCGAAGAAGGTGTTGTCCAGAAGGAAGGCACGCGAGCTGGATCGTACCTGCCCAACTCGTGCGCATATCGAAGTTTCTCGTTTTGTAGATTCGTAGAGCAGGCACGTCTTGGCACGGAACTGCCCATACAAGCCGTGTCCTGTTCCGTCCCCTGCCTCCCAACACGTACGGATACCAATATCTATCAATATCAATTTCCATCACGGATACCATTCCAACCCACAGTCATATCTTGTTGGTTGGAACAGGCGACACGCGACATGCAACTTGCGCCCGCCCGTCGTCTGTTGGTTCAACACGACTCGCGATTCCAGAAAGAGAAGGCACCCGCACAAGGTGATAAGCGAACCACCGCATGTGAAATGTCTTCCTACTGAGCTAAGGTAGGTTCTGACAGGAAGGAATACTTAATTACGCTGCAGGATACGCATTGACATACCAACAGCATTGGGCTGAAAAAACACTCGCGCCATCACACCCGTCATCCCTTCTTTTGCTCCCCCATTCCCAGTCCGCATTCCACCGCTTACATTGGCGTCATGTCACGATCCGGATGCTATGCAGTAATAGGCAAGGCCCTGCTTTTGGTATGGCAGTAGCGTCACTCGGGCATCTATGATCTGGGGCTGTCCCTGGGGACACTGCAACACCTCACTTGAACTTCACAAGCGTCGTGCGTGATGTCGCTTGGGCTGCTCCCATTAGGTACCGCTGAGCCGCCATTGGCCCGCTCCGTTTGCTTCCATTCGCCTCCCGCCCTCCATCACAGACCACACCTGCTGCCGTCCGACCTCTCCCACCGCCCACCGCCTCCAGACCCCAGATCCCCGGCCCCATCACCACGAAGCTTCGGTGCTTCGGGGACCCATCCGGCTTCTTCTAGAGATCCATCCCACGCATCGCATATGCGGTGTAGAAACGTTCGGCAGCCTCT
This sequence comes from Colletotrichum camelliae, assembly GCA_018853505.1. Classification (NCBI taxonomy): domain Eukaryota; kingdom Fungi; phylum Ascomycota; class Sordariomycetes; order Glomerellales; family Glomerellaceae; genus Colletotrichum; species Colletotrichum camelliae. The sequence continues at coordinate 1,848,220 of JAELVL010000001.1, forward strand.
CGTTGACTTGGCCGCCTCTCACTTGCCAGCACCTGCATGGGCGCCCCAGCTAGGCTGACGTCCTTGTCTTGTCCGGTCCATTCCAATGCCGTTCCGACTCATGCCTATCCTTCAATCAGGCCAAGTTCTGGTCAGTGGTGCGGTGCGGCACTCTCAACGGCAATGGCAACGGCAGCGACACCAAGGATGGGAGAGAAACAGGAATTGTGCTGCGTGGGCAGTGAGACGTTGGGCAGTGATAGTGATGTAAGGTGGTGGTGGTGGTGGTGGTGGCAGCACTGCGCAGCACCGACCAAGGTCACAGAGAACCAGAATGGAAAGTCAGATAGATAGCAGCTACCTGCGACAACCTACCACACGCTCAGTACCATCACTCACCACCAGTCACCACACCTATTCCGAGGGTGCCTGACGTACAGAAAAGTCTGCATTCGTGCAAGAGCGACGAGGGGCGGTCAGAGCTCGTTCTCTCCCCTCCGCTTCCTTCGTTATTAACCTACCACATATCCCCTCCTTTAGCTCCTGTCCTCGTCGTCTGTACCCCATCTTTCCTCCTTCTTCGTTTGCTGCGAGTCGGACGGGGATGTCGAGATGCCTCTTTTGACCCAGTGACCGCAGTAGGGACACGGACCGTCACGTCACGGGCGACTCGACATCTCACTCTCACCGACACCCCGAGGGAGGTGAGAGAGGGAGAAGAAGAGGGGCTCCTGCCTTGTGCTGTTTCTCCAAGATACCAATCTGCGGTGCCTTTATCGCTGCCCGTACCTTCACGGAAGCTCCCTTTCATTCTCGGCTCATCTTGCTCCCACCGTCCGAACAGGCGCACTCTCCGCCCCCATTCCACAAACCATTCCGGCTTTTATCTTCCCTTCGGTCTCGGCCTGTCGACTGTTCTGTTCAGCCCGGCGAATCTTGCCCTCCAGTCGCCGCATACCGGACGATACCTTACCTTACTGGAGCGACAGGGGGCCCCTTTCTCCAACGCCGTGCCGTTTTAGCGCAAATCAATCAGCACCCCTGAGCTGTTGACGAGATTACGGATCCAGCAAAGCATCCGGGAATTAAAAAAAGAAAACGCGGAAAAAAGTTCGGTCACTGGCTTCCGAAGCATCCAGTCCAACGCACACGACCAACACCACGACGACACTATCATCGGCTTCATCGACCTAACCAGTCACCGCCTTCACACAAGGTAAGCTGCCCCGTCCCGTATTGTCGCTGCCTGCACGAGGCCCTGCATTTCCCGTCTGCGGCCCAAGCCCCGGGTTACGTACTCGCTCTGTCGCCCGCGTTCAACAAAAAAAAGCTAATTCCCTGGCGGAATGGAGCTGAAAAGACACATGGCCTAAACCCATCCAATTGTTTCAAAGCCTCCATTTCTTCCACCTTGACCGACCCTGCACAACCCGCTAACCTGCACTCTTTCAAATAGACCACTGTCTTTTTTTGCGAGCTCACTTGCGACCGTCATCCCGACACTTCTCTCCCGACTTCCTATCCATCTCCACGCGTACCCCTAACTGGCCAACACCGACACAATGGCTCGCATTCAGATCCCCATCGACGCCCTGACGTCCCGCCTGAACATCTCGGACCGCTTCAACAGCATGCGCTCCGGCGGCTTGACCGCCAGGTTCGCCAACCTGCGTCCCGTCGGCGAGTTCTTCGACATGAAGCGCCTGTCCAAGCCTGGCAACTTGGGAGGTCCAGTCGCGATGGAACTACAACCTCTCCTACTTCTCCAGCAACTACAGCGTCGTCTTTCTCATGCTCAGCATCTATGCCCTGCTCACCAACTGGCTGTTGCTGTTCGACATCATCTTCGTCGTTGCAGGTATGTTCCTCATCGGCAAGCTTGACGGCCGTGATCTCGAGATCGGTACCTTCCGCGCCTCCACCTCCCAGCTGTGGACCGGTCTCCTCGTCATCGCCATCCCCGTGGGCCTGTTCGCGTCGCCCTTCTCGACGCTGCTCTGGCTCATCGGTGCTTCTGGCGTGGTCATCCTTGGCCACGCTGCTTTTATGGACAAGCCCATCGATGAGGCTTTTTCCGGGGAGGCGGTCTAGACGGTCGGCCGCGAGCTCCCAAATTTGCGCCCCAATGGGGAAGACCATCGAGGCGCGGGCGGAGGAATCAGGGAGCAGCGCAACAGGGGCATTGGGAAGTGGAGAGAGAGTCGAGGAGCTAGACACGGACGAGAACGATTCGGATATACAAGGCGTTGGTTTGGTTTCGAGGGGTAAGCGGATCGCCAGCGACTCGCTTCGGTTTACGGGTACAGACTTGGGTGACAGGACGGGCACATCGCGGAGGGGCTACGAATATCAGTCAGAGGACGACGACGACAGCAGCGAGGACGACAGCGAAGAGGACGACGAATCTTCGGAAGACGAGCTCGAGATCGATTGGGATCAGCTTTCGCCGATGGAGCGAGAGGAGGCATTGGTACAGACAGCACTGGCTCGCATCCGCCGTGCCCAGGAAAAAGGCAGAGCGGATGTCAAGCTCAACAAGGAGGAGATGGCTGCGCTAGAGCGACACAAGAAACGCATGGCAAAGGAAGCGCGCAAGCAAGAGCGCAGACGCCGCAGGGAGAAGGAACAACGCTACTCCATCCCGCTGTCACAGTTGCAGGCACCGGTTAGAAGACGGTCTCCGACGGCTATTGCGGACGATGACTTGCCGCTCCATCCGTCTCCTGGCACCTTCGACGCGGTTCAAAACCGAGGCGCGATGCCTCCCGTTGGCTACTTTCCTCCCCCGAATGCTTCTCGCACACGCCACCGTTCATCAACTTCTTCCTCCCAGCGGCCTCCTTCAGGCGGCGACAGAGGCTCGTCGCCATTCCAATACGCGTACGTCGGTTCACGCCAGGCTTCCGACAACATGTCGCCGGCATCGTCTACATCATCAAAGTCAAAGTCGAAGGCGGCGGTCGATCCTTTCCAGTTTCAGACGGAGGGTTCCAGCGCCCAAGGCATTGTAGCTCGGCGTAACGTGTCGGGCTCAACAGATGGCAGACGGACTCCCGCGGTTCCAGCTACCTCGCGCGTGACCAGGTCGCGGGCTCCACCTCCGGAGTCGGAATCATCCAGCGACAGCAGCAGCGAGGAGAGCACGGAGGAGAGCACCAGCGACGGGACCGGGAATGGGGCGCAGATCGTCCAGCCTCCGCCGCCGCCGCAGACAAGGCGCGGCCGAGGGAGGCCATCGTTGTTGAAGAGGCTGCGTCCCGCGAACCAGCGCGTGAATCCTCGCGGGGCAAGAAGTCGTCCAATCCGTCGCCATCCAAGAGGAAGCCCGTGGCGAGTAGGAAAAAGAAGAAATGAGTGTCGTCTGGCGTTGTCTTGTATGCATAATAGAGCCTTATTTCCTAATGAATCCGTCTCAACCACCCAACAGGTCTGTTCGTGCCAAGTGATGTCTATGGTCATAATTCGTCTCTTGATCTATACTAAAAACGTATGCATCATGCATCTATATGTAAAATGCGCCCGCCAGGTCGACCCCAGAAGCATGGGACGAACCAGAATGTTAACCTTTGACCCAAACGCCCAAATTCGATATATGGATATAACCTTCCCAAACAAAGGAACTGCAATCTGCCCCTGCGTCCCAGACGAAACTTTCATAACCCATCATCACGATACCCTTTTTTCTTTCGGGGCTCTCAGTCTACACAAACATCTTGGCAATGCCATTCACAATCCCATCCCCCCACCCGCCGTCCCTCTCGACGCTCCTGCGCTCCCACGACATGCCGCCGTCGTAGCCGCGCTCGACGTGCACGCTCCCGCCGCGGCTCGCGCCGCCGAGGCCGGTGGTGGCCATGCGCATGGCCTCGCCGACGAGGCCGACGGAGTCGCCCTGGGCGGCCTTCGCGCCGATGCCGATCATGCGCTCGATGCCCGGCGGGAGGCGCAGGCCGAAGCGGGCGAGGAGGGCGGTCAGGAAGCCGCCGGTGATGAGGGGCATGATGACGAGGGCGAGGACCTTGTAGGGGTGCTTCTTTGCGTAGTAGACGAGGTCGCGCCAGAGGCGCTTGACCTGCTTCAGGGTCTTGTGGAGGAAGCCGGAGCGCGGGGAGCGTTTGTAGTAGGAGGGGGAGCGGCCTGTGGGTTTTTGGTGAGTAAGTGGTTGTGCAGATGGGTAGGTTATGTCTTGGATGTCGCGGGCACAAGGGGGGGGGGGGGGGGTACAGAGCACAGAGACACACAACATACCTCCGAAGCCAAAGAAGCCAGACGAGGAGCGGGAGGCGTTGGGGATGCCGAAGAAGCTGGAGCGGGACGAGTTGTGCTTCTTGTAGTGGCCGTCGTCGCCGCCGCCGAAGATGGAGCCGACGATGCGCGGGGCGCTGTGCCGCTTGTTGCTCTTTGAGCGGTGAAGGAGGATTGGAGCGGGAGCGGTGCTTGGATTGGACGACTTGTGGTGCGAGGAGTGCCGGCGCGAGGGATGACTTGTGGGAGATGACGGACCCGTTGTCGAAGTCGAAGAAGCCCATTGTGCGGGTTTTTTCCCTTTCTGCTTTTCTCTAATCTGAAGGGTGTTGTCTAATTGTCTAGAGGAGGGGGGAATTGAGGCGGGAGGGGGTCTGGTTCTCGGAGCAGGGAAGATGGATGCTGGCTGCTGGGAGTAGTTCGCGGGAAGGGTGCGTAGGGCTGGTGGCGGGTTTGTTGGCGTGGTTCGGTTGTGTGAGCTGGGGGAGAGATATGGAGGAGAGCAAGGTTGAAGAAGGACCAGCTTGGGATCTGTGCTGGAATGGCTTTCCTTGTGAGAGGGGTGAGAAAGGTGAGGGATGGAGAGGGAAGCGAGAGAGCGGAGGAGGGAAAGAAGTGGACGTGGAGGAAGAGAGTGTGGGTTTGTGTGTAAGAGACTGGGGGGTAGGAAAGAATCCACCACGGAGTACGGAAAGAGAGTGAGAGAGTGAGAGTGACACAAGATATGGATTCGGTGTAACCTGGAACACACGCCCGTTTTTTTTTTCGTGCGCTTGTCTTGTCTTTGTATCCCCCGCCCCTTGTGTGTATGTGAGGCTGGAGAAAATGGAGAATGCGACGTTGGGGCTGGCTTTTGCTTGCGCACGTGGGGTTTTGGTTATTCTTGGTTTGAAGCTGTTTGATGATGATGAACAGCTACGAATGGCTAGTCATGGGATATCTGCTTTTTAAAGCTCTTCGAAGGAGGATGAATTGGGCCAGATTTGATGATATGGAACTTGGTCGCCTTGGGCCTCAAGGTGGAAAAAGCTTAGGTTTGAAGATCAGACGCTCTGGATTCCGTTCAAGCTAGGGGGGGCCGCTTGATCGTGGAGCTCTCTGGTTTGCTTGAAGAAGTGGACAACGCAAGTTAGAGGCAAGGACCGCAGTGCAGCGCAGCGGCAATGTGGACTTTTTTTTTCCCTTGCGATGCGAGTGTGCGTTTGCAGCTTCTTCGTTTCCTCTATCCTGCGTTTTCGTCTCGTCTTTTCGCTAGTGCCGGGAATTTTACTTTGACGATTGTCGATGAGTGGACGGGGAAAGTGCCGGGACCGATGATGTGTCTGTATGGAATGTGGAATGTGGGAATGTGGACAAGATGCCCTCTTTTTCTGCGGGTGTGAGAGGTGAACTGGAGGGGGGGGGGGGGGGGGGGAAACAGGCAAGATATGGCCGGGGTGTTCGCTTTCTGGTAGCGAGGGTTTCTTCGATGTAGGCCTGGTCCGTTGTTGAAGAGTCCAGAACGTGGTAGGGCCAATTGAATGTGTGGAATGCGCTTTGGGTAATCAGGTTTCGCTGCAGTCGAGAGTTTTGGGGCATATACGACGTTGTGAGATGTGGTATTTCTATCTTGTTTTTTTCTGATAGAAAGATGCGGTGAGAGGGATTGGAAATCTGACTGATATTTTTTTGCAGATTTGTGCGAGGACTATGTCTATGGAAAGTTGCCTACTGAGACATTTCGCGGAGTTTGCGACTGAGAATGGAAGACCGGGAAAAAAAGAAGATGGCTGGGGATTTTCGGGGCCTTGTCTCTGATGACTGACATGAACCTCTGGGCAAAGCGCAGGCACAGGGTCCCCTAGTTGGCTGCGAAAGCTCCTCCAAACTCCTCTGCAGAGCTCTGAGCTCTTGAGAAGAGCTGCGTGCTCCGTGCACGAACTGGCCTGCACTAGCAGATGAAAAAAAACGTGATGGAGGGTGGCGCTAGGCGGGTTCTGGGTTAGGGCGATGGTTGATCAGTTGCGGTCTGTGGAGAAGAGGGAGGGCTGGGATCGTGAGAGGTTTGTTCGCTTTTTCGTGTTGGTTGGGAGGGGCTTTTTTTTGGGTGGGTGGAGGGGGGGACAAGGAGGCCATTGTGAAGGCTTGGCTGTTTAGCGACTTGCTTGTGGAATTGGACTTCAACTCCAGAGGGACGGACGGCTTTTCGATATCGAAAATTGCAGAGCTGGGGTGAACATGGCTGGCTCAGTGGTCTGAACTGTGGGTAGGACGGTCAACACCCCGGTTGAAGCCGGGGGACGTCAAGACCACGCCGGCATCAGAATCCGCATGGGCAATCTTTTCAACCCTTTCGAACGCGGCAGGGCCAAGATAAAGATAGCCTTCAATCGGGCATCATCAATAGCCGACTCGGGACGGATGCTTGACCATTGCCTGTGGCAGGTTGTCAATCATGGCCTTCAGCCAGCGCTGAGCTTTGAACCTTCGGACGTAGTTCTTGGCTCTTCATGGCTCGAGACGTGGTAGGCATCTACACCCGGTCCACGGCATTTTTTCGGGCAACAACGCTGCTCTGGATCATCATTTCTGTTGTGTCCGAAACATACATCCAAGTATTATCCAATATGGTGCTGTGGCATAGCATGAGGCACACGGAGACGCGACGGGAGGCAAGCAGTCCCAGCCCAGGTAGCCAGTTCAAGACAACTCCCCTCAGCAGAACATCCATTACTATCCCAGTATAATTCTGCTGTGTCTTTTTCCAAAGCTCAGATAAAGAATATCTCCCTTTTATACATGATGCGAGGAAGGGCCGTTTCGGTCTCTTAGGCGAGCCGGTCGATGCAGGTACTCTCACAACTGGGTAGTAATAGGCATCTGAGGAGCACTTCGACAGACTCGATACTCCATGGGAAATATCTTCGCCGTTAGCTCGGTGGTTTTCAAACTCATCGTGGAACATTTCTATGAGAAAGGGCTGATCTACCTATGTGAGGACCGCCTGGGTTCACAGGCCTCATGTGTTTCTGTCGCTGGGGACGTATTCATCGCAACATTCGGCATGTAACAATGCAAAATAGTTACGTTTTGAAGTTCATACTCACGTTGAATGGGATTTCCGGGGTCGTATGAATAGGACTTCGCTTCCTTCGTGTGCTAAATGCGTCCCAACTGTGAAGTCTCCACGACTTGGAGACGGGGACTTCAATGGCAACCACATCATTGCTATTGGTGGTTGAAAGTCTCCCTCTTAGTTTTATGGCTTGAACTGGCCGGGTTCACAAGGCCACGAGGAAACCTCTGCGATGTGCGCGGGCTTTGCTGAGCCTGTCGATGCCACAAGCGCACCCCATAAAAGGACATACCTTGAGATGACGGGGAAACTCTAGACCACAAGAAAATGGCATGATCTGGATTGATGTTTCATATGACCAAGGTTTTTGCCTCAGGTCAAACAGTCCAATACGTTACACCTTGTCCTAATGATGCCTTACGCACTGTCGCTCAGATTCCACGTGGTGGTTGTTGTCGTCCGCCCCTGCCTACTGTCCTTCGTTGATTATTCACACTCTTGAGCGTTGAATGGTAGTTTACTTTAGGTCCTTGAGCATACATGAGGATTGCACCTCAGATTCCCACACGCAGGACTGCTTCGAGATGATGACATCTTACACCGACGACTCTGCACAAGCCTGGATTGGTTTCGTCCGGATCAAAATCACCCTCACTCACGCTTTTATACTGCAAGAAGAAGGAAATCATGTCTTATAGCTTCATTTTGAACGAAACGTTCCCTCAATATTACACATCACTCACGTAGTTGAGGCCAACCTTTCTCAGCTGGTGTGTTCTAATATCATCACCATCGAGACCATAATGAAAAGGAAGAACATATAAGAAACCGCTCAAAATCTTCTGTCATTAGAGTCTTAGCAAAGATGAACTGTTTGGTGTCTCCTGTGAGGTCCGCACAAAGTTGGTGGAAGACGTGCGTGACGTGGTGCTTATCAGCGTCAAGGTTTGCACTGTTGTTCTTGCCCTTGTTGCCGGAGTTGACCGTGAGAGTAACAAATCGTCACCCATCACTCTCGCTATTTCCACAGTATTCCCCCAGTATCGTCTGCTGTAGAATCACCAGGTCATTCGAAGACTTGCATGCCGAAGGGCTTGTTTCTTCTCTATGAACCGTCGACCTAGACGCCATTAGGTGGGTGCCACCCCGAACCGCATACCTTGAGAGAAATCATCGCTATCATCGATCTCAAAAGCTTCAGCGTCTGACGGCACAGGCCTAGTTAAGCCTGAGGATCGCTTGATGAAGTCTATTTAAGAGTATCTCACTTACTGACATAGCTCCAAGAGAAAACAAATCCAGAACATCTTCAAAGTTGCTGGTTTAATCATCAGTCCCAATTGGTAAGAGGGCCAAAACATCGTCAGCAGAAAAGCCAGCGAGGGAACTATCCTCCTGGCTCATATCTCATATTATCAACCCCTCTTTCTGCCCCTCTTCGGCGGTCTGTAAGTATTGTGTTATTGCACTCAGCTAATACAAGTATAGCATGTCAACCAAACCCCAAGAGCGTCGCTATAACAGTCCAGCTATCGTTGATACGTGAGATCCTCGAGGAAGAGTTAGTTCAGAAACAGCCTTGAAATTCTTGCTTCCATGCTATCAGGCCATCACCACATAGATAGCTATTTTATTGTTTACCGTGTCTTCCATATGTATAAGAATGATCACTCGACACCCCTTCTTTGCGTGGCAATCGTACTCGGGGACCCACGCATCACCCATCAAGGGAGGCCCTTCTGGTTGTCAGACACCCCCTTCGGTTATGGTGACTCCTCTGGCCCCTAAGACTGTTCTTCTCGGCTTTATCTAAACCACTCTACCTACACTTTTCCCCGTCATCATTCCTGCTTCTCTCGATGTATTCCACCCAAAGATGATAGACCGAATACCTTGCGTCGCTTGACAACGGGCCCTTGCCGCCTCTGCGACTAGGAACGTCGGCAAGGCTCCTGCATTTCTGCAATTCGAATTTCGCCTGTACAGACATTGGTTGCTTCTAGAGAGGGGATAACTAAAACATTAGAACAGTGAAAATGTATAGACTTTGACGTATCAACACTGCTAGAGCACGTTAAAGGCGACGTCGGTCGGGAGTGACGCTGCGTCACACCAGCGCGACGGTCTGGATTATCGTGCTTGGCTCGTCTGAGCTGAATCATGACCAGCCTAAATTTCTGCTCAGAAATGTCTGCAGCTACTGCAAAAGAGCTAACAAGAATCTTCCTCGGCAACGCGGAGTGTCTACCTTCGGCCGCACTGATTTGCATCGTCTCAGCGTTGTCCGCAGCATAGGCAGTTATACTTCATAATGCCATGGTCTTCTACTGTTGTAATTGTTTGCTGTATATTGTTGAGAAACTATTCTCATGAAGCTTAAGACGAAGACTTTACAGCACCGCAGTCCCATTTGAAGAAGGCACTCACATCGACGACGGCTAGTTTACATGGACATAGGCGTAGAGCGCGTTGCCCGGGTAGCAGGACAGCCTTAGGGGCGTCTAGGTGATCTTGCTACTTAAGACTCACTGGCTCAAGATTGTGAGGTCAGCACAAATTTTCTGTCTCGTAACATTTCTTTTCGTACTTGGAGAAGGGAACGTTAGAGTCATGATAATTGTGGAAGACTCCCCCGTCATAGAACTGATTATGCAGGCAGTCTCGATACGTCTCTATCTCTCCCAGAGCTCTGACTATACCTTGGAGAATAACCAGAAGATGATGGACGAGTATGATCAAGTAAGACGAGCTGGCGCTTGTTTCTTGTCTCTTAGTCACTGGGGTCCGACGATCCTTCAAGTACTCATATCACAATGCATAGGCTCGTCCACGGCTAGCCTCATTTGCTTAGCAATTAACTTCGCTCACGGAGCAGTCCGCTTGCTATGGTCTGGTACTCCAGGACGTCCGTCCTACATAAGTGACAACTAGGAAGTGCTATCTCTAAGTAACTAATGATTCGCACAGCATACTCAACGGATGCCGCAGATGACGAGAGAAGATCGACATAAGCTCAAAACTGTAGCTTAGCCAGTGCTCAAAATCGCAAGTATGTGGTGCGACTCTAAAGAATGACTAGTGCTTCTTACCTCTACAGAGTCAGCTGTCATTGTCATCAGAAACCCAGGATTTGAGATCGAGAGGACTGTTTTATATTGGAATTTATGCCGTGATACTGGATCATTCTCGCGCGGTGTCACAAGTTTAGACCTCCCACATGACCTTCCCGAACCAACAAAAGCTCACAAAGAGCGAGGACAGCCGCAAGCGTTGAGTCAACGAGTCCCAGGACTGCTATTACAGTAGAGCTGGCCAGTATATAATAGAAGTATGTTGGTAGCACAGAGATTAAGCCGGCAGGCGATGTCTTGTTCTACTTCAGGGATTGCTGGTGAGATCGAAACAAATCCTTCAGGGGCTTGTCCAAGAAGACTGGGAGTGTTCTAGAGTAGGTAGGTTATCGGTTTACCTGAGTCTCACTGCTTATCTAGGAGCTCTAGTGTTTTCTCTATTCTTTACAGCAGCAAATAAATGACGGACGGTGTGTCGTCAACGACCTGTGCCATGGTTTGGGTTGACGCTGTGTTCCGCGTGATAGATAACTAGCTGCTCGCCAGCAGAAGGAACTAGAAAGCAAACAGATTGTCTCTCCCAAAACTCACATACCTCACAACTAAACTCTTCATTAAATACTAACGATATTTCTCTAAAAACGTTCCATCTAGGGCCGTAACAGGACCCATATGGTTGGTGGAGTGGCGTAGACGTTCGTGGTAGTTGCTCGGGCTAGAATTTCGAGAATCAGCATCTTTTCCGGGCTATTTAAAGTCGAAGAAGCCTGCAACCTATTCTTAGACGCAAGGATGATGCCCGTTTTCTGACAGGCGTACTGGGTGAACTCGTGTGTAGGAAAGAGTCTGGGTACGCCAGCCAGCGATTACCGCCCTTCTCATTACTGGTGGCAGACCCGTCGTGTTGCCAGCATCATGTATCTCGAATAATCAGCAGGAGTTGAACAGAGATAGAGCCCGGTGTCGATATACCCCAAGAGCCCACATCTTAGCTTCAACGTGGGCCGCCGGAAGTATGCGAGGTCATCAGTTTCATTTGCTGGATGTCTTGATATTACCCACCAGCCTACGATGAGGCCTTACATTGGGAGAACAGAAATCACCAGCAGGGCCAGAGAATGGCTTTTTATATAGCAGTGATGGCGAGCTTCTCACAACATCACAGCATTCAGCAGATCAGTCGAATGCTGTCCCTGCCAATGTCAGCATGCCCGAAGCCTTCATCACGGGCCCTTGAACACGACGGCTTAACGACACAAACCGGCCCGGTTCCCTTCGGCAATCCCAAGTATACCTCTTACACCTTCAGCTCCTTCAACCCATCTACCAATAACCGCCCAGCCGAATGTAAACCTCCCAGCAAGAATCGACCGGAGCTGCTCCCGCACCACACCTCTCCTCCCATCCCCGGATCCGAACCCGGTGGTGTACATCCCAAACCGCCGAGTCCAGCCCCCCAACTCCCGACCTACCTTACACAACCCACACGACCATAGCGAAGACCACACCCCAGCACATACCCGCACCAAACAAGACCCCGAAAGGAATCACATCCAAAACCACCACCACCCAGACCCCAGCCCTAAATCCAGAGGCGTGTCCCTAGTATCATCCCCCAGAAAGAACGACAGACCCGGAAAAGCGGCGGCGGGGTGCGTAAGTGCTTTGCCGGACGAGGGGGGGTGATGGGAAGATCCCGCGCCCTCGGGTCCTGCGATCCCGCATCTTCCCGAAGAGGGCCCCCTCCATCCACATGGAACCCGACGACATCTCTCGGGACTAGGTAGGTACTACTACACCCCAGGAAAAAGTCACACAGTCCCCACAAAGATTACTTTGACTACATGTCAAGGTCATAAAAGCAAGAGAGACTTGGGAGATGCAAGATGCGGCGGACGGGAAGGGAGATGTGACGGGGTGCATCGCATGGCCTCCACGCGGGAAGGTCAGTTAGTCCAATCCACTTAGATCATCAAGCCCAGGGCAAAACTTCTGTTCCTGAACGTCAACTTCACCCCAAAAACAATTCAATCGCCAATCTTCCCCCGTGGACAACTTCCCAATTTGTCGCTCACCTTTTCCAGAAATCAAAGCCAAGCCCAATGTTCATCCCAAACACTGCCAGACATGCTTTCACGAGCACATCCCCCTCACGTGACCTGCTCCCCTGTCACCAACCTCTCAACCAATCAAATTTCACCTTTTACTCTGCTCTGTTCCTCTAATTCCCGAACACCACCCACTTTTTTTTATTCCCGCCGAGGGGACGGCCAATGCTCCCTCCCTCGCAATGACAGTGTCTGTGTGTGCTGCTGCTGCTCCAGCTGCTGTGTCGCGCGAAATTTCGGGAGCCGCAGCACCACCGCCAGCCAGCGCAAAAGCTCTGCGTCCAACCTCAACAAAACCACCACCTCGCCAAACCACCACCACGACCACCACCACGCTCCCCCTCCCCTCCCAATCCTAATTCGACGTCGACAAAATGGCCGCTATCGTCAAGGCGATCAACGCAAAGATCAGGTCTAACCCTGTGACGGACTATGTCTGCTCTACCCGTACGTGTTTTCCCCTCTCGAATTTTTTTTAGGTGGAGGGTCCGCGGCCGGAGTTAGCGGGGATTATCCGCATCAAGCTCCCCAAAGGGAGAGCATCGCAAGCTCTTGAAGCTTTAGATTGCTGTCGCGATGTGATGGGAAGCTCTAGAAAGCCCTATTTAAACGAATTGCATCGTTTCCGGGGCTTGCGGTTGAGGGAAAGGGAGCTGTGCCGTCACCGGTCTGGAGCTCCGGCGCCGGAGGCCCGGGACGGCTGAAGCCTGTCGCGATAGCTTCGCGGATGAGCCAAGCCGAGAATGATCTAGCTAACAATACTTGACCAACAGACTTCTGGGGCCCAGTCTCCAACTTTGGTATCCCTCTGGCCGCCGTCATGGACACCCAAAAGTCTCCCGACCTGTACGTCTCTCCGCCGCTGCCCGCAATCGCCATCGCGATATCTATGCCCGCACCATGATAAGGAATTTTGATATACTGATACGCACACGACGCCAAACAGGATCTCCGGCACCATGACCGGTGCCCTTTGCATATACTCCGCCACCTTCATGCGCTACTCTCTCGCCGTCCAGCCCAAGAACTACCTCCTCTTCCTCTGCCACTTCGTCAACGAGGGCGCTCAGCTCACCCAGGGCTACCGCTGGCTGCAGTACAACCACTGGGGCGGAAAGGAGGCCCTGAACGCCAAGACCGCCGTCGAGGGCGTCAAGGACAAGGCTGCCGCTGTCGAGGCCAAGGTCGAGAAGGCTATTGGCAAATAAATCCCCGACATACCTTGAGAAGGGGGAAGGGAGCTTTCTTTATGACAGGTGTGGGGGTCGTTCGGGGGCGTGGGATTGAAGCTCCCTCGCCGTCGAGGTGATTACCAGCTGAGAGGTGGGGGCAGCTCTCGCAGCGCCCGGGAGGGATGTTACGAGTCTCGTTGACCACGAGTGCCGTGAAAGAGGACGTGATAGGAGGAATCCCCGTTTGAGAGGTCACGGCTGCCCCCCGCATCACCAGCTGGGGCGCGAAACGTGGGTGGTAGCTGGCGGTTTTTTACTGTACCATCATCACCTTTGCATTGTTGACATGCCTTTTTCCATCTTTTCTTTCCTCCCGGGAACGGGACCCCTGATTCCCCGGGGCAAATATCCAAGGACGCGGGCTTTTTTTGTCGTTCAGTCTCTGGCCCGCTATTTCGTATAATAGAAAAAGCGAAACTGTTTCTGGGATCTCTGGCACGTGTGCCAGCTTCGAACTGTGAGAGCAAGAGACAGATATGTTCAAAAGGTTGAGTGACAAAGTGTGTGTGTGAGAGAGTTTCTCTTGGCCGCGATAGCCAAGAGGTCTGGAACTTGGGTGTGGAGGGTAGCAGTGACAACGGCGGTTGCAATCATGGTCGAGCGGCGGTGCTTTGATGGTGGACCGCCGCTCTCGGGGCCTTGATCCGAACTATGGGAAGTCTGGAAAGGTTTCCCCGTGAGTTTCTTCATAGTTTTTTTGCGCGCATCCCCATTGTCGGTGGTGCAGTGACAGCTGGACGGAGCGGAGCCTCCTATTTCGGGCGATTCGCGCTTTGTTTCAAGGGCCGGGGCCAGAGACAGGAGGTCGAGGAGGGGTTGACCAGGACTCTGGACAAACAACGAGAGAGATTCGATGAGTCAAAAATAGTTGTCGTCTCATCTCGTCCACAGGTTGCTCGAACGTGGACAGACTGGATAGTGGATGTCTCTCCGAAACTGCGAGAGCACCGACATGACCCCCACTCTCTCTGTCGATGTTGGCACCTGGGCATGATCTCGCCGGACGGCCGGCCGAGTGTAGATCCATCTCGTCCCTGGTGTCCTTGGCACCGCCGCGCATGCATCGCTGGAGTCCGGCGTTATTAATCGTGGGGTGCAGGGCGGGTACGAAGACTGCTGCGTATGCCTCAAATAACCTTTGATATCCGCCGACTCGAAAGAGTCACACACGGCAGGCGATCACGCAAGGTGGCAGGGAGAAGGGGGGCGAACAGCACCGATTTCAGGAGCTGAGGCGGCCAGGCTGAAATAAATGTCGCATAGTGTGGTGATGTTGTGGCTAATTCTCATTACCATCGACAACTCCATCGTCGTCCAGGCTCGTTGGCGGACTGGAGATACACCGTGACGCACTATGTTGCTTGCGCGCTTTGGGTGAATGGGGCCTGGGAAACCAGATGCCGGCAGAGCCGACGTCGGAGTGTCCAGATGTGGTTGGGGAGTCATCACCATGGTATGGTATGGTGGGTTTAGGCTGATGAGCAGACAATTTTTTCTGTCCTTGTTGCAAATGCCGCTCGCGCTTTGATATCGACGCGATTGGATCTAGCGAGAAAAAGAGAAAAACGGGGACGGCAAGGCTTCGATGGGGGGCCAAGAGTATTGGAAACAACCCGGAACATTGGGCTTGAACTGCGCAGGATAATCTGGCCGAGTTGCCCGCAGGCTTGCAGCACAAGTGAGATCCAGAATGGCACCTTGGCGGTGTAACGAGTCGAGATGGTTGATACGGCGAGTTGCAGTTGCACCTCCAGATGCACCGGCTCAGAGTCGATGATTCAGTCTCTGGCGCGCCCGAATCAATGGGACTTGTTCCTCTTGGGGAACACGGGACAAGACCCAGGCCCAGCGTGGTCCGGGGATTTCACCTCAAGAGTCAGTGGACCGGGAATAACTTTCGAGTAATATGGGGGCTGCGCGGTTTTGTTTTGACGGAGGGACCTGGCAACTTGGGTCCTGTGCCTGGGATGGTGCGCTTCTGGCGAGTGGCTTCATGGCTGCCGTCTTGTAGTTACATGCGGTCGGTCAGTGATGATCCAACGGGACATCCATCGTAAGGTGGTGAAGTGGGCGGTCGCGGCGGCGGCGGTTGGCGGTTCCAGTAGCCAGTCCGGGCCAAGGTCGGCGTGGCCTGCCTTGCCGTGTCGCATCCCATCCCATCCCATCCCAGGGCTGGCCGCTGGTGTGGTTGGTGGCGGAAGGGCAGCCGGCGCTCGCTGTCTTGCGGGCATGCCCCTCGGTGCAAGAGGCCGAGGTTGACGATAATTCGGATATTATTTTTCTCCCCAGCGAAGGCGTCTGGAAAAGAATAAGACGTCAAAGGGGTAAACAAAAGGCAGAACCCTGTGCAAGTCACCCCGTACCCCCCGCATTCTGCGACAAGCTGGACCGCGGGGCGAAAATGGTCAGGAACGGCGTCCCGAGAACTTCATGGCAACGACTGATATCGCCTCGAGTTGTCCCGAAAAGAAGGACGGGCTGGGTGGACGTCAGGCCGTCGAGAGAGGCGGACGTCCGATCCGTGACCGTGTAGTCGGGTGGACAGCCGTGTTATCCTCGGCCTTCGGTAGTGGTCGCGCCCGGGGAGAGGCCATACAGGCTTTTCAGACTCTGGGGAGTCCCGTGAAGAGCTCGTGAGATTGCGAGGATTGCCGAGCTGGGTGCTCTTCTCTCGGGATTGGGGAAATTATGTCGGTATCTTGGTTTACGAAGGGTGTGCAGTGCAGTGTTTTTGGTGCATGAAACCTTCCTTGCCTTGTGACAGGCGCCACCACTTGCAGAATGAATGCTTAGGTAGGTTGGTTGCGCTTGGGGGAGGTGCAAGACACCGGTACTCGGCGTGTCTTGCCAATCCAATTGGCTTAGGTTTTACAAGTCAGGTACGCCTGGCTGCTGGTCTTTCCTCTTAGGCACCTCAGGTACCTTATTTCGTGCTTGGCTCTTTCAAGCAAGTAATTACGATAAGGCAGTTGCTGTTTTCCTGACTCTCTGCAGGTTGGATTTTCCCTCCAATGCAGTCTGCAACTGCCATTGTCGCTATTCCGCAATTGGCTCTGTTGCTTCCAGGAATCTGTTAGTCAAACCGGAGGAAAGCAGTTTTGTATCGGCGAGCTGTGGTTGGCCAATTGGTTGGGGTTTAGCGGTGTTTTGCGACCCCGCCATCATCGCTTTTTTACTTTTAGATTTACCACGGATACTCTGTACTTGTTACTTGTATCCGTAACCTGTAAGGCATTTGGAGGTCGTGTTTGAGGGGGAAACTGACATGGCAAGCGCTGGCGTCTCAACGGCGAATGCACCCTCGTCTCTGGCGTGGATCTGGGCCTGAGTCAATGTGCGGCGGTGCTGGTGTTTAGTCTATAGATATCAAGGTGCCGCTTTCTGTTTTGTTTCGTTGTTGTTGATTGCAGATCCCATCTCTGGGCATTCTCATCAACTGTCTCAGGAGCTGCGGTCAAGGCACCGGCCCGCCGGGGAGACTACTGAGAGTGAGAGGCTGGGCATGGGCATGGGCATGGGCGATGGCCAGTATCTCAACCGTAGACACACATGTGGTATCTCTCGGTCAGGGATGGGCGGGGGGCTTGCTGCTATTCTCAGGGCTTCAGGGCTGCTCTCGGGGCATTGCGAAGCCAAGAGGTATCACCATCTCAGGTTGGGATTTCACATGTATCCGCACGCTACGCTACCAGGATCTGGGCTCCGGGGTCATCAGCCAGACTACGGGCAGCAAGCAGAGGACAGGCAGTCTATTGAAAGATTGACTAACTGCATTGCCCTTTGAGGCAAAGGATGCTCGATGAAGTGTACGGGACACAGCAGCGTGATCATCGCCGTCGTCAGGTGGGAGAGTGACAAACGCCGAATGCCGGCGAGACATGCCATTGCATTTCTCAGGGCGATGAGCAGCAGCAAGACAGAGACGTGGGCCAGGGAAAAAAAAAAAAAAAAAAAAAAAAGGGTAGCCGCGACAAAGCGTGCTGTTTTGAGTGGGCAGCTGCTATCGCAGGGTGGCCTAAGCTCCCGTCCCAGCAGCAGGGCAGCCAGAGAGAGGTAAGGTCCGCTGGAGGTAAGGAAGGTCCGGTACGTACCTACCTTACCCTTCAGGATGGACTTGGGACTTCCATTGTACCGCGGTACGCAAACCCACCTGGACCACCCCTCTACCCCTCCCCCTCCTCTGGTCCTCTTTCCACCAGCTACACCTCCCATCTGATGCACCTGGCTGGCTGCCACGCACCTCATCTCGCGGCATCTCGCTCCTCGACATGGAGGTACCCGGATACTTCTCTACCTGGCTGCATACCTTTACTTCGCGCTAGCTGCTGGAGACAAGGTCCCCTCCTTCATGACGACGAGGGGCGACAGGGGAGGGGCCTCTGGTGCCGTCGCCAGTCCGTTTCTACTTTCTCACCACTCCCTCACGCAGTCGGCCACCTCGTCTCGCGGAGAGGTCGGCCTTCTCTTGTGTTGCCAGCCCCAGTGCCAGTGCCAATGCCATCTTTAGGTTGGTCTGAAGGCGATGGATGGACATGGCCCTCTCAGATGGATCTGTCTGGTCTGGTCTGGTCTGGTCTCCTCTCCTGCTGCCCAGGGTGTACCTACCTGAGGTACCAGGAGACGAGCCCTGGCGAAGAGGAAAGGACTGACAGACATGCCATTTACCTTTCTGGCACCAACCCAGATGCAAATAAAATCCCCTCATCCCACGACTTCGTGTTCATCCCGTCCCTTCTCTCTTCCTCTCCTCGTCCTCCGCCATCTGTCCGCCGGCCGCTGCTGTTCTTGCTGCTGCGTACATAGTATTACATCGTCGTTTGTGCTCCCCCAGATACCACTGCTTGTTCGCATCCACAACCGTCATACCCCCCCACCCACCGACATCCACTCCCGTACCCTTCGGTCGGACGGGTGTAAGAGCGCAAAAAAGAAAGAGAGAAAGAGCTGTGCTCGCTTGTCATCGAAGCTCTCTTCCAACCCCGGCAAAGAGCCAGCAAGCTTCCCTAGCTATCCCTCGGCTTTCAGTCCACGTCCTCTCAGTCCAGGACGCCGTCGAATCGAATCCCGTCGGCTCAACTTCTCAGCCCACCACACACGGCGCGTTTCTCTACTTCGGTGCTTCGGCTCATCTGGACTCTGTTCCCCCTGACCCTTGTACCCGCCGCCGCCGCATCTGTTGCTGCTGCGCCTGATCTGCACCTGAAAGACAGGCGGCCAGAGACCAGACCACACACCCCCAAGCAAGCGGCACGTCCGACGAGCTTGTTGCGTCTAAAAGCTTGGGATTGGAAACCTGGGAGAACCCCACCAACCTAGACCAGACCCAAACCAAACCACCCCGCCAACCGAGAGCCGACGCAATTGTCTCGCACTTGAGACCTCAACAGCTTTCCCTGCCCCTCGGTCCCTTCAAAATAGACCGCAGTCCCTCTTGAAACTCTCTTCCTTCTTCCTCACACCTTCCCACACGCTGCACAACTGCCCATCATGGCCCAGACGCAGCCCACATTCAACGATGTCTTCGAGGAGGGCGATGTCGAGGAGATCCAGAAGGACCCCCAGACCATCCACCACATTCGTGCCAACTCCAGCATCATGCACCTGAAGAAGATTCTGGGTGAGTTTGAACCTCCTTGAGCTGGCTGGAAGCTCCAGGGAGCTCTCTAAACCGTTCCCTTGAGAATTGCGCTGATCAGTGTCCACATGCCTCTAGTTGCCAACCGTGGTGAAATTCGTAAGTACTTCCATTCATCCGGCCCTGACTCACGCAAGCTAACCGTCGTCCAGCCATTCGTGTATGTTGAACCTCCTCGACGCTCCAGGTACTATCTAGAATTGCAATGCTCACTTTTCTGTCCGTCTAGATTTTCAGAACTGTAAGCTACCCAACCGGCTGCGCCATCACACCTGGCGACGCATCGCTGACTCTCTGTAGGCCCACGAGCTGTCATTGCACACCATCGCTGTCTTCAGGTAAAACATATCGCCTGGCCCGAACCAAGTTTCGCATACTAAACATCGCAGTTATGAGGACCGTCTCTCCATGCACAGACAAAGTAAGTTCTTCACGAAGCTGCTTCTGCTCCTGTTCCCCTCTGACCATTGTTCCACAGAGGCCGACGAGGCATACGTCATTGGCAAGCGCGGTCAATACACCCCGGTCGGTGCTTATCTCGCTGGAGATGAGATCATCAAGATTGCCGTCGAGCATGGCGCCCAGATGATTCACCCAGGTAAGACCACTACGAAATTAACCATTTTGACATGTGCTAATCGGCCACCAAGGATACGGCTTCCTCTCAGAAAACGCCGAGTTTGCGCGCAACGTCGAGAAGGCCGGCCTCATTGTAAGAGAGATCCTGTAGCACCCCCTAAAATCTGACAACCCACTGACTCGGGGCCCGTTTTAGTTCGTCGGACCTACGGCCGATGTCATTGACTCGCTAGGCGACAAGGTCTCCGCCCGAAAGCTAGCTATCGCTGCCGATGTCCCCGTCGTCCCTGGTACCGAAGGCGCCGTTGCCACCTTTGAGGAGGTCAAGACCTTCACCGATCAATATGGTTTCCCCATCATCATCAAGGCCGCCTACGGTGGTGGTGGTCGTGGCATGCGTGTCGTGCGCGAGCAGGAGAGCTTGAAGGAGTCCTTCGAGAGAGCCACCTCCGAGGCCAAGTCTGCCTTCGGTAACGGCACCGTCTTCGTCGAGAGATTCCTTGACAAGCCCAAGCACATTGAGGTCCAGCTCCTCGGTGACAACCACGGCAACATTGTCCACCTGTACGAGCGTGACTGCTCCGTCCAGCGTCGCCACCAGAAGGTTGTCGAGATTGCCCCAGCGAAGGATCTCCCCACCGAGACTCGTGATGCTATTCTCAACGACGCCGTCAAGCTGGCTAGGTCGGTTAACTACCGCAACGCCGGTACCGCCGAGTTCCTGGTCGACCAGCAGAACAGGTACTACTTCATCGAGATCAACCCTCGTATCCAGGTCGAGCACACCATCACTGAGGAGATCACGGGTATCGATATCGTGGCCGCCCAGATCCAGATCGCCGCTGGCGCTACTCTGCAGCAGCTCGGTCTGACACAGGACCGCATCTCTACCAGAGGTTTCGCCATCCAGTGCAGAATCACCACTGAGGACCCCGCGAAGGGCTTCTCCCCTGACACTGGAAAGATCGAGGTCTACCGCTCTGCCGGTGGCAACGGTGTTCGTCTCGACGGTGGTAACGGTTTCGCCGGTGCCGTCATCACCCCTTACTACGACTCCATGTTGGTCAAGTGCACTTGCCACGGCTCAACATACGAGATTGCCCGCAGAAAGATTCTCCGTGCTCTGGTCGAGTTCCGTATCCGCGGTGTCAAGACCAACATCCCTTTCCTTGCGTCTCTGCTGACGCACCCCACCTTCATCGATGGCAACTGCTGGACGACCTTCATCGACGACACTCCTCAGCTGTTCGACCTCATTGGCAGTCAGAACCGTGCACAGAAGCTTCTCGCGTATCTTGGTGACGTTGCCGTCAACGGCAGCAGCATCAAGGGCCAGATTGGCGAGCCCAAGTTCAAGGGTGACATCATCCTGCCCGAGCTTCTCAAGGAGGACGGCACCAAGCTCGATGTTTCCCAGCCCTGCAAGAAGGGTTGGAGACAAATCATCGTCGAGCAGGGCCCCAAGGCGTTCGCCAAGGCCGTTCGTGCCAACAAGGGCTGCCTTCTGATGGATACCACATGGCGTGATGCCCACCAGTCGCTTCTGGCTACCCGTGTGCGTACCGTTGATCTCCTGAATATCTCCAAGGAGACCAGCCACGCTCTGTCCAACCTGTACGCTCTGGAGTGCTGGGGAGGTGCCACCTTCGATGTCGCCTACCGCTTCCTGTACGAGGACCCCTGGGACCGTCTGCGCCGCATGAGGAAGGCAGTCCCCAACATCCCCTTCCAGATGCTCCTGCGTGGAGCTAACGGTGTGGCCTATGCGTCCCTTCCCGACAACGCCATCGACCACTTTGTCGAGCAGGCCAAGAAGAACGGTGTCGATATCTTCCGTGTCTTCGATGCTCTGAACGACATCGACCAGCTCGAGGTCGGTATCAAGGCTGTTCACAAGGCTGGAGGTGTTGTCGAGGGAACAGTGTGCATTTCAGGAGACAGTGAATTTCCCTGTTCCTCTATTCAAGTATCAAGTTTGCTAACGAGTTTTCAGTGCTGAACCCCAAGAAGAAGTACAACCTCGAGTACTATCTCGACTTGGTCGACAAGCTGGTCGCCCTCGACATCCACGTCCTCGGTCTCAAGGACATGGCCGGTGTCCTCAAGCCCCACGCTGCTACTTTGTTGGTCGGCGCAATCCGCAAGAAGTACCCCGACTTGCCCATCCACGTTCATACCCACGACTCCGCGGGTACGGGTGTTGCCTCCATGGTCGCTTGCGCCCAGGCCGGTGCCGATGCCGTCGACGCCGCCACCGACAGTCTGTCTGGTATGACTTCTCAGCCCAGCATCAACGCCATCATTGCTTCCCTCGAGGGCAGTGATCTTGACCCTGGATTGAACCCCGCCCACGTCCGTGCTCTGGACACCTACTGGCAGCAGCTGCGTCTGCTCTACTCACCCTTCGAGGCTCACCTTGCTGGACCCGACCCCGAGGTGTATGAGCACGAGATCCCTGGTGGTCAGCTTACCAACATGATGTTCCAAGCATCTCAATTGGGTCTTGGAACGCAGTGGGCTGAGACCAAGAAGGCGTATGAGCACGCCAACGATCTCCTCGGTGATATCGTCAAGGTCACGCCTACCTCCAAGGTCGTTGGTGACCTGGCACAGTTCATGGTCTCCAACAAGCTCTCCGCTGAGGACGTCAAGGCTCGTGCCTCGGAGCTCGACTTCCCCGGCTCCGTCCTGGAGTTCCTTGAGGGCATGATGGGCCAGCCGTACGGCGGGTTCCCCGAGCCCCTCCGCTCCGATGCCCTCCGTGGTCGCAGGAAGTTGGACAAGCGCCCTGGTCTGTTCCTCGAGCCCGTTGACTTGGCCAAGGTCAAGCGTGACCTCCACAAGAAGTTCGGCGGTCCCGTCACCGAGCGACATCGCCGCGTACGTCATGTACCCCAAGGTCTTCGAGGACTACAAGAAGTTCATCCAGAAGTATGGTGACCTCTCCGTCCTGCCCACCAAGTACTTCCTGTCTCGTCCCGAGATTGGTGAGGAGTTCCACGTCGAGCTCGAGAAGGGCAAGGTCCTCATTCTCAAGCTCCTTGCTATTGGCCCTCTGAGCGAGAACACTGGCCAGCGCGAGGTGTTCTACGAGATGAACGGTGAAGTCAGACAAGTCACCGTCGACGACAACAAGGCCTCGGTCGAGAACGTCAGCCGTCCCAAGGCCGACCCCTCCGACTCTAGCCAGGTCGGCGCGCCCATGGCTGGTGTCTTGGTTGAGCTCCGTGTCAAGGACGGATCTGATGTCAAGAAGGGTGACCCTATCGCTGTTCTCAGCGCCATGAAGATGGTAAGTTTCTCTGCCGATATTGCTTGTGACCTATATACTAACATACCGCCAGGAAATGGTCATCTCTGCTCCTCACAACGGCAAGGTCTCCACTCTCCAGGTCAAGGAGGGCGACTCAGTCGACGGCTCGGACTTGGTTTGCAGGATTGTCAAGGCTTAAGCGGGGAATATTGGCGAGCGGCATCTTTTATTGATTTTAAGCACTACGAAAACTTATGTGACATGCTAATGTCTGGGGCGGGACGAACGGTTATCTGGCAGTTTGGACGTTTACTTAGAAGCAAATTTATACCATGATTGAACGTATCTTATCGTCCTCCTTGTTGCCATTGTCTTCCTCGTCTTCCTCGTCCGTCTTCCTCGTCTGTCTTCCTCGTCTGTCTTCCTCGTCTGTCTTCCTCGTCTGTCTTCCTCGTCTGTCTTCCTCGTCCTCCTTGCCCTGTATCGTTACTCCTTGCTATTTCTGTCAGCCCTACTACCCCCCCACTATCCTGGCCATTGTCTTCAATGTCCCGCTTTAGCCCCCCCGAGTCTAACCTGATCAGAAGCAGATGAAAGAAGCTCTGTAAGATCTTGCAGATTGCCGGCTTTAGTTCTGGCTTTACACCCCATAGTCTCTCTCACATTTTCGCATCGGTTTATGGCACGAACCATTGGGCCACCGTACATTCCTTCGGGCATAAAGATAAGGTGTCTAGTGTCTCTAGGGTCATCGTAAATATCCTAGAGCGTAACACAATCAACGCCACTGCAGGCTTCGATTCTTGTTCTCAGTCAACAACCGTGACTAACCCCACTGACGAGGTTGAAAAGAGTACGACCACGAAACAATGCGCGAGGTAAGAACCCTCCACCAAGAGCTCAATATCATCCGCAAAAGACCGTGAGTGGGAAAGAATTTCTGGAAATACACTGAAGGGGACTGTTACAGCCGAGGAGGTCACGGATGAATAGAATATTGCTACGAATCTGGTTCGTTGAATTAATTTTCAGCTATCAGAAATGCCAGTTATGATACTGCCATGAATAACAATAAGTTTTCTTAATCAGTCTACCCTGTGAAGACTTTTACAACTTCAAATTATTCACTGACGCATTCCAAAGCCATACGACGGGCGTTGTTTGAGATGATTCTCCGATGAGACGTCGTTGGTGTGGATTTGTGACGCCTCGGGGATGTCGGCAAGTGACATCATTCGCCTGTCAGAGCTCCTGATCTCGACTCGCCAAACGTCTGCCCCTCGTATGAAATTCAACCCCAATTCAAACGTCAAGATCCGAAGGTCACACACCCTTTCTCTCAGCAATTTGATTCACGGTCGGCGTCACTACACATCAGCGATTTCCGCTTGTTCCATTGCGGTATTTAGCCTCCACATCAGCTCACTCGGCACACATTCAAGCTTGCGATGCCATCCGACCCCGCCCCCACCATGTCGTCTGCAACGAAGGGGATCCTCGGCCGCGTTCAGCGGATGGTGCCGCCCATGCTGGAGAAGTTTCACAAAGGTACGGAATTCTCTCGGAATTGATAGGAAGAGTGGCTGACGGTCGGTTCGTAGGACAGCTGGGCCGCGTCGCCGTCATCGGCGGTAGCGTGGACTACACGGGAGCACCGTACTTTTCTGCCATGGCGAGCGCCAGACTGGGCTGCGATATGGTAGGCCTCCCAAAACTCACACTCCACCACGGTCTTCGCTGTTCAGGCGCGTGCACATGGCTATTCGGGATGAGCCTTCGTGCCTCTTGATCTCGGAACTGACATGCACAGTCACACGTAATCTGCACCCCCGGCGCAGCAGCCACCATCAAAACCTACTCGCCAAACCTCATGGTGCACCCCCTGATGCGCCAATCCCCCTCCGAAGACACCAACGACGCCCCCACGGACGCAGACAAGATCTCGGCGCCCATCGTCGAGATGCTCGCCCGCCTCCACGTCCTCGTCATCGGGCCCGGCCTCGGGCGCGACCCGCTGATGCAGGACACCGTCGCGCGCGTCATCCGCGCTGCCAGGGAGCGCTCGATCCCGCTGGTGCTCGACGCCGATGCGCTGCAGCTCGTGCAGAAGGACCCGGGGCTGGTGAAGGGGTACGCGCTCGCTGTTCTCACGCCGAATGTTGTCGAGTTCTCGCGGCTGTGCAAGGCCCTTGGGATCGACGAGGGTAAAGCGAAGGAGGGCGCGTCGGGTGGGAAGGATGAGACGGAGACGGCCAAGGTTGAGGCGCTGGCGAGGGCGCTTGAGGGTGTTACGGTTGTGCAGAAAGGGGCGAAGGATTTCATCACGAACGGGGAGGACACCTTCGTCGTCGACCTCGAGGGCGGGCTGAAGAGGAGTGGCGGGCAGGGAGATACGCTGACGGGGTCGATTGCGACTTTCTTGGGGTGGAGGAAAGCGTATCTTGATGGGCTGTGGGATACGGGAGACAGTACGCTTGCGGAGGGGGAGCTGGTGAGGTTGGCTGCGTTTGGGGGGTGTGCGATTACGAGGGAGTGCTCGAGGCGGGCTTTCGTCAAGAAGGGGAGGAGTTTGCAGGCGAGCGACCTCACGGATGAGGTTCACGGAGCGTTTATGGAGTTGTTTGGGGAGGTTGATGGGCCTGCTGGGAGCACCAAGCTGTGAAGGGGAGGAAGACATGAGAGTTGATGCTATGATGACGAGCGACACAGACATTAGTACTGATTTAGCTACACCTTGTTTCCATTCGTAGGGGGCCAGATCAAGAAGAGATCTATTTTGCTGAAATACATGGAACGAGACCAGTTGAAGCAGAACCCTTTCCGACCTCGAGACACTATTTGATTCACCGGTCTTTCTCGGAGATCACTCAACCATTTCTTATCTTGAGGTGTGACCTTGGAAGGTGTACTAGTATCCATGTATTTAAGTCTCGTCAGCCACTGTAACACTGCACTCGAGAAAGCAAATATATCATAATCTAGTGAAACCCAACAAGGGATAGGGCCCGCTAGGATTATGCCTAATGGATTCATTGTAACGAAAACAATCTTCTCTGAAACTAGGCCTCCCTCGCCTTTGAATTGAAATCTAAACATCCTCCCCCATCTCAGTTGTTCTGCACTTTCCCTTCAGTATTCAGCATTCAAGTAGGTGTACGTGAGCTATTAGATCAAATGACGTGTTTAAGCGCGCAGGATGATCCTGCCAACGTGTTGTTCTTCCCTTCATAGTTAGAGATCTCCTCTTCTATCTCTTGCAATCTTGCGGTATATCATTGTTGGATACATCATCAGCAGCACCTGATGAATGTTCAGATATATAAAGCTTGTACAGTATGAGACGATTGGAGAATACTGCAGCTCCCAGCTTCCTTCGCCGGATGCAACTGTTGCGTTTCGTTAGCTTCGATCTGCTTCCCTTCGAAATGAACATGGTGATTGCATTTCGCGCATACTAACTAACATCCAGTCTTTGGCATGGCATCTCTTTTTTTATTCTTTACAGTCTGTACATGCCACACATCCTATAAAGAAACTTTCATGGCACTATTCTACAAAACGCAACAATTTCGCTTGTGCTGCGATGTTGTATTGATTTTCAAGATAAGCAGCACCCGCCATACTTGTCCAGTCTTGTATTTGGTTCCTCTTGTTGCATCTTTAGTGTCTTCCGACATTGCGGTTCTTCCCCATGTATTCGCCTACCTACTAGTCGTCTGAACAGCCTGGACAACTTCTGGGGTGCTACATTCTTCCTATAACTCAAACAATGAAGTCTTCTGATGAACAGCAATCCCTCGCTCCGCTTGCAAGACACAAACGACGAATTGTGTAGCAACAGAGTCAGTATGGCCATTAACATCGTTCGTATATATACGACCCTCACCATCACCGTTCTAACAACATTCGGAGAGCATGCTGGAGCCCACCTCACCGTCGATCCCGCAATGTACACGAAGACAGGCTGAACATTCGCGAATGCTTATAAAAAGCGCTTGATTTGTGAAAACAGCAACAGAAACAGCAACGAGGCAAATATTGATTGATGTCCACAGGTTCTGAACAAATAGAGACTATCCCAACAGTTATCTCTACAGCCATAGTCAAGATACCACGTCTCGGATGAAAGCCACAACGCAACCCTCAAGGGACACATCGCCGTTCACTCAGCCTGTCTCTCATCGAGTATTCCTGTCACAAATACCCCTCAAGAAGTCGTACATGGACAAACTTGGAAATAACGCCATATCAGCAGATGTAGAAATTAGAAAGAAGGTTAGAAAAAAACCTTCAGGCTTGTGAGAAGTGGAACCCATTTGGTCGTTGGGGCTGTATCCCTGGAACGAAGGATGCGATCTTATACCTCGACGAAGCATGTGCTCGCCATAGCCACCGGCTTCCTCACTGAAGCTATCGACGCAAACAGCCTCTTTCTCTTATTAGTGCGACATGTTTGCCTTGCGCAACAATACGGGGCCGCGGATGATGATCAGGGGATGACGGGCAGAGATGGAAACAGGGATGAAATAGAAATCATGCAAGAAGTCCCGTGAAATTCGTACATGCGAAAGTAATATATACAACCGCTTGAATCTCACCCACCGTTAGCCAGTTCAGACCCCAACCACTGTTGACTGTGGCGTATGGAAAAGTCAAAAAGCCTCGAAACTCGACGAGGTAGGCTCACCGCCTGAACCCTCCACCTCACTGGCCACTTTTCTCAAAGATGTGCGTGCGTAGCTATTGACCAACCGACTCACCCCCCAAACGCCAATGCCGAAAGAACCCTGAACCGTCCCTGATGCAGCCCGAAATGCCTCTATTCAAATCATAATCATTTCCGTCGTCGTGTCCACTACAGTAAGCTTCGAGAAGCTTAAGCGAGGTAGCGGTAGGTCGGGGTCGAAACGTCCTCCACTCGTTCGAGGTACTCGCGTACAATCAGATCCTCAATGCGCTTTTTGATGAGGGTGACCTCGGGCGTGAAACGGCTCTTGAGTTGCTCGATGACCTCGCTGAGGAGGTGCGTATGGGTGAGCTCCTTGCGTTGCCTATAAAATGTCAGCCAATGCCACAGCGCAAGGCTGTCGGGGTAGCATACTTCATGATTCTCACGAGCGCAGCGTCGATTACGTGAGCACGGGTTTGGTTGTTCTTTTCCTCCGTCTGCTTCCTCTCGTCATCGCCTCGACCTTCGACGTAGCGTTGATGGGAGCCTTGATGCGCACTTGCTTGCTGACAAAGGCGCTGTTGAACTTGAATTTGTCTCCGGCCTTGACTGACTTCGTGGCGGGCTCCTTGAGGAGAACCTGGCCTTTGGAACGATGGAGATGGAAGCAAGCACCCTCGTGAGATCGGGTGTGGGGATGTTGGTCTTGGCTTGAATCTCCTCCAGAGACAGCTCTTGGTCCTCCTCCAAGTCGTTGAAGAGCATGAGAACGACCATGCCGTACGTCGGGACAGTCAGCTCATATCGTCGCTCGCGCGATAGGGGCCCTTTGCCACCAGGGATAGCAGGGAAAACCATCTTGATATCTGCGCTACCAGTCGAGCCCAACCAAGTCAACTTGCGACCACTGCGGTTAGTGAGATAAAATTTGAGCAAGCTGTCCTGCAGGCGTTTGATCTCATCCGGCCAGTTGCAGCCGGCGCCATCGGCAAATTGCGAGTTGCGTCCCATGATGTCGGGAGGCCATGAGTTGGTCGTCAGGATGTTGACGGCGAGATCAATCTGCTTACGCTCGACATCGCCCAGACCCCTGATATGATCTCTGTAGCCAGAAGACAGTTCGGCGGATGACTCCATGTCTCGGAACATGCCCTCGAACTTGGCAGTAAACTGGTTGCCAAGTTCCTGCTTCATTCGCGAGATCATCGACTTCTCCACGTCATGACTCTCAGACTTGTTGTGCAGAAGACGCTTGGCGAGATGCTTCTGGTAGTACCTCTCAAAGAGATCCTTGTCGGAAAGGTAGCGGATGACAGTGATGGCCTTCTCCAGCACCTCCTCGGTTTCGGTCTCAGTCTTGCCCCGAATTCCGCGGCGCAAGTTGTCGTCGATGAACAGTGAGACGTATTCTGAGCTCTTAGTGAACATGTTGATGAAATCCGAGAAACTCTTCGTGAGAGCAGTTTGGATGATCAAATCTTCCTGGAAACATTTCTTCCACAGATTGTCGAACTTATCCTTCAACTTCAGAACATCGTCAACCCACTTGATTGCAGCAGCGGTCTGCTGGGCCGATGAGCTCAGAGTCTTGGCCTTCTCGGCGCCCTCGCCCTCCTCGCCGTCAGCCGCAGCCGCCGTAGCAAAGTTGGTGTCCTTGAGAATTTGCTCAATCTCGAGACCGAGCTCAACGACGCGGGCGGAAAGAATTGTCTTCAGCGACGTCTTCTTCGGATCGACCCTTGAGACGAGCTTGAATAGAATGGACAACTCTTCCTCACGGTCGTAGTTGACCATAGACTTGAGTCCACTGCCCTCAAGATTCAGGAAATCATCCAAATGCGCCGAGATCAACTCCTCCTCAACAACCTTAATCGACTTCTCCCTCGTCTCATAATGAATGGTGGTGTCGCATCGGTCGTTTTCCTCGGCAAGACGGCGTTGCGTGTGCCGAAGCCAGGCACCAGCATCAGCATCACGGAGCAAGCGCTCGCACTCCTGCTTGTAATATTCGCGCTCAGACTGGAGGTACGCCGGCTCAAAGGTTGTGAGATACAGCTTTTCCGACTCGTTCTCCTCATCCGACTCGTAAAGACAATCCAGCATCCGGACGATATTGCGGAGCAAATGGCGGTCAATGTTGTCTCCATCCCGTTCCATATTGATATGGTCCAAAATGACCGAGTTGAGAATGTCGAAGACGGTGTAATCGCCGCTCGAATTGAGGCAAGCTCGCAGGATGTGATCTCTGAACAAGCCAATAGTCGCGGTGTAGATGGACGCGCGGCGGGCGTCTTGTGTATATCCGCGGTCGAGATACATGAGAATATCGGCAGTCATGTTCATTGAGGTGTTGTGGTGGTCCCACGAGGCCCTCACGCCCTTCAGGAAGTGCTCGCCCATCTTGCGTCGTTCGTTAACCGAGGTAGCCGAGCCGCCCATAGCAGCGCTGACAAGGTTGGCGGTGACGAGCTTATCAATGTCGGGAATGACATGTTCGGAGAAGTATTGCTCCTCATGCTGCTTGACGCGGTCGTACAGCATCTCACCCTTCTTCTTAAGAACAATCTTGTACGAAGCTCGGTAAAGCTGCTCGAAGGAGAGGGTACTGCAGTTCTGGTTGTGAATGTCGGTAAGGGCTTGCTTGAGGGTTTCCCAGCACTGCTCGAAGTCGCTCGTGTCGATGCCTGAAGTGAGCTGTTCGTCTTGTCAGCCCGGTTCATCGGGATGGGCGGCCGCCGGGTGCTCCGTCTTGACCCGTCCGGTGTTTGCACCCAGCCAATGCCCAAATAGGTAAACAATGCATGGCTGAGCATGGCAGCATCGATTTGACGAGGAGAGAGGCAAGTCCACAGAGCCTTCCACAGCTTGAGACTAATTTCAAGGAAGGTTTTGCACCAGACTCAAGTCCATCGCGGCTTCCTTCTCGCAGTGACATATTGGGGTGACTTACCCTGCCCGGGCGGCGCGGGGGCCGAATGCGACCAGCCCGCATGGCCGTACCTCCTCCACCTCTGCCAGAAATCATCGTGTCTTCTTATCGATGTCGAGTTATCGTGTGAGGCGAAAATTCTGCCAAAAATGGTGTTGTAGTTGACCGTTTCAGATCGAAGTAGCTATCGTGGGCGTCTGAGTAAGTGGCGGCGGGTAGCTTTCTCAGAAAGTGTGGTGGAGGGGAAGAAGTGGTATTGGTGGAGGTATTGCGCTGAAAGAAGGTTGTCGGAGGAAGCGAAGGGAAGAAGAAGTCCTAGCTGGTCTTTGTAGCCTCAGTCGCGCAGGGCAGGAGGGAGTTCGCGACAGGAAGGATCGAAGGAGGAGGTATTGAACAAGGCATCGCAGACGGTACAGGCAGTTGTCTAGGTTCAGTTCACAATGGGCGCGGGAAAGAAAGCAAGGCTGCACTGCACAGCACACAAAACCACCCCCGAAGCCGGGATGGTCCGCGCGCACGAGGCGGAAGGCGCGACCGGGTTATTGGACCCAATCAATTCCTATCCTTATCCCAGTTGCAAGACGCACGGGCCAGCTGAGCAGGACTGTAGGACCCTGATTCGTTGAATTCCCCTGCTGTGCCACATACATGGCGCCACAGGTGGCGCTTATCCTTTTTACAGTGGGCTTTGGGTTCTGGAATCTGGAAGAGCAGTGACGGCATTCCCAGGCCTTTTTTTTTTTTTTTTTTTTTTTTTTTGCGCCTCAGCTCCAGTCCGCTTCTACCTGACTTTTGCGAGCTTTAAACACCACCAGCACCAACAGCCCAGCCACGATACTACCTACGCACGACACTCACAATACGCAAAAATGGCCTCGCGCTCAGCTTTCACTAGACTAGCGCCTCTGCTGCGCCAAACAGCCCGCCCGACCACCTCCCCGATAATGCGCCTCATCCCCCAAGGAGCCTTCTCTCAAAACCTACCCCTCCAACCCGCCGTCGCTACGCGCCTCGCCCATTCCATCCCGAAACCCAAAGCCGCGCGCGACCTCGAGAGCAAGACCGAGCAGCAGATCCGCCTCGAGTCGAACCCGCATTACCAGCTTGACTTCACCTGCGTGCCGTGCGACACCCGCTCCCGCCACAAGGTCTCCAAGCAGGGCTACCACCACGGCTCCGTTCTCATCACCTGCCCGGGCTGCCGCAACCGCCATGTCATCAGCGACCACCTCGGCATCTTTGGCGACAAGAAGGTCACCGTTGAGGATCTCATGCGCGAGAAGGGCAGGCTGGTGAAGAGGGGCACACTCGGCGAGGACGGTGACATTGAGTTCTACCCCGACGAGGGCTCCGCAGAGGCCGAGACTGGGGCCAAGGCTGGCGAGGCCAAGAAAGAAGAGTCTTCATAAGGGACGCAGCGGGAAACTGTCACATTGTACAACATTGATATTTGGGGGCGATACTTTGGACCACACAAAAGACGGCTTGGAGCCATCGGGGGGCATGACATGACTGCATGGAGACGGCGTTCTGGATACCCAACACCACACACTTCTGGGCGACGAGACGAAGATGAATTGTAACAACAAAATAGATAAGAATCTCACATATGAGCGGGCCAATGTAGCCCATGTACTATAAAAAACCATGCATATCTTGGCAACCTTTTTTCCCACCGAGAACGCCAT
Source organism: Colletotrichum camelliae (assembly GCA_018853505.1). Classification (NCBI taxonomy): domain Eukaryota; kingdom Fungi; phylum Ascomycota; class Sordariomycetes; order Glomerellales; family Glomerellaceae; genus Colletotrichum; species Colletotrichum camelliae. The sequence goes on from JAELVL010000001.1 coordinate 1,880,663, forward strand.
ACCATGCAGTCTTCGTGCAGACTTAGTGATTACCACCCCTTGTACGCCGTCCTGGCCGCCCTGTGCTCGGCGCTGCGGACCTTCTTCTTTTCCTTCTTCTTCTCCGTCTTCTTCCTCTTGTCCCTGCCGTACTTCTCCGGCTGCGCAATCGCCTCGATCTTGCGCTTGCTCGATCTCTGCTGTCTCCTCTCGCGCACCTCCTCCCTGATCTCCAGCAACGTCTTCGTGTACTCGGCCGTGCCGAACTTCTTCTGCAGAGAGTCCATGAGGATTTGTGCCCTGTTCTTCAAACCATCGAGCTTGGTCTTGAACTGCTCGTCGTTCGAGAAGGGCACGGGGATGTTGGGGTCCGTCAAGTTCTGCAGGGGGTACAGGATGGTCTTGAACGAGGGCTCGAGGTGCTCCTGAGGCACGCGGCGACAGATTGTCTCCAAGACTTCCATAGCGACGACCTTGGGGGTGATAGCGCTTGACTTGGGCCGGACGTCCTTGCGCAGGAGAGACGAGAGTTTCCAGAAGAGGTACTGGAGGTCCTTGCGGTGCTCTTCGATTCTGTCCTCCTCGGCCGCCTGCTCGTCTCTGTCTCCAAGAGTCCCGGCTTCCGGTACGTTTTGCACTTTGACGGGCAGGCGGGGACCCAAGAACACAAGGATCTGAGTGAGTTCCGTGGCGAGGGTGTCTTCGATCTCCGGGGTTCTCAAGGCGTACATGGTCAACCTTACCAGCTCCTCGATGTCGTCGCAATCCAGGTCCAGTCCGTGAGACCCCTTGAGCGTCTCTCCCGCCTTGGCAGCCTTGCTGGCGTAGTCGGCGAGGAAGGCGCTGAGGACCTTGGCGGTGCTCAACTTGACGGAGTTCTCAGGATGCGTGAAACATCCGCGGATGTCGCCCCAGAGGTCCCGAGATTCTGAACCGAGGAGTCTCTCAGGGTATTTCTCAGTGAGGATCTGCACGTCGTGGAGGACAATGTTCATCAAATCCTCGTCGGCGACGCGGATATCACCAGTCCCGACGATCTCCCCTATCTTGCCAAGAACCAGGTTCAGTTCCTTCTTGTGCTTAGGTGAAGGCTCCCTGGCCTCGAAGAAGAACCCGAATGCCTGGAGAGCCAGCTTCGTAACGGCTGCGTTGTCCTCCTGCTCGATCCACGAACGCAGAAGCGTCATGAAGTTCTGCATCCGCTCCTTGTCAGCCTTGCGGAACATCTCCTTAAGCACCTCTCCGGCAGCGAGGCAGCACTTCTCGCTGTCATCGTTGGCAAGTACCATGACCAGGGGCAGGAAGCACGTGGCGATGGCTTCTTGCACGAAATCATCCGCCGATTTCGTCAGGAGAAGATGGACAACCTCCATGACAGACAGACGACCGCCCTCTCGTTCGTAGGTCAAGTTGGCGACGATGAAGTTGAGCTGCTTCACCCAGCGGGCCTTTCTTTGAGGATAGTCCCTGAGGAACTGGAAGAAGGCTCCTCTCGCCAAGTCTCGCGTGTTCTTGTCGTCGTTGGTGATCATGACGGTACCGACGTAGTCCATGGTATCGTAGACAACGGCAGTCTCAATCTTGCGCTCAAGAACGGAGCGCAGGAAGTTAAAGGTGACGTGGCGGTAGAGAGGCTCGGTAAGGTCGTCCTTGAGCTTGCCGAGCAGCATGTCGATCGCTGCCTCCTTGACAGGAATGTCCTTGCGCTCCCGGAGAATGACGGAAAGGAACTTCAGGGCAGCCTGGGAGAGGTCTGTAGTCGTAGACGTCGACATTGAAATGCTCTTCGACGCCTCTCTGGTTGCGACCTTGAACAATTTTTCATCGTCCTCATTATTGAAAGGGACTCTGACCAAGACACTGAGCAGTTTGAAAGCAGCAACCTTGACGTCATCCTCGCCGCCTACGACAGCGTCACCAATAATAGGGACGAAACCAGTGATGTTCGCTGCAGTGCGCAGGCTATCATGCTTCTTCCAGGCGGCCCGCAGAATGTCAAGAGCAAACTTGACCAGCTTGTATGTGTACTTTCCCGCGGTGCCGTGGTTGTCCTTCTTCACGCCCTTCTGGTAGAGATACTTCTTGAGGCGCGGGTCGATCCTCGGTGCCTTCTCGGGCTGCTTGCTCTTGTAAACTTCTTGGATGACCTCATAGCAGAACACCAGTGTGTCACGGCTCTCTGCTGCAGGATTTTGCAGCAGGCCGGCGGTGATCCTTGCCAACAACGCATCGATCTTGCGGACTAGCTTGAGGTCGACCTTTTGCAAGAGCAGAGATCGAAGTGGGTGCACGAGTGCGACGAGTTGGCTGATGGAGGCAGACTTGGCAATCAGCTCCATGGAATCTTGAGACTTGCTTGCCTTGACCTCCTTCATCTCACTGACGTATCCCTCGGCATCCTTCTCTTGGCCGGCGGCACCGAAAATGTCATCAATGATAACTGCCACGATGGACCAGAGAGTGTAGTCGAGATCACCCTGCTCAAATTCTGGGATGACCCTGAGCAGCATGGAGTGCAGAGTGTAGGAGAGAACGTGGAGCTGATAACCTCGCTTGAGCGCGCCGCGGAGTTCCTTCAGGATGAAACCAAAGTAGGTCGGGCCAAGAACGGAAGCGATTTCCACCAGAGTATCTCTGGCCATCTCACGGGCTTCCCAAGACTTGCTGCGGAGAATGTGGCAGATATCCGTGAGCACACCAGCAAGCTTCTGGCCCATCTCTTCAGATGGAAGGATCTTCATGAGCTTGACGATGATAACACCGACTGGCACACGGTAGCTGACCTCGGACTCGTCCTTCTCGTGCAAGTGCTTGATCAAAGTAGGAAGGAAAAGGTTGCTGACATCGGTGCTAAGCTTCGCCTGTGCGGGAACGGTGCGAGCAAGTCTCAAGTTAGAGGTGGAGGCAGCCTCGGAACCGTCCAGCTGCATGGGCTCAGTGTCGGTAGCCTTCGATTCCACAGAGACGACGAGAGCATCGCTGAATTTGCCGAGCAGTTTGTTCACTTGCTTCGGCAGATCAGGCTTTGACTCCACGAAACTGATGTATCTCTGAAGGATCACACGGTATGTCTTCCAGTCAAGGGACAGGGCCAAGTTCGCAATCGTGATTGTCGCCTGGGCACCCAGACCTTGGTCGTCGGTGCCATATGCGCGGCCGAAGATGAAGTGCTCCAGTAGCGGAATGAAGAACTTGCCCAGATTCTGGCTGCTGATTTCGTGGACCTCGTTGGCAGTTTCGAGGAACCGGATAGCTTCCAATTGGCGTGAGGTGGCAGGGCTGAGAATATTGAAGAAGAAGGGCAGTTCGGTAGTGTCCTCATCAACATCGCCGCCCAGGAAGCCCTTCAAATCCGCCACAGGTTCCCACGCGGGCATCTGCGAGATGAGGTACCCAAACACTCTGAGATACTCACGTCTGACAGTAGCCGACTCCTCGCAAGCTCCGGAGTAGATGGACTTGAGCACGATATCTCTCATTTGTTTGTCGAACGCAGCCTTTGAGACCTCGTCTTGGCACGTCGCTACCTCGCTGATGAACTTCCGAAGACCGTCTGCAGAGTTTGACGCAAGGATGCCGTACTCCTCATCGCTACGAATGAAAAAGATCAAGTTGTGCAGGAGCGCGAGCCACTGCTTGGGAGTAAACGGCGTCACCTTGTTCGTGATCTGAGTGAAGGCCTTGAGTCTCTTATCATAGTCCGGCTCATCAATGCGGTCCGGTGCAAACGCATTGAGAGCACTGCAAAGCTCGGCAACTTCCTGAAGAGTGGCATCCTTAACGGCAAGGGCCGCAAGGACACGAGCCAGAGACGTCCTGTTTTCTCTGTCTTTGAAGTAGCTGAACAGAGAAGCGAGAGTCTCGTAGATAGCGATGTTGGCAGTCGTGTCCTCCGCCTCGGAAGCGCCCAGGATGTTGATGAAACGCTCAAGAATGAGCAAAATCCTGCCCTTGGCTTTGGGGCTGACCTTGCGAGCGGGCTGGTTGAGAAGTTTAGTGGAGATATCCAGAGTTTGCTGGACGTTCTGAGAGGTTTCAACCATAGGAGAGAGCTCGACAATGGTTTCGATGCAAGCTTCCAACAGCTCATTGCCCATCTCCGCCTCTAGTGCAGTGGTAATTGTCCTCAAGATCAGCTCCATGTTCGCATCAATGAGTTCGACGCGGATAAGCTCGTTGAACTCAGACTCCTCGGCAGGAGCCTGCGCCAGCTTGAAGAGGTTGCGGACGATGCTGAGGGCGAACACTTTGACGTTTTCCTTGGCCTTCGGCACCGAAACGCACTCGATAACCTTCGCTAGAATCTGGCTGTTGATTGAAATGAACAACGCAGCCTTGGGAAGCTGGGACCACGTCCAAAGCAGCTGCATAATACCAGAAATCGACTGGGCAGTCTCAATAGGTAATTTCTCGGTCCTGGGGACGACGACCTCATTGACGATAGGTTCCGAGTACGGCGACCAGTTGAAATCCTGCGCATTGCGGAACAGAGAAATGACACACTTCAAGCCGGTTTGGCGGATGTCCTTGTACAGCGACTCCTGAGACGCCTCAGTGGGTTCTTCGTCCTCGTCATCCTCTTGGATCGCCGTGTCTCGGAGTCGCCTGCAAGCAGAGATCAAGCAGTACAGGATGGGATGCAAAAGTCTCTCGACATAAGGCCCAACATGAGCGCCGAGCTCGTTGATCAGGGGTAGCATCATATTCATGAAACCGACTTGCTTGCGAGGAGGAAGGATTTCCCGATCAAACAAGCTGGAGCGGAAACCGGACTCGTCAATAACGCGAGCGTTCCTCAAGCTGCCAGTCGCAATGTCCAAGAAACTTCCCATGTCCTCTACGCTCAGGTTTCTTAGAACGGTTAGACGAGTAGCCAGCAGACCATGACGGCCACTGGCAGCTCCCTTCTTAGAGATGGTTCTTCCGTATAAGAGTCTTAGCAGCACAGGCATCAGCTCAGCCCGGTGCTCGGGTCGAATGACTTCGTCGCTTTGCAGAAAGACGGTAACCTCGTTCTTGAATCTGGCTTCGTCGAGGAGATACTCCAGGTTTTCCTTGTAAGGCGTGACTTCCTTTTGCTTCCAGGCGAGGATAGCCTTCAGTGCCTGCTTCTGTACCTCGATATCACCATTCTCCATGAGGTGGAGAAGGGCGCGATACACCTTCTCGCTCTGGTACAGAGACTTCGGATTAACAAACAGAGCAAAGACACCAACTAGTGCCTTGCGGTCCTGAAGTGACCAGTCCTCTCCATTGGACTGAGACTCTTCATCGTCCTGAGCGTCAGATGCATCATCCTCGTCAAGAGCCCAAGGCAAGAAAAAGGGCACAATCTTGCGAGAGTGTTTCTCAGCAGACGACGGCATTGCAGTGAAGACCTTGATTGCCTGGGCTCGAGCGTTGGTTGCGTGGGCCTCGACGGTCTGCTGCTGCTCGTCAAAAGCTTGGAGCATTAGATCTACCGCGTTGTTAACCACAGGCTCAACCTCATCCGCCATCCTCCACAGTTTCTTTAGATGGGTGCAGTCGAAGTCGGTGATGGGTTCCCTGCCCTGGAGCGATGGCTGGCTTCCGGTGCCCGACCACCTGGGCGAAGGTGTCTCCAGCCACTCGAAGGCCATGTCTGAAATAGCCTCCGCACCCGTCTTGGATTCTCCAACCAGCTTCAGCGCGGTAATAGCATCGTCCCACAAAGGCGAAAGTTTGACTGTCAACATGCCAAACATGAAGGAAGGGATTGCCTTCAGGAGCCAAGAGTTTTCGCTTAACTGAGAGTAAGTCTGGCCAAGCTTGCGCAGATGCATAGCAACATTTCTCATTGTGGAAAGCTCCATGGGTGTCTGCTCAATATCCAGCATAAGGGTGTGGCAGGAGTGCTCATCAGGCGTTGACTCAATTTGCTGGAGAATCTTAAGAGAAGCGAGGCGAAGCTCATGAGATGAGGCAGAAAGGTTCTCGATGAGTGCCTGGACGACAGGATCTTCCTCTCCGGAGCCCTCACTACTATCGCTGCTTTGGCGGTCAACCGACGGCGGCTGGTTCTTGGTTGCTTCGGCGTACTCAAGGTAAGCTTCAAGGAAGCCAACCGAACGGCTGAAACGAGGAACAGCGGCCCGAAGAAGCGGGCTCAGAGCCGAATCCACCGGACCAGCCGCCTTGCTCATGCGCAGGTACGCATGGAAGCCCTGGCTGACGCTGAAGTGTACCTCATCCGAGGCCAACGTGGACGATGGCTTAAGTGCGAGCCTTAACTTCCTAAGAAGAAGTTCTGCGATCTTGGCGCTTGCCGATGGGTGAACTGTCGTAGAGTAAAGGAGGTCTAGAAGTGCTGAGTATTTGGGCAGACACCTATCACGCCATGTTTGGGGGTCCTTGTCATAGGCTCCGCGTTCGGGAAAAGGGGACGCTTCGAGGCGCTCGAACTTTGACACAATCTGGTCCTGCCAGCTGCGCGGAAGATTGCAGGTCTCTTTACCCCCTGGCGAAGGCAGACTGCCTGACTTGACCATGCGCGGTAAGAAGACGCAGAGCATATCCTCGTTTCGGCCGTCGGACCAGTGGCTGACAATGAATCTGGTCACTGTCAGCATGCACAACATAACAAATTGTGCTCCACGACTTACCTCTGGAAATAGGTCTGGAAGAGACTTCGGAATCGCTGTGAATCCAACTCCGAAAAGTAGGCGCAGAACGGAATGTACCATCTCATGAGCTTTTCCCTCTGAAGAGCAGTCATGAAGTCCTTGATGCACGGAATCAGGGCGTCAATCGGCGCCTGATGCCATACGATGGCAGCGTTGACTATGACGTGCTTCCAAATCAGGCTCAATTTATCCTCCGTCGCCTCCGGGGAGTTCTCTGCCATTGCATCCAGCATCGCCGTCAAATTTTGGACGAGTACGGGCCAATTGCTAACGCGAGTTCCTCTCCGGACTCCCGCAGCCGTACCGAGAACCCTGACTAAAGGCACATATCGCCATGTCTTGGTTGGCTTAGACTCGGCCAGCGCTGCCTGCACATGGTCTTGGATCGCTTCGAGGACCAGCGCCAGGTCCTTGTCGTTGGAGTGGTGGATGATGCTGGTCAGGACACCGCAAACTAGATCGGTCCAGGTCGCTGTCGGCGTGAGGTCTGACTCGGTCTCGGGGATGGCTTTCATGAGTGCTGTGAAGATGGCCGGTCCAGTTGAGTGGATGGTCTGTCCTGGGCCCTTGATTGCCTCGGCGAACATGGTCATGAGACCATCCTGGTATAGTTGGAACTGGCGGTCACCGACAGTGCTTCGAAGGTCGTTCCTTGCGTGTTCAACAATGGCGACGAGAGCGCTTTCCCGGTTCGCTGGTGCGGCTGCCTTTTTAATGAGAAAGCTCAGCGCTTCGGCGGCAAACCGAGCAATGTGAGGAGGGTGGCGCGCCTTTCCCAGGAGCGGTATCATGACATCGTACGTCGGTCGAAGATCTGGGACCAGTAGCTTCGAAAGATATTTGAACAAGAAAGCGAGAGCGGTAAAAGTCCACTCAATAACATCGGCATCCTGCCGTCTAGCGGCGATGGCGATAATGAGATCCAGAGACTTGGCGTAGTACTTCTCGAATCTGGTACCAATATCGTGCGCAAACGCCGTCATGAGGTCCAAGACGGGCTCCAAGGCATCCTTGTCTTGTTTCGCAATCGACGTCTCGAGCGCCTCAAAGATGTCCTTCTCGAAGTGCAGAATCTGGGGGAGACTCTCACTCAGCGGCAAGACCACCCTCTTGAAATCACTGAAGGCTTTTGAGACATTGAGCTCGCCCCATTTCTGCAGGCCGGTTCGGAAGTATGAGGTGGTCGCTTCGAGGTCTTCTTCGTCGAGATCATGTCGGCGGACCTTTCGTAGGGGATCGAGCGAGTGTAGTTTGGAGACCTTGGTCGCGAAGGACTCCCATCGGTGGTTCTTTTGATGTGGTGTTGAGTATTTGCCCTTTCGGGACTTTGTGATACGTCCAGATGAAGTGGAAGGCATCTTGGGCGCGTTGACAGGCGAAATGCGCAGGAACCCGTCGTCGTCGCCTCCCAGCTTCACTGCTTGATCGCGAAAAAAGTTCCCCGCCGACTCTTCAAAGCTGCCCAGAAAGATTTGAACTTTTTTTTTTGCCGGGCGAAGCTCGGTCCACCACGATAACACGATAAGAGTATCAAAAGCGGGCTCTGGCCAATCATAACTCTTCTAGATAGAGATCCACATTACTTCATCGCGCATCCCCCAGTCGCAACTTCCCAGCTTGAAGCTTCCATCAACAACCACTCGAACCCTTCATCCCCCGAATCGGCAAGCGCAATGGCTGCACCCAAGGTGTGAGTATTCTTTGACAAAACTCCGCGAATCGCATGGTCTCACTTCGAGTGCTGACATGACATAGGATCGTGCTGGGTAGCCTCAATGGCTCGCTGCAGCCTGCCTTTTCCAAGGTCGCGACACTCCACGCGAAGAACAACTTCAGCTTCGCAATCGTAACTGGCAACCTCTTCGGCGCAGAGGACGACGCTGCCGTCGAGTCCCTTCTCAATGGCGAAATCAAGGTGCCCTTGCCTACTTACTTCACCATTGGAACCGCGCCCCTTCCTCCGCGAATCGTCGCCAAGATCGAGGCCGACGAGGAAATCTGCGAGAACCTCCACTTCCTTGGCAAGCGCAGCATCACAAAGACGTCAGAGGGTGTGAGAATCGTTGCTTTGGGTGGAAAGCTCGATAAGGAAGTCGTTGGTGGGCAGTCGAAGGAACACACCTCCCCTCCCACACTGCCGACGATGCGAAGTCCCTGAAGGGAGCGAACAAGGCGGATATTCTGCTGACAGCAGTCTGGCCTGCCGGTGTTTGGACGAACTCCAAGACCGCTCTTTCCCCCGAGAACCAGGCGATTGTTGAGAGCACGGCGGAAGTTGCGGATCTTTGCGCTACACTGAAGCCCCGCTACCACTTCTCCCCCTCTCCCTCCGAGTTCTTCTACGAACGCGAGCCTTTCTTCCATCCCACCGAGGAAGGCAGCGAGGATTTTCCCATAACCCGCTTCATCTCCATGGCTCCCTTTGGCAATTCGGCGAAGGCCAAGGCGCTTTACGCCTTCACAATCCAGCCCAACGAGAGTTCGGTAGAGCGCCCCGTTGGGGCGACTTTCACCCCGTTCAGCCCCAGGAAGCCCAAAAGACGCGCGCAGGAGGAGGGCTCCTACAGCCGCTTCGGCAACGGAGACGACGACGGTCGCCGTCATCGCCGCGGAAACAAGCGAGGCCGTCACCACTCGCCTCCCCCCGGTCCTGACCGTTGCTTTTTCTGCCTCTCGAACCCGAATCTGGATACCCACATGGTCGCCACAGTCGGCGATGACAGCTATCTTGCTACTGCCAAGGGCCCTCTCGCCACATCGGAGACCTTCAAGGACAAAGGTCTGAGCTTCCCAGGTCACATCATCATGACACCCCATGCGCACACTCCAACCATTTACCACTCTGGCGTCGAGAGCTACTCTCCCGAAGATGCGGAGCGAACCCACAAGGAGATGACCCGATTCCGAGAGAGCCTTCAAGCCATGGTTTCTGCCAAGTCGAATCATAAGCTCGGTGCCATCACATGGGAGATCAGCCGCCAACGCAACATTCACGTCCATTGGCAATTCCACCCCGTCCCCGCTGACCTGGTCTACAAGAACATCGTCGAGGCCGGCTTCAAGGTGGAGGCAGAGAACCTCAAGTACCCCGAGTTTGAAGCCAGCGAGCTCTCTTACGAGGAGCAAGGCACCATTGGCGACTACTTCCGCATCTGGATCTGGGCAGACAACGGCGATGACAGGATTAAGGGTACCAGTCTCGTCATGAAGCTCGATCCCAACATGCGTTTCGACCTGCAATACCCCCGCAAGGTCGTTGCCAAGCTCCTCAAGCTGGAGCAGCGGTTCGTCTGGCGGGACTGTGTCCAGGCCCAGGAGGAAGAGGTCAAGGACGTCGAGGCGTTCCGCGAGGCATTCAAGGATTGGGACTTTACTCTCCAGGGATAGGCAAGAAGAGACGGGGGGTTTCCGGTTCCGGAGTGGCCAGGAAGGCTATCTGAAAATGGCATTTGATTATGGAAAGGGGGCAACTACGGATTCTGATTTCGTGCATGGCATGGGCATAGGTGGCGTTTGGGATACCCAAGTTTTCTGCATCTACTTGGCTCTGGGGGGCAGCGGCAGCATCTGATTTTGACTCGGCTCACATATCAAAGCAGACATGGGCGTATTCCTCAGATATATACCGCAAACAAGCAGACGTCAACAAAGTTTTTGTGACTTCACCACATTTCCCAAAAACGCACTCATTTTGCAATGAATTATGTCTCCGGGGCAGTGCCTCCACAGGAATACCCCATCAACCGTATCCCACATTTCTTCAGAAGAATGCCACCGAAGATCCGGACCCCGAAATCTGCCACAAAACGCCAGCCATGATTCAGAGCCTCATCTTTCAACCTAGCAACGTCAGAGCGCTGCTGCGTCTGTCTGTCTACCGCCCCGCCTCATGCCCGCGAGACCCCACGGCAACGTCCCGCTCTCGAGAAACGCACACAAGGCACGCCGTATTACGTCGAAGGCTCTGGGCCCGTCTTACCGTCCATACCTCAGGGCGGAACCCTCTATGATGTTTTGCCCGGCATGCTCTCCCCCACCCTGCCTTGGCCTTTTTGGACCCCTGGACCCCTACAACATACCTCAAGCTCTTTCACACAGCCGACACGACGAGGGGGGAAACCCCTTTGAAGCGCGCTTCCTCGAAGCTTGTGAAGGTTCCGGACCACTCTGCAGTATGAGATGGCTGAGACCTCCTCATCTCCGTCATCAGATCTCACCTTGTCTCTGTTGCGTGTTGCATAACGAGAGACTTTCTCTCTCTCAAAGCCCCAAACATGAGAAAAGTGACGATGGAATGGATATGTCGTCGCCGTGCACAAAGAGTTTATTCAAGACTTTCGGTGTCCGCAGGCATTGTTCATTATCCCTTGCATCCTATACGGCCCGTACAAAAGCAATGAAAGCTCAAACCGAGACCATAAACTAAACCCCCCGTCCTTTGTTGTGAGACTCGCGGCGTGGCGTCCACCCCCCGGCTGACAGGGGGAAAACGTTCTTTTCTTCATTTGTCCACCTGCTGTTTCTCGTCATGCCCCTCGAGAGCTCGCTCGCCAAGCCTCTGTCTTTTTGGTTGTTCTCCTACCCGACCATCTCTTTTTCTCTCCCTTATTTGCATCTCATCGTGTGCGCTGTGAAACGTTAGGAAACGCTTGTTGGACCTTCTTAGCTTGTAGATTTCTATGTCTGTACAGCGGAACAAAGAAGGAAAGGAAGAATAGAATGACTAGCTAGTTGAGACGGGGTAGGAAAAGCGCTTGACATCGAGGAACGTTTGTCAAATTCCACCTCCCGTCCATGGATGCAGAGGTCCGTCGGCAGATACTCCGAGCACATGAACAGCTCCTGATTGGTTCACTGGAATTAAGCATGTTCCCCCCTCCCCGAGTGAGGGAGGTTCACGATAACAATCAACATCAAGTCTGCCCCCGACTCATGAACTACCACACTGCAACCTAATTAGCCCCCGAATCCAGACGAACGGCTCCCTTTGCCACCAGCGTCGCATCATCGAGTGCAACGACATCTTCTTTCAGGACCGCACGTGGAAACGGGCTATCAGAAATTCCCTCAAATCCTCAAAGAACTCAATACACCAAAGTGCCATTCAGACGTTCATCAATTCATTCATCTGAAGCAGCGGTCGAGTCCGCATCCATTCAACTCCGGCCCCTCCCTAGTTAGCAAGACTGTCATCACGTCGTGCCCAAGTCCCCCATTCAAGCCTATCCCTTCTCCCTCCATGTACTGCCTCGCCGTTTTCCATCACGTAACAAACGCATCAAAGCCACACGCAAACACGCTAGAACACCCGTGGAACATACACACAAAACAAAACACCCGTTTATAGCCTCCACAAAGATCCAAACGGCACCACCATAATAGTGAGGGGGGGAAGCAAAAACAAGATCCTAGCGCAAAAGAGAGAAAAAAACGTCCCGAAATGTCCGTGTGTTTATCGTCCATGTTGATGTTTGGCAAAGCAAGCCACCAACGGTTTGGTAAGGATCCCCCAGATTTCCGGCTCTTTGCTGGTCAAAGCAAGGCCCCCCGTTCCGATGACGTGAGTCGTGAATCGTGAGACCGGCACAAGGAACAAGGAAGATCGAGGAAAGGAGCCGATACGAGGAAAAGAAAGGGAACAGCGCAGTTCGACCATGGCCCGTGAGGATGTTTCAAAACGTGGTCGAAGCCTCAAAGGGCCGGACGAACACACGCGCTAGAAGCAAAGACCTCCGGACTGCACAGACAATCGCGAGCCGCGGCGGGCCTCGAACCTCAGAGGCTCGGACAGACGCGCTTTCTCGCGCGCGTAGCTTGAGCCGCTGCGTCTGCTGCTGCTACTGCTGCTGCTCGCGTGTCTCTCTCACAATACCAATTTGTGCGTGCGTGTTTGTTTGTGTGTATTTTCATTCAATTGAGTATGAGCTAGCCCAGAATGGTCCTTCTATGGAACCATGGTGTTTTGGCAATTTCTTTTCGATGCCAGTACTGTACAGAGAAAGCGTGGATTCACCCACGCCGTAATCGCACGACTCAGCTTCTAAGCTTGCAGTGCTCTCCCCCAAAATAATTCGCCAATGTTACAAGGCTTCCCGAGCAACTGCTTTTCTTCCACACGTAGCTTTTCCACTTCTCTCGCGCTGTCCTGTTCCAGGTACTCCTACAATGTACACGGGAGGTGAAAGTCCTCCAACAAGCCCGGCCAATGGTGGTCCGTGAGGCGTTGTTTTGAAAAAATGTAAAGGGAATGGGTGATGTGAGGTCTGTGAGTGTATTGTGTCATCCGATGACAAGGATGTCGGGTATCCGGCGTTTGGATGGAAAGTTTTGGTATCAGGTGAAGGGTCAAGTGACCAGACAAAGGAAATTCGGTAGAAAACAAGAAGAACCGTCCACCGGGTATGGTCTGAAATACTCCCGGATATAGGTGGGAGACCAACGAAGCGGACCGAGATGTCATAGTGAAATGCTCCCGAGCCCACAATGCGGAGACACGACTGCCGCAGTTGTGACCGCGCAATGTCGTGTGTCGAGACCAACTCCCCCGGCGGACTTCATCCGACCAGCTGTGCCGGATGATGCAGAAATTCTGACAAATGAAAAAACCAAGGACAATGCTGTAAATGCCGACAGGAGCCACCGCGAGATGCCAGATCCAAGATGGACTCCGAACAACCATGTTGTGGCGATGCGGGACAATATGCCAATGCGTCTAATGCCGGTTGTTGTTGTGTTGTATGTTCAGGTTGGTGTAGAACAAAGCGCATAACGAGTTCTATTAGCGTAATAGTGAATTCATCGCGGCCGTGAGCGTTAAGCTGCTTTTGGGCGTCGGATTCGTAAGGTGGAATATTGGCAGTTGAATCGAATAGGGTTGACATGTGCAGAGAAGAGGCGCATAAAATCGACAATCAGGCTGCTGTGGGTCGCCCTATTAAGGATGCCGGGAAGTGTTTGACGGGACTGTACCGGTGGTGAGTGGTACAGAGTGAGAGACAGCTTCATTCCTCCAGACGAGGAGACTGCTCCGCCATTGTGCAGCAGACAGTGGGGGAGCGTTGATAATACTAGTAAGAAGCCATGCGTCTTGCATGGCAACGTTCGCCCAAGATTGGAGAGTTGCCAATCATGGTGCTGGGATCTTGGCGGAAGCTGATGCTGGGTCTGAGACCGCTAGGTCTCGGTGGCGCGGTGGGGGACTGTTCGACGCAGGATTCGCGCTCGCCGAAAGCGAACGTCTGGGCCCTGCCGAACTGCTTGCGCGGGTTCTTGAGGCGGCCCAGTTCGCGCTCGCAGGTGCGCTGGTGAGCTTCGTCGGACATCTCAACGTAGTTTTGAGGGTAGCACCGGCAGCGGTGCTCGTTGAAGAAGGCGCTGTATCCTCCTTCTAAAATATACACGTCAGGGTAGGTAAGATGCGGGTAGTGCTCGGCGTTGACGGTTCGGTCCTCAGAGCGGACATGGCGGGCCATCATGGGGGCGCGGTGAGCAGAGTACTCGCAGTGAAAGATGAGAATGGTTCGTCCCTGCATGGGGTGCTGGAACAGTTGCGAGGCGAGGAGGTCCTTGTTGTTGTAGTTGACGGCACCGTCAATGTGGCCGCCGTCGTACTCGTACTCGAAACGGCAGTCAATGACCATCTTCTGGTCGAACTTGTCACTGTACTTTCCGTCCAAGAGGTCGACCATGGTTTCTCTCGTGATCCTGGGGATGGTGTCGGTGGGGTCATCGGCCAGGAAGTGAGGCAGGAGGGGCTCCTGAACCTCGTCGGCATCCATGCCACAGTGGGATTCCGGGGTCGTGGGAGAAGAGTCGCCTCCCTCTGACTTGGCCTTGCCAACATCGCCGGGGTGCTCGAACATGCTCAGAGAGCGACGGAACTGCTTGCGGGGACGCATGAAGGGATTTGAGACGGGGCGGCGATGGTGCTGGCTACCAAAGGGGCTGTTGCGGTTACCGGAGAGGCTGGAGAACTGGGGACGAGGACGAATGGCACCGGGAACGGCAGGAGTAGGGCTGTTGGCCGTCTGGGGTCGTCGTTCCTGAGGAGGTGAAGTGGCATCGAAGCATTCATCCAAGGACAGAGCACTGCTCATATGTGACAAACGGTTCTCGCCAAATCGGAAGGTGGGGAGCTGGTTGTCTGTGTTGGATCGACCAGGAACGCCACTAGTAGAGTAGCCTTTCATTCGAGTCAAGGACGGGCGGCGCAGGCCTGGCTTTCTCCGTCTACCCCTGAGTTAGACGCGACCCCCCTTGAGCTAGGAGGAATGTGGCAATCAAACTTACTCGGCTCCCAGTGGCTTGGGTGGCTCCAACGACGCTTGCCGAGGAATGGGGGCTGGCGAGTCCAACATCATTTCGTCGTCCTCACCGCTAGGAGTCGATCCCGGCGTCGGTGACGTTATCTCGATCTGGGTCATGAACGGCAGCTTGTGCGGGAGAGGCGAAACGTCCATCATCTCGTTCATAGCAGCAGGCGAGGACTCAGGCATCGGAGGAGTCGTCACGATGTAATCTAAATCACTTTCATCAGCACCATCACCCTTCCATGCAGAATGCCAGGGCAATGCTAACCGCGCGACTCGGCGTCACCCATCATGTTGGATGTGAACAGGGCACGACGAGGAGTCGGGAACTTGGGGCTGCGATGTGTTAGTCAAATGAGGCCCAAGTACACCAGACCAGTCCATCTCACCTCGCCTCGCTGTCCAGACGAAAGTTCTGGGAGAGGTCGGCAGCCAGGCTGGCAGCAGGCGAAGAGCCGCTGACGCCAAAGTAGTCGCTAGATCGGTGCAACTGTTCGCGCAGGCTGTGACCTCCGGTGTAGTGAGGGCGAGGGCGGAAGAGGTCCTTGTTGCCCCAGGTCGGGACAGCCATAGGGCGGTGCATAGCCGCCAAGGGTGAGGTCTCCATGATTGCAGGTGTTGAAAACGAGGTGGTCGTAGTCGACAAGTGCGATAGCGAGAGTATAAGTGGTTGTGGGTGGGTGTTATTTTGGTGGTGTTAGTTGTAGAGTTGTTTCGCGGTAGTGAGCGCTGCGTCCAAGACGATACTCAATATGTCGTGACGTTGTAGTGTAAAATGAGAGACGATCGTTAGTCGGCGCCGAGTAAACGAATGCTGCGACTGCTCCTAATGATTTTTCTGCTGATCCTTGCCACTCAATGGGGGAACAAAACGACGTCGGGACGGGGGAGGAGGGAGGCTGTCGAGTATCGCGGAGTGTTGCGAATGTCGAGTCGATGGACCGAATTTTGCTTGGCGAGATTCGGAATCGGTAGCGGGGTGGGATTTTTTCTCGGGCAGGCAGTGCACTGCGCTCGCTGCAATCGAAGAATTTGGAGGAGGGGACCGTTCGTTATTGGATCGTTGCAAGCAACATCGGAGGTCGGGACTCGAAAGACTGGTGTCCTTTTGCTTTTTTCCTTCAAATCGTTGATTGCTCGTCGTCGAGTTCGAGATCGAGGCCGTCGTCGCAGGGAGGGCGAGAGCAGCGAACCGAAGTCGAGGGGAGGCGACGGGATGGGCCGTTCCACGATGCCCTTGGTGTAAAAGGGCAGGTCGAGTTGTCGAGGCGGGAGCGGTGCCGCTTTTGTTGCATGGAAGGTCTCGATGCAAGAGAAAAAGGACGAGGCGAAGCGACGGTCCTTCCGGAGGTGGAAGCTGAGGTGCAGGCGCAAAACGGTGCGGTGCGGACGGTGCGGTGCAGCAGTGCAAGGTCGGTACCGTGTGGGTGCGTTGGGTGCGGTGCGGTGCGGTGCAGTTCGGAGAGCTACTACTTCTTTTTTTCGCCTCTTAGTCTCGCTCGAGCTACGCTTCGGTGGCCGAGAGCAGAGAGGGAAGGGACTTGGGAAGACGGGTTTGGAGGGATCCGAGAGTACGACGACAAGCGAAAAAGACAGAGCAAAATGCACGTCTAAGCCTCTGTGGTTGATTCCTTCTACGGTTCTTCTCTTTTTGTTTCTCTCCTCGTCTTTCCTTTCCGTGCCGGGTTGGGTTGGTTTGGTGCAAGACGTACGTCACACTAAAACGAAGGTGTGGTGGTGGACTTGCCAAACACACATAAAAAGCAGTTTTTTACTGATTGACGGATTTGACTGATACTGGGTGTGGTACTGTCGACGATATGGTACTGGTTTTCCGGGCAGAGAGCGGCTGGACCTTGAGATCTGGACCTGGACCTTGGACCGAACAAAAAAGGCAACAACCGTGTATCCGTAAAAAACCTACCGTACCGTCAGACCGTGGATGGTTTGGTCGGGGATGAGGGGAGAAGAGGGAGAGGGTGGGAGGGAAGTGATCTGGAAGGAGAGGAGACTAGAGGTTTTTGAATGATGGTGAGGGACGAGTACGACTGGGACGGGACGGGATGTAGAAACATGGAGGACCAGGCTGGATGGTAACCACATCAGACTGTTCGACAGGTACTGGCGTACTTTGGTAGGGTCGACGAGGGAGCAAGAGGGTGTGTGGATGGGAACATGAACCAGGTCCAGGAAGGGAACGTTGACGGGGTGGATTGAGACTTGCCGGGATGGGGGATGTCACTGTCAGTGTTTAGCCTGCCACCAAAGTCTGGGATGGGCCGTTGGCAGAGTAAGGTACTTCTTTCGTAGTATCTTGCCTACCTACCTTACCTTACGGTTGGCATTGCTACGTATGGAGTCACGGCAGCATGCGCTCTGCTCAGTACAGCGACGGTACTTGGCAGTAGGAGAGAGACAAGGTGCGGGTGATGGACATGAGCATAGCACAATGGCACAAGGCGGAAAGAGACAATTCAAGCTCCTTCGCAGGCAAAATGGCACATCAACCAGACAGACGAGACCAGACCAGTGACCAGACTACGAGAAGAGTGTCCAGTGAACAACAGGGAAAGGGAAGCGCCAGACCCGGGGCGGGGGGTGTGCGGCGTGTGAATTCAAGAGCGCACGCCTCCTTGGGAGACAGCGAGACGGAGACCTTACGTAGTAGTGTGTTAAGTGCGGATAAGGTAGCCCAGACAGGTGGGCGCTTCCAAGGGGAGAAACAGAGAAGAAAAAAAGAATACTTGGGAAAAGTACCCAGCAGTGCGGCGCGTGGGGTCGTTTCTCTGTCAGTCTGGTGTCAGGCCCCTGGACGGTCTGGAGATCTTCGCTATTTCGACAGACGACTCGGGGGGAAGTCGAAGAAGGTTGTCAGGGCGATTTGGTTGCTGCTGCAGCTACGGAGCCCTTCTGCGGTCCTGCAGGCCATGATGCAGCTTCTGGATGGACGATGATGATGCAGGATGGGATCCATGCCTTCCTTGCCCATGACATGCCCTCTTGGCCCTGTCCTGTCCTGCCTTGCCCTGCCCTGGCCATGCCCGGTTTGGTTGCTGCATCCTGCTTTCCTTCTTGGGCTGATGCGGCTGTTTGGTTTGGCAGTCGAGTGGGTGGCCCAAGCTGTGTCCTGTGCAATGGAAAGATACGGTACGGCGATAATGCATCAAGCACCTGCAGATGCAAGTGAGTGCAAGTGCAAGTGCAGGTGCAATTGGCTTGCACCAAGTGTGCAGCTCGCCAGGATGCACCTGCGCATAACGTACGCAGCAACCGACCTTAGCGCGCGCTGCCGTGTTTCTTGCAGACTGAGAGTGGAAAACGTACATAGATACGGTACGTATCTTTCCCACCTGGTGCTGCCAAGCATGCTTCTCTCATCGTGCTGGCTACGGTTTAGGTGGTTTACACAGGGCACACCCGGTCTGCATCCGACCTTATTCCTGGCCCAAGAGACACAGAGAGGCAGCAGAGAGTGTTCATCTTTTTCTTCCTCTGGATTCCTTGGTATCGATGCCACCACACACGTTGTTAGCGCTCTTCGATTCTGTCACTCGGTAGCATTTCGCTCTCAACCGATCTTATCTTGCTTTTCTTCGTCCGACAACGACAACAACAACAATAATAATAGAGCTGGCCCGAATGGTCGGTTCCAAGGCAGAGGCACGTTCAAACGTGCAATGAGCACGTGTCGGGAACAGTACGTACCTTTTGACCTTATCTTGCGTTAGCTGCATCTCCCAGAGCGCTGTGCTGTGCAGCGAAATCGACGAGAATCGTGCCAATCGTACAAAATGCGAGTCGTCCCCCGCCAATGCGCTGCGCGTGTGCATCACCCACGGATCCAGTTCCTATGCAGAGCACAGCACGGCACAGCACAAACGCGGGACATCAATCGCCCCTAAGGCAGGAACCTGCCCATGGAGCTCATGGAGCCTTCGGTGGTCCAGTTCTCACGTCCATAGCACCCCAAGGTATTGCCGACATATGATGAACCACCTACACTGGATCCTATTCCTGCTATGAATACACCTTACGGATACCCGCCTACGGTAAGGAACGGCAACCTCAACCACAGGCAACCCACCAACATGCCCTACCCTGCCCTGCGCTTTTCCACCTCACTCAGGGGATCCGTCTTACGATGCCGGCGCTGTAATTGGCCTCCTCGGGGTACGTAGTGTACCTACTAAGTATCCGGACTGGTGATATTTGATACCTAGGTAGGTAGGTACGGTAAGCAGGGCCCGTCGAGAGCGTTACAGGGGCGGACGTTGGCACCGTTCCCCTGGGAGACTTTCCCCTTACAGGCGGTTGCCGCAACGATTTCTGCTGTCGTCCATTTCGAGGCTGCTGGCTGCAGGTGGTGGTGCTGATGGTTCCGGATGAGGCGTCAGGGGCTGGCCACGGGATATGTTCTGTAGCACGTTGCCGCCTCTTACCTCCAGGCGGGCTTGCTTCAGTAACAGTTTAACCTGCCAGCCGGAGTCGAGTTGAGAAGGAATACTTCCAGACTCCGGAGTCCATAAGTTATCACCAACTCAAGTCACCTCGTCCACTAGCTTAGGGCCTGGCGGCGTGCACGTCCTGCGCCGTATCCCGTCTCCTGGTCCCGTCTGGTGCCATTCTATCGGTCTGGTCTGGCTTGGTCTCTCTGCTCTGCTGAATCCAATAAGAAAAAAAAAATCTCCTTGACCCATCATCTGTCCACGACCCTCTCACGTCGCCCACCCGACCGGCGTTCGCCATGGATCCTGACTGGCGTTAGATGCATTTTGGCAAAGATTGAATCCCGCAGTGGTCTGTGAGCCCGTGGTCTGTGGTCGGTGGTCGCTGGAGCGCCGAACCCGTCGCTGTGGCAGCTCCCCTTTTTCTTACCGCTGTTCCAGCGTACGGATGGAACACACTGTGTTCTATTGCCTGTATGCCCCGATGGGCGGGCGGGGAGTGGACGGCGGGTGGACCTGCGCCGAAGCTGTGGCCGTCACCCGGGCCTCACTGCGGCCCTCCATGTGCTGAAAACCTATCCCACCCCGCCTGTTGCTCGCCTGTTGCTGAGGTTGCGCAGTGGAAAAGAACGGGTTGCTCAGTGTAAGGGGGTTTGTCGTCCAGA
Organism: Colletotrichum camelliae; assembly: GCA_018853505.1. Classification (NCBI taxonomy): domain Eukaryota; kingdom Fungi; phylum Ascomycota; class Sordariomycetes; order Glomerellales; family Glomerellaceae; genus Colletotrichum; species Colletotrichum camelliae. Next base: position 1,900,705 of record JAELVL010000001.1, read on the forward strand.
CCAGAGCTAGGGGAGCTTTTTCAACGAGATGAGGATACTGGGGGAGGGCGTGTGAATGAGGCTCCAGACCGACACTGACCCCAACGGGACCCGACCCGCGGGAAAGAGAGCCCCAGAGCCCCAGAGCCCTGAACCAGGTGAAGCGCAACGCAGGGAGAGAAGACCGAGCCTCGAGCAGAAGAAAGAAGAAAAAAAACGTCTTCTAGCGGGACCTGACCCAGCAGCTACTGCTCAAAGCGTATTCGATATCCGTCGAAGCGGATTTGGATTTGCATTGTGCCTTCCCAATTCTTTCATGTCATAAAAGATGCGAATTCGCAATGTGCAGGTGCAAGTGCAGGTGCACCCTTTGTTCCTTGTTCTAATTCAGTCCCGTCCCAATGCTCCTTCTCTGTTCCATGCTTGAGCTTGCCTTTGTGCTATGCTGCATAGGAAGGTACCTACCTGCCTGCCTGCCGTCGTTCCTTCCTACGGAGCAAAAGGAAAAGGCACAAAGACACCAACGCAATTCTGATTCAAACAAAGCAAGCCCTGCCGTTGCCGCACTTGCACATCGTGTTTCTCCCGACTGCGCCGACGTCCCTCGCTAGTTTCTGCCTCCCTCTCCAACGCTAGGTCTGGCCAGCGGCTCTGGCTTGGTTGAGTCGTGCGACGTACGGATCTCATGCCCGAGAAGACATCTCCGTGTCTGAATACCTCGGGCAGCGATAGCTGCAAAAGTGCATCAAACACCGAATAACTCCAGCAACACCACCACCAACAACGCTCAGATCAGATAGACGCGCGCAGCGGGGCACGGCAACGCAACGCAACGAACACGACTCGGCAACACCCATCACGAGCCATCCATCGTCGCTTTTTTGCCCACAGCCGCCCTCTATCTCACACTCGAAATGCCCCTCCCCCGGGTCACAAGTCACACGGCTGACCGGCTACCGAGAGCCCACCACCACCGCCAGGGTCTTGTCTCTATCACCGACGATGGGATATGGACGCCATCGCGGTGGCTGATGGATGGCGCTAGGCAGTCCGACGAGCTAAGCGCCCTCCATGTCCGATCAGGCTCAAGCCAAGCGGCCCCGAACCTCGACAGAGCCTTCCATCAACACTAGCGACCGAGCCTTGGTAAAACTGGGCCTAGCCCGAGAGCTTACATCATTGCTCGGCGCTGTTCATCATCCGCCTCACCTTTCCCATCCTAGCCAGAAACCCCGAGTCCCAGACACACACAAGGCCCAGATGTATCGCCCAGCAATCACTCAAGTGCCAACCGCAACAACCACTACCACCACCAACACCACCGGCGCCTGGAAATGAGCGGTGAGTTGGCGTATCGCCCTATGCTCGCCCCCTGTCTGAAGTCGTTCACGTCCGCTACACTACGGTTACTTCGTTCACCACACCTAAGCTACGGAAGATTTGCTACCACGGACAACACGCTCCACGGCACTATGCTACACTATCCAAGGTCAGTCACTACTGACTTACAACTCCTATTGTAACATTCACAGACCACGGATCCTACCACACGACAACACGAAGGCCGCGCCAGACTAGCCCTCTTGTCTCTCCTGTCTGTCAGTGTCTGCCAGCACACTGACTTCTTGCTTAGCCAACCTGCTCGTCAGCCTACCACGGGCAACAACCTCAGGCCTGGGGCAATTACACCGTATGCCGCCTTGCCTATTGTGTCACTGCACTTTGCAGCTTAATCCTGCTGTTTCCACCTTTATTCCTCCAGACCCCTGGTCAAATTCACAACTTCGTCCTCGTCACTGGTCACAGGGTTGGCAAGGCTACCTCGAGGCGCAGAAACGGAAACGCCTGGTTGCTTCGGACAGGGCTCCCAGGCCATGATCTCCCAAGTCTTGCCTGTCTCGTCATCCCTTCAGCTCGGCGCCGGCGGGGTTCAGGCCACACGGCACACTAAGCTCCCCTTTTCGGACTGCTTACCGCAAAGTGTTCTACAAAGTTCAGTCGGCAAATACCTCTCGAGATCGGATGCTCGTTCGCACGACCACGGGGCTGCTCTCCCGCGAACGGACGACACCTCATGAGGAAAAAAATATGTGAGACTTCAGGGCCCAGGCTGCAAGCCCATTGCATTCTTCGGTTGCCGGGACGTCGCCTGCGAGGAGGGTCTTGAGACACGTCTGGCACAAAATGGCGTGTTGGCTATCGAGAGTCATGTTGGCGTTGCTGTTTGCTTATGAGTCCGCCGAGAATTATGTCCACGGCATGTTCCGCTGACACCAACATGTCATCAATTGGATAACAAAGCATAATTGTTCGTGACTGCCTCGGGATATCGAATGCTTGGCTGCAACGCTTTTCTGAGGCGTATCGAGCATTCCTGCCACTGCAGACCCAGGACCAACTTCATTCCACAGACCTCGACGCGGCCAGCCCGTGACCCTTCTTGGCCAAGGTCACAGAGATCCCAATCATAATATGACGTATTTCGCAGTACAGAGTTTACCGGGCCAATCTCGTCGTCCGGAGTTGACTCCATCTGGGAACTCTTGATGCAGTTGAACTTCTGATAGTCGGCCCAGCAGTCCGGCCAGCCAACGGGGCCCGAGCCTAAGAAAAACCGGTTCTGCCGAATTATTCGGCCTATGCCGTCCACCGGCATAAGAAATACGAATACCGGCCTTGAAGATCTTGCACGGACAATACACGGCGTCGGCATCAGATTTGCACATCTTGACATGGTCATCTGCAGGATTTGACGCCATGTGCCTCCAAGACCCTCCGCACCCTCCACCAGCGGAACAGCAACGAACGAAAGGAGGTTGCAAGCCGCCACGGGAGAAAAATTGGAAGAAAAAAAAAGAAGACAACGACGACCCAGTAACCCCCCATCGTCATCTTCTCCCCACAGCAACCAACGGGGCCAGCCCTGGGCTGAAGACGTGGGATTTGCTGGGATGCGCCGGGCTGTAACTGGGGACCCGACCGGGGGTTGTCGGCAGCTTACAGGGCTTCATCTCCATGTCCGCCATCGCGACTGGCCAGAGCTCTCGGCCACTCTCCCTCACTTTCTCAGCCAAGACCCAGCCCAATCCCTCGCTTGCCCCGCTCATCGGCCCTGGCCTTCGCCCTGGTCCTCAACCCCGGTTCTCCCTGCTGCTCGCGAGAGTCTTGTGTGATGCGAGTGCGTGCTGGGCCGGGATCTGACCCCTTGCCTACACCATCTTCGTTGCTTATCGCTACATCGTCCCGTGCAACTTACACCAAACGCGGCCTCGAGTTAACAGTCTGCGCCTGCCAAAAGCCAATTGATGGCTTGATATCGCGCGCAATTGGTTATCTACCGTTCACTGCTGACAGCAGAGTCAAAGGGTTTGGTGGGGGCTGAGTCAAACCCTTGTAGCTTTGGCTTCAGGGCATCTTGTTTCGGAAGGCAAGTGGGCAGACGAGATGGAGCTTGTGCTTGCATCCGAACATACGGCGTACAGAGCAAAAATACACGCTACACAGGGTAGCTCATTCGGAGCTCTGGTCTTAGGAGCTGGAGCTCCCAGCTGGAGCTTGGGTACTTGGAGTTGAAGTTGGAGAAATGGAGCTCGAGCTCCAGCTAAGCCAGAACCTGGAGCTGGGACACCGTCAGGCGACCGACACGAGATGAAGACTGACAGAGCAACAGAGCATCAATTAACCCCCGAGCTTCCGTGACGTCTCCATCAAGCACGGTCTGGGTTCTTAAGTCCTGGGCTTGGCTTGGATGGCTTGCCCGTCGGCGAACAGACCGACGAATGGCAGGCGGTTAATTGATCAACGAACCCTCCCTCATCAGCGGCGTTAGACAAGCATTCGAATGATGCGAAATTGACCGCGCGACATCTGAGTTCAGGCACACGGGACTTGAAAGCTGCCAGGTGCCAGTCAAGTCCTGTCTTAGACCGGCCGGCGGTGAAGCGGCACGCTCAGTCGTTCATCTCCACAATATGTTCTGTGCGGCCATCGAACAGCACCCAAAGGCGACGGATGGGGAGTGATTCTTATTTTCCATGTATCTATGCAGATGCAGATACCGTGTTACCGTGCCGGCACGTGTATCTCGTTCTATGATCAGCCCTCCGCCCGGTCCCCGATCCCCAGAAGCCGGCGGCTGGGAAGATGATGGAAGAAGAAACCGTCATCAAACTCTAGACCATGGCCGCCGTGACCGGCCGCTGTTTACTCTTCGAATTGCTGAAAAGACCCCTCTCACAGATCTGTTCCACGGGGCAACAGAAGCAACGGAGTCGATCAAGAACCGGGCGCCAACCCACCTGTTCCCCAGCCTACCGCGCGGCCGGCTGCGGCTACGCTGCATGTTGATGCGAGTATGCGAGCTCGGGATGCAGAAACTCAAGTGGATTTGTCGGTTCGATGGGGACGAGACGGATGCCGAGCTTTGGTTTTGCATCTGCGGGCAGTCGTACTAGCTGCATGGAGCTTCTGCAACTACACTACTGCTGTGCCATGTTTCTAAGCTGCTGCTCCGCCATGATGTTGGTCCGCTCAACCTGCTACAGGTCACAGGAGAGCTTCTCCCCGGTGACGGACCGTCGTCTACCTTGCGAAGCTCCTAGCTTCCCGCAGCAACGGGTACGCGGTCAGAGGTTTTGGTGGGGGGCTAAGGAGCTTGACGACGGCATCTCGTGCCTCTCGCCGGCTCTGGGACGACATGACAGCATCGTCAGCGTCAATAGCACCCCTGACCGGAGCTCCACTCGGCAAGGCATGGTTCAAGGACATGTTTGTCATGTTTCCCGTGTGCACAGAGCTTCGTACCAGAAGAACACCCCTCCATGCAGCATCCCCAGCTCTCATCGAGACGCCCGCCGTCTTAGGGGACCATTTGTTTACTTTTGTCGATTCTTGGAAACTCCCCCTCCCTGAGTCGGCAGCTCGATCGACAATCCGGTATCCGGCTTTGGCCAGGAACTTGTCCATTGACGAGGGGCGAACTGCTTTCGTCTCCTTGGTCGTCTCGAAATAACCTTGAAGAATTCCTTTCAGTCAAGGATTATGCAACAATGGATGAGGCTCTTTGATCTTCGAGAATGAAAGAAGCGGGCAGCACAAAGATGTTCAGGTTCGCTTAATTGTGATGCCGTCGTCAACCCTGTCGATATCGACGGGTCCACCCTGTCTTGTTCTGGCTGCAATCTTCGGTTGCTTGGTTAGAGAGAAAAAAAAAAAGTCGGCTACGGAGGAAGCGTCCCCAATTCGCCGAGGGGTCTCGTTGGCCCTTGAACCCCGCGACGACGACTTGCGGATGCACTACGAGTGACAGCCCACCTCGTCCTTCCGATTCCGCTTCACTCAAGCTCATGTCTGTCATTGGCTCACTAACGAGAGTAACCACTGTTGGCGCGGAAAGGGGTCTTCGTATAGGCCGTGATTGCCAGTCGACGGCTTCAAGTCCAAGCGTGGGCACAGGCAATTGTGCACTTGCACGCGCACGTCGTGATGCCGGACGGGAAGGTCAACTGACTGACTACTGATTGACAGCCCGTGGCTGACGCAGACAAGCCCTGATCTTGATGTGTCTTATCAGGCTACTTGACCTTAGCCTATCGAATTGCGCCTCAAACCTTGTTTGCAGGCGAAGCCTATCTCAGCTGGAGGGCAACGCCTGAGCCAAACTGACGCCATTGGGAGCGTATCCCTCTCGTTCTCCAAAATGACTACTTTTGCGTTGCTATATCAATCGCACGAACCTCAACGCCAACAAGGATTCGAGGGATCACGCCGGGCAGGAACATCTCCTGAACTCCATTGCAGGTTAATGAAGATGCTCAAACGGCAAAATGGAGATGAATCATTTCAATGTCCAGCATCGACCGATCCTAGGCCAGACCCACGAGGCGACCGAGACCCCCAATATCGCACCGCTCGTCAAAGCGGTCCGGAGATTTACTGACATAAGCTCAGCGAGACAACGACACGGGTTACCGAATATTGGCAGTGTTTTTCTGATATGGAGGGGGGTTCTCCCTTGTTGAGGGTTGAGTCATCAAACGCGAGTAGAGGGAAAAAAGATTTTCGACGAGAAGCACAGTCCAGCACAACAAAAACATGGCAATCAGGCATCTTCCCCTGATGGAGAACCATGGTCTCACCCGGCACTTGAGCAAAGTTTCCAAAACAAGGTCTCGCAGTGGACGAAATGGGACGAATTTTGGACGCGAGTTGATAGACATTCGACGTAGAGGGCGGTGCGAGGAAGTCCCATCTCGATGTGAAAATCATCGATCACGCACATCGGCCCCGATCACTTGCGGCGGCCTAGTCCGGCTCTAAAACAGACGTCATCCTCACGGAGTCCAGCCTGGCAATTGATCGTCACCATCCAAGACCCCCGGGCCGCCTGACCCTCCTTTTTGCTCTCGCAAAGAGCCGTAGGCAAGGCAGAGGTCTCGTCTTGCCATATGTATCGAGATCCCTCTCGAGCTGCGAGCACTTGCACAAATTCGAAGCATCAATGCCATGCCAGTGGCCCAGATCAAGGCTGTCTGCGGCCAAAAGTGCCATGGGTCGCAGAACCGGCCGTCGTACCTGTCAGTCAACCCAAAACAAGGACCACCGAACCAACGCACGCCGCGTCGGTCAGAGGAGACACCGAGGAAGCGGATTGGGTGCTCAGCTTCGCATGTTGTTTGTTTACCGCGCGTAGGTACAGACACCGCAGCTTGGCTTATCTTTTGCGGTGCGAATCACGATGGCCGGCCGAAGACTGCCTTGGATTGAATGAGCCCATCTCACGCTATTGAGGATTACCTGCATGCGAGGAGATGGGACAGGCGTCAGACACAATCCAATGAGGAGGCGCAGCCGCATCTCGACGTGTCTGTCAGGTCAAACTTTCAGCTCTATCTAGACGGGCCGGCCGTCCAACTCCAAGCTATCGACCGATCCCGCGTGACCGAGGTGCGATGGCGTCTTGCTTCTCTCCCCCTCAGCTTCCTCCGACCTACCGTGCCCCTCATTGCCCACGCCCTCTGGACGCACAGAGGTTTTGCATCTCTGCGGTTTCCCCTCTTTTGCACCCTTGCTTGGATCAAACGCAACGCATTGCGGTCGCAGGTGTCTCTTACTCAGTGTTCTGCGCATCTACAGCGGAGCGTTGCCTCGTGCATGACTCTGCCTGGCTGTTGAGCGTTTGAGAGTTGCCATCAGGCATTGGCCTAGGACGGGCAGGCTGGGAAACGGTGCCCGTTGTGGGAATTTCGTTCTTTGTTCCTCTCCGCCGTTGAGAAAGGGGAGGCAATGGTGAAGCAGCAAGCGGGTGCCGGCGCTGGCGCGCGTAGCACTGCGGGTGGGAAAAGCCACATTCGCTCCAGCGTGTCCCGAGCGCGCCCGACTCCCGAACCCCTCCAGTGAGGGGATTTTTTTCGTCGTCGCTTCTCGTCGCGGGCAGACTCCTTTTTTCCAGCGCGGGTTTTGACAGCAGTTTTCTGGCACTGTACTTTGTTTACAAACTGCGGGTTCGCGACTCATGTAAACAATGGGCCCCTGCAGACCCTGCTTCACGATCCTTGTCGAGCGCGAAGTCACGTGCAAAGTGCTGGCGGGGGAAAGGTCTGCCGAGGGGTGGGAGGGGAGAGAGAGCAAGGTTGAGGTGCAGCTGAGGACTGAGATGCATGCAGGTCGACAAGGATCATTTGAGAAAGTGACGTCCTTTTTTAGCCGCCCGTCATCTGGACCTCTGGCAGCTGCTGACAGGGGACGTGCCCGGGAAAAATGGCCTTCCCCTCGTGCACGTTCAATAGTCCTGTTTTTGGAGAAATCGAGGAGCCTGGAGCTGGAGCTTTCAACCTGGAGCTGGAGCTGGAGGATGGAGGGGTTGTTGACCAGGGCTCAATCAAGTTGTTGGAGATGGAGGAGGTGGAGGGATCCGGATACTGGGACGAGAATGAGGCAAGCAACAACAGATGGAAACAACCCCGAACGCTGAAAAACTCCATCGGTCAACCTCGGCCTACGATGACGGCCCACGGATGCTCGCGTCCCCGTTTCCATACGGACGAACTCCGACGCCATTGCATCACCATGATTGGATTCTTGGTCCCATGTCGTCTGTCAGACGAGAGGGAGCAAGGAATCAACACCTGGCAGGAGCTGGAGTCTGAATCTGCTGATGGTTTCGTGATCGCAAGGCTGCGAGGATTCGGCAGAGGGGCTTTACTCTGATGTCAGCCCAGGGGTGTTTGATCCTAATGCTCAGCTTAGCTCTGAAGCTCTGCTCAATGCTCACGAACTCCCCCTCCAACCCGCCGGAACTCATGGGTGTTGCTAGGCTGGGCAGAGTTCGATCCCGCAGGCTGCTACGGATACAGACGTTTCTCTTCGCGACCTGCGCGCGTCTTGGGAACTTTGGCAACAGCACGAGTCGACTGGGTTCCCCGCTTCACTGCCAGGGGCCTGCGGCGCGGCGCAGCATGCAACCCACCAAGCAGCTTCGAAGCTTGAGCTTCGAAAAGCACGCAACGCACTTTATTCCAGCAGCACTGGGCTAAGGGCGTGATAAGCTCCGTGATTGATTAGCAAAAATTACGCTTTAGCAGTACTTAAGTGACTCTGAGCAGTAGATCTGTAGCGTAGGTCAGCGTTAATATACTTTATATAAATAAAATAAGGGGGATTACTCTTATTAAGAGTAATAGAGCTTACTATAAACTTTATACTACTTATAGGATATTCCTATTACTAATTTTATATTCCTCCTATATATCTTTTATTTATTATATATATTAGTAGTATTAGGGCTACTAGCCTATTATTATAAGATTTGACTGGTATTAGCTACAAAAGCTAGGCTAGTCCCCCCCTGCCTACTGCTAACAACCTTCAGGTTATATAACTACTCAGACTTCTTCTTCGCCTCCCCGCTCTTCTAACTTCGACTATTACAACGAGCTAAGTTAACTACCTTCCTCTAGCTACCTCTATTTTTAAGGCTCCTCTAAGCTATACCTACCCTTCACGCTATATTTAGTTCGCGCCTATCTTTCTCTCCTCTGCTATTCAGAAGTCTGTATTGTTCTGCTAAGCGTAAGGGCCCTAAAGCCTCTATACTGTTATGCTGTTATAATGTCTTCTACCCTACTATATAGTCTTAATAAAAAGCCCTACTACTATTAGCTATACTTTTAATATATTTGCTTTTTCTAACTTACTAACCTCTTAAGTTGTTTTAGCTATCTTAAGGAAGTATATAAAGTAATTATAAGCATTAGGATTGTTATTAATAGCTTTAATTATAGTTATATTAATTTTAAAGCTATATAGCTCTATATTATTTATAGTTTTATATAGGTATTTCTAAGTAAATTTAAGAAGAGTTTTTTTGTTAGTATAAATAAGATTGCTATATTTATCGCCTTTAATTTTGTTAACTTTAGTTTTCTGGATTAAGTTATCTAGCTTAGCTTTACTTAGTTTATATATAGGTATAATAAAGAAGAAATATATTATAAAGTATTACTATGTTTAGGAGGATATAAAGAATAAGTTTAAAGCTTTAAAGCTTTATTTAAAGTAGTAGTTAAGTTTTTATACTTATAGCTATAATAACCTTTTTAGCTATAATAACCTTTCTAGCTATAGTAGTAAAGAGTTATACTATTAAGTTTACACTCTTAAATATAGGTTTAAGCTATTACTAGGTAGCTGTATTATAAATGAAACGTCTAGACGCTTTTGTAAATAATAGTGTTATAGATAATACTCTTATTAGTATATTTTACTACCTACTTACTTACTTTCTTCTACTAAAGCTAGGGGTAAGTTAAGCTAAGCGTTAATAACTAGTTATAATATAAGATTTTATTTGTTTACTTTATTAAGATTAGGTATAAGTTAAAGTGCTACTATTAGGTTTAGAGTATTATAATATACTATATAGAGTGAACTATAATACCTGCTTATATAGGTTAAGCACTCTATAAAACATATTAGTAGTATTATAGAGATACTTTATAGTTAATAAGTAGCTATTAGTAGCTTATTTAATAATAATATACTTAATTAGTATATACTTAAATCTAATACTAAGAGTAATATAGAGGCTTAGAAGTTAGATTCTAGCCTTAGTATTTAGCTAATTAATATACCTATTAATAATATATAAGTTAATAAAACCTAGCTTAATAATAATATTAATAATATATAAGTTAATAGCTAAGTTAATAATATATAGGCTAATAAAGTCTCTAATACTTAAGCTACTTAGAGTATTTAGTATTAACTTATATAAAAGCTAAAATATATTAAGAAGTTCTTTAAGTTATACTTTAACTTATATAAAAAAAGTAGACTTTTTACTATAAGTAATAAAAAGATAGCTTTATACTCTATATTACTAGAAACTTTCTCTCTAATAAGAGTAGCTTTTTCTAATATAGTTAGTTAGTTTATTATAGTAAACCTAAGTAATAAGTATAATAATATATACTAAATATATTACTAAGTATTATAGCTAGTTAATAAGTTTAGTACTAAGTATAATAATAAGTGTAGTATAATTAGTATTACTAAGCTTATATAGAATAACTAGATTATAAAAAATTCAAGGTACTCTAGTATTAAATAGTAAAACTTCTTATATATATATAGCTTCTATAATATATTATAAATTAGTACTAAGTTAATAAGTAATAATATTACTGAGGTTAATAAGTAGAAATATTATAATAATAATAATAATAATAACTTTATAGATATTATACTAACCTAGCTATAGTAGTAGTAGTAAGCTACTAACTAGAACCCTACTACTAATATTTTAAGCCTAGTCCCTACTAATAATATATTAATAATATATTAAAATAGCCTAACTATTAATAAGAAGGCTATAGTAGTAAAAGTAAGAAGAAGGCTAAAAATAAAGCTACTTAAGTAATTTAAAATAGCTTTAATAACTTAGTAGTACTAATAAGTAAAGTAATAATTACTTATAGAATTAAAACTTATAATACTAATTTTAAGTATTAGCTTAGTACTAAAAGTATTTTAAGAGCTAGTTTATACTTTAAAGAGGATTTTTTAAACGCCTCTATATTTAATATACTACTAGAGGTAGTAAAGTTATTATTCTTAGAAAAATTTAATATTTTAAGTAGTAATAAGAAGGTTAATAAAGTTAATAATAAAGAAGTAGCTATAGAAAGTAGTAATATTAATATATTAATAGAGAGTAATAAAGAGGATAGTTATAATAGACTTTAATACTAATAAAACTTTATTTCTTATATAGCTAATAAAAAGGCTTAGATTTAATATCTAGACTTATAAAATCTCTTTTTAGTATTAAAAAAACTACTAATAATACTAATAAGAGTAATAAGAGTTTCTTATTAAGGTTTTTAGAGGGGTAGAGGAGTTAAAAAAGTAAACTAAATATTATATTAAAGATTAGCTTTTTTTACTTATATTAACTATATTAACTTACTAACTACTATTACTACTACTCTTCTATCTCTAACTACTACTACTAATACTAAATTAATAATTAGTAATAAATCTCTAGCTTTTTTTTATCTCTAATTACTTTATCTACTTTTATTACTACTACTACTAGGATTTTAGTTTTATTAGCTTTACTAAGTTTATCTTCTCTTTTTTCTACTTCTTACTACTTTTTTTCTATAATTTTAATAAAGTTATATAGACTTATTACTTTATATATAATCTTAATTTATATTTTAAAGCTATACTTTAGTAAGTTACTCCTTAAAATAGTAAAAACCCTTTTTAATATACTAAATACTTTCTTAACTTTAATTTTTAGATATATATAAGGGACTGGATACCCCACCTAGAGAAACTAAGGATAGTTCAGTTAATAGAGGCTGAAAAAATAAAGAAGCTTATAGAGCTAGGGTATAAAACCCTCTATAGCGAGGACTTAGTAAATACTTACTAAAGGCTAAAAATAAAGATCTTAGAAAAAATAAATAAAAGTAGTATAGTAATACTAGACCTACTTTTTAAGTACTTTTATTATTAGTTTAACTTAATTATAGTTTATAGCTCCTAATACCTTTATAATTCTTTGATTTCTATTCTACTTTAGAAAGGTTAGTAATAATAATAGTATTATATATCTAAGTAATACTTACTAATTAAGATAATAAACTTATAACTAGTATTTACTAAGTATTAGGTAAGATAACCTATATAAGTTTATATAAAGAAGATAACTTTAGTAAACGATTAGAAGATAATATAAGTTAACTAAGAGAGATAAGAAGCTATATTTTAAATAAAGCTAGAGGTTTTAAAAGAAATAGATTATTTATACTAAGCGTTTATTATCTAGATAATAAATATATATAAGAAGAAGAGAAATATAAGACCTTTTCTTATATATAGGATAGGTTATAAGGCTAGATATCTATAGCTATAGCTAATAAGTTAGCTTAAGCTAGTAAGCTATAAAAAGAAGATAGCTAGCTATTAATATAATAGATACTAGCTATAATAGCTAACTAGTATAAGCTTATTATAGCTATATTAAGTAACTAAGCGCTTATTAAGCGTTTACTTAAGGTTTTTAAGAAACTTTCTAATTATAATATAGTATATTTTACTAGTAAAGCTATAAGTATAATAAGAGAAGATTAGTTTACTATAGTAGAAAAAGTTTATAAGTATTACTTTAGCTATTCTAATAGCTAGTATATCTAGTAAGTACTAAGTATTATAGAGTATATTATATAGATAGAATAGTAAACCTATTAGAGAATATTTATAAACCTTTTAAAGAAAGAAGTTAACTTAAAATAGAAAGATTTCTAAATCTTTATTAGAGAGTAATATATTATACTTAAGCTATAGGAATAGAATTACTATAATACTTTTAAATAGTATTATTAGAAGGATAGTAAAAAACTTATTATATATTAGGCTTACTAAGAAGCTATTAATTAAGTATTTAGTAAGCTAAGTATAAGTAATAATAAAATATATACTTTTTTCTAGGGCTTTATTAGGACCTTAAAAAATAAATTATTTAAATAAGATATTAATTATACTAATATTTATATTATTATACTATATACTTAAAAGCTATAAGAAATTATAGATAGGAGATATATAGGGAGATCTACTAGCTATTTTAAGTTATATAAGTAACTATACTTAGGTTTTCTAGACTACTCTTATAAAAGTAGCTTATAACTTTTATAGTTAGTAGACTATAAGGAATACTATCTAGAGACTTTATTTTAGAGTAACTACTTAGTAAACCTTTATATAACTTCTAACTCTAATAGTAAACTACTTAATTTTCAGAGTTTTTAATATTATATTTATAAGAAGTATAGCTATATTATAACTTATTATACTAAGAATTATATATAGCTAATAGGTAATAACTAGAACTTAAACTTAAGATAGAGTAGTATAAATATAATTATAATATTTTATATAACTAATATTAAAGACTTAAGAAATAAGTAAGTATAGAAATAACTCTAAAAAGCTTTATACTAGAAATTACTTTAGTTCTAATTAAGAAGACTATTAAAAAATAGATATTTATATTTTAAGTATCTAGTAAAGTTAAGCTTAAAGTTAATATAGATACTTATATAGTAATAGATATTATTAGAGAAGATTTTATAGAGAAACTCTAATTAAAAGAAGCTATAAATATTATAGTTTTAAAACTAGTAGACTTCTAAAGAAAGTTTATACTTATAAGTAAGGTTTATTAGTTTACTTTCTTTTTATTAGATAGTAAAAGCTACTTATAGAAGATCTACTAAGTATTTATTATAAGTTTATACCCTAAAAAAGTAGAAGATATCTTTTTATCTAATAACTTTATAGGTTAAGAAAGTATCTATATAGATATCTATATATACTTAGTTATATAAATATATTTTACTTATTAAGCTAGAAGTAATTATTTAGGAAATTATAGAGAATAGCTAATAAGTTTATATAATATACCTAATAAATATTTTAGTTCTTAATAAAAAATATTAATATCTTAGGTAAGTAATTACTAGATAATAAATAAGATAAGAAAATCTCTAAAAACTTTTAAGTATTTATTAATATTTTTAATAATAAAAATATAAAAAAAGTTTTTAAGCTAAAAAGAGTAGTATATTATATTAAACTAAAGCTTAGTAAGGAGTTTCTTTATAAGCTTATATATTTTATATTAGTAGAATAACTATAAACCTTTATAAAATATATCTAAGAGATAGAAGTTATAAACTGAATCTACTGTTTTATAAGCTTTATAAAAATACTTATTCTATTTATACTAAAAAAGGATAGTAGTTTATAGTTATATATAGATTATTAAGAGTTAAATGAAATTATAGTAAAAAATTAGTACTTTCTACTACTAATTAATAAGCTTCTAGATAGGCTTACTAGAATAAAGTTTATTTTAAAGATTAACTTAAGTAAAATATATTATTATATTATAATTAATTAAGTAGACTAGTAGAAAACTATATTTAAAATATAATATAAATATTTTAAGTATATAATAATACTATTTAAGCTTATTAATACTCTAGTAATATTCTAAATATATATTTATAAAATACTTACTAACTTCTTAGATATATATTATATTATATACTTAGATAATATCTTAATTTATTTAAATACTAAGGAATAATATATTAAAGATTTTTATATTATTCTATACTATTTAAAGGCTATTAAGTTATTTATAAAACTTAAGAAATATAATTTCTATTAAATAGAAATAGATTTTCTAAGGTTCTATATTACTTAGAATAGTATTAAAATAAATCTAAAATATATCTAAGTAGTTATTAAATAGCTAGTACTGAAGTTTTTTAAAGATATATAAGTTTTCCTAAGATTTTATAACTTTTATTATAAATTTATAATAAGATATTTCTATATTATAGCGTTTATAAATAGTATATTTAAGAGAAGCTAAAATAGTATAAAGTTAGAAACTTTTATCTAGATAAAAGAGATATAAATTATATTTAAAATACTTTATAGAGTATTTACTAAAGTATTAATACTAAGATATTATAACTTTATACTAGAAATAAAAGTTAAGATAGATATATCTACTTAAGTAGTATTTAGTATACTCTTATAGAAATATAGAACTATCTAATACTTAGTAGTTTTTTAGTTAAGAAAACTATTTAATATAGAATAATACTAGATTATAGAATAATAAAAGCTTTTTATTATTATTAAAAGTTTAGATTACTAAGTATAATACTTTTAAAAGCTTCTTAAAAAATTCCTAGTTTTTATAGACTATACTATACTAAAAGGAGTGTTTACTATATTTATATAAGATATTTATAGAAGACTTATATAATAGGTTTACTAATTATTAGCTTTTAACTTTAAAATCTAATATAGATTAGAGATTACTAACTTAGTAGATAGGTTATCTTAACATTCTAATTATATAGTAGAAAATACTAAGATAGATAATATACTTCCTATTTTAAGAAGAAAATTTAAGTTTATTAGCTAGCTTTTAATAATAGATTACTAATATATTGCTAAGCTTAAAAGATAAATAGCTATTATAAAAACTTATATCTAAGCTATCTAGTAAAATATATAAGAACTTTATTAGAAAGCTAGCTCTAAAGTTAAAAAATCCTTACTTTTATATTAGAACTACTTTATAAAAAGTGCTAATACTTTACTATACATTATAATATATATTAGTGCTATTATTTGCTCTAAGATATATATAGATATTATATTAACTATTTTATAAAAAGAAAGTAATATACTAGAAAATTTAAGAGAAGCTAAAGTTATTATACTAGAATAATATATCTTATATATTATAATAAAGAAGCTTATCTAGGATAAAATAGCTTATATACTATACTTTAGTGTAAATCTTAAATAAATAGTTAGTAAACTATAAGCTAAAAACTATTTCTATAGAGATATTATAGCTAAAGTTTACTAAAACGCTAAGGAATACTAAAAATACTAATTTAATAAGAATAATATCTTTTAGTTTAAAAGAAGACTTATTATCCTAGAAGAAAGATTCTTCTACTATAAAATCTTAAAAAACTATTATAATATATTTAGATTAGGCTATATAGAGGTAAATAAAACTATAAAACTTATTTTATAGAAGTTTTACTAGCTATACTTAATTGAAGATATATAGTAATATATTACTAAGTGCTTATACTACTAAGAAGCATATATATTATAGTATAAACTATATAAGTTACTATAAATATTAGAACTACTAGTATATCCTTTCTAGTAGATCTTACTAGACTTCTTAACTAGCTTACTAGAAAGCTACTAAAATAATAAAGTTATATATAATATAATCTTAGTAATTATATACTAAATAACTAAAGTAGTTTAATTCTTAGTAATAACTAAGTAGCTAGATATTATAAACTTAGTAAAGATCTTATATTAAGAGATTAAATACTAGTATAGTATATTTAAAGCTATTATTAGTAATTAAAATAAGTTAATTACTAGCTAATTTTAGTAGAATTAGATAAAAGCTTAAGATATTATTTAGAGATACTTCTTTATAGCTTAGTATCTATAAATAGATAGCTAGATAGAGAGAATATATTAAATATTAACTATATATCTTATTAAGTTTAGTAAAGATTTATAGAACTAATAAGCTATATAATTAGTTAAAGCCAAATTTTCTTATAATAATAGTAAGTATATTACTATTAATATCTCTCTATTTAAAGTATTTATAAGCTACTATTTTAGAATAATAAACTTTTATTTACTAAATATTAAAATTTAAATCTAAAAAGTTAAAGAAAAACTTAAGAAATTAATAGAAGTTTATTAAAAGATAGCTAAGAATTAGTAGTATACTACTAAAATATAAGCTAAAAATACTAATACTAAAAAAAAGTATAATTATATAATATAAGAGATATTATAGAATTCTCTATAAAGAACTTTTATTTTATAAAAAGTTAGTAGAAGCTTACTTTATAATTTATCTTTATACTAATTATAGAAATTATAAGCTTAAATATTTATAGAGTCTAACTTCTAGAAAAATATAGTAAAATATATAATATCTTCTTTATTATTTTATTTAAACTATAATATAACTAAAAGCTTATTAAAGAGTAATTTCTAGATTTTAAAAAAGATTTAGAAGAATAAGAAGTTAAAAATATTATATTATAAAGAGAAGTATTAGAAAGTTTTTTATATTTAGTTAAATAGAAAAGCTAGCTAGTAGAATATAATACTTAGAAGCTTAAAGAATACTTAGTAAATATTTTATAAATCTTTATTAGATTTAAGAAGTAATAATATAAGTTATATTATAAGTAAGATAATAAATAGTATAAAGTAAAAAGAAGTTAATTAACTATAAAAACGTAGTAGAAGCTTAGAAAAAAAAGTAATAGGAAAACTCTAAGTATCTAACTATCTATATATATAGAAAAACTATTATATACTTACTAAAGATTCCCTAAAAAGACTTACTACTCTTTATTATTATCTTTATTATTAGAACTAGTATTATTACTATTTAGTCTAATATCTTTATTACTACTATCTTTATTACTACTCTTTTCTAAAGAATTATCTTTATTATTAATATTTATAGCTTTCTAGTAGATATTTATAGAAGCTATACTAACTTCTTTATAAATATTTAGTTAAAAAGTAGAATTATTACTAATATATTTAAGCTTAATAAGAGGAATATATTTATAGGTGTTATAGAGTATTTAAAAGCTTTATACTTTTAAAAAGTCCTAAGTAGGTAAACTTAATATATAAAAGTCTTTACTTATAAGATAGCTCTCTAGAACTTTTTTAAGCTTATTAAGAAACTAAGCTTATTTATAGATATAGCTTATATCTTTAAAGTATTAAAATAAAGCTATATTTAGCTAAGTTTAAGTTACTTAAATAAAAGCTTTATTTTTTTTATAGTAAGTATTTTATAAAGTATTATTAGTACTAATATAAAAAGATTAATAAAGAAAGAAACTTATTTTAAGCTGAAGCTATAAATATACTTAAGCGTAGTTAGTAGTATTCTCTTTAGTATTTATTTATAAAAGCTAGCTATAATATTACTTAAAGCTTAGAGTAAGACTAGTAAAGTTTATTAACTACTTATAAAACTCTAAAAAAAGCTCTAACTTTTATAAATAGTAGTATAGATATAATAAATTTCATACTAATAATATTTACTAGCTTTAATCTTAGCTATATAATGCTTAACCTAGTTCTAATAGATATAAATACTATTAATAAGAGAATTAGAAATCTAAAGTTATAAAATTAGTTTAATCTTTTTATAATAAGTTACTAAAAACTTATTTTATAGTATTTAATACTATAAAAATAGTATATTTAGTAAGTTATATTACCTAACTATATATAGATATAAACTACTTTAGCAGACTAGTAAAGCTATAAAGTATAAATAATATAAGGTTTACTTCTACTTAATTAGTTATACTAGTAAGTATTATTACTTTTCTCTAAAGCCTTAAGTTTAAAATATAAGAAAATATAAGTAATAAAGGAGTTAATATTTATAATATTAGATATAAAAGTCTAGAAAAATAATAAAAATTAGTAAAAGCTTAGGAAAAAGCTTATAAAATATAAAAGTTATTATTATTAGATATAATATATTAAAGAAAAAAAAACTAACTTTAAAGTAGAAAAAGCTATTACTTTATAAATAGCTAAAAAGCTTTATTAAATAATTATAAAAATAGCTATAACTTTAAATAATAAGAATAGTAATTATTCACTATAGTAATTATTACTTATAAAGAGGTAAATATAATAAATTAATAATAGTTACTATCTAACCTACTTTACAGCTTTATAATATATCTATTTAGAAAGAAGATAATAAAATAGAAAATAAAGCTATTATAAAAATACTATTTAAGAGAAAGCTTACTAAATAAAAAGTGAATTACTTAAAGATATTATAAAAATATTATTTAAATAAAAGCTTACTAAATAAAAAGTAAACTATTAGAAATAAAACTACTACTAAAAAATAACTATTCCTATTAATAAATAATAATAAGACTCCTTTAGAATAGCTTAAGAAGAATTATAAAGAAAGGCTAAATAAAAAATTATAAAAAATAGAATTATAAGCTTTTACTATAATATTAATAACTTTATTATCTCTTAGTAAATAAATAATAAATAGCTATTATACTAAATAATAGAAAATAATAGTAATAAAGCTAGATACTTTATCTAAATAATAAGAAAAAATAATAATAGAAAGCTAACCTCTATACTTAATCTTATAATAAGAACTACTATAATTAGAAAAGAGATAATTATAAAAAATTAAATACTTTACCTAGAGAAACTAGAGATAGTTTAGCTAATAGAAGCTAAAAGAATAAAGAAGCTTATAGAGCTAGAGTATAGAACCTTTTATAGTAAAGACTTAGTAAATACTTACTAAAGGCTAAAAATAAGGATCTTAGAAGAAGTAAGTAAAAGTAGTATAGTAATACTAGACCTACTTTTTAGATGCTTCTACTATCAGTTTAACCTAACTATAGCTTATAGCTTCTAATACCTTTATAATATATATATTATAAGTTATATAATTCTTTTAAGGTTTCTAGCTATAGCTTTAGCTTAAAGTCTTTTAAATAGTATCTCTTATTATTAAATAGTATAATAATCTTTTAGAGATCTTAAATAAACTTTAAATCTATAAAGTAATACCTCTTTTATAATACTATAAAAATTATACTAATACCTAGTTAAATAGAATAGAATTATTTATTAACCTTTTAGTACTAGCTAGTATATATATAAACTAGTAGTTAAAGTTAACTATTATAAGTATGTTTTATACTAACTAGCTTTTCTAATTATAAAACCTTTTTTAATCTTCTATTTTAATAAATATAAAGATATATATCCTATTAATTACTTTAATATAGCTATTAAACTATACTATTTTATTATTAAGCTTAACTTCTACTGAAATATATAATTAGTTAAGTAACTTAATAAAGTTCTTATATATAATACTTATTATATTAAGTATAGTATTAAAAGTATAGCTAACTATAATTTATAATATACTAAACTAATTAGTTATATTATACTAAGTTACTAACTACTTTATAATATATAGAAAGATTATTAACTTTAGTTTAACTATCTAGTATTTTATATTAAAAAGAAAGTCTTAGTATTATAGCTAGTTTATAAATAAAAAAACTCTATTTTTATTAAGTATAAAAGATCTTAAAACTTAATATTAGTTTTATTAAAAGTTTTTTTTATAATCTTAGCTACTTCTTATAGATTATTATAATATAAAGCTAGTATATACTTTATTAGCTTTATATACTTATTAACTTTCTTATTATCTATTTAGAAAACTTTATTAATTAATAAAGTAGTTACTATTATTAGGTTTTAAGCTTAGTAATCTATTACTTATATTAGCTAATTATTACTTAATTTTTTTTAAACTATAGTATACTAGCTCTCTTAATAATTAAAAAAATTAGCTAATTTTAGTAAAAAAAGCTTTATTTTACCTCTTTATTAAAAAAATACTTTATTAAGGATATAACTATATATAATTCTAGCTAGAGTAAGTACTTCTTATATAGTATAAAAGTCTTACTAAAAGAAGTATAGTCCCCCTTAGAAATTCGATTTTCTATTATTTTTCACTTCTACTTACCCTAAAATTGCTAATTAATCATGGAGCTTATCACGCCCTAACTGCGATACGAGAGAGTGACGATCCGCCATACAAAACCCCAAAAAAGCTGGGTCGAAACATGCAGAGGGCGATGGACCGGGGTGTCCGACGGTTTCTCATTGATTGCTCCGGAGGCTCACGGTCTGCAGAGGAACCATGAGCGGCAACCGGGCTGTGCTACAGAAACCCTACGGGAACCGATTCCAACTCTCTAAACGGACCTATGCTGTTCGGTAGCAGCGTAACCCGCACCGATGTCTGAAACGACACGATATCACCCGGTGAGCCCGGTCCCCATCTTATCTGCTCAGCTTGCTCGGTGCTTGCTTCCAAATTGTTGTTTGCCACCAAGCAATGTCGGTGTCCGCTTCACCGGGGACGGCGGGGTGAAGTTTGACCTGACTCTCTGCACCCATTCCCCCCGGTTTGCCTTTCTCACATCAACAGCGAGATTTCTAGCATCATGTCAAGTCCAAATGCCGGAACGGGTCTCATTCTTCAACCCCTCCGCCATCCGATCTTTTCGCATATCGAAGGAACACAATGCCTTGGATAAAGTCCCGCCTATTCAAACGTCTCAAAAAGGCAACGTAGTTCGAGACTCGCCTAAGCTCGCTTGGCCTTGGATCGGCCTCGCCCATGTCTGGCGAGAAGAACAACACCACCACCAACACCCCCTCCCCCATGCGCATCCTCACAAGCGAGGAAAAATGCCCCGACCCGTGACGGCTTCAGACCAGTGCCATTCAGGGTCCTTTCCTCGCCCCCTCGTCGTCCGGCTTCTCATCCCAAACCTGCCTCGCATGTGTGTTATCCGTTGCTCTGTTCCCCTCCCCCACATCCCCGAGACTGCGAGACTTTTTTGCTTGCAACCAACGACACCCAAATTGGGCGAAACCGCCACGGCGGCTCACACGTTCGCAGCCGAATCTTGACCGGGCCTATGCAATTCCCCGTAGCATTCCTCCGACCCGCCGTCCGTCTTTGGGCCCGTCGCGCGCGGCGTTGACTTCTGATCGGATACTAGCCGATGTGGCGGTCGTGTTTCCTGGGTTTCTTTGTCTGTTTCGTGAGAATTTGTGGACAACTCTAGCGGTGATCTTGACGCATAAGCTTCATCCTGCCCCGGCTGATGGGCAAAACAGCAGCACGCCGCCACCGTGTACGTTATTCTCCTTGGTGGCGGTCTAGAGCCGTCCAGTTTCGGGACGTCTGATGCTAAGCAGCCCTCCCTCCGGGCCTCCGGGCTAAAACATCAAACATTCCAACGGGACGTAGCAGGAGAGATTTGGACAAAGAAAAAGGGAGGCCTGCAGCGTCGACGGAGTAGCCTCCGAGCGACCTTCTCCTGAACTAAGTCAACCGGATGGGCATTATAAGCCCTCGGCGGGTATGGTTATGGCTTGGATGCCCTCTAGTTCCCGCTGTTGAGGCTTGCTCCGGTCGTAAACGGGGGGTTGCGTATACCAGCCAGAGAACCGGACAGGATAAGCGTCCTTCCAAGATGTGATGGTTAGCTTTCCGTTGCTTGCTACCCCTGAGAAATACTGTAGTTCGTGGGGATAGTGCCCCCAAGGGCTTTTGCTACAGTCGCGTGATGTGATACTGGGAGAAGCCTCCCCTTTCGTTTTCTCCCTTTCCGCCACCGCCGCCTCACAAGCCATCAACCAACGGCGGCGCCTCGACGAAAACGGCCTCGTACCAGCGTTTGAGGTTCCCGCAGCCCGCCGCGTTCGCGGCGGCCGTCTTCGTGCCGCAGTTGGCCTTGAGCACGACGTCCCCATGACCCTCTCGACGTCGAAGCCGCTATCCCGCACCAGCTTCTCGTCCGGCCCCCAAAGCCGGCCCGGTTTGCCCTCCTCGTCGAGGCGGAACATGGGGTCGCTGGCGTCGCCGACCTTGGACAGGTCGATCTTGAAGAGGTTGTGGTGGATGAAGAGGGGCGCCGCCTTCTTCTCGGCGGGGGGCTCCCGGGCGTGGTCGGCTTCTAGATCCGCCCCTGAGAGCCCACCTTGGAGGCGGAAGTCGGCGGCCGGGTCGGCCTGTTTCATGCCGGCGGTCTCGAAGGTGCCGTTGATCCAGCGGCCGAGGACGGTGTCGGGGTGCGGACGTCGTAGAAGGGCTGGGCGAGGGCGAGGGCGGCCTGGACGAAGGTCTCCTTGTCGCCCTCGCCGGGGGCGTGCTGGGAGAGGAGCGGGTAGTAGACGTCCGGGCCGTGCCAGTTTGTAGTAGGTGGCGAGCAGCAGGCTCTCGGCGTGGGTGCGTTTTGTCGTAGAGAGGATGCCGGACTCGGAGCTGCGGCGGCGGAGGGTCGGGGGCGCGGAGAAGTTTGCGATGGCGTGGAAGTGAGGCGAGATTGTGGTGAGCCAGAAGTCGGGCCAGGTGATGAGGCCGCGGGAGAGGAAGGGCTCGGAGGTGAAGAGGCGGTCGGGGGAGGAGATGGGCCAGGCGTCGGAGTCGAGGTAGAGGACCTTCTCGAAGGGGGAGGAGGATGGAGAGGACTTTGTACTGGTAGTGCTGGACGCCGTCGGAGGGACGGAGCAGGGAGGAGAAGAGGACGCACTCGGCGTTGAGCTTAGGGAGCACGGTGAGGCAGAGGTGGGGGTCGGCTTCGGCGGGGGAGTCGAGGAAGAGGTGGACGGGGAGGTCCGAGCCGGAGCGGCGGAGGAGGAGGAGGGAGGTGAGGGCGGTGCCGAGGTAGCCGCCGCCAGCGGTCATGACGACGCCGGAGGTGCCTTTCCAGACGGGCAGCCGGGGCGCGAGGGAGCGGAGGGCGGAGACGTAGGCCGAGTGGGATTCCGTCAGAGCGGCGAGGTCCGTGTCGGTGAGGGGAATATTGTCGGGTCGCGGGGAGGAGTTGTCGTTCTTTGAGGCGTCGAGGTCCTGTTCCGTGGGGTTGCGGAGGGAGCGGAGGGGCTCGGGACGGAGGGGGCCGTCTTTTGGAGGAGGGTATGGAGGGAGGAAGTGTTGCGTGCGCGGGGCGAGGAGGTGGGTTGTCGCGTTGCGGGCTGTCGTGAAGATTGGGGACGGGGATAGGGGGTTGGCGAGGCGGTGGTTGAGGTAAAGAAGGGAGACGATGAGAGGGACAAGGAGGAGGAGGAGGGAGGGTCTGCGGCGGTGTTTAGGGAAGAGCATTTTGGTGGATGTGGTGTTCGTGTTGATGACGTCGAACTTTGGTGTAGATATGGTCAAGTTTGGTGATTTGAAGTCCACCTTACATACGGTCAAACCAGTTTTTCCAGTTCAAGGAATTCGAAAGTCGATCTTGCGCGATGATGTATGGGAATGGGAGCTTGGAATATCTTCGTTGACGAGATGTCGCTCAAATGTCAGGTGGATATTTCGTTGACAGTGAAGACCAAAGACTGGGCTTCACCGGATTTCGAAAGGCTGGAACTTCTCTTGAGTTTCTCTGTTTTTGGTGTCCGCTCTTGCTCTTGCGTAAGCTTTCGGACAAGATGTTTCCAGGCGTCGTCGTAGTTGTTGTTGTTGCGTTGTGTTGAAGACTCGATACCTCCTGCGTCTTGCCAGCTTTTTTTTCCCCTCTGACTGATCGTAGAAACTCGCAGTCCTTGATGGTGCCCCGCACGTTTTCCAAACCTTTTTTCTTGGCTTGTATTAACGTTTTAATGGCTTAACGGTTACCCAAAATCCGCCAAGGCCCTCAGATACCGTTTGTCTGATATGGATGTCGTCTTTTCTCTTCGGATGACAAAAATCGAAGTTGGTGTTCGGTGTCTCAAAGCCACCGGATGGATATCTTCAAAGTCTAGGTTTCGATGTCGCAAAGTTGTGCAACAACCTCTGTGATCTTGTGGGGGTATCGTGAGCTCGTGGATGAGAATAATCCCGTCGCATGTGGGTTCGACTACCTAGGCGGCTATCGAGACTTGCTTCGGGAAAAGGATTCCGATGTTTTTTCGACTAAATGGCAAAAGATGGCGCTGAAGAAATTTCTAGGGTCCGGCAAGTCGTCAGAGTGCAGAAAGGGGTGGATGGGGTTGTCAGCATAGCATCGTGCTGACGTTTGGCAGGCAGCAGGCTTCTCGGGAGACAGAAGGACTCAGAGGCTGAGATGTCTTCTGCTGTCCGTTGTTCTTACAGAAACTTGGGGAAACGTTGGACGGGTTGCAATATTGGGCGTTGCCAAGCAAGGATGATGATCCATTATATATCACAGTGGCGCTTGTTTTCTCATTTCTTCAATGATCAGGCACATCATTTTTTTTTTCTCCCCCTCTCTCACACACACTCTCGCCTGCCCTGTCTTATGTAGCTCGCAATGCAGTAATTTCCTAGGGTCGTGACACCACGGCGAGCAATGTGACGAGGGATGAGAGTAGGGTACATGAGCACAATGAGGAAAGGGTCGGGCACTTGAGGATTGACAAGGCCATGATTGGCAGAATGGGACGAGTAAGCTGGCTTGGGATTGCTGCAAGGGTGTCGATTGACGAAGGACGCGCAAACGTGGATGAAAGAAACACGAGGGATTTGGCAACAAGCGAGCTGGGGCCAGTTGCCCGGTGTGGCTGTGACACGAAAGCAGACTAAGACCCAGGTATTGAGGATTCACGACCGGACTTTTCGTGTGCTCCTCGTATTTCTGGGCGCAAGGTGCTTAGTGGCCGGCCCTGCCAACCCCAAACTGCCCCCCATCAGGATCAGGGTGTCAAGAAAAGCTTGAGGGCGCAGAGATACAGACCAGGGATGGTGTGAGGATGCCTAGAGTGGGTGTTCATGGTGCATGGTTAGAGCCATGCGAGCTGACTGCGCAACGGGGACCCTGGCGATGTCTGATAGGACACACTGTTAACCAAGCTAATCAAGCATCAGCGGGCCGGCAGACGCGAGGTGCTTCCGGTGCTGACGAGGCCGCGATACGAACGGCTGGGATATGTATGGGATGGACGTTGCAAGAGGGTTTGTTGATCTCTGCTCCAGGTTGGGATTGAGAGACAACCGTTTTCCCTTCCCTCCCTTTGGCGAGCTGGGCACAGACGGCTGCGAGCAGAAGGGACGATCGAAGTTATGGGGCGAGATAGCGAGATACTTTGTCATGTGTGTTGAGGACCATCAGGGTCGAGGTAGAGCATTAGCTGGGAAATAAGCAGTGGATCGAAAACTCGGGTAGAAGTGGGACACGGGCAGGGATCCCCACCACTAAACGGCGGGGCGTGGGTGGGTGACTGCGAGCACTGAAGAAGCTGCAACGGCTGCAACTGGAAGTGCTTGCTGCTCGGGGCGGTGGCGCCCGGCAGAACTATTTCGCTGCCAAACTTTTGGGCCCTGCAGCAACAGAAGCAGCGGCATCAGTGCGCCGAGTTGAGTGACGAACGGGAAAGGCAATTTTTGTAACGGAAAAAGAAACACCATTCTTCATCTTTGCATTCATTTTCCCACGATTTTACGTACTTGACTTTGGAAGAGCACCAGTCATTGAACATAATGACCAAAACTGCGAGCGCAAAGCGCAAGCGCGCCGAGAGGGAAGCCCTCAAGGCCGCCGAGCAAGCAAACAAGCGCGCAAAGACGACCGACGGCAGCAGTACCCCCGATGATACGACAGCCGACGCCCCGCGGGCGAATCTGCCCAAGATAGTCCTGGAGAAGAAGCTCTTTGTCGAGAACTCTACCGGCAAGGACCGCGTGCGCGAGGCGAAGCTCTACGAACTCCTCAGCAGCGAGAACGAGACGGACCGCATCGAGGCCGCCGGGGCCATTATCTCGAGCTTGTTGGACGGCGAGGGCGTGACGGAGGCTGTTCTGGAGAGGCATCTCGACTGGCGCCTGTTCAGAGGTCTCGCGAGCGGACGCGCCGCGAGCAGATTGGGATACAGTCTGGTGCTCACCGAGATCCTGAGCCAGCTGCTGGGCCCGCCGAGGAATCTCGCCAAGGAGAGGTATACCGGTCTTACCTTTGAGAAGGTCCTTGGCATGCTTCTCGAGAGGACGCATGTCGGTGGAAACATGCCAGGCCAGGAGGAGCGGGATCTCTGGTTCGGGAAGCTCTTTGGCCTGGAGTGCTTCGTGCGCGCGCGCGTGCTATTCGAGGCCGAAGATGGTCCCGAGCGGTGGAACGAGGTCTTGAGGCTGCTTGTCAGGCTGGGTAACAAGAAGCCCTGGCTGCGCCCGCAGTGCGGATGGGTTGTTGCGCAGGCGCTGGCCCAGCTGGACCGCAGCCGCATCGATGGTGCTGCAGCAGCTGGTGGAGCTCGGCTGGGCCAAGACACCCGAGGGTGTTGGAATCTGGTTGATTGCCCTTGAGCAATGCCCCGAGCTGAAGAGCGACGACCAGTCAAAGCCGCAGCACCATCCGCTGTCGTCGCGGAACCTCGGCGACCTGGCGACCATTCTGAAGGAGAGCAGCGCGAACGAGGAGCAGGCGGACAAGGAGAAGCATATGTCGCAGAGGGGACAGAAGAACAAGCAGGCCAACTGGACGCCGCAGCTGCACTTTGTATGGGATCTTATTACTGTGCACTTTGGCAAGTTGGGGAGCGAGCATGTTGAGGAGTTTAGGACGTTTTGGAAGAGGGTTGTCGACGGTAAGTTGAAGATTTTGCGACTGCGCCAAGTCACACATCGTGCTAACGTTTCGGCCTGCAGACAACTTCTTCGCAAAGGCGGCGACCGAGGGCCAGAAGTTCCGAGGCTTCTTGGTGTTCCAGAAAATGCTCCATGCGTACATCAACAACGACGAGTTCCTCGACGTCCTCTTCAGCCGGAATGTCATGACCTGCCTCATCAACCAAGCGTCTCAGGTGGACCGGTATCTGCACCGCGCGGCCCTCAAGACGTTGAAGACGATAGAGGAAGCCTCCGCGTCGCACCCCGAGGCCACGGGCATCATTCTCGACAACCTTGTTAGCAACAACGGATTATACAGGTTCGATGTCATGACGAAGACCAAGACGGTCGACAAGATTTTGCAGCACGTGCAGGCTGAGACGGGCGAGGATATCATTCAGGTGCTCAGTGGTCCTGTCATGAAGACGGCCACCTCTGCCAAGGATATCAACACCGTCAAGCTTGACCTTCGCGTGTACATCGACTACCTCTTCCGCTTGACCACTTCAGCCCCGGAACCCTCACTCCAAGAGCTGACTTCTCTCGCATACGCCAAGCTCGTCTGGATCCCGGAGAACGCCAACGCTCTGGTCCAGGAGCTGTCAAGGAACCGCCTCCAAGCCGCGTTCGCCAAGCTCTCCCGCAAGGCCGAGGAGTCAAACTACCTCTGCACGGCGGTCCAGTCCATCAATCCCGACTACATCCGCATGGAGGGCGACATGAAGAAGGAGGTCAACCAAGCGCGCAAGCGCCTGGAGAAGCTCATGGTGAAGGGCGCCGGCGAGGGTGCTGCCGACGACGTCAAGATTGCGCAGGGCCTGGCTTTGCTGCACGCCATTGCCATCTTCCAGCTCTACAACGAGGAGCCGGACGCGTTCCAGCTCCTGAGCGATCTGAAGGAGTACCAGTCACGTCTCCAGGAGGACGAGGAGGGTGCTGCAGAGTTCTTGGTCGAGATTCTCCTCGCGCTCGTGTCTCAGCAGTCTGCACTCATGCGTGAGATTTCGCAGCGCGTATTCGGATGCTTCACCAGCCGCGTCTCCCCCAAGGCTCTCGAGCTTCTGCTGGATGTTCTCGCGGCTGACGAAAGCGCCAAGGGCCAGCAATCCCTCTTCGACGTGAACGAGGACGATGATGTCGAGGAGATGGAAGAGGATGAGGAGGAGGAGGACGACGACGACGACGAAGACGAGCTCGGCTCAGATTTCGAAGTCGACTCGGACGTGGAATTCGTCACCCTCAACGCCGGCGACGCCGAAGACGCCGGGGAAAACGACGACGACGACGACGAAGATGGCTCCGAGGATGAGGCCGAGGACGGAGACGATGAAGAAGCCAAGAACCTGGAAGCCCTTGACGACGCCCTCGGCAAGATTCTCAACAGCCACCGGCTCGACAAGGACCAGGACGCCGACTCGTCCGCCGACGACGCCGACATGAGCGACTCGGACATGCTCGAGCTCGACAACAAGCTCGCCGAGGTATTCAAGCATCGCGCCAAGGCCGCGCCGAGCAAGAAGAAGGAGCGCAAGGCCGCCAAGGAGTCCGTCGTCAACTTCAAGCGCCGCGTGCTCGACCTGCTCGAGATCTTTGTGCGCAACGAGGCCGGCAGCCCCACGACGCTGGCGGTCCTGCGCCCGCTGCTGGAGCTGGTCCGCACGAGCACGATCAAGACGCTCGCGGACCGCGCGTTTGAGCTGGTCAAGGACTACCAGAAGCGGCTGCGCAAGGCGCGCTCCTCCGCCGCGGCTGGCAAGGTCGACAAGGAGGAGGCCCTGGAGGTGTTGAAGGGGGTGTATGAGGAGCTGAAGGCGGGCGAGACGAAGGCGCATGCCAAGGCTGCCGTGCCGGCTTGTCTCATTGCCGCGTCGAGCGTTTTCCACGCGTACAAGGGCGACAGGAAGGTCGTCGATGCGGTTGTGGGAGCCGTGGAGAAGGATGCCGCTGGCGGGGTGCAGGGTGAGATGAAGAAGGCGTGGGACGAGTGGTGCCGGAACCATGAGGCGCTCAAGAAGCAGGGCGCGAAGAAATAGAAAAGGGGAGAGGGGACGTGTGGGGTCATCATCTGTTTACGGCGTCAGGGTGTGGGAAAAGACTTTGATTTGATAAAGAAGACAGCCGCGCGGGCTGTTTGGTTTTGGTAGAGCATCATAGATTTTTTTTTAATGTCTAGAAGATGTTTTCTACGTTACTCAAATGTCCAAAAGCATTGACTTGATTTCAGTGAGATTGCTTGCGCTGGTATTAACGATATTATTAACTAATCGATTCCCTCCTTTTTCACTGCCAGTACCCAAAATCGCAGAGCGAACTATGTCCAACACATCAGACTCACTATCCCACACACCCTTACCTGCGGTGGCAGGGCTTAGTCAAGGCGCTCTCGGCCAGCCATTCCACGCAGATAGTTCCTAGGCTCGTCCTCTTCGTCGATCGAGTAAAGAGGCGAGGACAGCAGACGGCGAGGCGGCGGCAGATACGTGGGAACCAAGATGGCGCTATTTCTACTTACCATGCGCGTGCGGAATGAGAGTTCGTCAAACTCCCGGTCTGCGCCGTTGGCTTCTCCCTCTTGTACCAGCGGCGAGGAAGACGAAGCTTCTGCGTCTCCAGGGTTTAGGTTGTCAACGTCGAAAGTGACGGGGTGCAGCGCGAGGGGATCGTATGGCAGGTTGGCCGAAGATTTGATCTCGTCCTCCGTCTCGACCACGGATTCCGCCTCTATGACGAATTCCGCGTCTACCAAGGCCTCCGTGGATATCTGTGGATCAAGCTGCGTTGGGTCCCGCTGGGACAGGGCCTGGTTGAAAGACTTGCATCTGGCCAAGGTTGGTTCCAACGGTTGGTGATACTGAATCATGGGCAGAGACAGAGCGCGTTGTCTCGGGGCACCGGCGGAGATGTGGACGCAGCGGAAGATGGAGACGCACTCCCTGACGAATTCGCGAATGGCGGAGACCATGGTGGTGAGTGGATGATGTTGCGATGTCAAATGTTTTGGATCTGCCTTCATGTTTGGCTGCCCCAGACGATACCAGATACTTATGCTCACACTCTTGAGGGCAAGGATCCAAAAAGTCAGTCATCATATTTGGTCTCTGAAGAATGTCATGGCGGCGAGGTGGGAGATATGGCCGCGGGACTGAACAACGGCGTTGTTCAATGCAGGTCGGGGCCCTTCATAGTTGCCCACTCGGCCGAGGACGGAAATCCAGTGACCTATGTGACGGAAATTGGAGCAGTATTGGTTCTGTTATCATATTTCTCTTTGTGCGGGTGCCGGTCTGCTGAGTGTTCGGCGAGTGAGGTTGAGATCGAGATGACAAAGAGGCAGACACATCTGGGCCTCGACGACTCGGCCGAGGTTTCGTATGTGTTGTTGAGGGGGCATTCCAAGAGCCTGGTTGGATGTCGATCAGATCCCATGATTTCACATGAAGCTGTCCAACACTTTTGCAGTGATTCACTGACGTCTTCCGATTTAGGCAATTCACCACTCAATCGCCGGTCCCGGAGTGGGTCCCCGGCCCGGGGTCGGGACAGGTGTGGGTCGTCTAGAAGACCCGAAAGGACGAACCCGATGTCCGGCTGCACAGGCTCTGAATGGTAGATAGAATAAGGCAGGGTAGGGAAGCCACGCATGAGTGATTGTATGAAAGTTGGACATGGGTAACTTGCAAGATGCGTCAACGACGACGCGACCAACCGCCTCGCCCTCCAGCTTTCCTTCCGTCTGCCTCGCTTATCCGAGCGTTCAGTTGACAAAGCAGCGTCAGGGGCGATAAACAATGGAGAAAAGGACACATTCAGGACTCGTCTTCTTTTTCAATTAACTGAGAACGCAATATTTCTAAATCCGGCCCAACATTATCCCTTCAGTGACTTGGTCAATAAAGCCTTTTTCCCTATTACGGTTACCTATTGTTGTTCCCCAAGTTCATGGATGATCGGCCCCAACTTCAAAGGGTTAACTGCGTGGGGTAAGGTGATTGTTGAAGCTTCTTTCAATCCAGGCGCACGAGCATTGTTGCTCTTATGCCACGAACTAGGTCTCCTACATGATATATTTAATGGGTTTGTCGGTCAGATGCCTTCACACTCGTACTCTCCCCAGATCGCAACATTTGCCTCACTACTGATCGTGGCCGTTAGCTTTACATCTCTCTTTACGCGACACAATTATTGTATAGCTTCTGAAACAGTCATTATCATCAAAATGTGTATCAAACTATGGCGTAGATACTTCTGCCCCAAAGCGCCCGAATTTGGACCTCTACCAGAAAACGCTTTCACAGTCCCACACCCCAGGCCAGGCACCTCCGGCCATTCACACTATCTGGTGAATCAGGAAGAGAACATCTTCAGGGAAAACTGGGAGGATCCTCAGGACCAAGTCCCAAATGGCAAGCACATCCATTGGACGGCGAACTGGATCCGCTGCGCCCACACGTACCATCGCCAATGCGACGAGTTCGCCAATGACATGAAGAAGATCCAGTACATCAGCACCGCTTGCCCGTTCTGCACGGGAGACATTGACGTTCACGTCGAGAGACGAGAAGATGTCTTTGGCGAGTGGGACGTACACCCCAAGATCCCGGTGGAAAACGACCCCGACCAGGAGCTGGCCGCGAGATTCGATGCTTACAAGGAGTACTACATTCTCAAACTCCTCCTGCTCATGCATAGGATCTTGACGAGTCCTTACCCCATCCCAGCCGAGAGCTTGGAATGGTGCCAGATAATCACTACTTGCTGGCAAGAGACCTTCTGCAAGGTGGTTGACAATCATATTGGACACGGCATGGAAGTGTGCGATTGCCCCTCGACCAAGGAGGAGTGGCGCGTCAACCCAGTCATCACCATGAGAAAGAACGAGGCAGAGTCCGTCCTTGAGGGTATTGACAAGATACCTCGCGGAGAGCGCGAGCGATTCTGGAGGGCGCGTACCTTCACACACAACGCAACCACCAACGTTTACACCGAAGGCTGGACTACCACCAACAGGGCAAGGCAAATCTACAACACGTATCGTACCAGCGACTTCCCCCCTTTCCAGATGCAATACGTCGACGTCAACTTTGACGCGTGCACCAGACGGTACGAAAGGCTCGTAGACCTCGGAGACGCCTGCCACGAGGAACTGATCGTGCGGGGACCCCAGGTATCGCAAAGCTACCCGTACAACAACGCCTGCTTCCACAAACGAAGGATCCAGTGGATGGACCTGGACAACTGGCCGTCCACGCTTCTTCGTCGCGAGACGCTCCTGCAGTGGATGTTCATGTTCCTCGCGTACGACGTAGGGCTCGACGAGGAGGTCATGATGTTCCTCGGCGGCGCTCTCCTCGCCATCCTGAATCCCTACCCGTCGGTTCGGACAACGTCGCACCCGTCGCACAAGAAGCCGGAGTGCCTCGACCCGGACCTCGCCGCCTGGGATCTGCTGCAGGAGTGCGTCTTCGAGCTCGAGAACCACTGGCCTCTGCTCGGCCGCAGGTGTGACATCCAGGACAACCTCTACGATGCCGCACACGAGACGTCGACCCTGTTGAAAGTGATCAGGCGCAACAGACGCATCGTCGTGAACGACATCACCTGCCGGAACCACGCGGCCGATCGAGGCGTCAAGGCCTTTGCGGTCAAGCCGCAGGAGGCTATCGACCAAGGCCAGACGGCGTGCTCGGTGTGTACAGACACGTGGGGCTCGCAGCCGTTCCACCAGCCCGTCAAGATGCCGTGCTGCAAGGCGTTTGTCGGGGCCCGGTGTCTCAAGCAGTGGCTGGCGTCGAGGCCACTTCGCGGGGCCGAAGAGAACGTCTCCGAGGACGATGACACGTGGGCGAAGGGTTGGAAATGCTTGTTGTGCCGGGCTCCGATAGGCGACAAGTTCCGGCCGACGCTGCGCGAGCATCAAAGATTCGGCCCGAAGGATCTTCGAGATGTAGCCTTCAACAACGTGTCGAGGAGTTTTGAGCAACCAATGTGGTGGTGGGGGAGTATGCTCGGGGAGCATCAGATGAATGGAGGGCCATCACAATCCTAGAATGGCTTCTTATTGGAAAACTTGGAAGGGATAGTTGAGCGTGGGGAACATTGTTTGGGGGTTTCGCTGGCTACATAGACCATGGGAAATATGTTGGGGGGGAATTAGCTTCACATCGTGTATCCGTAAGAGACAGACTATTTGTGCAGGTCGTGTAAACGTTAGTTTTGGTGATAATAGGGATTGAGTGTCCATTGCAGATGTCTTGGTTGAAGTCTCACCGACGCTCACCTTACTGACCGAGGGACGTTATCCAACGGGGAGGCACCCGCTATGTGGCTTACATAAGACATATAGGCCGCACAATTAAGGGAGCAGATCTGGATCAATCTAGGCCCAAGACGGACTGGTGCGATTCATGAACCCCTGTCCGGAACCTTCTCCTTTGAGTCTCTTTTTGAAAACGGGAGTCCCCTGGGCCGCAGCAGCAGCAGCAGACCCTTTGCGACTGGCCCCCCGGTTGAAGGCAAAAAGTTCCCTTGTCCAACGGGAAATTCCATCTCCTTTGAGATTTCTCCTTGCCCAAGAGACCACATTTCCCATTTGCAAGTCTCGGGAAAATTTTTTTTTCTCTGGGCAGCCAGTTTTCTGCTCTTTAGCATTCGGATTCGCAGGGAGGCAAAGTCTTTTGTCAACCCTTTTGGAGGAAACAGAACAAGAGGACAGAGAGGTAGGTTGGTTACGTTTTGTTTGATTGGTGGTTCATGCGTTGTGTGTTGCTGGCTGTTGTTGTTGCTTCGCTGGCAGCTCCATGCCACATGCTCCCCACGTCCCCATTAGAGAAGCTAAAGCTAATAACACCTGGCATCCTCAGGACTCGACACCGAGACTCTCCCATATTTCGGCCGTCCCCGTGCCGCATCTCGTCGACTCTTTGCCATAGTACGCTGGTTCTGGTTATGCAAGGATGAGGTTCAGCGTGCTGTCTATTGGCCTCTTGGCCCTCCTGTCGCCCTTGACCGCGGCCTGGAGCAAGGAAGGTGAGCAAACAATGGCACCCGCAAAACACGAGGCACATTGTGCGACATGGAAGCGGAAGCTGACAAGAGACACAAATAGATCGCGAGATCTTCCGCATCCGTGATGAGATCAAGGCGCACGAGCCCAACGCCGACGCGACCTTCTACGACCTCCTCGGCGTCAAGAACGGCGCCTCCATCGACGACATCACCAAGGCCTACCGCAAGATCTCCCGCTCCCTCCACCCTGACAAGGTCCGCCAGCAGCTCATCGCCGAGCGTGCCAAGGCCAAGAAGAAGGACCAGAAGAAGAAGCCCGGTGTCAATGTCTCCAAGCCCCCTACCCAGAAGGAGATCAAGGCCGCTGTCAAGATCGCCTCCGACCGCCAGGCCCGCCTCGGTCTCGTGCGCAACATCCTCAGCGGCCCTGACCGCGACCGCTACGACCACTTCCTCCGCAATGGCTTCCCCGCCTGGAAGGGCACCAACTACTACTACAACCGCTACCGCCCCGGTCTTGGCACCGTGCTCTTCGGAGTCTTCCTCGTCGCCGGCGGTGCCTTCCACTACATTGCTCTGTACATGTCATGGAAGCGCCAGAGAGACTTCGTGGAGCGCTACATCAAGTTTGCGCGCAACGCTGCTTGGGGTGACAACCTGAACATTCCCGGCATTGACGACGCCCCCGCCCCGCGCCCGCCCCGGCTGCTGCCGAAGACGATGAGGACGCGCCCCCCATTCCGAGAAACCGCAAGGAGCGCCGCATGCAAGAGCAAGCCGCCCGCAAGGGCGCCGCTAAGGAGGGCAGGGGCCGTGGCCGTAAGCCCGCCGGCAGCGGCACCGCGACTCCCCGCGAAACCGCCGTTGCCCAGTCCTCCGGCCCGACTGGGGCCAAGAAGCGTGTTGTTGCTGAGAACGGCAAGATCCTCGTCGTCGACTCTGTCGGCGATGTTTACCTCGAGGAGGAGAATGAGGATGGTGAGGTGGAGCAGTTCCTGCTTGATGTAAGTTCTGATCGCCGCGTGTAGTGTCAAGCTAGAGCTTGACAGGCACAATCTCCGCTACGCAATGGCCCAAATCTCGGGTGATGCTAACTCAAAGAACAATAGCCCAACGAGCTTCCTCAGCCCACCATCCACGACACCGCGCTCGTCCGCCTCCCCATCTGGGCCTACAACCGCACCGTGGGCCGCGCTCTCAACAAGGAGACCGAGGAGGTCGCACTCGAGACTGAGGAGTTCGACTCGGATGACGGCAACGCCCAGCACACTCCCAGCTCCGACTCAACCGCTGACGACTTTGAACTTCTGGAAAAGTCGACCGACTCCCTTGGTAAGGCCAAGGCTAGCGGCGCGCAGACCGGTAAGGCCAACAAGCGCAAGAACAAGAAGAGGTGATGGGAGCGCCTGGGGAAGACGGAGGGGAAGACATGACAAGCCTTCCTCCTGTTGCGCATCGTTGCCAAGGCCATGACAGCTCGTGTGGCTCCACGGTTGGCCGCGAAGGCTCAGACAGACGACGGAAAGTTGCATGACGCATCACGAAAAGCTGTTGACCTTTTCGCCCTCTGTCGCGCGCGTACAGATACACGTAGACCATCCATCAATGCATATTTGTTTAACGCAAGGCCCGTTCTTGGCCTCCTTCATGCGCGTGATGGCATCAGTTTCGCATGGCTACTGCGTGTGCTTGGACTGACAGGAAGCAGGGAACTCGGGGCAATCCTTTCCGCAGTTCCGTGCTGCGCAGCGACCTTGCGGGTTTC
This sequence comes from Colletotrichum camelliae, assembly GCA_018853505.1. Taxonomy (NCBI): domain Eukaryota; kingdom Fungi; phylum Ascomycota; class Sordariomycetes; order Glomerellales; family Glomerellaceae; genus Colletotrichum; species Colletotrichum camelliae. The sequence goes on from JAELVL010000001.1 coordinate 1,936,773, forward strand.
GCATCGGCGTTTAGACCCAGCACGGCGGATGCAACTTCCCTCGCGTTGCGCTTGCAGATGTCTGGCCGTGTTCACAACTGCGTGAGACCGTTTCCTGCCTCCTCTGCACCTTTCAAACTATGTTTCGTCCCTTCCCTTGCCTGTACTGAAATCCAAAGACTCTCGTCTTGCATAGCGCGTGCAGCAGGTGTCGCAGGGCGGTTCATCCCCCTCTTCTTCACACGTTTTGATGAACTCTACCAGGGATCAAGATCGACGTCAGATAAACATAGCATCGACCGATGGGCAGCTCCGTCCCACCGGAAAGGCAGAAAAAAACCCATGTTCAATTCAAGCTTCATTCACAGCCCGGCTTGCATCATCAGCTCACTCTCTTATCCTACTCGAACGAGGAGAAACACCGTCTTTCAAGTACCGTCCTGAAACGAGGCACTGGGAAAAGGGGAAACGTCTCTTAGTTGATTCCAAAAACAGACCAGCCGTTCCTGGCGTTATACCCAAAAGAAACAAAACGCAACGCCAAGCGAGCCCCCGCCCTGGAGTCGATCTTCCCTCTTTCTTTGCAAAAGAGGAGGAGGCTTGAGCGTAAACAAGACAAGTCGGAACGATCCAGGCACAGCAACCAACCCACCGCTCGAGCCGCATGGTCGCCCGGGTCCCAAAGGCTCCGCGGTAGACCTGATCCAGTTTACCCGACGCTTCCCTGTTGGGGGTCGTGTTTTTCTCTTCAAGCTACTGCAGTGCTTTAGCGTCTGTTCGCCGACGTCGTTGGCCACGCCAACTCGACCGCTAGCCAGAAAACCCTATCTCAGTCGAGCTGCGCAACCTGCGCTACTCGCCCATCCTCATTGGCGGGGATGTGGTGCCTCTCTTGTGCCTGGGAATAAGGCACCAGGGGCGCACGCGGAACTGAACGGTGGAGGGGGAAAAGGAGACGTAGCTACGTCTTCTCTCCTACTCCAAAACACGCCTGGATGCGGCCCTCATTGGGGAGGCATCTCAAGGCTATTGGGCGCGTCACTCTCATAGACTTCGCGACCTGACTCCCGCCCACACTCATACACCATGAGTGTGATGTTTCTTCAAGTGAAGCGTAAGGGTGGGCGTCGGAGATTGTGGACAGCTCCTGGTGGAAGAGCGAACAACGGATGCCCGCCCCGCCATCGTTCACGTCCACCTCGTATGGATGTACGCATACCACCATCACCCAATGCCTGAGGCGTTCCCCGGCTCTGGCTTCCCGGGAATGGACTAATGGCTATTCTTACCTGCTGCCACGGCTCAATCGAGATATCAGACCTAACCTAACCCCTAAATCTGGTTCCCTCCCAACCGAAGACCCGAGCGTGGCTAGACCCACGCTTATGCTTGCTGGCTCGTCCACCCTCTCGCTCTCTTACACACATGTCGTTCATGATATGTATACCCAGTGGTAGCCACCCCAGACCCTGACAGGTCCCATCTTCTCCTACCCCATCTCGCGTTTCTCCATCGCCCCCCGGCTTCGTCCCGCCAACCCGGATCACACACTGCACATCACGTCCTGCCCGTCGCCCTAATCCCGACGATCATAATCCAAAACCCCATCAATATGTCCAGGTGAAAAGAAAAGCAAGCAAAAGACAAGCAGACGACAGAAGGACGACCGGCGAGAAAGAGAGAGGGGAAGACGGAACCGTGGATGACACAGGCGGAATGGAGGATCGCAGCGGGCAAGTGCTGGCCGTCGCGGTCCTCTTCTTCGTGCTGTGCTGGAGCGTCGTCGGCCTGCGCATTTACTGTCGAGGATGGATCATACGCTCCTTTGGCGTCGACGACAAGTTGATGATTGGTCTCATGGTACAACGCCAGAACTCGCTGGTTACGACTCTTGACATGTGACTGACACCGCTCACAGCTCCTCTTCACCGTCTACCTGATAATGCAAATACAAGGCGTTCGTTATGGCACCGGGCGACATAGGGCAGACCTCACGGCAGAAGCCAACCGTGATGCCCTCATGGTAACATCTCTCCGCGTCTCACCCTTCCAGAAACCAACCTCACTAACAATCAACCCAGTACTGGTACATCTGCGAACTCCTCTACATAATCTCGACGTGCCTCCTAAAAATATCCGTCGGCTACTTCCTCCTCCGCGTCTCCATCCGCCGCTCCCACGTCTGGATCCTCCGCGTACTCATGCTCGGCACCGTGCTCTTCGGCACGACCTATTTCTTCATGGTCACGTTCCAGTGCGTCCCCGTCAACACCTTTTGGGAGGAATCCCCCCGCGTTCAAGGGAAGTGCTTCAACGACCGCGTCGTCGTCATCATGACCCTGACGGCCTCCATCATCAACTGCCTCGCCGACTGGTCCTTCGGCATCCTCCCCCTCTTCATCGTCTGGTCCCTCTCCCTCCCCAAGCGCACCCGCCTCCTCGCCTTCGCCATCCTCTCCTTCGCGGCCATCGGCTCCGCCGCCACCGTCGTCAGGTCCGTCTACATCCCCACCCTCCTCAACGGCGACGACTTCCTCTGGGCGACCACCGATGTCGCCCTCTGGAGCACCGTTGAGCCCGGCATCGGCATCACCGCCGCCTGCCTCGCCACCCTCCGCCCCCTCTGGCAACTCGTCTGGTACCGCGCCGGCCTCAAGTCCCAGGCCCCCCGCGCGGTGGCCTGGCGTGAGCGTTTGCAGGGCAAGCCGTCCTACGTCCGCAGCGAAGAATCCGGCGGCCGTCCACGGCAGGCTCGCTTTCGTCTCTCAGATGTAGACGCGCCCCTGGAAGAGATCGAAGCCGGCATCCAGGCCGAGATCCAGGCCGAATTCGACGCGGCCGAGCTCCCTCGCATACACCACCCCGGCGACGACGCGGCAACATCATCAGCCCCGTCCAGACGCAGCGGCCTGAGCAAAACGTTCGACCTCTCGTACCCCCGGAAACGCAGCGGCGAGGAGGACGGCGAAGGGCTCGTGACGCCCAGGGAAGACGGCGCAGGCGGGCACTACCTCGCCCCGACGCCGACCCGCGAGGTACTTCATCCTCGCATCTGCCACCCCTGAACCACCATGCTAACAACCCCGCAGACGCACGAAGAGCCCTCCGACCTCGAAGACGGCCTCCACCTCTCCCCCATGGTTCCCTCCACCGCCCCGACACTCAACTGGGTCTCGCCGCGCATGTCCGCCCTCTCGATGGGCTTCACGCCGCCCGGCAACAACAACCCCAACCCCAACAACGCCCGCGACTCGATGCAGTCCTCGACGACGTGGGGCGGCTTCAACAACAACGACCCGCGCGCCAGCCGCGTCTCCAGCCTCACGACCGCAACGACCGGCGTCGCCGTCACCAATACGTACACCGGCCGTGACAGCGTCAGCCACATCGACACGTACCGCGACAGCCGCACGACGGCGCGCAACAGCCGCTACGACCGGTACAGCCGCGCGACGCGCACCAGCAGCTACCACAGCCGCTTCCTCGCGCCGCCCTCACCCGGCGACGTGCCGCTGCCGAGCCCCCCGCCGCCCGTGTGGCAAGTCAACGTGCCCGGCGGCATGGACTCGGCGCAGTGGCTTTCGAGCAGGATGACGGATCATCCTGGGAACCCAGGCGGGCGGATTTGATTGTTGAAGGAACAAAAAGAGGGAGCAGCATCATTTAAAAACAAACACTTAATCGACGCTACGATCATGGACCATATATATACCCGGCGTATAAAGCGAGATACCACTTTACGAAAACAATTTTATTAGTATTTAACCAAAAATATTAGGCATAATGGGATGGGGATTGTTATTACTTACTGTTCAGGGGTTTGAAAAGGAAGTCATTGGGAAATCCCCCAACCTGAAGTCTGACGACTGTGGATGCGAAAAGGAGAACAGCATGGGATGGCAGCGTCATTTTACGTGGTTAAACAGAGCATATATGCTTGCCGAATGAAAATCCATTTAGCAACTTATAGATTTTGAGTGCCGTGCGTGAGTACGAAGGTAGTCCCCTCGGATGTTGCCTATGTTATGCGCGCGTCAGGCGTCCCCTTTATCCTCTTCTTTCCTACACCTATCACTGCGAGTGATTCATATGTCCCTGTTCCCCGTCGTTCTCGTCCCGATCACTTGCATCATCATCTTTTCCCGATTACTTGTATGTCAAAATTCATCACTGTTGATACCCGTCCCGCCTGTCTTCAAGCTTGTCGCCCGGTGAAACGTAACATAATGTAATTCAATTGTTTTTCTTGCTATTCATTCCTCGTGCCTTCCCAATGGTATACGTTCAATGCCTATTCATGACGGAGCCAACAAAAGTGTAATGGTCTCCAAAGGCGTGCCAAAATCGCGACTCTTCCATCCATTCCTGTTCCTTCATGCAGTCTAACTGGTATCTGCTGCCGGTGTGTGCCTTCGCTGCTATGCTGGACGAATGCTGAATAATAATATGTACGACGCTCACTAAATCTCCATTGCCTCCATGTTACCTCCCCATGCCTGGTATGCACCGTACTGGTTCTCCATCTGCATCTGCTGTTCTTTGGCCCAGTCGTCGCCGAAGCCCTTGTAAACCGGGTCAGTAGCCGGCTTGTAAGACGAGCCGACGGCGGAGCCGTAGTGAGAGTAGTTGTTGCCCGAGGAGCGGAGAAGCTCGGCTTGTTCGCGCTCGCGCTGCTCCTGTGCTTGCTGCTCCCGAGCGCGCTGTTCACGTTCTTGCTCGCGGCGCATCATCTCCTCGTAGCCGGACATCATGTAGGGCTCGACGTGGTGGGAGATGGAGCTTGCGAGCCAGCGGCTGTCGTCGACCTGGATCTGGGTACCGTCGAGGCTCATGACTTGCTGCTGCTGCTGCTGCTGCTGTCTCTCGGCCTCCATACGCTCGTACCGCATACGAGCCAGCTGCTCCTCTTGCTCAAGGGTGGTGCTAGTCCATGCCAGGGTGGGGTTATCGTTGCTCGACGTAGGCGGGGCCTCGCGCCAGAGCTCGATCAGACGGAGCTGGTGGGGTTCCTCGGAAATTCGGAAGAGCTGGAACTGGGCGGGGGAGAGAACGGAAGTGTCGACGCCATGTTGGGCGAGGACCAACTCGGGGGTGATCTGCTCAGTCTGAGGGGGCTCAGAGGAAGGGCGCTGGACCTCGTGCTGAGGTTCTTGTTGCTGCTGGCGGACGACATGGGCATTGGGGGTGTAGTGCTGAGAGATGGAGTAGATGATGGGGGCCGGTGCGGCATTGGCGGGGGCGGGGTCTGGGGTCTGCTGCTTGAGCTCCTCCTCAACCTTGAGAGGGGCCTGGCTCTGGACCTCGGGGTTGAAGGTCAGGTTGCGGGAAAAGAGGGTTGCAAGGTCATCTTGGACCTGCATGGAGGGCTGGAAGGAAACCATCTTCCTGTAAGTTTGTTAGCAAATATTCCTCGTAAATCTTGTGCAGGCCGTGATGTTGCTGCTGCTGCTAATCATCTCCGACAAACCCCGGCGGGGCTCCGAAAGCGGGACCGGAGCATTTGATCGGACGGCGCCGGAGTTGGCTCTTGGGCAAGACTTGCCTTCTTGGGAGCTGTGAAATTGGCGCAGAAGCCAGAGATAAGAAAAAAGAGGTCGTTCGGTCTGAAGCTGTTTGCTGTGGAGGTAAAGATGTTGGCGGAATATGGAAGACAGGAAATAGCTGTCTTTTGGCTTGTTCTTTCTTGGGGTGCTCGGCTCGGGGTGGCTTGAGAGAGCAGCGTCTGGTGGGAAAACAAAACTGTTTTATATTGGCTATGCTATTTACTCGAGCGAAATCGATTTTTTCAGGAGACGAATATTCGTAGTGATAAGAAAGCGGACAGAAGACTCGGTAGACGAAAGAAAAGTGGTCTTGAAAATCAACGGTCGGGGGTTTGGTTCGGTCTTGATGTTCCCTTGGGCAGGAAGACAGCAAGCAGGGTTGGGGTTGAAAGGGGGGGCGCGGATGCGATGCCAACAGGTCAGCGGTGCAGATGCAGTCAGTGGCCTGGTGGGGTGGGTTTTCAACAAGTCGAACGTCTCGGCGGCGACGGCGGGATTCGTTCGGTTCGGTGACACGGTCGACGGGACGGGACGGGGGCAGTTTGTGATTCTTCAGTAGCGATAGCCAGTAGTTGTCGAGTTGCAAATCCAAGATTCCGAAGAATGTTGAGGCGGTTTGGACTTTATATGGCAAAAAGAGTCATAACCCTTTTCGGACTTGTAGGGAAGGGGAGAGACAAGTGGAGGGCAGGCAGGAGGGAGGAGAGGCACCTGGAGGGAGGGGACGAGGGACGCCGGGCTGGCCTGGCAGGGGGAAATTAGGAAGGAGGGGCAACTAGCAGGCAAGGTCATGACGCAGACAGGGCAATGTGACGCAGATTCACTGGCCACAGCAAGACGACCCTTCCCTTCAACTTTCCGCTACCAGCAGAGCACCTAGGTAGGTACGTTAGACACGGGAGGAAAGATGCGCTGAACGAACGCTTTGGCTTTTGGCGGTCGGGTGCCTGACCTGACATGACTGACCTGACCTACAGACCGGTGCGGCGTGCCAGGTGCCAGACCGGGGGCCCGGCGCATACATGGCGCATCCACACATCACCACCTCATCATCCATCATTTATCACCACCAATAGCGCTAACGCCCAATCTTCTGTCCCGTCAGGCCGGAATGCCTGCCTGATGCCCCTGTTTTCCGCCTGTTTGCTGTCCGCAATATAGCTCATCCTACCATTTACCGTCCATACCGATATTCACGGCAAGACATGATCGCCAGGCTGCACCGTGAATTTGGTACCTGACCGACTGAAAAAAGATGGAGGCCATGTCTGCATTACTACCGTGCAAAGTATCCTAACAAGAGCGAGGTCCGGCTGGCCAGCCGGCAGGACATGTCGACTTGAAACATACACTCTTCCAGATCCGCGCCTGTCGCCCAATGGATCGGTGACACGACCGGTCAACTTAGCTTCTGGAAGACACGGAGGTATCAAACCAGTTTCCCGTGACACACGCGAGCCCACCCGGCATCATATGCACCCTCTGTACGCTCCCAGACTGCCTTTTGTTCTCTACGGAAAACGATGATGGCATCCCTCAGACTTTGTTCCGTATCGGCCTGCCCAAAGTATATTCTGTCTTTTGCGGCACTTGCTAGTTTCCAAGAACCGGCGCATTTGATTCAGCAGCTCCTCGTTTGCCTGCTCAACCTTACCATGCACCTGGGCTTTCCCGAGGCCCAGTCCGGTGCGTCCACACCGCTCCTAAAGATCCCCCCGTCCCAACATGTTTCGCCGGAATCCATCCGGGCCTGGACTCCTGGGATGCCGGGCTATCGGTGCCTGGCAAATGCGACAGGCTCCTGATGGGAATTTGTCAGGACTTTCAGCGCTGAGCCAGACAGAGCATTGAGTTGGGAATGTATGAGAGGAAATGAGGATGGAAAGGGGGACCAGCTTTCGCACTCGTCGCGCGACACCGTCACCCAAATACTTGGGCGCCGCATCTCGCGATGTGCCTGCCGTAAAGAAATGCTGAGGTGATGCCCCTCCCCTCCGTCGCAACCCCTCCATTGCTGCTGCTGGCACCTGCAGCCCACTGCAGGTTCAGCCTGCCCGTGAGTGCGGGATGGTGGGGTAGGTAATGATTAAAAATATTGAAATCCCCTGCAGCTTCCATCGTGAACAACGCTGCAGAGCTTATCTAATCTTCAAGTCAAGCCTCATCTTCCGCCACGTGTGGCTGCCACCGGTTTGATTGCCTCACCCCCCTTCCCAAGCTGCGTGTAGCCACGCCCCAGGCTTCTCTCCCGCTTTCAACCTGAGGCACTCCTGCGTCTAGCCTCGCCGTCGACCTCGCGCAGCAACACGCAGCTCTCAGGTTGCCTGAAGCTCAGATCTCAAGGCTCCAGATTCCCCAATCCCATTCAACGTCCCGCATCGTCATCCACCACCACCCGAAAGCGACACGACCGACATCACGACCTGCACCTCACCACCTCCGACCACGACGGCCGACTTTCTCCTTCTACGAATCCACACCAACCACTTTCAAATACCCAATCCCCCTCCCTAATTCACAATGGTAAGCTTGCCCTTGCTAGGTCCTCGCCGGAAGCTGGACGACCGGGATGTTGGGAGCTATCACTATCCCGCCACAACGACAACCCACGCAACATTCACTGACAATTCACCCCATGGCAGACGTCGATAGGCACAGGCTACGACCTGAGCAACTCCATCTTCTCCCCCGATGGTCGTAACTTCCAAGTCGAGTATGCCGTAAAGGCAGTCGAGAACGGCGGCACATCCATCGGTATCCGCTGCAAGGAGGGCGTCGTTCTCGCCGTCGAGAAGATCATCACCTCCAAGCTATGGAAGCCCAACGCCAACAAGCGCATTGCCACCATTGACAGACATCTCGGTGTTGTAAGTCCACCCTTGCTGCTGCATCCCTCGGCAAACGCACACGACCCCTCATGCCAGCTCCATTCGATACTCGTACACAAACTTGAATATCCACTAACACCTCCAAGGTCTACTCAGGCATGGTTCCCGATGGCCGCCACTTCGTCGACCGTGCCCGCGAAGAAGCCCGCGGCTGGCGTGATACCTTCAAGACCCCCATCTCCACCGCCGACCTCGCTGCCCGCATGGGCGGCTACCTCCAAGCCTACACCCTCTACTCCTCCGTCCGCCCCTTCGGTATCACCGCCATCGTCGGAGGCTTCGATCCCTCCCAAGAGTCTCCCGTCGACGGCGAGGTCGGTTCGGGCCCCAAGGTCGGCGCCGGAGGCAAGGACGAATCCAAGACCCACGGCGGTCCCTTCCTCTACATGATTGAGCCTTCAGGTCTGTACTGGGGCTACTACGGTGCCGCAACCGGCAAGGGCCGTCAGGCTGCGAAGGCCGAGCTCGAGAAGCTCGACCTGGCCGAGGGAGGCCTGACGCTGAAGGAGGCCGTCAAGGAGGCTGCCCGCATCATCTTCGTCGCCCACGACGACAACAAGGACAAGGAGTTTTGAGCTTGAGATGAGCTGGATCAGTGACGTGAACGGCCCCACCAAGGGCCGCCACGAGGAGGTACCCAAGGAGCTGCGCGAGGAGGCGGAGCGGTTAGCCAAGAAGGCGCTCGAGGGCGATGATGACGATGACGAGGACAAGAAGGATGACGACAAGATGGAAGAGTAAGGGAGCGGCTAACGATTAGAGCGAGGAGGTTTATCACGACACGCAGAGAGAGACAAATCAAAAAGAGATCTCTCATGCCATGGAGGTGCTGCCGTTGACACCGGTGGCGCTTGAAGGACCTTGGTGTACTTGTAAAAATACCATGATGAGGGCTATGGCGGCTGGTTCATAGACTAATCAGACCTGGCTTGGGCATGTTGCTGGCAATACTGGTGTTTTACGGTGATCCCGGAGACGCTGTAAGTCTGCTTGTTCGCCAGGTGGTGTGGGAGCTTCACAACTCCCTGCCCCTCGAAGCAATGGGCACTCTTGACCCGACGTCTCATTTCACTGGGACACGCGAGATCTGACCATGATGATCATCACGTCTCGCCCAAGATACTGACGCTCAAACAGCAGCTTCTCGAAGGTGTTGGTCAAAACTTCATGGCTAAGCATGCCTCAGCTCTGCAAGATAGCGGTATCATCGTCTCTGATATTGTCTCTACTGTTATCTCTATTATTATCTCTATTATCGTCTCTGTCGTCGTCGTCTCTGTCGTCGTCGTCTCTGTCGTCGTCGTCTCTGTCGTCGTCGTCTCTATCGTCGTCTCTGTTATTGTATCCTGCCTCTATTCAGCCTCTCCCCTTATACCGTTCTAGGCGTTATAGAGTCAAGGACTGTGAGAAGACTTTCGGTACTAAGTCACAGCAGAGGCGCAAGAATACAAATAAGCGAAGCGGTTCATGTATTCCGAGGTTCGGTAATTCTCCGCAATGAGTGAACCTATATAGAGGTCTGCCTCCGGCCCCTATACGCATGATATCAGTTGTGAGCAGGGAGTCAAGTCCCGATATCCTACATGGAACACCCCTCCTCCCGACCTGTGACCTAATTTCCAGCCCTGTATCTAGCGGTCAAGTTTCTGCTTCTTTGGTGGGTGATCGTCATCTGACGACTCATCTCTGCCATGCTTAGCGACAGCAGACAAACCAGTGTCCTCCATAAGGACCTCTCCAGCCTCCTCAATAGTGGGCTCAATGCCACTGACAACAGTCTCCTCCTCGTCAACCTCCTCGACCTCGAAGTCATCCCCACGCGCCAACTCCTTGCGGATGAGCTCGAGATCTCGGTCAAGTGTTCTGACCTCGAGCATTGTCTCGTGGTCATATTGGTCGTCGACCTCGTCCTCAACAGGGCCGGTTGAAGTCATTGACTGAGAGGGAGAATCGGCGGCGGCAGTGGCATTGATTGCGTTTCGCTCTAGGATTCGCTTCCTGGCCTCGCTGCCTTCAGCAACCTCAGTCTCAATGTCATCGCTGACATCCTTGGCCACGGCAAGGATCGTCTCCACCGAGAGCATCTCCTCCCATGTCCGGGTGTCAGCAAGCTCGGTTGTGAACTTCGTGGTCAAGATCTCAGCCATGTCGACCAGGTAATTCTCCCAAGGCTTGATCGTGGAGGCGTATTCCTCCTCTGATAGCCGCTGTGCCCACACAGCCACAAATGTGTAGAAGTTTGCCCTTTGGATGGTGGTTGGATCATGATACATGTCCAGGTCGGACGAACCGAAAACTGAGTCAGCCCAAGCTATCCGGTTGAAGGACTGGTGGGAGAAGACGCGAATCAGCTCGTAGACGCAAGCATAGCGTACACCCCCAGAAATGTGCTTGGGTATGTTGCTCTGGGCGTTGAGCTCCTCCGACCATTTGGCAACGATCGTCCGTTCCATGTAGTCTGCGTAGGTGTGCTTCAACCTTGACAGGTGTCAATAATTGGGAGTGCATAGTTCAACCAGGTCGGTGACAGAGACGGAAGACAGCCTCGGAGACGATAACAGGGACGACGGCAGAGACGACAACCTAAGCACTGGCTATGACTGACATCTCCCTCTCTGACCAAGTGACGATGGGGTCAGCCCCATGAGCTCTGGTCAGAGCTTACAAGATTCATCACCTCTTCAACTTCGGCATCCCTCTCTTCCGCCTTGTCGAGGATATGCATCCTCCATTACGGAGTTGGGTGATGTAAGCCTCCACACGTTGACTTTCTTCATCTGCTCTCGCTAGTGATAGCGAGCAATTGCCTGTCATTCTTCTGATAGTGTCCAAAGTAGTTGGATAAGGAGGAGACCGCCTAAATTTCCTGTGTCTGCGCGTCCGTATCTCCTGTACACCCATAGACGACGATAGTAGGGATAGCGATAGCGACGACAATAACAGCGAAGACAATAGTGGCCACAGCGACGAAGACGACAGCGACGAAGACGACAGCGACGAAGACGACAGCGACGAAGACGACAGCGACGAAGACGATAGCGACAAAGACGACGACGATAATAACGATAATGACAGCGACGATAGAAGCGGCGACGAGGGCGATGACGAGGACGACGACGACGACGACGACGACGGTAACGTAGAGTATAACCACAGGAAAAGTAGTCGCTCTAGCACAGGAAAAATAGGCGGTCTCATGAGGACGACGTGGTGGCATGCCGTAAAGCTGATGCCTTGGCCTCCTGCGCATACTGTGGCGAGAAGGATACAGCGCTCCTTCTTGTGTTGAAATCTGCGTCGCACATCCTCCCGTTCTTCAGGCGAACGCGTACCATCGAAACGTAACACTTTGAAGTCCCATTCAAAGACCCAGTCAAGGAACCTTTCAACAAGGTCCATTTCGTGAACCCATTCGGAAAACATCACGATCTTGATGTCTGGATGAACGTCGTCGCTCGATTCGTCGCTTTCCATCGCTTCAATTTGCTCCACGATATTCTTGATGGCGTGGAGCCGGGGACTCTTATCGTTCACGAATCGATCAACTTCCTTCTCCCACTCTGTATCGAGATGCTTGAGCCAAAGGTGGCGGTTCTTTGCACGACGTGGGTTGTCGTTGAGGTTTGCATCGTCGGGACCGATGACTTCATCTTCCTCATCGACGTCTCCGATCTCTGGGTCCCAGTCCGGTTCCTAGCTTGGGCTCAGACCTCTGGGGATCTGGTGATCAATGGCGCAGCACGTTGAGAGATAGCGGCAATCCGAATCGCATCCAGAACGACGGTTGGTGGGCCGATGGTTTCTGCCGCAAGAGGGCCAGTTCAATCGCATGACCCGTTCGGCTTGCCTGCCACGTCAAGGTTGGGTTGGGCAACATCAACGGTTCGTTGACAGCAATCGTTTGCTTGTCTTTCTCATAAAAATGTGATAACTTCTTAGGCTCGGACGGTTGAAGATAGGGAGATTGCCATCAGTCTTGCGCGGGTGGCGTAATAAAGAGCGGCGCCGTGTCCGGTATTCTGGGGTCTTCGCCGACGGCCCCCTCCAGAGGTTACCACGAGACGGTGGAATTGGTGGGCGACCATGGCGATTTCGAGGAGCGTTTCGTCTAGGAGTTCAGCCTCAACTATGTGCTCGACGAGGTCGGGAAGATTTAGGGCCTCGTGAGGGCGGACGATCTTGCATGCGTCGAGAATTTGGGCAAGTCTTCTCAGACGCAATTTCGGCGCCCTCGCGCCTTTTGGTTGATACCGAGGACTCGCAAAAACGCCGTCTCCGTCGCGAAGGGGCATCCGGGCAGAATCTTGAGAATCCCAAAGGCGTCGAATACTCTATTTTTCATTGGGGTCCCGCTGACCAGAATCTTCGCCTTGCCGTCGAGCACCGCAGTTGCCTTGTTGAGGGTCGCTTCGGGATTTTTGGCTCCGTGGACCTCGTCGAAGATCGCGAATGGGAAGTGAAGGCCAAGGGATTTCCAACATTCGATGTCGAAGATACAGTTCGTCTGCCAGAATCTGGACGACGTCTGTCTCTGGGCTGCTGGTCTGCCGACGATATGGAGACCGATTCGGGCCTGTTGAGTGGCGTCTTGCTATTCCACATACCGGGCGCTGAGGTACTGTGGAGTGATGATAATGAAATCAGCTTTGGCCTCAGCCAAGTCACGCGCTAACATATTTTTGTCTGTCAAAACAAGCACCGACGGGCGGTCCGTCTACAGAATCACTGTCAGTAACTTTCGTTTGATCACATGTTTGCCTCACATACCTCGAAGCACGAAAACTGCTCCTCCCAGTGAGGAACGAGCGTTTTCGGCACCACAATCCATACGGGGCCTTGGTTAGGCATTCCCTTCGCTCTCGTCGCAGTCATAATCGTGGTGAGCGTTTTACCATAGCCCATAGGGTCGGCGATGCAATGGCGCGCCACCCCAGCACCAGTTCTTTTCTGACTTTGGCATGTGGGAGGCGCCCCGCGGGGCTTATAGGTCAGGTCTTCGCAAAAAATATGAAGACGAGATAGAAGGCGGGCAACTGTAACAGATCCTGGAACCCGGTAGTAGGCGATGGTCGATGGTCTCTCTAGATGAGCAGGGTTTCGAGTTCAAGGGCCAGCGACCTTTTATGAACAATCATCTATGTATAGTTAGTAATCAAAAGCGAATTTGCGAGAGTCCACTCACTGGTACCGGACTGATCCGGATGAGACCATTTTCATCGTTCGTCTCTTGCAGCAGTTCATCCGCTTCATCAGAATCCTTTATGTCATCCTGACAAGAACTGCTGAACAAATTCTTTCAAATCTGACTCTTTGAGGTCAATGCCCATGTTGGACTCTTCCTTGTCAACCGCCATCGGGCCCCAGCATTACACTCTCTTCTCTGCTGGTAAACGCCTCATAGATCTTCAAAGGGGTTGAAATCAGTTCTTGGGCGAGCTTCTTGAACTCTTTATCGCCTGGCTGTGCTAGCGACAATATGCTATCGACTTTGGCTCTGGCTTGTAGCCTCCAGCCTGGGTGGGTGGTCTTCGTGAACTTTTCTCAAAGGGGCGTGGGAATCGAGGAGCGTCCGGTAGGCTCTCCTTCTGGCTATGTCATGGCTCTCTCTTGCTCGTTTTCGTGGCTTCTGGGCAGGCCAGACATTCGTCCTTCAGAGCGACTGTTTGCTTCTTCTTGCGTGGCATCGTTAGGATTCGGCCTGAAATGATGATGAACTTGGTGAATTTCTTGGCGAGCACCGGGTCGGTGTGAGTGTTGCTGGCTCGATACCAGGAAACAAGGGACCACGGAGTGAGGATCTTGAAGCCGAGTTAGAATTGAACTTCAAAGTGAAGAGAGATGCTGACCTCAAAATCGATGTAACTCAGATAAAGTGAATGCTTTTTGACGAACAGACCAGGAGGCGCAAAGGTCTGGGTGGCTGAGGGTCGCGAGCAAATGTGCTACCACAAAATTTGTTTGCGCCGAGGGATCTTCGGGGCAGGTCGAGAGTTCCGCCTTACGACTGAACTGTGTGGGAAGGAACGCGGAAAGGCTCTCCTGACATACGGTAGTCCAAAAGATGTGCCCATAGGTAGCAAATTGTGAAAAGAATGTTAGAAGGGAAGAAGGAAGGCTCTCCTGAGGGTGAAGCGTGGAGGTTTGATGTTTTTTAGGCAAACTCTTGTAATGGAAAATTAAGGAACTTAGGTACCTAGCGGCCTTCGCCTTAGGCCCGTGAGGCTTACCTACCCCAGCTGGGGTACCTGCCTGCCTGCTTTCACCCGGCGTGGGGGCATCTTGAAATGTCTCAGACGCAAATCTCATGACATCTTAGGGAAGTAGATCGAAATGCCCATCTAACGCCTACACTTTTCATGAACCCTCTGTGGTTTCCAAACGTCTAACGTCGACGATAATGGCCGTAGCATTTCCTGTCTCAAGAGCACAATAGCATTCATCCTCCTGGACGTCACTTTTGTGCAAAAGATGCTTCTTCTTCGCATGAAGCGAGCCTCACAACGTTTTCACTGCAAAGTCGGAGTATCATGAGCAAACCAATCCTCAAAGAAGAGGCATCAAGTGCGTAAGTCACTTCAGGATATTGAATCTCTGTTTTTCGCTATCTCTTGGCAACTATAAGTTATCTTCGACGACAGCCTTTCCTCGATGATCGAAGAATGGGCCGATCGCCATCTTGATTTACTCATCAGAGACTGCCCCGGAACTTCAACTCGTATGAGCCCACTGAGAAGCCTCCCTCGGAAAGCCAAGGGTAGACCAAACCGCCGTCATACGATAACACAACTGAACCTCACCCCCGAATACTGGCAACATCCACCTCTCTTGTCTCGGCAGGGTCGCCCAACTAGGGGTTGTAGATATCGCCGTTGACGAATCAAGCGCTGCTCGTTCTGTCATTCTCTCGGTCGTTCGCTCGGTCGTTGTCGTTGGTGGCATGTTCGTCGAGGAGCTGCTGGAGGAGCTGCTGGTTGTTGATCCTCATCCTTTTCAGAGGCTCTTCAAAGACAGCATTGAAAACGTCGCCCACCAGGGCTACTACGTACGAGTAGGCTTCCTCCGTAATGAGTGCGGCTTGGTCGTAACCGATCGTGTCTGCTAGCTTTCCTAGGACATTGAAGTCTGGCGCGGGCGGCATCCTTGTTTTGCCGCCGTTCCTAGCTGCCTCCCTGGAAGTAAGATGGGCCTTCACGCGCTTGAACGTATCAAGCATTCTGTCAATTTGATTGATGTCGTGCTCCATCCATTCAGTCGGAGTGCGGGACTGGGACTTTGACACGGTATGGCTGCCAGCCGGGGGCCTTTGACTGAAGTCCAATATGCGTAGAAAGTTCATCGCCCGTTGGAAGTCTTGGCTTGTCAGCGTGCCTTCCTCTGGTAACTTATCCGCGAGAACCACAAGAACTCGTGCAAGCTGGCTGTAGCGGATTGTCGTGCCATCTGGAGAGCTGACCAACAGGGTCGACAACTGTTGGAGGAATTCCGCGTTGATAATTGCCGCATTGGGGTGATCGAATGTCCGGGGCCAGAGAGTCTAGAACAACAGGGCTTCATTAGCATGTCAGTTTGAATCGTGACGGAGATTCTCACCTTTATTTCATGCAGCGCTAACTCTGCATGCTCTATGGAGATGACCTCCTTAGCGAGCAGGAGCTCGAAGATGTGCTCGTTGCTTTCAAAGAGAGTGTTGTCCACTCCCAGATACCTCAGCCAGTTCTTGAGCTTTCTCGCGGCATCTTGCTTTTCCTGCTGTGTCGGGGCTTCATCGATTGCATTCATCATCTGAGTCAATTGGCGACGGACAACATCTTCGTTCGTCGGCAAGATGGCAGACGCCCGGTCGTCGGCGTCTCTCTTGCTGCTGTTGCCGGCGTCGCTCTTGATGCTGTTGCCGGTGATCTTTTCATCGCCTTCTCCGGCGGGCTGGTAAGAGGTCGATAAGTCGTCCATCGTGAAAGTGACCTAAGGGAGCGTCAGAAGACACAATAACGAGAAAATTACTCATGTCTCTTACCTCGCCTTGATCTCTATGATGTTTTGAATAGAGCTAATGCGTAAGAAGTTCTAGAGCACCAAACAGGCAGACTCAGAAGGAAGGAAAGTTCTCCCAGATCGTTTAGGGGGGCTCGAAAGCCTCTCTATCGTCCAGGAAGCAATGGGGGTAGCGAAATGGAGCAAGTGACATGCAGCAAGCTCAATATTCAAGTTGTGGTGGTGTTGCGAAATGGAAGAAGCGAAAATCTCGAACGGGCTAGGTTGCTTCAATTCGAGGAGAAAAACAGCTTACGGCGGCGGGTGGGCGGGGTGAATGGAGAGAGACAAAGGTGAAATATTACCTGCAGCTGCTGAATTTTCGACAATTTGGGAAGTAGCAAAGAAGTGCCCAGACTGGTCTTGCCTTTCAATCGAGGTAGAGCAAATACAAGGCTCTCTCAGGGACAATCTACTTAACATGGATGCAAAAAATGTCCCCATCCTAGGCACCTCAGCAGGTTGACTACCTTACTCTTCACCAGAGGCACAGACTAATTTTGCTTGGTTCTACGTTTGTTCTTTTGTTTAAACTGGGAATTCTGAGATAAGTCTTGCTATGCAAGCAGATACTTCTAGCTAACCAGGCAGGTGAATACCTATATTAGGTCTAATAGTTTATTTCACTGTTAATTACATTATCCCTGACGTCCCTGTCGTCCCTGTCCCTATTCTTGCCCTTTTCCCTATCGTTGTCGTTATCGTCATTGTCGTCGTCGTCGTCGTCGTCGTCCCTATTCGTCTATGCCTACTACCCGCCCGGTTAGCTAGGAATATCCGACCGGATAGCAAAACTCTCTGAGATTTTCCACCAATTCAAGGGAGTCTGAAAGTCGGCGAATTATTCTGTGTTTCTGAACGTCTATTGCAGTTTTACAAATGTAGTAACTCGATGAGCATCTACGACAAGACCCATGTTCAAGTGAGCTGCACCTTAGTCCAACAATATCCCGTCCCGCAGTGTCCCGTTCCTGATCTCATGACACCTCCATTTCTGGGAGTTCTTCGCATTGGTGCGAGTCGTTTTTGCGTGCTGATGCACTCGGTCACGATTGTTGTTTGTCCAAGCCAGTTTTTCAGTCCTCTTGCGAGCGCGGTATGCTTCCAGACTGGTAGCTTTTTCTCTTTGTCCGAAGGCTCGAGAGTTGACCTTCATTTGAGCCAACGCCCTGGCGCGGCGCTTTGCGTTGTACGTCTCGAGCTCCTCCTCTGACATGCTCAAGTCACCGAACGGCTTCTTCAAGAAGGCCGTGTGCGTACAGAGTGGTTCCCAAGCCACTTCGTCTCTGGTCCACGAAAGCATGGTCTCCCAGAGGACGTCCATCTGGCAAGGTGTGCCGGCGAAGAATACGAAAGCCAGCGTAGCCTTATCGGCGACGACTCTCAGCCGCGCAAGGGGAGCTTGGCCAGGCTTGGGCATCGCACACCAACCACAACATCCCGGCATGGCTAATGGAGTAGCCCTCTTGGAGGGCTTTGAGGACGAGTTGGGGGAGTAGTGTCTCCTTCTCGCAATCGCGTAGGCGAAGTCACAACCCCTTGGTTGGCGTTGGTACCTGACCCGACGTAAAGCTTGGCTGGGTGGTCGACCTTCTCCAGAAGGATAGTATAGACGCCCCACACGGGACTTGTCTTGTTGGGTTTTGGGAGTGTACGGAAGAAGTCGACAGTGGGCGGCTGCTTGGCCATGAGGACCTCGTACGTGTTGTTGGCGAACTTGAGGGGATGCTGCCCACAGATGGCCTCGAAGGTTTCGATGTCGGCAGCGAGATGGGTCTTGTTACGTCTCCCGGCGAAGGAGGCGGACGCTATAACGGCCTTAACAGGAATAACAGCAGAGATGACGACAGAGACGACGACGACAGAGATGACGACGACAGAGACGACGATAATAGAGACGACGACGACAACAGACGACGACGACAACAGACGACGACGACAACAGACGACGACGACAACAGACGACGACGACAGACGACGACTGCGGGGGATGCTTCTCCAGGAACGCCGTGTGGGTGCACAGCGGCTCCCACGTTGCTTGCTCGCGGCGCCAAGGCAACATTCCCTCCCACATAACATCCATGGCGCAAGGCCGGCCAGCAAAAAACACAAACGTCAACACAGCCTCGACAGCAACACAAGTCGAATTCTGGCGCAGGGAACGTGGACGGCAGACGGCAAATCGTGCCAGCAAAGTAGGCCTTTGTGATTGATGACATAGCCATCCTTGATGACCTTGCGTACGAGGTCTGGAATGTTGCCGCCGTCCTCTTTCTCGTATGACTTCAAGCGCGTAGAGACGCCCTTGATGGCTTCGGTGCCGGATCCGATATAAAGCTTAGCCGGGCAGCCATCTTTCTCTAAAACGAGAGCGTAAACGCCCCAAATGGGTTTGTCGCCGCGGGCTGGAGAAGAGAGGAGGCGGAAGAAGTCGAGGGAGGGGGGGCATCATCCTTGAGGACGCGGAGAAAGTGGTCGGCAAAGAAGAGAGGGTGGTCGGAGCACAGAGATTCGGAAACGTCGTCCTCAGCACCCAGAACAGTCTTGAACACAAGGTTCAAATGCCATTCAGGCGCTTCAGGCGTGACCGCGCAGTACGTCATACCGTCGACAATCTCACGAATCTCCTCGACGTCTTCGTTGGCGGTCTTGGCGGGCTGGAGGGTAAAGCTCATCTGCAATTGTTAGGAGAAGCACCCAAAATGTTTTGCTAGGTCTTTCTTACCTCGCATGGAAGAGAGGGATCTGTCGGATGTCTGTCTGGATCAATAGTCACCACTGAGGGTGGACGAAGTGCTTCTGGTGGACGAAGTGCTTCTGGTGGACGAAGTGCTTCTGGTGGACGAAGTGCTTCTGGTGGACGAAGTGCTTCTGGTGGACGAAGTGCTTCTGGTGGACGAAGTGCTTCTGGTGGACGAAGTGCTTCTGGTGGTCGTAGTCTCGATCTTCCGATAAGAGGACGAGTCCTGGCAGCCCTCGTATAGACCAAGGGGAACCGCTGAAACTGCTGGCGGTCGTCGTGCCCTTGGTCGTAGGGACGACACCTGAAGCGAGCCATGCCTCATGGTGATGATGTCTGAGGAGAAACGAGACAGAGCAAAGATGACAAGAAAAGCTTTTGTCTCTCCGAGTGCGGGAAGGGAAGCACTTGCTCGGCATTGGGCAAGTCCTGCCCTAGAAACAGAAATCACGACAGGTGTGGGAAAGAGCTTACCATGGAAGGAAGACTTTGGAGGAAGTATCAATGTGCGAAGTACATCATGGAGAAAGAGCACCTGGTCCATGTTAGATCTGCCCTGCACCGTCGTTGGAAAGTATGACAGGCGCCTAAGTGGGAAAGACATACTCAATCAAAGGACCGGCCACAAAAGTGGAAGTCATTTGCAGAAAAGGAAGGTTTTGTCATACGTACCTGCCTAACCTAGGTGGACGCAAGACTGAACTAAGGTAGTTTCCACGCGGTTGAGTAAGAACTCTCGTCGCGCCGTTTCATTCTCTTTCAAACATTTACGACTTTAGATTTGAGGGTCATGATATTGAAGGACAAAAGGAATCGAGGGCGTTAATTGAGTCTTGAGCTCTATTTTACAAGTGGTTCGACTGGAGATCCTTCCCCCAGATCGCGTCCCCTGGTGCTTCCCTCGGACCGGCGCAAACCCTCGAGATTTCCTCACGCCTCTAGAGGAACAAAAAACTTCGGTATAGACAGCTACATCAACCCCCCTGCGCTCCCAGTCGGACCATTTATTATGTCAGGTGAGACTTAAATTTAGCCCAGGAAGCTCTTGGTGAAGTTGGTGATGACCTCCTTGAGGCGGGCCTCGAGGTCCTTGCTGAGGGCACCCTCCTTGTCAATGGTGGCAAGAATCTCGGACTCGTTGGTCTTGAGGTGGGCAAGGAAGTCGGCCTCCCATTGAAGGATCTTGCCGACGGGAACGCTGTCAAGGTGACCGTTGACACCGGCGAAGATGAGGGGAACCATCTCGTTGACAGCCATGGGGGAGTACTGCTTCTGCTTGAGGAGCTCGGTCAACTGTAGATGTGTTAGCTTGATGATTAACTTCTGTGAATCCGACTGCAACTTACGCGTTCACCTCTGCTGAGGGTCTGCTTGGTGGAGGCATCAAGATCGGAACCGAACTGGGCGAAGGCAGCGACCTCACGGTACTGGGCCAAGAAGAGCTTCAGGGAACCAGCGACTTGCTTCATGGCCTTAAGCTGGGCGGCGGAACCGACACGAGAGACGGAAAGACCGACGTTAATGGCGGGACGGACACCCTTGTAGAAGAGCTCGGACTCCAAGAAGATCTGACCGTCGGTAATGGAAATGACGTTGGTGGGAATGTAGGCAGACACGTCACCACCCTGGGTCTCAATGATGGGCAGGGCAGTCATGGAACCACCACCGAGCTTGTCGTTCATCTTGGCGGCACGCTCCAGAAGACGGGAGTGCAGGTAGAAAACGTCACCGGGGTAAGCCTCACGTCCAGGGGGACGACGGAGCAGCAGAGACATCTGGCGGTAAGCGACGGCCTGCTTGGAAAGATCGTCGTAGATGATCAGGGAGTGCATGCCGTTGTCTCTAAAATATTCCCCGATACTCGCCTTAAGTTTAGATTGGTTAGCAAAAGATCTTCTTGTTGTTTGCGACTGGTGTTGATGGTGTTGATGGTTGATGATAGACCGGGACGGGACGGCGACGGGACGGACACGGATAAAGTGGGGCCGGGCAGCGGGGTCAGAAATTGGGGTGGGGGACGACAACGCTGACGACGGCAAGGACGACAGGGACGACGACAGGGACGACGAGGGTGGCAGGTACGAGGGAGGCAGGTGCGAGAATGGCAGGTGCGGTGGGGAGGTACTTACACCGGTGAAGGGAGCAATGTACTGGAGGGGAGCGGCCTCAGAGGCAGTAGCGGCAACGACGATAGAGTACTTCATGGCGTCGTTCTCCTCGAGGGTCTTGACGAGCTGGGCAACGGTGGAACGCTTCTGGCCGACGGCGACGTAGACGCAGTAGAGCTTCTTGGTCTCGTCGTTGGAGTTGTTCCAGCGCTTCTGGTTGAGCATGGCGTCGAGGGCGACGGCAGTCTTTCCGGTCTGACGGTCACCAATGATCAACTCACGCTGACCACGGCCGATGGGAACCATGGCGTCGATGGACTTGAGACCAGTCTGGACCGGCTGGTTGACGGACTTGCGGGGCAGAATGCCGGGGGCCTTGAGCTGAGCACGGCGCTTCTCCTTGGCGTTGAGGGGGCCCTTGCCGTCAATGGGGTTACCGAGAGCGTCGACGACACGGCCGAGCAGCTCGGGACCGACGGGAACGTCGACCTATTATTCATGATTAGTTGCCGTCCGGATCGGCGGCAATAAGTGGTCCGACTCACAATCTCTCCGGTACGCTTGACGGTCTCGCCCTCCTTGACCAGACGGTCAGAACCGAAGAGCACAACACCGACCTGGCCGGCCTCGAGGTTCATGCACATGCCCTTGACGCCAGAGGCGAACCTGTACAGTCGTTAGACGCGGGGATACCGGAAGGCGCATAAAGGGCGCTAAACGTACTCGACAAGCTCCTCAGCCTGGACGTTGGCCATACCGTGAACACGGGCGATACCATCACTGTTTTCCAATTGTCGTCAGCAACAAAAACTTTTTCCCTGCGCCGGCGATGTTGACACGCGAGTCCTCGTGCAAGCTGATGATACATTGAAGCTTTTCCGATGGGTGCTCGCGATGCCGAGATGTGCCGCCTAAACGTACCCGACGGAAAGGACGCGGCCGGTCTCGGCGAGACCAGCCTCCTCCTGGACACCACGAATTCTCTGCTCGAGGATAGAAGAAACCTCGGTCGGGGAAGCCTTAGCATCGGCGTATGAACGGGTCTGCATCGACGTGGCGTTGAAGACGGCGGGTGCGGCATTTCGGGCCTGAGGATGAAAAACAGGTTAGCCGAAGCCCGAAAATGTTATGGGCTTCCCCCCCAAAACAAGACGCAGGGCCAAGGGAGCTTGATGAAAAGCTCTTCCACAACACCACCATGCGTTCCGCGACCCCAAAAAAGCTCGCCGGGGTATAATTGGACATGGCGGAACCGATTAATGATGTTTTTGGATGGCATTGACGTCGTTTCGGGGATGGGGAGGTTGACGGATTGTTGAGGGTGGGTTGGACTTACGGCAGCGACTCTGCCAGCGGCAGAGACGGCGCCGACAGCGCGCGTCGACTGGCGGAGGGCGTTGCGGAACATATTAGGAGATCTTGGACACTGTCTAGATCGAAGGAGAATCAATTGCAACGGATGCAATTGAGTGGAGGGGAGATTGGGTTGATGAAGGTGCCTTTGAAGGAGTGCAAATCGAGTCTTTTTTGGAAGAGGCCCAGTGGAGGGAAAAGAGAGTGAGGAATGGGTGGACCCGGAGCTGTGCTGTCGGGCCAATCACGGCGGCCCGTCGAGTTTTGCCTCAGTCCAACCCGAGATCACCCTAACAATTTCCGACGAACAGCACGCAGCCCCGGAACCCCATGAAATGCCTTAAAATGCCTTGAGAGCTTGGATTACATAAGACAATCAGCCCTGAAGCGCCCGTCTTTCAGTGCTGAAGCGCCCCGGAAGAGATTGCTGATGGATCTCATCCCAACCGAAAAAAATGTGTCAATCTGGCTTTCCAGCGCGCGATCGTGCCCGTTGCCCACTGCCCATTGAGTTTGCGACAAGGTCCAATTGCGATGTCTGCTCGGTCCCCGAGCTCAAATAGCCCCGGTCAACCAACATCTAACCTCCATGTCGTGATGGCTTCAAGGTGCCAGCATTCATCTTATAAATCTGCATGCATGCTTCGTCGTTAGTCTAGCTTCCCGGTCACTCCCCTCCTTCCCCGGCCTCGCAGGCGAAGCTCTCCACTGTGGCATTCCCACCCAACCTCTCGTCACCCTCCCTTGTGAGGGATGTTTTCGCGTGCACACGTTGAGAACCTGGAGGTCAATGGCCATGCATCCGCTGTGGGACGTGTCTCCGGCCGGCCGGGAACACCGAGCCTGACCGCCTCGGAGGAATGCAGAAAACCGAACAACCTGCGCATCATTCTGCCCGCCGGCCCGTCATCACAAACATCCAATCCAATGCGCAGCACCGGCACGCGACAATATTTTCCCGTTGCACGCGAAAAACATGGGGTTCCGTCATTTCTGTGTTGGTTTAATATCCCCACAAAGTTCATTGGCAGTCGCTTGCGAGGATCTGATAGTGCAAGGAATCGACTAGCTTTATTGAGCTATGGGCAAACTAACTAAACCACCAACGCCAGAAGCTGCTTCCGCAGCCCGTCATCACTAAGAGGGTATACTACGCATGGTCATCACATCAAAAAGAAGATGTTGATAAGCCGGCATGGGCGCCGGTCGGTCTCTGAGGCCGCAGCAAGACTGAATTTTCCTCAAGTCAAGCTTTGTTGTCTGACGATAACAACTGCTGGAAAGTACATGCCTTTTGTTCCATGTCCCGTTTTCGCCAATATCCGTAAACCCAAGCCGTCCCGAGGTACTTTTTTTTGATCGTCGCAGAAGGAAGTGGTTAGAGCATTTATCGGACAATGCCGTCGAAGCGCTGCTTGAACCACTTGACGGTCTCCTCGCGCTTGATCTTGTGGCCAGAGCCGATGCGGCCCTTGCAGCGGCGGCGGGTGGCGACGCGCTCACCCTTGCGGGTCATGCAGACGTAGAAGTCCATACCGTAGATACCGATGGAGGGGTCGTACTTGATACCGAGATCGATGTGCTCGCTGATACCGAAGCCGAAGTTGCCAGTCTCGGAGAAGTTGCGCTTGCGCAGCTCGTACTCCTTGACCTTGAGGCCACGCTCAAGAATCTCCTCAGCCTGCATCAAGTCAGTCTCCTCATCTCCCACATCTGTGTTTTCTCCATGTTCGAAATCGTACCTTGGGGCCACGGACGGTGACGTGGACGGCAATCTTTTCGTTACGGCGGATACCGAAGGTACGGACGGTGTAACGGGCCTTGCCTGCGGAATTGGTCAATCAATCGTCACATTTATTCCAAGGCATCGTGAGAACTTACTGTAGACAGGAGTCTGACCGGAAAGCTGCTCCAAAACCTTGGCGGCACGGGTAAGTCTGTCACCAGACTCGCCGACTGTGAAATCGATTATTAGCACAAGTTGTCGAAAATTGAGGCAGCGCCATGAGCGTACCGGAAATGTTGAGCACGAGCTTGCGGATGTGCAGCTCGCGCATGGGTTCTGGGCCTTCTCGGACATTTTGGCGGTTAGTACGTCGACGACGGTTTGGCGTGGTGTTGAGTCGGTATCGCGGGATGTCGAAAAGGAAAATCGAAAAAAAAAAGGTCGACTTGAGTAGTGTGTGCGATGGGTTTTGGCAGCCCTGGGTGCACGGTTGGCGACGACCCCACTGAGGCCGCTAACGCCCAAAGCAGGTCTAGCGTATTTCCGGCGCAATCCACCGCCGGGGTTTACCCGAACCGCATTGGCCTCAGTTCAGCCTTCCGCAGCCTCCTCCACCGAAATTTGTCGATAGAACGGGCATACCCACTCTGACCTTGTCTGAAGCTCTGCCAACCGCAAGCATCCAAGGTCGCGTCGAAGTCTCCCAGGCTTCGCTACAAAACAAGATCAATTTTTTGAAAGATCTCGAGAAGCTGCGCAAGTAGCATCTCAAACACACATCAGCCAAGATGTCGAACAAACAGGGCAAGATGGTCAGTAGCTCCTCACCTTCTTTTCCAAAGCTTCGAGGTTGACAATACAGGCTGACACAACATGATCTCTCTCTAGGCCGGTTACGTACGTATCGATCCTCGATCTTCTCAGCCCCCGACGGCTCGACTTCGCACCAGACTTGCTAACATGCTTCATAGATCAACTACCGGATGAGAGTCACTCTCAACGATGGCCGCCAGATGACCGGACAGATGCTTGCTTTCGACAAGGTGTGCAGTCTCAAACCCCTGAATCGCGTGTCAATGACGTCGCTGACAGTGTCTATAGCACATGAACCTCGTTCTCGCCGATACTGAGGAGTTCCGACGCGTCAAGATCAGGCAAAACAAGCCTGCTGCCCCTGGAAGCTCTGGCTCGAGCCAGACAATCGAAAAGGAGGAGAAGCGCACGCTGGGTTTGACCATTGTCCGCGGCGCCCACATCGTGTCGCTTTCCGTTGAGTCGGAGCCTCCCGCAGACCCCAGTGCCAGGCTTGGAAAGAGTGCGCCGGGAGGAATTTCGTCGACTCTCGCTGCCGGTCCTGGTGTCGCAAGACCTGCCGGCAGAGGTGCTGCCCCTGTCCCCCCTTCTCTGGCCGTATGTACACTCCCAAAGTCTGCTCCTATTGAAAGCTGCTAACCAGAACTGCAGGGCCCTGCTGCTGGTGTTGGAGGCGGCGCTCCCCCCGGCTTCCCTGGTTTCCCTGGTGCTCCGCCGTTTGGTGGACGTGGAGGTGAGTACCCAAGACGATATAATCCTCCATCCAGCTTCTCACACATTGCAGCTCCTCCCCCAGGCTTCCCCGGCGGTTTCCCGCCCCCAGGTTTCCCTCAGAACGCGCCCTTCCCTCCTCCGGGCTTCAACCCCGGCCCTCCTGGTGGAGCTCCTGGCTTCAACCCTCCTCCCCGAAGATAAGCTACGAACAGTTATTTCGGCGCCTCGCATGCTTTAATGTTGGAGGTTGGTTCGCGGATACCATTGGCGTTTGGGGATGAATGTCGAGATTACAAACGAGAGGGTGCAACAAGCATGTTGACAAGGCACCCCTGAACAAACCACGAGGTCAGCCTGCCCGTCTATAAGTTGGATTGCGGAGAGATCATGGCTGCACGAGTTTGATCAAAAGTGTTTCTCGGTGGTGGGACGGCTCACTTGCACAAACTAAGTCAAGAAGCCTCTGTTTCGAGTTGCAGTATAGACTGAACTGGAGAATCAAAATACTTCATCGCAAAGCAACTCACGTGTTGGCCTACGTACCCTTCGACAGCAATGATGATCTAAGACTAAGCAAACAGTTCTGCGGTAGTCCGGCTATCGATGTGCTTCAGACACCGCTTCAAACTGCATCGTAAAGCCATGCGCGTTTGTTGCCAAACTGGAGCTGCGCACGGCACCAAGCGGAGGCGCCTACAAAACCAGCGTATCGTATGTGTCGACGAATGGAAAACTACATGGTCACCGGCCTGCTGCAGGAGTGATAGCGATCTGCCCCTGCAATTGGGTCAAGCCATGGCTGGCAAACAACAACTGGGAGGTGGGGACGTCGATGCTGCCACGGACACTGCACCGTGGGCAGGTAGTGAGGTGCCTGGAGAAGCTCTTTCTTCTATGACCAACCTGCAGGCAGCTCAGGCAAGTGCAGGCAAGAGGCAGGCGGTGCCTCCTTCCAAGACTCAGTCGGAAGGGGCCTTTGCGGAGCAGCTTCCACACCCTAGGTATTAATTCAGTCGCCCCCCGCCGACTTCGAAATCATTCACCTCAGCTTCATTAGCTACTAGGCGTCGTGTCGACTTTCCTCTACTGCTAGTCGTTTCCGAGCACTTCATATTCGAGCACCTTTGTCGCGCCCTGCTGCTCAAGCTCTCCCTTGCACTTCGTCAAGGACAAAACATAGAGCAGTCTGTCCCGCCTTCTGCCTGTCTCAACACCAATATCTACCCTGCTCCCGAAGCAAAGAACAGTCCCAAGATTTCACCATGGGTCGCTGGGGATATCATAAGTTTTTGTCTTTCTCTCGATGTCTTGCAGCCATGCCGACAATTCTGATATGTGTCTTCGAGGGCGATAACGACATTGACGTTGCCTGTGCAATCAAGTGCCCCTATAGAACGGGAAAGGACAATGACCTTCGCCTGGTGCAAATGGTTAACCAAACCGACATGATGGCCCCTCCTGAGGTCCGAGAATTCTACAAGACCTCCGAGTACCGTGAGGAGTTGGACAGAATCAACATATCAACCCGCGAGAAGCTGGACACGGGCCTGGGCGCCAACTTTTCGCCAAGTACCGAGCTCTTGAGCACGAGGATGAGGGCAAGTATCGGGTCATCATCGTTGGTGCGTTGATGATGCGTGCCGGCGCCCGCATCCGGCAGGCCGATCTTGACCATCTGCGGGAGCTGGCCGAGGGTTTCACTGGCAGGCATGGCTACGTGTCGCCCATTGCTGAGGATGGCTTCCGTCATGCTGGAAAGGTCCAGTTCCTCGTTGCGCTGGATCTCTATGAGGCGGGCACCCCGCGTGACTTTGGCGAGCCCAGGTGCGTTCATCATCTGGATAGAGTGCTTTGGGACATTCTAATTCGTTTGTGTAGCTGCTTCCAGTGCGGAAAGATCAAGGCGGACATCGGACAAGCGCCCAAGAAGTGCGGCAAGTGTGGAAGAGCTTGGTTCTGCAACGTCGTAAGTTCTCAAAACACGTTGACATATGACTTTTCTCTAATAATTCTCTAGGTGTGCCAGCAGGCCGCTTGGAGAACCCACAAGCCTGTCTGCAAGACCCTTGGGCAGTCTCGATTTCTCAATGTTTAAGGATGGTAGGAGGGCTACGTCGCTGAGCTGATGAGCGATATTGCATGCGCACGAGAAATTGACGGAGGCCTTATTTGAGATCTTCAGGAACAATTGCTTTGAGGTCACTGGAGATCCGAGTCTTTTCTCTCGATTATCTTTGTAGTCGTCGATAAGTACTGGATGACGGAGACAAAACACTATCATCAGATTCTTCAGGCGTGTCTGTGATCTAAATACTTCGGTTCCCTTGCAAAACCCATCTTCACTGTCAGGTTAGCAACTCTACGTAAGAAGTACTAGGCATGCTCCTGTGCCGGGCTCGCGTGGCGAATGTGTAGTTTATCGTGGACACTTTCAAGAATACGATTGATGCCTGGCTTTTGAAACAACCACACGACTAAGCAGAATCATTTCCTGCGTATACGCGACTATCAGATCTCTCAGACCCAGACTTGGAGCCACGGAAAGCGACCCAGCGTAAGCATCCCCTTTGCAATTCCATTCGCTTCGGAACCTTGGCCTCAGATACCCGACAGCGCGTCAATTTGAATGGCCGAAGATGAGTCGAGGAATGGGTTTATCGAAATTAGGGTATCGGAACCTGTCAAATGAAGTCTAGAGGCACCAGAAGCCACAATATTGCCCCCAATGATCGCTACATTCTCCTCCCGGTGTCCAATGTGCTGTTGAGCACTCAGATGTGTGCCATTACGATGAGCTGGTTATGGGAAGTAGCTCCCTATCCTGGAGGTTACAGTCACAACAAAGGGTCGATGACAATTCATGTCGCTAATTTCACTGGGGGCAGTGGGAAGAAGACCTATGGTCGCAGGTCAGGTCATTATCGTCCGCAGCTATTCAATGAGGTCATCAGCTTCCCATGTACTCATGCCGTTGTGTAAGCATATTCTTGTGATGGCGAGATCTTTGGCCAAACGTACGCCAGAAATAGAGTTGTGAATAGAATGGTTTGGCGTGCGCTCTAAATAATGCCTGAATACTTTGCTGGTGGTATCCGGATCTGGTGTGAAATGTGTGACATACACATTACTTGACACCGCTATCGGGTATAGTATCCAGCCTCTCACTCCACCCATTTCCAAGGGAGCTTGCTCCAGTGGTTGAAGACTTGTGACTTTTAAAAAGGATAGGAACAAGGTCCATCATGTGGTTCTGTGTCTGATGCAAAGAGAAGCGGTCAGCTGCGGTCTCGATTGCACAGATGATGTTGCGAATGTGCTTTATAGGACAACAGTAATGCTAGCAATAAAGATGACGAGGATGACGGCAACAAAGATGATGACAAAGATAAAGATGATACTAACGAGGATGAAGACGAAGATGAGGACGATAATCATAACGCAGACAACAAACAAGGGTGAAAAAGGGAATAGTCATTAAAATAACTCATGAGTAGTAGGCAGCAGTTCACCCAGAGAATTAGAAATATCCAGCCTTTTAGAAATATCCAGCCTTTTAGCAAAACTCTTCTTCATTGGCAATGAAATAAGGCTCTCAAGCTGATCAGCAGACTCTGCCAGACATCAGAAAAGGTTCTTTTCTCAATGGATAGCTTGATGAATGATGTGACAGATGTTGTCGTTGCCACCAGAGGAACTACCTTACACTACGTTGGCTTCAACAACTCAAATAACTTCTGCCCAGTATTCAGTGTCTCATTGCCAACCAAGTCATAATGAATCTTCCACCTATTCAATCTCAATAAGGGACTCGCAGCGGGCGTCTTCATCATATGAGAATCCATGTGTGTTAGGAAGCACTCACTTCACATTTGCTGAGCAACTCACTTTTTCTTGCCTAGTCGCCACGGGACCTGTGGACAACGACGAAGCTCTGCCATTTCCTTTGCTACTCAGCATGGGAACCCTGGACATGACTATTGGTCGATGACTTACCAGATACTACTGGGTGTTCCCCTGGAGACCTGAACATGTCGACAATGCTCACTTGCGGGCATCACCTCATGCCTCAAGCTTGTACTTGATATCCTAACGGCCTTACTCAATCAAGCGCTTTCATTGTCTAAAATACTTGTATTACCATTCATCGAACCAGCGCACCTCTCGTCATCAGGCCAATGTACCCACCCTGCCCATCGTATCCTATCCTCAACCCCTATCAATCACCCAAAACCTCCCTCGGACCACGACGAGCATTCTGTCGTTCAACCCGCAGAGCTAGCCTCAACTAGCTCCAAACAAGACACCCACCAAGCTAACGCCGGAACCCCCATCAAACGCTTCCCCTAGCCCGACCCCGAACGCCTCACGGGAGTCCGAGCACACACACACACACACATACTTGCCATCACCAGAAAGCGCCGCACCCGGCTCCTGAAGGGGCACGTCCCTTCCGGAGCCCGGGCAGGACATGCGCGCAAGTCAGAACTGCATCTGTCTTCAAGGCTCTCGGACCTTTAGCCAAGTCTCGACATCTTAGCACATGCCACCTCAAAGGTCCCCCTCCCAACCAGAGACGATGGCACGCTCTAGACGACGGTTGGACGTTGTCTGTAGATCTCCACGCCGATTGAAATCGTGCCCCTGGAGCTAGGCATCTTGGTCCATATTAGAACAGATCGAATCCCTCCAATCGAATGACCTGGAGATGGGGTTTGCAAGGGACCGCGTTGTCGGACTGCTCCAACGTCGTCCCACTGACATCGAACCGTCATCTCAATGAGGGCATCTCTCCGTGAACCCGCCTTATCGAGCTTGTCCACATCAGACTTTACGACAGTCGAGGCCGTTCTGCGATGATGGATGTTGAGGGCAGACTCCAGCGTCGTCCTACTACCAGATATATCCACAAGAGACGTGATATGCCGGCGGCCATCAAGCGCTGCTTTCTAAGAAATCTGTTCGAAGCGTTCGTACTCGGATGGTCGACCACCCAAGAAACCACACAAGGCCAGATCTGTACAATAGATGAAGACACCATCTATTCTAATCAGATATCACACCACTCCAAATCTCAACGTGCATGAACCTGCAAGACATCTAGATGGGCTTTCCGTCATCAGTAGCCAGCGCTAGCCACCGCTAAAAATCGAACGACATGTCCCATGCAAGGCACGCCGCTGCCCCCTCCTCCAAAAACAAACCATCTCCAAGACATGGGACCTGGCAAAATTGGCTGCAACCCTCCCGCACGGCGAGCGTCGAACCGCGTTGCGTCAAAGACCAACAAAAACCTCTCACCATCCGGCCGCATCATCCGTCCAAAAACCCACACCATCATATCAACCCAGCCGCCGTCCAATCCGTCGTTACATCGCCCACCACCTCCGATTTTTTTCCTTCTCATCAAATGTCTTGCGTCCTGTCTTGGCTGACCACCAACAACCACCACCAAAAAAAAGCAAACTCGCCGCCCCCACCATCCGGAACCTCTCTCCCGCTGCTACGCCGTCATCCAACGGGGAGGGGCAGCAGCGGCCAAGCAAATGCAAGAAATCTAGACTAGCAAACTAGCAAGTAAACCACTCACTCACTCCAGCCAAAACGCAACCACTCCAAGATTACAGGCCACATGGCGTGCGGCGGGCGTCCGTCCGTCGTGTAACCATGTTGCACTGGGAAGTCCAACAAGGGCCAAGAATACCGTATCCGCGAGCCTCCTCCTCGTCGAGCTTCAAGGTCCATCCTCTTTCCCAGGCTCCCCCTCCCCCCCATGTCGCCGCGGGCCAGCACCCAGTTACCACACACGACACCCGGATCTCCACCCCCACCCAACCAGCGTCGCGGGAAGTTTCAACAAGGGGGTTCCCCGGCGTGCCGGTTTGCCTGGCCTTGCCCGCCCGTTGAACTGCTATTCGCGTTCGTTCTGGATCGAAACCTTGCTTTCCGGCGGCGGGTTTTTTCTTCCAGCGGATACCCTTGAGGCAACCCGCTGCGGCGCGGCGTTGACAGCTCAGCCTCCAAGATACACCTCTCTTTTTGGAGCCACGACTCGCCGACTGACGCGGGGTCAATTCGTCTATCTGGGCGTGCGGGCTGGCTGACGGTGCTTAATTTGGGGCATACGAGAACAAAAAAAATGTCCGTGGCTGGAAAACATCGGATTGTCGTGGCTATTATTTGATTGATTCCTTACCGGTGAAGCCGAGGGTCATCGGGTTGCATGACGTAGACATCGGGCACCGCTCGAGCGCCGAGGACACGCATTCGATCACGCAAGGTATGTGAAGTGAATAAGGTGTGAGGAATCATGATGCTTTTTGATTCATTACGAACTGAAGTCCGCCAGCTATGTAGCAAAGTCCGAAGACACCAGTCCACCAACATCTCGCATCCCAACGTAAGCCACGCTTTCATGACGCGCCTTCCCAGTCCACCACTACCATCCACGTAAAGTCCTGAGATTGGTGTCGAACAGAGAGCACCCGATATCGTCCCAGTGGACGACTATTTTGGCTCTTTTGAGCTAAATGACGAAGCCGATGCCGTGAATAAAAAAAGACGACGCTCTCCATGTGGTATCATATCGAAGAAACCGAATCGCAATAGAATGTAAATCCTGACAAAGAAAAGGTGAAAGAATGAAGAATCGTTGATCATCTGTGGTCCGTTCCACTGCTGGCGTATGGCGTAAATCGGAAAAACAGTCGTAGCTGCAGGGTGGGGTGCTGCAGGCGCGTCAGGCGTGTAGCCTCACAGGTCATGACGAGAGGGTTTCTTCCTCATCAGTAAGTGTTTGAAGGGTCATGGGATCACGAAGGCGTCTGGCCTTGTGAATCGCCACGAGGTAGTCGACAAGCCCCTCGGCATCGGCGCGGAGAGACTCGAGCTCCTCCTTGGAGCATCCAGCCGCGGTGGAATCCTTACCGGGATAGCGATAAGCAGCAAAAACAATGCCACGATCGTTGTGCAAAATGTCTTGAGAGCTCGAGCTGCGAGGGCTGGAGTTGGCTGAGCCTCTGCGCCCAACAGCGGTGTGGAAAGCGTGTCCGTAACCGCGAGCGAACTCGCCGTCCTTTGCGTCGTCGCTGCGGTACTCCATCCATCCCTCATGCTTCAGGATCTTGGCTTGAACATTTGCAGAAATGCGGAAAGGGCTGTTGAGGTTTGACAGTCCGTAAGCCGCAAGAAGGCGACCTGTCATGCCTGGCGCTGATTCCACAGCAAGGCCCTCCATAGGTCCGAGGAGTGAGTTCCTCACGCTGGATGGTCGTGACGAGGACAGGTCCAGCGACGCTCGGTACGGCGATGACGGGAAGTCGGATGCGTATTCGGGCCACAGGTTGACAATGTAGACGAGGTCGAACTTGTGCTTGGCGGCAATCTGAGCCACTTGAAGGGCTCCTTCTTTGGCGACGTCATCAGCATAAATTGATGAGGACCGCCTCGAGGGCAACGATGATGTCGAAGCCGGGGTCGGAGGCGACGGAGGCGACCGGAGGGGGGCGGGGATGATCGGCGTGTCCGGGACTTCCTCCAACTCTGGCTCCTCCAAGATGTCGTCGTCGGAAAGGGCAAAAAAATCTCTAACATCACCTCCCTTGAGAATCTGGTTGGATGACGTAGCAGACCGATGAGACCTCGACTCGCGGGGGCGGCGTAATGATGCAGCCTTGTCTTCTCTCCGACGACGTGTCGCAGCGGCGACGGCCTTTCGCTTAGCCAGGCTCAGCTCTGCAGAATCTCTCGATGATCGCTTTTCGTGAACAGGCTTCATTTCGGGTGATGCGGCGGGGGTGGGCAAGTCGCTGCTCATGGCCGACGAGGGCCGGCCGACCTGGGAGCTCTTTATGCTTGAGTCGTCTTCATGGTCGGAAGAGGGTGGGGTGTCAGCTCTCGGAGGTAGTATGACAGAGCTGTGGCGGTGCTCGGGGGAAACTTTATGCATTGCGGGTAGAGTTCTGGGCGACGACGTAGCGCAAGCGGGCGAAGCCGGCAGGCGGCCTGTGGGAGGAGCAGGAAAGTCGAAGCCGCGCAGACTTGCCACTGTCTGAGTTTCTCTGCGTTGATTAAGTGACATGGAACGGGCTGGGAGGTTGAGGGTGGTTGCGCTCGAACTGCTCAAGTGAGAGATGTGGATTGAGACGCGCTCGGACTGGTTTTCCGGGAGACTTTGCGCGCGCCTTTCATTCTGTGAAGCTACAATGCGCTCATCTCTGGCTTTCATCCGAGAAACGCGGGGACGAATGAACGACGGCTGAGGAAAGCTGTGATCCAGGCTGGCGGTTTTGGGCCCCGTGTACTCGAAGGGTGCTGGCGTGGTCTGAATCATGAGGTCCTTTCTCTTAGAGAAGAGCCTCTCGAGGCGATCAAAGCTGTTAGGCATGGTGATTGAAGCCTGACACCCGTCGGCTTTTGTTGTTTATCTATTAGTGTAAGTGTTGGTAAGTTACTCTCGTTCTGGAGAAAGAGGTGTATGCGACGAAGAAGTTGGGTTGACGCGGGGCGAACATACCAGTTAAGAATTATAAGTTGAAAGAGAAGGGGTGATGGTGGGACGAGGAATAGGAAATAAGAAAGGAGTAATCCGTAAGAGGAAAAAGTTTGTGGTAGTCGAGGTGAGAGAGGGAAGGAGCGAGTAAGAGGCCTCGGCCGCAATGTTGGGACGCTCGCTGAGGTGAGGTCACGGTGACACAAGAGCTCGGCGACCACGACGGAAGGCAGGAACACCCGGGCAGGAGCGATTGCCGTCTAGGAAGGAGTCGGACGAGAGTCGATTACTTGAAGTGAATCGAGTCTCACCGGATCGGCTGTGAGGAATCCAGAACACCAATGGTGACGCGAGGGCAGGAGGGTAATAAGGCGAAGTGCTGAGCACAAGACAAGCTGACTTGATCCTCCTCGCCTGCGCGACGTCGGTTGAGCGTGTTCGAGGGCGATGAGCCGAAGACGGGTGACACAGAGACCCTGATCGAGAAGGGCGCGGGGTGATTGGCCGAAGGACGTGTTTGTGCGATGAAGGTTGTATGACGACTCGGTGAGACAGTGGTCGAGGTGAGATGGATCGCAATATATATGAGAGGGGCCGTCTGCGTTCTGGCTTTGGGCCGACTGAAGTCTGGCTGGGTGGTGGCTCGCGTATAAGAAAAGGAAAAGGAGCCTGATGGAGGAGGAAGGGGCGCAAGACACTAAAGTACGGCAGGTGAGGCCGATGATGGAAAAAGAAACGGGGAAAAGTGGAAAGAAAGGTGAATTGTGAGCTGTAGGTTGGTAGGTATCGGTTGTGACTCGGGAGCAGACAGGATGAAGCCGATCTGAAAGGGCCGAAGGGGAGGAATTAAGGTATGTTACCCCGGAGTCTTGGGATTAGAGAATTAAGAGTCGACCGAAGATCAGCACAGAGCCGAAGGAGGGACACGGTCTTTGAAGGGTCCGGAGACAGTGAAGGCTTTAAGATGCTCGAGGCGTGTTGAAACCCGGAGACAGCCAATGCTGAGGAGGGGGGTGTGATGAAGGAGGCGGGAGAGGTCCTCCTCGAGTGGCCCACGGAGGTGAAAAAAAGAAGAAGAAGGAGGGTGTGTGCTCAGATGCAGTGTCGAGAGTGGTGTCGAGTGTCCCGTCTGGGTCGGGTCAAAGTTCAGTTCGTTCTGGGTCCAGGGCCAGGTCCAGGTCCATGTCGAGCTGCCACCAAGCGGACGGGAGCTGCACCTCAGAGATGTGGCTTGTCTTGTCTTGGACGTTTCCTGACTCTGCGGGTGTCTCTGATGTAAGGTGGTTGCTCTGACGGGAGTGGAAGTAGTGGGAGCGGGAGTGGGCGGTGGTGGTGATGGTGGTGGTGGTTGAGGGAGTACGGCATTAGTAGTAGTAAGGTAAGGTAGGAAACGTAGGTACGGATAGGCAGAAAAAGTTAGTGTCGTGCGTTAGGTGCATCCAGCAAATGGAAAAGGACGGATACGCAGCAGCAGCTGGGAAAAAGGTCGCAGAGAAGCTGGGACTGGACGAGGGAGTGGAGGACGATGGACGATGGACGATGAACTGGGACTGGGACTGGCAGAGAGATTCCACGGATGAAGCTAGGGCCAAAAGATACGTACTGCTCCTAGCTCTGGACTCGGGTGCCACATGCGTCTCCGTCCCAGGGAAGGTGCAGACCGGGGGATGAGTCCGCGGACGGGAGAGGCGACACCACACTGGACTGGACTGGACTTGAGGTGGGTGGGCAGGAGCAAGTGGGACGCCAAAACCCGTGATGGAGCCGCCAAAAGAGCAACTGCGGACTTTTTCAGTGGATGTGGGTGGAAACGCTGCAAGGACGACAGGGGGGTTCTCTCATGGCTAGGCAGGGATTGTGAAGGGCTCACGGACGTCGTGACTGGCCATGTTTCTCGAGGGGACTCCAAAGGGACGCTCGCACTGACATGGCCGTCGTCGTCGCTGTGGCCGTTGTCCAGGGAAAAGAGATGCAAAGAGGGAACTCTCAAGGACTCCATCGTCGCTGGGCCTGAGTCTGGGTATGTCTTCCGTCTGCTTGGGCACCTCACTCTAAGCGACCCAAAGCTTGAGCGCGAGAGGGACGAACCAAGATAAGGCGCCTGTTCGATTCCTCAAATGGCAACAGCAGCAAGGTTGAATGCAAAGCTCCGCAGAAGTGCGACTCTGGAGTTTCCTGTCTCAAAGTCATTAGGGAAGCAAGAGTCAAGGCACACAAATGCATTGAGTGAATATTGTCATGATGGAAGGTAAACCGCGCTCGAGCACGCGACAAGGGTTCATCTGAGGAACGAGGAACGAGCGTTGCATACACTTGAACTTGAGTCTTGCCCGATGAAAGTCAAGCGGCAGGACATGATGTTACCTACCTAGGAAGGCACGAAGGAAACAACATCATCGCAACTACCTCACCTTGACGTGAATGAAATAAGGGAGGCAGGAACACCCTGTGCTCTGTCTGCTGCTCCTGCTCTGTACCTGCAGACAGTGGAGGCGGCGGGCAGCAGGAGGGCAGGCAGGAGCCAGGAGGCAGGCAAGCCGAGGTATAATATACAGCAAGGTACAGATATAGTAAAGGACTAAGTAACCCTAATAGATATAACCTAACAGGTGAATATAAAAGTACTATACTTAGTACTAAAAGATATAAAGGTCTCTAAAGAGATAAAAACGAGGTTAATAAAGTATAAATAACTTTTCTTTATAATAAGCTATAGCTACTAAAGTTATAGAAACCTTACTTTATATAAGAAAAATAGTAGTAAAGTAAGTAGTTAGTACTTTCTATTTATTAAATAATATAATAGTAACTTAATAAGTTAATAACTTTAATAAAGGCTTTGTTTTAGAGAATACTATATATACTAACCTTTAAATAGCTACTTAAGATATATAAAAGCTATAGCTTAGTGAAATATAAGGGTTCTTTATAAGTACTATTAAGTTTAGCGCTAGGGATACTATTACTTTATTTATTTTTAGTATTAGTTTCTAGAAATAAGCTAGTTTATAGCTAATAAGCTAAGAAATATAAGTTTTCTATTATACTTATAGTTAATAGGGGATAGGTTAGATAGTATAAAGGCTTACTATAAGACTCTAGGGCTATTAATATACTACCTATAGAGCTGCTCTACTAAAGGCTTTAGCGATAGCTTAAATCGTATAGGAAGGGTAGGATATAGAGTTAAGGGATAAAGCAGTATACCGAGACTAATATAAGAAAAGTTCAAACAAATTACAGGCTACTCACACCCCAGGGTGGGGGGAGGGTGGAGGCAGGCAAGCAGGGCAGGAAGGGGCCAGGTGAGGTGCCTTAGGTACGGCAACTGCATGCAAATGCAAGTGACCACCTCCTGACCCAATCACGTCGCTCCTTTCCTCGCTTTTAGACGCTTCTGTCATTTCGCCCAGACCTCCCGGATCCTCTCCCGCAGCACCTCCATGCATGCGGCATGCCTCTCTCTACCTGGCCTACCTACGACCGAAGGTAGGTACTCTTTGTGAGGTACATCGGTGCCGACTTATCACAATGTTTCGTTTCGTTTCTTTTTCATCGTCTGCGCCGTATGACCGATTTTTTCATTTGGGGTTTTTTCTTCCTCCCTGCCCCTCCTTGAAATTTTCTTGTGCCGAACGTTCCCCTCTCTCTTGCGGGACGTGCAACTGGGCCTCGGAGGTCAAAGCAAGAAAAAAAACCACCAACAATGTCACCAAATCTCATGGTCCAAGATTTCAACCTCGAGTCTCCAATCTGGATGGAAAGTCGGCAAACGGCGCTTCCTCCTTTGGGATTGACAAGCCCCCAACTTGAGTGCGCCTCTAAAACTGCCAACCAATCCCGGCCAAGACTCAATCGCCCTACGGAGACTTCTTCACCTTACTCGCCTCTGTGTAACCCCCGTGTTCCCTGTCAACGGCACTGTCAGTGGAGGGATGACATCCACCCGCCGCTCCTGACATCAATCACCACTCGAATTCTCCGTCTTCGTGCAAGCAAACCCCGGGTTCCAGCGCAAAAGCCACGCCGCCGCCGAGACCACGGAATAAATGCGGAATAAACTCAAGACGAGACAAAAGCTCCTGAATCAATGACCTCAGAACCTCTGGTGCGATGCTGCAATTCCAGCGCGCAGCCAGCTGGCCCCCCGCAGAAGGGTCGCTTATCCGTTCGGACACGCCATGCACGCAATACTTTATGGTTCTCCCTGACGAGCAAATTGTTCAAGCCGGCCAAACCCCCGGAATCAGGAATGGTTCGGGCACTCAGTGCGCCGGTTCGACGTGATGACTTGAGGATCGACTCCCCTCGACCCCGGCTCCCAACCAGTGGCCACTGAAGTCGAAGCTTTGACATAACGGCGTCTCTTATTGACAGCACCACACACGCACCCAAGCACACCTCTCTCGCTTGCATGCAAACCGACGCGGGCTCGAGCGTCGTCTTCAACGCCGGGTGCCACACTGCCACTGCCATTTCCATGGTCACGCTGCTGCAAGTCTGCACTGGTGACTGCTGGTCCGCATCCTGTTTTCCTGTCAAGCCGACTGACACGACTCGCCTCATCGTCAGAGCGCAAGGGGGAAAACTCCCCTTTGCCCAAAACCCAACGGTTAGGGCCAGGCAACGCTCGCGGCGCCCCTCGAGCAAGTTGCATCAGCTATCAATTTGGGCTCAGGAGTGCAGATACAACCTTACTCCCGAGGTATAGATCGCCGCCGCTAATGCGAACGCATAACTCGTCGACAACATCAGACGAGTTTTTCTTCGAACTTCATCGCAACCATCGCTGACCTCGCACCCACAATCTGTTCGCCCCGCGCCAAGCACGGAAAACCCAACCCAGGTCTTATTCCAACCCTCACATGCTCGCTATTCTGCGTTTTGCTCGGCTACATCACGATGCGCCGAGGGCTTAACTTCACCACAGCATATGGCACACGCGACATGTCCGCACCCTAGCCGAGTGTCGAGACCGTTAGCTGCCTCCAACAGCAATAGACCGCCAACGAGGGAAAAAAACTGCGAAACCCCCACTAGCATGCTACCCTAGCTTCGGAAGCAACTCATTTCTGCCCATACGTAATTACATTTGGGCCTTGGAAAATCCCGACTGGCCTGACAAATTGAACCCTTGACCAAAGGTCTCCATATCAATCTTCGCCGAGGCTCCGCCTTACCAAAACGGCCACTGCTGTTGCCGAACGCAGCCACGAAGTCTCCTTTCTGTCATCAGCTCAGTCCAGCCACCAATGGCTTGGGTCTTGCGACGAGATGACACTACCGTACGGCCGCGAAACGTTCCCGATGCAGGGTCCAGAATTCAGATTTTAGGCCTTCATCGACTTGGATCAACGCCAACGACGGCTGCTCGGGAGTGCTAGAGCTCTTGGTGATCCTTGCGTCGCACCGATGTGCTCCTTCACTTTTAGCTCGCGGTCCGACGCCAGCTCACACGGCCAGCGGCTCTTGCGACCACCTTTGCATATTCAACTTCTACAACTTCTATTCGTGCGGTCCGGTTGTCATCCGCGCGCAGGGAGAGTTGCATAAGACTCACTGCCAACAGCGCAGTCGTCCCCACGTCTTTGCGCAACAAGTGTGCCCCAAGGGATGAAAAGAAAGATGCAAGGGACGAGCCATTCAGCTTCCCCATCTATTTGCGCAAGGAGGCTGTCGATATCAAACCTAGATACGTCCTGAACATTGATCCGAGCAGCGACCTTGGCCAACGAAAACGCCTCTGTTCAGTTACAGCAGTGTCCCGGCAGGGGACTCGGTTTTGCCACAGCTGGTTGTACGCGCACGAGCGCGCGCTTGACGAGGGCTCCATCATAGCCCATTGCATTCGCCTCCCTCATCTATCGCAATCTCTCGGCGTCTATGGTCCCATGTGAGGTTTCCTTTGCACTTAAACTAGGTACCGGGCGGATCTGTCCGGTACATACGTTGCTGGCTTGCTGCCACCGCAACCATATTTGTGCTTGCACGTCTGCGCAGTGCGTCGGCATCACGCCAGTTTCAAGAGCCTCCGTTACATCGTCGTCCATGAGATGGCCAGATTCCCCTCATTGGATGTCTACCCGCAAACCTTATCCTCAACGATGCTCAACGGGTACCTACTGAAATCTGCCATTAGCGATGTGCCTGTTTTCAGGGTCCTTGGTGACCGTCTCATCAAGTCAGACCGGTCTAAGGACGGAAACATCGTAGGTGACGACTGAGACAAGAGCTCCGGAGGCTGCAACCTACGTTTCCGAATGCATGCAAGCGCGCAAGCCGAGGCCCGCTACAAAGACTCTGATCGGGGAAGCTAAGCTAGCTTGTGCACCTAATCGACCTTTTCTGATCGATTTCTATGTGGAGGCTTGTGATTGGCAGCACTAAACACCGCAGTGTTCTCCTCTGCAGGCTGAGGTTTTCGAATCAGCACTGCAACTTCCGATACTTTCTTTTCCAAATATCAAGTCCACCGTCGGATGTAGCTGTCTCCCTCACCTGGATCAGACAACACCAAGAGAGCCCCAACTTACAGTAGTAACGAGGTACTCTCATCCGACGGAAGTCTTTGCCGCGTTCTCCCTGCGTTTGATTCTCCACGTACTGGTCTGCACAGTCATAAGCAAGGGGACTCTGATAACGCACCACTCAGAACCTAACACTGAGCTTGGTCTTGAGAACTCTTGCCAGCGGCACTCAGTGGTCGAGAAGCCCGTACAGCCGTCATTCGTACTGAGAGTACTGACCTGGTTGAGTAGTCAAAATGTTCAATTATTGAGTATCTGCTGCAAGATGCACCTCAGCAGCAGTGACCAGTCGAATGGCAACTTGTCAAGCCAGCCGTTCCGTGGTACTATGAACATATCAACTGGCTCCCCGAACTCCGCGAAATATGAACAGTGGGCGAGCAACTTGTGGGAGCTTTCGCGGCCTGTTCGTTGTGCATCCGGTGGCTGTTGTTTCTCTTTCAGCGGAACTAGTCTTGAGACCTGCATAACGAAGAGGGCGCAGGCAAGAAAAAGCAATATTATTGACTGCACTACCACAAACCATGCAGCTGCAAAAGTCAGCCCTTCGACTTTGGGCAGCCCGCAGTGAAAGACTGAGGCATTTCTTTCCATGCCCTTGCGAAACGATACGGTTGTTGCTGACCAGAAGAGCATCACTTACGTTAAGCCGATGTCATCATTTTGGAAGCTTCTCGGTCGACGGGAATGCTGCTGCCGCACTTCATGCCTTCGTCGATCACACCGACCTTGGACAAGATTGGCAGATGGGAACCACGACACCGGGCTCGTCGAAGCTCGAGACACTACGTAATTTAGCTCATCGTCGATCGCTTCGAGAGAGCATGATGGCTTCATGAGTGCCATTCAACAGCGCGGCCCGCCGGGACATTATTCCAGGCAAGACGACCTATCTACGCTACCGGCAGGCATTGACATCACGATACCTCTCGTCGTGGGCTATTTCGTCAATTCGCTTGCGTGAAACTGATACTACTTCTCCGGTGTGTGGTGCGATTATAAGGCTTGAG
Organism: Colletotrichum camelliae; assembly: GCA_018853505.1. Lineage (NCBI taxonomy): Eukaryota > Fungi > Ascomycota > Sordariomycetes > Glomerellales > Glomerellaceae > Colletotrichum > Colletotrichum camelliae. The sequence continues at coordinate 1,978,693 of JAELVL010000001.1, forward strand.
ACCGGTGATTGGGCCGTCGTGAAATCGGCATTCGACCCGTCACGCGCAATCAAGGTCACAACCGTCAATCGTTTACTCAGACTCTCTGATATCAAAACCTATCGGGCTTTCGATTCTAGGTCTCCTCGCCCCGACTTTGCCATCCGAAGCGTTCGGGTCCTTGCGGGCGGCCGTAACCTCAACCCGTTGCACCGTATTCGCGACGTCTCACGAAGCCGCCCAATCTAATTTCAGGCAACTCTCCCATCCGGTCTCCTTAGGCGTTACCGATGTAATAGCATCTGGTAGCTCCGTATCTTATTGCAGATGCAGCCTCCCGAGCTGGAGCATCGGCTGCTAAGCCAGCTGTGGAAGTCTTGGGTCAAACGCCACTCACACCCTCAGCAACCTCAGCCGAATCATCGCCGTTTTCAGCGGATCCCATTTTTCCGGCACATGCGCTGCGGTACCTTCCGCAGGATTTAATCGGGACTCTGGGTGAGTCTCGTCAACCTGAGAAGCCACGCGTGGACCTTGCACATATGCGGTCGACAGCCTGCCTTGCCGTGATCAAGGCCTAAGGAGAGACATCAACGTGCTTCTACCAAGCATTGATGAGGTAATTTACGGAGAGAAAAAGCAACATGTGAGCATAGGATCATTAGCCACACGTCAGAGCACTCGCGTTAATGGCGATGGCTATGACGAGGATGTCGCCGTTGGTGTTCCAGAAATGGAGAGCGACTGAAGCAAGGGGCAAGTCATACACCAACGTGGGATCACAGAGTCAGATCAGCCCTGATGAGTTGCGTCAAGCCACCACGTATTGCACCGGATGCTCGATGTGCAGCAACCGGAAGTGAATGGCGACGCCAATGCCGCCTACTGCCATCTGGACGCAGCCAATATGTGCACTTGCAGGCAGCCTTCTGTCAGAAGTACTTGGCCGCTGTACGGCCGGATCTTGACTTCGGAGTCCGGATTGCGGCGGCCGGATCAGTTTCTTCCATGGACTTGGGAGTAATACTAATCTAGAGGCCCGGCCACCCCGTATGACTTGGCTGCTGCTGGTCATTAACTTGACGGCCGTAACACCGAAAGCCACAGCCGTGCTCATCGTGTGGACCGAAGCCACCCTGTGGCTCATCTGCCATCCGTGGTCTAGAACGTCTAGTCTCTAAAGACGTTGACGAGAGGGCTCCTCAAGTGGATGATGCCTCAGTGAGTCTAGACGTGGTACCGATGCAAGCGCAGGGCGATCAAGTTGCTCATGATTATGAACAAGGGTATCGCGCACATGGCAAAGACAGACGCCTCTCGAGGATTTGATAAGCGAGGTATCTCTTCATTTCCACGCGACCGTTTCACAAAACCCCATCTGCTGGCGTTCGTGGATCCCTCAGCGAAGTCAAGACATGCTGTAATCTGACCGGCTATGTTGCCCTCGCATAGTCTAGAATAACTAGAGACAGTAATCTGCAAAGTTGCAGAGGGATGAGAAGTGGAAATGAGACGGGCAATGTTAGCCGTTAATAAATCAACGCAGGGAGTTTCATCGCCAGGGTACGGATATCCAGACCCTTCGGCGATATCAGTTCGATGATGGCTCAGTGCCACGTTGACAACGTCCAGAACTCGGGGTTTTCAATCGATTGCAAAGCTGAGTGTCTCTGGAAAATTTCCCCTTTCTCAGTCACAGGACTAAGCGACATCTTTAGGTGCACCTCACTGCCAGCGGACCATGATACCGGCTTCTTCGAACGAGTACGCCGGATATCTGCACCTTTAGCCCGGAGACTTTGTTGGAAATGAGCTTTGAACGGGGGGCTTCAGGAACATGAGGTTCTAGACATCCATCCTCCCACCAAGTGGTGACGAGATTGGATGGGATCTGCCTCTCCGTTCCAAGAGTCCTCGCTGATGAAGCTTGCGCTTTCAGTGTGATATTGACGGCAAGTGAGCGGAATAGACCTTGCCGCTGGAATGCGTCATCTACAGTTGATGAAACAGCGCATGCAGCTCAAATAACGGCCGATGATGGACGACATGCAATCATGAGATTTTGACGTCGGGCTTTGGATGGATACCTAGCCGCCCGCTGGACCCCCCGGCCGGGTGGGTTTGTGGGTGTCCACATCGCCGGCCGCCTCCTGTTTGAAATTAACACCGCCCTCGGCGCCGCACCGTTCATTGCCACGGGCAGCCAGCCTGTAGGCGCCGTTGCAACATTCCTCTGCCTGCAGCCATCCGAACTCAAGAGAAGAAACTTGCCCGCTGGCATGCAGACCAATGTCTAGTTCAGCGCGTTGGAACTCCTATCACTCTCGCACCATCAATTGAGTTTGATTGCCAGCCCCTCTGGTTGCATGACAAAACGCGACGGGGCGCGCACTTCGGCCATGCCGCCGGACACATTGCGGGACGACGAGTCGTGGAATTTGTGGGAGACTTCCTTGCTTGGCCCGAGAGAAGCTCCAGCTAACGGATCCGATCACGCAACGTTTTAAGACTATGTCGGATATCTCGGGATGGATCACCCCTTGAACGGTAACGTGCGGGCTTTATGATTCGAGGGAAAGACGCTACCCGTCCCAGAGTTCCCGAAAAGACGGTCTGGAGGCTTTTTCTTCGCCGCGCCGAAGCCCAAAGGGCTCGGGAACGCGATGGCCCAATCTGGAAATAATCTGAGAATAAGAATTTCGTCCCAACCTTTTGGTGGAGGGACGGCGCAGGGTCAGCAGGGCAGGCGACGTCACAAGCAGGAGATCCCTTGGTCGGCGTAAATTGGGACGAAAGCGCGAGCCTGCATCTCGTCCAAGAAGTCATGGCATGCCGGCCGCCGCAACGGGGGCGCATCGCGCATCTCAACCGCCGACATCCCGGCCGTTGATAAGCTGACGGCGCGCTCAATCTCACTCAGCTTGACCTGTCAACCGATTTCAGTCGATTTCCAGCTCAGCCTGATTGTTTTTCTTCTCTTCATCTCAGTTAGAGACAAAGTACAATCTCGCACAGATATTCAGACCTTGCATGTATACAATCAGTCGGCCATCGTTCATCGCCCTCACACTCGACGCGATGCCATCCCTTCATGACGCTCCCGCTTGAGCTGCGCCTGCTCATCTGGGAAAATCTCGGCTCCGAAACCCGCGTCTTCGAATACAAGGAGGACACCGGCCTCGTCCGCCCGTCCCGCGAGTACCGCCACCCGCGCCGAGTCGGCCTGGCCGTTTGCTCCGAATCACGACGAGCGATCCACGGTCTTCTCAAAAGCTTTGAGCACCCCCACGACCTCGACAAACGCAGCCGGCTGCCGCCGCCGCTGCGCTACGCCCCGCATGACGACATCTTCTACCTCCCGCCACTGGTCTACCGCAGCCGCATCCAGGCGTGGGACTCGCTCTGGACGACGAAGCCCGGGGTCCGGAACGTCGGCGTCCACTGGTCCGTGCTCTGCGACGAGCGACGCATCGCGGAGGCGCTGAAGGCGCTGAGGAGATGCTTTGTGAATCTGCGGCGGGTGGCGGTGTTTGTCGAGTTCAAGGCGCTGCCGGAGCCGGAGGGGGATGTCTGTGCCGGGGGAATCGTGAAGGTCATGGGACCCGTCGAGGACGAGTATCGGCTGCCGTCGTTGTTCTCAGAGGTGCATGGGTTGATGGATGAGTTTTGGACGTGGGGGGAGATGAGGACGGCTGTTGAGAGGGTGAGGAGGGGCGCTGCGAGCGATGTTGAGGTTGAGGGGGTACTTTATTGTCGGGAGGTCGAGGACGGGCCAGAGTTTTGATCGTTTGAAGCATCGAGGCAATGAGTTAATAGCCTTCACGGAGAGCAAAGGTTGCGTTTGGTGCCGGACGAGCGTTGGGGAGCGAGACAAGCGGTGGGGTTTGGAGTGAGACTTGCGAAGTTAACATCACGAACGATTATGATACCACGATGTTCATTGCATTATCTAAGGATTTAATATTAATCTTCATTATGGCGTTATTCATTAGGTGGGAACTGACGGAAATCTATCTCTTTGACGACACAACCTCGTAGGTCAAACATTACCATTTCCCAGTTCTACTGCCGCGGCTTCTTCATCTCAGCCCTCGAGAGTCGCTGACGTTCACATCGAAACGACACGTGCCATGCTCCCAGAGAAGCCGAATACTCTTTGCGCCAACGCAGCTTTCCCGATTTTCAAACAACCTCCCGGCGTTGATGGTTTCCAAGCCACAGGTATCCAGAAAGATGACATGGAAGAAACATCCTCATAGTCTCGCTCTGTGGAAGCCTTTCGTCTCGTACTGAGCCAGCGCTCAATTCCAGCGACGGTCTGTCTCCATTATGTCCGCCTGAATACCGCCGATGGAGCTCCTGATGCGTGCTTCTGGAAGCGCCGATTCTCCAGTTGCTGCTCTCCAACTCTCGCCTGTTGGGACGATAGATATGAGGACCGGCAATCTTGTACCCAACTTCGATTAGGGGAAACAAGGCTCTTGCCCTCGGCGGATCAGATCATGTCCTGGCTACATGGTCTTAAGTATTGAAGAGGACTAGCTGGACCGATTAGCATGATACCCCTGAGGGACTGAATGCAACACTCACATCTTCCGTTCCGTTATCCTTCGTAATTGGTCTTCATAATCTTGTCGTCAACGAGCGCACGTCGATCCTGCAACTGCGCCTACGCTGCTCCTTGAACGATCGCTTTTCAGAGAAAGGACCCAGTCGATATCAAAGTTATTCGAGTAGCCCATCAGAGGCCTGTTTCCGGATGTTTCTGGCGTTGAAGGCACGACGAGCTCGGCATCAAATTGTACTTGTGATGGATATTCTGCGGGCATGGTATTTGATCCGGTTATTTGGGAAGCGCATATCGTGCCCGGCGCCGCCGCGGATCTAGATTCAGACATGATCGACTAACGTCCAGAGGAAAATGATAAATCGAGACGCGATGGTTATCACGCGTCGGGTTGGACAGTGGACGAATATGACAGGACCAAGTCCAAATACCCACCCCCAAGCGAGCATCCAAAGACTTCATTTATATCAAGCTCCAGCAGCGTAGCCAAACCGCCTCGCGCACGCCTCAGCCTCTCCACCGCTCGTGCAACAGCCACGATATGCTAAAAAGAGATGGAAAAAAATACCGCCATATTCCTGAACCATCAGACCGAAGGCAGCCGGCATGGAGAAAATAGAGCCAGAACGGCGATCGGTGCGCGGTCCGACGTAAGGCTGATGATCGCACCGCGCCGGGCCGCCGCAGGGAAAGATGAAAGCGCCAGCAAACACGGCATTGTCTACAAGGTGAACACTCACGAGACACAGCATAGAATACCGCATGAAGTACCTTTTCCTGTGGCCTGAGTGTTCGAACTAAGAGCTTCTGGCAAATTTACCTTTTACTTTTGGCCTCACACGTGCGGATCATCAGCTTGATTCCTCGGTTTCTAGAATGAGACCCAAAAGGCCCGGGCCGTCATGTTCTCGGCCGCAAACGGTCGGGGACGTTTGTCTCCCTTCGCGGCGCCGAGCCAACCGGAGCCCACTCCTCGTTTGCCCACTCACCCCCGCCCCCGCAAAGATCGGCGTCCCGTAGTGCCAGTTGGGATGGGGCCGAGGGGGGAAGGGGGGCTGGACTGCGGCTCCTCGGTAGGCATTCTTTGGGAAACTCTAATGGCGACGACCTCATGTGGGTGAGATTCCTGCTTCGTCACTACGGCCGATTGTAGCCAGCCCTACAAGGCGCAGCGCCGCAGAAGCGCGCGGGGTGATGGGAGTGTGATACGAACGCCGTGGTGCCACGCTGCGCGTCATCACCTCCCGCAGATGGCTGCAGACGGAAGCATCAAGAGCCGAGGATGCAGACGTTGAGTTTGGGCGGGTTAGCTCGTATAGATGTTCTGCGTGGGTAACGGGGGGCATGTCAAGCTGGAACGTTTCACGGCGTTCTTGTGATGCGGGTGAGGCTCAAAAGGCGGAGATTACAACATGTTCACCAGGGGAATGTTGTCATGGAATTATTGGATGGGCACCCCATTGTAGGTGAGGAGAAGAGGAGAAGAGGCCTCCTTTAGATGCCATTGTAAACGGTAAACCAAAACACCCCAAACGCCGTCCCGTTGATCACCCTTTCTACCACAATTCACAGGTAGGCTTCTGCACGGGACAATTAAATGCCCTCCTGAACTCCCTCGAATTGTCCAACGGCCCCTTGATGCGCGCAAACCCAGGCGAGTGCACGTCGTTGCTGAGCTGGTACACGTCGTACGCCTTGGTCGCCGAGACGTCGCACCACGCCTGCGCCCACTTGAGAAAGAACAGCTGGTCGTGCGAAAACCTCTCGAGGCCGGGCAGGTCAAAGTCCTGGACCTTTCCGTCGGCCTGGGCGCGCTTCCACGCGGCGTACGAGGTCGCGACGCCGCCCGCGTCGGCGATGTTCTCGCCGAGGGTGAAGTTGCCCTTGACGGGCACCTGGGTGCCGTTGGGCGCGGTGAGGGTGAAGTTCTGGTACTGGTCGACGAAGCACTTTGTGCGCTCCTCAAAGGCCTTGATGCTGCTGTCGTCCCACCAGTTCGCGAGGGAGCCGTTGGGGGCGTAGTTGTGGCCGGTGTTGTCGAAGCCGTGGGTCAGCTCGTGGCCGAGGACGGAGCCGAGGCCGCCATAGTTGATGTACGAGGGGTAGCCGACGGCGTAGAGGGGCTTTTGCTGAATGCCGGCGAGGATGACGATGTCGTTGTACGTGGGGAAGTAGTACGCGTTCACCTGCGAGGGGGTGCTGAGCCAGAGGGTCTTGTCGCTGGGTTTGCCGAGGTAGGACCAGGTGCGTTTCGTGGACAGGGCGGCGAGGGAGAGCGTGTTGTTGAAAAAGGAGTTGTTGATCGTCGCGCCCTTGAAGTGGTCGGAAAGACTCTTTGGGTTGACGGTCTCTGGGGAGGAGTCGGGGTAGCCGATCTTCTTGGAGATGGCGTTGACCTTCTCCTCGGCTACTTTTTTGACGGCGGCGGTGAGCCAGTCCTTATCGCCGAGGCGGGCGATGAAGGTGTTCTGGATGGAGCCCATGAGAGACATGGTCAGCTCGCGCGCTTCTCTGGAGTAGGCCTTGTCGAGGAAGAAGCGGCTGAGGACCCAGCCGAGACCCGCGGGGAAGCTGGTCCATGTCGGGCCGGCGTCGACGTCAGAGACGCAACGGTCCCATCGGGGCGGCTTTCCAACCGCGACGGGGTCGAGACCGCGAAGGACTAAGCGGAAGTCGCTGAGCTTTGTCGTTACTTCTGCTTCGACGTAGCTAGAGAGCGTTGTTGTAGCCTTCCAGACGAAGAAGGTCTGTACTACCTCTGCACTTGTGTTGGCGAGGAGCGAGGAGAGATTGCCAAAGTAGGCTGGCGAGAAGACGATATCCTCTGGGGTGTAGTCCTCGGGTGCAAGAGCCTTGATGATGGAGCCGTGGTCAAGTTCAGGGGCCACCTTTACGGCATCTTCTAACTTGACCTTCTTGAACGGTTTCTAGGTGCATGATTAGAGCGGTCTTTCCGGACGTTTTGAGGTGTTGCTTACGTCTTCCGCTGCTTTGCTGTCATCAGTTTGCTGCACCTTTTTGAGGTCCTTCTCGAATTTCGTCACCGCTACCGCTAACCTTTGAGAGTCGGCTTGCGAAATGTTTGCGGGGTGAACTGCCTGAAGAACCGACGCTTGGATTTTGAGATAGTTCGTGACAGTCTCGTTGTCCTCACGGCCGGTCAGCAACGACGTGCCGCCGGGGAGAAGGGAGATGATCGTTTTGTTCTGGGAGGTGTCAGCCTAGCCGTGCCTCCATGGAGAGTCATCAGCAACTTACGGGATTCTGGTCATCCCAGTCCACGCCAAGCGTTTCGAACGTGTTGATTCCATACTCGGAGAATAACAGCAAAGTCTTGCCCATTTCAGGAGCATCATCTTTGCTGATCATACGCTGAGGATCTTTACCGCCGCTTGACACAGGGAAGGCCTTTACAATACGGTCGATGAAGCTTATCAGCGGCGTCAGTCCTACCGCCTCAACCTCGGTGCTATTCAAGCAGGCATTGTATGCGTCGACAATGAGCTTGAAGTTATCTTTATCCGTCTGAATCTGATCCTGGGGCAAAGACGCCGTGATGAAGCCCGCATTCGCTCCCGTCTGGTACGGGCCCTCCAGGATGTTCTTCAGAACGACAGACACCTCATCGCCGACATCGCCCAGCGTCGATGCCTTACCCGCGCCGGCCGCCGGAGCATGCCTTGACTTGTAGCCTCCGCATGCCACTGCCAAGAAAGTGTGTTAGCGAATCGAGAGTCATGCTGTCCCGTCGGCTTCTGCGCAAGCTTATTGGAGTGGGAGACTAAAGGCAGGGATTGGGAGCTTGGGGCGCGGGGAAGCTTGCGGCTCAAAGGTAATGCGGGCGGGGAAGAAACAAAAAGCATAACTTGAGTCGAAGACGTACGTTTGTCAAAGTCTGTGCACGGATCGACTTCGGTGTAGTTGACCGCGAGATTCTCAAGAATGTTGGAGGCGATCTCGAGACATACTGGTGTGGTGCAGAAGCTGCCGGTGGCCGAGGTGTTGAGGTCCGTAGGAGCCATTGTGCTCGCCGTGATCTTGTCGGAATACCTTTTGCGTGTAAGTAGCCGTAGACGAGAGAGAGGAACGGGGATAGAGGAGGGCTTACCGGGACGATCCTCAGGGTGATGGTAAAGTCAGAAGCCACGGATTGTCTCCCTCAAGGTTCTGGATCCAGAGATTGGCTCGACGACACGGCGGTCCGTTGGGTGACGGTCTCAAAAGGCTGTTCGTCCAGTGTTAGAAACCCGGGAGCTGGCATGGTCTTTATAGGTATCCACGAAGTCTGAAGGATTGGGCCTTTTCGGACTGCGTACGGAAGCCAGAAATGCAATCTTGGCTTACACAGGGTGCCCACTCGGCAAATAAACTCACACCATTCCCCCGAAGCCCAAGGCTGTTTCCGCGGCCAGCTTCCACGAACCTTGACCAATCCGAGTACATGAATCGATGAGAACTCCATACGATGACGAGATCAATCGAGTGTAACCCTATAGTGCATGCGGCGCGGAAAACATTGTGGGGAAGCTGGGAAACAAAAGTGCCCGCTTGCCAAGTGAGGCAACTCTCAGTAACCCCAGTTCCGGATCCTCCGCCATGTTGGATGATTGGTCGTGTCTAGCGGGAGGTTGTCGATCCTCTCAACATGTTGCGCCCTAGGACAGGCACACGGTATGACCGATGTTATGGTCCAGGTCAAGCTTGCGACAGTGACAGTACGCGGTATGTCTGCCAAGGCGCTCTTGAGAACGTATGCATTATTGCGACTTTTAAGCTTGCTTAGTGGCAGGGGTCCAGCTCCAGTACAAATGGCGGAAAGCATATTTTGTGTGTGAGAGAGACTGATTTTGGTGCAGTTTTGCACGTGTATCTCAGGTACTTCCACGCCCGTCAACCGTTGCGGTTCTGCTGCAAAGCCAGTGTAGTGGTGGCGTCGCTGGTCCTTGGTGTTGAGGTATGTTCTTGGGGTGAGGCACCGCAGGTCGATCGCCCGGGTTGGGCATCCTGCGCGGCCAGCTGCATGGAATTGGCCAATCTTTTCGTCTGGAAGCATGAGTCGGCTGGGGCGGTGGTAAGATTCAGTGGAAGATGGCACCGTCAACAGTCCTGCATCTGGAGATCAGAGTCGTGCAGCCTGCGGTTACTCGTTCGCCCGTTGTCCAAAGTCAACATTGTGTGTTTACTTTTTCAAAGCCCCGTCTTGGCGGTGGAATAGTCCTTTGCACGTCCATCCCGGCTTCTGGAAACCGGGGCATGGTGCCTAAGAGTGCCTTGCGGGGCCCCTAAACCTTGGAATGAGTCGCTCAGCCGCTTCGCACAGCATTCCAAGGATGAGATGGATTTCTAGAAGAGGCCGTGCTAAGCTATGAAGGTGAGCTGAGGGGATGCTTTCGGCTAGCAAGTCAGGTCCTCGCAGCTGACAAGGAACGTGAGTCCATGGAATATTGTGAACACAATATCACGAGAGAATCGAGCCTGTCTGTACCACTTCATCGCGCGAATGGTGGCGCTATGGGCGGGGCGGCATGCGCGAGGTTTGGCTGGGAAACGTCGCTCGTGACAGAGTTGTCATGAGTAGGAGAATTATGGCTGTCTCATGCTGACAACAAGGTGCTTGAAGCAAATCGCCGTTGAAGTTAGGCAGTCTCGGCCGGCCTGCAGATGCGGCTTGGGCTTCCCATAAGTGATGCGATTGGGAGATGAAACTGGTAAGCCATGTAGCCCAAGAAAACCAGAGGATTTGCGGCGCGGGTTATATTGCCCGACGGTACCAGGTCTGCTTGCGGAAAAAGCAAGTCACAATATGACGGGAGCTGCTCGCCCGGTCATGAACGACGTGCCGCTGAGTTGTTCGTGTTGCTTCTGGGCGATAGTTGACTCTACTCCTGACGTTCTACAGGAGCGCCGCAAGTGTGAGTGCGAGTGTCGTCCTGTGATATCTTGCAGGATACCAGAAAGGGAGCGAAAGTAGCTTTCAATTGGAGAAGTTTCACCACCCAGACGCCGAAAAGCTTACGGCAACAAGATGCTGACGGGCGTTGGAGCAGTCATGTTAATTATCTGAGCGAGAAATGGAAAGGATTCAGCTTCGAGCGACGAACGGGAGGAAGGATGACAGTTGGCCCGTGCATTCTGAGCTCTGCACGGACCATCTACATAAAAGTGGAGACGACCCGAGTCCACTAGCCCCGTGCAGCGTTTCCTCCGGCTCCGATCAAGCCACGTTTGCTCCTCAGTTTCATGCGCCACATGACGTTGACGTCAGTCTTGGAGGCGAAAGGTGCTGCAGATACTCGACCACCCAGCTCAGCTGCAGTCTAGAGCTTCAACTTTCTCTACCTCCTGTCATCCCTCAGCCATTTATATATCGGAACTGACCTGAGGTATCCTCCTATTTGACCGAAATTCAAGATGGCGAACACTGGTGCTCCCCCGAACTATTGTAAGTGACCCCTCACACCCCACCATAGCTCGCCACTAGGCCTAACGCTGCGGCCCAAGATGCGATCCTGGAGATCACCGAAGCGGCTACGACCCAGCAGGTTCGAGATGCGTACAAGAAGTAAGTGCATATTTAAGGCTCGCATCTACAGCTGAAGACGCTAACACATTTCAAAGAGCTGCCCTGAAGACACACCCTGACAGGGTCCCCGCCGATTCTCCGGAGCGAGCGTCGCGAACCCGCAAGTTCCAGCTTGTCAACGACGCATACTATACCCTTTCCGACACAACAAGGAGGCGCGAGTACGATGCTCAGCGCAAGATGTTCGGCGCGTCGGCCGGCTACACGGCCAACGACCCCTTCGACGACCCCGAGGAGGAGATCCCCCCGCAAGCCGGTCCTAACACAAACAACGCCTACTCCTGGGCTTGGAACTTCTTCACCGGGCAGCAGGCAAAGACCGAGGAGCAACGCGAGAGGGCAGACAATCAGCAGTTCGGCGACGTATTCGAGGAGATGCTGCGCGAGGAGGGCATGGCGGAAGAGGGTACCAACCGACCGACGAGCTCTTTCTGGGGCACCATCGGTGGCGTAAGCGGTGCTGCGTTGGGTTTCATCGTCGGAAACATGCCCGGCGCGTTGGCTGGAGGTGTTGCCGGGAACAGACTTGGGGCAGTTCGAGACGCGAAGGGCAAGAGCGTCTACGCGGTGTTCCAGGTTAGTGCGAATCTGGAGATATCTACCGGGTAGATCCAGTCAGACTCTCTCTTGTGTGAAGGGTTGCTGGAAACTGTTCGCTGACGAAACATAGGATTTGCCGCAGTCGGATCGAGCGAGATTGCTCACACAGTTGGCTGCCAAGGTCTTCAGCCATACTGTGGGAGTCTGAGTAATGTGCTACGAGTATTGGGTTGGGTTTTGGTCACGTCAATAGGTCAGCTAGGAGTTTGGGACTGGTATGAATTATTAGGTAGCTGAGCATCGATAGGCCACTGCGGCATCGTTACATTGATATCAACAGATAGTTGTTTCTCGCAAGAACTTATCAGTGACAGCCACCACCGGTCCGCCACCAGGGGAGCCTGAATCCGATGTCAGTCCCTGTGAGGAACAGCAATGTATCAAACGGACTAGTATAGTGATTGTGTACTTCAGTCAGAGAGCGTGGCACAATATCCAATTCACCAATATTGACTTTCAAGGGAGAGTTGCGCCCGTGCCGTTGTTTGCAGATAGGACCGTGGAGTCAAACAACACCATGGCAAGCTCATTAAGTGACCGTGCTTGCTGAGTACAATTAGTACCCCCGAAGACAGTCCGTGTCAGCATTGTCGTGTGAATACAGATTCTGCGTTGAGCTTCTCGTGATGCCGTCGTTGTACGAGTCCAGACTGTTCTGGTGACACCATCATGAAGGCTCGGCAACGCAACGACCAGTTGCCGAGAAGTCACTTTCCACCCCTTAGAAACAAAGACAAGAAGCAGTGCGCGACCATCTGAGTACATAAGCTGCGATGCAGGGACAGACTCCAAGGTTGTGATAGCCGACTTATCCAACACCATTTTGACAGTCATCATGATGCTCTACTCCGCCCTCGCTGCTATTCTTCTAGCTACCGGAGCCGCAGGAAACTTTCTCAAAGAATGCGAATTCATCAGCTTCAGTCTCGGCGACAATGATAGAGACCCGTTCCTGCATTACTCATGCCCCCTCAGTCAGGCGCCGTACCTCTGGTGCTCGAAGTTGAAGCTGAATGACTGCATCGTCAACAACTTTGGAAACCTGGAAGCTCGAGAAAAGTGAAAAGCTGCAAGTATCTTGCTATTTACTACTTGATAAACTAACTGGTTGCAGAGGAGGATTCGGAGCGAGCTGTGATAAGTGTACTTACGACGAGAAACTCGGCAAGCTCGAGTGTTGGTGTCGCAATACGAATGGCGGGGTTCATTGGAACTCGATAAACCTTGGTGAGTATCCCATGATGGTATTCATGGAATTTAACGAGTCTCTGACATATGACAGCTGATTTCGTCTGGCTCTCTGGTTCCAAGCTGGGTTGCTTCGGGATGAAAACTGAGAGCAGTTGCAGCACCGGCCATGCGCGAGTTGAGAGAGACGCTTGAGATGGTCCTGCAAGATACTGAGAAGAAGCATCTTGGCAATCTTGTTGCCTCGTTCTTTCATTTAATAACATGGGTTTCTGGAACATTTGTCAAATGAGGTTACTGAGAGTTGACAATCTGCCTCCCACGAGCTTGAAATGAGGTAGAAATCGGAGTGTACATTAGTCTAGGGCTCCAAATGCATCATCAACACGAACATCGATATGGATGAGACAGCTACAAACCAAGACACTACAATGGGTTTAAAATCCACGGTGAATTTCAGGTGCCCTGGATACGCTAAAGCCCAGGTGTTGTCGACGTGCAGCGAGATCCACTGGTGGAGCCACACTGCCAGCTGGCGGTGCAGATCAATATGGGTCTCTTCCACTTCTGCAATTTCCATCAATCACCGGTCAAGGTGCCAGAGTGGTTAATGGGCTGCCCTGCTATCAGGTCTTCTGACCGTTGTCAAGGCAGTGGCTTCGGTCGCGCAGGTTCGAATCCTGTCCTTGACGCATTGCTTTTTGTCACCTTTGCATTGTGTCACTACATTTATACGTCTTAATACTTGTTTTCAGAACAACAGTATGCTAAGGTAATGCTTTTTTTACGCAGGTGTAAGGAAGTAGCTAAGTAACAATATCAAGCGTGAAACTTCGATCGATATATAGAGTCCGTCCTTGTGAGTTTATTCTGAACATGCGTGGGGTTAACAGCTTGGTGCTGCTGGTCGCAACGGTAAACCCTGCCCTAAATGGCGCTTCAGGTCGTCGTTATCTTCGGCTGCATTTTGGCTGGTGTCTAACTTGCCCACCTGGCTAACCGTGATCGACACACCCGAGAGCTGTGCGTGCTGGTCTGACCCCATGGCCTTGAGCATAATGAGAAGCCACTTGATGATGGCCAGAACCATAATCTCGGGGCCTCGCCACACGACCTGGGCAGAAGGTTGCCTAGTCTGCGATTCCTCTGCAACGCTTTGGTTGATGCTGTCGTTTACAAGAGTACAACTGTCCCCTTCGCTTGTCGTTTCATTGTCTTCCCCCGCTGGCCTCTGGTCTCCCGTGTCTGGACTTTCGAGGTCTATTTCCCCGGAGATCGGGTGATCTAGAAATTGCCTCAGCTCTTCCAGGGTATGATCCTGCGTTTCGTCCCCGTATCCTTCTGGAAGAGCGGGAGCCATGTTGGCTGCCTGATCAAGGGGTAGTTGATAAAAGGCCGCCGGTGCAGGCCCTGGGATCTCCATGGGGATAGCTTGTAGGTTTTCCCGCTGCATAGCCATGTTGAGACCATGCGCGATGCCATCGAGCCGCTTCGGAATAGACGAGGCCGTGGATGAGAAGTCGATGCGAGTAAGCATTGACTTGTCGCTACTCTTGGACTTGGAGCAGAACCGGAGGAATCGGTGTTTGCTCTGCTGCCTCATGCTGCTCAGCCGTCCCTCAACTTCTACACACATAATAACGGGTTTGTTACTATGTTGGAAGGCGAATGCCGTATGAAAGACATGGTTGTGTAGTTGTTGTTTTTCGGTTTCGTTTTCTTTGAGTTCCCACTCCAGTGATCTATATCCATCCCCGTCCTTTGGCCTTGTAACAGTGCCCTTGAAAGTCCAGCAGTCGATGAGCTCCTTAGAAACCGCTCGACGTTTTCCCATTCCTCCAATTTCAAAAAACCCTCCTGCTGCCAAAGTAGGCTCGAAGTTATTTTCCTTGATCTCGCGCCTCACCGTCTTCGGCCCGGTGAGGGATTGCGGGCCGAAGAATTCCGTCACTTGGACAGCGTGCTCGGAATTGAGAGAATTGTAGGGCCGCATGATGGACATGCTGGGATTGGGGAAGTTCTCCTCACTCAGCGTGACAATAACGTTGGCATGTCGCAGCGAGTGTCCAGGAGGTTGCTTCAGGGTGATGTCAATGTAGACAACGCCAGCTGGATGTGGCACTGTTCCAAGAACTCCCCAATGGGCCTTTCTCCAATGATATTTGCACTCAACTTCAACACTGCCAATGGCGCCTGCCCCGATGCAAAGGTGGGATCCTCGCGCGGCCTCTTGGTCGAATCGTTCGAAATCATGTCGACCAAACCGTCGAACCTCAAGTTTTGGTCGAAAAGATGTCTGTCTCGAGATAGGATCTGGTGGACTGAAAACCTGCGCCATAGCACTTCACTCTTTATCTGTAACGGAGATGAAAAGACCATGCAAGACTGGAGATTCGAGGGGAGGAGGAATCAGGCTACGGGTGATCCACAATCCTTTCTTACATAGTCAATTGACGGCTACCGAGCCTTGCCCACCCTCCTTCATGGAACCTGCATTCCAGCTGAACGTTATTGCCTCGCTTGGAGGCCTCATAGCCAATGCGGATTAGTGCGATAGGTGATGGAGGATGCAATTGGCGGTATGCATATCAGGTGTCACGAAGCGCACCGCAGCTGAACTTGTGGCGCTTTTGGAACTTTTAGCCAAAAGGAGGGGGCATGCATCCCTGTCGCACGCCCAAGGCAGATTCTAAACGAATATGATAATTGCAGATTGGGTCCATGTCTCTACTCTTACTTTCACGTTTTACTTTGTGACGACTCAACTTCATCATGTTTCCGAGGTCGAGGCCCACTAGTGAAAGTACATTAGTTGACCCAGGCGAGAGGTTGTATCCTTACTTCGGTGCAGACGAGAAGACACTTCCTGGTCATTCCTCATCGTCAAAACGACCCGGGTCGCTTTACCCCATTCTTGAAGAAAGCGAAAAGAACAGCCACCTGACGATTGGATTCCCATACCGACCAGACGAATCAGTGAATGAAAGGGCTTATCTAGATACGCTGCCGCTCAATAATCCTCACGATGATATCTACGATCAAAACGCGGAGGAGTTCAATACTGCTTTGGCTCAGATGAAGAACAACAAGCAAAAACTTCGCAAGCTGTGGAAATCCTGGAACTCGGACACTTACGGGCAATGGAGACAAAATGTGGTCGGGAAAGATTTAGAGTCTCTGAGAGACTTGGACCGCGAGCTCGAAGTTTCCGACTTTTGGGATTTTAAAGGAGATGAGTTGGTTGAGATGAACAAACGACTGTGGAAACAACTTTCAAAGCAGAAAACATCGTTGCCCATTGCTAGAAGCTCTTTACCACGGACGAACCAGCCATTTCAGCCATACCAGCCGTACCAGCCATACCAGCCATACCAGCCGTACCAGCAACCATGCCAGCCGCCACCTCAGCAGCCGTTTCCGCAGGAACTGTACAAACAGCTGCCGCACAACGTGCCGCCTTACAGTCCTTACCAGACGAACTTTCTCACAAAGACAGACGAAATAGCAGAGATGGAGAAACGAGAGGAGGAGCTGCGAAGCTCCTACAAGCTGTACGGGAAAGATGGGGGATATGACAACCGTTCAGTGGAGGTGCCGTCTAAGGCTGTGGATGTTCATATTACACCTGGAATATCCGAGGACGTCACCCTTCACTTGGAACTTGATACCAAAGACGACTTGGAAGACTTGATGGAGGAATTCTCTAGGCTAAGGAGATTGGGTCGATTTTATGCCGCAAAAGCGCACTTCGAAAGGCATCTCAGGCATTTCCTCGACAACGCATACGTCCGCTGCCAGTATGCGGAGTGTTTGACGGAGATGCGTGACTTTGGCACACTCTCTAAGATTGCGGCAAAATACCCCCCTATTGGCCAAGCTCCTGAAGGAAACACAGAGTTGTACTGGATCTATCTGCTTTCTGCAGCCCAAACGCAGGCTGCTTTTGACTTTCCGCCTGAAATTGAGCAAGCAATTCAGGTCTGTTTACCGGCATGGAATCAGACTGTAAACTGGCCGGCCCTAGACTCAACCGAGGTTTGTACTTCAATTTTTGAGACTCACTTTGAAACCTTTGGTAACTGTTTGATAGGTTCAACTCCTCATACGTACTATGGGATCACGCGGTTCTTATCCCAAAAGGAGGAGAAGTGAGACTTTCAGCACCCTCTATACGTTTCTGAGAAACAACGAGTGCATTTGGGAGTTCAAGGATCTATTTGAGTCGCTTCAAAGAATTCATGGACTAAGCCAAGCAATTGAATTTCTCTTCGAAGGCCGTAGACTGGACTTAGATAACCCGAGCAGAGTCATCGAGATCGTTCAAAAGGATTGGAACGCAACCCCTCAAGATTCGACATCTTCGCTTGCGCTTCTGGAAATCTTCACACACATGTCTCTGGCATCTACCTCAGTAGCCGAAGCGAGCTACGACTTGAAGGCGGCTTCCACTTACTTTGAGGCCGCTCGACGCTACGCGACAAGTCTGGCAACCGCTGGGCCTCAAAACCTTCGATCTCGAGCCTACCTTCGATGGGTTATTGCCCAAGTTCTGTTGCAACAACATGGTATGGCGCATCCTACAGGATCCAGAGCTCTATTGAAGCATCTTGCCAGTTTGCCGGGGGTGACAGTCAATGACGACCATATCTTCCCGTATGGAGAGATATACTTGTATGCCCCTGATGAGGACGAAACTCCGCACTGGTCACTCGCGGTGGCGGGGAAATCCAGGCACGAAAAGACGATCCAGACAGTCTTAAGAATCTCACGGGAGCTTGGTGACATTGACTTACAGGCAGCTTGTCTACAACTCCTGATATATCAGTCTCCAGATCCGCACCAATTGCTGGCAGAACTAAGCAACATGTGGGTTGCTGTTGGCGATCGTCGGAGACAAATACAGACCTGCCTTTACCGTTTCGTGGTCATGAAACCTTCAGATTCTCGAGAGAATCTCCGTCGCGACATACTGGCTCTGGGCGAAGTAGACGATAATGAGTTGACTTTCACCAAGAACCTGATTCTCAGGGCCTTGTCTACAAGCACACATGAGAAGCAGGTCTACTTCAGAAGGGCACAAGAATGCGCCAATAAGGCTAGGGAAGACGACGAAGAAATACGTAGGCGTGCAGGAACAAGATTCGAAGACAACGAACCTGTGTTGAGCCTGCCTACCTCGCGGTCTAAGCCGCACGAACTAGCCGACACATCGTCGACAAAAGCCAACGCTAGCCCAGTGCCATACATCGCCCAACCTTGGTCCCCCGAAGTCGTTCATCGAGACTTGGAGGAGACAATTCAGGAGTATCCGTTAACTCAGTTGCACGAGTGGGAGTCTGCGTCAAGATCTTGAACTCCATGGCGGGAAGTAATAATGTAAAATTTTCAGAGAGCCAAGTACTCCTTAGTTTCAAATTGCAACAAGAGGCTCAAAGCCTGTAATACTATCTACTTCTGAAAAAATGCGGACAAGTTGCCGCCCTTATCTATGGTCTGATGAAACATCAACTTTACCCGCTCAAGCCATCACAAAGTCCACACAGCTCTCATAAGTCTGCTTAGCGCTAGTTCCGAACCAGAACCACTGAACGACACACTGACCGGCCTGAGCGCATGTTCCAGCGGGCAGGTTGCTGGGCATGGTGATATCGAAGTTGGTGTTGTTCGCGGGCAATTGAGCAAGCTTCTCGTCGGCGTAGCTGTCGAAGACAATAAGCGGCTGTCCGATGACCTTGTTGGTCTTCGTGTCGACGATAGAGACGTTCATCGGGCCCTCATGGGGGATGGGCAGAGCCGCGCGCATGTTGACGACCTGGCCGGCCTTGAAGGTCTGTACCTGGGCCTTATTGTCCTCGAAGGTGGCACCACGGCAGAGATCCAGCTGGCCTACATGAGATGTTAGTGTGTGACAACAGGCGCGCCAAACGTGTTATAGTTACGTACATGTCGCCGGAGGGTTGGTGAGGTCCTCCAAGGGAATAGTAGGATCCGCCAAGACAGTCTGCACGTTCTCCTGTCCGCAAGCCTTCGCCATCGCGGGGCCGGGAGCACGGGCAGGGGGAGAGATGATGTTTCCGTGGGCGGAGACCATGGAGGCCAGAAGGGCCGTGGCAGCGGTGATCGCAGTGCGCATTTTGAAGGCGGTATATCGGACTGACGAAAGCGGGTTTGGAAGATTTCGAAGAAAGAATGGACAGCGAGACTGCAGGTATATGAAGGAGAGGACGAATGGAAATTAGACCAAGCGGGAAACGAGTGACCAGCACAACTGATTGTTTGATGAGGCAGAAAGTGAATAAAGACCGGATGAAAGAAGACGGGCCAAGCGGGCGGCCTTGCACTACAAATACCAGAATCTGGCCTCAGCCCGGCGTCTACGATGTCTGCCACACCCCGGTACAACAGGATGGACGAGGATCAATGATTTGACAGTGATGGGCGGCGATCATAGCTTTCCCCTTGCGACCCTCTCCCCGACGGCGCGCGTCCGGATGCACGGGAACTAACGTCGTTGGCCCCGTTCTTTGCCTAGTGCGATCTGGGTTCTCCTCCAAACCTACCCGGGGATGATCCCTGGGCGAAACAAGAGTGCTTGAGGCTCTTCGAAGAGAGCTCAACACAAGCTTGGTGGGATCCACGTGGGTGAAACGTCGCAAGTTCTTGTGCCGTCCTGCTTCCGGCGCATACAGTAAGGGTCATGGTCACATCCTGCGACAAACCCTGTCTGGGGGTGTTCGTGCAGCGAAGAAGCGAGAAAAGAGAGAAGCCCGATAGCGAAGAGAACCGGCACTTGCTGCTGAGTTCGATTGAACTGAGTAATTCGGATTGTTAATCAACGAAGACATGACGACGCACTCTCTGCTTCGATCGCAGCGCCAAGCCATCAGTTTGGACGCACCACCACCCTGATGAAGAGATCGGAAGGGAGGGCACCTAACCGGCGGCGCGGATCTCCTCGGAGACTTGGGCACGCTGGTTGGTCCAAGACCTCCCGAATTGGTCTCTGGAGCCCGGTAGAGTGGATCGGGATTACGGCGCGGAGTCCGGGGTGTTTTTATTAGAGCATCCGCTACCTTTGGGCCCTGATCTACGGCAGGCACCGTGTTCTCAACATTGGCGCCAAGTCGACTAGAACTTCCTGTGTAGGAGATCAACGAGTCATAAGACAATCGCTAAACAGACACGGGGCAAAACATGCCACTCCGTGAAGACTGAAGAGAAAATCAATCATCCACCAAAACTGAGTCCACCGCGAGGCCTACCTCCTGAGCGTCAGGTTTGTGGGCGAGCAGAAGAATGGAAAAGCTTCCGGACCTGATGACAAGACCAGCCTTCCCAGAAAACAACACGCCAACAGAGTTAGACGCGCGACAGGTCCAACGGCGCTAGATTGCGCCCCTGCATTAGGCATTGTCAGTTCGTTTTCGTAGCCCCTTTGAGATCAGGCCGAAGCCGAGCCCAGAAGCCTATTTTGTGGGCACCTCCTCTTCGGAATCTTGTTTGGGGCACAGCGTCATGCTGCCGCGGGCGCTGCGGATTCGTGGGGGGCGCGGAGACCGACTCGGCGGAAATTAAACGAAGACCCTTCCATGAACTCGGATCCGCGATCCGACTCAAAAGAAGGTTATTTCATTCCCTTGAGGATCGAATGCCGCCCTAACCGTGACGTTACTCAGGAACTCGGCATATTGGAGAGCCCCTGGATAAGCGGCATCTCAGATGTCCGGTGGAAAGCTCCTTAAGCTTTAATTTCAATGATACGAACTACGACTCGGCGCTGCAGAATTCCTTAGAAGGTTGATTCTCGGCGTTGACATGTTTTAGCTCTTATCATCTCTCTAAGACTCTTTTTCCCTCGCGCGCTAGTGGACATTGACCTCTTGAGATGGGCAGATGGAACTCACGAGTGAGCAGCTCAACGCCTCTTCAATTGGGATTAGAGATTAAAGTGTCGAACCTTCACGCTTGTTCGGGGTTTACTTACTGCTTTCGCGCCGTTATACTTCAGTCTGCTATATGCCGTCTGATTCGCAAAGATGGTTCACAGTTTAGCGCCGAAGGCTGTTGAGAACAGCTTAAAACTTGAACTGCGATGCTTGCGAGTCAAGAACTGCGCGCCTCACCTTCTCCCCGATAAGGTTCTACTTACACAACTCTATATCTTACCTATTCCGACTTCAATCGGGAAGATGAGTAAACCGTCATCAAGACATTGCGACCACGAAATCATCTTGCAGACGCAAGTGAGTTAAGATGTTTAATCTCATTCTCATTGAATCGGAGGCGGAAGAAACGACATGATTCCGTCGGTTTTCCAGAGTCAACATCTTGTCATCGAAACCTCGAAACCGGGAACTCTGTGGTTACTTGTTGAACAACCCAGATTTGGTGCGACACTCAAAATGTAACCTTCATGGATCGTAAAGTAATAGAAGAAGAAGTACATTATTGGAGACAGAACTTTGTTTATGGGCTGTGATGCGTATCTCGTTCATTAGTGCTGCGACTTTGTTTGAAGCTATTGCATCTTGTGAAATCATACGTGATTTTCAGATGGCGCTCATTTTCGCGATGCCTGGGTCGGGAAAATAATCCGAAACTATCTTATTCTTACTTTTCCCCGAGGAAAAATCAATGGTGCTCCTGATCTCGGAATTCTGAGCGATTGAGTTGTGAGGATTATGGCTCTAACTAAGACTAAGCGGGTGAGAATCGTTCGTCTCTCGGACTCTTGCCTTTTGCCGAAAGTCAGATCTGGTGGGAAGATCACATATTGGGGAACAGAATAGCTACCAAAACAGTTTGAGCCGGCTAGGGTCACTTAGGAGTCATCGTCAACAAGCTTCCAAAGACGTGATTTTCAGTTACAGTGTCCAACAGTCTGTCAACATCATTCCAGAGCCGCTTGTTGTTGTGATGAAAGGCAGAAGTGAGCACCTAAGTATTAAGACCACAGGGTTCTGCGGTTGAAACCAAGAAACCTTCAGCAAGAGCCCAGATGCGTCGAATGCCCGAGAAAGCGATACGATATTGTAGTAGTAACCGCCGTAATTGTGCGCCTTTGGCTCACTGAAACAGTTCGACCTCTTGCGGTAGACTGATCACGATTTTTCATGGATAGTGAATACAGCCGATGGTTGTGGTAACTCGCCTTCTCGATGTCTTAAAAGAACATGACCAGTAGATGCCTATTGTCTTCTCAATCATCTCGCTCGGAAGTCAGAGGGTATCGTATCGAATAATTGTAAGTATGTCTGAAAAACATTTGACTACATACCATGCGAAACCTTGAGAACATAAACGTTCCTTTGGACGGACTGAGTAGACAAGAAGCCTAATGAAGCAGATTCTTATTTGGTGTTTTGAGTTCGCTAGTAGTCGAAAGTTGAACACGTTGTTGTTTCAATCAGCAAACAACCTAGATAGTGGTGTACTGCGAAAGAGCGCCGCACGGCCAACCATACAGACCCATGTGTGTAGGAATGAGACAATTTTCAGAGCGTTTGAGACGACATGAAGACTAAAGTTCACTCTCAGATAGAACCTTTACTCCTGGTCAATACTCATGAGATGGTTGCATTGGTCGTGCTTGAACCTGAACTCATCTACCTGCGTGCTAACGCAGCCTACGTATTGTGAATGACGAAACTCATTGGAAGAGGTGGCATATGGTTTACATAACGACGGATCACGTGCATACTAGGTTATGATGCGAGCCATATCATTCATTGACCGGCATACAAGAACATCCAAATAGATGGCATGCTTAGGAGCGTTGAGCACGAGAGTGGGACTACCCTCAAAGTTGCAGCTTTGTATTATCGGTAGCCGTGGCCTGAAGGACGGCCAAATCCTCTAGCACACAATAAACTGAGCTGAACTTCTGAAGCAGAACATCCTCTTGCATATCTGTGCGTATCAGACGTTCGTGATTTTGCTCATCATGAACTTGATCACAACGGCTTTGATACGTTAGTAATACATTGAACCCAAATTCAACTCGCTTGCAACCTTATTTATATCCCATCAGAGGCCATTATATATGTTCAGCTGTCCCGTTACATCTATGTCTTCATCCTTGTTACTATCTGCATTTCAAGAGCTGTAGATCCTTAGTTGGTTTTATGTGATATTATAGTTAGCCAATAAGAAGCATAAACGTAGAGCAGCATTTTCAACTGTTCTTATATTTCTCTGAAAGTAACCTGCTCCGTCGATATGCAATCCGTGAGAACCAAAATTACAATATGCGGCTGCACCGCTATGATGTGAATCTCCACCTAATCTGAAGGAGTTATGAACTGGCTCCTCCTTTCGAGTGGGCATCTCATAGCTTTGGGTCTACAACAGGGTTAGAAAGGTGAGTGAAATTTGTAAAACCTATCGAAAAGGTTCAAATCCGCTGGGTATGGCTTCTATATATACGACACAGGCGCACTCATCAAAGTTATCGACCGTTGTATGGTTATGCACGGAATGACGAGAGCAGCGACTTGGAGCAAGAATCCCACAAGAGCTCGCATGAGTGGTTTGTTAGACATGTTCAACAGATATAAACCATCTATTTTGCTCCAGATTCACGGGTCTCGTTTGATGTAGATGTTGGGTACGTTGTTTGAAAGGGGCTGGAACCAGCTCTCTTCCTTGTGGGAAGGCTTAGACGTCAACAGAGGAAGAGGATGAACACCTGGAGACTTCCCCCTCAAGAACCAACCCAGATGCTTATTATTTCATAAGGTTGTCGATATCTTATCCCTAGGGACAGCGTCTATCATCCTCTGGAAAAAAGGACTCTCGATGCGCGGTCTTAGACACGCTATTCAAAATTCTCTATTTACCAAGCATAATCACAAACCTCAGGTACTCGTGCAAGGCAACCCCTCTAGTAAATTATATCTCGCACGGACATGGGAATACATTCACATACTATGCCGCACTATGCCGCACCGTTGTTTTCGCCGGCATCGTTCCTCTAAATCCCATCAGCAAGCTTCAGCGTGCTCCGTATAATTTTCCCCAGGCATCGCTTGTACGGGTATGACTTGATATGCGTTCCTGTCACTCATATTTTTGAACCAGTATGGGCGTGTGTATTGGTATTTGAATTTACAGAACCGGCTTGTGTCATATGTACTGAGAAAATGCTACCTCCATGCTCCAATTTCATCCAGAACAATCGGGAGTCACGTCTCGGGGAGTTAATCTGGTGAAGCATGTGCATTACAGCGCTTAACATCCCTTGGTAGCCTTGGGTCGTTGTCAGTGTTGCTCGATGAATGACGGGATGTGCAAACTTACAGCCTCCTTGTTCTTCTGGTTCTGCTCAATACCACCGGCGAACTCCTTCTTCATTGTCGCGATGGTATCCAGGTCAGCCTTAGTTCCCTTCAAGCCTTGAGCTTGGCTCTTCTCCTGAGCCTGGGCCTTGGCAACCTGAAATGTGTGTCAGCAGTCGAGACGGTACATGGGATCACAGGGGTTGTGCTTACAGTTGCAAGTCCATCCTTGGCACCATTGCCGTCGGCAAGCTTCTGGTTGGCCTCACGGATCTTGATACCATCATCGATAGTGGTAAGAAGAGTCTTCTTCGCCGCATCGAACTTCTTCTGGTCAACTGTGTTGGAGTTGACAATCTTCTCGATGTCGGCAACGTTGGACTGCTCCTGCTTCTGGATCTTGATGTTGTCGTCAATTCCGGCAGCCAACTTCTTGGCGTTCGCGCAGTTATTCGCCTTGTTGTTGCCGCCCTTCTTGTCGGCGCGAACCTCGAGACCGTCGACCGCAGGCACAGCAAGCGCAGACGCTACGGTCAGGCCCATGGCGAGGGTAAGGAGAGTCTTGGTGAGCTGCATGTTGAAGGTGATGTGATAGAGTTTGTAGTTAAAGAGATAGACGGTGAAATGAGCGGACTAGTGAAGAAGTAGAAAGTATTGAATTAAGCGTTTAACCTGAAGCGCGTTGAAGTGATGATCCAAGAGAAGAGGAATAGTGCGAACTTTCCACAGTTCTTATATTCTTGGGTTCTGGCGAGTCAATCGGGGCGCGGCCCCCTTCCGACAGCCTCGTCGTCGTCGTCGTCGTCTCAAACGTTATGGACATACACACTTTCGCCCCGAGGACCCCGAGAGACCCTGCCGAGCACAGCACATGGAAAAGTCAGTGAATAGCAACCGCGATGCTTTCAGGGGTCGTTTCGCTTTGGCACGATGTATCTCTTGGTGTCCACATGTGGACGGACACCCCGCGCGCATCTTTTCCGTCCGATGTAACCGCACCACAAGACAAGCTTTTGGGAAGGCATAGAAAGAAGGTTTACCCGCAAGTGTTTTGGGCTGAACTTCTCAGCCAGTCGCTCGACATGATCGTCACGTAGACGTTTCACCTTCCCGCCCTGGACCAAGACAGCTAGTTTAATGCGTGCCTACCAAAACTGTTCCCAAGGTGCGAGCTCTCAGAAAGTAATCGTCCCGACAAGCTGGGCTGATGATCTTCGCACAGAAGCTTATTACCACAAGCTCTAGCCATCTCGACAGTCAAAGTCCTTGGCAAGAACAGCTGCTCATAGCAGGGATCGCACGGTCGGCTGCTTCCATTTTCCAGCGGTCTCGACCAGGCCCGGTAGTCTAACTTCACTGGCCTCCCTCAGTCTGGTATCAGGAGGACCTCATTTGGGCTATTCTGTCTGTTTTTGTGACACCCGCTCACACCTGAATTCGGGTGTCTTTCACCAATCTTGACGACTGACTCGTTGAACCCGTATTCCTGACGGAGTCCTCCGCCTACGCAGCAGGTTTCAATTTCATCCAGTGATCCGGTCTACCAATCGCTTCTGCAACCGGAACCGAGATCAGTTTGTTGTCTTAGTGCCAGAGAGATCAGTCAAGATGCCAAGGCTGTGTTGAACGCGTCACCTCAATCATGAAGTCGTCTGGACTCGCCGGCCATAAGGCTCGGAGCTCCGATTGCGAAAGGGCTCTTTACCATTCATCGCAACAAATAGACCTCTCGCCTCGTTGCTAACCTCGGAAGTCAACTGAAGGAAGGTTGCGGCACCATCTCATCGACTCTCTCTAGTGGTATCCCAATCAGCAATAATCGATCCTCTGAAATCTCGCACACACGTGGAAATTTCGTACTCGGCAGAGTTTATGCACGACCAGTAGACGTGCCGCAAAGTATGCATCGAAGATGGCGGGATCATTCGCTAGTCTGGCCGCCAACCCTTCATTCCAAACAGAGTTTGCCGAGTCTCGAGTTCGCCGGTGGGGTGATCAGTTGACATGGGTCAACCCAGAACCTGACGGAAAGCTAGCCAAAAGATGCCCATTCTGGTCAGCAGTGAGCAACGAGAATGAGGCCGAAAGCAACCAAATAAGCCCACCTTCGATTGTTAAGTCCGCTATCCCGCCGGGCCTCCATCTTCTCCATCTTCCGCGCCGCCGCTCGCCCCGCGGTATATGGAGGGTAGTCTATTAAACTTCCCCCTCAAACGCAATTCGGGCGGCCACGGACTCCTCCTGCAGTAGCGTGGTGAAGGCCCACGCAAAAAGTGTTATGTGCATCTCCATCAAATTGTTTTAGCCATGTTGGAGATTCAAGAAGCTTAAGCCTTCGGGACGCTCATTCCACAGCATATCTGACGAAAGGTTGACCTGGTGAACTGCTGTAGGCCACCCGCGTTGGTAATTGTCTTGGCGGCCTGGTCTCATCATCTGAATGCTGTGTGAATTCGGGTAAATCTACCTTTCGGATGCTCACCATCCCATCATCCAACCGCCAAGAGGTCCTATCGCCAACGTCGGTGGTGTAACGTCCAAGAAGCTGTTCGCCGATCAGCACTTGGCTTTCTTGGTACTCCGCATAAGGCGTCAATCCCAGCGCCCATCATTATGCGTTACTAGCCTGAAGATGGTATGCGACCGGTTATTATTTCTGTCTTTTGTTTCTTCGCAAGCCGGAACCGGTCTGAACTGTTGTATGAGTCCGTGTAACCGCGCGGGCAGTGTTGAGGACACGCGTGAGACCAGATCATGCCCCATCAGCTGAGGTCGCGCCTCGAATTCAGACACCCGATACCGTGAATGGGTGAATGGGGGCTAAGCCAGTTCTCCCAGTAGACACCGATCTCATGGAGGCACGTTCACTGCTCAGCCACTTTGTGCGTCTCTGCTCTTTGGCACGACTTGATTTCGGGTCCGATAAATGCCTAACTGAATCGAGTCGGATTTGGGGATCAAACTGAACTCTCTTATTTGTCAAACCCCGCAGCACTCACACAGTCGGGGTGACGCGCGGTCGGGTGTCCGGCAGGCTATGATCTCACTACCTTGGATCTCCCTGCTGGACGTCAACCGCAGCAGCCTTACCAGCTTTGACGCACTTGGTAAGCTTTGGTGTCATGATTTTACCGACAACGAGCTCCTGTGCTTCGTGATGCCAGAAATTCATCATGTCCAGACGCAGATACATCATACGATAGCATCGGAATCCGGTAGTAGCGGCACGCACCAGCACAGATCCACTACACAGAGTTACTCCTCAATATATCAGAGACCTGTCACTGAATCATCTCCGTCAAAGCTCTTTCCCAGGGTAAGCTTATTCTACGAAGTAATCACCAGGGTTTTCTTCGGAATTCGAATCAGCGGCTGCAGAGGTTGTCCTGGACAGGTGCCGCCGGATTCGGCGCGCCGTACGGCGAGCGGCGTTCTCAATCGCCGCCTCCGAGATGCAGCGGACTTTTATCAGATGAAGCAAATAAACGTAAATAGAAACATCATTTTTCGAGCCATTTTCAAGCGCAACCAACAATGCGCTTACGACAGTATCTATGGACGAGTCATATTGTGCCTGGAAACATTGGATGGAGGCAGCCAGGCCTTGAGAAACAGCCTCGTTTTTGTGGATTTGCACATGTGCAGGTACTTCATCAGAGATGTTTCCTCTAATCGTCTGATGTGTTGAAACTTGGATTCGCGTACAACGTGTCATGGAACACAGCCACGTGAATCAAAGAAACAGCCGTTGTCGATGGTTTGCGACGTAGATGCTATTTTCAATGTTTTCAGAAACTGCACGCAACTCGAAACACCAGAACTCCACGGCCATGTGCATTCGTAGATATTTCGCCAAGCCATTGTAATGTGAATCGTGGGACGCACTCACCCCTCGTGGTTGATTCATGTGTCCACATCCAAGTCGGATCGCCGTTCAAATACATTCAACCGGCAATCGTCTGCTTCTATTTGAGAACCAAATAACGCATGATTGCATCTTAAGGCTTCTGTGTCATTCTGGACCTCCCTGCTAAAGCCTACCGTTTTATTTGAGGTGTCAGGCTCTCTGCCGACAGAATGTGCGTGTCTCAAAAATTGAAACTCATCTGTGTCGTAAATAGGTAGATCTTCAAGAGATGGTGTGTATGAAAGAAAGCAATCAGATACTGTTAAAATAAGATAATACTCAGCGACAGATCTCGAAGGCTAATTTCCCCTCAATGTGCAACTTCAGGTTCTTATGCAGATTCAATGTTGTCTCAGTCCATGAGTTACAATGTCCCCCACTACGCCTTCTTGTTTGCTTTTCATCTTTCCAAACCATTTTGAAGTAGAGTGGGTAAGCGTTAATTATGTCTTGGAAACATGGCATGAATGATAGCTCGTCTCAGTTGCCCACCTCGCTGCAACAATCATTCTCTGGCCACATATATGACACCAACGATATCACTCAGAACTTTTCCGAAGAGCCAAGGCAAAATGCAAAACAAATTGTTATTGCTGCAGGATCGTTTAAGTAAAGGTGCCCCCCTTACTGTCCTTTAGCAAGCACTTACTCGCAATTGCAGATTAAGTGCCGGTTTAACCTTCACTACGACCTCATTCCTCTTCATTTGCGATTAGCTTGGTAAAAGATAATGGTGCTCTCTCGTGGGTTGTGGAATCAACCCGGTTTATTTTAGCACACTTCAGTGCTTCAGCAGCAGATGCCACGGCATCTACTACCATGTTCACATATCCGATACAAAAAGGAATAGTGTTGCCCGGGGGGGGGGGGGGGGGGTAAGTCATGTAAATGCTTCCAAAGGTAGGTGTCATCTAAGTGACTACCTTATCTTGGGTAGCTCAGCCTATATTGCTCAGTGTTCCACTTCGAGATCCCCAGATAACGATAACACAAGTAGATTAATCGGCTCTACCTCCGGCTCAAGACTTTGCTAATCGTCAACAACGGACTCCGAGAACCAGGCATGCCGCACTATGCACTAAATCCCTCGGTGTCCTGTTTCTGACACTAGTAGGGTATGCGATTTTGTGATTAATGTGCAGAGAGTATGTTGTTAATGACGAGGCACAAGGGCGTTGGATGTTTCGATCGTAATAGCATCTGTTTATGTATCAATAAAGAAGGTAATCAGCACTCAGACGTCTTTATCAGATGTGCAAAAGAGATATACAAATCACTGTGCGCTGCGGATTGAAACATGCGTTAATCAAAGAGTCTGTTGTATTAGTTAAGGGATGTTTCCCTAGACTTATGGGTCCTCCAAAGATCGTAGCTTAGAGTTGGGTCCATTATTCTCCCGTCAGTAGTTGAACGCCTGATGAAGTCCATGGCGCTCTCTAGTGAGATCAAAATTCTAAAGAGCGGGAAGCACCACCTCTGGGCCAAATGCTGCCAGCTGTGCCAGTCCAATTTGAACGTCATAAGGCTCCAAAACAGGGAGTAGAAAATTTTGATCCGCAAGTCTATGATAGCACCGCCCCATAAAACTTCATAAAACATTTCAAAAACTCCTGTTACAATGTTCAGTGTAGGCGCAAGTAGTAAGCCTATGCGCATAAAGAAGATATAAGTCGAAGACAATCTAATAGAAGGTACTACTGGAAATCTGACTGACTCATGCGCTGCCAGCGATGCGACGGTCACAATGAACATGAAAACCGCTGAGGCAGAAATACAAGAGAGGTATGCCAATGTAGTATGGGCGTCAGTCGATATTGGATGTTGGTTTTCGAGCCACGTGGTTTCGTTGGCCTTCCATTTGATATTGAAACAGAAAATCAACGTGCGTAATGATGGCCAAATCGAGAGAGCAAAAAGCAAAGCCAGCCCCACAAAGGAATTCGAGATTGACAAGTCTTGCCAATGAGTAACCAGCTTTTCCCAAAATGAGGGATAAGCAGACGTCCTGAGATCCATGGTGTCTATGTTGTGCCGAAAGTGCCTATCCTTACGCAAACGTATGGAAACTCCACAAGGCCTGTAATGTTTGCCCGTTTGGTGATTCAATGGAATAAAATGCCATTCAGTTGCCTTCTCACTAACACACCACGAGTTCAAACTCAAAGGCATGCTCGACCCAAAGGCTGTGACGATGTGTGCGTCATTGTGCTCTGCAGTGCGTACTGCAATTCTCAGTGTTCTTATCGGCACACTGATAGAGCCGTCAGCTGTGATCTTGATGATTGGGATCAGTTCTTTTGGAGCATTAGCCCACTGTGTCATTCGCCCAGACGTGGAAGACCATGGCTCCCACAATTTTGGTGGACTAACACTTTCCACTCGATATCCTGGTGGAAGAGAGCGCAAGATAAACCCAGATGCCTTTCGTCCCTGTAGATAGCTTGATCTGACCATAGCTTGGTGACCCTGGCGAGTCTCAATGTACAGCTTGTGGTAGAATGAGCGTGATATGGCTTGCTTTCTGTTGACCAGTTGCACCGCTGGGAATGCGCGACCACACCGGTCTCCTTCGATCAACACCGGAACAGTAAAAATATTCCAGTAGTCATTTGCCGGGCGGCACCATAGAACAGCATAGGCTCGTCGTATCAGATGCTTGCCCTCGTACAGAAAGATGATGGGAAGCTTCATCTGTATGCCCACATTGCTTAGAACATACGGGAGTACCCCCTTGACAGGATTGCACGTCACAATGTTGCCGCAGTTCCGGAATTGAGCTGGGGAATCCGCGAGTGCTGATGAGTTTCGATTGTTCATTTGCTTGTTCATTTGCTTGTTCCAAGAAACAGGCCCCGAAGTTTCATCGAACGAATACCACGCAAATATCGACTGGTCGTCGCTTTTCCGAATTAGTTCCTCTTGCAATCGAAAGAAAGCGTTCTTGCCTCCTTCGCCGTATAGTAACGGGATACGGACGTCAAAGAGACCAAGCAGACTGTAAGACAGGTCTTCTTCTCTCGAGGTCTCTCTTCTCGCGGCCCATGACATTCGCGCAGCTATTGAAGCTTCTCTGATGGGCCGGCCTCTCAAAAACGCCTCGTCGATCCTAGCAATGGAACTGATGCCTTTTGCCAAGTCTGCCTTGCTTCCAAGATGATCCCATGAGTTGGAGTAGAAGTCGAGCTTCGCAGGAGCCAGAAGCTCTTGAAGTGTCCAGCCGCGGGTGAACCAACGACTCGTCGCGAATGGCGAGCTTTCATCGAAATTCGTATCACTAGGCACATCGGATAAGAAGGCGTAGCACATGGTTGAGTCCTGATACCATCGGAACATGGCGTTGATGGCTTCTGAAAGCTCTGCGCTGCTGGTCTTGTCGATGCAGCATGTGTCGACCCAGATGTATTCGAGCTTATCGCGCAGAGTCTGCTCGCAAGAGTCTCGGATCTTGGCGTAACCGGCTTTCGCGCTGGCTGTCTGGCGTTCCATATCCTGCAGAGTGACCTCGCCATCTTCCCATGTATGAGAAAGAATGGCATAGGGCGGCACCTGTTTTGCAGAGAAATCCTCGACTATGATGGTCCTTGCGTTCAAGAGACGCATAATTGTGAGCAAAGATGATGTTGTGAACACCCGGAGGTTGAAGAGACGTGTCTTGGAGGACAACGAGGAGCCTTGGGTAAATATCAGGCTGGCTGGGGGGATTTTGATAGTATGCCAAGGCAGGATTTAGGCACCCATGAGGCTGTGCGATTGAACGCACTTTTTCAAGTAGAAAAACTACCCATTGTTACGACCTGTAAACAAGGATAACAGCTAAAAGACCCACTTAGGCGTTAGACGGCTATAACAGGATATTTATACTGCAGGATCATAGGGATAATAAGAACTCACTTAGAAATAGAAGAACTATAATATAAATTATATAATAATAAGATAAAAGATTAGATCTATATACTAAAATATAGAGGCTATCTTTAGTATATATAGGTCCTATATAATTAAAGAATAAACCCTATTAAGATTAGAAATAGTAATAAAATAAAAGTACTATTTAGACTTATATATAGTATCTTAAGTCTAATTTATAGTTAGATTTCTATAGTTTTTTAGTAATTAATTTATAAATATTTTTATATTTATTTTTAAAATACTTTTAATTTATTTTTACTATAAATACTTATTAAGTTTAAAACTAATTACTTTACCTTCTAACTACTAGTTTATAATACAGCTTATAACTTATAACTTAAACTATAATTAGTATATTATTATTATATATTAATCTCTAGCTTCTATTAGTAAACCTTACTATTAAATAGCTAACTATAACACTTTAATTACTCCTATTTAGTAAATTAACTATTAATACTTACTAAATAGTATAGAATATCTTCTTATACTTCTATTAAGTCTCTTACTTTTAGATTTTTATTTACTTCTAGAGAGAAGGTTTTTTGAAGCCTAGCTTAAGAAATTAAGGATTAGAAAATAAAAAATAACTTAGAAAGTAAAGATAATACTAAAAAACTTAAATAATAGCTTAATAAAACTAATAAAAACTTTAAAGAAATATATAATATATTTAACTAAAATACTAATACTTTTAAAAAACTCTAGGAATAAGTATATAAAACTTAAGAACTTAAGAAAGAAGTTAATACTTTTTAAGCTACTACTAATATTATCTTAGCTCTAGTTAAAGGATATAAATATTTTAAGCTTAATATACTTTCTACTTTTAATAGAACCTTAGAATAACTTAAGAGATACTTAGTTTAAATATAAACTTACTAAGCTTTCTATATTAATATATTCTAGAATAACACTAAATAAGTAGTATATATAGCTACTTTCTTTTAAGAATAAGCTTTTACTTAGTTTAAACCTCTTTAATAGGAATAGCTTAATAACTTAGTTAAAAAGTATAGTAAAGAAGTAAAGAATATCTTCTTTAGCTTTATAAGCTATATTAAAGCTTTAGAATCTCTTTTCTTTAACCTTAATAAGTAAAATAAGCTAAATAAAACCTATTTTATTTATAATAAACTAAGTCTACTATACTTTATATAGTAGAATTTAGAAAACTAATAGCTAGACTTTATATAACTAATAAAAGTAAGGTCTTTACTTTCTACTAAAGACTTAAGAATAAATTAAAAATAAAATAGCTAAACTAGAAACACTTCCTAGTTTCCTAGCCTATATTAAATATATTATTAAAATTAATAACTACTTCTATAAATAATAAAAAGAATAAAGAGAGAAGTAATAGAATTTAAACTTAAGATATAAGTATTAGTAGTAGCCTTAGAATAAGTTTAATAACTAGTAGAATAATAATAAACCTTATAATAACTAAAATAATACCTAATAAAATACTTCTTATAAATAATATAGTAAACTTATAAACTTTAGTACTACTATTAAGAATAATAATAAAAAACTATAAAACTCTAAATACTATAACTATAAAAAAATAGAATATATTACTAAAAACTATAAATAGCTTAAAAAACTTAGTTAGAAACCTATATCTAAATAAACTAAGTAAGCTAGTATAGTAACTAAAATACCTTATATATCTCTATTATAAACTAGATATTATAATAATAAATACTTTACTTACTATAGTAATAAAGAAGCTATAAGATACTAGCCTAGTAACTTAAACTATAGAAGAATAAGTTATAATATAACTATTCTAGAAATTAAAACTAAAACTTTTATAATAGCTTTATAAGTAAATAGTAAAATAATCTAAAAAACTACTAAATAACTTAATAAAATACTTTATATCTAATAACTTAAAATAGTTACTTTAAACCCTATAAGTTATAATAAAGAAACTTAGTAAATAATCTAAGAATTAGAAGCCTAAGTTTAATAGGAAATAGATTAGATCTATTAGTATAAAGTAAAATAGTAAGTTATAAGTAATAATAAATAACAAATTCTATACCTTAAAATAGTATAAACCTTCTAGCTATAATAAGTATAAGAAGAACTAGATAATACTATATAATATTGCTAAATTAGTACTTTTATAGCTTACTTTAAGCAATATAGATATATATATAGAAACCCTATTAAAATTAAATAAATTAACTAAAAGCTTAAAAAATAAGTTAAAGAGAAATCTAGTAAAAAGCCTAAATACTAATATAATTTTCTAAAAGAATAATAACTACTTAGCTTAACTAGTAGCTAGAAATTTAGTAAAAATAAATCTAGATTTAACTTAGATAGGATCTCTTATAACTCTAACTCTCCTACTAATATTACTAATTAGAACGTAAAATATTATAATAGACTAATCCTAAAAGTTAATAAGTCTAGTTCTAAAGAAGAATATAATAACTAAAAAGAAAAAGTTAAATAGCTTTTAAAGTACTAAGAAGTTAATATACTTTAGGATAAATAATAGTAATACTTCTATAGCATCCTAGTAACTTAGTAAGATAAAAACTATATCTCCTAGCTATATATAAAAGATTATTTAGCTTTTTACGCTTAGTATAGAAACTACTAAACTTTCTTCTAGCCTTAATATATTTTTAATAAGTATAAAGAATATATAGGTAATAAATATAAATACTAATTCTACTCTAGAAGATATAATAATAAACCTATCTAGGAAATCTATTCTATTTTAATAATAATTAAATAGATAATAGCTCTATTTAAAAATAACTTTATAATTTTTAAGCTAAATCTATAATACTTTATAAAATATTAGTATAATAATATAATAAAATAGAAAGAATACTAATAAGATAAATACTTTATATATATAATATAGAAAGTAAAGGCTTATAAACTCTTATAAGAAGGATTAAGTCTTCTAAAACTCTAATTCTAGGAAAACTACTTTATAAAGGTATAATAAGAAGGAAAGCATATTACTTATTCTAGATAACTAGAGTAGTTAAAAAACTAAATATACTTATTAATAATAGACTAAAATAAGTAATAATAATAAGGTCTATTTATTTAGTATTTCTAGACTAGAAAGTATATCTATAACTTATAATTACTATTAATAATATTATAATTATTATACTTATTAATAATAAACTTAAAATAAATTTTATATTACTTTAAATAGTAAATAAACTATAACTATTATAGTAAAAAAAGAATATATATACTAGTTTAGTAGTATAGAAAGAGAATAAGTTTAGTATAAAGAAAGAACTATTAGTAATAAAACTATACTCTTTAAGATAAACTACTTAAATTAAAATAAATAACTCTAATTTAATATTACTAAACTTAGTATATATAATATTATATTAAGAATACTATAGTTTAAAAAGAATAACTTATAAATAGATTAGAGAATAGACTAACTCTATTAGAATAATAATAATCTAATTTCTAAGTAGTTTTATAAAACCTAAGCTTTAAATAGATCTACTTACTATAAAGCAGTAAAATAATATATCTACTATTTTAAAGTAAAAAAAGCTATATTATAACTACTAAAAATAATAAATCTTAAATAGAAGAATAATTTACTTCTATTTATTTTAAAAGAATATAAAGTTTATGAGAAACTTTTTATAGTAGAATTAGAAACTAAACTACTTAAATATATAAATTTTAATTATAAAATCCCTATTAAAGAGGAAAAGAAACTTAAATTTAATAAAATTTATAGATTTAACCTAATAAAATAGAAGCTCTTAATAAATACTTTAATAAAAACCTTAAAAAATGTTATATTAAAGAATTAATATTACTAGTAGCTTAATTTTATTATACTTAAGAAAAACAGCAAATTATAACTATATATTAACTACTAAATACTTAAATAATAATTAAAAATTAATATCTATTACTCTTAATTAATAAACTTTAATAGCTACTCTATAAAGCTAACTATTTTATAATACTAAACCTTAAAAATACTTATAACTTTATTTAAATAAAAAAAGGAGAAGAATAGAAAACTACTTTTAAAATATATAAAAAATATTTTAAATACTTTATTATACCTTTTAGCTTTACTAATATACTAGCTACTTTTTAGAATATAATTAACTAAGTTCTCTAGAAATTTATAAATACTTTTATAGTTATCTACTTTAATAATGTCTTTATTTTCTTATTTATAATAGAATAATATAAGAAATATATATACTTTATATTATAAGCTTTTTAGAATATTAAGCTCCTAGTTAAACTAAAGAAAAATATATTCTATATATAGAAAATAAAATACCTTAGATTTATTATTACTCTTAGATATATTAGTATATTAGAAAAGAAAGTCTAAGCTATTAAAAAATAGCTAATACTAATAAACCTTAAAGAAATATAAAGCTTTCTTAAACTAATTAACTTCTACTAAAAGTTTATTAAGTATTATAGTAAGATTAATATACTTTTTATAGACTTTAGTTATAAAGACTAACTATTTAAATAGAAAGAAGCTTAGAGTATAGCTTTTTAGAAAATTAAAAACTATATATCTAGTAAACTAGTTTTAATAATTCTAAACCTATAAGAATAATTTAAACTTAAGATAGATATTTTAAACTTTACTTTTAAAGTATAACTATCCTAGAGAGACTTAGAAAGATATTTATATTTCTATACTTTCTTCTTATATAAGCTTTATAGACTAAAGCTTAACTACTAAATCTATAATAAAAAGCTTATAGTAATTATTAAAGCTTTTAAAGAATAATAACTTAAACTTTTAGGAACTATCTATAAAGTACTTATATATATAGACTATAAGAACTTAGTATACTTCACTATATTAAAAATACTTAATAAATAATAGATTAGATAGTTAGAATTCCTCTTAGAATTTAACTTCTAAATTATCTATTAGAAAGGATTAGAAAATAGTAAAGCTAATATTTTTAGCTAATAACTAGACTATAATATCTTAGTACTTAAAAAAACCTAAGTAATTCTTAAATAAAAAGATAATAAAGACCTAATACTAGTAACTAAACTCTTAATAATAGCTAGATAATCTATAGCTAGCTTAACTAGTAAACTAAATACTAAAGTAATTATAAAGTTTTATACTTAACTTATATAAATACTAAGGAATTATAAAAACCTAAAAATAATTATAATAATAATATAGAGAAAAAGTTATAAGAGAATATATTATAATAGTAATTAAAGATTATAAAGTTTACTTAAAAAGTAAACTAGCTTAATATTAACTTTATAAATTATTATAACTTTTATCTATATTATAAACTACTTAGTATTTTATATCTTTTAATTTTATTATTAAACTACTAAAGTCTTAAAAACCTTTTATAGAAGTTTACTATAAAAGTATTCTTATTATTATTAATAAATTTATAAGATATACTTATTTTATCCTATATAAAAAAGTAAGTAATACTAAAGAATTTACTTATATTTCTTAAATATATTATTACTAACTATAGAATATTTAAAGAAATTATATTAAATAGAAATAAATTTTTATTTCTAAGTTCTAGAAGTTAATTATATTATAACTTAGTATTAAGTAAGTAATATCTATTATATTTTACCTATAGACTAATAAATAAATAGAATAAATTAACTAAATCCTTAAAACTTACTTATATACTTATATTAATTATAATTAAATAATTAAGTAGTACTATTACTAATAGCCTAATTTACTTATAATAGTATAATAAAAGAAAGTACTAAGGAATCTTCTTTCTATTTTAATTATAAATTTAAACTAACTATTTATAGAGAACTATAAGCTAGCTTAGTAGTACTAAAAGCTATTATTATAATTAGATAAATTAAAAATATCTAAGAAAATATATATAAAGAACTTAAATTTATATAATAATATATATAATTTAGTAATAGATAAAAGATTAAGAGATTAACTTTAAAAGAGAGAGATAATACCTATCTTATATAGCAAAATATTAAAATAAAATAACTAAATAATAAACTAAATTTTAAAAAACTTAAACCTTTTAAAATTCTCTAAAAAGTCTTATTAGTTAACTATAAACTTAATTTACCTAATATAATAAGATATTTCTTAATATTCTATATCTTACTACTTAAACTAACTATAAAGATCATAAATAAATAACCTTATTATTATAGAAGATAAACTAAAATATAAAGTTAAATAATTATTAACTATACTAAACTAAATAGAATAGAATTCTAATTCCTAGTTAAATAGAAAAGATATAGTTATAAAGAAAATATATAGGAACTATAGTCTAACCTTACTTATATAAAAGAAAAACTTAATAAGTACTAGTATTAATATTAGGAATAAGCAGAGAAAACCTACTACTCTATACTATACTTAGTAATATTAGTCCTAATAAACACTACTAGCTATTAATATATTCAATACCTATATAGATATATTAGACTACTAATAGAAGTAGATAGACTATAATAAGAAAAACTATTTATTTATTTAAGAATACCTAAAAACTAAAAACCCTTAGAAGATACTAATTATAAGTCTCTTAGTAGAAAACTAAAATCTATAAACTTCTTATTAATACTAAAACTTATCTAATTTAAATTATTTTTAATACTTTAAAACTAAAGATTACTTATAACACTACTCTTATAAATATTTAATATAGAAAGGATATTATTCTCTTCTAACTCCTATATCTTCTAAGAAAATATCTCTATATAATATTCCTTTACTTTCTTTTAAATTATATAAATCTATAATAAATAACTAGCTACTTCAGCTATTTTAGCTTAAACCTATACTAACTTCTTATAAAAGCTTAATAATATATTACTAGCTTATTCCTCCTTCTTTTCTTATTCTTAATACTAATTACTTAGCCTTTTTACTATAACTAGTTAGTATAAATATATACTACTAAGAAAAATAATAAACTTATAACTTAATATAACTACTAAACTATTATAAAGATACTTTAAGGTTTTATAACCTTAGTAAGTCTTTATACCTTCTACTATTTAATATATATACTTTATATAAAAATAGTAAATATAAAGTATAATATTATTAGAACTAAAATAATAGAAAATATCTTTATAAGTAGAATAAAATACTAACTTAGATTATTTTAATTTTTAAATATAACCTAATATAGTATTAATATTAGGAGTATATTAAAAAGTATAATTAATAGATCCTTAACTTAAAACTAATAACCTATTTATATTAAGTTTTAAGAATAAGATTTTTAAAGAAAAGACCTAATATTATAACCTATAAATAAAGATAATAGCTAAAAAACCTACTTAAGCATTAGATAGCTATAATAAAATATTTCTACTATAGAATTATAAGAATAATAGAAACTTACTTAGAAATAGAAAAACTATAATATAAGTTATATAATAATAAGATAGAAAGTTAGATCTATATACTAAGAATATAAAAACTATCCTTAGTATATATAGGTCTTATATAATTAAAGAATAAACTTTATTAGAATTAAGAATAGTAATAAAATAAAAAATACTATTTAGACTTATATATAGTATAACTTAAGCTTAGTTTATAGTTAGATTTCTATAGTTCTTTAGTAATTAACTTATAAATATCTTTATATTTATCTTTAAGATATTTTTAGCTTACTTTTACTATAAATACTTATTAAATCTAAGACTAATTACTTTAGCCTCTAATTAGTAATCTATAATATAGCTTATAACCTATAACCTAAACTATAACTAGTATACTGTTATTATATATTAATCCCTAGCTTCTGTTAGCAGACCCTACTATCAGATAGCTAACTATAACACCTATACTCTTATCTAGGATTAGTTATTTGATGCTGTTAGTCGGACTTCAGTGATTAGCCCACACATTTTTCAGTTCCTCCAGCTTTTGGGTGAGGACGAAGTAGATAAGTGAATGCCTAGAAAATGTACAGAAGCTTCAAGCCTTGCAGCATCCTACGAAGAACATCCTAGCTCGCGTACTGTCTTCGTTCTTATTGCCAATGTTTTGCGTTTTGTGTCACCTCTAGCGCTGTTTGTCAGGCAAGTTTACTCATCCATATTGAATGACGAGGGAAGAAGTTAAGCGCCGATTATGGCGATGGTCTTGTTGCTCGTCAAACCACCGAAGTTCAGTCGACATCTTTATGTTTCTTGAATCCTGCACGGAATGGGAGACGACTTATGTCAAGTCTGATAGAGTTTCAACAACAAGTCAATACTATTGAGATCCTTACCAATCTTTTTCTGAAGCGAATCTCAATATGCCAATCAGTCGGGGTTCAGATTAGCGATTTGAAGGGCTCAAGATACGTTCACAGATCCGAGATAATCATGAGGCACTGGATAAGCGACCCCTTCTGAGTTCTGACTGGTGAGCGCTGTGAGTGAGTTCCCAGAACAGACGAAAGTCACTATCAAGCGGCAGCAGCAGCAGCAAGGAAGAGCCGTACAAAAATGCCACGAACTACACCCTAACACGCCACTTTCCCTCTGCCAAGAGCAGCGTCATTCACATACGCCCTTCATTCCCATCACGAATTATAAAACCAAGTACAAGACAACAAGCACAGTGAAGGGAGTCGCCTGCTGAATGCCGTTTGGTCCATCCTTATCATCGAAATAGAGTTGGCTTGGGAGCCCGGCATCTGAACGTGCTGCAACCCTGCCAAGTGCCCCGAGCTTGGCTCGTTTGGGACTGGTTCCCAATATTGGTGCAAGACCGCACTCTCTCCTTCATCGTCGATGTATGCCTACAAGACAATACCTGAGTGGTACTTGCCAGCATCCCCAACCCTGACGGCTCCTTTGGGCTGTGCCTCGACATCATCCTCCGCGATTATCATGTCGTCACTGGCATATCATGGGCTGCGGACAGGGGGAGGGATAAAGGTACGAAGGCTGGCTCACTTTTGCTCGATGAAAAAGCTGGAGCTTTAGATTGGCAGCCAAGTAGCCCGCTGAGGCTTCACCCACCACCTTGGTTTTGGACCCAAGAAGAAATCGCGGGGTAACGAAACATTAGAAACGAGAAGCAGAGGGCGGGTGACCACAGGTACACACATGCTGACGGGCTTTGACTTCAGGGTCCACTGGGCAGTCCTGCACCGCGGCGCGGAGCCGGAGCTCCGGGAAGGATTGAAGGAGCGTCCAATGGTTCAGCAGAACTGCCTACTGCGTG
Source organism: Colletotrichum camelliae (assembly GCA_018853505.1). Classification (NCBI taxonomy): domain Eukaryota; kingdom Fungi; phylum Ascomycota; class Sordariomycetes; order Glomerellales; family Glomerellaceae; genus Colletotrichum; species Colletotrichum camelliae. The sequence goes on from JAELVL010000001.1 coordinate 2,019,919, forward strand.
CTACCAATACGAAAGATAAGAAACCGAGGGACACGCTGTGCTCTGGGAGAACAAATGGAAATGTGGCCATTTGTCAACGTGGTTGGCGCCAGTGGCCCAAGCCATTTGGTTGTTAAGCTTTCTCGTGACACAGCGAAACGCATGGCATCCGTAGGACAAGAGACAATCCAGCTAGTCTTGGCCTGTCCGCCCAGACAAGCCGTCTGCGTGGCCAAGGAACGGTTCACGGTTGTCGTGTTACTAGCGGGAGGGCTAATCTGGCAGGCCGGGAAAGCATCTGGCCAAGGACCCCGTCGTGAGATGGGGCCCTTATGGAGACCCGGAATTTGCGGGGAAGGTCGACAGCTCGAGCGCATCGAGGATGGTGATGGATGATGATCCTTGTGACGAGTCAGGTAGAAAGGTGGATAGTCCGGGGAAGAGGTCGAGGAAAGGTGTTGGGCAGGTCCAAACTTGGCAACGTCGGATGCCTTGAGATTGGTCTGTAGATGGAGGTGAGGGAGGGTGACACTCGTAACATATGGGCTCTGTTGTTAGGCGTCGGACACTAACTGGCACACCAGCGTCCGCCGTATTGTCTCCGAGGTGGTATCCAGGAAGCATGAAAACTCTGTGGCGAGTCGTGGAGTTGCGTCGACGGAAACAAGTATCCATAAAGCTCACGAAGTCAATTGACTCGTTGGTGGACCACTTGATCTGGCCGATTGGTAATCTGTTTTGAGATTACTTTGGGCTGATGACGGGGTCGGAGGGGCACAAGGACCTTTTGCTGGCCTCAACCCTCTGGATGTTCACGCCCATTACCGGCGGCTGAGGGGGGATGCGAGAGTTCGCCAATGTCTCTCTACTATGTACTATGTATGCTGAGATGTTCTGTAGCGCCCTCTGTTCATATTGGACCAACAGACAAAGAATGATTGGCGCGGCGTGCATTTCGCTGACGGAGGGTTATCTATCTGGGGCAGCAATGGTTAGGGGGGCCATCTGCATGCCAAGGCGACGCTGTCACTCAGAGATGGCCCCAAAGCCAAGAGCTAAGGCACCTAGTTGTCAATGGTGCCGGTATAGCAAACACAACGTGACCAGCGAGGACAAACGGCGACCTATCCGGTTCGTTGCGGGCGACAGGAGTGACAGACCAAGGTTGAAGTGTGTGAGGGCGCTAGTCAGAAAGGGCAATGGGAATCAAAATTCGCTGTCGAGAAGTCGAGGGTTGGAAAAAGCTTCGGAGAGGAATGGAGCGGTCGACGAGGGCCCAGTGCGTCCTGGGGCTTTGAGCCAGACCATCGAATAAAAGAGGGTTTCGTTTGAGCTCGAGTGAAGGGGGATTGGGATTGGCTGGTGGAGAAGGCGAAGCTCTCAATGACAAGAGTTTATCGCTTGGCTTTCATCCGGCCTGAGGTCAAGGTTCTTTTTCGAGGCTCGGGATGTTTGAGGTGGCCCAAAGATGAGCAGATGGTGTCGCTCGAGGATGGGCCCATGGTGGTACAAAGTGGCGAGAGCGGCCATGCGATGGCACGCGAGATGGGACGCCTGTCTGTTCGCCGTGCAGTGCTCAAGTGCTCAGATGGGCAACTGCATTGAGTTTGGCACATGTCGAATGCGACGGTCTGCGTGGTGGACTTGGTACGAAGGGGAGCATTCGGTGCAGGCGTGTGGATGGATGTCTTTCAGGTGCAACTGAGATGCATCGATGCGGCAGCAAGCCAGGCAAGGCAAAGTGTACGTACAGGAGATGGGAGAGATGGTATTGGCGGGTGCAACGCAACGCAGCAGGGGTGGTGGGGGGCGAGAGGACGGGGATGGGGCAGGGGGGAAGGGGGAGGGGAAGCCAAGTGGGAGGAAGGAAAGAACGTTGTGCTGAGAAGGAGGAGAGAGAGAGAGAGAAGGCAAGAGTCCACCTGCAATGTGAAGGAAGGACGCGAAGCGAGGGTCGCTGTTGCTGCTGCTGCACACCTGCCCCAGTGCCCAACTGATTGAATGGATGTGGCATGGAAAGACATACCGGTATCTACGTGGTAAGACATGCAGAGGAGGAACAGGAGGACCCCTTTCTCGTTCCATTCCGTAGCTTCTGCTGCGGCCAATGTGGTCTACCAACTTACCTTACGCAAGGCAGGATAGGATAGGCCGGGCAGGCAGGCGGCTTCAAGTTCCAAACGTCGCTCTTTCCTGAGATGATCTTACCCCGCATTTCATTCGGTCTTCTCATTCGCTCCTTCCTGGTGACGTCTTCAGCGGGGGTCTAGCTGGTTCCAAGTGCGTTTAGCGTCGTTTTCCGACAGTACGTATCCCGGCTGGATGCCCCCAAGGTGCCTTAACGACAGGTCATGATTGGCCGGTGAGTCCCTTAGCTCTGCAAGCTTGGGGCTAGGGACCTGCTGGGGCCTCTGCCGCTGCCGTAGCCTCCGCGCCAGCCCGCGCAGATGGCAGCCCAGTCGGTCTTGCCTTTTTGGAGTCACTTTGGCGTCGTCCATTCCACTCTTCTCTCCACAGATTCCCGTCTCCATCGTCGAGGGCGTGCTGCGGTGCAGTGCAGTGCAGTGCAGGGTCAAACAGATGGGAGGTGCAGGGGCAGGCAGGAACCACCGACATGAGAGGGCAAGAGCGAGTGAGAGGGAAAGGGCAGGAATAGACAGACAGGCAAGACAGACAGAACAGCAAGCAGGCAGGGTGCTCTTTCCTCGCAGCGAACATCAGTAGATCCCACGTCCATCAATGCGCCATGCCAGCCCACCGCTGAACCACCTTCCAGAGTCATCAACTTGGCCGAGTCCGCTTTCGATCCATCCTCCTGAACATCATCGCGATTCAGCACCTGGCACTCTTCTCCACGACCGACGACTGCAACACCTCACCAATCCACCCACCACATCCACATCCACTTCCACTGGCAGTGCAGTCCTGTGCTGTGCCGCTCGATCACGCACTCAATCTGGCCTCCTCTCCCAGAACCCACTGCTATCTACAGATACGAATACTGCCTGTCGACTCAAGACCCAGATATCATATCCCACAACAACCTTGTACCGCTCTACCAAGTACGTACCCCATTCGACACCGGGGCTTCGCTCACTGAAGCCAAACGGCTTGTCGGGCGCTCAAACAGACGCCGCCGACCGACCGACACCAGGCCCGATTTGCCTCTCCCCCACACGCACCACCGCCCATCATCACTTGCCCTGTCCTGGTTCACCAAACGGCATCCAGCATCCAGCAACAAGCCACGCCCAGCTCCCGGCGACACACCATCTCAGCTAAACCACCGCAGAACCAGCCATCCCCCCCTTTCCACGCCTTTCTGGACTGTACTGTGCTGTACGCGCAAACCCTCAGACCCTGCCCCCTACACCTCGCCAAAGATACACACAGACTGCCTGTCCCCCAAGCTCGACGTCACTTCAATTTAGAGCTTCCACCTGCTTACTGATTGTCCAAGAACACCGCTCAAAGACACGCTCCCCCCGTCGATCTGCCCACCCTTCAGCCCTCACGGCACAAACAGCCCCCAGGCACAAAGGCGAGGTGTACAAAAACGACACACGTCGTCTTGAGTCTTGACTCCGACCACCTTCGCAGTTCTGCCAGCAAACCCCTTGATCGACACTTTTCCACGGCGCACTATCCGTACGCTCGTCCCATCCCTGGTCTTCCTTGTGATCAGCCTTTCGTAACCCGCCCTTAGTGCCACCCTAAATCAGTCCATCGGCCACCTCGATATATAACCACCCTGTTCCACACATCCGCAACTGTCGAACGATTTCCCGTTCGATCCCTCTTTCGATTCCTTCTAGATCTCACCCCACGCAAGACACCTGCCGAAACACCACTTGGACTGCACTTTGACAACCCATCGCCTCTGCGAAACTACATATACCGCATTTTCAATTCCGCCCCCAACAGACTTCTGCCCATCATGTCTACCGACAACTCCAACAACAACCCCAACACCAACAACAACCCTCAGAACGAAATGCACCGTCAGCGCCGTGGCTCCGTCACCCAGCAGGCCATCGCCGGCCTCTTCAGAAGCAACTCAACCTCGACCGGTGCAGCTTTCCCCACAGGGACTGCCGATGCTCAAAGACGCCGTCTGTCCGTCTCCACCGGCCTCGGCCTCACTGGCACGTCGCCCACTGGACCCAACGCCTTCAACTCTCTGAGACGGGGAAGTCTTTCGACCAACTCCCAAGACTCCATTGATGAGAATGCCGTCGACGAGGAGGAGTTGCCTCCCAATGCTCGCACCGCACCCACCACTCCCTTTACTCGCAGAATGAGCTTCGGAGCTCAGGCGATGCGCAACCTGCGCACCGGCGGTGGAAGTCCGGGATCAAACGGTAACAACCCACCTGTTTCTGCTTCTACTCCTGCTTCCTCTTTGCCCATCACCCCTGCGCCCTCCGACAGACGCGGCAGCGTTAATTCTCCACGAAGCGTTGGGGCCGGTGTGAATGCCACACCACCCAACAGCACCTCGTCTATCGCAGCCGCCCTGTCATCGGCCAGACGTGGCAGCAGTACTGCCCAGGCAAGCAATGCACACAGACAAAGATCATCTTCTGACGTGTTCTCGCGCCCAGACCAAGGTTTCAACTGGTCCGAGCAGCTTAGATCTCGCGCCGAGAGCTCCGTCCAGGGCCCACGACCATCCTTTTCGTTCGGCTCCGGCCTCTCAACCTCGCCTCCTCGTGGCATGCCCAACGGAAACCACGACCGCACCAAATCTGTTTCTGACATGCCTGCTCCGCCCGCCCAGGCTGCCGCCATGAAGCCCAAGGCCCCCGAGCGGCCGAAGCCAGATGCCTTCCAGGAACGCATTCTGAAGGGCGACTTCTACATGGACTGAAGGCAATTATGACAGGCTGACACGAGATGAACATCTGCCATCGCGATGGGCTCCGTTTCGATGGCTGCGTCCTAATGAGTCCAAGGTTTTATGTTACGGAGATCGGCAAAAGATCATTAGCGTTTCATGGTTTTCGAGCGTTCTGTTTGTTTGTTTACGTGGGGAACTTTCATCGTCGACACTTTATCCCACGTGGCGTTCGGTTGGTTCAACCGGTTCTGGCAGATGGTCCGGTTGCGGATTTGATATGGGCGGGGAAGCACCATATCGCACACACATGAGACTTGTTGTCTCAATTTTATCACGGAAGCGGAATGGGAGTGCAATTTAACGAGGAGTTACCACACGGCATGGGGAATTTGGTGGAAGATGATCGCAAATTGCAAGATTTCGGGTTACCAAAACAAAATTGGTCCGGAAAAAGATGTCTGGCTATTGCTTGCAGCCCATCATGAGAAGGGATCTGATGGTGCCGCTAACCGACATGGATTTATGTCTGGCGTATGGAAAGGAAAGGCCATGTATCGTTACACCGCTGGCGGCTGCTCAGCGAGGCGTGAATATGGGGGCTCAACAACTCATGGATGGACAGACTGGTGAAGCATGGTCATGTTTTATGAGGGTACCGTGATAGGTACAGAGTTCAGAGTAAGACAGACCGGAATGAGGGGTTAGGTTGCGGACACGCAGCCCGGATGAGAGGCGGACGAACGGCCGGCAGCCCACGCCGAGCTTTAGCTACGATGAGAAACACGCTCGGACCCGAATTGAAAAGCTTCGTGGTCTCTACCAAAACCTGTCTTGCACTTGGAATGTGTCTCGATGTGACCTTGGTGCTCTTGACTAGCTTCACGATAACAGCGCCAGAGCCCCTCACTGCAAGCCAGGTGGCGCACGTTGATCGTCGGCAACTGACCTCACAAGGGAGGCTCTCGGCGTGGGATATAAACTGGGATCACTGGGACCAAATCCCGGATGATTGGTAAACATTCCCATTCGTCAGCATCACGCCCAACTGATATCACAATCTGTGGCCCTGTGGTCCCGTCCCATCCGGGGCCATCCGGGAGGATTTAACGTGCATTCGCCAGGAACTTGCGTACCAAGTACATCAAAAAAGGGGATCCATTTGTTTTTGTGTGTTCAAAAGGTATCCCATTTTGCTGTCGTGCTATGATAATTCCTTCATCCAAAACCCAGGTATCACGCAACGATAAATAGAACAAAATAATGAGCCAAAGCTTTTTTGGCTTTCGCCTCCCCTCCCCCCTTGCCCTCCCCTGGTACGCTCGCTCCACATTGCCCTGTTCCGTAGATACTTTTACAATAAAGGTGGTTTGGTTGATGTTTGTAGGGATGAGAGTTTTCGACAGAGTTGCTGTTTGTTTGTTTGTTTGATTGATTCAGCCGCTTTTGCCCAGAAATTGTCACCCATTCCTGTTCCCTTAAACAACTGTGAGACTCGCACACTCGGGTCTCATCGCACTTCGTCCCATCGTAGCCTGAGAAGCGCTGTTTCTCTTCCACACACGGGGACTCAGACTGCGACAATTCCATATCCATCATTCGGAGGGACCCCACGAGTCTGAGTCTCCAAGAGGGGTGAACAGGAAAACACATCCCTTTCTCTGTCCCCCGCGTCTCTTTTTCAAACGACGACCCGTCAGGAAAGTAACTTTCCTTCCCCCAGACTGAGAAAATTGAGTAGAGATGGAATTGGATCGGCGTTTGCGTAGCATGCGCGGGGTTTGTGTTAGTGACGGACCGGGCGTCGATCATCCTTGTTCCATGCCCCGTCTTCGCGGATGGGGAAGATATTGCCGGAAGGTCGGAAGGGAAACTGCATCCGCCGGACGGCAGCCTCGGAGATAGAGCGGCTGATCGGCCGATGATCCGAGTAGCCCGGCAGCAGCAGCAGTAGTAGTAGTGGCGCTCCGCGTCGAAACACCTAAGCCCGTACGTGATGGCGCCGCCCTGGACTGAGGAGCACGAAGACGCGCGTATCTACGCAAGCCAACCTCTCAAATTCACATGGACTTTTCACATGGGAAACATGGGCGGGCCGCCTCCCCCGGGCATGCCCTCAAACATGTCGCCCATTCCCATGACCCCCAGCCCGCTCAGCCACGGGTCCTGCGCCATCACGTACCTCATCCCGCTGCTCAGACTGCCCGGGCTCGCCCCGAAGCCCGTCGTGAACTCCTCGACGCTCAGCCCCTCCGTGAGCCCCACGTCGATGCCCATGTCCTGCAGGTCGCCCGACCACACGGGCGGCATCCAGTTGTTGCCCGCGCCCGTCGTGGTCGCCGCCTCCATGGCCCCGCTGCTCGCCGTGTCCGGGCCTGAGGACGCGGAGGCGTCCATGCCCGGCGTGACGACGCTCGGGTCGTACATGAAGGCCTGCTGCTGCCGCGGCGTCGGCGTCGGGTTCCACGTCATGTTGCCGCCTGTCCGCCCGGCAGACGCGGACCGGTCATTCGTCGCAATCTCAGACAGCAGGTGCAGAGGCGTGTTAGCCGCAGGGTCGTACTGCAGCGTCGGCGGCGGCTGGTAACTCGGCGCCCTCTCCCCCGGCGCCGCAGCGGCAGGCGCCACGGCCGTCTTCTCCGGAGCGGGTGTCGACGACGACGTGGCCCGCCCAAGCTCCTGTGGTTGCGGCGGGGCACCCACGCCTAGGCCCTTGCTCTGCTTCAGGAACCAGCTGCGCAGCATCACGAGCACCACCAGGAACTTGGCTGCGGGCCGGCTCCTGTCGTCGGACGCGGCGGCACGGAAGCGCTCCAGCAGCGCGTCGAGGTAGAACTCGACCTTCATGTTGTCCTTGTCAATCACCTTGCCCAGCTCAGAGCCGGGCGCCGTGGCGGAGAGTACATCTTGATGAGCACCACGACGGCGTACGCCACGCGCACGAAGTTGAAGACGGGCAGGCAGCGGATGCTGGGCACCTCCATCGACAGGAACGCCTCGAAGATGCCGTCGATGGCGGAGAGGCACGCCGAGAGGGCGTTGATGTGCGACGTCGTGAGCTGCAGGTTGGGGAGCATGCCGTCCTTGAGGGTGGCGGTGTCGAACGGCGGCCGGATGTCGTCGAGCTGGGTGTGCAGGGCAATCTCGTGCATGTACAACGACAAGACGTGAAAGCTCATTTTCAACGTGGCTGTGAGAAACACCCTGCGTTAGCATTATGCCTTCCATCACAGATACTTCAAAGAGCCGTAGCACTTACCCCCCATCTCCTCCTTGGGCACATTTTTGCTGTACTTTTCCAAATCCCTCTCCAGCATCCTCAACGAGTACTGCGTCCTCGAGTCCGTAATGTTCGGCACAACCGCCGGGTCGTCCATGGCAAACTGCACCCCGACCTCCTCCGCAAGCCGGTGCGTCCACACGAGATGGCAGAAATACCGGTCCGTCGGCGCCGCCTCGGGGCTCGTCTGCAACACCTCCATGCTCTCTGCCATGAAGCTCGTCCACCGCACCAGGTTCGGCCGGTGCAGCGCCATGCTCGTGTTTGCCGCCAAAAAGTAGCTTGCCAACCACGCCCGCCGGCACTCCAGGCTCGTCGGGTCCGGCGGCGGCGCCCGCTTGAACGGGTGGTTGCGCCACTGATACGGCACCTGCATCTTCCTACCTCCTGTCCGCCGGCCGAGCCCGATGTCTAGCGCCATCACCGCGCCAATGTGCACGAGCTGGTAGAACTTGAGCTCCTCAAAGTGCTCCGGCGGCCAGTACCAAATCACCGCGACCTGCAGCGCCTGCACGATCTCCAAGCTCTTCTCGCCCGTGATGATGATCTTCTCCGCGAATATCTGCATCAGCTCCTTCACCAGCCGGCGCTGCACGTTCGGGCTCTCCGACGAGGCTGCCGACATGATGGCCAGGAACTGCAGCGGCTTCGACCGCCGCAGCTCGTCCCCGCTCGTTGACGGCGGGAACACCACCGCCGGCATGTGCGGCATCATGTACGTCTTGTACCTCTCAAACAGCTCCGAGGCCTTCTCGGCGCTCAGGATCCCCCTTTCCACGACATCCGCATAATCTGCGCCCATCTGCATCGGCGGCGCAGGCCTGCTCATCTCCGGAATCTCGGCCGGCGTGTCTCCCCTCTCGCTGAACTTCCTCTTCTGCCCAGCAAGCAGCCCGGTGTCAACACTCCTCCGGTCCGCATCCTCATCGCCTGCCGTCGCCGCCCCCCAAGCCCTCGCCATGCCATGATCGCCCCATCCCCTCTTGAAAGGCGTCTCCTCCCTGGGCACCGGCGTCCCGACGACGGGCTGCGGCACGCTCGCCGCGGCACTCGGAGCCGCCCCCGACGTGCCCCTGGCCTGCAAGCTCGCCGTCAACGCATCAATCTTCTTCTCCAGCTCGGCAACCCTGCTGTCCGTCTTCTTCTGCCTCTTCCTCGTCGGCATCGTCACCACGCAGTTCCTCCCCGCCTTCTTGCACCGCTTACACGGGCCCTCCGCATCGTTCGGGTCCGGCTCGCATCGCACCTTCAGCCCGCGACACGCCTCGCACGCCCTCGGCCGTTTGGGGTCGTCCGGGTTGTTGCCCCCGTGGAGCCCGTCGTGCTGCGGCGTCTCCCAGCGTGCGTAAGTGAGGTGTCTCGGGGCTCTCGGTGCCCGCCGCCGTGTCGTGGTGATGTCCCTGTCCTTGTCCTTGTCCTCCCTCGGCTCCGCTTCGCCCGGGAGCCGCTGGTGAGGCGGCAGCTGCAGCTGAAGCGTCATCGTCGTGCGTCGTCGCGGGGCCTGCGGTGGCCCCACCGCCGTTTCGGCCGTTTGTGGGCGTCTCGGCGCCCCGTAACGCTGGATCGAGGACTGACGTGCCGTGATCCATTGCTGTGCGAGCGGCGCAAAACAATGAGTCGGGCGTGCTGCTTTGTGTTGTTGGCTAGAGAATTGGTGATCGGATGATCGGGGGACGGAACTGCGGCGGTTGAACTTGCCGATCTGCCTTTCAGTGAATTCGCGCGGCCTGCCAAGTGCCGACACTTCCGACACTAACAAATATTAGTCAGCGCCGTGCCTCGGTGTTCGGGCAACCTCAGTCCACCCAGTGTCTCACACCAAAGGCTAATGGCATGTCATTAGGTCGTAGAGACAACACCATGAAGTTGCATGTAGTTGAACAGAATTTTGATTTCAAAGCTAAACCAACTATCCAGATATGCTTCCAGAAGAGCGCAGTTCAAAGTCAGAAGACGAACTGTTGCAGTTCAATGCCGTTAACGCCATGCTAAGCCCCGGAAGAATCACGCATGAACCGCCGACAACCGCCTGTTGTGCAACCACCCGGGAAAACCATCACGTGGCTCTGTTTGATACAAGTCTGACCCGTAAATCATCTGCTCATGCGCCTCGGTTCCAAATTCAGCCTCGCCTTCTACCATTAGGGCCTCGTCTCCGCAGCTCTAAGCTCGTCTCAAAAATCGAAAAGGAAACTAGAAACTCGGCAACAAACGGCTACATATGCGAAAGGTAGCGATCGATATTAGAACGTAATGGAGCTCTCGGCACCGGTCCGGATTCGGGTTGTATGTTCGGGTATATTGGCGCCGTCATGTCGTCCATGCCCTCCTGAAGGAAGGGCTGGGTTGTATAGGAAAACTCAAAAATGAAATGTGCAAAGCATGGTATCAACGCTGCGTGTAAACGAGTGGGTATGTTTGCTGAAGAATCGTGGGGGCTTATGGATGAATGTCCATAAAATAGGCTCAGAACCGAGTCTCCTCTCGGAGACGACTCTTGGAGCTTTGTGGGTTTAGTCCCATCATGTTGCCCATAAAGATGGCGCTTTCTCGTCGTTTGTGGGGCTGATTATAGCCGCCAGAACCGTTGTCGTAGCTTTGGGCCATGCCGTGATAACCGTTCGACTCATACCCCTGCGGCGCATACTGCGGCGCATACTGCGGCGCATACTGAGGCTCATAACCCTGCCCACGGCTGGTCGGGTAGTTTGGCGGAGGTGTGGGTGATGATCGAGCACTGTGTAAGTCTTGCAGAAGGGGCGGCGGTGTTCCGCTAGTTCTCTGCTGGCCTGTCATGGCCTCCATGAGTCTTTGCCGATGAGGTGACTGGCTCGATCCGGCCGACGTAGAGGGACGAGCTTGCTGCGGGTCGAATGACGGTCGGTTGGGCAGACCATTGGCCATACTTGGCAGAGATCCCGATCGTTCACGGCCCGAATCTCCATCAAAGGAGGAGGGTAACTCATATTCTTCGGGTTCAAAACCGAAAATGCCTGAATAGTTCTGCAATAGCATCGCGAAGACGGGCGCCGGGATGTTCAAAGTCGGCGAGAAGACGATGCCTACATTGCGCACCGTCATCTTATTCATGTCTGCGTTGTTGATGATCTTGATCAGGAAAGCGATCAGGTACTTCAGCAGCGTAGCGTTTGCTTGAGGCAGCCTTTGCACCAACTCAGATAGAGCAAAGATCTTTTCCTTCAGACCAGACATTTCAGTGACTGCCAAGAACTCCAGGTGGAGGTCTCGAGTAAGAATGGTCGTAGGCAGCTCACGCAGGTACAACTTCAGCAAGGAAGCGACAGCATGGATGTCATAGTACGTCTCGTCGGTCACCAGATTGACGTCGCCCTCAACATTGAAGCGCTCGCGGAGTTGCTTGATGACAACGTTGGAGCCACTCAAGCGGAAGATGCCCTCCTCCAAGATAGCGTTCTTGGCGTCCAGATACTGGATACACCTGTAAACAACTGCGGGAAGTGGCACATTGATGTCGACGGGGTGGTTGTATCGCACCGCCTCGGCTAACGGTGCTCCAAAAGCCTGGCGCACAGGACCGGCATAGCCGCCTTGCGGAGGGGTTGAGGAACCGCCTTCGCTTCCACCGAACAGGGAGTCTTGTCCATCAGACGATGACCTAGTCTTGGGCCCGAAGCCGAAGAAGCTACGTTTCTTGATCTTCTTCTCCTCGTTGACGGGAAGACCGAGGCCAGGCTTGTTGCCCCACTGAGCCGAATCAGCAATGGGATGCATATCTCTCGGAGCAGAGATCATCATAGACGGTTGTGAAGACATTCCCATCGCCTCGGCGTGATGGTGATCTGGCACAGGCCCTCCAGGGCCTCTCGGTCGTACGGGGAGCGCCGTGCTGAGGTAAGTCGCCCTGTGACGTGGCGTCATAACGAACACCGATGAGGTTGTCTGACGACTCAGTCGGCTGCTGCTGTTGTTGCTGTTGTTGTTGTTGGGGGGGTTGGTGTTGAGAAGCCGTCTTCTTGTACCTCTGTTTCTTCTTTTCGGCCCGCTCGGCGGCAGCAGCAGCTTGGCGATCATGGGCATGCTGCTTCGCCGCCTGAGCCTCCTCTTCCTCGGGGTCCTTGTAGTCGATCCATCTGAGTAGAGCATCAACCCACTGGTCTCTCTCCCGGTCGTTCTCAGCGCAAAGCACGTGCTTCACGTGACTGCTGGAGTCCTTCTTCTTGGGTTCCAAAATGAGGAACGCGTGACGGTATTGGTTATCGGCCTCTTCGGAGTTTGCTGATTGTTGAGGGGATTGATTGTCGTTGCTCTGGGACTGCTTGCCGATTTGCGCGCTGGGCAACTTGATAGTGCCCAGGTGAGCACCACCCGGAGTCTCATAGTACTTAAGGTGAGGACCATCGAGAACAAAGAAGCGTGCCTTCCAACCACCAAAGTTTTTTCCCCGCTTAGTGAGATAGCCTGTTCTGAACGGACGACCACCCGGTCCAACCTTGGCCTTGCGCTCAACCAAGGTCTCCATCGAACCGGCATCGTCGGCGTTGGGAGGCAATGTGTTCGTCGAGAGATACCTGCAAAGCTCCAGTGCGCTTGCGGTGTCCAAAGGACATTCGAGCACCTCTTCAAGATACTGGTCTAGTGCCACTCGTCGGGCATCGAGCTTGGCAGGAGCATGGCCACTAAACAATGATCTCTCGGGCGTCTTGGCAGTGAAAGCTGAACACTGCTTCAACCTGGAGTCCAATTTCGCTAAAGAGGCCGAGTCCTTTTCTACCCGCCACAACTCTCCTGGTTCGGATCGCGAGAAGATGGCAAGAGTGAACACAGGGTCCTCTTCCAGTTGTGTCAGGGATATGAGACTCGCTCGCGACGGCTTCATACGCGAGGAAGCAACCTTGACTATGATCGTTGGCAAGACGTTAGGACCGAGCAGCAAGTCGGGGTACTCTTCGCTGGTGAACCCCTTGAAAATACGACCAGGATCACCACGCTCGATTGGGCTCATACGGCTCCTGTCACTGGGAGGCGACTGGCTGCCCTTCTTAAGATATTGAGCGGCTGGGGGCTCTTCAACACCATAGGCTCAGAAGGCAGTGGTGTCTGAAGAGAGTGTCCTGGGGGAAGGGGAATGGGTTGACGGGGCGGTCGCGGTGACAGAGGGCCGGAGGGGAAAGCTCCCGCGCCTCTCGGGGAGTGGGCAGGGCTGTCAACCACCGGAACTCCTAGCGGGCGCGGGCTGGACGGCAACCCAGGACTCAAAAGCGGAGCTTCAAGAGTCTGAGGGCTGAGTACCCCGGCCAAATAGGCAGGTGCGTTGTCGCGATGCATTCGCTTCGGCGGGCTTGGAGGCAGGTCGGTGGGTGCCATGGTTGCTTCAGTGGGCGTGCTCTTCTTCGACAGGCTCCTCCTCTCCATCTCTTTTTGAACCAAGACTTCCTATCGCGATCGTCCTCCTCTCGCGTCCTTCGTCGACCACGCGCCTCGCTAACGATTTCATCAACCTCCAAGATGTCGTCGAAGTCGGTGTCACTTTCCTCCTCCTCGGCAACCGCCTGGTTCTTGCTACCAAGCTGCAATGGAGCTGGAGGTGGCTTGCGTGGGGGCGGCGCGGGAAATTGTGACAACCCTTCATCAGTAGCCGAGTCGACTGGAGGTGCTTTGGGGGGTCTCGGGGGAGGAACGCTGGGTGGCTGGCTAGGTAGGCTGCGAGACGGTGGAAGTGACATGCTGAGTGGGAGGTCCATGAACTGTTCCGCCTCATGCGCTTTGCGAGCGGCGTCAGCGGCTTGCTCCTCCGCGTCGTGGTTGAATTGGTCATAGGCGTGTTCATGAGCTCTAGGCATCTCGTGTGAAGGATCTAGAAGCTCGCCGACAGCTGACGGGGGGCCATTCGGTTGGTCTGCCGGAGGTGTAATCGGATAAGGCGCCATGGCCAGGTCGACCGGAGAATGCTTTTGGCTGTCGGAATCCAGAGTCGGGGAATCTGGAGCCACGACTTGTCGCTCCTTGGGAGCGCTGATGTCAACCATCGGTATCGCCTTGTGCACAGGCATTTTCATGACCTTGCTGCTAGTTCTCGAGCCATCGGAGGCTATCGTGTCGGGAACGTTGATAACTTCCTTTAGTTTTTTCCGGTATTTTTCCTTGTCTTTCAACGACCGTTCCAGATCCTTGTTCAGCCCCAGAATCATGGCTCGCTGCTTGTCGACGAGACGCCATAACTGTGCGTTTTGTTGTGACTGTGACTGCTTCTCTTTGAGGAGATATTGAATCACGGCCTCCGGACTGCCAGCTGTTTTAATCAACGCAGCGATATCTGTAGGGTCAGATGATTGACTGCCAGAAGCGCCTCTTTGCGATTGAGATTTTGTGGAGATGGCCGAAATGGCCGAGTCCATTGAAGAGTTTCGCGGTGCACCTTTGCCTGGGTGGCCCCGCGAGGCAGCGGCCGAGCCTCCAGGTGTAGACATTGGGGATCGGGGCGGACCTGTAGAAGGCCTGAAATTTAGGTATGGTTCGGAGGCACTGCGACTATCATTCGAAGGGAGCGGCGATATTCTCGGTCTACTGTATTTGTCTGTCAGCCGTGCTACATGTGGCCGCGCGCGGGGCGCCAGCTTTCGAATCGGAACGATCCAACGCGTGCTGCAAACATACCGTGGCGCGGTGCGTTCGGGTGTTGATGAGCTGGACGAATCACTTTGGTAGTACGTCTGCGGTTCTCCCAAGAGGTCGACGGGAGAGCGTAGATCGTCGGTTGGGGTCGTTACAATGTCGGGAAGTGTCTTGGAGCGTGGCACTGAGAAGTTGGCCACGAGCGGGAAAAAGGACGAAGGCCGAACTGAGAATGGGCTCGTCGGAGAAGAAACTGCAGTGCTCTCGTGTAGAGGACTGGGAATCGGGCGGCGAGGGGATCTAGAGGGTGGAGGAGGGCATTAGTTATTGTGCTGCCCCGGCCGGCGTCGTGAACTTTGAGGTCCACAAAATGGTGGTAGACAAGGAGGGCAGCAGAGTCGGATAAAGCAACGAGGGAAGAAAAAAATAAAAAGAGTCAAGAGCTGGCTGCCAAGACAAGCACACGATGTCCTCGGAAACCAGGAACCAAGGAACAGAGACTCTCTGGCTCTGGCTTTGGCTCCGGCACTAGGTGGGAGGAAGAAGTTGTGGTAAATGCGATGGGTGAGCGACTCGCGGGTCTTTTGCTGGCAGTCGTGGGTAGTTCAAGGTTGTAGAGGCAAGGAAGGTAAGGTCAAGGGGAAGAAGCAGCAATGAGAAAAAGCAAGGTGCAGAGCGAGCAAAGAGAGACAGTGGCCGACACACACACACACACACACACACCCACCCACAGACGACGGCGAACAGCAGAGAAGCAGGATGATGAGTGGACCTTTTCTTCTTTGGTAAGCACCGCAGTGGATGCTCTGTAGGAACGTACCTTGGAGATGGAGTCAGAAGAGGGCTGGCCACAGTAGTGGCACCGCTGTGAAAGTGACTGGCAGCGGTGCCAGTGCTTGTGTTTGTAGTGCTTGTAATGCTTGCAGGATCGGGAGCCGGGATCAAGAGGCCTGTCGTGGGGCTATCCTGGGAGGAGGGCGAGGATGAGGAGGTGTACTTTGGGGCAGCATCTGTTACCTGGAGACGGTGAAGAGGGTGTTTTTGGTGAGGAGGAAGGCGAGTAGTGACACCAGCACCAGCAGCATGGCCAGGACCATGACCAGGACCACCACCACCGCCCTCGCCGCCAGTATGACCAGAAGAAGCCCTGGCAGCAGCAGCAGCAGCAGCAGCAGCGGGGGCAGCATGTCCAGTGCCAGTGCCAGTGCCAGTCAGAGTCGCAGATGCGGCCATCGAACCAGCATCAGCAGCACAAGGACCAGAATCTGAAGTAGAGCCCTGGGCACTCTGAGTCTGGAGCGCAAGCTGCGACATGGTGGGCAATGCGACGGGAAGACAACTGGCCGGCGGCCCAACTGGGGGGGTGTGCAGGGTCAGAGCTTAACGCAGGACAACCTCGCTGAGGTTTCGAGATGCCTGGATGACCCTGACTGCCGTTGCATATATTACACCGGCCGCTTTTCTCTGAGTGTGCGTATTTTATTTTTGCTTTCTCGGGAGCGAGCGAGCGAGGGGCGCCGGGACTGGACGGACGGTAAGGCAAGGACCGGAGACGGGGCCCTTGGGCGATGGAGCCAGGCGTCTTCCCTGCACGGCGAGGGTTTGCACAGCTAATGTACGTTGGCCGTCTGCCAATGTATGTAGGTACTTTGGAGGATGCGATGTCTGTCGACTGTGATGTGACGCGATGCGGGTGCGGTTCAAGTTGCAGTCACTGGTTGCGGTTGTATCGCCAGGAGGGATCGGTAACCGTAGGGCAGGGCGGGCGGGAGAGATGAGGTGGTGAAGGTGGAGGTGAGGAAGAGGTAGGATGTAGTCGAGGCCGGCCACACAGCAGATCAGATCAGATGAATGGCGTCCTACAAAGGGAGGGAGGGGCCGTCCTCGTTCTTTGTGGGAAGAATGTAAGAAGCTGGCCACGGGTGAGACAAGTGCCCGTTGGCTTGGGCAGATGTGTAAGGTACGCTTTCTGTCCAAGAGGCGCGGGGACCATTTACTGGCCGTTGACCTGGGCTTGTTGACCTCCGCCGAGGCGAGCGAGTGGCAGCAGCGAGCACACAAACAACCACAGACAGACAACAGACGGATGAGGTGGCCTCGTGGTTGTTGATCGTGGTAGTGGTGGTGGGTGTGCGTGGCCGACGTAGGTTTGGCAATGGTAATGCAAATGCAAATAGTATTCGTCCACCTCGTTGCAAATTGCAGGCCGGGCGGCCAGACCAGTACGATACGAGGTACCGTCGCAATAAGGTGGTGGCCGTCGATGAATGGAACCCCTGGGTTCCTGTACTGCCGTTTCCAGTAACAGCCGGAGGGCGGCTGATTCGTGCTTGTTGCAGCGGGTGGTGACGTGCGAATCAGACGAGAGAGTCTTCTGTGGTTATCGATTCTCTGACGGAAGGCTCGAATTCCACTTCACATTAGTCGAGGGCCTTGCCTTGCGCTTTCATTCACTCATTCATCCCCAACACCCGAGGGCAGCAGCAAAGACGGAGGCGACGGCGAAAGGCAGGCGCAGCAGCAGCAGCAGGACAGCCCGGCGTAGGAGCAGGAGCAGGAGCAGGAATAGGTGCAGGTGCAGGTGCAGACGCAGGAGCCCGAGCAAGGTCGTACATCTGAAGGTAAACAGAGGGACGGGTGAAGTAGAGCGAGCGGTTGGGACCTCAAGTGAAAGGTTGCGATTTTTGTGTGTATGTGCGTGTATGCTTGCGCTTCGGCACTGCGTATGGCTGGCTGCTGGTTTGTGGTTCTGAGATGGTGTGGTGCCGTGGTTGCGGTACAGGTGGTATGGTGTCGTTGCTGTTGCTGGTGTTGGTGTTGTTGTGGTGCTGTAAGGCCTGCCTCACTGCTCAGGTACAGCAGCAACCCATGGAGGAGGATGGGCGGGCTGGCAAGAGGATGCAGATGGTCTTGGTGCGGGTGCAGTGTGTGTGGGTTCGTAGATGAGCTTCCGTTTCTTGTCTCTGCATCTGCCGCTGCAAGATTGGCCGAAAAGAGATGGTTGCAGTTGGATATGGAATTCAAGGTTCCTGGGCAGTCGCTGTTGCTTGTCAGGGGCAAGCAACATGAAATTGGGAAGAGCAGTTTGCCCGTTGAGCCTCCGGACGATGCGGATGCGAGAGGCACGAAACGATGGGTACGATAGGCTAGATTAGATACCTCACCTTAGGTACTTTACCTCACGACGCGATGCACCTGTCCCTGTACCTTACCTTCAGCATTGACCTCCACTTCATTTGCAATTCCCCTACTCATTACTGTCGCGATGTTCCGTCCACTTTCCCTTTCCTCTGAGCGGGCAGGCAAGTAAGGTAGGGGAAGTAAGTACCGATAGCGACAAAGATACCCAGCCCTCAAATTGACTGCAACGCAAACCCCCAAATCCAGACCCTCTTAGCCTCTCAAAGTCGCTCTCAGGCACGGGGCGGGGCGGATGCCACCAAGGCCCGGCACCTTAGCCTCAAGGTTCTTCTCAGCATGCCCTGCTTAGCCCAGGTACCTAAGGTATGTATTTTACCGAATGTTGACATTGACAAGCCTGCCGCCTCAAGAGGCAAGCTAGGTACAAACAAGCGTAAGGCATCTTAAGGGGGGCCGGCCAATCTCCCAGGAACCAGGGCAGTCGACCGAATAGAGAAAGCGCGCGTCGCTCATCAGGACTGGGTGAAGTGGTTCCCAATGAGCAATCAGAGAAATCAGAGCCAGAGCAAACCAAACGTGGGAAGGGGGAGATGGGGTCAGCCATTTCGCACTGGCGAAACCATCAGCGCCGTCTCTGGCACCAGCTAAGTCCATGGCGGTTTCGTCCTACTGAATGTACCACGCCGGGTTATTCGTATTGCTAGATACTTCTGCCAAGTTACTCCTTCCTCTGCGAGATATCCGGGACCTGCTGCTCCTACTCAGACGATCGGTGCTCCTCCTATTCGTACTTGCCTTCGTACTTTCCTGCCTCCTGCGTCTACACAGCCCAGATGACCGGATGACACTTCCTTCTTCAGACACAAGTTGCACTGCTGCAAGGAGATTATTCCATTTCTTCAGTGATTTGAGTGATGACGCATCAACAAGAAACAAATCCGGACCCCGAACCTGCACTTTTCGCCATTTCTTTGCTCGTCAACCACGTGGGTGCCGCACTCCCAATCCACCACGGCACCCACAGCCACGATGGGAACCCACTTGCCACTAATGCCCCTCCAACCCGGAGTATCACGTCGCACGGCCGGTTGATTTGACCACCTCCATTCAGAAAACAAAACCACTTGTTGTCTCTCCAGCACTATAGTACTTCTCACGCCTTCCCACTCCGACCGTCATCTCCCGCGCATCAAAAGTCAAAACACTCGTACACTCTCGCTTCGACGGCGATGTCATCCGTCAACTCGCCGCCCCGGCCCTGGGAAAGTGCCTCCTCTTATTCTTATGCAAGACCCTTCCTATGGAACATAACACAGACGAGATTGCACACGCCTGCTCCCGCTATGCGCCGGACTCGATATCTCGCCTCCTCTCCCGAAACATCGGCTCGTTCGAAACACATCAGACCAAATGACAACGTTTCTCACTCCCCTCGCTCTGCCGACCATCTTCCAGTCATCACGTCAAACTCATTAAGGCCGTCTGTCGTCCATTGTACGGCGAACCGTACGCGACAAGCCTACGTAATGGCCAAAACATCGGGCATCGTTTGCAGTCATTGGGCGTGGCAACATTTGTCACTTAAGGTTCTCAGTACCCGAGTCCTTGCTTTGCCTTCTTTCTGGTTGGAAAAATGGGGGCATTGGCCATGCATCTCACGATTCTCGCCTTACCTTGCACTACATCATGTAAGCCAGTGGGCGTCAACGACCAGATGCTGTGGGCCACTCTCGCACCCCAGATTCTTAACGCCACGACCCAAGGCCTTAATTAATCTTGGAGCCAGGGACCTTCGGCTCATTCGCTCCAATCATTCCCCTGGCAGCTTGGCCAGCTCATGACAGTATTCCCGTTTCGGACACCAAAGTCCCACAGCTGCCAGCATCTAGCAAAAGAAAACGAAAAGAAAACCCACGGTCGAGTCCAGGGCTAGGGACAAAGAATGGTCCAAGCAGTCAACCGGGATGTCAACTGCCCGTCATGAGAGACATCCATCGGTGGACACTTGGAATGGGCTCCATCCGAAACTAGGTTCCGGGCCTTTGCCGCACCAGATTTGCCCGTGAGAGAGCCTCCCTCACGACCGAGCTCAATCGGCTCCGCTCTCCGTCACATTCGCTATACTATTCACAGCGCCGCCGTACGACATGTCAATCCTCATCCCCGCAAAGACCACTCAACAGAGAACGTCTGCGCGTCGTTTGCCTCAGAGCCACACGCTGCATACACCATCGCCTGTCAGCTTGTCTTGTGTTGAACAGATGGTTCGAACTCCGTCTGCCACGTCGCACGCCGTTGCACTCATCCCGTCTGTCCCGGGCCTTCCTGTCCACCTGTCCAATAACTCCCGTCCAGATTCGAGGTCCAGGAGGCATTTCTCCTCTCATGATTGCCACGAACAGCTTAGCCTGGTCATGTGTCCTGCAGGAGGCAGCATCACTGCTGCAGGTACCAACACATCCATCACCGCACATGCCTGCCTATCAAAGAGCCAGTCACGGTCAGCCAGCTAAGGGCCATTTCAACATCCATTCGTCAAGACTGCCCAACAGTGCGACAGGAAGCTTGTCTTCTGGAATACCAGGAGGACGACCAATAATGCATGTTGAGCTCCCGCGAAGAAACCTCCGCAAACTCGCATTTTCACCGAAATCATCTTGCCAGCGTCTCACTACACGGGAAACGCCAGCTACAGAAGTGAACGTGCATGGGCCCTTTTCCCTTCCTCCCTCGTCGGGCGACTTGGCGAGTACTTCCGCCCTCCTTTCCCCAGAATGATGATCGCTTGGCTGGATTGCACTGCATGCGACTTCAGTCGGCTGGTCGGCAGAGCACATTTGCTGCGCAACTACCGCCACGCTTGAATGCTTCGGCGTGGAGCAACTGGAAGGACACTGACTGCCTGGCGTGCTTGGAAGCTGATGCCCAATTAAGGCACCACAACGCCCACAGAGTGCACTGCACTGTAAAATCCGACACGGATTATGGTCTCGTCTTCCTTGGAATTGTTCTCCCACAATATTACGATCCCGTTGAGCAGGGAACCATTCGCTAGGTTTGCTATCAAAACTGAGAAGGAACCCACGCTCTAGCAACTCGAGTCGTCTGTGTCATGGCGTCCTTCACCCCAACCCGAGCGTCTGGGGAAACAACCGCGAAACCTTCCCGCCCGGGATCCTCCATCGCCGTCCACCTGGAAAGTGGCGCTTTGACAATTGTTTATTCTCAATCAAACATTGTCTTTCAGAGACATCATGCATGAACCGCCGCTCCCAAGATCCGGGGATTCTTGCATGAGGTCTTGAAGGGTACGTGGCTGGATAACCTCGACATCTTTGATCAGCCACAGCCAGCTGGACTTCGACTTCAACCAACGCCAGATAGGCCACCATCCCAACATCAGGGCACCTTGTAGCCTGCTGGCATGGGCAAACTATATTGAACCATCGTTCAGCTTCCAATGACGGTTTCCAAAGCAAAGAGGCAGTGCCGTGCAACCTGTTCACCAAGCAACCTCATCAACAGTCACGTGGACGGCAACCTTCGGGGTCATTTCGTCTCAAAACCACAGTCCAATCATGCAGCTGTATTCCACCCTCCCGTGCGGTAGCCTTTCTCCCGCGCAGGAGCGGTGTGACAGACACAGTCTGCTTCCAAATTCTTCGCCTCTTGGTTCGGTTCCGATGCTACCGGCAGACTTGCTTTTGAGAAAGCAATCAGGAATCGAATCCTACCAGATGCAATGGGCGACAAGCACTGCAACCTACAGGGCGGGCCACCAGACCGGCTTCCTGAATTCCAGCTGGCCATTTTCGGGGCTCGCGGGCGCAAGGCAACGCTTCTTTGCCTCATTTGGAGACCTGCCCCTGGTCCTGTAGATACCTTCGGCACCTAACGGACCACTCACAACGGACGAGATGGTCTAAATCGCGGGTCAATGACACTGAAGAATGTGGGACTTTCCGAAGGATAAGCAGCTTCTGGATATCAAGAAAAGGCAATTTAAACGTGCAGCGACAACCTACTGGCGCTTCAACTCTTCTTGACTGGCGCCGTGGAGCAGAGGGCCCCCAGATTTGCGAAAGATGCAAAATGCCAGGAAGACCCCTCTGCAGCGTCGCTTTTTCCCGTAGCGCCTCGGCGTCGCTGGTCCTGTATCCTGATTGCAGGTGGATCAGTTAATTTCCATCCACTTTCTTGCTTGAGAGCCACAGAAGCTCAACTGGTTCAGAGCCGCTCGAGGCGCTCCACGACTTTGCTAGCCAAATCCTGCACCTACTCAGGAGCTGGCAAGACAGAATGATTTTTGCCTCCAAATGCCGCCGCCGTCAGCAACCACTGGTAAAGCCAACGGCCATTGCGATCGCCCAGGCTTGTCCCCGCGAACGCCATGAGACATTACTGCGAACGCCTTTTGACGGCTTTGCCAACGGGGAGACATCATTGGTGGCCTGTGCCTGCCGCCTTGGAAGCCAAGCACTCAGATCGACCCGTGCAGCCAATCAAGCTTGGTATGGATGAGCGGAGACTTGGACCCTGAGAAAGACAGAAGGGGATTACCGCATGCCGTTTTACCAGGGAGATTGACGGGAGCCGGTCGGCAGATGCAAGTGTTAGTGAAGACCGCTCCGAGAGCGAATTTGATCGACAACACGGGCACAAGGCGGCAAGAGCTCAGGGACCCTGGACATGTTTGTCAAGTTGTAAGACTTTCGAAAGAGGATGGCGCGCGCCAGTTTATTCCCCAGATGCTTCATTTGCATGACCGACAGAGCTCAGCAGAACGCTGCCAAGATCCGGGAGACCTATGTTCCGTCCACGATGTCGAGCGCAGATACCTTGGGACTGGCGGCTAGGAAAGGCGCGCTGCTCTTCCCTGATGATGACAAAGTCAACAGCATAAGCTTCCCTGTGCAATGTTTCTCGCTCACCACCGGAACGCGCCACAGTGGCTCACCGCATGGCTGGCGCTTGTTACATCTCTGCTTCAAGCAACTCGTCTTCCGGACAGACAGCCAGGTGCATCGTTGGTTCATCGTCTGATGTTCACGCGTGTCAAATTTGGCCTCGTGCCCCATTGATTCAAGACGTGGATGTTCCATTCAGGAGGATGGCAGCCTCTTGCTGCGACGTCTTCGCATGTTCACCTCAGTCAGGCATGAGTCTGGAAGCGCAAGGTGGCTTCTACCCGTGTCAAGGCTCAAGCAACCTGGGATGAGTGACATTTCATGCACGTCGACTCGACGGCATGGCTCCAAATAAGCTCAGGTTACAGGGGCAGATAACGGACATCAACGACGGATCTTTAGGATGGGGTTGCCTGTCAGCAAGGAAAGGCGGAGTTCTGTATCACGAACATGATTGACAAGTCGGTCCAGCTTGACGGGTGGCGGGCGGCATATGGCTGGCTGTCTCTACTGTGAGGTTTCAGCATCCCAGTTCAACATATTACTCGACCTGCAGTCAGTCGAGAACCCGCTCTCAAGGCAAGACATATCTCGAGGAGGAAGTCGTGTCAAAGATATGGGATCATTGCCCCTTCAATTGTTGCAGCAGCAGGTTTCATACCGTGAGACCATAAACAAGCCCGGGATGGCTAAAGAATAATAGCGGATTCGGTTGACGAGCCGACCACTCAAGTTACCTGGGTGTCCAAATTGACTTGGGACGAAAACCGACCCAAGGGAGAGGGATTCTCGCCAGCTTTGCAACAGAAGTTGCCTTTTCTCCATCTGCTGTACAGAGCAATTTCGGATCTTTTTGTTGTCGTCCAATGAGAAGCCGGCCATTCCCATAAGCTACGGTGAAACACGAAATCACTCGCTCCCATGACCGCCCGTTGGTGTTCAGGCTGAAGTTCAGCCGGCGTCGCGGACGTGTTTCAGACGCGCCCTCAATTCACTCGGGACATCCTCGTCGCAGATTTCTCGCTTGATGTTCAACGCGCTTCAACTTGAATAGGCGGGAACAAAGAGCACGGAGTTCCCCCTCGTGTAAAGGGTAGTTAGCCCTTGTTCATGCGCGCGATCCCCCATCTATCGGAAGCATCGTTCTCACGCAGGGCATCCTGTCGAACGATGTTGCGGAGTTGAGATGACGGGTCTGTATTTTTACACGGACTGCAGGTCCCGGCTCGCAGCTTCCGCCGGTGCAATGGATTGGCCGGGCTTGTTAGGCTGGAGGCATCTCCGAACCAGCGCGTCGTTCTCGTTCAACTTTGGAGCTGTCATGGATTGTCAGCGTCACAGATGCTGTTGCCAGGCGGACGCTGGTTCTCGCAAATGTCCCGTGCTCATACTCTCAATGCGGAATCGCCCCACGGCGGATGGGGTTCGAGTGATGACCGAGGCGGTCCCTGCGAACGAGAATCGAAGCTATCCAGAAGAAGGAATTCCTGAGGGAATCTCTGACTCGTATCTGACTGCATCAACTTCACTGTTGAGGTTGCCCCACGAGCCGCGAAGCCTGGTGATGCATCTCGTCCAAACCATTTACTGATCTCTCAGTAGACGGGAAAGAGTCCCAAACTTTTGGATGAGGCCGTAGCGGTTCTAGGAGGAAATCTGGTCCAAGCTGCTGGGCAAGTAAAACGGCGCCGTCTCAAGAAACCAGAATCATCAGCCCATCGCGGAGGGCATAGCTCGAGTGTTCCACATCCACGTCGGTACCGGACGCCGTTCCGGGCAGGCCGTGCGACGTGGGGTTAACGGCCGGCACGCCATCCGAAGAGGCGAGATGGAGCCGACGGACGGCGGGCGGGAGAACTGGGGCAGAGCTCGGCCTGTGAGCCCTTGGTCCGAAGTGCCGAGGTGGGTGCAGTTGGACGACGTCGCAGGAGTTTGAATATCTCCGCCGGCTTGTTGCTGTCAGCAGCATTCGTTGCCCCATGAGTCTGAAGTATCGGCATGTTGGCCCACGGCTCCGAGCTGCCGTCTTGAGCAAATCTCACTCACCACACGCAATAGGGATTGGTGTATGGGTGGTTCGACCAGCGTCAAGTGACTTCACGGCCAAGTGATGAAGGCCACGCGTCCCGGCCCATCATCCGTCTTGTCTTCGGGGCCGCCGCTGCGGGTTGTGAGGGATAGCTGGCGTCCGCGTGCGCCGACTTTTCGACGGATGTACGACGGCGGGTCCAGATTCATTTCTGTGGATTGATTCCCGTCTACTGCAGACCACCTTAGTATTGGAGAAACCCAATCGGACGCACACATTCGCCGGTGCCTTCACTTGTTCAAATGCCCAGCATCCGACGGGATATGAACCAACCACCTCCGTGTCCGCTAATAAGTTGCAGCCACGCCCAGACCGACGCAGGGCAGTCTAGGAAACATCTCCTTCGTCTTCTGACAAAAAGGAGGCCCTCCGTGAGGCAAAACAATGGACACTCGGGGAATTGAACCCCGGACCTTTCACAAGGCGCATCACCTGGATATACCGGCGAAGATGCGAAGCGAAAATCATACCCCTAGACCAAGCGCCCGGATCGTATGCACAGCGAGGCCGAGAACGCAATCGAGAACCCACCGCGGCGGAGATCGTGGGGGGGGAAGACGCAAGAGTGGGATTCTGGCAATGGCGATGGTTGGTTGGGGACGATGGCGGGACCGCTCGTGTACATCTGTCCTGAGGGTGAACAGTCGAGCCAGTGCTCAGACTCAAAGCGCCCCCCATCTGAAGTCGCGATGAAATCACCGAGCAACCTCTCTACAAGGCGAGGCTGCTCGGGAGCGATCCAAGGATATCAGAAACGTTCGAGGCCCTGCTTGGCAATTTTGGTAATTCGTCTGGGCAACTAAAACAAACGGGAGCCACTCGCTTGCCCCGGCCGCGATCACGACATGGGAATTCCAGTAAACAATCAAGAGGAAACGCGACACGGTAAGATCGATCTTGCCAAGGCTGCAAAGATAGCCTCATCGACGTCGCAAGGGAAAAGAATTCTAGACGCGCCGAGCTGTCTGTCATGTCTGGCACCGAGAAGGCGGGGTGAGGGAGGGGGCATGTAACCGTGTCCAGGGGGTTTCTCCGTCTCAAGAGCCCAGAAAAGACCCTTAAAACAAGCACAGGAAAAAAAGAGGAAAGCCTAAAATAGAGAGGGGGACGCTATCGCGACTTAGTCAGTTTCCCTGTCGTTGATCCTCGAGGGAGAGACGAGGTATCTTTTATCTCAAATCAAGTCCTATTTTGAGTTGTTGGGCTCGCGGTGTGCGGGGCGCCGAACGTGGGGGAAGGAGACAGGAGGCCGGCCGGGTGTCGTGCCTTTGCAGAGGATATACTTTTGCCTCGAAGCGCAGCATTGGTAACGTTATATGCTGTGTGATGTTCGGTATTGCCAGAGTCGTGTGAAAATATGTCATGGTTCCCAAATGGAGTTGCCGGTTGGTAAGGCACTTGTCAGGTCTCTTACACGCCCCTACAACGAACTGCAAGTCGACCGAGACACCAGCTATCACGAGCGTTGGTTTACTGAGACACCACGACGCTTCGCAAGAGTCGATATGCGCAGGGAAGCGAGACATGAAAGGGCAAGGCCGTTGCTTGGATATCATATCATATCTATAGTATCGTGTGTGTTTCCATCATATCGTTCTTCGCTCGCTGTCGTCCAGACAAATACCTCATCCAGCAGAACAAACCATACCCAAATAGCCCAACTCCAACTAAGACAGACCCCCTTATCCGAAACTAAAAGTCATAAAATAGAATATCATATCTCCAAAATGAAAAGATCCGTCCCGGAATAAACTAGTACAAAGTCATCCAAACGTATGCCAGGTCTTCCCTCACCGCCTGTGAATGTACTCCCGCTCCCTCCTGCGGTCCGAGATGGTGACCCTCATTCTCTCCTCCTCAGGCGGCGGGGGCGGCGGTAGCATGCGCGGCGGCGAGTACCTCCTCCCCTCGACGTACCTGAACGTCTCGTACCGCGGCTCGACGGGGACGGGGACGGGGTACGGCACGCGCACAGGGACGAGCTTCTCGCGCTCGACGTAAACCTCTCTGATGTCCCTCTCGCGGTCGCGGCTGCCGTGGCGCGAGTGGCTGCAGCTGCGGCTGCGGCTGCTGCGCGAGGACTTGCTGCTCTTGCTGCTCTTGACGCTCGGCTCCACGTCGACGGCGATGACCTCGATGGGCGCGGGCTCAGGCGGCAGGACGATGGGGGGCGGCGGAGGAGGAGGAGGAGGGAGCGCGATGACGGGCGGAGGCGGAGGAGGGAGGGGCTCCGGGATGACGGGGGGGAGGAGGGGGCGTGCAGGGCCTGACGATGACCGGAGGCGGGGTCGGCTCGCGGGCGGGGATGAAGGTTGTCTTCTTTGTACGAACGGTGACGGCGCCGTTGGTGGGGGGTTCGAGGTAGAGGCGCTTCTTTGCGCCGTGGTGGGAGTGGTGGCGGTGGTGGTGGTGGTATTCGTAGTATTCTCGTGAGGATGCTGCTTTGGTGGTTAGCTTTTTTGCTTCTGAGGTGACGTCAGGGAGAGAGCGGGGGTTACACGTACCCATTTTGGAACGGCTGTGCAGAGAGCGAACTCTTGTGGAGGAAAGTCTGAGGGCGCCGGTGTGGCCTACACTAAGGTGCGACGTTGCCCGATACCGACGGTGTGGTTTTCACAACGGGGGACCGAGGTTTGTTCTGGGTTGCGGGTAGGCGCAGGTCGCAGGCGGATTCTGCTGCAACACAACCGGATATGGGATGATGTGAAAGAATAAAAAAGGGACGATCGAGTTTGTTTGGCGGGACAGACGTGAAGATCAGCTTCTCAATCAGAAAAGAGAGGCGGGAACGGCTGGGTTTGAGTGCGTGGCGATGGAGCTGCACTAAATAAGGTCGGGGGGCGGAGAGGGGGGAGATGAATGATGGGCGGGAGATGCGCTATCCTATTATATAACTACGTACCGCTGGGCGAGTGAAGCCAGCTGCTGCCAGGGAAGAAGAAGACTTGGAAAAGCGAACTTGTACAGGCAAGGACGGACGGGAAATGTCACCGTCGCTGACGGCTGTCACTGGTTGGGTTGGGCGGTGGGTGTCACCCACACCACCCACCTCGCATAGCCGGATAATACAAGTACCTTACTTATCCTTCCGAGTTTGCTGTACCTACTGTACTTACAATGATGGTGTGTCAGCCCGAGGGAAAGCCCAGTCTGGATGGGAGACCCAGGCCAGGCTGGGTCGACGTGCAGCTGCCGTGTCGAGGGAGAGACGACGGGAGTTGGTGCATCGCCATGGCCGTCCCCGCCAGAGGCTCAGCAGCAGCAGCGGCATCAGCAGCGCCGAAGACCCAGCAGCGGGAAGCCCGACCGAGACGAGACGCACGAGAGAGGGTACCGAATGGAGCACAGCCGCTTTGGATGGAGCTGAACATACTTAGTACTATGGTATCTTTTCTGCAGTACTCTATTCGCGCGCAAAGTGGGATATCTCTAGAGACCAAGCAAATGAACAAACGATGATAATGGCAATTACAATTAGGAGGGACCATGCAGAACCGCAAACATGTCCAACGAAAACCAGGACCATCCCCCCTCCATCTTCCCACATGAACAAGACCCTTCCCTCCTGCCAGACCATCCTTCCGCCATCTTCTTTCCCTTCGCGTGAGCGACAGGGGCGCGCGATTGGGCAATTAGGGCCTTATGACGCCAGTGGGCACGTCACGCCAAAATCAAGATTCCGGGAGGGTCCTCGTGCGCTCTCCTGGGGTGCTTGACCCGGGCTGGCACCTCTCTCTTTTTTGGGTTCTCCGGCTGACATCCCCCGGCGGTCTCGACCGTCTTCATTCGCTCCGCGCACCTCGGGTCCCCTCTCGATGCACTGCGGTATGTGTGTGTGTGCGAGTCCTGCGTCCTGTCCTGCGTGCTGCCCGTCACCGCCGATGGTCGACGGCGCCGGATGGGAGAAAATCAAGGTTGTTGATGTGCCGCCGCGCGGGATTGCTCGCAGCTAGCCCGCTGCGCACCGCCTCTTCCCACGACATGCGATTGCCCTGCGCCGCGCCTTTTCGTCCACTTGCGCAGCCAACTCGGGGTACCCCTGATCGTGGGGTTGCAGGGCTGAGCTTGTTGGATTGGGTGCGCTGGCAGCTCCATCGTCTGTCCAACCATCTCCGCCGCGCCACCGCCATCGCTTTGGGGTCCGGGGCCAGCAGACATCGTTGGGCCGCGGGGCGAGAAGAGAGAGAACAATTCTTCCCAAGTCGCTGCGCGGCCTCTTGGGCCCCGATTCTTAGGAGCTGGCCTCACTCTCGTTGGGCGCCGTCCGCGATGCCAAGGCCGCGAACTGTGTGATCCCATCTATCGATCGTCTCTGGCTGCATGCTTGACTGATTCGAGAATCTCTTTGCAGCCCAACCTCTGCATTGCCGCTTTCTTTTTCTTCCCTTCCCAGATCAAGTCTAGATCGATCCATTAGGACCCTTGACCCCGGGATCTATCCGGCTCGGGTGCCCCCGAACTTCCTTGATACGATCCAAGGCAGTTGCCCATCGTGCGACTAGGGCTCTCAAGGCGCCGTCATCCTCGCGCGCTGCTGCCGCCTCGACGCACTATCTGACCGAACCAGCTTCACCGTCCGCCTCATGAAGTTCTGTTTGGCTGACGGCGGTCGAGCGTACACAGCCGCCCTCGGAGCGGGGAGCTCACGCACCTCCATCGCGTCATGACGATTTGGCTTCTCTGAGATGCCAGCGTGCGCAGAGAACCCGGATCCGAAATTGTCCTCGCGGCGAAACTTACTGGCCATCCAGTTGAACAGATGCCCTAGCTCTCCCATCCACCACAGACCAAGCACGATGACCAGGGCGGTGACAGGTATCGCAGAGGCCCAGTAGAGCCACTGACCGGCCTCCATGTCACGGATGTCGCTCGTGTTCATCCCGAAGATGCTCGACACCGCGCTCAGGGGCAGGAAGATGATTGTGACAATGGTGAAAGCGTAAATGGCCTGTTCTTGCCGGTCCTTCGTCACCGCTGCGTTGTTCAAGTTCTAGCACTCGTCAGCAAAGTAATCCCATGCTGAAAGTCAAGTTTGTTGGGCTTACCGTCTGCTCCAGGACATCGGCCTGCTCAGCATACTCATCAAAGTCTCTTGCCCGACGCTCCAACAGTTGCGTGCACTCTGCAGCGAGGAGATCCCTGAAGCCAGCAGCATCCGTGGACGGGAGCTTGTAAAAGTCTGACACCTCAGCGATGGATGCCAGCAGAACGTCCGCCTCGCCATCCTCGGCGTATCTGTTCCTCGCCATGCGCAGGTGATTTCGCAAGGACGCACCTTCCCGTCTGTTCGCCTCACTGTAATGAACGGCGTTCAGACGGCGGTGCTTTGGGGTTGTGGATGAACCTTCATCCCGAGATGCCAGAATAGAGTTGAAAACGCTGTTTTGCGCAGCTATCGTGCGGTTGATCACGGTGACTTCCTGGCGCAAAAAGTTGATTCGCTGCTGATAAGTCATGTCTGACGCCCCGTTTGCTACTTCGTTCTCCTGCAAAAAAGTTGTTAGCACGTGAAACGGCGGTGTTCAACCCAAATTAGACTTACCAAAGCTCTGAGGTACTCAGAGTATGTGTCGCTGATTCCAGCATACTTTTCAGATGTGTTGGAGAGAAGCCCGTATCCGATCAGGGATACGACCTCCAACGGGAGGACGGAAGAGCGTTCCAAGAGCTTAAGATTTGACAGGCGTTCCATGATATGCTTCATGCCGCTCTTCACAAGAGAGTCGGCCACGTCCAGATGGTCCTCCCACATGTGTGCCTCATGACTGGCGTAGATCATACCCATGACCAGATGAAGCCAAGCACGGATCAGGTCAATAGGCACATCGATCTCCAGACGGTCTGCAGGTTCAGCGTGAGACAGGATGCTCTTGAAAGCCATGACAGGGAGGGCGAGTTGTCGCAAAGCTTTTCTTATTGCTGGGGCGTTGCCGAATACGGCGTCGCGTCGTCTCTTGTCGAGTCCGTGAGGATGAGGTTCACCATCTGCGGAGTCGGATACGGGCACCTAAAGGTGGTTTAGCGACATGTTGAGTTTGCTGCGAAGTTTGGACGGAAACTCACCCAGACGAGGTTCATCACAGCCCCCCAAAACCGCTCAGTTGTTGGTCCGTCAAACAGCGGAGGCAGGAAAAATCTGAATAGAGTGTCGGCAGCATTGAAGATGTCAACGCGGTCTTCGTAGTCCTGCTTCTTCCAAGGTTTGTTCTTCAACTCCTGGATGGCGGCCCCCTGTTGCTCGAGGTAGGCGTAGACCTCGTCTCGACCAGACACCTCGGAATCCAAGTAAGCTCGCCGGTCCGGCCCATTCATCTCGGCGGTCAGAAAATCCTCCACTTCGGAAAGCTGTTTTTGTAAGACAATAAAGTTGGGGCCTTCGACTGGGCTTGAGGTATGTGCGTCGGCCCAGCTGAAGACGTGAAACCTCTCGTTTGCTTTTCCATGTCCTGGCGGATAGCTCAACCGTTTTCCGGGAGAAAGGGGAGCCGGCTGAAGGCCGGCGGCGGGCTGGGACCGGATATTGCTTACTGATTGTCCGATGGGGCGGAGGATGCCGCTCGGCGGAAGTTGAGGTGGCGCACTGCTTCCCGTTAGCTACTTCCGGTAAGCTATGGAACTGATACTTACCAGGTTTCCATTGTTATAACGACGTTCCTGCGTGATGTGCTAGCAAACTGCAAGACCTTCCACCAACGTGCTTCGCCCAGCTGACGGCCGTTAAAGTGGAAGCGCACTGCCTTGGGCCAAAAGTCGGCGAAGTGGGCGATGAACGCGAACCAGGTCTGACACTCCTCAAGAGGAAAAGACCACAAGACTGATTCCCCATATTGAACGAGGATCCGCCCAGACTCTGCGCTGTGGGAAGGGTCTTTTGCCGGCTCTGACACCACGCTGACACTGTCTCCCCGCAGGGCCGCCTCAGACATAGAACCGCAGGTGATGAGTAGGGAGTTGTCAAGAACGATGCACCAAAGCTGGCGAATGTGAAAGCAGGAACTCTTCTCACCGTTCCCAATTTGCCGCGTAGCTTGTTGCATGTCGCGCTTCTGGGAATTTCGAGAGAATGATGCTTGCAACAGAGTTTGGGGCGGGTAAGCCCCTGGGTTCTTAGTGGCCAGGATTCCAGAGTAGTCCTCGAGAGAGAAGTACGGGATGCAGAGCCATGTTACCGTCCGCTTACCCTGCGTCGATCCCTTCTCATGTTCCCCTTTTTGTAGAGGAAGTTGGAGATGGCTTGGCTCCATGTGCTTCACCGTCGTCTGACGGCTGGTTCTGACTGTCTTGGAGTAGTTTTTCCTCACGTCGGAGAGAAGCTTCCGAATGTCGTTTTGCTCGCTCTCAGAAAGGGATCGCGAGATTTCATTCTGGGAATGGTCAGCCCCGGTGCCTTCTGGGTGCTGCTGGGCAGAAACTCACCGTGAATTCGTCAAAGTTCATCATGTCTTGTTTTACATGCCTAAAAACTGTCAGGGATGAAGAAACAACGCTTGCCTGATCACTTACAGCCACCTGAAAAGAGACTGCCTCCTCCTCCTCGCATCATGGACGATGTCCAAGGTCGCCAAGTGCAAGCCACCAAGGACACCTTCGCCGGTGTACTTTGACTGGTACACATAAAACGCCTCGCTGAGCGGTGGCTCTTCTCCCCTCAGCGTAGAATCGTCAGAAAACGGCGTCTCCAAATCAGACCCGTCGTCATCTTTTGAGTGATCGCCAGACGGACGAGCGGGGTCAAAGGCGTAAACCTTCCCTGCAGTCTCCTCCAGATCTACCCAGTCATCTGTCTCCTGGATAGGAGTCAGATACTCCATGTCCGTGAACTCTGGCGGCATCGGGAACCCGTCCAGGTCGACAGAGTGTTCGTCTCCCGTAGCGTCCGTGTAGACGGAGATTGGCGAGGGCTCCTTGGACGGGGCCGGGGGCATCTCTTCTTCCTCTTCTGGCACCGCGGACGGGAATGCAGGTGTTTGCTGCCGCGGAATGGGTGTCGCCATGGGCGTCTTCGGCCGGCGTCTTGGTGTGATGGCGTCCATAGGCGAGGCGAAGCGGATGGGCTGAAGTAGTGACCGGGTCGATCGCCGGCGGGCTGGGGTGGTGGCATGCGGCGGTGGCGTCGGCGGGACTGGGATGTAGATGTCATCTTGCTTCCGAAAGTCCTCCATCATCTGGGCCAGGTTCACCCCCCTGTACTGGCTTCTGAGACTTTGTGCTGAAGTTCGCGGCGGGAACAGGGAATGGCCCCGACGGCGAGGTTCCCTCTGCGATTCGTACATGTTGCTAGTCGATTCGTACTGTGTCGTGGTGCAGTAGTTTGCGCGTGAAACACAGTGTAAAGTCTCGGCAATGGTGTGTAAGTGGCTACCGAAGCCCTGAGACGAGCCAGATATTCGTCGTCTTTTCTTCAAATGGTAAGTGGTATCAATAGTTTCAACGACCAAACGCCTCAAACCTCCCCAAACGGGTCGTCTCAGTACGCATCAACACTTAAGTAAGAAAATGCCTGCAATGGTGGTATCGCGTCAAATGTCACCCACCCGACGCTTGTTTCTTGGCCAGCCACCCGCGTGGTCGCAATCAGGTGGCAGGGCCGCCGCTAACACGAGGCCCAGTGGGCATGTGCGCTCCCCGTGCGCTGTCGCTCCAGGCACGCAGAACCGCTAGCCCCGCCGTTAGCAACCTCCCTCCCCGCCATCTTCAGCGCTTGACGCGGGAAGGTCCCAGCAGCCGTTGGGTGTTTCTGCGCCGAGCCCAGCCACTGACGTCCAAAGACCTAGGTTGGTTCCTGGTGGGCTTCTGCTACTGGGATGTACCTGCATTCGCGATGGACGACAGCCCGCTTAAGTCGGCATCTACATGGTTCACGGAGGCTCACGATAGCTGCTAGTTTTTCGCGGCAAGGTGAGTAGCGTATGTTCGGATCTCTTTTCTTTTGCCGTCCCGGCCGAATGTCTACAAAAACAAGTGGTTGTCCGTCCTCCTGAACTCCCAAGTCAACCCACGGGTATCTACCATTCCTGAACTCCAACCCAAGTGGTATCTCGTTCCGTTCCGTTCCGGAAAAGAGCTAAGAGTCGAAAAAAAAAAAAAAGTAAAGGCGATGAGCGTCCCAAGAGCTCTCGTCTGTCCATGTTCACGTATCGGTATCAAAAGGCCCAATAAGCGACTCGTCGGCTGAGGAACACAAGCCTATGCGTCTAGTGCAAAGAAGCAATGAACCACCTCGAAGGATCTTAGCCAGCCATTCGGTACCAGAAGTTCCAACGTTCGTAAGGCTGGCCGGCCAAGTATCTGCCATCATCTGAGCGTCCATCCCTGTTGTTGGGATCAAAGCTGTCACACTGCTGCAGGTACGAATCCGCCGGTCGTAGGTAAACAAGGTAAAGCAAGTCAGAAAGCCGCCGCAAGTCCTCAGAGTAGTCCCTTTACTGGAGAAATCGAGCAAATCATTGCCCTGTCATTGCAGAGTAGAAGCCAATATTCACAATGAGAACCCATACGGAAGGGTTTGCTGGAACCGATGGCAAGTGCGAAGTATCCGAACATCGAAGCTCGTTACCAGCAGTGAGGTGCAAACAGCAAGAAATCCAGGCGAGCAAGCGACTGGTTCGAAACGCTCCTGGTCTTCAAAAGTTCGGGATGTGAGCGTCTCTCATCTTCTGCGCCATCTCGTCGATGGATGCGATGTAGTGAGACGGAGCAGGTCGAGGGACCAGGAATACCGAGCTTCTGTTGCTGCTGCTGCTGACGGATCTGGGGCAGATGAACGTCGGTATAGAACTCCTCCTCCTCGAGCCAGTTGCCGTCGCGATCGAAGATCTGGGCGTACTCGTCGAGAAGACCCTGGGAGTGCCAAAGCTTCATGTCTTCGCGCCAAGGGAAGTTGAGGTCGCTCCAGAACCGGGTGATCGGGTCCTTGAAGGCAGGCTGGCGGCGCCAGAAGGGCAAAACGATCACGACCAGCTTCGCGAGCCAGAGCTTCATCTTGCGGATGTCCTCGGGCTTCGCCTTCTTCTCCTCGTAGATGCAAATCATCGCCATGCGGATAGGCATCTCGAAGCTCTCCATCAGGCCCGGCTGCGTAAACTGGTAGTGGTAGAAGCGGCCGGAGAGAAGGGGGCCGTAGTACTCGACGGCCTCCTTCATGTTGTCGAGGAAGTACTTGCAGCCGCTGGCGATGCCGAGCTTGACGCAGGTGCGGTAGTTCATGGCGTTGAAGAGAACGAAGCGCGCATCCCACTTGTTCTGGCCCCGGTCGACCTTCATGCCCACCAGAACTAAAAGAAATTGTTAGAAAACCGCACCATGCTGGAGCTCGCAGGGGTTACCTTACACCCGTTGTAGATAAAGACGATGATAGGGCCAACCTGCTTGACGTCATACTCGTCCATCTTGAGGAACGTCTTGCCATTCTGTTGAACAACTCGATTAGGATGCAGTTATGGTAAAGTCAAGTGCATGTCTTACCTCGTCAGCAGGGGGAAGGTGCTCGGCAAACCAGGTCGAGTCCGTAACCAGAATATCGCGGTGAGCCAAGGCGTTCATACCCTTCTTGAAGGCAAGGGTGACATCCCATCCGTGCTTGGCACCAAAGAGTCTGCGAAGGGATGAAAGTCAGTAGACGACCGATATTCACTTTTTTGTTTTGGGGGTCACTCACTCACGGCGACGGTCTCTCTCGCGCGCAGCCAGCACCGCCTTGGCGAGAGCCTCCTCCTCTCGGCCTCGGCAGCGGCGGCGGCGGCGGCGGCGGCAGCAGCAGCAGCAGCAGCAGCTCCGTCGTCTTCGTCCTCGATAGCCAGAGCAGAATCCTCGTCCTCCGACTCAGAGTCTTCGAAAGAAACGGCGACACCCTTGCCCTTGTCCAGCTTGACCTTCTCCTTCCGGGTCAACTTCTTCTTCTCGGCGAACAGGTCGACAGACGCCGCGGGGCGGCCGCCGCCACCGATGGGAGTGTCGATGGCTTCGCGGGCCACTTTTCTGGCCTTGGCCTGAGCATTCTGCTTGGCCATGCGCTTCGCGTTCTTCTTGTGAGCCATGTCGCTGTTGTTGCTGTCGCTATCGTCACTGCTGTTGTCTTCACTGTCGTCGTCCTCGCTGTTGTCGTCTCTGCTATCTTCGTCGGCGGCGGTGATGTCGGTGTTGTTGTAGGAACCAGAAGAAGTCTTGGTCGAAGTAAGAGGAGGAAAATCCACAACACTGGCAGTGCAAGGTGAGAGAATCTCCAAGTTTGCAGCAGAATCTGACTGAATTTTGGAGCTCCAAGTCTGCCAAGCTGCCTTGGCCTTCCCGAATGGGCTTCTTCTGGTCGAGAGCAGCAGCTGAGTGAAGTGCTGCAAGAGAGGCAGCAGGGGTGAGGGCTTGCGTGGACAAGGACGGGAAACTGTCTGCTTCAATGGTGATATCCTGCCTCAGAGGGCTAGGCTTCATGCCCTTTGGGCAGGCGACATGAGCCCAGGAGCGCATCTTTGAGAGGTTGTGAAGATAAGCTGTTGGTAGGCAGTCGGGGCTTATACAAGTTCAAAGAAATTTGAAAGTTGACTGCACGCAACACACCCAACCACGGATAGGTCTGTGGAAAAGATGAGATGTGCGTGAGAGAATTGGTTGGTTATGTCTAGGAAGACTCAGGTGCAGCGGAACAAACTCAGAAATCTCAAAAGAAAATTGACTGTGTGAGAAATTCTGTGTGAAAATTCCGAGGCAGGTGAGAATTCCGGCAGGTAGTTAGTGTGCTGTGGTAAGTGATCCTTCCTCTTCTGTTCTTTCAGCCTCACCTTCGCCTTGCCCATAGTGCCTACCAATAGGGAAGGAGTCTACATGTATTCTAAGCCTACCTAGTACTCGGAGGACAGCAGAGTTTCTCTCTGATGAGAGATCATATCATTGCAACTCAATTTGAGGAAGGCTCCCTTAAATCGGACATTTTGATGTTTTCCCCCTGAAGCCTTGAATGAAATATGAGTCCTTGATCAGACCTCATGAATCTGGCTTGGGCTTCTTTAATAAAAGTAATCCCTTCAGGGACTCGGTAAATTCCTCAATCTGAGTGGTTGCAAAACTTGCTAGCTGTAGGTAGAAAGCATGAGCAGAGGTAAGAGTGCCCCACTTGGCCACTCCCTGCTTCCTTCCTTGTGTTAAAGAACCCAAAGCTCAACGCTGGTTTTGTCCAACACAAACAGAGATCGATGTGACGTGTGGTCTTTGTCAGCAATGGCGAAGAGACGAGTGCCCACCACAGCAAACCGACAGCAGAACCTGCGCCAAAAGAAAGGCATTTGCGTCCGCAACCTTGCTTCGCATTGCAAGTTTGTTTGAATTTGACTTCTGCGCGGCCAAGCTCCCGTGCCGCTGCAAGGGTCCTATCCCGAGATAAAAAAGGCAGAATGTCGCAAGCCGGTGGGCGAGCAGCCTCCGGGCTAGGCTAACGTTGTACGGAAATCCTCCGCGTTCGTCAAGATCGATAAGAAAACAAACGCTATCCGGACTTCAAGATTGACGACGCTTTTCCTCCCAACATAAAAGGGAGAAAAAATTAGAAAAAAGAAGGAGGAAAAAGGCATTCAAGTCAGTGGTTGCAGGTCATCCGACGTCGTTGTCGTCGGCATACTTACATAAGCGGGAACAAGGACAAAGAGCAAAAGACCGGCCGCTCAAGCAAACATCACAATCTCTGGGGCATAGGCGATATAAGGTCAAAACGACCCCGGTCTTCGCTAGTCATGCCCATCCATACCTCGCTCTCGCTATTTCCTGTTCAGACCATCGATCGGATCCACTCTCGAGCCGATCCTCGCGGATTGGACAGCCGTCATCAGAGTTGACCGGTGCCTTGCGGGGCGAACGGTAGAGGTTGCATCGGAGGGGCACACTTGGTGAGCGCTTGGCGCTGGCACTTACAGGGCAGCATACCAAACCTGAGAGGCACAGCGTGCTACCTTCCATCCTTTGACGAAAAGCTGCCAGTCTTGTTTTACTGGATCAAACTAAAGAAAATCAGCCAAGACAGACAACGTCAAGGCCACTGATGCTCGGGAAAGCATCATCACATAACGAGATAACCCTCGGGAGTTGCACGGGAAACCGGAGTCCGCCATCATCTTCCCAAACAGATGGCGCCCCGGTGCGCCCCTTTACACGGCCCTTGGAGACCAACCGATTTGCGGTGGTGAGCTTGCCATCTCCACCGTCCCCCGTTTAAACTCGGACTCATGATCCGGCCCGAGAAACGTTGACACCTGGCCGAGCCCCCCGTGTTCATGATAATAATAAGCAGTCTCCCCCGAGAGACAAAGACAGCTTCTATAATGAAATCGACATTTCAATCCATCTTTTACCCCAAGCCTCATAAATACCTCTACCTATACCCACCAAGATGAGCTCTTCAACCGGCAACAGAGCCCTCTGGATCGCATCCTACGAGGAGCCCGCCCAGATCATCGACCTCCCCATCCCAGATGCTCCCACCGGCACGGTCGTCGTCAAGATCCTTGCTGCTCCCATCGTCCCTTACACCCACCTCTTCCACTCTGGCAAGCTCCAGCATGTCTCTCTCCCTCCCCCCTACGTTCCCAACCCCAACGCCATCGGCCGAGTCCACAAAGTCGGCGCCGACGCCGTCAAGGTCAAGGAAGGAGACCTTGTCTACATTGACGCCACCACCCGTGGCCGTGATGACCCCGGAAGGATGATCATGATCGGCCACATTGGCGGCCATGGCGAGGACAAGAAGCTCACTCAGGAGTGGCGTGATGGTTCGCTGCAGCAGTACCAAAAAGTGCCCCTCGAGAACGTCTACGTTCTCGATGAGAAGCGCCTCTGCGGCGAGCTTGGCTACGACTACGGGGCTCTGCATTCCATCGCACACTACTCCGTCGCCGCGGGTACCCTCCTCGAGGCCGCCGATGTCAAGGTGGCCGAGACGGTCATCATCGGCCCCTCGGGAGGTTCCTTTGGCGGCGTGGCCGTCGAGATCGCTCTTACCGCCGGCGCCAACGTCATCGCGCTGGGCCGCAGCGAGAACAAGCTCGCCGCCATGCGCAAGAAGCTCAACAACCACCCCCGTCTCAAGACCATCGTCATGACCGGCGACGAGGAGGCTGACGCCGCGGCCATCCGCCAGGCGACCCCGAACGGCACCGGCGCCGAGATCTACAACGACTGGACCCCCGGCGAGCTCAAGAACCCGCCGTACCTGGGCGCCGCTCTGCGCGTGCTCAAGCGCGAGGGCAGAATCATCCTCAGCGGTGGCGCCAGCGAGACGCTGACTATCCCCTACGCCTCCTTCGGCATCATGAACCTCAAGCTGCAGGGCAAGTGGATGTGCGAGCGCCGGACGGTCGAGCAGCTGATCAGGATGATCGAGGGCGGCCAGCTGCGCATCGGCAAGGAGAGCGGCACCGAGCTGGCCGTGTTCACGCTGGACCAGCATGAGGAGGCCATCGAGCACGCGCGACTCAACGGTGGCTGGAGAAACTACACCGTCGTCGCGCCCAACC
This sequence comes from Colletotrichum camelliae, assembly GCA_018853505.1. Lineage (NCBI taxonomy): Eukaryota > Fungi > Ascomycota > Sordariomycetes > Glomerellales > Glomerellaceae > Colletotrichum > Colletotrichum camelliae. The sequence continues at coordinate 2,059,241 of JAELVL010000001.1, forward strand.
CTTGGTAGAAAAAGAGGGGTCCACAGAATTGTTTTGTCTTCGACATCTTCCTTTCGTCATATGTGGCAAACGTATCAGCGTGCATTCGATAAAAGCTTGAGGCATTTGTGGATATAGGGAGAAATGAGAATTATTGAGCGAATAGAACCCGCCTCCGATTATGGCCTTGTGTAACTGAACCTCCCCCCCAAAAACCCCCCCAGGGCTGCAGATGACAAAATGTGCTCTGACTTCTATCATCGACATGGATGTCAGATCTGTCCCTGCATGTTTGTCAGTTTCTGAACAAGCGACACGTCACATTGCTGACGAGACCCGAAAACCAAAATCCGACGACATGGTCCTGAGACGGAGGGAAGGTCTGTCTGTCTTACCTCGTAAGCCAGTCTTACACGACCTGTATTCCGTTGTGCTATTGGCCAACCCTCGTCGAGTAATTAAATAAGGTTTATGTTTCCATCGTAGATCTTGCGTTGACAGCCCAGGGCAGACAGACGGCCGCCAATGCATGTGAGTGGCGAATGAGCGAGATTATGTAAGGGCAGCCAGCCATGGATACCTCCATAGGTACGGTACCCAACGGGCCAACAAACGTCGCAGTGGTCTTGTCCCTGTGTTTTTATTGCCTGGCGGCTCCTGTGCCGCTTTGCTGCAGGCATTATTGGCGGGGAGCAGCTCCTCCGTTTGCCGGTGTGTTTTGACAGCCCTCCTTCCAAGCACACGTCGACATGGGTCTGGAAGGGTAGGTACATTGCTGGGCGTTTGTCACTGGCTGGGCTCCGGTCGGTGAAGAGCCGGACGCGCTCATTCACCGGTACGGCGCTCTTATCTCAAACGGAAAGATAAGACGCCATTTGAAGGGGGCCAGGATTTGCAATCATGTATATGGCCATCATGTAGCTGTGAGATGGTGTCCAAGTATTGGTAGGAGGTACTTCAGCTGTCCGTCTCATGCCGCAGGCGTGGCAACTTCATGCTTTGCGGCTTGATCAATAAACACCCGTTTTTGTTGGCCCAACAGTTGATCCATAGTTGCGCAAAAAAAAAAAAAAAAAAAAAAACAGACAACACCACGAAACATCAATCAATAACACGCAGTAGACAATCCACTCTCCTCATTCAATTTAAACTTGTCGGCAATGCCCTGGGGCAGACTGGAGAGGACCCAAATGCAGCAACATCACCCGAACTGAGGGCCCGTGCACGACGAGCATCCCCTTCCCCGGGCGCTAGCATCGCTCCCGCCGTCGCTGGGATCCCTGTCCACCACATGGCGGGGGGAGCTTGCCAAGGTGCCCCGTGGAGGCACGCTGCACGACCGGTGTGCTTCCCTCCAGGTTCCCTTCCAGCTTGCCAGCCAGCCCACTCAGGTCGGTCTGCACTTTACACACACACTGCCCGGACACACACACCTCACACGCCGGGACACACCACACCTCACACACGTTGTACCGGCACCAACCAAACTGAGGTAAGGGTATCTGTCAGTCGCTGCCGTCAATCAGTCAGTCAGGTTGGAGGAAAGCAAACGCGCACACAATCAATCAACGGCACTTTCCAGCCTCAGGCCCCCATCTTTTTTCAACTTCACCTCGTCCTCAAGCGGTGCTGCCTCCTCCTCCGTTCGCCGACCTTCAAGGCAGGAAGGCAGGAGACGCTCGTCGGTCGTCGCCTCCCCCGAAATCTGAGCGGATCTGACACACTTCCTGCCTCCAATTCAACTGCCTTCCACCACGATCGCTCTTTTTTCGCTCCCTCGGCCGCCCACGACGACGCGCCGCCACCTCCACACCCTACCGACATTGACCCCTCGCCTCATTCACTCCACATCCATTTGCTGCCTCTTTTGACATCATCGCAGCAAACAATTATTGAGTCTCATGTCTGTCCCTTTCATCGCACTCACTCCGCAGTGAAAGTGTTGCTCATCCCGATCGCTCCTTTCGCTCAGACCCTCTCGGTACCGCGACTCAGGTAAGTTATCTTCTCTGTACTACCACAACCGTGTCAGACCCCGTTTCTCATCTCATACAGGTACCGAACCCGAACCCAGCATCATGGCCGCCCTTCCAGTCGACCCGCTGGCTGCCGCCACCCAGAACTTGATGGCCGCCGTGCAAGGCTACGTCCGCGCCGCCGTTGCTTCCGAGATGGCCAACGGCCCGGCGCAGCCCCGCCTCGCCAACCCCGACTCTCTCCGTGCCCGTCTCGACACTGCCATTCAAGAGAATCGCGACCTCACGGAGAGGGTCAAGAAGCTCGAGAGTAAGAACCGCCGGGACAAGAAGCGCACGATTTTTCCTTGCCTTGCCGCTGAAGGTACATGCTAACACTGCGCAGCAGACCAGGACAAGAAGAGGGAGACTGTCGGTAGATTTCTGTCCTACACCGGCATCGACTTCGAGGCCCAAAGAGCCTCCCGTCACGCGGCGGCCAAGCTTGAGTTTCACTTCTTCAAGAAGCTCCCTGTCGAGCTCCGCATGAAGATTTGGAAGTTCGCCCTCCCAGGCGGAAGGATCTTTGAGATGACTGGCCCCGATGGCCACTTCCACCGTATGATGCGCGCCCACGATCCCAATCATGCCAACCCCGCCACGGTCCGTATCAACTCGGGTCTGCCTGAGATGTGCGTTACCACTCACAAGACGCCCAAGCTCCGCCTCGCTTGCAAGGAGGCCAACGCAGCCTTCAAGGAGGCAGGCGCCTTCGAGTTCGGCCTTTTCGGCGGCGAGTACAAGGGCGTCTGGTTCAACCACTCCGAAGACATCCTTTACCTGCGTGCCGAGCCGTCCAGCTGGACAAACATCGACATGTCCCGCATCGTCCGCGTCGCGCTGCCCCACACCAAGCTCATGACCAAGGACAACTGCACCGCCAAGATGGACACCATCCTCACCCACTTCACATCCTGCCGCGAGGTAATCATGCTCCAGGCCGTTGACTGGGATTATCGCTCCTGTCTCCCCCCTCCCCGCCTGCCCGCGAAGCTCTACCCTCTTCAGGCCGACGACACCATCGGCCACCACGACTACCCCACCGAGATGTCGACGGAGATAGGAAACGTCGCCGTCTGGAGGGACGTCAAGCGCATTGTCGAGCAGCTATGGATGGAGCACGTGGTCCAGACCAAGGGTCTCAGCCAGGGAAAGGTGCCCAAGTTCGTCGGTATGGAGATGCTGAGAGCCAAGCACACTCTGTTTGACTAGTATCATTGAGGGCAGGTAGTCCGGTTTTTCTTTAAACTCACGACTTTGGGGATTGTATCATATTCAGGCAAACATCAGGACTCGCAAGGTGTTGGATTCGGAAGGGTTGCTTTTTCCGACAGGTCCCCAAGATGACTTATGGCAAGACACACACGATTTTGTTTCCTCTTTATACGATGACTTGGCAATTGGGGTCTTGACTTGTGGTGTCTGAACGTAGCATTGTCTTCCTCTGATAAACTTTTCTAATTGCTGGCTACTTGTTTGCTAGAGAAACTCAGCGAAGCAAAATTCGTGTCATTTTCATATTGTTCCCGGCGTGCTTTATGTTCTGTCCTTCCCTCCATGGTCTCTCCTTTTGATTCTCTGACGTTCTGCCTCATTACCCATTTCGGATATCATTATTCTTCCAATGCCTTGTCCCGGCGTACACGTCTGTTATGATGCTCTCACTGCGTTGACTTTTCTCCCTTGCTTCAAGGATATCAGCCTGTCTCCCCGGCACTCTCTCTTTCTGATCACCACCTGATCAAGCCGGCAGAGCCTTGGGTAAGGGCTTGCGAAAGACCTCCACCGCCTCCACCTCCAGATCTCCTTCGTGATATTCTCTAACCGTGATTCCACTGGGCCCCTCCTCATTTATCTCACGCAGGATCTCCTGTCGTATCTCGAAATTTTTCAAGATTACTTCTTTGGCATGTTCCCAACGAATGAGATCGCTCTCAGGCACATCATAGCCTTCCACACATTGTCTCTCTTCAATGGGATAGTCGGTGGTGTCAAATCTGTGATAGCCGACAGACTCTTTGTCCTTAATTCTTCGGAAGACTGGTTCCGTTCCCCGGAGGGTTTTCGCATCCATCTCCCAGGAACCGGGAGGGTAGACAGCGACTACCAGCCGAGAGCAATGGTCAAACTTTGGTGACAAAAGGAAGTCTCGGCAGTCTGGCGAGCGGAGGGCACAGTCTGAAGAAAGATAGATGGTGGAAGGGGTCTCTATCTCTGTTCGAGTGCACTGCATCTTGCATGCGTAGTAAATCGCGTCTGTGAAGACATTGTACCAGATGCCTCGCATGCTATCGCCCCAGTAGCCAAACTGGAAGACCCCTACCGACATGCACACACCATATGCCTCGCGGCAGGTTTCCCGCATGGCAGGCGGGGGAAACTCTGTAAGGAATTTGACCGGCTTCTCAAATTTGGTGGAGGAGGCCTCTGGCTCGTACACCCGAGGCGGAGGAAGCGCAAGGCCCCAGATGTCACGCCGGATCTCAGGCGGGAGCTGTCGGAATCGAGGGAAGGTCGTTGCTGCAAACTGGTCAGAGTGGTGCCCACACACGAGGGTATTTGGCTTACCAGGCTCGGGAGGTTCGACGGCTTTGGCAGGCGGAAGGCCAAGAAGCCACCGTACCGTTCCAAAGATCATCGACATTGCACCGGTGGGGAGGCCGACGGCAGGTTGTTGATGGAGTGGAGGTTGTTGATATAGTGGAGGTCGCGTTGTCGTATTTGTAGGTGGATGCCTGGCTTGAGAAGGAGGGAAGGAGCCGTCTGGACGGGGTTGGGGTGCGGAAGGAGTATGTGTAGCTGGCAGCGACCCGCTTCGAATTGACGTCGACGGGACTAAAACGCGAGGCAGGAAGGCGCCTCAGAGTTTTGCGAGGAAAGAACCACCTGGACTTGGCCAAGGCAGGAAGCACACACAGAGGGCGGTCACGAGATGTAACCGCCTAAGCTTCTGCGTCTTTGCAAAAGTTTCCCTTTACCTGCGAACAACACACATTCAGCGACATGCTTAACTACATCCCATTTGCTCTCCCAGATTTCTTTGAGAATCGACACACAATCACCAAAAATGGGTCCCGATACGAGCAATATCGACGCATCCGATCCGGAACAGATACAATCAGTCGCGACCTTCCACTACTTCTGCAAACTCCCTCCTGAACTACGTATCAAGATTTGGAATGCCGCCCTGCCCAAGTCTCGTACAATCGAGCTGACCGGCGATGTTCTCGAATCGCTTTCCGACACCGCGCGACTTGTCAACCTCCCTAAACCCCCGGCCATCCGCGGCGTCTGCCGCGAAGCATGGGAGATCACTCAGAAGAATTGGGTGTATTCCCTTGGACTACGATACGAAGAGTTTGGGGAGAATTTCCCGGGATTTTGGTTCGACCCGGATACAGACGTCATTTGGGACTGGCTATGGTGTAACCGAGAATTCGAAAACGGGCAGTTCTTCCAGAGTGTTCAAAGTCTCGTCATCTGTTCACAAGACGTGTGTCTTGAAGAAAACATCGACATCGTTCTTGATTCATTCTGGGATTTGTTGCCAAACGTCCGCCGCCTCGTCATCGTGGGCTTTGATGATGTTCGTCTCAATGGTGAAGAGGGTCTGATTCCGGAGCTTTGTCTGGTAGACGACGACTACATCATTGCCCTTCGCGATGAGGGGGAGACTTGGCTCGATTTAGACTACTTTTCTGGGGATTTCGAAGTCACGTGGGGGATGTTGCGGGAATATCTGGAAGGTCGGCTGAAGGAAATCGCTGGATCTGACAAGCAGCGGTCTCTCACAATCGAGGGGGCGGAGCTCATGTTCTATCGAATCCGCGATGCTAAAGAAAAAGATGGAAGGATATGAGGGAAGTGAAAATGGACATGTCGGGAATTTTGACAAAGCTTGCAGGAATTACATGGGCTTGAGCTCACTTATAGGCGAAGGACGACAACGGGGGAAAGGGGCATCGAGGGCGAGAATGGCCACAGACGAGATGAATAGATAATAGACTGCCTAGTTTTCCTGTGCCATAGCGACTACTTTCCCTATGGGCTCATATGTACTCTATCAAGCTAGTATTGTCGTCGTTGTCGTCGTCGTCGTCCGTTATTATCATCCATTGCTACCTATGATTACCTCTATTCGTTTTTCTCCCTCAACCATCATCCTCAGAACGAGAGGCGCTACTGCCTGAAATTTTTCGCTCCTTCCTCGTTCAAAGGATCTTTTGTCTTCATATTTCTCTCTTGTAGCCCTCCTCCACCTTTTGCACCCTTCCCCCCTTCTACAACCAACTCGAGATTCCTCACCTCGCACAACCAAACCCACAGCTTACCTTACCTAGATACCCTGCCTACCAAAATGGATCCAATGATGAACCTGATTGAGGCGACTTCCAACACTGTTGCCAAGCAGTGCGAGGTCATTACGAGAATGACGCATGCTCTCGCCACGCAAGGTGCACTTTCCACGTCCCAGACGATCGATCTCTTCGAGATTCAGAAAACCATCAGCAAGACCATCAAATCCCAGGCAAGCACCATCCAGCGCTTGGCTGAAGTTCGAGCAGCCAGCAATTGCAACTTCGGCCGAACAATGCCTGGTAAGTGTCTCCGGTTGATCTCCCTCTTAAAGCTAACGATACTGGCAGCCACGACCTTCCCGCGCTTCAGCCAACTGCCCCTCGAGGTTCGCAAGTTAGTTTGGGAGATGGCACTGCCAGATGCCCGTGTGTTCATGCCGTATCAGAACGATCAAGACCAAATCACCCTCTGCTTCACCTCAGACCATAAACCTCCTACTATGCGAGCTGCCTGCAAAGAAGCTTGGCTCGTCACAGAAAAGAACGGAAGATTCGCTTTCGGATACAAGCATACTCGTGCTCATGGGTTCTGGTTCAATCCCAGGAGAGACATTGTTTTCGTTCAACACGATTATATTTCCGAGGGCGTCGAGTCAGCAATCAAGGCGGCTCATACCCAGAACATTGCACTCGAGTGGCACAATTTCACTTCTGAGCGGTCCTGCATTTCTGAGATGGACTGGGTAAGAGACAAGCTCAAATGCCGCAAAGTCGTCGTCACAACCCGTCCTCAGGTCTGGGATAACATCAGTTCCGTCCACGATGCACAGCTTTTCAAATTGCTCGACCGCGACTACGTCTTCATCGATGACAATCATCGTTTCCCAGACTACGTCTACGACGACGACGAAGGTGACGAGAACGAAGGTGACGACGAGAACGAAGGTGACGACGAGAACGAAGGTGACGACGAGAACGAAGGTGACGACGAGAACGAAGGTGACGACGAGAACGAAGGTGACGACGAGAACGAAGGTGACGACGAGAACGAAGGTGACGACGAGAACGAAGGTGACGACGAGAACGAAGGTGACGACGAGAACGAAGGTGACGACGAGAACGAAGGTGACGACAAGGACAACAAGGACAACAAGGACAACAAGGACAACAAGGACAACAAGGACAACAAGGACGACGAGGACGACGAGGACGACGAGGACGACGAGGACGACGAGGACGACGAGGACGACGAGGACGACGAGGACGACGAGGGCGACGAGGACAACGAGGACGACGAGGACGACGAGGGCGACGAGGACAACAAGGACAACAAGGGCGACGAGGGCGACGATGATCAGCAGCGACGGGTCACTTGGGCGAGACTGAAGAAAATACTGGAGAAGATCCAATCCCGCCGCCTGCAATCACAGGATCGCCGTCTCGTCTTTGAAGGCATGGAGCTTCTGTTCAATAAGCGAAAATGATGACGGCAAACAGGGAAGTGGATTTGCAAAGGGATGCAAGGAGTTTTTGACCAGAAGAATCACGAAAAAGCAAGACGAAGTGAAGCTCAAGCTAGGTCGCAGGGAGCTGTGGCAATGACGATGTCTCATCGAGGAGGCTGGACTTGAGTTGCGAACAGGGAATATCTCAAATACGGCGCGAAAAAGCCCTTTGCGGAGGGATTTGTTCTCATCACGGATCAACTACCTGGGACAATCGGCTTCGAGATTGGCCGGCGAGCAAATTAGCTGGAGTTCTCTTTTCACACTAATACCCATATTCCTAGACCTTTCCTCGGTCATCAAGTCGTTTAAAATCAGTGGTCAGTGATGCATCAAACGGGAAGAGTCACAGCATCGCAAAAGCCAGGCCGTCGCTTTCTGTCCTGAAGTTCAATCCGGGAGTCTTGGCCGAAGTCAAACCTGGAGGGTACTCGCCACTGGGCATTGGCACTTTCCAGATGGAAGTTGTTGCCCTTTTGCACAATTTTGGTACACGCTCCTTCCATGCTTCTCAGAAGCTCCTTCTCTCTCCAGCGGTTTCTTCTCCCAAATTCCTCGCAGTCCTCTGCCTCTCTCCATTCGCTCGCCCTTCTTGGCTCAGCTTCCAGTCACATCCCACTACGCAACAGTAAATATCACCAACTGACGAAATCATTCTTCAATGGCCGCACCAACACCTGCTTCATGGAGGGTCGCAGCTTCCGGGGTAGCATTACAGCTCAAGATCATCGAAAACATGGTGCGGAGGGGCTTTGAGCAAAGCCAGCAACGAATGGCGCCTCTCTCAGAAAAGGAGCTCAAGGGTAACGGCCACAGCAAGGAGTTCGCATCAGCGCCTAGCTAATCACTGTGCAATAACAGGCATCCATAAGGAACTCGTCGATACAACAGAGGCTCAAGCTCGCATACTCGACCGAATTTGCGGAATCAATACGCCCAGTGCCAGTGGTCCGTTCCGTGATTTTCCATCCAAACACTTCCATGAGAGCTAAAATAGCCCCAGGTTCAACTTTCCACAGATTCTCAGATTTACCCACTGAGCTTCGATACATTATTTGGGAGCTGGCTCTGCCTAGTGCGCGTATCTTCCGACCCTGGCTTGACGATCGTGGAATACACCTCTACGATGAGCATGAAACTCCAGCGATTCTGTACGCTTGCAGAGAGTCGAGACAAGTCGCTGAGAAGCATGGCAACTTCCAATTCGGCTCGCGAACCTCGAGATCACGAGGGTTCTGGTTCAACTACAAGAGAGACATTGCCTTTATTCACGATACCGATATCGCATGCTCACTGTTCAACTGCATGAATATTGCTGTGGAGGCCTTGAACTTTACCTGCCCAGAAGATTGTATCAAAACGATGAAATGGATTTTGACGCATGCACCAAAATGCCAAAAGGTCATCATTTGGTTTCGCCCCTGGTAGGACGACGGAGAGTATGAGCAATGGACACCCCGCATTTTCGCGTTTCATGACGATGAAGACATTTGGGGGAAAGATTTCGGGCAAGAAATGTACCAGAACCAACCTGGTGATAACACCTGGAGAGGTACAAAGAGGATTCTTGAGAGTCTGTACAGCCAGAATGAAACTCTCGACCGGTTGGAAATCACGAAGGAGCGTTTGCCGGAGCTCGAGGTCAAAGAGGTATTGAGGGCGTTCAAATCAAAGAGTCTGGCTGAGACACATACTTAGATTTCAGGAAGTCAAGCATCGCCCCGCGTGTGAAGAAGTCTCACATGGGCTTTCTTCAAGTATTAAAATAAAGCCAGCGTTGGGAATAATCAATGTACCACTAATGGTATGTCGTGCTGTGTATTCTATGTACGGTACGTTGGGCCTTCTCGTCCTCTCTATTATTTGAGCATTCAAGCTTCCTCATCGTTCCTTAACCATACTTCGTGATGCTTGTCTTGCAAACCTAAAAGTTACTGCCACAGAATTTCTATCAAGCGTTGAATTCAAGCCACAATGGCCGAGTGACTTACCCTCAGGTCCCGCCACTCTTTCGGACGCTGGGCAGCAACCTGGATAGATATGGTGCCAGGTCATGTTCAACCTTTTATATCGATAGGAACTCTCGGCTTTCCAACAACCGTGGCCGCCTCACACCAGAAAGCCTCACAATAACGACCTCATCAAGATTATCATACACAAAAAGAAACCCCTTCCCGCACATCCCAACCCATCCTCAAACTCAAGAATGGAGACGCAGGGACCAAGCCCCTTCGTTGCGGTTTGCGCTAGCTGCGATGTATCCCTCCTGAGCGTAGACGACATGAAAAGGCACGCGGGGCACACTGATGACTTGAGGCGGAACATGGAAGAGTCCTGGGAGTTCCAAATCGCATTCCTCGAACTTCTACGAACGAAACACCAAGCACGAAGGGTGTCTGCGAACGAGGTCTACAAGACGTATACACAAGACCCACAACATCCAAGCTTGCAGCTGACGCAATGGAAATCTCTAAACGAGTTCGTGTTCTGGCTCGGCCAAGAAGGTCTCTGCACTATCGACAGGAAGCCGGACGGCCTTCACATTGCCTATATCTCACCTATCCACCGGACGCCCGCTGCTCGCGAGCGCGAAGAGGATCGGCGACGGCGCATCCACAAGATCAGATTACTACGAGAAAACTCCACGAGTGTGTCGGCAAACCAAGGAAAGGATGGATCTTGCCCTACACCTGCCGGGGCTTCTGGGCAGTTCGACTCCGACCAAACTATCAAGCTCCAGCTTCCAGTCCGCTCTCGTACAGAACACCACCAGACATCTAGAACAAACTCTCGGTTAGTGCTCTTTGTAGTTCGTCGGGTGAAGAAGGGAATAGATGGAACATTGTAGATACTTTAGCTCACACAAAGGCCATGAAAGGTGTAAAATGATCTCTCCCTAAATCTGCAGTTTGTAAAAGTGCTATGTACTCAAAGGACAACACTGGATGGGTTTGGTGATCCGTGCACGAAGTGATCCGCGCTAGTCCAAGAGAGGCATGGTGCGGGGTAGGTAAGCTACCTTCCGTCAGTGAGGTCTGCCTTGAGTGTGTCGCGGGGCAGCTTTCTTCTGGGTTCCATCATCAACAACATCGTCACATTCCACCGACATTGAACCACCACCACTTCGGGCTGCGAAGATGAGTACGGTTCACATCAAGTCGCCGGCGGAGTTCCAGAAGCTCCTGTCGAGCTCCCGCATAGTCGTCGCTGACTGTGAGTTTCCCCATCCCCAACACCTCCCGGAGCCGATGCACTCTTTCCCTTGACAATCCTTGAGGTGAATGGGATGGCTGGCAGGCTGCTTTATTGGACTCTGGATGGTCTGGATTGATGCAACCTCGCCATTATCTTGGTTGCTACTGTATACTCTCTTGCTTTTGAGGTTGCTGACAAATTGGGCTCTCCGCAGTCTACGCCGACTGGTGCGGTCCCTGCAAGGCCATTGCTCCCCTCTACGAGCAGCTCTCGTCCTCCCTGTCACGCAAAGATGTCGTAACCTTCGTCAAGGTCGACGTTGAGGCCCAGAAGGATATCGCCAGCACCTACAATGTCACCTCCCTCCCGACCTTCATGGTCTTCCGCGAAGGCAAGGCCATCGAGAAGGTCCAGGGCGCCGACCCCCGCAAGCTCCAGGAGGTCGTCAAGAAGTTGGTGAAGGAGGTCGAGGGCGGATCTGCGTCTGGATCTGGCGAGGGTTCTGGCAGCTCGAGCGGCGGTAGCTGGAGAGGCGCTGCGCTCCCGCGCGGCTACACCGACATCACCGATCAGATTGAGCCCAAGGGCTGTGAGCTTCTGAATGCCGACGAGGACTTTGGTCCCGTCCGTGTCTTGTTCGATACCTCTAAGCCCAGCGTGCTGGCTAAGAAGGAGGGAGCCAAGGACTGGGTTGAGAGTGGCGCTGATGATCAGCTTCTGCTGTTCATGCCGTTCCAGTCGATGCTGAAGCTGCACACCCTTCAGGTACGTTCATTGTTGAGATACGACCAACCTAGACCTGCTGACCAACATCGCAGCTCACCTCTCTGCCTCCCACGGACGATGACGACGATGAGGCCCCGATGCGCCCCGGCACCATCCACCTCTACACGAACAAGCCCCACAACCTCGACTTCAGCGAGGCCGACGATACCCCTCCTACGCAGGCCATCACTCTTACCGAGAAGGATTGGAACGCCGACGGTACTGCCAACATTGGTCTTCGGTTCGTCAAGTTCCAGAACATCAACAGTCTGATCATCTACGTTACCAAGGGCGACGGCGACGGCGAGAAGGTGCGCCTCGACAGAGTGCGCCTCATTGGCGAGTCGGGTGAGAAGAGAGAGATGGGCAAGCTGGAGAAGATTGGCGACGAGGCCGGCGAGTAGGGGGAGCCTCTCAGTTAAAGATCGGACTAGTGGAGATGATGAAAATTCTGCGGAAATGCCCTTGATATGAGACATGAATAGAGCCCAAGTCATAGAGGTTTCTCGCAGGTAGCTACGCGGAAAGCCGCAAACCCAAGACCAAAGCACAGCCCGCCCGCCTGGGCCATTTACACATCACAGGTGCAGCCTCGCGGTGACAACTTAGGTCCGTTTTTTTGTGACCTCGGCGACGCGCCTACTAATGCACGCGTTCTGAAGCTCCAGACGGGAAACCGCGTTGGATCAAGAACCGCTTCATTCGCGTGCACATGGTCGAGGAAGTAAAACCCCGATCCAAGATGAAAGTATGTCCGGCCTCTCTTGCGCGTTCCAGCGGTTACAAGCCGACAGGAACAAGTGAAGAAAGGCCGGCTGCAATTAAATTTGTTCTGGGGCACGATTGACGCATTTGAAATCCATTGATTATGGGATTCCAGCAACAGGGGAAACTGTAACGAATCGTGCCAGCCGCACGAAGAAAAAAAGAAGAAAAAAGGAAGTCTTCGTGAGAATCGCGCTCGAAAAAGTCTTTTTTATATCGCGACCCGTCGCTGCACGGCCGCCAGGGTGGAGCCGCCCGCGCTTAGGTTATCTCTGCGGAAGAACTATTCTGCCGGAAAGGAAGGACCTACCTACGGTTCAGGTTGATGGGGCGGGGACGAGCTGCTGGATGGGCCTTGACTGGCAACTGCAGGTGGAAGAGAAAAAAAGAAAACGTAGGGAAGGTGGAAGGAAGACATGGTCTGTGCACCCGCCTGCAGCTCACCTGCTAGGACCAGTGTCCGGCTGCATCCACACCGACGCCCGGTCCCCACACTTTCACTCAGTGTGCGACGAAGAGCACGTCGGTCTTGAGCCAACTAGATAACCCCCGTCGTCATCCAATGTCGACAAAGATGACGGCGAGCACCATATGAACACACCATCTCCGTCTCCGACCTCGGGCCATCGCGTGGGCCTAGCTCCCACCCCCTTCGCCAACCACCGAGCGACGCATGCGGATCCCAGTCCGGCCCAGATACATTTACACACAGTGAATTGGAAGTCTGTACACGCAACAGGCGGAACCAACAAATCGACCACTGAATGACCGGGGCTGACTCCTGCCCATGGGTCTAGACAAGCCTCTAGGGGTCGCGCAGGGGGTTAAAATGCGACAGAGGAGTGGAAGAGTCGACCAAATGGTTACGCAACGTCGTCAAGTGGCCGTCTTGTTCCCTTCAGATTGATTGCAGCGAGGCCCACGACAAAGCGAAGGTATCAGATATGAGGGGCCGCCAGGAGAAGAGCAATATGCTTAAACCAAACTTCGTTTTCCACTTTCGTATTGTTTCTCCGACCCAAGCTTCCAGCAATCGATATCCGGCCCGGTATCAACAAGGTCAAACCCCCCATTCCCATATCGCCGTATCCATTCCCTGGCCTCCGCCCGTTTGTCAACGTCAACTTCGGCGAGCTCCTCGCGACGCCTGCCCCTCTTCCGATGCCACCACTTCCCCGACCCTACCCCGGCCAACGTCTTGGCACCTTACCCATCTGCCATCTCGTTGGAACGCTGCGGTCACCCTGCAGCGGCGCCGTGGTAGCAGCAGTCCGGCACCGTGCGATGCCATATTACCCTCCAGATGATGGGCATGCCTCAGCTAATACTACCTACCCAAGGTAGCCCGACAGTCGCAATCACTAACGTATGTCGAACCCGCCGCTCATCGCCAGCTGATGGGATCACGAAGCTACTGCCGCCAGATTACCGCACACCGCAAGTCTTGGCCTCTGCCAAAATTAGATTGCCATGCCGTGTGCATCGCGGTTTCCGGGCAAATCGAGGTGACAATCCACCGAATGCGGTTTCCCAACAATGCGTTTTCCTTTCTCGCCAGGACGCCGGAAACCCCATTCACGCAGAAACACAAAATCTCATCCTGCTGCCGAGCTCCAGGCTTGCCGGATATCAAGGTGCATCGCCCGCTCTGACAACAGCGCGTCATTCACTGCCGGCACCACTACCTGATTGGGGCAGTCATGGCGCCCAATAGTTCCATTGTTGCGGCGTACCGTCGTGACATCCCACGTTGCTTTTGTCCACTAAAAGGCACCGCAGGGACGGTAGATGACCATGCCTCTAGACCTTAGTCAAAGTTGACAGCCATCAGATGATCGGGACTAGCCCAGTTTCACCAGTGTGATGGGGAGCTTCCGGACGGGCTCTCAAAACCAGCTTACATTCCCGCCGCCGCTCGCTTTCAGGTGAGAGTTCGTTCCGTCGGCTGTTCTTGTCGTTTCACTTTCTTCCTTGCAAAAAAAGACCTCCTTCTCCTCCTCCTCCGTCTCCTGCGCGCGCCCGGCCTGCTCGCTTCACCTCGCAATAATCCCCGATTGGCGTCGCCTGTGACTTCCACTGCCTTCACTTCATCAACCTGGGGCGAGTTGTCAAGTCTCGAACACATATCGCTCATCCACCCTGACCCTCTCCATCCCGGCCGGATCCTCGAAACAAACTCGCACCCTCATCTATGCGAGATCTCTCGGGCCGCTAGTCGAAACGTTAAACGAGTGGGTAACTCGGTCCTATATTTCAACTCCCATCCTTCGTCTCGACGCCTCTCGCTCGTCTTGTTGATATTTGGGCCAAGTTCGTTCGCGCGGTCGCCGTCCGAGTGGTTGGGTCCCGCTGCCGATCATTTTTAACCTTCCCCCGCCGAGATCATCCAGCCTTAAAGAAGATCGCCCGCCAGGTTCCCAACTGGCCGCAATTTTAGGACCCCTTGACAGATCTCCTGCTGCGATGCAACCCGGCCTCCGCGTCACACAGAGATCAACATGGCGAACCTTTTCCCGGCTTACAAGAGGGAGTCCTTTGCGGATGCACGCTGCGGCCAGCCGTTCCCCGTCATGAAGCTGCCGGTGGAGATCCGCCTGATGATTTGGGATTACGCCCTGCCGCAATCCCGTGTTTACGAAGTCATGGACGCCCCGAATGCAAGCCAGAAGACGCCTGCTGCTGCAGGGCTCATGTTCGCCAACGTTCGAGATGAACCACCACCAGCCCTGGGCGCAGTCTGCCACGAGACGAGAGTGTTCGTCCTGCAGCGCTACAGACCTCTGACACTATCCGTCACCACAAAATATGTCGATTTGTCGCGCGATGTCCTCCTGCTCGAGCCGTACTTGCTGGTCAAGCGGCTGCTCCGAACGCTGCACTTTTTCAGCCAGATCCCCCTTGTCCGAGACAGTCTCAGCCGGCTTGCATTCGGAACGTCGTACGGCTTGTACACGGGCATCTGCCACCCCGTCCTCAGTTGGAAAGTCTCCAAGACGAACATGGCAACGCTGCTGGCCCGCTTGGCAAAATTCCCGAAACTGAGAAAGCTGGTCTTCGTCGTCCACCAGGAATTCCAGTTCGACTTTGACGTGCATTACCCGTATGCGGCACCGCAGTCTGCGAATAGTAATCTGGGGGCCCTCCGTCCGCAGCAGGTGCACCAAGGATATCGCTTCAAATTCGACATTGAGTCGCATCTCAATTACACGCAGCCGCGACACCCGCACTCGAATGAGTTTCTCTACTACCCGCTGGCCGTGGAGGAGGACAAGGACGACTGCTTCGACAAGGACGACCTGGAAGATGAAGCCGACCTTTACGAATCATGGCCGACGAATGACGACTGGCGACGGTTTAGACGGAGGTTCCATAGGTCGATGCATATGGCCGTGGAGAAGGGCCCATCTGCGAGTCCTCGGCCGAGGATAATGCCCACGTTGGAAGGTGCGAGCTTGCTTTGGAGGTACACCAAGGCACGGCGTTATTGACATCTGGCTTTTGGTGGTTTTTTTTTTTATCACGCATAGTGGTTGAAGATCGAATCTTATACCCTCTTTAGAAGAATGACTTTTTTTTTTTTTCTAGTTTAGCACGGCGCAATACGAGGATGAATAGACACCAAATGACTCAATATTGTCCTACATCCAATACCTGAGAGAATATTGTACTAGGATGTCTACACGTACAGCCATGGCTGCCTGGGCGATATTACTCCAGTCAGAACTCGGGTTCTCCCAGCAATGACCTCCTACCGCGCCAGGTTCATGTATGCTACGAACAAGGCCACAAGCAGCATCATCATGGGAACAGTCAACCCCATGCCTCGATTTGGCTCCCTCTCATTTTTATATCTCTCATACTCGGAGATCGTAATACGATCGCCATTGAGGAGACGAACCATTCTCTCCGGCTTTCTCGTCTCCACAACCTGAACCACCTCCAACTCACTTTCAGTCTCGTGGTCTTCATCCTCGGTGACCTGGTCCTCAGTGACCTGTTTCTCATCTTCAGTCTCCCAATCGTCTTCCTCAATAGTCCTCGCGCTCAGGAGGCGGCGAGCGGCTGGCCTGGCTCGAGGAAGAGGAGCTGCTGACGTAGCCTCTCAAGTCATCCAACGCGAGAGCCTGCGTCTTCGGGTCCAGGGGCGGGATGCTGTCAACCACCCCTGGATCAGCCGTCACATACAGTAGCGGGGGGAGCTCGTCGTAGCCAGGGCCCGGCCTGACTTGGACGAGGCGGGGCCCCGAGATGTTGTCGTCGAGTTGGAGCCATTTTCTTGGAGGGGGCCTCGAGAGCTCGCTTCTGGGGCCGATAACGAACATCGGTCGTGCACTCGGTGCGGCTGCCATAGGGGCAGCAGGCATGTCATCAGGCTCCTGGGAACGGAGCGGCAGGGAGTTCGCCCTCTCTCTGGTAACCTTTTCGGCTTCTTGGTCCGCGGGGGAGCAGCCGTGGGCCCAAGAGATGGATCTCTTTTGGCCGAAGGTAGGTCGGCTCTCGGATGCCACCTCCTGGTTCTTGTTGTCGCTGATCATGGCGTCGAGACTTCCGAACAGAGGATGCGGCCGACGATGTGCGAGCTTCGCCTCGGTCCTCTTGCCGAACATGTGTTCATCTCGCCGTGGAGGTTTAGAGTCGGATTGTATCTAATAGGATCCGGCTCGAAAATGTCCATTGGGTCGGTTCTCTGGTTGGACATGGTCGACTTGGGGGCTGTCGACGTCGAGTTGCGCCCCGAGTTTCGAGGGCTTGTGACCGACTCCTCGGCCCTCAAGGTCGGTTGGTCGTGGTCTTGGGAGCCAGAGCTGTGCTCCCAGGAGACATCTCTATGGCGGTGGTCGTTTGTAAGAAAGAACATGCGCTTGCACGAAGTCCTTCTAGGGGAAAGCGATGACGGACGTCCTGGACAGGGGGAGCGGTCACGCCAGAAGCGGGTTTGGTTAGAAGTAGTAGAGATGGCCATTGTAGATGTTTGATGGAAATGGGTGCAACTGTAACTCCTTGAGTTGTTGGGTTGGTGTGTGTGTTTGTATGTTTGTGGTCTGTAAGTGAAGGGATATGCAGCTTCACTAGAAGTCTGAGTTGTTTCGAGCTTCTTGTCTTCCATCCTGGAGGGATCCTGGGCTTATATTGGCATGTCTTCATCAACGGAGATAGCCGCAAGGTGCAGACTTTTCGTATTGAAGACAGGCCAGTCAGGAAAGCACCTGTAAGGGTAGAAGTCCAGTGTTTAAGTTTGTGATTTTGAAGGAATTGACCCCATTGAGCAGCACCCAAAGGGTGATGACTCTTTGCAATTGAGGTAAGCATAGTGATTACGGCTGAGTTGAGCTTGAGGAGCCTTACCATGTACAAATTTGTAGGATTCTCGGTTTGCCAGGCCCCCTTCTCGTATGCCGATCGTGGACAATATGTCTCTTGGGTTGGCCGATTATCCAGTGGACTTCTCGGTAGAGTGTCCCTGTACTCGAAGCCTGCGATGAGTGCCGAAATCGTCTCTCGTCGTAAGACCTTGGCCGAGGGGGGTAAGCCGCTTGCCCGCCCAGCCATTGTCGAGAGAGGTTTCCGTATGCTCAACCATCTCCCAGTGTTCTTCAGAAGCTTCCAAAGCGTCCGCCATCGTGATCTCCACCAAATCATCGATCTGACCTTGCTGTCGCTTACGGAGAAAGCTCTGTACGTAGTCGCGTCCAGACACGGCGAGTACCCCGAGGGCAAGTAGCTGGAAGAAGATGACCCAAGGTAGAAACTCTCCTTCTCTGCTGCCCACGAAATGACCCTTGTTGTCCCAAGGGAAATCTCCTGTCATGAACTCCCAGCTGGTTTGGATGAGACGGACCAGGGGGCTCAACGCAACCAGCGCAAGGACGTACTTGCCAAAGGCTCGATGACAGAATGCCAAAATGAGGAGGCAGGATATCATTCCAAAGGCTCCGAGAACCCTGAGAATTGCCAGAACGGCATCCAGACGTAGAAAGAAGCGCCCAATGGCGCATAGCATCGCCGTCAAAATCATCGTTGGTTGTGTAGGGCTCGCGTAGTTGTCGATGTGATACCGTCATGGGATAGCGAGTGGCGGGCAACGACATACCGAAGTCTTTCATAGAGGTGACCAGAAAGGTTTCGGCGTCTTGGTTTTTGCGTGCGGTTGGGAGGCGCGACGCAGCCCCGTGGTCAGGCCCAACCTTGGCGGCCAACTTTGAGTACATACCCAAGTGACTCACCAACCAACATCCAAGCGGCAATGGCTAAACATCCAGGTCGCAAAAGAAACAGTCATAATGGTTTTGGATACCTCTGATCACCACTAATTCATCAGAAAAGCCCTCGTAGCTCAATTGGTAGAGCGTCGGCCTGCAGCCCGTCAAGGGAAAGCTAGCTGAAGGTCGCTGGTTCAAACCCGGCCGGGGGTTCTATCCTTTTGCTGGTTGTCATACATTTAAGCCTGTTCAATAATGGTTACTTCGAAGAAGTGCTTCAAGCGTACTAAACCTCTTACATGTTTCCATTCATGTAAAACTGGGTGGCAAAAGTGGTCTTGTGCTTTTCCTATGAAGATCGTCGGGAGTTGACACAACACCATGCTTCCATACACACTTAAAGATCCAAGTATGAGCACACAACATTTTCGTAAGAGACTAAGTAGCCTTTAGTTGCTCTCCCTCCGTCTTCTTCTCGATGTACTTATCCGCAACAGCCGCAGGATCCGGCGGCTCGCCAGTATTGGCAAGCCGCTGAAGCAACAACCCAAACACCCCCGTCGTAGACTCCAGCACGAACCCCACGTACCAACCGCTCAGCGCAACGGCAGTCCGATGCCAACCATTGTTCCAGCCTTCACCCATGAGAGCGTACGAAGCCGTCAAACCGACTCCCATGGTACCGCCAAGCATCCGGGTGTGGGACGTTCGCGACCACACTTCTTCGGCCATGATGAGTAAGCCAAGGAACGAGCCGGCGAAGATGAAGGATGCGAAGCCGCCGATGATGGCTCGGCCTTCCACCGGGATGGTGGCGCTGCCAGAGCCGAGCCCGCAGATGATGAACCAGCACACGAGATTGATCACAAGCCAGGTGGCGAGGTAGTTGTGTTGCCATGAGACAGGCTTGGGTCCGGCGGAGTCGTTGATTCTCATATTAACGTCGGTGGTGGGAGTCTTGCTCGTAGACTCTGGTACGGTAGATGAAGCCGCCATATCGTGAGCCTGCGAGGTGGTCGTGTCTTTCTGAGGTTGTAGTGTCATTTGTGGTGTTTCTCAAAGATGTGTTCGAAAATGAAAGCATAGCTTGGCGAACAACGTCAAGCGTGGGGTGGGTATTTATGGAGGATATATATGCGTGGCTTTCTCATCGCTCAAATAAGTCGTAGTGCCATACTTCGGCACGTACACCCGAACAAAGTGGCTCGGCTGCCTCGAACACGAACAAGTCGGGCGCGCGCGCGCTCGCTCAGTACCCATGCGGAAATCCTTAGAGGCTGACTGCTAGGCAACATCAGCCACGGGTCCAAATGATCAGAACTTTGTTTTGACTCTCGCCCCTTCGTCCGAGATTCGCAATAATATGTCGAGGTAAAGCTAAGCCAAAGTCCCAAATTGATCCCGCCGATTGCCCCATATCGATGAACCACGGGTACAAATCGCGGCGCAGCACCATTTGAGCCCCAGCTTACATCGCCTTCAAGTAAGTACTTTACGCAGATGCTGAACGCCTCAAAACACCATGTCATTAATATATCTATCTTCTATATCTAATCACGACTGCGACTTGATCATAAAAATCTGCCTCGAGTTAGTAAATGCATACGTGTCGTGGTATTCCAAAGTGCAACATACCTGGTTCAAAGCCTTGTCGTCCATAGTCGCCATCCTCTTCTGCGCAATCCATCGTGATCTCACAGCGTGGTGACCTCTGAGAACCGGCGTTGATGTACCGCTCGCTGGTGTTGATGTAGCCGGTGTGGAAGAAGACTCCCGCGACGCCTCCTTCTTGGCTCGCTTCTCCTCCTTGCGCTTCCTCTTCTCTTCCTTTCTCGCGGCCTTCTCGGCGTCGGTCTCTTTGGAGTTGGCCTTGTCCTTCTTGCTCTTCTTCTTGGACGCCTTCTCGTCGGAGCTGTCAGCGTCTGAGCTCTCCTTCTCGGCCTTCTTCTTTTCCTTCTTTCCTTCTTCCTGTCCTTCTTGGCCTTCTTCTCCGCGTCGTCCTGGGTATCTTCGGAAACATCCTCCTTCGCGGCCTTTGACTTGCGCTTCTTCTCCTTCTTCTCCTCTTTCCTGCGCTTCTTCCGTGTCTTCTCGTCCTCGGAGGATTCCGACTCATCATCGCTCGACTCCTCGGCCTTGCGCTTCTTCGACTTCTTGCTCAATGACTCCGCGGCGGGGACGTCCTCCATCTTGACATCATCCTTGCTCTCCTCCTTCGGCTCGCCGTCAGCAGACTCCTTGACCTGGTCACCCACAAGGAAGCCGCCGCTAACGAAGCGCATGGGGCCGAACTTGGTATCGCAGTACAACGTGCTCTTCAGCGCCTCGCGGGCCTGGCGGTCCTTGTCGATCGCCTCGGTGGATTTGCCGTTCAGACGTCCCAGCAGGTCGGAGAAGACGTCCATTCCCGTCACTCTGTCATCCCTGGCTTGCTTGAAGCCGAGGCCGAGCATGTCGTCCTTGAGGGCGACGCGGATAAAGGAGGCATTGGCGGCTGTGTGGTGCACGGCGTGTGCTGCGTCTTTTGCGCCGAGGTATTGCCCAGGTTCCCAACCTTGCGATCGCAGCATCCGCTGGCCGAAGGATTCGGTGTCCTTGGTCCATTTCGTGTTGTTGGGATCCTTGCCGATCTTGCGGCGGCTATTTAGTAGGATGTCAGTAAATAAAATCGCATGTCACTGCAGGATCCCATGATATGTCTCTTACGATTTCTGCTGCGCCAGACCCATCTTTGCGGTTTGACGAGAGACCAACCCGTTGAATGGAGAAGGGAGTTTTCGAGATGCGATAAGGTGCCAGTGCAGATTCCATTATCGAAGAAAATTTTAGTGGGGTCTGATTGTCTGGAAATCAGCTATCCCTGCAGCCGAAGTTACCCCGCCCGCCACCCTCACCGAACTCACCGGTGCTGGATTCAGTCAGTGCTCGAATATCACGAAATTTCCTAACACACGGAAGGAGTATGCATCGCTCGCAATTTCATAGATCTACTACAAACAAAAGTGTAAGTAAGGCTAATTTTCTTTTTCTGACAACAGAAAAAAAAAATTCAAAATAACAAAAAGAGTTCCCATGATCCCACGTCTGGGATACTTACAGGTACATCTCTTGTCGACATGGCTCGAACCTGGACGTCGCTGAGCCCAAGTCCGAGCCAACCACTTCACTCTAACCGACCACACCAACTGACCCAGTTTGACCTGAACTCCCACCTGGGAGCCGCCTTCTGGGCCGGGAGAGTGAGAATTGAACCAGACTATAACGGACCGGTCGGCCGTCCCTCGCTCCCAGTATGGACTTGAGGCATCTAGTAACTCATGGACTACGCCAGTCGCAAAGCCTTTGGCCCCTTGAGAGATTCTTGGGTTGTCCCTTCCGCCTCCCGTGATAGCACCAAACCTCACCGCTGCCAATGCCATTCTGCGCTCCCGTTCAAAGAAGGCAGTCTGTTCTCGCACCTTTTGCATCCCTTCGCAGCTTCCGGCCACAGCATGTCTTCCCCCCTGCATTCTCAAGTTCTAACCCACCATTCGTGACATTGCACGAGTAGCCCAGAAGCCAAAAACCCAGCGATAACAAGTTGCTCATCTCCTCTCGCATGCTGTGCAGCATCCTGTGCCCTGCATCCTGCGTGCGCACCTTGCCGTCATCGTCTGCCTCAATTCCAAACAAGACGCTCCGGCCTCGTACCTCCGATTGCCACACCTTGCCGATCAACTTAGGTCATGCTCAGTTTGCCGACGACCCCGACAGAGTAAGGAAGACGTGGATGAAGCCACGGGACGCAAGGACGCTTTGCTCTGGAGCTACGAATGGTGCCCATCGGGTCGACTACTGATTTTTGGTCAATGTACAATATTTCAGAGGTCATGCGGATGGAAATCAAAGGTAGGAAAGGATGGTCGCAACTACGTTGTAATTATTGCTCGCAGCAACACACAATTATATAGGGAGAACCACGTAAAGTGGCGACCAAATTGTAAATTGCCCCAGCAACACTCACTACAGCACACCAAAGGCAGTTTTCAAACCAGAGTCGTGATGGTTCTTATTTCCCCAACGCCGTGTATGCTTTGGTCGTACTGTACATCTATCGTCGCATCGATTTGTCCGTATTCATTATCGGCTGGATCCTCCCCTTACACCGTGAAGCCAAAGCCCTTCATGCAGTTTCGGTACTGGTCGATCGTGGAAAGGCAGTCCTTGGCCGGGTCGGCGGCATTGGAGAAGAGCATGCACTCGTCCCGTTTCGCCTTCTCCTCCTTGCATACGCAGCAGGGCTATTGAGAAGAAAGCATCAGCAGGTGTTCGTCGCACGGGGTCGTATGAGATAAGGGGGAGAGGGAGAGGCAAGGCTCGTCGTTCAATCGTGCGCACCTTGGGCTTGGAGGCTTGCTCGTTTGCGGCAGCCGGCGCGGCGGCCGGTGTGGAAATGGAGGCTGCGGAGTCCTTTTGTTAGCCATTGAGAGGGGGAGGTTTGTGTCGCGAAGGATTCCTTACGCAGTTCGCAAGCTTGGGAGGCCATTGTGCGTGTCTAGCGAGTGTTGGGTGGCTCAGGAAACGATTTGCGATCCGGATTGCGGCGAACAGACGATTGAATATAATCGGCGACCTCGGTCAGTCCACTTTTTTTTTTCTCTTTTGAACCTTACATCACCAAAGCTGGTAGTGTCGCTTTGTAATTCATCCAACCGTTCGGGATCCTCGGCCTCCAGCCAATCACGCCTTTGCTACGTCACGTGCAGCAACCAACACGTCGAAGCTTCTGCAGGGCGGATAATTTCTTGGAGCAAGTCATCTAATAAT
Source organism: Colletotrichum camelliae (assembly GCA_018853505.1). Classification (NCBI taxonomy): domain Eukaryota; kingdom Fungi; phylum Ascomycota; class Sordariomycetes; order Glomerellales; family Glomerellaceae; genus Colletotrichum; species Colletotrichum camelliae. The sequence goes on from JAELVL010000001.1 coordinate 2,082,769, forward strand.
CCAGCAAGGTAATCTGAGGTAGCAGTTGGACAGGTTCGTGCCAAAGCCATGGTTCGCATCCATCGTCAGAAAAAATGTCTCATGTTTCGCCTATGAGGGGTCTTTGGAGGCTCCAGAACGAGTCCCGTCTTACGCAGGCTGCATGGCATCATGAATCGGACCTTGAGAGGATAAGCCGCGATGCGACGTCCGGTGTGTGTGGGGAAAACAGCCGGTACTCTGTGGACAGGGGCCCGATTGGACCCGATATCGTGCCCCGCAAGACGGAAGGACCTCGCGTCCGGAAGACCCGCATTCTGCCGCAGCTGACGAGCGGTGTGTGCCACCTGGCACTCTTATTAACCCCTGATTCGAGGATAGACGCAAGCTGCACTTAGCCTAGCCTGGCTTACACGCTTTTGAGATGGGCAAATTTGGCGAGAGCTGGTGCACGGTTTTTTTGTACAGTTATGAGCTGGCATCTGTTTTCTTTTGTCTTCCCTGGAGATGGGGTCATGGCATCCATGGCTATGGGACGCCATTGCCAGGAAAGGGGTTGTCGAACCTGTCCGGTTGGTTGGTTGATGAGGTTGGTGGTTGCCGGTCCAGTTGGGTGACCCCGCGGGTAGTGGTGGCCTGTTGGTGGGATATAAATTCATGAGCCGAGTCCCCCACGAGCTTTGTCTGATGAGATTGAACTTCAGAACCATCTTCCTCTTGACTCCTTATCCATCTTCACGACTATGCTACTCACACACAAAATGCTGTCTGTCGAGGAGACCTTAGCACTTGGCACCCCTTCTGCCGAATGGGACGAGGTGATACATGACAACACCACGTTTTTCGCCGTCATACCGCTTACACCTCATAGGCCTTCAAAACCAGTCCGCCCCGTGTGAGTGGCTGGACAATGGACACTGACCTGGGCGGATTGAGAGCCATGATGGCCCAGGCTGGCGCAGCCCAGCGCGCAGCAGCTCCAGATCCATCAACTGTGCCCTGGGTTGAGGAGGAGATCCAGATTCCCACGAGAGACGGCGCGTCGCTCATCGCCCGCATCCACAAGCCCAAGCAACTCCCTAAGGACGGCTGCCCTGTTTTCGTGGCCTTCCACGGTGGCGGCTTCATCATCGGTTCCGTCGAAGAGATCTCGTTCGTCTGCCGCGCCTTCACTCAGCTGGGTGGCATTGCGGTGAACGTAGAGTACCGTCTTGCTCCCGAGAACCCGTTTCCCATCCCCGCAAACGACTGCTACGACGCAGTGTCTTGGGTGAGTAGCGGAAAGCCCGAGTGGCTGTTAGTTGAGTAAGCTGACCGCCCATAGACAATCGAGAACACCAAGAACCTGGGAATCAACCCAGAGAAGGGCTTCCTCGTTGGCGGCGAGAGCGCCGGCGCAGATCTGGCTCTTGGTGTCGCCTATCTTTGGGGGAAGGAGCAGCGATCACCCCCACTGACGGGCATTTACTCGTCGGTTGCCGTTGCAGCTACGGAGGAAACTGTCCCCGCGAAGTACAAGGATCGCTTTCTGAGCATGGAGCAAAACGCGCATGCGCCAGTCATCACGAAGGAGTCCGTCCAAGTCATCCACAGTAAGACTACCCCGCAGTTTTGTAACAAGTCCGGACTGACAAGGGTGCCAGAGAACTACAAGCCTGACTTCACGAGCCCCGTCGCCTATCCAATCCTGTCCCCAGACCTCGGCAGCATCATGCCCAAGACGTACTTCCAAGCCTGCGGCCTCGACCCTCTGAGAGATTGCACTCTGGTCATGGAGCAGGTGTGGAGGGACGCGGGGGTGCCCACCAAGTTGGACCTGTATCCCGGTGTGCCTCACGGCTTCTGGGCAGTTTACCCGCACTTGAAGGCTAGCCAGAAATTCCTGGAGGACGGCGCAATTGGTCTCCGTTGGTTGCTGAGTTGAGAGGTGGGTGTATCGGTACTAGAGCTAGCAGGGAGGTCTTCAACTGCTTGAGCAGACGTTTCGTTTCTTTCAACATACCCCTAGAGTTGCATTTCTCTTAATTCGATCAATGAACCTAAAGACATGGAAAAAGGACCTGGCAGCAATCTGAGTGATTTTTTCCCGCGCGACTTACATGCAGCCGGTTTCACGCCATGAAGCTGTAAAAAGAAAGTTTAATATGAGGGACCCAATCCCTGACGGCCTGCTGCAGAGTACTGGCGCGGACCCCTGTACAGCATCGAGCTCCAGTGGGGGCCCCCTGCAACCTCTCAACGCGCTCACGCCCTGCAGACGCGACGGGACGAGACCGGGGCCTCCTAATCGACATCATCATCTAAATCTTTCCAAGCTGGTTCACAATCACCACGCAACACCCGCGCCGCCAGTCTGCCTATCGTACACAATGGCGCCCAAATCGAAGCCTCCCGAGAAGCAGCAGCGATCGCTGACGAGCTTTTTCAAGCCCAAAACCGTCAATGGCCTCGCCGAGGCTTTCCAAAAGTCCCAATCCGAGTCCAAGACCAGCCCGTCCGAGTCGCCAGAGAGCTCTCGCAAGAGACCATTGGAAGAGGACGCGGATAAGGGGAACAATGGGCCGGAGAAGACGCCTAAGAGATCAAAGGCCGACAATGCCGAAGATGTCGACCAAGGGAAAAGCTCCTTCTTCTCCGGCGGAAAGAAGCAACCCGACCAGGGGCCCAAGGCGAAGGCAGCTGCGTCCGGAAGTAGGACAGGACGCTTTGTCTACAGCCAAGACTCAAACGATAATGAAGGAGAGGAGGAGGATGCTGATCCGTCGACGAAGAAGCACAAGGATGAGCTCCACAAGAAGTTCGTGAAGAAGCTGGGTCACCCAGACAGCATGCTGCGCCGCCGCTACCGAGAAGACGACAACGAAGCTGCTGAGGGAGAGGAGGGCGATGAAGACGAAGAAGACGAGGCACCGCCGCCACCCAAAGCGAAAAAAGGCGGCGCTCGAGCGAACAAGAAGCTCACGCCAATGGAGATCCAGTTCCTCGAGATCAAGCGGAAGCACCTCGACACCGTCCTCATCGTCGAGGTCGGCTACAAGTTCCGATTCTTCGGCGAGGACGCTCGCATTGCCGCCAAGGAGCTCAGCATTGTCTGTATCCCGGGAAAGTACCGCTACGATGAACACCCCTCGGAAGCACACTGGGATCGCTTTGCGTCAGCGAGTATCCCAGTCCACCGGCTACACGTCCACGCAAAGCGTCTAGTTGCCGCTGGACACAAGGTCGGAGTCGTTCGACAGATTGAAACGGCTGCCCTGAAAAGGCCGGTGACAACCGCAACGCACCATTCGTACGAAAGTTGACCAACGTCTACACCAAGGGCACCTACATCGACGAGAACGGCGAGCTGGAGACTGGCGACGGCGGTGCTCCCTCGGGAGGGTATCTCCTGTGCATCACCGAGACCCCGTCAAAGGGCCAGGGCACTGATGAGAAGGTCGATGTCGGCATAGTCGCCGTGCAGCCGACGACGGGAGATATCATCTATGATACCTTCGAGGACGGGTTCATGAGGAGCGAGATTGAGACGCGCCTGCTACACATCTCACCATGCGAGTTTGTCATTGTGGGCGATCTCACCAAGGGCTCCGACAAGCTCATTCGCCATCTGTCAGGAAGCAGCACAAACGTCTTTGGCGACCGCAGCCGCGTCGAGCGCGTCCCTCGCTCTAAGACCATGGCTGCCGAGGCCTACTCCCATGTCACGCAGTTCTACGCCGAGAAGCTGCAGCAGACCCCAGACGCCGCCGCCTCCGCTCTCCTGGACCGCATCCTCCATCTCCCTGAGCCCGTCACGATATGTCTTAGTGCGATGATTGCACACCTCAAGGAGTACGGCCTCGAGCACGTTTTCGATCTAACCAAGAACTTTGCCAGCTTCTCTGCGCGCCAGCACATGCTCCTGAACGGAACAACCCTTGAGTCCCTCGAGGTTTATCGCAATGCCACAGATCACTCCGAGCGCGGTTCTCTCTTTTGGGCACTGGACAAGACTACTACCCGCTTCGGCCAGCGCCTCCTCCGCAAATGGGTCGGCCGTCCCTTGCTTGACGTCTCCCGTCTTGAAGCTCGTGTTGCCGCTGTGCAGGAGCTTCTGGACGAGCAATCTTCTACAAAAGTGGATCGGCTCGAGAGCCTCCTGTCCAGCATCAAGACCGACCTTGAACGCAGTCTCATCCGCATCTACTACGGGAAATGCACCCGCCCCGAACTCCTTTCTGTCCTTCAGACCCTTCAACGTATCGCTATGCAATACTCCACCGTCAAGTCAGCCGAGGAAACAGGCTTCACCTCACCCCTATTATCCTCCGCAATCTTTTCCCTCCCTCAAATCCTCGACCTCGTCGTCTCGCACCTCGAAAAAATCAACCCGGAAGCCGCCCGCAAGGATGACAAGTACAACTTCTTCCGCGAGTCGGAACAGACCGAAGATATCGAGGACCACAAAATGGGCATCGTCTCCGTCGAGCAATCCCTCGACGAACACCGCGCCGAGGCCGCCTCCTCCATCAAGCGCAAGAAGCCCATCGAATACGTCACCGTATCCGGCATCGAGTACCTCATCGAAGTTCTCAACACAGACCTCAAGTCCGTCCCGGCCTCCTGGATCAAGATCTCCGGCACAAAGAAGCTCTCCCGCTTCCACACCCCCACCGTCGTCCGCCTGATCCAAGAACGTGACCAACACCGCGAGGCCCTCGCCGCGGCCTGCGACGCAGCCTTCACCTCCCTCCTCCGCGAGATCGCAGACGCGTACCAGCCCCTCCGTGACGCTGTCTCCTCTCTCGCAACCCTCGACTGCCTCCTCTCCCTCTCCCGTGTAGCCGCCCTTCCAGGCTACACCAAACCAAGCTTCCTCTCGACCCCGACCCAGCCCACAATCTCCATTACGCAGGGCCGTCACCCCATTGCCGAACACACCCTTTCAGACCCCTACATCCCCTTCACAACGACCCTCTCCTCCCCCTCACCGCTAGCCCACCTGATCACGGGTCCCAACATGGGCGGCAAATCCTCCTTCGTCCGCGCCGTGGCCCTCCTCGTGCTCCTCGCCCAGATAGGCTCCTTTGTCCCGGCTGATGAGTTCTCCCTGACCCTCGCCGACGCAATCCACGTCCGCATGGGAGCCCGCGACAACCTTGCTGCAGGCGAATCCACGTTCATGGTCGAGGTCTCCGAAACGGCCCGCATCCTCCGCGCCGCCACGCCGCGCTCGCTCGTCATCCTCGACGAGCTCGGCCGCGGCACCTCGACGCACGACGGCGCCGCCATCGCACACGCCGTGCTTGACCACGTCGTCCGCGAAAACAAGTGCCTGACCCTCTTCATCACGCACTACCAGAACCTCGCGCGTCTCGCAGACGGCATCGGCCAGGGCCTCGTCAAGAATGTTCACATGCGCTTCACGGCCACACGCAAGGAGGGCGGGGACGGAAGGGAGGACGACGATGCCGGTGCCGACGAAGAGATTACGTTCCTCTACGAAGTCGGTGAGGGCGTTGCCCATCGCTCGTACGGCCTCAACGTCGCGCGGCTGGCTCGTATTCCCCGCAAGGTCATCGAGGTGGCTGCGCAGAAGTCAAGAGAGATGGAGCAGGATGTAAGAGCAAGGAGGTTACAGGGCACAGCACGTCTCTTGTCGGATGTGCTGCAAAGCAGGACAGATCAGTTGGAACACTTGATGTCAAACATAGAGCAGCTGTAATACCACCATGTGTACAAGTCACACAACGATATGATAATGAGTTGCTTTTATTGCTAAATACCAGCTGTGGCATTACTAGCTTGCCAAGAAGAGTGAATTTTCGTGACCAACCGAGATCTCGGCTACCAGGACTATAGTTTCCTCCGCACACGACTGAAGAATGCTCGAGTTTATAGTCTCAAAGTCGGCGACCGTCTCTTCTGAACTGCCGTATATACGGCATCCTAAAGGTCCTCAACATGCCAAGCTGACCAAGCCAGCCTCATTCGGATCCTTCGCGAGAGGCACCGCGTAATTGCCCCGATATAGCGCAAAAGAAGCCTTACGGAGCGTAGAGGCGTCAGTTGAAAACGCGCGGGGTCAAGCAACAGCATGCCTGCCTACTTAAACAGCTGGGAAAGTTAGCAATACCCAGAAGAATTGAGTTGGCTTGAACGTACTTGAAAAGCTAAAATGGAAAGGAAAGACGAAAATGAAAATCTCGGATACAAGTCGACTGCCGAACGTCGCCTCTTTCTTGTGATGGTCCCACGAGCAACGAAACCTCGAAGTCGTACATCTCAGAAAGCTCCATTGAATCCGCCATCCAAGCCCTGGCCCGGATCGTTCTCGTCGAAGGCATTGGGGGCGATGGGAAACATGTGATGTGGTACAGGTTCCGTTGGTCTGGGTGTCCATTGATTGGGTTGAATCCGTGGTGCGCATTGTGTGGCCAATGGTGCGGGTAGTGAGGATGATAGACAGAGTCGATTACCGGTGCGTGCGCGAAGTTGTGGAAGTGGGGAGGCAACCCCATGTTGGAAATTCTGGCCTGGTTCAAGTGAGTGTTGTGACCACCAAAGAAATTTTGATTTCCAAGTGCCGGATCCTGTAAGCCACGGTTATTTTCCTTCCCTTTGTAGGTTCGGTGCGACAGCTGCTTCGCAGCAGGGGTAGGAGACGCCAACGTCAGGTTTGCGTTCGGGTTCATCGGTTGGAGGGGGATACGACTTCGCACATTGAATCTGCAACAGAGGGGTCATCAATATACCATATCAGAAGAAGGGTTGAGGTCGTGGCCAAATGCCGACCTAGCTTGATCTGTGATCTGGGCCGGGGGTCGGCGGGCTGTGAAATAGGTTAGCAATGCCGAAGACGGAAGCAATGGTAGCAACGTACAGTCAGAAGAGCCGTCTCTGAAGATATCGCCGGCTCCTCCGTCAGGGATTGCTCGCTCAGGGATTGTGAAAGTTGGGTTGAAGTGGTCCATTTGATCCGCGAACTGAGACTCGTCGAAGTCCGTGTCAAAACTGTCCGGGTCAGGATCGTTGTCCGCATCAACGTCGCCATGGGAATTGTCGTCGAAGGTAATACCAAGAGGCATTTCAGTGCCTAGGGCATACCCATGGTTGGGAGCACTGACATCGGCGTCGTCGCTGGCAATCTCGAACCTCTCTGGGGAGTCGTGGAAGTCTGCCTCGGGGGAGGGGCTGGCCTTGACCTTGGGGCCCTTTTTGGTTCGGAGGTGTCTGGCACGAGTGGGCCGCTTGGGGGCCTCGTCGTCTGAGTCTGGCTCTTCCTTGACCCTAACAGAAGGAGATTCGTAGCCATCGGTGGCCGCGCGTCTCTGACGACCTCTAGGCTTTTTGGCAGGCTGAGTTTTGTCAGTTTGATTTCGGTCTTAGCAAGTTGGAAGGTATCATACCGGAGTACCCTCAATGGAAGGGGCATCGTAGACACTGCGGGTCTTCTCAACCTCCAAATTGAGGTTAGCCACCATCTCTAGGGTAGTGACAGCCTGAGAGTCAAGCTCCATCTGAAGAAGGACCGAGGCGTCCTTGCGCTGGTTCCGCTTCTTCCTCTGCTCCGGGGTAGCGGCGTCAAAGAGACTCATACCGGGCCATATAATACCCTTGAGTCTGACAGTGTCGTAGTCCTCTTCGACATAGTCAGGACCAGGATCAGCTGGCTCGCCCTCTTCTCCAAAGAATGTAATTGCTTCCTGGTGCTCGAAACTTCCCGTCTTCTTGGCAGATGGCGTCGAAGGAACGTCTGTGTCGTGCTCAGTCTTGACAGTCGCAGCAAGGGACTTCTTCTTCTTCACGGGCTGCGAAAGTCAGTTTATCTGATCAAGAACGGAGGGCACGGAAACGGCTTACCTGAGCGAGGTGCTGGCCAGGCCGCTTGCCATTGGTCATTCCCCTGGCTGCCATGAGACGCTCTGCGAGCAAACGCTCGAGATTGTGCTTGGCATACCAGGTGTCATAGGTGGCAATAGTCGCAGCGGCGGAGAGGTCTGCATGGGACTCGAGTCTCGTAGTGTTCAAGGTGTGAAGATGGCCCTTGGAGCTCAAGTGGGTCAACAAGTGAGAAACGTCAGAGAAGCGAGGGTGGCTGGAGCAGACGCAGCACAGCAGAGGGATCGAAGAGCCACCCGAAGACTTGACATCGGATGACTTCTTGACAGCCGCCTTCGCGTTAGAATTCTTGGCGGCGTTCTTGACTTGAGAAGGCTGAGTCTTCTTGGAAACCTTTGCAGTCTTCAACGCCTTGGGCGCCTTGGGAGGCTTGATAGGGGTATCGTTATCGACCTCAGTCTCACGGGCTGCGATATCGGCCATACTCTGCTTATGGTCAGTAATTGCAAGCATTTCAGGAGGTTTCCGAGGCCAGTCGTGACTGACTGGCAACGGCTTCAGGTGAAGCGAGTGTGGTGGGGTACTGGGTAAGTTTCTCGGGGTAACCAAAACACAAAACGAGAGGCAGGAAATCCGCCCTGTGATGTCGTGGACATCAAGTGGGCAAAGAACGACTGGTGTTTCGAGATGTCGAAGACACGGGAAAGGCAAAGCCGAGCAAAGAAAGCAAAGTGATGGCACTGAGTAACTCAGGACATATGGGAGGAGGGGACGAGATCAATTGCTGTCATGGGATGGTGGGAAATTGGAAGTTGGCAGACAGAACGAATGGTATCTTGGGATGAAGTTCCGGATGATGTGTAGTTCAGGGGAAAGTGGTACTCACGGCCTGGGCAGCAACGGCTGCTTGACGTCGAGGCGCCATTTTGCAGGAAAGAGAAAAGCAGCAAGCTGTCCATAGTAGCTGCGTGCGTTCCAATTTCCCGAAAGGGATGGTGCTTCAGGTCGAGGAAGGAAAGGAAGGAGGGAGTGTCGTCGTTTCTATGTCCGAGGTAGTTCTTGCCTGCGTATGAAGCTTCCGTCAGTGAGAATACGAGCCAGAGCAAGGACCAAGGAAGGGACGAAGGCTCGTGCATTGAATAACGCAGGAGAAGTAATGCTGTGGATGAAATGGCAGGCGGCTGTCCAGTCATCACATGACAGGAGCGGGAACATCCGCTATCTCATAGGACAGGACCAGATGCTGGATCATCACTGGACCACAGCCGTCGAGAAAGATAAGGTCCTCAGGCACCCCAAAAATTTCTGGTCTTGTGCTCCCAGCACTGTGCATTCTATTTGCCATGGCCGACAATGGAAGTCCAGTGTCGTGACTGCCTCCGCCGTTGGGCTCTCGCTGAGAGAGCTCAGGTACGCCTCATCTTCGTCCCTTCCTGAAGTGATCTGGACTTACCAAGAGCTGGAGGCCAAAAGGCAGGTAGCGAGCAACGTTCTCTGATGCCGTGCTAAGAATGTCTGTGTCGAGTCGTTGGATTTCTTGCCGAGTCGATTTCCTCGGTGATTTGCTTCGCGGAAAGCTTGAGCTTGTGTGTCGTCTGTCGGTAGGCACGGATCTGATCAAAAAACTCCGGTTGAGCACCTCGCTGCTCTGGGTATTGCGCTGCTGATATATGTCGAAGGTATCAAATGAACCCTGCAAGGATTAGTAAGTATATGCGAAAATTGTGATGCTGTTTCTCTGGTGACCAAAACGATTGTGGTGACAGACAGTGGCAAGGAAAAGGAAAAGAAGATTTCCAAGCCAGGTGAAGGGAAAGAGAAGAGAAGAAGGAAAAACCAGGGCTCCTGGCCCTCCTTTTATTTATGGCCAAGTGCCCTCAATGTCCTCACGATCACTATTCACCTTTCAAACCAGAAGCTCTCGCCTTTTTGGAAAGGTATCAAAACAGCGAGAGCAGAGCCAGAGGGTAGTTCCTGCTTTTTCAAGTTTCAAGGAGCGCGTGAAGGCATCGAGAAGATCCAGCTTGGCAATGCGTTCACTGTCCGCCATATCCCATGAGATCGCAAGAAGACAGTGAAGCTGCAGCCACTCATGTGAAGTTCAAAGAGTCCAGATGCTCAAAGCCATGGGCAGTGTTTTGTCCACGAAAAGGTTTGGCGAACCACAATGCCACTCAAAACAAAGTGCACAAGTCCCCAAGTCTTGAACTCAGGGCGCCATTGGAATTCAGACCGAGATCGCAGGGTTCAAAGGCAACCACTGCTGGGGACTTAAGGGGAGAACTCAGACAGATGGGAAAAAAGGCCAGAAACTGCGCAGCCAGAATCCCTGGACCCAGAACATCCCAACACCAGACCACATGGCCCTTGGTGACAGTAGATGCAATCTGGAAAACCATCCCAAGAGATGTTTGACTCAGGTCGTCCCATTGCTTAAGCAATGAGATGAACTGTGGTGACCCGACCCAGGCTCCGGCCCAGACGAAAAAGAACATGAGGAACAGACCAACGAAATTTGGAAAACAATCCCAAAGCCAGCCAAAAAAAACAACAAAAAAAAAACCAGACTTCAAAGCCTGTCTTCACATACCTCTAACACCTAGCAGGCTTGACCTCCAGGTGCTTTGGTGATGCGGGGTGATGCAATCTCGTCCCGCGAGCGAGAATCTCGATCGGTATGCGGCGGTTCTTGGTGCGTGGTGGTGGTTCGGAAACTTTCTGGAGTATCTAGAAGACCCGCGGGAGTTTTTTTGCTCGGTTTTGGTGTTGGTGATAAATGTCGACAGGATAGGTGTTGAAACAGGACTTTTGGTTGGGGTGGGGGGAGGTCGATACGGTATTGCGACAGAGTCGTAGAAATAAGGGTACTTGACAGTCGAAGAAGAGAGAGAGAGAGAATGTGAAGGGGAGAGAAAGCGATGAATATCGTCTAGCTGACGACTTCTCCAGCTGGGGAGAAGAGGGGAGGAAAGGAGTGACGAAAGGTTGGTGATGGTGAGGTTGTGAAGTGGTGAGACTGGGGGAGGGATTGTTTTTCCCCCGGTGGTGTTGACAGGAGAAAAAAAAGAACGTCACGCGCTACCTTAGTTGGGTGCGAAGACCGACCTCAAGCAGCTCAACTGAGCCCCAGGCACGTGACTGTTGACGAGGTTGTTTATTGATACACCTGGTTCCTGAGTATTCACATGCGGTATCCTGAAGGTTCTCACAAAGGGGGGTAGGGCAGGGCACTTGGGGAGGCGCATCAGGTAATGGGAGGCGCCTTTGGTGTTTTCAACCTCAACCACCGCCGCCAATCTGCTTATTTTTGAAAATGGAAGGAGAATCAGTAGATGAACTCAGCTGCGTAGAAGAAGAAAAAAAAAGGAGTAATCGGACGGGCTTTGGTATTTACAACCTTGGCCACAACGACTACGACTACCTCCCTACCGCGGTCACCACTCCAGCTCCTCTGATGCAGCAGTCTTCTGGGTGTGCAACCAGACTTGACCAACCACCTCTTGACCACTCAAACAACAAATAGCGAATCGACAGTGCGTAGGGAATAAGGGAGATGTACTCTAGACAGAGCCAACCAGCTGTGGCGTCCAAGTGGGCATACTGAGTGGACGGCACTTACGCGTGATTTTTTCCAACCTCACTTACAAGCACCGTGCTCAGGATGGTGAGTAATATTAAGATATATTATTGTATTGCATCTCGGGATCGACCCTGATTTAGGCTCTGTTGAGGCCTGTTTGAAAAAAAAAAATTGTCTGAAGGCTAGCACAGGGCAGATCGCATGTGGCAAAACGAAAGCCCCTAAAAAAGCAAACACTTTTGCTCTTCTCTCGCCATGTGTCCTTGCTACCATCGTGGTTGGAATGAGCAGGTTATTAGATGGCAAGAGTAAGTATTGCGAGCACATTACACCCCCGAGCAACTGCTCCCGTCGCATTTCCAGCATCACCGCGCCTTCTTTCCCAATGCCTTATCTGTCACCACCCTCGGCATGCAGTACACAGGGTCGACCTCCACCATGCCCGGATATCCCAGCAAGCTGAGACCCGTAAGGCCGAACAGGGTATGCCACACGTCCACCATGTTCCCTGGCCGATCTGAGATGCCGCCGAGCTCCGTATCCTGGCACTTGAGGATGAAGGTGATGAGCTTCTGCCGGTCGATCCAGTGCGTCCGATCAATGATGCTCAAGCTGCTCAGCACCCACCAACTGTAGCACACATCCTCATCCTTCTCGGGCCTACCATTGAGGCCGCCGGCCGCGACTTGCCTCTCGCTCAACCACCGGCCCAGCTTGTCCTTCTCCACAAGATCCAGGCGCCCTGCGATGGAGAGCGCCGCGAGACAAGTGAAGATCTGACCCGAGTGGGACTCCGCACCGGGACTCACACCGTAGCCGCCGTCAAAGTTGGTACACGCGGCGATGTGCTTGACGGCCTTGTCGACGTCCACGAGATCAAGCAGACCGAGAAGCGAGAGAGCATTCAGCGCGCCGTAGAGGAAGCGGGTGTCCTCCTCGCCCCATTCGTCACCTGCAAAAGTTCCGCTTTCGCAGTTTTGAAGATCTGCAATGACTGTTCCTCCATGTCAGCGTCTCATGCGCAATCGACAACGAGAAGCGGCAAGCACTCACACTTGCCCACTTGCGCCTTCCCCTTACCGCGCACCTCCAGCTCATCCAAGGCGTCAATCATGACGAGGATCTGTACAGCACTAACTGTATAGAGCATGTGAGCATCGTGGCCCGGCGCGGCCCCGAAACCTCCATTCTCGTGTTGGCACGAGAGGACGAAGTCTATGGTCTCGGCGCGGGGAAGCGCCTCAGGATGGCCCAGAAGGTGCAGCGCAGTGAGACCCCAGTAGAGACCGTTCAGGCGCAAGTGCTCCGTCAGCCAGTAGTCGTACTCGTCTTTGCGAGTATCCAAGCTCTGGATGTACTTCACGTGAGCCGCTGTCGCCAGCTTGAGCTCGTCTGGGAGATTCTCGAACTGGGCCGCCATGGTAAGTCCTCGTACTGTCTGGGCTTGAGTCAGATTTTTGAGGTTCTGGGACGGACAGATGATCGAGTGTTTGGTCGGGGCTTGAGTGTAGATAGACTTTGACGATGCTCCACGCAAGGTAGAAGGAAAGAGATGAGGTTGTGTTGCTTAGGTAAGGCGATTCGGTTGGGTCCCGGGACGGCAGGTTCCGCCGTCTGACGAGCCAGGATGTTGCATCCCCGTCAGGAAGGAACACTGAACCGACCAGGACGGCGCTGGACCCACGGTTTCCGGGTATTGTGATGGGACACAACCTCTCAATTCTCCGAGAAGCGAGCAATCGTCTTTTTAGCAAATCACATTGTATCATCTGGCGAGGCGCAAGTTGCTGTTTGTGCTTGATGCATGCTGACTGAGGCGTCGCGTGTTCTTAAAAATAACCACGGCACTCACTGCTCAACTATCCGCCCGCCTTGCCGGACCTGTCAAGCCGATGTTGCTGACTGACTCTGGAAGCTTGGGAAACACTTCTCGTTTCCAAGACCATTGGCCACGATTATCGCTCGCTCGGACTTGGACTAGCCACCAATCGTTGAATGAACCGATCTAGAGGCTGGCCGGTCGTGCACCAGGTGACTGATTGACCAGACCAGGCAGCTTGGCTATGCGACTACGGGAAACTGCGTTGCGCGCCATCCCCAAATCAACGGGGCCTGCATGGGAGATGGGCGAATCTACCTTGGCCAAACTCCGAACGAAGGTATCGGATTGGATAATGCATTGCGATACCGTCTTTTCCAGACGGTGAAGATGCCTTTATCCGGCTGGTCCCTGAGTCTCCGGCCTTGTTTCTTGCGTCGTCGTCTGGCACCATGGCCTGGTGGATCTCTCCTTGGGGTGGTGGCTTGCAGACTGCGAGAACGGCATTAGATGGAAACTGCCAACGTCAAGATGATGGAAAAGCATATTCACATCGAAGATCGACGGCAGGGAATATGGCTCTACTCTGCATGCTTATATCGATGATCAGGATTACGCAAGAGCGCCGAACGGCTTCCACAGTGCCGTCATCAAGATCGGGGCTTTACGCGGGGGCGCATGATTCAGAGGCATTTGGGAGCCGGCAACTGACAGTCGAGGCCGCTACAGGCTTCATCCTGAAGATTAACCTCATGCTCGGGTGCGAACTATGACATATCGGGCACTCCTTTTTGAGATGGCGTGGGCGATGCTGGCCTCGATCTTGGAAGCTTCTCGGGCCTGCGCATCTACAGAGTATTAGACTTTAAAGAGAGAGGCAATTCCCTTCGTGCCCACAGCCGACACAGGCCATATCCATGATTGACGGCGGCATACGGCCCAGCAGAATGACGGAGCAGCCACGATGCCATGTGCGCGTACCAGTTTTTTCTGGGTCTTTCCCGTCTCCTCCCGCCATACTTTTCAGTACGTGGATGACAGACTACCCATGAGCGTGATCCAGCATACCTTATCCACCACCCCCAGGCTTGGCCATTATTTGTCGAGGAAACACTAACGAGTTTCAGAGTCGTCGGTCGTGTTCCCGAACTAAGCCGTTTTCGGTATGGATGTCACCAGTTAGGTGCTTTGCCCTGTCGGAATCCGACTCAGACCGTTCGCAGGTTCAGCCTCCAGGCGCCTCAGAGGAATGTTCTCATGTTGCTCGCAGTCGACTGCCGTCGAGATGCACAGTACAGAGTATCTGCTGCATTGTTTTCCTCGCAGTGCGGCAAGTCTACATACAAAGTACTGTCTGCAACTTGGTTTGCCACGATAGTGGAGTCTAAGCAGGCAAGTGGCACCTGGTGTTGGTCATGCCTTGTTCAAGCCAGCCAACGGCGGGATCGATAATGTGAGTTCCTTCGTCGCCGCCCCTCTGTGGCTTGAAGCTTGAACTTCAATGGGTTCGGATCAGATCCCGGTGGCTTGAGCACCGCAAACGGCTGTACATTGTTCTCGTTGTGATACGTTGATCACATCTTCGTGCCTGCTCATCGCAGTGTCAAGTTACGGTGAGTCGCAGGCCGACTGACTTTCCGCCAGTCGCACCTCACAGCTGACATACGGCGGGCGGAGCGGTGGTGCTATCGGGGTAGCTGTATGGACAGATGTCGCGGTGCGAGAACTCCGCGATGTCGATGTGACCTCTGTGCCTGTCCAATCTGCAGGCCCGAACTGTGAAGGTCATACGCCATCGCAGCCCTCTGAGTTTATTCGGCCAATTATGAAAACTAATTGACACCTACTGCGGGGAAATCATTACCCGCCTGCGACATAGAAGAAGGCAACGCCGCCGGAGCGCGATCTGAAGGTTTCCGACGCTTCGGCTCCGGGCCCGATGACAGATGGTGGCCGTAGGGGGCCCGGCATGGGGTTGGCTCGTGTACGTTCGAATTCATCATCAAAGAGGTTGGATCAGTACCCTGTTGGAAGAGTCGGATGACGATTGGTCTTGTGTTTCTTCCAAGCTCGCTGGGAGGATGACGAGGGACGCGGCATCGAGATCGGCAAAGTTTGCCATGTCCTCTGTGTAATACCCCGTCGTCTCGTCCCAGCTAACTCTGCTCAAGAAGTCAGGTGGTCAAGGAGTAGGCACGTTTTCCAGTGCGATTTCGAGATAAGGCTTGTGCCGGAGCGTTGCGGCAACGGCCAGTTCGCGCAATCGGCCCAGGGAAACTTCGAGCAAGGTCGGTTGGTTGGCTCTGAACCCATCCGGAGGTTGGCAATGGTGTGCTAGAACATCTCCTTCGCCCGTGCATTGCAGAACACCGTGTAGTAGCGTGACTCCTTTCCGTCAGACCAACGACCAGTCAAGGTCTTTGCCGGGGTTACAGAAGCAATCGCAGCGAGTTGAGCCGAGACCGCCTTCAGAAGAAAGCGAGATATGTTCGAACCGGGCTTCCAGCAGCTGTGGAAGGGTCTGAACGTGCAGTAAGCCGCAGGAAGGCCAAAAAAAAGGGATGCTGCGCTGGATGTGTTGCGAGTGAGCGCGAGGGTTGTCACATCATACCAGATCTGTCCGTTTCTCCGTCTTCCGTCTCTGCTGCCTGTCTCGTCTTTTCGGTGTCCTGACCACGTTGCGTCCTGTACGATTGCCCCTTCATTCCCTCGGAGAATAGGGGCTGTTGGCTTCCGTCTGTCGCTATCTGTGCAACGCAACAGCCATATCTGGGGACGGAGATGCCGTCGAGGAGGCGCGATCGATGCCTGAAGGACGGGGTCCACAGACGGCCGTAATCTTGAAGTCTTAAAGCGATGTAAAGCAGCTGGTTAATGGCCAGCGAAGAACTTGTCATACCTCACAGCGAGCCAAAAGTCCGGATCCAGGGGGCTGTGAGATGAGGTAATGAGCCGTTTAAAGCTCCCGTCCGCAGCTGCAACCAAGAGCACCCCTGGCATTGGCGCATTCCCGGCGAATCCCATCCATGGCTATCCATAGAAACGTTTGTGTTTCAGAAATCGGGTCGCCGGGCAGCCCTGTAGAGTCGAGACGAGGCATCAATTCTCGCCTTGGCACAAGGCATTGTGATATTGCAAAACGCGACGTCCTTTTCATCAAAAGGGCGAAGGGTCATCAAAGATGAGGCGACACGCTTTGGTCGTAATCAAAAAGGATTTTGGCCAACGCGTGTCCTCCGTGGTACGCATACCAGGCAGCCCCGAGTCCGGGGGGGCGCATGGTGCCGTGGGCGGGAGTTCAGTGTATTGTTGCTGCTGCTTGCGAATACGAACAGGGTCCAAGAGGGAGTATCCGTAGAGGGATCCAAAGCGTTGACGTTGCTCTAGAGTCTGGCGGACTGGCACTGGAAGCGAGCAAGGCGTCATTGACGAATGGTCTGGTTGTCATGCCTCGAGTTGACATGAGAGTCTAACTCGATGGACGACAGGTTCCTGTCGCATTGGAGCCGGGAGGGACTTTAGGGGGGGTTCTTTGGAGACACGGCTTCCAATAGCTCGAGCGACGCCAATGTCAAACAGACGTGCGCGGGCCCAATCGACACTAGAAGACAACCGGGTCCTGATCTGTGCGTGCGTGACGGACAGACGGACAGGCCCAAAGCCGTTGGTCTAATCCAGGTTGGCCAAACTTGACGGCGCTGCCATGCCGCAAGCAGCGTATGCTGGCCGTTTGTGGCGATTGGGAGCGAGGGCGAAGACGGCAAGAGGGAGAGGAGGAATGTTGATGGATTCATTTGACGCTGATGTGTTCGTTTGTGGACACTTTTTCTTGTCTTCTTCTTTTTGACGTGGCCGTGTTGATGATGTTGGGCGGACTGGGCCGGGCTGGGCTGGAGCTTCTATTCATGGAATCTGATAATGACGGGAGGTGTAGGTTGTTGAACACGGCGGAAGCGCAAGCAGCCCGGCGATTCGACACAGCCTGCGGTGCATGGCCGCTAAGCCTGAGGGCCCCCACTGCTGGCGTGGGACACTCGAATGGTTAGGTAGGTACGGATAGGTAGGTACACTTAGGCAGTAGCGTTCAGGTTGCTGTCCAGGCAGTGGAGTGGTGATGTGAACCTCCCCTCCGTACCGTTGTTCCCACCTGGCGCGTGTCTGATTTACACCAGCGGAGCTGATGGTGTTGCAGGGCAGGGGCAGATCCACACCCACCCGACAGAGGCGTCCTCTTTCCCCTCCGCCCCCTCTTCTCCTCATCCTCCACACAGCACTCACTGTACTACCTTAGGTACCTACGGATACCTTCCCTCGGGACTTTCAAATTGTATCTGTACCTTGCAGATTGCAGCTGCCGCCATTGGCTGCCAGGTACAGGCACAGATACAAGCCGACACAGACAATACCGGCCGGATTTGCGCTCCTCAGCAGCAACCTCACCAGACCAGACCGGACAGGCAGCATTGACGGTTGGGAGCACATATTCTTCTTCTCTTTTCTATTGCAACATTCTAGGTATTGCCTGCCCATGCATGTCCATGCCCATCAATCCCTCATTTTGTCAACGTCGAACCCTTTCAGCCAACAGCTGTTTGTGCACAGATAGACAAGGAGGGAACAACCCAGAAGACGACACCGAAAGGCCGGCTCCTTGAGGCCCAAATCAACGCCCATTCATTCCATAGTCGCATCAGCCTCCCTGGCTCCGGCTGCTGGCACCTCACCTCAGAGTCCATATCCACATCCACATCCACATCCACATCCACATCCACTACCTCATCATCTCCTTCCTTCAGGTACCTTCCACTATCCATCTATCCGTACAATACCTACTACCTACCTCACCTATCTTTTGGTCTCACAATTTCAGGTTGCCATTGTCACCTTACCTTTGCGCTGCTAGTCCCTCACCGCATCTCATCTTACCCTCTCCTGTCTCTCACCCTCTTTACCTGCTCTCATTACGCACATTTCACAACTCACCATCCCATCTTTTACCACTCCATCCTCATCCACCTCTCCTGCATTCACATACACACCCCTTGCGCCGCCACTTGGCCTAGGAACAAGCCGGGCAGCCGCACTGTCACAGGGTTATCGTTTTTTCCCCTCCTCCCCTTTCTATCCCCAACAGATGCGTGATCCGTCCGTCCCCGTCCCAGTGCGCACACCGAAACAGCTACAGCTCGCCCTCCTGCGGCAGACAACGAATCAGGATTGGGGCCGTTACTGGGCTTGTCTGTCCCATCCCATCTCATCCCATCCTGATCCACGTTCTCTGCTCTGCCCTGTGTCCTGTTGCACAGTTGCTAGGTACTGTTGATACGAGCACCAAAAGATCTGAGGGAGGGAGGTGCTATTGTCCTTCTGCCACCGCCGCACACACACTACAACCTCACAGGCACCAACATCTAAGAGGCCTGCCCGCTGCCTGCCTGCCTTGCCCTGATACTTGGCCTCGCCTCCTCACACTCGGGGCTTTACCACACCTTTACCTGGCTCATCTCATCTCCAAGGGCGAGGTACCGACACCCTGCGCTTACCTGTCGGATTCATACGGTACGGATTACCTGACTGGGACTTGCTGCAGCGCTGCCCTGCCTGCCCCTGCTCCTCTTGTTGGCGCTCCCGCAGCCGCTGTCCACCACCACCACCTCCAACATCCTCGCTCACCTACTTACGCCTACAATACGCCCACACCTGCGCAGACGCCGCCTTGTGTCGCCCCCGAGTCCTGTGCCTCTCGACCGGGCCCCCAAAACACTTATTTTACCCAGCGACTTGCCTGCCTGCCAGAGCCCCCGGGGGCACGTTAATCTCCTGCCATGGGTCGCAAGCATGCACCGCAGCCGCTGACGCTGTCTGAATCTCAGTCCGCCGACCACCAGCCTGAGGACGTTCCGCGCTCTGCTGAAACCCTCGCCTCTACCGTCCCTCCAAGCGCTGGCTCCAAATCGCAATCTTCTCCCAGATCTCCGCGCTCTCCCTTTAGGTTCACTCCGAAAAGACCCAGCACCAGTCGCAAACAGTCTCTACAGCTGGCTGACGAACATCGAAACTTTGACGACGACGACGACGAATTTCAGCAGTATCCGCCCATTTCCTCCGCCCTGCACCGCGCGTCCGAAGACACGCCCCCTCGCCAGCATCATCAGCAACACCCCATCAGCCCCCGTTCTCAGCACCGCCTCGACCATCCCTCCCCTGGCTCCAGCAGCACCAAAGCCTCCAAGGGCGGCTTCTTCTTCAATTTCACAAAGTCGTCCAAATCGTCCCATTCTCTCGCATCTTCATCCTCGCCCTCCCACCACCACCATCAGCAACAACCCTCGCGCCATAACCACCACCAGAACCCGAGCCAGAACCCTGACTCGAGAGGCGAAACTATGTCGAGGGGCCCCGACAGTGCTCCCATGAGCACCACCCAACCCACCCAACCTTCAGGTACGAGGATAACTTTCCTTCTTGAGACCGCAGTGTCCCACTGCCTGTGCTGCCGGGGCCCACCACCTGATCCATCCCCCGTTTCGCCTATCGTGAGACCATTTCTTCAGCCGCTAACCCATCTGCCATTTCACCAGCCGACTCGTCCTATGCTGAGAACGCCGTCCAAAAGCCCGCACCCACCTTGCCGTCCAAGTCCGACGTGTCAATCGCCTCCGCAGCCGACTTCGATCCCTCCGCTTCCCAACCCTCTTCTTCGAAGAAGGGCAAGTCGAAGCCCTTCGGTCTCTTGACCCGTAACAAGTCCCTCCGCGACAAGGACCGCGACAAGGACGGCTCAAGCTCTAGGGACAAGCAGCCGAGCCCCGTACCAATTACGATCAGCGAACCCGAGCCGTCGCACATCCCCTCCGACCCTTACAACCCACGCAAGGCGTCAGCGCCTGCACCTGCAACTGACAGGTCAATCAAGGAAATGGTCAACTCCACGGCGCGGAATCGCTCAGAAGACCGCGGTTCGCCACGAGACATGGGCAACAAAGAAAACCTGAGGGAGAAGGGGAACAAGGAGATTCAGAGAGAAAAGGAGCACCATCCCCGCCAGAATTCCTCTTCGGCAAATGGAGGCTTTTTCGGTGGTTTGAAGAGCGGAAGAGACATGATCAGCAATCGCCTTTTCGGAAAGGGCGGCCGCAGTGGCAGCACGACGGAGAAGGAGCCTGTCATCGACGACGAACACTACCAGCTTAAGACTATCAACCTGCCCCTGGTAGAGCAAACACGACGCACACGTATTTCGAAGCGTTTGGAGGATTCTAGAGACAAGACTGAGTTCTGGATGCCGGCTTTCCCATGGCGCGCAATCGACTATCTGAATTACAAGGGCTGCGATGTTGAGGGCTTGTATCGTGTGCCGGGTAGTGGACCCCAGATTAAGAAGTGGCAGAGGAGATTCGACGAAGGTTTGACTAAACGATTCACCCAGACGTGACCAGCGCACTGACAAGATTCTTAGAATACGACGTCAACTTATTCGAGCAGCCTGACTTGTACGACATCAATATTATCGGTTCCATGCTCAAAGCATGGCTGAGAGAGCTTCCCGATGAGCTGTTCCCGAAGGAGGCACAGGAACGTGTTGCGCGGGAATGCGCTGGCTATGAAACCGTTCCTCCACTCCTAGTCGAGGAGCTGTCCAACCTATCGCCGTTCAACTACTACCTGCTCTTCGCCATCACCTGCCACCTCAGCCTACTTTTGGCCCACTCCGACAAAAACAAGATGGACTTCCGCAACCTCTGCATTTGCTTCCAGCCCTGCATGAAGATTGATGCTTTCTGCTTCAGATTCCTGGTTTGCGACTGGCGCGACTGCTGGAAGGGTTGCAAGAACGAGGCAAAGTTCATCGAGCAAGAGTATCAGCTTTTCGACCAACCTCCCCCGAAGGGCCTGTCAGAGCCACGCAAGCCATCCAAGGAGTCATCACAGGAACCAACACCGGAGGAACCAACGATTACTGTGGAGAGAGCCGCTACACCTTCTGACAACAGCAGCAAGCACTCAAACGCTAGTACCGAGCAACCAAAGGATCGGCGGCTAAAAAAAAAGCCCCTCCAACTCTCTGAGTCCAACGGCAGCGTCGCATCTAACTCGACTATGGCGACAACCCTGACGATTGACAGCGGCCGCGACGCGCCACGAGGTTCGAGCGACCTGCGACCTCTGTCACCCATCAAGCCTCTCTCGCCCCTCGGTTTTTGAAGCATACCATAGAAACCATCAACAGTTCTTTCATCCTCGAATACCCAGGCGGAACTCGTGTGCATATGGAGCAGTTGCATCAACATTACATTACCGATGACGACCTTACGCCGCCGTTCATGCGCTTCCATTCACCTTGATAATCTTGATGCTGTCCGGATGGTTGTCAAGATCTCCAGGGCCGCGTAGAGATTGCAGATTGGGTTCCGCTTCGTTTGCGACACAGCATCATGCTATTTGGTATACCCCAGGGCATCGAATCGTATCACAAAAGCCGTCGTTTTATCCCTTTAGGAAACTGCGTTGGGCTACTTTTGCATCAACGAACAGGATCCTCGCAACCCGAGCTGCCGTCTTGCGTCCGCGCTTCAGGCAGCTTAAATTTGGGTACCTAATTTTCTTCTTTTCTGCACTTTTGTGAGGAGCTACGAATCTAGCGATGTTTGGTCTTTAGTAGCATAGCAGGACATGGGGATGAGAAGCATTCACGAGATGCTGGCTAGGTCGGGGGACGCGGACACAGCTCACGAATAAATATGACTGAGGGGGTTCGGTGGGATCTGTGTACTATATGAAGGATTATATATGTAGCACAAGGGGTCAAGCGCGGCCAGACGAAGCCCGCGGTGGAAAATGAGGACCACAAGTTCACAATTCAAAGCACCAGTGCCCGATTAAGGTTGATGTAGTCAGAGCCAGAGATCTGGCTCGTGAAGCCGTTCCATTCCTTTTAAGAATCCGACGCCCAAGCATACAGACTGGATATGATTAACCACCGCCATTAAAACGCCAAACCATGCCGAACCTGAAAGCATTACACAATTTTGGTCTCCCTCTCTCTACCGCTTGCCGGCCGCCTCACGCTGGTTCTTTCTCATTTTCCTCTCGTTGCGCTTGATCTTCTCCTTCCGTTCCCTCCGCTTGTCGCCACGGATTGTCGTGCCCTCAGGGCGATTGATCTCCTTCTCGGCATCGACCTCGACAACCCAGTCGTCCTCGCCCTTCTTGTTCATGCCCTTGTAACCCCACTTGCGGCGCCACTCCTGCGAATCCTCGTCGAAGGTGAGGTTCTTGCGCTGCTCGCGCGTCTTGGGCTTGATGCCGCGCTTGGCGGCGAAACGCTCCCACTTGGTCGGCTCCTTGGCCTTGGGGACGGGCTTCTCGCGAGGCAGGTCCGTCGAGGGGGGCGGGAGCGTCAAGAGGACGCCGTCGGAGGTGCTTTGGAGGGGGCAGGTGGTCAGGAGCTGGTTGATGAGGGCCTGGGCGCCATCGCGAGCTGTGGCGGCGAGGGATTCCTCGATGGCGGACTTGTCGAGCTCGAGGGGGTTGGGGTCGTTGGCGAGCAGCAGGCCCAGGTCGAAGTTGTAGGGTGTGGGCTTGTTGACTGCGACGGGCAGCTTGGGGCGCGAAACAGGGAGCGCCATTTCGATAGCCAGTGTCGCGTACTTTCGCTTCGTGGTTTGGTTCAGAATGGCGACTGTCCGGGAGGTTTGGAGTGTGCAGATGTCTGGAGTTTGTACGGCGTAATGGAGAAGGGTATCTGGGGCGCCTGCAGGTGGGATTATCCAGAACTTTTTTTCTGCCAGAAATTTTGGCGGCGAGCGATTAGATCGGATCAACTGCCACCGCACCGCCGACCAACAGCGCCACCAATCAACGCTGCTATTGGCTAAATGACCTACAAGCCCCGGAGGGGTGTGCCTCTAACAGGCCCGAGAATTTACGAACTTTTTGGACCTTGGGGAAAGACATCGCACGACGACGACCTACCAAAGGGGCGACTCGACGAGCTGCTTCGGACGGAACCGAACACCCGCGCCTGTGCCAATCCGAATGGCATCATAAAGATTCACCGGAAAATAGACACGAGCAAGAGAACCGCCAGCCCAGGCAACGAAACACCCACAATGGCCTCCGCCAACTGCGCGCGGTGCCTCACCCGGCCGACGACGGCCGCAGCAGCCGCAGCACCCCGGGTCCTCTCGCAGCGCATCGTCCCCGTCATCACCTCCTATGCGGCCGCCGCTCCGTCCGGCTCCGCCCTCTTCTCGACCATCTCCGCCCGCGCAGCCGGCAATGCCTCGACCATGCGCAAGGTACAACACTGGGGAAAGCATATCCGTCGCGGCAAGATCAACCAGAACTCCAAGAAGAAGCGGGAGAACGTCAGGGTGAAGAAGCCTGCGCCGGGAGAGCGTAAGGCCTTCCGCAAGCGCATCACGCTCAGCAACAACAGTGCGCTGCTCGTCGAGGGCCTGAAGATGGCTGACGGGGCTACGATGTCTTCGGCCGAGGCCCAGGGGACCATGGTCGGTCTGCCGGATCAGCTCGTCGACCAGCTGCGCACGCTCGAGGCGTTCAAGATCACGCAGCCCTGGGGCCTGTTCAGGAAACCGCACGTGCTCGTGAGGGAGGACACGGTGAAGCTGGTCAGCAGGATCGACAAGGCCGTCCAGGAGAGGCAGACGTTGAGGACGGTGTTGACGGGAGACAAAGTTGGAGGCAAGAGCATGTTATTGCTGCAGACCATGGCTCACGCTCTCATGAATGACTGGGTTGTCATTAGCATCCCCGAAGGTATGCTCGCTCACTCACTTCACAAGCAGCAACATCACGACTAACACGCACTCTAGCCCAAGACCTGACCAACTCCAACACGGACTACAGCCCTGTGCCCAACTCTAAGCCCCTCCAATTCTACCAGCCAACCTACTGCTTCAACCTCCTCCAGCAAATCATGAAGGCCAACGGGCCCGTTCTCAAGAAGCACAAGATCACAAAGGAGTATCCGGAGCTCCTCCACGTCCCCAAGGACGGCACCCTCTACGACGTCGCAAACGCCGCGAAGGAGCCCGAGTTCGCCTGGCCCGCCTTCCAGGCCCTCTGGTCCGAGCTGACCACCGCCCCCGGCGGTCCCCCGGTCCTCCTCACCCTCGACGGCCTCTCCCACATCATGAAGATCTCTGCCTACCGCGATCCGGCCTTCAACCTCGTTCACGCCCACGACCTCACCCTCGTGCGCCTCTTCGTGGACGCCCTGAGCGGCAAGACGCCCCTCGCCAACGGCGGCGCCGTCATCGCCGCCACCAGCCGCAGCAACGCGCCCCGCTCCCCCTCCATGGAGCTCGCCCTCGCGCAGTCCGCCGCCGCCGCCGAGGGCCTGCACGTCCCCACGCCCGACCCGTACGGTAAGGGCTACGACGACCGCGTCTACGAGTCCGTCCGTAACGTCGAGACGTTCAACGTCAGCGGTGTCAGCCGCGACGAGGCCCGCGTCGTGATGGAGTACTGGGCCGCCAGCGGCATGTATCGCTCGCGCGTTGACGCGGGTACCGTCGGTGAGAAGTGGACTGTTGCTGGCGGTGGTATCCTCGGCGAGTTGGAGCGGGCGAGCTTGCTCAACACGCGTATGCTGCAGTACTAAACGGATGGGACGATGGAATGAGAAGTTTAGAGAGGGGGGGAGGCAGTGTATACATACACAGTGTACCAAAGATGTGGGAGGTGTGAAAAAAAAAGAAGAGCTTTTGTACTATACTACCATCATCTGAAGTTATGAGAATTTCCCAATCCATATAAGAGGAATGAGCTTTGCGACTACTTTGACATCATGATCATTAGACGAGACAAAAGGACCTAGATGTATCTGGCATCTTTTGGTTCATTATCTTCTTCATTCGAGTGGTTGGGAAAAGTCAACCGCTCCGCCTCTCTTATCACTTCATCCATGATAAACCCAACGCCGATCCCAGGCGGCTTCAGTTTGCAAAGCCGTATATGACGAATAACATTTTGAACGACACTACGCAACTCCGACAGCACCATTGTCCGCTGACATTTACTCGTGCGTTCCTGCGGCCGTGATGAAGACCAATCTCGTGCCATTGCCAGCCGTTTGCCAGACCTATTTTCCGATTGGTTAGAGAATGTGTTTGGAAAGCGCTGGGTTGTGGGTGAAAACTTACATCGAGCTCGTTGTACTCCTCCAGGGCAGCGAGCCACTGGTCCTCGGTGAATCCCTTGGCAATGACACCTCCTTGACCTTGCGGAGAGACATCTCGGTGCCAAGCTCATCGTCTTCGTCGTCGGCATCGTCGGCGCGGCAGGCACCGCTGTCGGCCAGCGACTTGACCAGGTTGTAGATCCTGCTGCTGGCGTTAAGGCGCGACGTCCGGCTGCTCTGCTCGGCGGCGAGACTCTCCTTGGAGGCCTCGATGAGCCGCAGCGCCTCGTCGACGTCGTCGTTGGTGACCTCGTTTGGAGAAACGCAGACGGGCGAGGGCCTGGCGAGACGGATGATACCGAGGAGGGTACGAGGGGTGGTGTGGGTGAACTGCTGGCCCTTCTTCTCTGCGCGGCGCTGCTGCTCGCGCATACGAACGTACGTCTTGATGATGTACTCATTGATGCCTTCTGTAACCACGGGGCGGTAGGTGCGAGCTTGAGCGACGTAGGAGCGGACCTCGTGCGGCGAGAAAACAACGGAGTCGGTGCCAATGTCCGGGTGCTTCATGTGCATGTGGACATAGGCGACGTGCTTGGCGAGCTGGGCGTCAGACTCGCGAGACGGGGTATCAAGAAGCAAGAACATGATATCGAAACGAGAGAGGAGAGCGGCGGGAAGGTTGATATTCTCGACCGGGGAGATGCGCGGGTTGTAGCGGCCATAGATGGGGTTAGCGGCAGCAAGGATGGAAGTACGAGCGTTGAGAGTGGTGGAAATGCCAGCCTTGGAGATGGAGATGGTCTGCTGTTCCATGACCTCATGGATGGCTGTGCGGTCGTTCTCGTCCATTTTGTCGAATTCATCGATACAGCAGATGCCGTTATCAGCGAGGACGAGAGCGCCACCTTCGAGAACCATCTCGTCGGTTACAGGATCGCGCATGACGGCAGCCGTCAAACCGACACCGCTGGAACCGCGACCGGAGGTGTAGACACCACGGGGAGCGACCTTTGAGATGTACTTCAGCAGCTGGGACTTGGCCACACCAGGGTCACCCATCAAGCAAATGTTGATGTCACCACGAATCTTCATGCCATCCTCAGCTTGCTTCAACGGAGCACCGATGAGAAGCAGGAGAAGTGCCTTCTTGACATCGAGGTGTCCATAAATTTCAGGGGCGATGGACTTGGCAAGGAGCTCGTATACTTGGCCGGATTGCCTGTATTGGTCGATGCGGCGAACAAGCTTGGCGTCGACGATCATTTCGGAGTAGGCCTTCTTGTGCTGGACGATGTGATGCGCCTCCAGGAAGGTATCGGTCAAAAGACCGGCCCTCATAGCCTTGAAACCAGTGTAAGGAGTGGCAGGAAGATACCCGAAATATCGACAACATCGCCTGGGTTGACCTTGCGCACGGAAGTACCGTAACACAGAACAGTCAAGGTACGAGGAATTTGACCGATGGGAACCTGCTCAGCAAGCTCTTGAACCTTGACCTCCTGGAAGGGCAAGAACTTGGACGCCCTCGTAGAAGGGTGAAGCTGACCCTTGGCCTGGTTCATCTCGCAATCCTTGGAGGGGCATACGTTCAACGGGCCGAATGACTTCTCATTGACGGGCTGGAAGATTTCGCAGCCGCAACGGTCACAGGTGTAGGCGCTGACCTGCACGATGGGCTTGACGTCTGACACTCTGGTGGCGATTGCGCGGACAGTAATCAGGTGGCCAAGCTGGTCACCCTTGACATTACGCACGGCATAGGCCTTGGCTGGGTGGTCAGGGGAGTCGGATCGAGGCTTGAAGACGAGGGTATATCGGCGAGTGAGCTCGGCGGGGAACTTGTCCTCAGCGACGGTAGGGTCGGGGAGCTGGCCGTCTGTAGGCTCAGTAGCTTGACGCTGCAGTTGCTCGTTTCTCCTCTGTCTCCGCTCCATCAAAACATCCAGGACGTCATCCTTGAAGCTTTTGGCCGTTAGTGTTGAGCACTTCCAAGGGGTTGCAAGTTGGCATACGTTGTGTCGGCGGTGGGCTTGGGCATAAGCTTGTCCACCGCTCTTGACATCAATTCGACGTAGTGCTTGGTATTGGTCTCGATGGACTCCACCAAATGGAGCTCGTCGCCGATTTGTGATTCAAACTAGAGTTATCGTCAGTCCTCAGTCTCATGCTGGGCAAGTCACTCGGGTTTGCCCACAGCTGCGATGTCGTCCAAGTCGACCAAAACCTCATCAATCTGGCGGTCTGCAAGCTTCTGCATCATGGTCTGGTATTTGTGCGCGGGCGGGGTCTTGTCCCGGCGGCGAGTCTGGCGGGCACCGTCATCCTCCATCAATTCGTCGTCGTCGCTAAAGTCATCTTCGTCTATCGTAATGTTGCCCAGGGCATGTGCGATGGTCTGCTCAGGCGACGCCTTGAAGTCTTTGAGGAAGGATTCGAGAGCGGCTAGGCACGAGTTAGGATGGTCTTGCGACAGCGGTGTGGGATATAGTTGGCAGGTCTGACTTACTCTGCTGCGCTTCATACGCTACCGGCGCCTTGAATTGACGAAGCGCCATCTTGACAGAATTTGCGGGGTCTCGACTGCAGAATTGTCTCTTTGAAGCTCAATGACCTACTCTGACAGACGCAGGTGCAGTTGTGAAAGGGGTATAATTCGTCTTTGCGACGGCAGCGGGGAGTGGTCTCGGGCTCGGTTCTGTTCTGCTGCTATCGAATCGAAGTTTGGCGCCGGGTGGGGGCTGGAAGAAGAATCGACGGGACCTGATCAATGCGCCAGGGGGGACTACATTGACCGGGAGACCAAACCAAGAAATTACGCGACTTCCAGACGCGAGCGTGTCAGACACGCGTTAATTGATTTTCGATGCCAGCCACAATGTGGCGCAATATACCCTTCCCCAAAGGCCAGGAGTCCGGAAAAGATACGTACAGTAAGGTACCTAAGGTAGGTGCTCCTGCAGCTACCCCGTGTTCGGGCCCAATGGGTGGAGGTGCCTTTCCATGCCGGGAATGCCTCGGCGTCGGCACATGCCTGGGCCATTCTCGGTTCATCTCTCATTTCCATCTCCAACAGCTAGCTCTTCCAGACTCCAGCTACGTTTAGAGCGAAGCACGCCCCGCGAACCTATCTTGCTCTTTGCTAAGAGCGTGCCATTCTTTTATTTGTATAACCTCATGGACTGCTGACCAGTCAATTGCTGTCATGGCTCCACGGCGGAATGCGCAATCGACTCCGGCGGAGATCTCTCTCTCCCCCCAACTCAAGAGCTGCCTGGTCAACCTCCCCGCATCGTTAGTCTCGCTCCTCGTCAACGTCAACACCGTGAGTAATGCCTTTGCTATCCTCAATAGACTTCGAATTAACAACTGCGCAATAGCCCGCGCAAAATGTCGTTGTGGAACTCACTTACCGACCTTCCTCCGCGAGCGCCTCCGGGTCCGGCGCATCACAGCAACGGTCCGTCTTCGTAGGCTGGACCGGCATGCCGAGTAAGCGTAAAGTCGTCCCTATCGTCGGACGAGACGGTATCAATGGTGGCAGGAGTGGTGGGCGCGATCAAGAGGTGGCCCAGGTCGAAATTGATGCCACGCTCGCCAACACTTTGGGACTCTCGGATGGGCAGAAGGTGACAGCCTCCATACACGTCGATCCTCCGGTTGCGCACACCATCAACATTGAGCCGCTTACGCCGGAGGACTGGGAAATGATTGAGCTCAACGCGAACTTCCTCGAACTCAACCTGCAATACCAAGTTCGCGCCTTACCGAACCCCACCTTCCTCTCGAGCTCCGGTACCATCGTCCAGCCGCACGCCGTCACGCTGCATCTTTCACCAACTTCTACAGCCAACATTAAGGTCGTTTCGCTCGATCCCGCGCCACCAACCGATTTTCCATTCGCAAAGATCTCACCGAACGCCGAAGTTATTGTTGCGCCAAAGACCCGAGCCAAGACGTCGCATTCGTTGGAAGAAAACCGCAGCGTCGCCAGCACATCCAAATCAAAGCGAAGCGGCGCGAGTACAGTCCGTCGTCGAAGTGCACGAGAGGAGCGAAAACCGGCGTTGTGCCTCCGAGGTGTAGACCAGACGGCATGCGCGGAGTGGTTTGATGAGGATATCACGATTCAAGACTTCAGTGTTTGGGTCGACCGCGACATTCTCTATACCAAGGACTTCCGAGGTGTAAACTACGTTTCGGTCAATATATTGCGTCCAACCCCCCAACCCAGCACCAACCCGCAAAAGCCGCAGCAGGACGCTGAAGCAGCGTCCAACGCGTCCAAGATCTCAACCAAGGTTATCGCCCATTTACGGGCTTGGGATGATCCTCCCGATAGCAAAACAATCGCGCTGTCTTCGCCGTTGTGCTCAACTTTGGGCTTCACAGGCGCTGTAGGTGGCATTATCAAGATTGAGCCAGCGCCTCAGCAATGGCCACTAGATGCCGTGCAGAGGCTAATCATTCACCCATTTGCAGCCTCCAAGAAGTCGACATCAGACGGTTTGAAGTTCGGCGGCGAGTCCAAAGCAGGAAAAGAAGAAGCGTCGAAGCAATTCAAGCATATGTATGGAGCTCGCAAGGATGCTGCTTCCCTCCTTAGTGGTCCGCTGACTGATGGATCAGTCATTGGTCTCTATGACGGGTTGGAGGCTCCTCAAGGCTGGGAAGGTGGTGTCGTACGCTTCGACCCAACTGCAATCAACAGCGATCCACTCAGATCGTCGACAAAATGGGTACTGGGTCTCAGCGACAAAATTAATGTCGAATTCCGTGACCCGGTCCCTCGTCCTCCGTGGATGAACAACGATAGTCTTGCCGAGTTGCAGCCCGCTTATGACGGTCAGCTTGTGGGCATCGACAAGTTGCTGCAAGACCTCCGAAGTCACCTCTCTCATCTATCTTCGACTCTCCTCACTGGTGCTCTTGGCTCAGGCAAGACTGCTGTTGCCAAGTCATTGGCTCACGAGCTTGGAAAAGACCTGCTGTTTCACACTACATACTTCCCATGCAGAAAGCTTGTTAACGACGAGACGAGGGTCTCAACTATCAAGGACACACTACATCAGGTTTTCATGTCAGCAAGCTGGGGCGCCCGACTAGGGGGCAAGGCGCTTGTAGTTCTCGACGACCTCGATAAGCTGTGTCCAGTAGAAACGGAGTTGCAAGTCGGCAACGACAACGGACGGAGCCGCCAAGTGAGTGAGATTATCAGCAGCATTGTGCGTCAATATTGTAACGCGGAGACTGGCGTTGTTTTGCTGGCGACATCGGAAGGCAAGGATTCTTTGAATAATGTTATAATTGGAGGCCACGTCGTGCGTGAAATCATCGACCTCAAGGCCCCCAACAAGGAAGCGAGGCGCAAGGTCATGGAGTCTATTGTGAGACAGGATGCTGTTTCTCCTGAAGACGTTCCTCGGGTGTCTCACGATGGTAGTCGACCTCAAACAGCAGATGGCAGTGCGGCAGGGGAAGATAGCGCTTGGATGGACACAGGCAGCCAAGGCAGTCATGAGCAGCGGAATGGGACAGCAACAGGCTTCGTCCTGGATCCCGATCTAGACTTCCTCGACGTCGCTGGTCTCACAGACGGTTACATGCCAGGAGACATTAGCCTGCTCGTCGCAAGGGCTCGCAATGAGGCGATCATTCGATCAGTTAGTGAGGATAACGAGGGAGGTGCCGTTAACCTTGGCCGCGTTGACTTCGACAGCGCCCTCAAGGGCTTTACGCCGGCGTCACTTCGAAACGTCTCTCTGCAAAGCTCTACCACAACTTTCAGCTCGATTGGTGGTTTGACGGAGACCCGGCAGGTTCTCCTTGAGACCTTGCAATACCCGACAAAATATGCGCCCATTTTCGAGCAATGCCCTCTGCGGCTGCGGTCTGGCCTCCTGTTATACGGATACCCCGGTTGTGGCAAAACCCTTCTCGCAAGTGCGGTGGCTGGTGAATGTGGTCTCAACTTCATCAGTGTCAAGGGACCTGAAATTCTCAACAAGTACATCGGTGCCTCGGAGAAGAGCGTTCGTGACCTCTTCGAGCGTGCATCAGCTGCCAAACCCTGCGTCCTGTTCTTCGACGAATTTGACTCTATTGCGCCGAAGCGTGGGCATGATTCCACGGGAGTGACGGACCGCGTGGTGAACCAGCTGCTCACTCAGATGGACGGTGCAGAAGGCCTCTCTGGCGTGTACGTGCTCGCAGCTACTTCTCGGCCCGACCTGATTGATCCTGCACTTCTTCGTCCAGGCCGTTTGGATAAGTCTCTGCTCTGCGACATGCCGACACTGGAAGAACGTGTCGACATCCTGAAGTCACTCTCTAGCAAGGTCAAGTTGAGCGAGGAACTCACCGAGTCTGACGATGCCTGGACGGAAATCGCACGACGGACGGAGGGATTTTCTGGAGCAGATCTCCAGGCGCTTGTCTCCAACTCACAACTGGAGGCAATCCACGACGTTTTAGATGATGTCACGCATTCTGCTACGACCAACGGCAAGGTCAATGGAAAGTCGGCATCTTCGAATGGCTCGATTCCCAGCTTCGTGCAGTTCAGGTACGGGCAGGATGCGCCGGCGGCGACGAAGGCCATCAGCCGATCGGCAGAGCTTGTGGAAAACAACGCGATTCTTGCCAAGCTGGAAAGCATCAAGCAAGCTAGAAAGAGAGTCAAGCATGCGCAACGTCCGGAGGGCGAAGCTAAGCCCGTCAACGACAAGGAGGTTGTGGTAAGATTGGACCACTTGATGAAAGCTCTGGAGAGCACCAGATCCAGTATCAGCACGCAGGAGCGAGCAAGACTGCAAAGGATCTACAGAGAGTTTGTCGTCGGCCGCAGTGGTGAGATGAGGGACGGCCAAGGTAGCATGGAAATTGGCGGGCGAAGTAGCCTCATGTAAGCCCGTGTACGAGGTTGCACTTGCAAGCAAGCAAGCATTTTGACGAAAGCATGCGTCTCTGGTCATGAGGCGCTCTGAATATGAATCTATTCACATCACTCATGTCTGCCATCTACAGGCTCTTCGTCTTGTTCGCTTCATCTTTCTTCTCACCGAGATAATTCTTTCCCCTTCAATGCATCACTTCTTGCCCTCCAGGATCTTCTTATGGAAGTCTTTCCAGTTCACGTCGCACTGCCCCTTCACCACGCTGGACAAAAATCTGGAGCATTTAATGTCCACGACCTCAACCAACTCACTTCCCCCGCCTTCAGCATCTCTAACGGTCCAGCGCGTCTCCAAAACGACGCTGAGCGGGCAGCTGGTGCGCACGAAGCTGCCGTCCTTGGTGAAGGTGAACTCATAGTCGCTGACCGCATCCCTGTCCCAGATACCCTTGGGAAGCAGCGTCGGCACGCTGTCGGTGACTGAGTAGCACTCCGTCGCAGCAATTGGCTCAATGTCCTGGGGCACCGTTGGTGGGATCTCGGGGGTGCGCTTGGTGTAGTCCTTCATGTTGGGATCGCACTTGATGTGGTGTTCCGCGTCGTGGATGAGAGCGATCGCGTCCTCCTTAGACATGCCCTCGGGGACTGGGGTAACGTGGGTTAAAGTTACTGTTGTGTTGAGCATTTTGGCTGGGTCGAGGGGCGTGTTCCGTGTGTTCCGGGCAGAATATCTGACAACCTTGACGTGTCTGTTTTATGTACTTTTTGTCGGCTTGCCTTGAATAACAACGGAGCAGAAGATTGGAGTGGGTTTTGGGACGATCGCTGCTAACAAAGAAGAGCAAACGTTGGACAGAGGAGTAACCAGGCTTTAACTAAATACAACTTGGATTCAAACAAAGAAAAATGTAAAATTGAAGATTACTCGGCCCGTCCTTATACACATTGGAGGCCGCATGCGTTCTATGCGAGTCAGTTACATGTGACACACTTGATGTATCAGACGACTCATGCCCACGGACCCGAATACGCGTGTGAGAAGGCATAATTAAAGGAACGTCAAATTGGAGAAACATTTCCCCCCCGCATGTACGAAAGGTAAAGTACATGGAGGCTAGAGGGATGCTTAAGTCTCATCGCGAGTTCAGTTGGTTGCATATCCCAGTGCATCTTCAGTTGGACAGAAGCAGGCTCATTGAAGGCCATGGGTCTATTTGCTTTGGTTTCTTTATGGGTTTTCTTCATTTCCACAGCCAATTGCACAAACACCAAGCTTTCCATCGAGAACTGGCCTTCCTTCGCTTCCGGGAACTCCTGGGGAGGGGGGCGTAGCGCTCCGATTGGGAAAGTCTAATTCGACTTCAACCCGGCACATTCTCTCCGCGGAATAATGACGGAAGGGAGCAATTATGCTTGGATCGGCCTCGGGGGCAAAGCGCTGACGCAGCGGGATGTCATGTGTGCCGGTCTTGAGGTCGGCGGAACTGCGCATGATATCCACCGAGGCAGAAGAGGCCCGAGGGGCAGAAGACCCGGACCCGGATGCGGATGCGGATACGGAGTGTCGGCGCTGTGTTTCCTTTTGTAGGATTTCTATGCGAGAGCTGCCTCCGCTTGAACGCCCGGGTCCGACGTCGTTTGATTGAGTTGAGTGGCCACCCCGGACTGCCGGTCCTCCGGTTCAAATCGGGGCTCGAAAGCTAGTAGTGAAACGGTATGGCCAGTCCTGCATCATCACTGAATCATTCCGTTACCTCGTATCCGCCCTGCTTCTGGAATGGGGCGTTGTCGGCCTCCAGCAGCTGCATCTTCTGGCGTGTTGGATGGTGGGTTGCAGGGAGCCACCATTCGTTCGCTCCGTGCCTCCCTAAATGATGAATGAGACCAAGGTCGCAGCATGCAGGCCAATCACAGACAAATTTTCGGGCAGCTATTGCCAGTTCTTGTTTAGATTTGTACTTTATCGCAGGACAACACTGGCATAGAGCCATGCCAGATCGAAGGTGTGTTGGTGCAAGTTGTGATTAGATGTAACTGGATATTGACCCAGGTCATAAGTAGCTCGCCATCCCCAGTTTCCGAATCTGTTCGCTGTCAACACAAAGTCTTGTCGATTCCCAAATGGCCAAACGTAAGAAATCGTCAGGTCAACCCAAAACTCCTATCCCTCCCCCACCACCAACCCAGCCTTGCACCGCCATCGTCTGTGCCGAAAACATAGGTCTCTTGCATTTACTGCATAACATCCAGGGCACGCCTTCTAGAAACGCCGTCCCCCACTTAGATGACACCAAGCAAGGAAGAGGGCTTTCTCTCGCGAGAGAACGTAGTCTTTGCGGCGCTTTGGCGTTTCTTGCAAGTATTGATGACAACCCGAATCACGTTCCGGCTGTGTGTGTTGAGGAAGTACCGGCCGCATCGTCTCTCAGAATCCGTGTCGCCATGAACAAGGATAAACCAACAGACTGCAACGCCGTATTGGCCGTTATAAAGACTGGTTTCGAAGGCGTTTTTCGCATCCTGTCCAGAATTGACGACGATAATGGTACGTGCATTTTCATATATGTAGAAGGGTCTTTGTTCTTCTCAGCCAAATCAGAATCTTCCATCAGGCTAACACCTGATGGGGCTTTGGGCAGATATCAGACTAGAACATGCAGTTTTCACTGCGGTAGTTGCCATGTGTTCTGATAGGATCTTAAGCCGGCTCAGACTTCGAGGAAGAAGAGACAAGCAGCCGATTCATAAGATGCTTGAAACGGTCTGTATATACTACAGCTTACCTCGAAATACGAACACCGCATCCTCTCATCTCATCGAGAATGCGAGGGGGGTCACCAAAATGGTTCATTCATGGGAGCAGTATCAACAGCCATCTGCGGTGGAACCATTGGTAGAGGGCATTTTCCGGTTGTCGCGCGTCGGCAGTTTCACACAACTTATCGAAGCAATCCCAAACGACGAGATTGTCTTGGAGTCGAAGAAAAGCCTGCTTAATATGGTGGGAAAAGTCTCCCGCTACCGAGAATTCTCCCGGCACCTGTACCGAACTGCAAAGAAGTACCCCATTACGCGGAGGGCAGAAATCTGTGTGGTTGACCTGCCGCATGGTGCCTTTGACAGATCGACCGACACAACTTACACGCCAAATATGAACCTTGCTGCAATCCGGACTCGAATCACGAAGGGAACCGAAGACGAGATGCGGCACGTGTGTAAGTTTCTCAAGGACAAGGAGAGGGCGCCTGATGTGTTCCAAAGTCAGACGAGGAAGATTCTACGCGAAGCAAAAGTGCACGCCGAGGTCCAGCTGATATATCATTATCTCCTCAACCCAGTTGAAACATTCCCCCGGGTTATTTGTTCCAGCAAGGACGCGTGCTGGCTCTGCAACGCTTTCATAAAATTCGGGAAAACACTCCATACGCCTCGATGCCACGGGAAGTTGTATCCAGGTTGGCGATTACCAGCTATTCCGGGCTTGCAAAGTATAGCATGGAGATTCAACCAAGAACTGGAGAACAGACTTTTTCGTGACTACAGCAAACTGGGCACTCCAGAAGGGGTGCGAAAGAAGTACCCTTCACCGAACGAAAGCACGCTCCTGACATTAACTTGGTCGATATCCACACTACTGACAATTGAAGATACTGGCCTGTCTGAAAAGGAAGCATGCGAGTTGCAAGACCAGTATATTACGAACATGAAAGAGGACCGAATGATTCCAGATGGCCAGCAAGAAAGCCAGACAATTCAGTCGCAGTGTCCAAACGAGAAACCAGTCGACCCTGTTGTCGCGACGCGTACCGATGATACCTGTGGCAGGGAAAACAAGCCAATTCAGGGTCACATGGTTCTCAAAGCTAGTAAAGACGGCAGAAGTAGCATCTTGAGTTCTTCTTCGGATTTTGAGTCCGAACCCACGTCCTCAGATGCAAAAGTGTCAGGACGACTCGGGCCAGGAGAGACATCGATGCTCTTCTCAAAAGGGCCGCTTGAGGTCCAGGTGGAAAACTGTGCTGATTCTGGTCCGAGTACAATTGGTCGGTATTTGGGGTTCAAAATTAAGTGGCTTGATACAGAGAATGTAAGGAAGGTACGGGAAGACAGTTCGATTCATATTATGGAGGCAAAGCTTCTCTTTGACGATGAAGTTCTTGGTATCCTGAACGGGGATGGTTCTATTTACATATCTCATGCAGAACAGATCGCTAAGATACAATGGGCTAGATAATATGGAAGACTACCTACCTTATAACAAGCCACAAAGTACAAAACAAAACCAAGCGCTATTGGAAGTCCGCTGGGCTCGCAGCAGCAGCGATGCCTACTCGGGTAAGTAGGGAAGGAACCAAGCCCATGCTGTATCATGTCTACAATACTCCCGTTTTTCTCAGAGCACCAAATGTACGGGGTGAGCTCAGCGACAAAGAGAATCCTGAGGCTATTCTGAGGCCTGACTACCTATAGACGTAGAACTGTCCTACGCCTTCCTGTTATCGAACAACACTATATATACAACAGTCATCCTGGCCAAACCTTGGGGGGGCCGTACAGCATCGTTCCGAGCTCGACACCCCATTGCCATCGACCCATAGTCATCAACAAACCCATCGCCCCGCAGCTCTCGTACCGAATTCAGGGAAATTGCCAATCGTACTCGCAGGTCAACGCCTCCAAGTCAACCTTCTTACGCGTCGCGGTGAGGAAGATATGAACGAGATCCTCGTCCTTGCTCTCCGACTTGTCATCGATATCCTGCTCCTCACCCTTCGGCTCAATCTGTTTCGCACCCTTCTCCTGCTTGCCCTTCTGCTCGCCCTTCTGCTCGTCCATCTGCTCGTCCATCTGCTCATCCATCTGCTCATCCATCTGCTCATCCATCTGTTCGTCCTGATTCTCCGCCTTCAAATATCCATGGCATGAGCCAGATTTGCCAGATGTAGAGGTGACAGCCACAATCTCGTAAGTATCGCCACCCTTGAGCTTCGACGAGTATAGCCAGTCCTCGGACTCAAGCATCGTGAGCTTACGGTGCTTGACCCCGGACTGCACGACGTTCATGTATTTCTTCTCCATGATCCAGGCCTCCAGCTGCGGGAGGAGATAAAAGCGCGCCTGCTGAAGGATCATGGCGTACATGGCGTGGTCGAACCCGTTGCGCTCGCACCAGAAAAGAGGGTACTGTCCGGTGCGGAGGTAGCGGATGATGTGGCTGAAGAGGTCCGGATCGTTGTCGATGTGGAACGCGCCGTCGCGAAACCACTGGGAAATGGGGAGGGAGAAAAGGTGGGCGAACCAGGGGCTGCGTCCGAGGACGTTCGCGCTGGAGACAAACTGGCGGCCACCCATTATGATGACGATTTTGTTATTGTAGGGAGGCGGGTAAACGAATCCCGGAGGGTCAGGGGGGATGTCCTGGTGGCCACCAGCTGGATACGGAAGATTTCCACGAGGGCCTGTGTTGTAGGCGGTATTCGCGCTGGTCTCATCAGTGAAGGAAGACTCGCTGCCATCCTGAGACATGAGGCTGGCCGCGTAATCCTCAGCATAAGGGTTGACGTTGGGGTCATCGGAGAGAATCTCTGGGTACTGGCGAGACCAGAGAGGGTTGGTGTAGTACTTAGGTTCAGCGGTAGGCTGAAACAATGTCGGCTTGCCGTCCTTCAGATAGATCTTGGGCTTCGATTCCTCGTTCCAAATGTCAGGGGACAGGGACGAATTGTCTGCCGCTATCAATCCATTTTCGCCGGCAATTACAGTCTTGTCAGAGTCGTCTGAACTGTATCCATCGTCATCATCCTCGTCCTCGCTGAAGTGGACCTTCTTGTCGGTAGCCTTCTTATCTACTCCAGAGGTCTTGAGGACGCTATGCGGGGGACCGGGGTTGGCGTATGAAGTGGAGGGGAGAGGAGAGACCTCATCCGGCTTCTGGTTCTCTGTGGGAATCTTGGGAAGGGCGCGAGGGGGGAGATGCGAGATGGCGTAGGAACTGGACGGCAGAAGCACCGTATTCTCGGCTGACTTGTTCGCGGCGAGCGTCTCACCAAGGTGGCTCGACTGAACAGGGGCAGGACTTGCCTCAGTCTGGGTCGAAAAGATGTCGCGCATGGACTTGACGGGAGTGAAAGTCGAGGATGGGAGTAAGACAGCGTCAGCCGACTCCCTGTCGACAATCTTCACTGCATTGTCAGTCCGCTTGTGACGGTAGATTGGAAGCTTTCCAGCTTTTTTCTCGCTCATCTGGGTCGAGCTGTGATCGTTTATCTCAGGGCTTTCGCCAGTCTCAGACTTGGTATTGGCGTTGGCAATGTTGACGTGCTCGGTGAGGCTGGTGATTTGCTTGAAGTTATTGGCGGTGGGTGAAGCGATCTCGGGCGCGTCCTTGTCGCCAGATGCCACATGTTCGGTGACACCAGTCGACGACGAATTCTGTTCAATCTGGGCGCCATCTTCGGCTTGAAAACTGTCGATGGGAGCAATCATCATGTTGAGTCGCTCAGAAGGTGCCATCGAGATGTTGGTCGACTGCGATGTTCCTTGCGACGAGGAAGCAACCGGCGTGGTCCCGGCTCCGGGGCTCTCCTTATCGCCACCGAAGAGACCAAAGAGGCTCTTTCTCTGGAGGTCGTCGGAGGAGTCCGCAGACCGGAAGCGTCTGGTACCAAATTTCTGGTACGGCATTGACATTGATGTTGCGAATGCGAGCTTCGTTGTAGGGGGGGCAGGTTGATCAGCCGTAGCTGGTGATGAGCAAGGCTGCTCGTTGTTAGATGATTTTGGGAAGTAGCAGAAACAAAATGTTTTGTTTTGAATTTTCGAAACATACCTCAGCCTTGGTCTCGAGATGGAAGAGCTCCATCGGGCAAGATGCGGAGCCTCTCAGTGCCCAACTGCCAGAGTCAAGGGCCATCTGTGAGGCTGGTTGCTGCGACGATGCGGGTCTGTTGAGATTTCTCGTCCAGTACTGGTGCGAACATGCGATGAATTTCAAATGCGTACTAGCACTAGGAGCAGTAGAAAAATAAGGGAGTCCTGTGAACAACAGTGATGTTCTCCTCGCATGTTCCTCAGCTCTCAGGTGCATATGAAGGGACTTTGTTCATCTAGATTATCTTGTTAACAAGGGCAAAAGGGACAGAATGGGAAGAAGGGAGG
This sequence comes from Colletotrichum camelliae, assembly GCA_018853505.1. Classification (NCBI taxonomy): domain Eukaryota; kingdom Fungi; phylum Ascomycota; class Sordariomycetes; order Glomerellales; family Glomerellaceae; genus Colletotrichum; species Colletotrichum camelliae. The sequence continues at coordinate 2,122,169 of JAELVL010000001.1, forward strand.
CTCAGTGGTCTTGAGTCCGTGTAGATTCACTTGCTGAAAATTCTTGAAAAGTCAGGTGAGCAATGATGTCCTGGACAGCCTGCCTGAGGAGTGAGGCACATCGCAACGGTATTCGTCCTCACTTTCGCCAATGGACTGAGATCCGTCCCGACCAAGATATTTTCACACTAAGCGGTGGTGGTAATGGGGACAGTGCGTCTGTTGAAGGCAAGTTGCATCAAACTTGGGTTAGTGCAGAGGATGATGAAAAAAAGGTGGTGGGCAAAATCCAGAAGCAGAGAGATTTTCAAGAGGTGCGTGGGAGTAGATGCTGTTTTTGAACTGCGAATGAATCAAGATGTGTATGTAGGAGGAAAGACTTGAAGAATGTTCAGCGATGATGAAAACCCAGGATCAAGCCAATGGAATAAGAGAAAAGAAAAAGATTCACCAGAGTGGTGTCTGCTAGTGATGGTATTCAGAATCAAGTTTACTCAACAGGCATCCTGCCGTCCACTGTCCGGCCATTCATTGTCAGGTCGTGGAAAGCCAGGGGCCCGGTACACCCACACGTCGGCTTTTCAGCTAGAACAGTTGGTTTTCCATTGGAAGTCATTATGAATTGCTTAAAAGATGTCCTTGAAAGAAGTGATACATTACGGAAGGGATTCCGGACATTCTCGCCAACTTCGTTTGAATTTCCATTTCCCTTGGCCAAGTCGCTCTTTCCACGCCTGACCATGCGAATCGCACGGTTGGACGCAAGGAAGTGACCTGTGCTAAATGAAAGGATTCTAGCTCCGGCGGTGAAATAATAGCTCTTGTACCCAGAACCAAATCTTCGGAGAGATATAATGATGTTGCTAAGAGTTTAAGTCTGCGTTGATGTCGACTACATGGTGCGGTCATCGCTCAGAGGATCGTCGAGCGTACTGCCGAACTTCGGTCGCCCTTGATTTGCCTCGACAAAGTCACAGAAAACAAATATCTCACCTTCGTCAGATAACAATATGTTTGGTGACAGAAGGACGTAAAAGTACAAGGACGTCGCATTTGCATTTGGAGATTCGTCGTTGGCCCCTGGCCACCCCACTCTTCCTTCCAGAAGGGGGTGAGTCTATGTCACTGGGTGTGTACGTAAGCCGCATACTCTCGGGGGGTCCTCCAAAAAATTTCCCTTCTTATCGATCGCAACTTTTTGCTATTCCATAGTGACAAACCACACCATGGCGCCCATCACACCCAGTCAAGCCGAGCTGGACCGGCGGAGGGTAAGTCAACAAGCCGTTCTTCGCAGTCGTCGGTCCATCTAACTCATTGCTTTCCCCCTTTCCAGATAGTCGGCATCAACAAGGAGACCGTCACCGATGTGACTTCGACCGACTACCCGGGAACCTTCCCGGGAAGACCACTCCTGGGATCTCGAAAAATTCGCAGAGAACTTTCGCATTCAGTTCCACCACAACAGCCAGCACGACGCCTCATTCTCCCTGATCGGCGTTGACGCCTCCATCGCGAACGCCTTCCGTCGCACCCTCATCGCCGAGATCCCGACCGTCGCCATCGAGAACGTCTACATCGAGAACAACACCTCCGTCATCCAGGATGAGGTCCTCGCCCACCGCCTGGGCCTGATCCCCTTCACTGGCAACCCCGAGGGCATCCACAACTTCCTCAAGTGGTACCGCAAGCCCGAGCAGGGCGGCAAGGGCTCCTTCGACTACAACACCGTCCAGCTGCGCTTACGCATCGAGTGCACCCGCAACCCAGACGCCAGCCCCAACGAGAAGGATCCGAACATCGCCTTCAACCACGCGAGTGTCTATGCCAAGGACATTGAGTTTGTCCCCTCGGGCCGCCAGGTCGAGTTCTTCTCCGGCGAGGACGCCATCCGTCCCGTCAACCCCGACATCCTCATCGCCAAGCTGAGGCCGGGCCAGTGCATCGAGCTCGACATGCACATGCACAAGGGCATCGGCGCCGACCACGCAAAATTTTCCCCCGTCGCCACGGCGTCATACCGTCTCATGCCCACCATCACCATCACACGACCGATCCTGGGCCAGGACGCCGAGAAGTTTGCTAAGTGCTTCCCCAAGGGCGTCATCGGCATCGAGAAGGTCACCAAGAAGGAGGCTGCTGTTGCCGGCAGCGGGTGCGAGGGACACGAGGGCGAGAAGAAGGCCGTGGTCAAGGACGCCATGAAGGATACCGTCAGTCGCGAGTGCTTGCGCCATGCCGAGTTCGACGGCAAGGTGAAGCTGGGCCGGGTGCGCGACCACTTCATCTTTTCCATCGAGAGCACCGGGCAGTGGGACAGCGATCAATTGTTTTTGGAGTCGGTTAAGCAGTTCAAGACGAGATGTATTCGTCTCGAGCAACAGGTCATCAACATGGTTAGATGAAGCTTCACTGCACATGTACCATACCTATAGATATCCCGTGGTTTCTGTTTTTGCAACGGCTGGCTGGCAATGGAAAGAAAAAAGTTAATTCATGGCAATGCGTTTATTTTATTCTCTTGATATTTCACCTGAAATAATCAACTCCTGTTTTATGGCACATAGCGCCGCGCTTTGCCCGTCTCGGACATATCATGCCTTCATTATCGTCCCTCGACACTTTCGTCGGGGTTGGTGATTATGCAGTTCCTCTGAACCGCAGGTAGAAGTTGAACTCGAGTGGGAACGCTGGGTCGGTGACAATCACGTTTTGCCCGTCTTCCAGTCCCAACTCCTTGATGGTCTTTTCAAGATTCGGCCTTGTCTTCTCCTCCAAGCTGGGCGGAAATTGCATGTATAGCGTCTTGCCCTCGCCTCGAAGGGATGGTTTCTTCAGCTGAGCCTCGGGCCGGGTTGCGAACGAGTCCACAAGCTCCTGGAGGGTGCTCTTCGGGTCAACCTCCAATGGGCGTGATTGCTGTCCGCAGACAGGGCAGTCGTCTTTCTTTTCGTGCCTGAAGGTGTAGGTGTAGACACTGTCGTTACCAGAGTACATCATGTAGTTCTCTTCCATGCCAAGCGTCGGTGCCGCAGAGCTTGCAAGCTTGAAGGCCTCGTTGCAACATGACGCAGCAATGATGGCGTTCGTGGAGGCAATCGCCGGGATGATGTTCTTGATCACGCCTTGGGTGAGGGCGTAGGTGACACCCGAGATCTTGAACTCCTCTGCACGCGTAAGTGCCTTCTGGTACAACCACGAGACGTGGGCAGGGTCGTCCTTGTCGAGCTGGGGAAACGGCTTCTCCTGGTCCCATGCGATAACATGCGCCCACTCAATGCAGTGCTCAGGCTGACGGGGGATTGAGGCGATGGTGCAGAGAGGAACAGCGGCTCTAGGGGCATGCATATCCAACTGACACTCGATACAGGACGTCATTGAGGGGATGACCACTCGGGCCTGACCCTTGAAACCCTCTGTACCGCCATCGATCAAGGGAATCAGACAGTCGGCATCCTCACCCGCTTCAGCTATTGACACCAACATGGCGTTGATCCACCTTCGTGCTTCAATGCTGTCCAGGCCACAGATGACAAGCTGGAATTGCTTGTAGAAGTCGGCGTCGAAGTCCTGGATGCGGCAGTTGTGGGCGGTGATTGTGACGCCCTTCACACGGCGCATGACGAACTGCGCTGCACATTCGGATTTTGACTTGCCAACATCAGACTGGCGGAAGAGGAACTGTCGGTTGAGGTTCGAGATATCGATGGTGTCTGGTGTGCTTCAGTCAGCATTGGCGCTGCCATTGATGTCGGTTGCGCTTACCCATGTCAATGACGTGGATGTCTTTGAACTTGGACATGGCCAGGTTCTTCAGTATTTCACATCCCAAGCCGCCAGCACCACTGGGAGCTCGTTAGTCGGAGGTGTTGGAGGTTTCGTGGCGAGAGAGGAAGTACGCACATAACCCTGTTGACCCCATGTTAGCGACTGGCGACGACATCGAAGTGCGTTTCCTTTGCTTACAATACTTTCATCTTGTCAAACTGCTCGAACGCCTCTGGTGTTCCGGCGACATCTGGGTCGCTAAACGGGCCGGGGTTCTTTCGGATGTTGTCAAGATATGTCCTGGAATCATGCAGGCATTAGCAAACGGAACAGTCGATTCGCGAGGTCAAGCTCGGTTTGTCTCTACCATCTCTTTTCTTCGTTTACGGTACTGGCCGCCGGTGAGCCTGTGGCTACCGCAATAGGGGCTTCGGTAGCCATGTCTGGTAGCGAAACCCGGGCGAACTTGGAGTTGAGGGACTGGACGGGCTCGAATGTGGTGTCTTGATCCAGCTGCTGAAGCTGGCTGTCGGGAGATGGAGGGGCCGACATGATGAAATGGGCGGGAAATAGGCGGCCTAAAGTCCCTGGACGATTGCGGCCGTGCACGATAAGCGTTATCGGAGGTCTATCGATTGCTCCAGTGGGGTTATTGCAGGGGTTAGTGTTCCTACCGTAGGTATCTAGGTGTGCTAAGCCGAGGGTGGTGGGGTGGGTGGAAATATTCTCCACGCTTTCGCAACGTCGTTGCCTTCGTCTGTGCTGCCTGTGTTTCTACCGGAAGCGAGAATGATGTGTTTCTGCTTCTTATAAAAACTAAGAGCTTTGCAGAACCAGATCGGAGATAATACATTCCGATAGCCAGCAAAGTTTGCTAAAAGATCTGGGACGAACCAAGAAAACAAGCTCAAGATTTACCTTTCCGACTTTCCCCTGGGACCATGCAAGTCAATTTCCTGTCGACCTAAGGCTAGTCAACGGCGATGGACTTCACCCCAGTCAGCACGACCTACTTCAAGGCCAGGCCTGCCGACCCTTCTCACCAGGAGTCGGAAACGATTCACAAGGTCAAGCCAGCCATTCAAAATACCGAAGTCGACACTGTTGAGATTGCTTTGGAGACCTTGAAGAGCCAGCCGGACTACGACACACTCATCTCTGTCTTACAGTCTCTTGATCACGGGCGTATCGCCAAGTCGGGCTTCAAGATCTCAAAGCCAAGCCCGGAGGCCGCACAGATAATCCAGTGTCTAGTTTCGGAAATAATTCCGAACTACTGGCCACTGTTGAAAGAGGATGCTTCTAGCTCAGGAGCTGGTCAAGGAACCGATCTGGAGTTACTATTGAAATCCCTCAGAAACGTCACTGGGCTCAACGCAGCGATCACCCGGTTAAAAGCCTTGATCCAAGAGTCAAAGGCTGGTGCGAAAGATGTGAAGAGGCCAGACCTAGCAATCAACTTGAACGTCCTCATCGAAGTTTGCTCGGCAGTGCTAGAAAGGGATGATTGCCTCGCTGCGCTTTGGGACGCGAGCAGCGCAGGTTTGGATACTGTGGCCAAGCGCCGCCCGATGGCTCACGAGTTCACCGCACTCATAGCTGGGGGGCGGCTTGTGTCGGTTGCAGCTGAGGCAGACGTCCTCGCCAACACGGACAGAGCTTCGAGGAACAGCCTCTGGGTTGCCGACGGACAGCAATACAGCAAGTGGCTTGGGAGGAGCATCGCATACTGGGCCAAATGTGATATCTCTTCCGATGATATCAAGCTCTGTGCTGAAATATTTGCAAGGTCACTGCGCCTAGGGTATTCGGGTAGGTCAATTGCCGTCAGCTTTCTGTTGCTAGGGGGGACGAGTCAACTAATACTGTGCCAGATGCTCTGATGAAGCAGCTCATCGCAGGTATGCTCCTTGGCCCAGAGGAGAGTCGCAACGCTTTCTTCAAACTCTTCGGTCAATTCTCCCAGCTGGAACAGAAGCGCACAATCTTCGCGGTCCTGAAGCACTTGTCTGAAGTCTTCCTTAATAAGCTAGATGATGAGGAGACCGCAAAGCCGAGCCAAATCATCTCTGCAGCTGTGGGCATTGTTGACAGATTGATTGCAAACGAGGAGAGTCGGAAAACTCACCTTGTTTCATGGCTCACAAGCTCTACCGGCGCTGGTCTCGGAGAGGGCATCGGGATCAGACGTGCGGTTTTGGCTGCCCTGGCCCAAGATAAAGAGTGCACCAACCTAGTTCTCGAAAAGAGCATCAATCAATTTGGAGACCAGCTCTACATCAAGCACTCTCCTATTCTGCAGCAGCAGGCCCACGCCCAGGTCCTCCTTCTCAGTGCCGGATACGTCAACAGGCTCTCGCCCCTGAAACTCAAAATGGTTATGCGGTCTGCCGCCTACCTTAATACTGTATCCAACAGAATTGGCGCCTCTCAAGAGAAAGCCAGGTTCCTAGGCTTGGCGGTAGGTGAGGCACTCTCGAGTCTCATTGACGGAAGCGACAAGAAATTGGACTTCAAGATGGAAGAGATGGAGACCAATGAAGCCAAGTTCTACAAAAATCTAGTCAAGGTAACAGATCAAGTCGGTCCAATCGACGCCCTCATCACCAGGCCCTCGGTAGAAGAGATGAGACAGCCACCAGCACCCAAACCATCTCGACCGAAGCCGGCTCCGAAGCCGAAGAAGCAACCTGTCGCACCCTCAAAGTTCATCATCCAAGAAGTCTCAGACTCGGAAAGCGAAGACGAAGATCTCGTCCGCTACGCCAAACCCGACTCCGACCCAGAAGACTCAGACGAGGACCCAACTCTCGTCCGCCGCGACAAACCCAAGGCTCCTGTTTACGTCCGCGACCTGATCTCCTACCTCCGCGATACAGACAACTACGACAAGCAGAAGCTCGCCTTGACAACTGCTCCTACCCTAATCCGGCGCAAAGCTAACTTTGGCACAGAAGTGACCGACCACGCCGAAGAACTCGCCACGCTGCTGGTCGGTCTACAAGACAAGTTCGAGATTGAGAATTTCTGGGACCTCCGCTTACAAGGCATGATGGCCGTCGTGGTAGCTCAACCGCAAAAGATGGGGCAGTGGTTTGCAAAGACGTTCTTTGATGGCGACTACTCCGTCTCCCAGCGCTCCTCGGTTCTCATCGTGCTCGGCCTCAGTGCCCGCGAGCTCGCCGGCTTCGATGCTTCAGAATACGCCGCCGCGGCATCCTTCCCCTCCAAACGCCTTCCCGAGAGATGGAGGCACTCTACCTCGACCCGTCCACATCCAAACAGCTCCCCCCGTCAACCCTCAAGGCTCTTCCCTCCAACGCTCTCGATACCATCGCCAACTCCCTAACATCGGCATTCATGGCTCCCATAGCAGCCAACGCAGCGGACGCAACAACAGGTCCCGACGCCCTGAAACTCTCCACCTTCACCTCCCGCCTCCAAAACAAGACGTCCAAGAAGAAGACCGGCCTCCGCTCCATCCCCAACACAACCGCCTCGATGCTCAGCACATCTTTCTTCTTCCCCTTGACCGCACGCTTCCAGCACGCCCTGCGCTCCCACTCAGCTCGTTCAGGCGTCTTCATCCAGTCCCATCTGCTCTCGCTCTACCTCAAGACGCTCGCCGTGCTCATTCACTCTGCGGGTCCAGCGACGCTCGCGCTCCCTCAGATGACGGCCGAACTGTGGGATCTTCTTCTCGGTGTGCGCGCTCATGTTTCAGGGGACGTCCCGGGTACACACGCGCTACTGATTGCGCTGGCTGCCATGTTGGAAGTCAACGAGGCCACGGACATGCGGCGACTTTGCGAGGCGCACCCGCGCGAGGTTGTCGAGACGCAGGAGTGGGTTAGTGGCATCTTCAATAATACCCGCGGAGATGATGGCGGTGAGGAGAACGATGTCAAGATGCTGGCCGCTGCGGTACTCATCAAGCTGCAGGAGGCAACGGAAAAGTACCGCGCCTTGCTATTGGGCGACATGATTGGATTCCAATAGTACAAAGTTTATGGGAATAGGAGAGAAATTGTCCAAAGGAGTGACTGTTATTCTTACTAACGATATGTGTCTGTGGCTGTGACTTTTACATTAAAAACAAAGGTGAGGACCCGTAGTAATATGAATCATCCAACAAGATAGCAATACGCCTCCGCCATTTTACACCATTTCCTTAAACGCCTGTATCCCCTCTTGTAGCAGATTACTAGCCTCTGGCATCGAATATCCGTATACTAACCGATCGCTGGCAAATTGATGCGCTAGGCCATCTCTCCCATCAGGTCCTGTCTGCCACCCTTGCGCACAGGCAGTGTAGACAGGTACTGGTTTGCGTGACTCAAGTGTTCACCCAGGCTCATTGCCATCCTCCGCAGCTCCTCCTTCACAGCGTCGGCGCTGGCTGAACCTTGCATGACCTCGACTGATGGTGGTGCCGGAGGAGGCGGCAGTGGCAGTGGCACTGATCCGCGGTTCGTCGAGCGTGGGATACCGGGGAACACAGGCTGCGCGGCTTGCTGGGGTGTCAGGAACTCCGAATCTGAGTAGTCCGCGCTGTTGAACGACTGGTGGGTATTTAGTCGTAAACCGGCCTGGCCGTTGGCAGGGCGAACGGTACCGCTGGGCTCAGCTAGGTTGAGGTCGACCAGGCCGAGGTCATCATCCTTGGGGATGCTCCTAGCGAAATCGGAATCATCGGACACGTAGATTGACGGTTCTCGGTTTGTTGCTGGAACATAGATGGACGGCTCGCGGTCCGATGTGGGAATATAGAGGGATGGCTCGCGATCTCCTGCAGGAACGTAGATAGAAGGCTCACGGTCTCCCGCCGGCACGTAAATAGAAGGTTCTCTGTTGGACGTTGGAACATACAGAGACGCGTGGCGCTCGAGGTCGAAGGGATTGGCGAGGCCCATTTCTGAACCACTTACGGAAGCAACGTCTGAGTTGGCCGTAGACGGACGGGTGAGCTCTGGCGTGGGGTCTGCGAGGCCCATGTCGAGGTCAATCAGACTGCCGGTTGATATGCGGTTGTTCTGGTTGCTTTGCGGAACCATGAGATCGTCCAAGTCGATCAAGCTCCCGGTGGACTCTCTGTTGTTCATCTGAGAGTTTGACCGTGGGACCGTCAAGTCACCTCCATAGTTAGGGGCGGGGACAGGGTCGGTCTGATGATGGAACATTTGAGGTCTGGATGCGGAGTTGGGCCCTGAGCGGTCCTCGTTAAAAGGAAACCTGGACATTTCAGGGTTCGCCGAGGCTGGCGGCGCCATGGACGGGAACTTCCAGTCCTGCGTCCTTCTGTTGGGATTCAGATCGGCTGGGTCGCTCAGAGGTGGCTTGTTGAAATCCGGTTCGTCTCCCATGTGGTAGTCGACAGACACACGTGGTGCACCAGCTCTGATGGTGTTCATGTCCACGAAGTTGGCGAGGTTGCTACCATTCAGCGAAGCATCGAGGTCGATGAGAGACTCTCTTACTGTCATCGACTGAAGGGAATCGTCCCGGAGAGGGAGATCGGAAGCCGGCGGAGGAACAGGCCGGCCGTAGTAAGCCCGGGAATTATCTTCGTAGTTGGAAATTGTGTTTGGGTCAAAGACCTTTTCGAGAGGAGCCTTCATCGCGGCAAGCGCTTGAGGCGGTGGCCTTCTGCGACCCTTCGGCTTATTCCTCGACATCTCATCCAGAAATCCGGGATCAAAATCTACGTTTGAGCCATACACATCGTAGACCGCCTGGACATCTGTGTTTTGAAACACCTGTTGATCGAAAGCCATGGTTGTGCTAAAATTCCATTCGTCATTCGCCATCGCTGTGGATGAAAAGTCCGAATCATCCGTGTCCCAGACATTTTGCGCGCCTCCAGGTGCGAATAGGGACTTTCGACTGCCACCCTGGGACTCCCACAACTTGAAACCTCGAACCAGAAGGGCTAGCGACGAGGCAGGATACTTCTGCGCGGTGTTGGCGATGTAGGGATGCTTCTGGACATCTTCGATCGTTGGTCGCTTCGACGGGTCTTCCTGCAAGCAATAGCTTACGAGATCCTTGAGTTGATCGGAGTACTGATCACCCTCCAATCGAGGCGTGTGGGCCTTGATGTAATTTCCGAGCTGATAGACGTCGATTCCCGCCATAACGTTCGGCGGCAGACCTGAGGCAATCTCATACACCATGGAGCCAAATGCCCAAATGTCTACCTCCGTACCGTAGGATGTTGACTGATCAAAAAGCTCAGGAGCCATCCAGTGAGGCGTGCCGATGAACGTGGATCGCTTGTCAAACTTGGTCTCGATGACACCAGCAACTCCGAAGTCACAAAGTTGCACCCCGCCAGCCTCGGTGACCAGGACGTTGGCGCACTTGATGTCTCGGTGAATAATACCTTGCCGGTGAACCCAGGAGACGGCCTCTGCAACCTCCCTGAGAATCGGAATGATCCACTTCTCTTGAAGTCCACCCGGAGCCGTCGGCTTCATGAGCGTCGCCACACTTCCTCCGGCACAGTACTCGGTGATCATCCACATTGACTGGCCGACGGGAAGCGCGTCGATGACATGGTTGATGTTCTTGGCGCCACTGTCGCTGAGAAGCTTCAGGGCGTTGACTTCGGCCAGAAATTCCTTGAAGGTGTCGGCGAGCTTGGGGTTGACGGTGTCACTCTCTTCGATGTCGATGATCTTGACCGCAACGAGCATACTCGTATTAATGTCGGTTGCTTTGTAGACTCGACCAAAACTTCCTTTGCCGATGAGCTCGTTGAGAAGATAAGGTGGCTTGTCCTGACCTGCCTTGGCCACCTCCTCATCAACCGCGGACTGCATCTTCTTTGCATCTTCGAGAGCCTTCTGCTTGGTCACCGAGAAGTCGGGACCCCTGACCTGTAGCGACATCTTGGGCGAACGGTCGCCGCCAGCGACGGTCAGTTGATGCGGTGTGTATGAGAGGACAGCAGTCGAAACAAAAACAATTGACACTAAAGAGCCTGAAGAAACACACGAGGAACACGAGAAACACTCCGCCGTTCAACTTTGAAGTCGCTTGGTGAGGTTGGGGGGGAGGTTGGCAACTGAGGCGTCTGATACCTCTGAAGTTCGGGTCAAACACAGGGGCAGGCGCTGTGTTCCAATGGTACAGTGCAAGGGGCAGGAGCCAGCAAGCGACCCGGGAAATTTCCAACCAATCATGCAGTCGTATTGACAAATCAGCTATATGCAACTAGGCGATTGCCAACTCATTCACCCTCACAGATCCCAGTCGATTTCACCGTTGCTCATAACGCATCTATTCTCATGAAGGGTTACCCTGGCACCTCGCGTCCTATGATAGGTATCGTATATGCTCGCTGCTAGTGATTGTCGTATGTGCATGTCGAAAATGAATCGGCTCATAAACAGTCATGTCTCATGCAGAAGCCGTACCCGCAGCCCTCGTCTCAAAAGAACCACCAGGTCTTCTTCTTCTCCTCTTTCTTTTTCTTCTCGTCCGGCTTCACGTCCTCCACGACCTTCTCTCCCGCCTCGTTGACCCTCGTCTTGTAATCCCTGGGACTTTCAAAGTCGCTAGCCTTGCCAGCCCAAATACCCAGCTTCTGTTCCTTGGCCTTGGCTTCGGCGGCTTTGTACTTTTGTTCAAAACCTCCCCATTCCACCCCGGACTTTGCCTCGTAAGTGGTTGCCAGGCCTCGCTTCAGCATTTCCAACCCGACGTCCTTTTTAAAAAGGAACGGCCTCACGAAGACAGTTGCAACGACGCGGTCGTATTGGTCGCGTTTGTGGATTCTTGCCCAGATGCGTCGGTTCAAGATGTAGTCGTTGAGCCATTTGAGAGCTTCTGGAGCGCCTGGTTGTCCCGGCTTACCAAAGTGAGCGCCCTCAGGAGCGTCGATCCCAGCCAATCGCACAGGTATCTGAGCGAGGCTTGTCAGCGGTCGTGCACCTATAATGTGTAAGAACAGCTCTTACCGTCTTCCCCTTGAGTTTGGCTCTGGTGGTGGGAACTCTCCTCAGTGAACCCCACAGAGCGAGCCTCCCGCCTGGGGTATGGTACATGTGGAAGTTGTCTCCATCCCCAACACTCGTGACCCGGCCAAACAGTGTCCGTTTCCTGAAAAGGTCTGGTGAAATATGCCCGGTTGTGGGATATCGCCGCAGCCGCGAGTTATAAAGAGTGAATACGGCCAGCGACCCAACGGCGGTCAGGAAGACGGGCGCCCACTCTCTCGCAGCGTGCAGCGGAGGATCTGGCTGTGGGAGGAGGTCATTCCAAAAGATGGACTTTTTCTCTTTGGGAGGCTCAGGTTTCCCTGACCCGAAAGGCCATAGCATTTTCGGTGACTCCTCTCAGAGGAGTTCGGGCCTGCTCTTCTCACCGGCGGAGTGCGAAAAGCGGTCTGGGGCTTCTTGTCAGCCAGATCTGGAAAGATAACTGAGATGAGCCATTTGCGATTAACTGAAACAAAAAGGCAGGTTTTGCTCATCCATCCATTTGAAAAGTTAGAGCGACGTCGACAAGGACTTGTAGTTTTTTGACAATGAAAAGTTTCCTTACCTCTTTTTTGCAGCAGCTGCAGCTCAGGTGCGTTTGTTGGAGAGCTCTCAATTAAAGGTCGCATCCTTGTAGCTTTCCGCTGGACCGTTTAGTAGCACCGTGCCACACTGTCCGCGGAAGGGCTGCGGCCCGCCAAACCAATCAGCGCGAGGCAATTACTGGTTTCTGAGCTTTCCGACATGACACTCACACTTCAATTCGAAGGCGAATCCCCTCCATCCAACGTAGCTGGCACCCAGCCATTGGCATAATAAAGGAGGCTCAATTGGGGGCACGCATCTCGTCGACCTCTTTTGAAGCCGTCTCTCCACTCTACATCCACCATGGCAGGCCTCTACCGACTCGCCGGCCACAGCGCCAAGAGGTTATGTCTGCGCCCGGCAGCTTCCTCGTTCAACGCCGTTCGCCCTTTCTCGACGACCTACCGCCGCCGATACGCCGATGCCTCTGCCGAATACCAAGGAACGAGGCTCACGCCCGTCGCCTCCGACTTCTCCCCCGCTGCCGACCCTTACAGCATTACCCGACCAGTAGGCACCGATGGCCATACCAAGGTTACCGAGGAGGGTGTGGAGGACCGCAAGATCCGCCACTACACTGTCAACTTCGGTCCCCAGCATCCCGCCGCTCACGGTGTGTTGCGTCTGATTCTTGAGATCAACGGTGAAGAAATCGTCAGAGCCGACCCCCACGTTGGCCTCCTCCACCGAGGTACCGAGAAGCTCTGCGAGTACAAGACATACACTCAGGCCCTCCCCTACTTCGACCGTCTCGACTACGTTTCCATGATGACGAACGAGCAATGTTTCGCCCTGGCTGTTGAGAAGCTCCTGAACGTTGAGATCCCTGACCGCGCGAAATGGATTCGCACCCTGTTCGGCGAGATCACTCGTGTCCTGAACCACTTGATGTCCGTTTTGTCGCACGCCATGGACGTTGGTGCCCTGACGCCTTTCTTGTGGGGTTTCGAGGAGCGTGAGAAGCTCATGGTGAGTTGGATATGTAGTTCAGAAGGAATGTGGGAAACTCCGGCTGACCCGGCTATCAGGAATTCTATGAGCGTGTCTCCGGTGCTCGTCTCCACGCCGCCTACGTCCGTCCCGGAGGTGTCCACCAGGATATCCCCATGGGTCTTCTTGACGACATCTACCAGTGGGCCACTCAGTTTGGCGACCGTATCGACGAGACCGAAGAGATGCTTACAGACAACCGTATCTGGATCCAGCGTCTCCAGGGTGTTGGTGTGATCTCTGCCGCCGAGGCCCTGAACCTATCTTTCACTGGTGTCATGCTCCGAGGTTCCGGTGTTCCTTGGGATATCCGCAAGAGCCAGCCTTATGATGCTTATGACCAGGTTGAGTTCGATGTCCCCGTTGGTGTCCGTGGCGACTGCTACGACAGATATCTCTGCCGCATGGAGGAGTTCAGACAATCACTGCGTATCATTCACCAGTGTTTGAACAAGATGCCTGCCGGCCCCATCCGCTGCGAGGACTATAAGATTTCTCCCCCTCCCCGCTCCGCCATGAAGGAGAACATGGAGGCTCTTATTCACCACTTCCTCCTCTACACCAAGGGTTACACAGTTCCCCCTGGTGAGACATACTCTGCCATCGAGGCCCCCAAGGGTGAGATGGGTGTCTACGTCGTCAGTGACGGTAGCGAGAGGCCCTACCGCGTCCACATTAGAGCCCCTGGTTTCGCTCACTTGGGTGGCTTTGATCACGTTTGCAAGGGTCACATGCTTGCTGACGCTGTGGCGGTTATCGGTACGATGGATTTGGTGTTCGGTAAGTCTTCCTACTTTCTCAAGCTTCGACCCACAGAACTAACTTCAATTCAGGTGAGGTTGATCGGTAGAGTGCTTTAGAGGAGGGAAATCAAAACGACTGTCAGGAATCTTCTTCCTTTTGTACTTGTAGAGTGAAGAGACAGAGCATTTACGTATATACCGCATTGTTCTCTTTTCTAGCAGAATCTTGCTCAGACCTGATGGAGTGCGGTACGCCTGTGGGCTATTTAACACATGTGATGATCCTAGTATACTCTCGAGAGCGAAGGACCGGAGTCATCTAACACTCGTGGTAACTGATGTCACGACTACAGAGAGCACTGGACGACCGACTTGACAGTAATTCCGTCAACTTTTGCAATACAATAATCTTACAGAGTACATTTTGTTTTCTCAGAACAACTTAGCGCCGGTTGCAGAAGCCTGCTCCATGAAGAACTTCTTCAGAGGACCCATGGCGTTGACGGCGCTCAGGCCGACAGACCGCAGCGGTACCAGTGGGCCGCTCTCGACGGAGTAGAGCTTGTGAAGCTTGTCACAAACGCCCATCACAACATGGTTTGCGACGTAGCGCTCCGAGTTATAAGCCTCGAGTGAGATGGTTGAACCCAGATCCTGACCGGTAGACACGGCAGTCTCGATGGTCTTCACGAGACTCTGAACATCACCTTGACCCTGGTTCAGACCCTGACCGGCCAGCGGGTGAATGGTGTGTGCCGCATCACCAACAAGAGCAATCCGTTCAGCCGTATAGGTATCGGCATGCCGCAATTTGAGAGGGAACGAAGCAATCGTGCCGTCTTGAACACCGACGACCTGCTGAGGGATTGCGCGGCGGTCCACTGGGGTGTGTTCAAGTCTCCAGTTGAGCTCCTCCGTCTGGCCCGACTCTTGGGTGTGCATGAAGCCAATATCAACTGAGCTTAGCCGGAAGGCAGCGTTGACCACAGCAATGAACTCCTTGGGTGGAAGGCCTTTCAAAAATGCGGCCCGCTCGGGTGTTGTTGACCAGACCAAGGTTGAGTAATTGCCAGGGAGGGGCAGCATGGCTACCGGTCCAGTAGGCAGGAAACGTTGGTAGGCGATCTTGTTGTACTCGCCGCCCCATCCATCCCCCTCCATTTGTAGAGTTGCAACAACACCATGCCTGCCGTAGTCCCAGCCTCGAGATTTGATGCCGGCGAATGTGCGAACAGGGCTGTTTGCGCCGTCCGCCCCAACTAGCAACCGCGCATGGAGCTTCTGCCCGCCTGAGAGATGTACGACAGGCCATTGCGTCAGATCGAAGTCTTCCGTCTCCTCGCCGAAACCAATGTGCTCAACCCTTGCATTGTCGTACACTGACACTCCGCCTAGTTCGTCCAGGCGACTCAACAAGCCCGAAGTCAAGTTGAGGTTCTCGCACATGTAAGCGATGGTCTTCCCCTCCGAGATTCCTCCAGGCAAGTCAAACTCGATCCTTGCGCCGCTGACACCATCCCAGACCTGCATCTCATTGTAATCCTGGATACGGGCGCGCTTCAGATGGCTCCATGCGCCAATCACGTTGAGGTATTGTGCGGAAGTCGGCGTGAGGGAGCTGCAGCGATTCGAAAACTTGTCGGCGGGGAGTTTCCAGGCGCGGGTCTTGGAGAGGTCCTGGGCTTCGACAAGAGCTACCCTGAGGCGGGATGTCACCGGATTGGCCCCTAAGAATGATCAGTACTCATTTCAAGGGCTGTAGCAGCCAATTGGTTCGTACGGAGAGCAGTCAGAAGACTGAGACCTGCCGGCCCGCCTCCCACGCAGACAACATCGTAGATGTCAGGTTCCGACGCCGACGAAGATGCGCTTGCGCTCGCATAAGACCGACGGCCCTGCGATTGGAATCTCCGATTACAGGTTCTGCAGACGAACCTTGGACGAATAAGAGCGCGTGATGCTGCCATTTTCAACAGCTGGTCAGCGACAACTTTCTGGCAGGTTGGCAGGTAGGATCTAGACGTATGATTACATGGGACGATCAAATCGAATAGCTCCAATATGTCAGGGCAAGCTCGAAAAAAGTTCGCCACAATTCAAGCCACAGTCAGGCCTCCCGGTCATTCGGAACAGTCCCTCCAAGTGTGGCTGTGTACGTCACTCCTGGTTTTCGCTGATTGGAAGCCATGACCCCTGCAATTTCAACTGATGTCCCCCCTGTCTGCCTGCTCTGCCTGCTCTAGGCCCCCACACTAGGTGTTTTTCAGACACCTCATGACCCAGTACGTTGCCACAGCACCCAGACAGCGTGGAGCGGGCGGTTTTGTTGCGTCAGTGGGCTCTTATTTGACTTTCCCTATCAACATCTGTCCACTGGGCGCATCGTTTGCACAACCTGCATCTTACACCATCACTAAGATCTGGTGCCCGCCTGTCAAGGCCGCAGAAACAAGGCCAAAACCTCCGTGCGACAGCCTCTTTTCCTAACTTGCTGTTGGAAGCCTGCTTACCCTTCCCTTCAGGGTTCCACAGTCAAGAGAGCAAAGCACAAAGGTGTTTCGACGACAGCTGCCTTTGACATCACCATCGCAAGGTGTCTCACCCGCACGGATCTCACCACAGTCTGTCCTTCCTTGAGCGCAGCGCCTGATTTCTTCTGGTCGTCCGTCGCTCTTCCTTTCTCTCCATACAACAACAGACAGCTCCAAGCAAACATGGACGAGTACGAATACCTTCAGCCCGGGTTCGACCCGAAATCGCTTACGGTCCCCCGCCTGCGATCGATCCTTGTGGCGCACGAAATTCAATACCCCTCCACAGCAAAGAAGCCTCAGCTTGTCGATCTCTTCAACGAAGAGGTCTTGCCTCAAGCGAAGAAGATCCTGGCCAAGCAGGCTAGAGCGAAGCGGTCAAGCAAGGGTATCGTGGATATGGGAAGCAACCACGAGAGCGAGTCTTTCGATGACTACGACCTCGCTCCGCCACCACGACGCAGGACCACTCGATCGCAGTCTCCGCGCAAGGCTTCCACCCGAGTTAAGAGCGAGGAGTACGACCAACAGCCGCCGGCGCCGATCAGTCCGACTAAGAGGAAGGTGAGGGCAAGCAGCCGGCAACCTGTGGAGCCTGAGCCGTACTACGAGCCCGAACAGGTTGAGCATTTGGGGCAGTTTGAGCAACCAGTGTTTGAGCAACCAGAGCCGCCCAGGTCTGTCCGCACCAAGCGCATTGTGACGCCTCACATCAAGCAAGAAGAGTCGGAGGAGGACTTTTTCAAGAAGCGGAGAGAATCTGAGTATTTCTCGATGGACAACCCATTCCAGAGCGGCAGCTCGCCGGCACCCATCAAAACTCCTGCTACTGGACGCAGGCGGACTGGGCAGGATCTTTTCCAGAACGACAGTGTACGACGACGAACGGACGGCCATTACGCCGAAGAGCGACCGAAGTCATCCAGGAAATCACAGGCCTTCGAGGTCCCTGTCAGTACATTGTTGCGCGAGGACACACCGGAGTATCAGCCAGCCGAAATCGTGGAAGCTGGCGAAGAGTTCACTCCAGATGCTCAGTTTGAAATGGAGCAGGAAATGGCCGCAATTGGTGAAAGTGCTCTGGCACCACGCCGCACGCCAGCCCGTCCCAGAAGAAGTCTCGCTAAGCCTTTCTGGGCCCTGGCTGTCTCATTGCTTGGAGCCTACGGCGCTTGGTATCGTCAGGAGAAGGTGGCTGTTGGGTACTGCGGCCTGGGACGTCCCGCGACGCAAATCATCCCCCCGGATGTCCCCGTTCCTGACTGGGCGGTCCAGCTGGCTGAACCTCAGTGCGAGCCGTGCCCTCAACACGCTTACTGCTATGAGGACTTCTCTGTCCGCTGCGAGCCCGACTTCATCCTGAAGCCGCACCCACTTGCGCTTGGTGGCCTGGTTCCCTTGCCCCCAACATGCGAGCCCGATGGTGAGAAGGTGCGAAGGGTGAAGGCTGTGGCCGACAAGACAGTCGAAGAGCTCCGAGAGAGGCGAGCCCAGTTTGAGTGCGGCGATTCTACCGACGAAGCCCAGCAGGCGCCGGAGGCCCCAGCAATTTACGAAGAGGAGCTTAAGAAGGTCATCAGCGCAAAGAGAAGCAAGAAGATGAATAAGCAGGAGTTTGACGATCTTTGGGTTGCCGCTATCGGGGATGTCAAGGGTCGCGAGGAAGTGGAAGTTGTTCCGTAAGTCAACATCTCCTGTTTTGCTCTTCACAGACTTCAACCTGCCCCTATATCAAAATCGTCAACTCCTAACATGCGTACTAACCAGATCGGATGTGCCCGAAGTAGAAAGGCCAATTCCACCTCAGTTTCAGACGCCTACCTATCGTCCTCCTCTCTCGCTCGCCTTCCAATCGGCTGCGCCATCAAGCGCTCGTTCAGGCTCGGGTTGGCAAGACATCGACTCTCAATTGGATCTGTGATCGCGTTGATTGTTAGTTACTTCTACGTGCGCTCCAAGTACAAATCTCATAAGGCGACTGTGGCCCAAGTCCCAGCGCTTGTTGATCTTGTTCTGGCTCGGCTCGCAACGCAGAAGGAACTCGGCGAGGAAGAGATTGACGACCCGTGGCTCTTTTTGCCCAACCTCCGCGATGACGTTCTCCGCTCTGTGCACTCGCTCGGTGAACGCGATCGTATTTGGAAGCGTGTCAAGGCTGTTGTTGAGCAGAATAGCAACGTGAGAACCAGCCAAAGAGAAGGACGCAGCGGAGAGGTTGGTCGCGCTTGGGAGTGGATCGGACCTATTACGGGAGACAGCGCTAGACGGCGCAAGAGCGGGAGGATGTCCTTCGGCCCGGGACCGGACGTCAAGACGGAAGATACCCCTGATGCGGCGGAGAAGGCTGGCGCTCATTCGAAATGGGAAGAGTCGCGACCTATCTATTGAACGCACGCTATGGATAACGCTTGAACGTCCGGGGGAATGGTTTATTGAGTACTTACGATCCCAAAGGACGACCGCATGTAACATTTCCTTTGTAATAACATATCTGACGCGTGGAAAGAAAGCCCCGTGGGCTTTTCGCTTCTCAATACCTTGCTTACGAGCTTTGGGATGGGTTCAGTTTGGTCTGTAGGGGCGTTCAGGCTTGTTTGTTGCACAATGATAAGAACAGACTTTTCCTTGCCTCTATTTTCGAAGAGAGAACAGCAAGATTGAACAGATTTTATTACTCGTTGACTTGCGTTGCGCTTTCATGATTGATTTGACTGTGAAATGATTTCTATCGATATGGTGGGGTTGTCGTACCGACGAGCCGGTTGCCATGCTCGGACGGGGAATGTCGGAAAGGGTCGGAGTTAGAGGTGGAGATGGGCGGGCGGAAAAGAACACCCGCAACGCCACGGCATTCAACATGTCAATTGAGCGCGACCGTGATAAATAGCTATAGGACAGATAGTCAATGAAATTGAATGATGATACACATCTTGTCCGTTTTGAAGATCGTGAATGCTGTCGAGTACATGTTTCTCCTAATTAAACATATTACGCGACACGTAGCAGATGTCAAGGCGTCCTTTTCGAAGTTCTTGAATTGGCTAATGCACAGGTGTTTATTGACACGCAAGGGAACCCCTTGGACAAAAGAAATCTTCTCGCTCAGACTCTAGGTCGGGGAATCTATTGCTTGGAGACGATCTCTGTGAAAGTAGAGTCAGTAAAAGAATGTCCGAGGTACTTCCGATGACGGAGACGTAGGCGCGGGGCATTGCTTCTCACTCTCGACATCAGCAACGGACTGCTGAAGAATCTGCTGGAGAACCTTGGGGTTCTCGAGCTCCTTGGTGACCTTGGCGATGATGCTCTCGGCGAGCTCCTTCTGCTGGCGCTGCTTGACCTGGCCCTCGTAGCGGACCCAGGAGTCGAGGACGGCCTTGGCCTCGGCGGCGATGGCGGTCTTCTGCTCCTGCTCGTAGGCCTCGGACTCGAGCTTGGCAGTCTCCTGTAAACGTCTCCGTTAGCGAACCCATTCACTCCGAACAATGTTTACGTTGCCCTCCACTTCCATCCGTTCGTCCGGTCCTCGGAACCCTCCATCAACGTCATCGGTCGGATCGTACCTTGGAGACCTCGAAGAGAGACTTGGTGATCTCGACGACGCTGGACATCTGCTTAACGTCCTCGATGCGTCCCTTGACGGCCTGGGTGTGGTCGGCGCGAGCCTGGTTGAGGAGGCCCTTGATCTTGTTGGCCTGGGCCTCGGCCCACTCGCTGTACATCGGGCCTCCGTACTTGATCAGGCCGCCCCAGACGGCGAGCAGGCAGAAGGCGACGACGGTCTCCTCGTTGACGACATAGTACTCGTTGCTGATGGCGTAGACGCTCAGGGCGGCGGAGGAGGAGAGGATGGCGGTCTTGGAGAGGATCGAGTTGCCGGGAAGGGCATCGACGATGGACTGGGCCTTCTTCTTGGGGTCCTCGGCGGGAACGTTGGAGGCGTTGCGGGCGCCGGAGACGGAGGCCGAGATGGCGGGAAGGGCGCGGCGGGCAAGGGTTGGCCGGAGGAGGTTCGCGCCTGTTACGTCGAGAAGGGAGAGCTGAGTGTTAGCCTAGGTTCCACGGGTCCTTGCTTTCCAGCTTGCGGCCTTTTTTTCGCCATCGTCGGGACGGCCAATTGACACGCCATGGGTTCGGGGAGGTTGTCTCGACGTACCGACAGCGCTTCTAGCCAAGCGGGACGCCATTGTGAGATGATCTGGGGATGCGGGTATTACGGCGGCTTTGAGGTCCTACGTTCAAAGCTCTAGTGGGAGACGAGAATTTCGATGAACAGACCCGAGGGAGCCAGTCAGCAGGCGTCACGTGATGCTTTGCGCTCGGACCATGTCTCCTTCTCGCTGAATGGACGGCCGGGCCATCTACAGAAAATTCCCGTCTCACTGGACCCGCTGTAAAATTCGAGAATTGAGATCGGTTCCTGAGCTTCGATATCAAACAACATCAATCACCAAAAATATTCGCCAAAAATGCCTGCGAAAGCGTCAGGCGAGGGCCTGAAGAGGAAAAGAGTTCTCGCGAAGGAAAAGTCGAAGAAGCGCGCCAAATCCGAGTCCGAGTCTGAACCCGAGAGCAGTGGCGATGAGAGTGATCCTCAAGCTGAGATCTTGCTCCTTGAGAGTGAGATCTTGGAGTCGAAGAAGAATTACAACAACATCACCAAACTGATCCAGATTGCGAAAACTTTCAACGATGAGCCAGAGTCGGCAACCCTGGCTTCTGTGGCCTTGTGCAGAGTTTTTGTCAGGTTACTCTCAGCCGGTGCCCTCCAGAGGAAGAAGGGTCTGTCGGAGAAGGAATTGGTGGTTGCGTCGTGGCTCAAGGACCGGTATCTCGAGTACAAGTCGGTTCTCGCCGAACTGCTGGGCGACGAAGATCTGGCGATGACGGCGTTGACGCTGGCCATGAGATGTCTCAAGACTGAGGCTCACACTTTGAGCGACAAGGAGGAGTACAACTTCCCGGCAAGCTTCTTGCAACAGATCATCACGGCACTCCTGAACTCAGACAGCGACGATGCTCGGGCCGAGTTCGTGGAGAATTTCATGAGTGAATATGATGATGTCCGCTTTTTCACGCTGAAGGCTATCAAGTATGTCTTGAGAAACCCCTGGTGCCTCATAGATACTGACAGAGAGCAGGGCGATGGCCAATGCCCCAGGCGAAACACCAGAAGACGAACTGTTTGATGATCTTTTCGAACTGCTGTCAAATATTGGCAGTGTTCCAACAGCACTGGAAAAGTACTGGATCGAGAAGCCGAAGCAAAAGTCTCATGTCCTTAACAACCTCCACCAGCACAAGAGGCAAGGCCAAGAAGCCTGGCTCGCCGTCCTCAAGCTATCGTCAACAAAGGAGCAGCGTAAGAGAGTTTTGGACATCATGTCCAGCGAGATCGCCCCGTGGTTCACCCGCCCAGAGCTGTGGCCGATTTCCTCACAGATTCCTACGACGCTGGCGGCTCGATCTCTCTGCTCGCGCTTTCGGGTGTGTTTTACCTCATCAAGGAGCGCAACCTCGACTATCCCTCCTTCTATACGAAGCTCTACTCCCTGTTGGACCGCGACATTCTTCACTCGAAGCACCGCTCAAGGTTCTTCCGTCTGATGGATACGTTTCTGGCATCTACTCACTTGCCAGCTGTGCTTGTTGCAAGCTTCATCAAGAGGCTGGCAAGGCTCAGCCTCAACGCGCCTCCAAGCGCCGTCGTTTACATAGTGCCTTGGATGTACAACATCTTCAAGAGGCATCCGCAGTGCACCTTCATGCTCCACAGAGAGACGAGAGAACCTGAAATCAAGGCTCTCATGGAGACGCAGGGTGTCAACGATCCGTTCGTGGAGGACGAAGCAGACCCGATGGAGACAAATGCCATCGACAGCTGCTTGTGGGAGATTGTACAGCTGCAAACGCACTACCACCCGAACGTGGCGACAATTGCAAAGATTCTGTCAGAGCAGTTCACTAAGCAGTCCTACAACATTGAGGACTTCCTGGACCACTCATACAGCAGTGTAAGTTGCCTTTCAGCGCACCCTGGTATGAATTCATCTAATTTTGTGTACAGTTGCTCGAGGCCGAGATGACCAAGCAGGTCAAGAAGCCACCGGTGATTGAGTTCCAGATCCCGAAGAGGGTATTCCTACCGAACGACCCGGAATCTGGTATTCAGGACAGCTTGTTGACGAAGCTGTGGAGTTTTGAGTAAATATCGCGTAATGATGGAGCGGAAGAAGAGGCGGAGATGGTGTCTTTTTTACAGTCAACCAAAAGAGTTTCCTTGTGTATGAATTGCATATCGATGCTGGGGCGTATTATGGTCAAAAGCATAGACGGCACTACAAAAGTAAGATATTTCAGATCGTCATTGCGCATGGCTGGCTCTGAGAGCATAGCGCCAAAAATGGCGCATTTTACCCCAGGAAACTGCAAAGTCCGCCTCTCCGTGTGAAGATGGGATCGGAAAGGGCGGTTGTGGTGACGAGCTTGAAATGACTTATACATGATACAGGACGCCGATGTTCTGAACCCTAGGCGACACCACTTTGATGGGCCATTCCCTGGTTCTTGCCCGACTTATTTTCTTCGAATTAGCTCTGAAAGGGTTACTCACACGAGGGAGCTCAGCTCAGCTCCGCTGGGTTAGGGTAGTTGTCTGAGTTTTGAAAAAAGGTCGAGTAAGGTCATGTCGTACATTCGAGTTTGCATATTGGAGATCCGCTCCCCCGAGTCTCCGTCAAAGCATGAATTCACATTGCCGGTTTCCGATGGGCAGCTCCTACGACGACCACGCTGTCCTCATGAGTCTTGAATCATTCCTCCGTACCTGCCTAGTCTCTACAGCTCTCCTCTGTCATCATCTAGCTCCCGCTGCAGCCGTTCCTGTCCATGTGGCACACCCACAGCAACATCGAGATCGGACGACTTTGGCTCAGGCATTCAGCAGAGGTATGAAGCCTGCCGGCGTGGGCAGTCCCAGGACCCGTCAGCTTCTCCGGTACCGGTGGGTTTGGTTGTTTCTTCGCATGGTCGAAACGGTTTCTTGGGACGGTAGCGGCGCCCAGACCTTGAGCTTCCATTGGAATGTCGTGTGCTCACCTGCCCGAAGCAACCAGGGCGACTGAGCGGTGAGGCAAAGTGCCGTCCAGGCAGAATGTGCCACCTGAGACTAGAGAAGTACAGGTAAGATAAGGTACGGTAGGTCCAGTTTAAGACGGCGGAACGGGATACCTGGTGGAGGCAGCGTCAATCATGCGTCAGGGAAGACTGCGGGCAGGCGAGGGAACACCTGGAGACTCGACGCATTGCTGCGCAACATCGCTGAAGGGGTGCCCCGTTTGGAAAATCTGGGAGCCACAGCAGTGGACCACCGCTGCGACTCCACTACGGCTGCGGGGATGGCAGCCCGCTCAGTGGTCCCCCAGCCCGTTGGACGCTCGCCGGCAGAGGCCCTACTATGTAAATGCTCGGAGGTGGCCGGTCGAGGGCGCTGCAGCCAGTCACAGGCAGTGCGTGGATCGGAGGACGAGCTGGGAGCGCAAGCTCTTCGCTGCTCTCGGACCTCCCAGCGGCCAATGGAGCCAATGAGGCAGGGTCTCAGCAAGGTGTGTGCTGGGTCCTTGATGCGCTAAAAGCAGCTTAGCCTTTGGAAGGGCCTAGGGGCGCTGGGTTGTTCCAGTTTCCCACTGACATCACCGAAAGCAACGGATGCATCGCCTTTTATCTCCAATTCCCATTCGATCGGCAGACTTTTCTTCCTGGTGCAAGTCACCGCCACCAGCCGGCCAGTCAGCCAACGAAGGACAGCGCAAAAATTGCTACTCTTCCTGCTCGTCTGCTGTGCCTTACATGTTATCCTTCCATCCTTCCCGTCCCTTGCCAATCGGTCGACCTCACGCATCCTTCGACAGCTTGGCTCCACTGACACGTATCTCTGCTCGCCTCGCTGTCTACCAAGGTCCAAAACATCCTTGCAGAGCCTCCGAGACGACATCGTCGTTATCTCCGTCCGGCGTGCTGCTCTCCCATTGAGCTGTATTCCCAGCTCGCTCCACAGAAAACGCAAACACGGCTGAAGCCCACCCCCCGTCGACCGCAGTTCCAGTCCGCAGCAGCTCTGAGTCTTTTCGTCTCCTTCACGTGGAATCAAGCCCCGTCGCCACCAAATTCCCCCAGGCAGTCGGTCCACGGTACTCGCCTAGCCTGCGTCTACTCGACGCCGACCCACGGCACCACCGCATCGCGTACATAAGCGTTGCAAGGAGACGGTGTGACATATTACTACTCCCGCTGCCAACATGTCTGGCAACCCGTTCCAGCCCCTAGCTGCGCATCTCCAAACACCAACACCCCGGAGACAGTCCAATGCGCTAGGATCCAGCTCGACAGCACCACCACCGCCACCCGTCACCCCGTCTGGCAATGCGAACGGTAATGACCAGAACGGACAGCATCAGCCTCGTCGGCGAAAGAATCACCGTGGCGGAGCCAAGAAGAAGCGCAATCGGCGCAAGTCCTTCGCTGTCTTACCGGAGGAGTCCCACGACGAAGCTCCGGCACCCTCCAACGACCGCGACGAGTTCTACCTCCATCGCTCCAATCTGAGCAATACTAGCATTGAGAGCGAGGCACTTCTAGATCACCGGTAAGCCGACCAATATATTGCCTTTTTGCGTTGAGGTTTGGAAATTACTGACACCAAGTTCTAGAGACCAGCAATCACTCCGAACCCGGCGCCCATCGATCATGACGCCCGGCGGTGGGTTTCCCTCGGCCACGCCGCAGACAAGCAGCCGATTGCGAAACTCCTACGTTGGTGATAGCGCCGAGGAGGGAGAGCAGTCATGGAATGAGGGTGCTCCTCTCTTGTCAAAGTCGATTCAGCTTACCGCAACAGCTCCGATCTTTCCAAGCTACGGCTCCAGCGACCCTCGTCAGCGTGTCAGTCGCCGCGGATCTAGCAGGTCCTCACGAACGAAGCTTGCACCATCCTTCCCGAACGAGAGCTATAACGTCAACTACCCTCCCTCGATGCCCGGGTCGCCTCAGTTCAGGCCATCTGACCCGTTGAACTTGAGCTTCGGGGATGTCATGATACACGACGACGAGATCAATATTCAAGTGTCTCCGCGCGGCGGCAGCCGTAGGGACAGTGGCTGCTCGCATTCCGATCATGAACCTCGCATGGATTCATCGCCTGATCTGGCGCGGAGAAACACTATCGCCTTGACTGCTCAGGAGGATGTTTGTTTCCCGAGTGGGATATCCGAGATCGGAGAGGAGGAAATGCACTCATCCCAGGACCCCGAAGCGAAGCCCCGCCCGAGACGACGTCGCCGCCGCTGGCCTGATTTGGCCATGCTCGAGGAATGGAGCCGATTTGAGAAGGAAGGACGTTCAGACGAGAGACGTGTCAAGCGAATTACTGAGCCGCAGCTCATCAACGGGCGTCTGCGCCCAATCACTAGGGAGTGGTACCGCGCTGAGGAAGAGTCGCCATACCGATTCACGTATTTCAACGAAGAGTTCCAAAGCACAATCCACAGCCAGACGATTTCGGAGCTTGTGCAACCAGGTGGAAACTTCCAAGAGCTCTTCATCCCTGATCCTCGCGTCCTTTCCGATGATGAGAGCGAGGACAGCGACGAGGAAGGCGATACGGTACCTCTGTCTCATGTGAACACCCACCACTCACAGAGTGTTCATAATGGTGAATCCAGGGCACCTACACGACAGCCCTCGCTGGCTAACACCCAGCCCATACATGGTGTTGCTTCTCCAGAGAAGACTTCAGGCGGCAGCTCTCGAGCTGGCTCTGTTCACCGCACTCCAACAGGCGTTAGGTCACCAGTCGTGGGCAATCAAACTACTCAAACGCCAGAGCTGCTGGTCAAGACGCCAAGGTACGGCGAGCGACCTGTCTGGTGGCTAGATGTCCTCAGCCCGACTGAGGCGGAGATGAAGGTGCTGTCCAAGGCGTTTGGTATCCATCCGCTCACTGCCGAAGATATCATGGTTCAGGAGGCGCGAGAGAAGGTGGAACTGTTTCGCCACTACTACTTCGTCAACTACCGGTCTTTCGATCAGGATCAGAACAGCGAAGACTACCTGGAGCCCGTCAACATGTATGTCATCGTGTTCCGTGAGGGTGTCATCAGCTTCCACTTCTCCATGACTCCGCACCCTGCCAATGTGCGCCGGAGAATTCGCCAGCTGAAGGACTACCTGATTGTTAACTCTGATTGGATCTCGTACGCCATCATCGACGATATCACCGACGTTTTTGTACCATTGATTCAGAATATCGAGGATGAGGTTGACGACATTGATGATGCTATCCTGAGACTGCACTCTCATTCCGATGACTCGAAGAGTCAATGCGACGAAAAGGCAAGCAGCACGGGAACAACTATAGGGTCAGAGGGAGACATGCTTCGTCGCGTGGGTGACTGCCGCAAGCGTGTTATGAGTCTTTACCGTCTGCTCGGCAACAAGGCAGATGTTATCAAGGGCTTCGCGAAGCGCTGCAACGAGCGTTGGGAGGTCGCTCCGAGGTCTGACATTGGACTGTATCTGGGCGATATTCAGGATCATATTGTGACGATGACGTCCAACCTCGGTCACTACGAGAAGTAAGTCCAATACACCTCGGCCCTGAAAACCGAAACTAACCTAATCCTTCAGGATCCTCGCTCGATCTCACGGCAATTACCTTGCCCAGATTAACATCCGCATGAACGAACGACAGGAGCAGACTGCCGACGTCCTCGGTAAGCTCACAGTACTGGGTACCATTGTGTTGCCCATGAACATTATCACCGGTTTGTGGGGTATGAACGTGTTGGTTCCAGGCCAAGAGTACGAGGGCGACCTCAGGTGGTTTTGGGTAATCACCGCTGGCCTGCTGGCCTTCGGCCTGGCCTGCTACATGATTGCGAAGCGGGTTTACAATATTGTATAAAGTGGAGAGCTCACGCGTTTTTGGATTTGATGCTGGAGTTGGAGTTTGGGCGGGCCAAAAGCATACGATGCCTTTAGTCTAGATTGGTGCATTCACGGATGGTAAACGGAACATGTGCTTGTACACCAGTCTTTCGATCATATTATAATGTAAAATCCCAGCGATGACATAACACGGACGTTGCGTACGGGTTACCCTGAGAACTTGACAGCGTGCTCCTACAGCAATGGATGTATGTCCGAGAACACCATGTAAGCGGTGTCTCGTAGCTGTGGTATGCATATGCGGCACCGTAGAGACTACATTTGACCTCCTCTTGTAACCAATCACCTTGGTGATTTCGCTGTTTTCTACATATAGCCTATGCTACCAAGCTAGTGGTGAGTCCAAGCCTTGAACCAGAACACCTTAATAGATCGTGTATTAGAGGTCGAGTCTGAGCTCTGGTGCGTTTGGAATACGACGGAGATGAAGAGGTAAATATTTAGTAGACGTTCCTTTTTGCGAGGCCAGCTCACTAAACTACAGATGCAGTGCCACAGCTGTGTCTATATCACACGTGCCTGCCCAGACCTTGCTTGATCTTCATTCAAAAAATCAAATTCATAGTGTACCCCACACACTCGCTACAAGAGTGTTCACTACAGCAATCGATGGTCTAGAGCAAGATTCTGGAAAGATGTCAATTTCCTCTTATGGAAGCCATGTATGTACAGAGCTCAAGTTCTTACAGCGTGGGGCCGAATGAATGCAACGCGTTTCCTGTCTATGTGCTCTGCAAGCGTAGCAACTCCGACCATTGTGCATGTTTACAATTATCAATCCACCCATTCTTCCAGGGCACCATGAGTACTGACATAAGCCCCAGGTATTGGGATGGCAGCAGTTCTACAACGACCGGGAAGCTGTGCGAGAGCAAATGCACATGTGCGCCATATGGACGCGTTCTTACAACGTTGTGGCAAGTCCTCCACTGGCAGTCACGTCTGGAAATCCCATCAAGTTCCCAAGGTTTGTCCGCTTGCTATAGATATTGTTCGACTAGAAGGCCGGGGTGAAAAAGAGCGATGCCAACTGCTCATCAGAATAGCCGTCATGCATTTTCAAGCCATTGCGGTCAATTGAGCGCTGCTACTCCTTCCAGCGATTTCGATCGGTCCGCCAAATCGAAACAACAAGGGACTCGAACCCGAGTGATCAGCACGAATGGAAGCGTGGGGCTGCGATTGCTCAGGCTGCAGGCTGTTAGTTTGGCTGACCTGTTGCAGTTCGATGAATCCCGACAGTGGGGATACATAGGTACTTAGCAGGACACAAGAGGTGCAGGCCATGCATCCTTCAGTTGCATTTCCGTTCCTCTCACTTGTTTCCCGCCGATCCGCTACCCCGGCTTGGATCCATACAGCGGGCTTGCTCGTCTTCGGCATGGCTCTAGGTCGTGTTAGATGAGGCTCAATCATTGGCTTTGGGTCCTGCAAGAATGCCTTGGGATCTGCCGCCGTGCCTATGACTCCCGATGGTTGACATATCAGAAACGCGAACAGACCGAGCATACATAAAAAGAAGGAGAGCCATGAACATAGTTCCCACGTCAGGCTCAGGCTATGGCCGAAGAGTTGTGACATTATCAAACATCCTCCGCTCTAGCCAATCGCGCGCTGGCTAAGTCACGTTCCGAGCTTCAACATATACATTTGGCCAGAGTATTTATACTACTTTACTCCGTTCTCACTCTGGGCCAGGTAAGAAAGACAGAGCATATTTTTTTCAATAAAAGTTCCTCGCACAAAAGGAGGTCAAGGGAGTCGACATATCTGATACTGGCTATTCCGGAAGCAACGCCAAGACCTACTTGCATGGCGACCAACCGGCAGTGAGACAACATCTACTCATGTAGACCATCTCTGACGGAATTACCTGAGCAAGACACTGCTGAAAGCCCATTAGCCTTTTGCAACATTCCCAGAAGCACTGAAAGGGACGTCCCTTGTGTCGCTATGGAACCATCTGCCGACAAGAGCATCACCGGAGTTCCCGTTCGGAGCCTGTACCAAGACGGATTCCAGTCAAGTTCCATCGGTAATAACAGCCTACAACCAACTGAGCATGATAAAATTCAGCAGAAACAGGACGATTTCGCCACCGGAAATGGGAACCAACCGCCGGCAGGATGTCCAGACGACGAGAACGACCATCAACAGCTTCTTGCCTGTCCCTTCTACAAGTTAGATAGGATCAAGTACCAAGACTGCCTGAGACTTCAGTTGAAGAGATTCAAGGACGTCAAGCAGCATATAAGCCGGAGGCATATGCAACCTCCTTATTGTCCAAGCTGCGGACTTGAGTTCGACACAGAAGAGCAGCAGAACGGCCACTCTCGACTTCAACGGTGCCAGATCAGGAATTTCCATCTACCAGACGGTATAACATACGCTCGACGCGAAAGAATCTTTACAAGGGCTCGTCGAAACCAAGGGTTGAGCAGTCAATGGTTCGCTTTGTGGGACCTGCTGTTCCCAGACAAGGCTCGGCCAG
The DNA here is from genome assembly GCA_018853505.1 of Colletotrichum camelliae. Lineage (NCBI taxonomy): Eukaryota > Fungi > Ascomycota > Sordariomycetes > Glomerellales > Glomerellaceae > Colletotrichum > Colletotrichum camelliae. The sequence goes on from JAELVL010000001.1 coordinate 2,152,242, forward strand.
CTTCTGCGTTCGTTGAGCACCCCGTTCGCGAGGTCATGGACAGCCTGAGAGAGCTATGGAGTAGAGAACGAGTCCACATCATCTCGGCAACCTTTCAGCGGTATCATGAACAGTCTCCGTCACGCATCAACAATGAATATTTACCGACCGCTGTGTCTGACGCGATGACTGCTCTCTTCGATCAATTTCTCAAGAAGAACCCCTCCGCAGCTCCCCAGACCCAGACCGAAACTGCCAGCGGAGCTCAAGAGGCCACAGTCTCTGGCTGGGTTCGCATCCAGAGTTTAAGATCGGTCCAAGACGAAGGATCAGAGGGACCGCTCGCCTCGCATTTCCTCTCAACGCCTCCAGGGTCGATTAACTTCGGTACACTATTCGACCATGACAACACCCCTGTTCTCAAGGATTCGGGGCTGGGCGAACCTTTGGTGGAATCAGGCAGCTGGGGAGATTTTCTTGCAGAGGGATGTAATTTGTGGACAGACTTCTCAGCGCCTCCTGAGCACCAAAAGGTCACTTCAGCTTGATACGGCGAATGGGACACATTCCTTCGAACGGGCTCTTCACTGGTTAGCTTAGGATTTACAGTTTTGAATTTCATCAGTAGCTCAGGTCACATCCAATATTTACCTACCTACCTTCATATAACTCTGGCTTGCCAAAATACGCACATGTAATGCTGCTCTCGACGCGAACAAAGTTTGTGGCACCTTGATGTGTCTGCTGAGCAAAGGCTGTTCCAGCAGTAAGGCACGTAAGCCATAAATCACAGGAAACGACAAGTGTAAATGATATTTATCGACTGTAGGAATGTTCCGTCTTTACCAAGCCACCCAAACTCCAATTTTGATGCACAGCGTGTGAGAAATGTCGACAAATATAACTACATACATCCCCGTCTACACCCCCTTTACAAATCCTTGGAGCGCATCTTCTTAAGACGCAGGCCACCCTCAAAGACACCACGGTCAACAGCAGCAGCGACGGTCAGGGTACCACCGATAATGGCGCAGAGACCGGTCAAGAAACCAGTGAAGGTCTTGGCGCGCTGCTCGCGGTTGATGACCTTCATGGGAGAGATGTCCTGAGTTGCGTTAGTCATGGATGCTTAAATAGGGGTAAAATGGAACTTACGTAGGAGAAGAAGACACCCGGAATCCCACCACGAGAATGAAGGCGCTCCTGATGTCCCTCGGCAGAGTCATCACCGCCGGCCAAGCTGCGCTTGTGGCTCGTCACGGAGTACTGGTGAGTCTCGACACTGCCGTCGCTGAGGTGGCCAAGGAGACCAAGGCCAGAGCTCTCCTCGTCCTGGATAGAGGCACTCTTCTGCCAGTTGAGGGCGAGGTAGGAGGTGGGTACAATCTTGACAAAGTACATGAAGTTGTAGTTGGGGTCGTTGGTCTCCTGGTGGGTGCTGTCGAGGGGGTTGCCGTGGTGGTTAGTCCAGGCGTAGGCGCGCTTGGTCATCTTCTTAGTGACGGTGTCGGGCAGTTGAGGACCGAAGCGAAGGTTGTGAATGACGTGGGTGAAGTCGTGCTGGGCATCGTCAGGGGTTTCCCAGTAGTTCTTGAGGTCGTGGACGTGCATGTTTCCGTTGCTGAAGGAGCGGCCAGGAGCCAAGTGGAAGTTTCCAACGACCTTGTTCACGCGGAGGCCACCCTCAATACGGCAACCCTCCCTGCGCTGCTCCTCCAGCTTCTCGGCATAGTGCTCGCGTGTGCACTGCTCGACGTTCTCGCCCTTACCGAACGCCCAAGAGGCCTGCGCGTACGCCTCTCTGACTTCCTCGCAAGTGTTACAGCAGCCGGCCTTCTGCGCGTTAGGCGGGGCCGGGGCGCCGTAACAGGGACCGCAGTAGTTGGGATCCAAGTGCTCAGCAGCTTCGTCGCTGGAGTGGCTGTCGGGTTGTGTCAGCCATGCGATTCGGGCCGTTGGCTCCAGTCAGGGGAAAGGAGCAACTTACAGACTCAAGGCCTTGACGTCAATGACGCCGCCTCCCTCCTTCTGAGGGCGGAGGCGAACCTTGTTGACGCCGTGCATAACACCGTGCTGCTGCTCTCCGGAAACATCCATAACATCGAGGGTAAGAAGTTCGCAGGGCATCTTGGGGAAGGTGATGTTGAGATGAATCTCCATGCGCTCGCCTGTACCACTGCGCATCAGCTTGGACTGTCACCCAGCATGTGATGAAGAGACTCAATCAAGTGCGTACCTCTTCCCTGGTCCACGATAAGCTCGGGGTGAATCTCTATCCTCCGGTAATCAACCCATTCTCCCCAAGCCAACCAAAGGACGACAATTAGCGACACAATGGTGACAATTCCGCCGGACGTAGTTCGTACGCGCCTCATCCACCGTCTTGGTGAAAGCGTCAAGCCTCGTGAATCTCGACTTGGCTGGCATTGTGGAAGTTTGGAGGCGGGATGTTGGTGTCGATCTTTATCACAAGTTGCGAACAGCCTCGTGGGCCTTGCGAAGTAGGGAATAAGCAAGTCTCGGGGGTATTTCGCGACGGATTGCGCCAAGGGAAAGGAAAGGAGTGTCGGCTTCTTTGAGAAAAAGGTGATGTCAAGAAGTGAAGAACCCCGCTTGAACCATGAGAAGAGAACGGAATTCAATCGGCTCGCACCAAGGCTGTTGCTGCGGCTGTCATGGGAAGAAAGACAGTTGGTCGAGACGAAAGGCTCTGGGCGCAAGTCGTAGAGGCCACCTTCACTTATTTTCTGGCCACGCAGTCCCTCACGGTCCCAATTGCGCTAGCAGCGCGGCTTCAGGGGTCTCGCACGGGGGCAGAGTGGGTCCAGCTCCAGCGTTCCTGGGTAAATGTCGGCCGACGTCCAATGGAAGATGCCGTACGGGTTTGGAAGCAATCCAGAACGAAAGAAGACAGAGGTCCCGCGGGATGGCCCGTGCTCAAGCTGCGTGCGGCCCCACTGTAAAATCCCAGCCTGGCAACCAAGGCTGATGCACTTGTTGGATCAAGAATCAACCTTCAACAAAAACCCGTCAAGAAAGTCGCGTCACGAACCCGAATCCAACTCCGAGTCACGCGTCAAAAGACAGCGAATATCCCACGATATCGGACCTTGCGCGCAATATCTGCGAAGAACCGCCATCGAAGCCTTGCAGCGCCCGACAAGCGAGTCACAAGACTCACCAGCGACCCATTCGACGTCGACATCCTGAATCGGCGACAAGATGTCGAAGCCGCCTTCCAGAGTTGTTTTTGTGGGAAATATTCCCTACGGTGGGTGACATATCTTCTACGGAAGAACCCGCGCTGAACATTTCGTTAGGGTTGTCCGAGGAGCAGATCAGCGACATCTTCAGTAGCGCTGGCAAGGTGCTTAACTTCCGCCTCGTCTACGACCGCGAGACTGGCCGACCCAAGGGCTTCGGCTTCGCAGAGTACCCGGACAATGGTAATATGGTTGTGCACACGATGGAAGTCAAGGGCTAACCGATGTCTCAGACTCGGCTGCATCGGCGGTCCGTAATCTGAACGACTATGAGATTATGGGAAGGAAATTGAGAGTCGACTTCTCTAATGAGGGAGGCAGTGACGACAACAACGATGCTCATGGCCATGTACGTTTGGAACCGGGCCGCAGGACTTGGAAGGCGACATAGGCTAACATTTGGAACAGGGCCGAGATGGCGGTAACGCCTCGCACCCATCGAACGGCTACAACCCAGCAGCCCCCCCAGCACCATCAGGCAACCTCCCCCCTCTGCCCGCTGGCAAGGAGCTCCCGCCCAACGTCACAGCAACGGACGCTATATCCCGCACACTCAACACTCTCCCTCCGTCTCAGCTTTTGGACATCCTCACTCAAATGAAGGCCTTGGCCTCTAGCGATCCTGCTCGCGCGACGGAACTCCTCCAGCAAGCTCCTCAGCTGGCCTATGCCGTCTTCCAGGCTCTCCTCCTCATGGGTCTCGTATCTCCGGAGGCAATCCACTCCGTTCTCGAGCCCGGTGGTGCACCCGCTGCGCCACCGGCCCAGGCCGCGCCGATGGGCTACCCACCCCAGCCCGCCCCCGGCTTCCCTCCGGTTCCGATGCCAGGCGCCAACAACACCCCTCCGGTTGCCGGTACGCCGTATGCGCCGCCCCCGCAGCAGGCAGCTTATGGTGCTCCGCCTCCGCCGCCGGCCGCTGCGGCGGCATTGGGTCAGGATCCTGAGGCATTGATGCGACAGGTCCTTGAGCTGCCAATGGAGACAATCAACATGTTGCCTGAAGCAGAGAGACAGCAGATTTTGGCTCTGCGGGCACAATTCGGTGGTCAGAGACGATGAGCCACGTACGTACGAAGAAAAGCTTCCGGGTACCCTGGAATAGGTGACCCCTAGGATCACGAGAACATACAACTGGCGAAGAGAACCATTCGGCTGCCAGCCGCCACATCATCTATCGACGAACCAACGCTGTTCTAAAAACAACACAAACATGGCCGCGTCTTCTGGAGACGTGACTTTGCTGACATGGCGATAACGGACCATTATAATCACCAACCTATTAGACATGGGAGTCTAAAGAGAGACTTTCAATACGCAGAAGCTTCGTGTCTAGGGCTCCGGAGGGGTTCACGCAAGAGGCTATTCTTACACTTTTTGGTCCTACTGAGGGGCGACAGATGAGGGGTACGATGGAGGGGCAGCGACACGAGCTCTACCTGCACACAATGACGCAACTCTTCCCAACAGCCCCGAGCGTGCTTCGGTCAAACAGGCCGCTTTCAGAAACGTCACGATAACCTCACCGGGCAACCAGAATCCTAAGCCTCGGCAGGACCTTATCACGGGCTTGTGGGGAAGTCGGAAGGTGGCGTTGACGATGGATGGTGTATTTTCGGAGCTGCGCCTCCAGGAACGGGGCCTGTGTGGGAGGCGGGACCGACGGAAAGAAAGTCTTTGTCGGCGAATGGCCGGGATCACGAGGACGGCAGGCAGTCTAAATATACCACTATTGCTACTCAGGTACTCGGGGAATTGATTTTTCATATCAGCTGGACATGGACAGGCTTTGAGAATGAAGCATACGTGATGTGTGGCGTTGGTGAAGATAAGGTTGGTTGGCAATGTTGCGCTGTTCAACGCCTGGGCGATGTCGTTCGTCTCTGCCCCCCACTGCTGCGGCTGCGTCGGTTACCTTACCGCGGCCCGGCCTACTAAGCGGCAAGCTTTTTGCCTTCGCGGCGAAGGGATGTTGGTTGAGGCGAAAGACAAGAACCATTTTTAGAAACCATCTTGAATCTTGTTCGACTGGCTTCCTGCAACGAACAACGGTGCCAGGACTCCTCCGTCTAAAACGGGGACGGGGACTTTGGTTAGGCTCTCTCTTTCCCTTCCTGCCAGGCAACAAAAGCCGGGGAGGTTGTGGCGATGCGGCAATGCCTATCTGACACTGACAAGCCAACTCTATTCGTGAGAAAGTGCCCTACAAGGCGGCCGTTGGGAGTGGCCCCACGCGCGGTGTGTCCGGCGCGGTGATGGTGAATGGGGACGTTGGTCGGGGGTCGGTGCTTTTCGCCTCGAGTTTTGGGGCAGAAGACAATGGCTATGCTTTACCTCCTTATCTGTTGGAAACATCAAAAACCTGCATAGAAGAATTGGTTACTGGGAATGTTGGTCGAAGAGTTGGTTGGTTTCTTGGTTGGGGTTGTTATGCGCTTGTTGGTTGCTACAGCCCCCGCCAGGCAGAATGGGGTGGCTGAATCGCCGAAGCAATGCTGTTTGTTGCCGCAGCGTGTAAAGTTGGGGGGACAAATCTTGGTAGCAAACTGTTCTGCGGCGGCCGAAATTCATGCTGCCAAGACTGAGGCTCCTGGTGTGATGCCTTGTTGTTGCCGTGATAAGGACATGGTACCAAGTACGCGGCTAGTCAGTGTGCAGCGCGGCATTTGCATGCTGGGGCGCTCGTTGCAAGTGCGAGATCAGACGGGTTGGATGCACAGGCGATCGGATGAGATGCGAATTGTTGGTAGGTTGGTTGGGGACGCATCCAGAGGTTGTCGTGCGCCGCAGCGCCAGCTTCCTTCAGCCACCAACTTGCGCTTGTGTCCAATTGAACATTCTGGAAGGGGCCTTTGCCACCTGCATCGTATCCAACGGACCAGACTTCGAGAGAAGACGGCGTTTCCCTCGTATCGAAAAGATTCCCCAATTAATGTGGTACCCTTCTGCCCTCTGGGTGGTCCCATTCGTGCATCCGAGTCTGCACGAAACAGCCACATGTCTCACTGACACAATAAGCCCAGTTGGAGAGTAACGCCGTTCCTGAATCTCGCACTCTTTTTGCAGGCAGATGATTGTGGGGAGGGCAGAAAGAAAGCAATTGGCGAAGCAAAGCGAAGCAGAAAAAAACAAAGAAATGGGGACAACTGTGCCAACGGTTGGATGTCAGTGGGCAGAAACTGTGCATTGCTGTGGCACCTGCGAAATTTCGGGTTTTACACGTGCCACCCCATCAAATGTCAATGCATCAGCAACGGAGCAGCAGCAGCCACACGGGGACTGAATAGAAAGGGTGAGTGTGCACGTGCTGTCATTGGCTGTGGCATCGCAGACTTGCAAAATGCGTTCATCTGAGAGAGTCCTGCAGCGAACGAATGAAGGCTGGATGAACGCCTAGGCGGGAGGGATGATGGCAGCGGGCTGAAACGATCTGACAGTTTGATGCGAAACTTGCTGTCCACTTGCGGGATGCTTGTGAGAGTGACGTCGGGGGACTCAAATAAAGGGATCGGAGGGACCACAACGACTGCAGGACAGGCGGGCCCATTGAGAGGTCATCGTCGGCCGTGGGACAGCCAGCCTTGCACGAGTTCCGTTCCTTACAGCAAGCCGTTTGGTAGAGTTTGGGTTTTGAATGGGCGGGCTGAGTGCTGATCTTGGAGAAAGAGGCATTTGCGATTCTAGTGCCGTTGACGCGTCCCTCCAGGATCGACGTAGGAATCGCGGTGTTGTTTAATTTCCCCAGCCGAGGGGAAGGTTGAATTTTGCAATTTTGCGACCTTGGACGGCAAGGTCACTTGCTTGAAAAGAGATTTCCGTTTCCCGGTTCTAGTCTCTATTTTCTCGCGTGTGTACCATGGCACATGGCATGCAGCGCAGCCTCCGTCACCCTCGTTAGCCTGGGCCTCTGTTGGATCCCGGGGAAACAAAAGAAGGGTCCCGGAAATATTGCATTGCTGCAACGTCGCACGAATAAGGTTGTGGTGCTATGATCCAGTCCCATATGACCGTTCAAAGACGTAGCAGAGAGAAAGCAGAAGGTAGCAATATGCCCGAGGCAATAGACATCCTCAATGGGATACTGGCCGGCAGCTGAGAGCACAGAATGGGCGGGAAGCAATTCAAAAGAAGGTTTCTGTGATGATATTTCGTGCTGCCGATGGGGGCAGCCAATGAAACGCGGGGATGACTACCCAATTCAGGGGCAGTCATGCTGCAAGAGCGGGAAGCGAAATCATTAGAGCCCGCTCGAAGTGGAGGCAAGGAGGGGAAAAGAAGCATGTGGGCGATGTGATATTGAATTGGGGAGGGGAAAAAAAAAAGAGAATCCAATCGCTTACATCGCGGATATGAGAGTCAGAGCCGAGACAGCTGTCCGTGTGAGGCCATCGTCACGTGCGACTTGATTTTTTTCTTCCTGGCTCCGTATTCTCTATTGATTGTTTACATTGTTAGATTGGTCTGGACCGTCGTCCGTGGCATGTGGCTCCGTTTTGTTTTGGCATTGTTCCGTTGTTCATGGAGACGAAATGCCGGCGACAGGCAACGGTGGTCGCTCGACGGGGGAGACGTTGACGTTCCACGTTCCAAAGGTGGCCCTTCCCCGTCAACAATAACCGACGACGATCAAGACGACACATCGCCATGTCTCGAGGTTGAATCGAATGGCTCCGTAGGCTCCGTAGCGGCTCCGTAATTCTGGGGCAGACTGCAGAAAACGGTTTGGCGGACAGGGGAGAACCGTCGCGGACACGAATGATGAAGGATGTTGCAGGACTTTTGGGAGTGACGGCGCAAATCATCGCTGTGAGAGCGAGCCTGAGCCTGGACCTCCTGGACGCCAGGATGAGAGGAGCTGAGGATCTGCATAGCTCACTGGCCGTGACTCCTCAGCAACCGGGGCGGAATATTTGTGCATAATGGCGACTGTCTTTGCTTGTGTTGCACCAGGTGCTGATCGCTCGATGGCTGGTCCAGATTTCTGGCGCAGCGTGTTCTAGTTCTAGGCTGCTTTCTCGCCCCGTGTTGGTGCCGTTGTCTTGTTGCTAAAGTTAGGTTGGCCATCCGCTAAGGATTTGGGTGTGCTGGGGAAAGCGGGAAGCATTGGACCTCACTCAGACACAGGCACAGGCACAGGCACAGGCACAGGCCCCGGGGCCTTACTAAGGTCGGTGAGGTGAGGTAGGCATGTCGTCAAGGAAGGCGAGGCAGAGGGACTACAAGATGCAGAGACCAGAAATGATATCAAGACACTTCTGAGACGGGCAATGATGGACATTTTGCATTTGGGGCCGAAGAGTAGGCAGCTGCAGCCTGCGTTCCTTCGTTTTTTTTTCTAATTCCTTCTCTACCTTACTTTGCGGCAGCGCTCGGGGCAAATCATATTGAACAGCAGTGGAAGGCAGGTGCTATTCTCGGTGACGGGGGCCGTTGCTGCCGCAGAGGGGACAGGAGACGGCCAAGACCGAAGTGCCACTGGAAGACGGCCGAGAGAAGGCCTGCCTGCTGGTTGAGGGAGCCAACTTTCACTGTTTGGGATCTGGTCAGGTGTTTTGGATGTTGGTTGGCAATTCAGACAGGGAAAGAGCAGCAATCCTCTGGCTCCTTTGAGGCAGTACATTCAGTACCTAAGTAACTCTCTGCATGCTGCGACAGACAGGATCCCGCTTATCATACACCGGTGCGAAGAGGGACGCTCTACATCCGGTCCAAGAGTGATGCGAGTTTCCCTCCCTACCGTACCTAAGGTGCCTACCTACCTACCGTCAGCTCGTGTCAAAGAGCCGGGCCACCTGACGTGCTTCATACCCACCGCATCTTACATCACCACTTGCCGCGGTGGTGTTGAGGCACGGATGGCGATCGTTTGCATCGCAAGCTAGGCATCTCAACCTGAAGTTGACCGGCCTGCAGCCCATGCCCATGCCCATGCCCATGCCACCCATACCTCACGGCCAGGAATATGGCCAACAACCAACAGCCAACTCGGACCTGGTGGGCGACTCGTTGAAGGCCGAGCATTGGATGACCATGATTGCCACCGACCAGAAAAGGCCAAGCCACATAGCTCATGTGGTGGTGTGTGGGCGGCGACGGTCCAGATGACAAACGGATTGTGGCTCCGTACCAAAAGTCTAGACGGTGTTTTAGCACCCGGCCACGGTGCTGCTACGGGCGACGCATTGGCATTGATGAACAAGGTGACAGCGACAGAGAAGAACTGGAGACGCGCCGTTTCCACTGCGAAGGGTTCAGGCTTCAGACCGGCCAGTCCAGGGTCGGTGATGGGACGGGAAAAGAAGGCGAGGACGAAGAAAAAAAAAAAAAAAAAGAAATTGGGGCTTGATGTTAGTGCATCGTGTGGCCTTGCAATGCCTGCACCCCGGATTGCATACACATTTTAGCACCGTCTGGTCTGTATTCTTCTCTCTCTTTGCCTGCCCTTTCCCTGAATGGCTTGGGTTAGCTTCCGTTTCGCGGACTGCCCTCCTGCATTGTTTTCACTGGTCTCCCAGAATGAACTGTTGCGGACCTGCAGCTGGCGTCCTGCTGTGCTCCATTGGCGCTATTGGAGAATGTCCCTTCTGCTCGCAATAAGAGATGCTGGGCCCCCATCTCCGTCCCCTTCCCTCCCCTCCTCCACTGGATGATGCCCTGGACCTGAATGCAGTGACGGTTCAGTCTGAGTCTGCAAGGGAACCGCACCCCCCCCCCCCCCCCCCCCCCCCCGCAACCCCCTGCTTTTGTAGCCGCATGGGGCCCTGGACGACGTCGTGACTACATGTCGTGCTAACCTGGAACTCATCCCTTGTGGTCTAGCGCTGTTGTGTTCTGTGCTATGCTGTCAAATCTGTATTCGTACGGGAGGTGCCCGTGCTAAGGTCCCCTTTAGCGTGCGGTGGTGCTAAGCCCAACGCAGTCTGCTCGCTCCGTCTCCACGATTGGACCACTCCCAAATCGACCTGCTGACAAGTCAGTTGCTGCAACCTCCTGCATCTTCCTGCACCTCCTGCTGCTGGTTTGTCTTCACCTCCTAGAAAGCGGTACGTACCTTTTGGTTCTATTTTGCTACCTCCCCCGGGCTGAGGAGGAGGTCGTTTCCCAGGCCAGGTCCCTCCCCTCTACCGTAGTACGGCCCCCCCAAGGCCCCTACCTCACCTCTCTGCGACCTGGTTCTCTCAAAGGTACCTTCCCAGTTACCACTAAAACGGTGCGTCTCCGTACCTTACCTAGGTACCGTTCGCACCTTCGTCCGCCTCCTCGTATCCGATTCTCTGGGGGAGACAGAGATCGCTTCCATCTCTTCTGATCCTCACCTTCTCTTTTCCTTCCTTTTCCTTTCCTTTTCGACCTTTTCCCCCTCCCTCGTGCCCGTGTGCTCCAAATCTGCCTCTTGCGACAGATCAATGCCAGGCTTCATCGAGAAATTGTCCCCTCCTTCTCGGCGTGAGACCTCACACACCACCAACCTACATGAAAAAAGTCAAAGTTCGCTCAAAACTGGCTTTGCCGTCCAAGGAACGATTTTCCTCCTCCAGAGCATCCCATTGTCTGTTTCCCTTGAAACGTCCAAACGACCACCTTCCATTCGAACGCTCTTTTCATCCCGACTTCCCACCCGCACTTGCACTTGGCTGCTGCGCCTTCCTCCTCCGCAGCCCACCACGCAGCCAGCACCGACGGACAAGCCCGGACGGGATCAATCAAACTGCAGGAAACTAAAAACGCACACGCGCCCTTTCACTAGCGGCCTGCCTATCCTGCTTCCGTTCTGGCCTCTCTGCCTTTTACATCTGCGTCTGCCTCTAAACAAGGTATTCATCCTGTTTACTTCCGCAGCTTCAAGTCTACAACGACATTCGTTACCTGATCTTCGAATCCGACTTCCTCTGCGCGTCGATCACCGCCGTACCAAACTTAACCTCCCCGGCCCGCTACTGCGACCTTTGACCTGACCTCATCGTTCATGCGCCCCCATAGCATTCCCGCCAGCCACACCACCATCTTGCCATCGACCTGTTATTCGACCTCCATGCCGGAATCCTCTTCCAGTCTAGACTGACGCCATACTCAATCCTTCCCCCAAGACAAGACTTGCACCGCCAGGATTCCAACCACCAACCTCTCCCAGCGAACCCCCGGATCTGGTGTCGACTTCTTCAAATCAATCTACCACCAGCTGTACAGCAACCACATCGCCTCGCATGGCGTCTTCAGAGCAGGAAGCGACGCATACCCGACCGACCATGTCTCCTCAACGCCCCAACTTCATCGACCTTCGGGCGCCATCCAGCATGTCGAACGTATCGAGACCGCTGCGATCCCCGAGACTTCACGTCGCAGGTGAGGCGCCTCCCGAATTGTCGCCTCTCGATGCCTTCGCCCTCCAGAGTCGCCTTTTGGCGAGGCAGCTGCAAGCTGCGGCTAATGGCGACGGACGACGAATGAGCCGACTCCCGCCTTTGACGACCGAGAGCCCTCTGGTTGTCCAAGGCCGATCTGACTACTTCCGCTCCATGTCCAACGACTCTGGCTCCGATGAGGTGGCGCTTCCCGAGCTTCAGAACCCTGGGTTTGGCATGAGAACCGAGATGGAGGATGCTTTCCCCTCAGAGAAGGACCGCCCGAGATCAGTACATCCACGAATGAGCCGAATCCCGCCTACTCCCGACGAGAACGTTCCCCTTCCCCCCCAGCCCCAGCTTGACACGATGCGTGGACGTCCTATGGAATCTGTGGGAGAAGATTACGATGAGACGACCTTCGGCGCCAGAAGAGAACAGTCACCAGCGCCCATGGAGCATCCGATCAGCGACTCCCTCCTTCATGCCTCACCACCAGCAGTACCTATGCGTTCTCCGGCACGCTCCCGCGATAACTCACTTGGGACATCTCCTGAGAAGTCAAAGGCTCATTCTTTCGACGGTCCCGGTTTGGCTCCCCCAAGGCCCACCTTCATTGCGCGATCATCGAGCTCCATGTCCTCGCCTCTCGATAACGCCACCGACGACACCTCGATGAGCAATTCTATTCAATCTCTTCCTCCACGCAAGCTGTCGAGCGGCAGCGCTTTCGCATCGGCCGCGTCTCCGAACCTTAACCCTGGACCTTTCCCACGTTCTCCATCCGTCAGCTCGGAAGCTTCCATGCCACTGCCGCGACCTTCTTTCAACTTCTCCAGACCGATGAGTCGCGCAGGCACTCCCGGGTTGGAAACGCCAACGCGCCAAGCCTCATCAGATAGTCAGCCATCCTTTGTGTTTGCGAATGACGATTCAGCCAACACTCCTGTCAGCATGAACAGCGAAGGTTTCCCGGACCCCATGCATGACGACGGAAAGGCGGCGCCCTCATACATCTATTCTAAGTATTCACTTCCTAGAGGCAAGATGATTCAACGGTCGGTTCCTCTCGACCCTCACCCACAGGCCTCTTTCCAGTGGGAACAGCCCATGACTCAGCCTAGCAACGTCTCGACGATCGCTCATGGAGCACCTCCTTCACCTCCGACACGGCCATCCAGCTCTGCGGAGGCAGGTGCTCCCGGCGATCTCAACTTGACGAAGAATGGCATGAACCGTGGTGGCCCTGCGCCGCAGCCGTCTCCCAATCCGAGCCGACCATCTACCGAGAGCCGACCATCAGAAGATGACCCGAGAGGCCGCGCTCTCACATCCCCTGTCCACGATGTTGCCCGGGGTCAGACTGCCATGTCCATGGCAACCACCGACTCCAGTAGCACTATTAAGGGCGCTCGATCTTTGGCTTCAGGTGCACCTACCACTTCGGAAATGACAGCTGAAGAGCACCTGGCCAAGGGTATCGAATGCCACGAAAATGGCTCCGTCAAGGAGTCTACTTACCATCTTCGCCACGCTGCCAAGGGCGGAAACGCTACAGGCATGCTTCTATATGCGCTGGCTTGCCGCCACGGCTGGGGCATGCGGCCCAACCAGCGTGAGGGTGTTGAGTGGTTGAGAAAGGCTGCTGAGGGTGCCAGCGTTGAAATTGCCGATGACGAAGACCACGTCAAAGAAGGCAAGTTTGTGGATGCCATAGAGAGGAGGACGCGTAAGGCACAATTCGCACTCAGCATCTATGAGCTTGGTGTGAGCCACATGAATGGATGGGGTATTGAGCAGGATAAGGCTCTTGCCCTGCGTTGCTTTGAGATCGCTGGATGTAAGTTGTCCAAAGATTCCACACCAAAGACCTCTCACTGACAGCCAGTTAGCTTGGGGTGATGTTGATGCGTTGGCTGAGGCAGGATTCTGCTACGCTCAAGGCATCGGATGCAAGAAGAACCTAAAGAAGGCCGCCGGTTTTTACAGACAAGCCGAAGCCAAGGGAATGAACATGGTCGGCAACAGCTGGTACGTATTGCCTAAGTATGAATGCACCCGGGAAGTCGCAATGCTGACATGAAACCTCACAGGATTCACAAGTCAAAGTACAATGACGATGACAGCAACGGAAAGAAGTCCCGCAGCAAGTCCAGGACACGCACCATGTTTGGCATCAAGACTGGCTAGCGACTAGTCTTTTAGGAGTTCTTTCTGCGCGCATGGCTTCTGGCGGCATTTCATGGATCATGACCACTGCATCAACACATCACCTTCATACCCCGCATCTTCGGAGTTTTGGGAAGCTGCCTCTACGGAGTGCAGCTGTTTTTTTTTTCTGGGCATTTCAAATTCATGGATGGGAATTGTGCCATTTTCTGCATTCAGCAAGGTACGCTAATGGGAGCAGGGGGGGGGACGAGGTTGTCCTAATACCCATGCAATGGACCAGCTCTCTGCTCCGTGTCACGGGAGGTGAAAAAGTGAGGGATCGTTTAGCGTGTATAGACCTTGATTGAACATACCCTTGGTTCCTATGTATATACCATTTTTGCTTTGAGGGGAGGGCTATAAAATCCTCCTTAGAAGTTTTCTTTTGTTACACAGAAAGGGCTTTGCGTGCATAATGGCAGTCGCAAGGCGAATGGAAAAGCCTTCCACAACTGAATCCTGAATCCTATACCTTGGTGTCATATATGGGATCATGCCTCTCCTACATGCTGATGACTTTGTGCTTGCTGGCCGGCATCAGATTGGTTACTAATATTGACGGTTGGTTGCTACAGTGCCAACCCCCAGGTCAACTCCATCATTCAACAACATGCGTTTGTGGCTTCATCAGCGTCAATGTCTTCTATTGCCATTGTCCCTTGTGTTGGTACATCAACTCCTCAGTCTAGGGAGCATTTTCATTAGCCACCTCTTGCAAGCCCATATCCTCATAAACCCGCCAGCCCCCCGCTCATGCATCAACCTCCATCGCCTCGCCAGCCGGCACCTCCGTTACGCTCACATAACGGCCGATCTCGTTCTTCTTGATGATCTTCTCATTGAGGACGGCGGTCGTGCCCTGCTTGAAGGCGTAGCTCTTGAGCTTGGCGGTACGCTCGTTGGGCTTGACGAAGCCGCGCTTGAGCGTGGTCTTGTCCTTTGTGATGACGGCGACGTCGACGTTGCTTCCGGAACCCAGATCGTTGAAGATACCGGCCTGGATGGCCTCGCTGGCGAGCTTAACAGCCTCCTCCTCATTCAGCTGAGGCTTCCACTGGGTCTCAAAGACGGACATGGCAGCAAGGGAGCCGGAGCCCATGGTGACGTAGGGGAGCTTGTCGGTGGAGCCGTGGGCATGGACGGTGAAGAGGTGGGTTCCCGTGGGGTCGACGCCGGCGACGACGAGGTAGGCGCCGATGTGGCCCTGGTACTGGAAGAGATGCTGCTTCAGCATGGTCATGCAAGTGACCACGCGGGGCTTGCGGCCTGTCGAGAGGGCGTGGAGCTCGAGGTTGGAGGAGATGATTGCGGTGGTGAACTCGGTATCGGCAGCGGTTCCGGCACCCGCGCACCAGATCTGAGGGGCGATGTAATGCAGCTTTTCACAGTTCTTGTCCGCTACGATGGGGCCCGATGTCGCTCTTGTATCGGCCGCAATCTGGATGGATAGTTAGCTCGAGCTGGTGGTACGAAAGGTAGGTACGCGGGGGCGAGTTCAATGACAGGATCCATGCCAGTTGATGGAGGGGAATCTGGTGTTTGGGAATACTGACCACTACGCCGCCGTCGAATATGCATCCCACGATAGTGGTACCTGTGCTAGTCGCCTTGGGCAGGGGAACACCTCGGGCGTGGAGGGCCGCATTGCGGTTGTAGTTGGAGAAGTCGAAGCCAGGCATGGTTGCTGACTTGGCTGGCTAGACCCGGACGCTGTTATTGTTCTTTCTCGGTCGTCGGATTCGTGTCAGACTTCGTGATCGTTCGGTCGTGGTGGATGGTATAAGGTTGGTAGAGGTTCCGCTGGACGTGGGGATGTTGAGGGACGTGGTGAAGGCAGGAGCTGATGACGAGGCTAAAAGCTGCCTTCAATGGTGTCGCCCGCTGTTTGGGGAGAGCTCATGCAGCGGGAGGCACCCTGACACCAACAGATGCCAGTGCTGATTGGCCAGGAACGCCCCATGAAGCTGCCTAAGCTTCACGTGATCTCTCTAGTCGATGAGACCGGGGTGACGGACGGGCCAGCAGCAAGCAGGAGCTCCATACGAATTTTTGGGAGCAGCAGCAGTCTGTCCCGTCGCCAGTTACCAGGCAATCAGACGGTGCAACATCTCGGAAGGCATCCCCCTTCTGCCTTCAGGCCAATTCTTTCGCGTTTTAACGTGTGAAACCAAATCAATCTCCTTTTTATCGGCATTTTGGCGCTCAGCAGTCTTTCTGAGTCGACAACGTCCCTGCGCAATACTTACTGGTTGCGACTGTAGCAACCGCACCCAGCTGCTTGCGACGAACGGGAAGAAAAAGAAAAAAAAGCACCTTATATCAACAACGCGGCCCCTCCAACGAATGCAAACAACCACCCCCAGCTGACCCAACAAGTCCCTCCTCCAACGAGCCGGTTGATCAGCATTCCATCATGGCTTTCGGCTTTTCAAACCAAGGAAATGCCATGCTTGGAAGCACGGCTGGAGGCGGAGGACTGAATCAAGGCCCCGAGCTGGAGGTGATCCAGACCGAGGTGAGATCTGGTCACCGACACCGTCGATGTCGTTGTCTATCACACGTTCAAAGCTCACCAACTAAAACTATTGTCCAGGCGCTCGGTTTCAAATCGATTGCCGGAGATGCGAAGCTCCGGCTGACGTCCGCATGGTCCCTGCACCCGCCGACACGGCCTCCCTCCTTAGCATTGCTCCCCGCCGGGACTCGTCGCCGCCGCCGGCCCCGATGGTATCACGATCGCCTCGACGGAATCTGTGCGCAAGGGTTTCGAAGCCGATTCCAAGGAGAGCGACAGCTCCGATGTCCGCGCCTTCCAGCCCCAGGTCAAGCTGCCCATGCCCATGAGGGTGTCGCAGCTCGCTTTCAGCGCCGACGAGAACTACCTGATTCTGTCTGCCGAAAGTGGCGGCGGTCTGGCCGTCTATGAGACCCAGAGCCTGCTCAACGGCGGTACTCGGGCGGCCTTCGAGCTTGCGACGAACGGGGAGACACTGAGGGCGCTGGTACCGAACCCTACGATCGAGAAGGCAGAATTGGTTGCCATTGTGACGAATAACGGGAACCTGCACATGGCAAACTTGAACGAGAGGAAAATCAGCAATGCTCTGAAGGCGCAGGTCAGCTGCTTAAGCTGGAGTACCAAAGGAAAGCAGCTGGTCGCAGGCTTGGCGGATGGTACTATCTTTCAAATGACCCCCGAGGGCGAAGAAAAGGGGCAGATCCCACGACCGCCCGGCGTAGAGAACGCTCACGGTAGGTTTCTGCGATGTGAATTTTGTTGGGAACGCGAACTGATCATCTCCATTCAGTGTCTTCTCTGAGTTGGCTGGAAAATCACCTCTTCCTAGCCATCCATACCTCAACAAAAGAATCTCCCCCGTCATCAGTATACCACATAATCACTAGAAAGCTCCCATCAGACTTCACATTTCAGAAGCTCACAGACCCCGTCGACCCCTTTGGCGCAGAGAACACCCCTCATCACTCAATATTACGACTCAAAGACTTCCCTCCAAACCTCACGGATCTGTTGATTGTCGCGTCCACAGCATCCCCTGATATCGGCCTTCTCAGCAGATCGAAGACGCCGCTGTCTCCGGACAAGCCGGCAGACACTATCTCCAATGTTTTCACAACAACAGAGCTTCTCGACGACTCCAAGCGTGCGTCTCTCCCTATGACGGAAGACTTCCAGAACACAGTCCCGATCGGTGTTGCTCTCGACTTGTCGAGCAAAGAGAAGGTATACAAGCCTCTGCCTGCGGAGGAGGAGATTGAGGATTCACCGGGCCCTCTGCCGGGCTTCTGGGTCTTGAACCATGAGGGTGTTCTGAGCTCATGGTGGATCGTGTACGAGGACTCCATCAGAGGAGGCACAACTTATCCGGGCATGGCTGTGCTTGACACGTCTGCTCCAGCGCCTGCTCCGACACCCTCAGCACCCACAGCAGCTCCAGCGGCTCCAGCAGCTGCATCACCTTTCGGCGCACCCTCTCAGCCCTCAGCGTTCGGCTCTCCTGCGTCGACGCCGACATTCGGTGCCCCCTCTGCTTTGGGTGGTGGCCAAAAACCGGCTAACCCTTTCGGCGGCGGCGGATCTACCCCTGCGTTTGGCGGCAGCTCTGCGCTAGGAGCCAAGAGCTCACCGTGGGGCACATCAAATGCATTGGGATCTGCGACCGGTGCATCGTCAACAGGATCAACGTTCGGAAGCACCGCGTTTGGTGGCAACACATCTACTGCTTCGCCCTTCGGCCAAACTTCCACTCCTAAGTCGACGTTCGGAAGCGGCGGTGCGTTTGGCAGTGGCAGCGCCTTGGGCAGTACTCCTACTGCCGCCACCTCTAGCCCAGCTTTCGGTCAGCCTTCATCTTTTGGGCAGTCCTCGGCCCTCGGTGGAAATAAGTCTCCCTGGGCAGCCGCAGGTTCAGGCTCAGCCACTAAAGGGTCGACGTTCGGACAACCCAGCACCTTCGGCTCTGCAAACAAGAGTGTCTTTGGTAGCGGCTCGACACCAACAGCCGCGGCTACACCTTCATCAGGCGGCGGGTTCGCAGGGTTTGCAGCATCTGGCGGCTTTGGTTCGCTTGGTAACAAGAACGCCAACGAAGGCGGCAGCGTGTTTGGAAGCAAACCCTCCTCAAGCCCTTTTGGTTCGGGCCAGTCGCCCTTCTCATCCTCCAAAGATACTGCGTTCCCGCCGCCCAGCCAGAAGCCCAGCAGTGGCGCTGGAGTCAACCCTTTCGCCGGTCAGCCCTTCAAGTTGGAAAGCAGTTTCAAGCCCGATCCTTCTGCACAGGACGATGACGATGACGATGACGATGACGAAAAGCCTGCTACCGGTGGTGGATCCTCGTTTTTTGGCGGCGGCTTCAGCTCAGCCCTTGGAGATGCTAAGAAGCAGACAACACCTACCAAGGAGCAGAGCATGGATACAACGGAAGAGACACCCAAGCCGAAATCAGTTTTCGACTTGCCCTCTACGACCCCCAAGGAGACACCTGCTCCCAACAAAGGTCTGTTCGGATTCGGGACTGCGCCGCAAAACGGCCGAAGTCTGTTTTCCAAGCCCTCGCCAAAGTCCTCGTCGTCGGGTTTCAAGCTGGAGCCCCAGAGTAAGACTCCCACGGATGCTCCCTTGCCTCCCGACTCAATGAGCAGGGTGGAATACCCTCTTGGAGAGTCGTCTTCTTCGTCAGGCGGGGCAAGTAAGGCTTCCCCGAAGGCAGGCGATGCACCTCTTCCCCCTGACTTCCTCACAACGCCAAAAGCGTCTCAGACGAAGGTTGTCGATGACCCGCTTCCTCCCGATTTCCTCAAGCCTAAGCAATCGACGAAGTCATCGGATGACGCGCCATTGCCCCCTGACTTCATCACACCCAAACCTAGTAAAGCTGTGCCGTCGACTACACCCCCAACAGCACTGCCATTACCTGCGGAGGAGAAGCCGAAACAGACGGCGCCAGCCGCTGCCCCCGACTTTCTGAAGATGCCCAAGCAGTCTCTCACACAAGCAACCTGGTCATCCACGCCCATCAGTGAGACGCCTGCTAAAGAGCCAGAAGAAGCTCCCCTGCCACCCGATTTCATCACCAAACCTAAGACAAACGACCTCCCGGCCATCCCAACTGTCCCGGATAGCGACCATGACAGCGATCTGGAGGAGGACGAAGAAGGTTCCGAGGGTAGTGGAGTCGACGTCGCAAAGGATCTTAGTCCGTCTATTGTGGCCATGACTCCCAATGCAGGTCTGACTCCTCAAAGCTCTTTCGGTGGTGTTAGCAGCAGCACTTACTCAATTCCGCGCACAGAGGAAGAGAGACCACGACATTCGCTGTTCGGCAACAACGTGCCCACACTCCCTCGTCCTTCGCAAACGAGCCCACGATCCCCCAGCCCTGTCAGGGCCGCTATTCCGGGACGCCTCCGCCAAGAGTCAGCTCGTTCGGTTAGTGCCCCTGGCATGGCTTCTCAAATTCTCGGCGCCCAGAGAAAGCAGCCCTCCCAGATGGGTATGTCCATAGTCGGTTCTAAGCCCACAATGGAGGACCCGTTCGTTGCGCAGCAGAGATTGGCGCGGCAGAGGAGGCAAGCTGAGGAGACGCGAACTTTGGAGGACGAAGAGGATGATGAGATCCAGAAGATCCTGGCATCCAAGATCGAGCCGAGTCTCAAGCTGGACGACTTCATCGCGCACTCCAACGTGGTGCCATCAGCGAAGGAAACTATCCCTGCGCAAGTCGAAGCCGTCTACCGTGACATCAACTCCATGATTGACACCCTTGGTCTGAACGCCCGATCTTTGGCCAGCTTCATCGTAGGACACGACGTTGGCTTCAAGCAGGGGGGTCGCCGCAAGGAGGATCTTGAAACCCCCGAAAGCTGGGTCTTGTCCGAAATCGACGAGCTCGGTGAGGTCATTGATAGATCCCTCGCCCGAGACCTCGAATATGGCCGTGTTCAAGATGTAGAAGAGAAGCTGGAGGCTTGCAACGAGCTCGCCCGTGAGATGTCTCGCCTCCGGTCGAAGCAGGACGACCTCAAGAAGATTATGATGGTCAGACTCGACCCCGACCAGGCCGATATCAGCCGCTCCTTGCCTTTGAGCGCCGAACAAGCTGCTCAGCAGAACGAGTTGCGTCGCGAGTATGCCAACTTCTCCAAACTCCTCGCCGAGGCGGAGGAGTCCTTGACGCTTCTCAAGACCAAGCTCGCATCAGTCAGCAGTGCGTCTGGCAAGGGTAACTCCAATGTCCCTACCGTCGAGGCCGTCATGCGCACCATCAACAAGATGACCAGCATGGTCGAGAAGCGATCCGGTGACATTGACGTTCTCGAGAACCAGATGCGAAAGCTGCGCTTCTCGTCGGTTAACAGCCGCGAGGGCTCTCCGATGGCCACCCCTCAAAGGAACAGCAGGTCGCTCATTTTCTCCCCCGAGCGTATGGCCACGGCGTCACCCGGCACTCTCCGCAACTCCCTTGTATCCTCGGTCGCTTCGTACGGCGTCCGTGGCACGCCTCCCCGCAAGAAGCTGTCTGGCTTCAGCCAAGATGAGAAGTCGGAACTGATGGCGAAACGGGCCAAGAGACAGGCCGTCTTGAACAAGCTGAAGGCAAATGTCGAGAGGGCCGGCGTGAGTGTGTGGACTCTAGAGGATGCGGAGTAGAGCATTGTCAGACATATGTAGATTGGAGAGGACAACGCTCGGCGCGTATGGGACTAATGAAGCAATGGCATATGGGAATGGAGAGCGCAGATAGTGTATATCATAATGTACAATGGAACCAGCAGTATATGCAGCCCGATCCAGCCTTGTCAAGCGGTGTGTGGGACTATCGCCAGCCAGCGTGAGCCAAGAACGGATGTATCGTGTATTTATCCTTGTTGGAAATTGCAGTTGGCACATATCTGTTCATAGGTCTAGATGATGTCTCTTGTGAAGGTTGAGCTTCTGACGGCCTCTTCGATTTGGTACGATAGTTCCACACATGTTACGTTCAAAAGTCATTTCCATAATTACAGTCCAAATCTCCCCGTTAACCAAATCTTTCAACATGAGCTTGTCTCCCTAAACCGTGCGATCAACCTCTAATATCATAGCATATTCTTTCTTCAGAGCACGCTAATAAGAGTATTCCCGTATCGTAATCACCGCGCGACGATGAGAACAGCACAATAAGCTAGCCTCAGTAACTAAGTCTACAGTCAAACCTTAATAAACAATCACTAGACATGGCGGACACTGTAGAACTTCATGCTATGCCTCCCTTCAACCCCTGTCCTCTAAGTCCTGATATCCATGTCAAGTGAAAGACCGTTACATATATTAATGTTATCAGCTAGGTACTGCTAGATCATGCGAATACACCGAACGAGCCTGACGAAAAATTTACTGATACATAGTTAAGGCTAAGATATTTCAGCCTTATATCAGTAGTAGTAGTAGGAAAATGCCCTAGAACCGCCACGCGTTAGTCGTGGGTAAATTTCACTAGTCTAGGTATTTGCAGTAACTCCCGCAATATAATAGCGTAAATAACCTGTTATTGTTCTGTGAATAAGGACAGAAAATACATCCAAAATTGCACTTGCAGCATTCCTGGTCGAAATTCCC
The DNA here is from genome assembly GCA_018853505.1 of Colletotrichum camelliae. Lineage (NCBI taxonomy): Eukaryota > Fungi > Ascomycota > Sordariomycetes > Glomerellales > Glomerellaceae > Colletotrichum > Colletotrichum camelliae. The sequence continues at coordinate 2,174,153 of JAELVL010000001.1, forward strand.
CGTTCGCACCAGACCTGCAATATTACAATGACGGCCCTGCGTCGCTAGAGGATAGCCAGATTTTGCACTTCGATTTCCACATTGATGATATAGGCCATTTGACGATTGTACGGTTCGCCATGTACCTTGAGTGGAAAATCGATAGAATCCCGCCGTCTCCAGATATATTTCTCGTCAACTATCACTAGTGTGGCAAAAAGTACGTCAACTCGAGCGCGACGTCTGGCAGCCTCGAGCCTGGAACACACGAGACAGAGATTTTGAAGTTTAAAACTTTCCATAGAGCTTCTTCGGGGATCGAATTCGATCAACTTCCAAACGCAAGACAATAAAACAGCGGTTGAGTTGTCATACATGGCAGTCATATGGCTACCGGATTATATTGGAGTTCTTCTTGACGGGAAGCTCCTTGAATAGATCTCGGGGCATCGGCCGTCCCATCGAGACGATCTGGACAAAGTTGTGAACCTGGAATTCGTGTTATCTGACGCAGGTGATACGAAGACGATTACCGAGAGCCTTGCAGACGCAATCACGAATCGAATTCGAAGCGGCGATCCCGGGGATAACAGCAATGCAACCATGATTCGAAGCGAGGCGAGGCGAGGCAAGGTTTTTAAGACGGAGACAATTGTGGTTGTGCGATGGCAGTGGTTGATTCTTCCCATCCTCGAGACACTGGTTGCCGCCGTGCTGTTGGTCATCAGTATCACCACGACGAGGAAAGTGCCCCTGTTCGAAACATCAACAACGGCGTTATTAGCGTATCCTCTCTCTGGTTGGAGCAACGAAGATGTGGCTTTCAAGGACCCGCAGAGTGCTGAGAAGCTCTATAAGGTGGCAAAAAAGCTGAGTGGAAAACTGAGACGCGAAGAGGAAAGGTTGAACTTGTACAGTAACTTGGCTCTCGCCCCCAGTGGACAATGAGGAAGGACGGTGTATCTTTTTCTAGGCCCAGCTGTTCCAGTAGCTTTTTCCAGTAGCTTTTGCTTTTCCAAAAGAACACATATTTTTCGTCGCTGAGGCCGTTTCAATATCATCACTGTTGCAATCGTAGTGGCATCATAGAAACGTTCTAGTCATGGCCGTTACGTTGCAATAGCAGTCTTAAAGAGTACTGGTTAGTCGCAGCAGTGTCCGAGCGAGGAACGTCGGATCAAAGTCATTTGGGGCTTCCGTAGACAGGAATTTTCATGAATAAGCTTCAAGAAATGAGATGCGTGACATCCTGAAGCGATGTGCATCAAGTGTCTTGACCTAACATTGAAGACTTAGTCACGAACATTGGCAAAGATCCTTGAGAAGGTTCTTGGGTGTTTAAGTGGATGCATTTGAGTGCGACTTGTGACCCACTTGAATTTGGGAGGCAAGGGTCTTAATTGCTACCTACAATGCCCCAGCACGAGACCGCGCGCCCTGTACCTTAGCGCAGCGCGAGGACCCCGCGACTTAGGCGCGTCATCAACTTTTTGATTTCATTGACTCAAGATTCTTAGGGATTAACCCTTGGCATCTGCCAGCCGCCATCATCTTCGCTCCTCTGAACCCAGGTCAAGCAATTTCTACGGAGCACATGAAACTGCTTTGAAGGGCATTCGAGCCGCAAAACTACTACCAACCAAAGTGGCAAGATGGGCCACCGTCGTCGGCAGCTCGAAAGCGGCCTACCGCCACTCCGAAGAAGAGCTTCACCAAGGTCCCGCCTTCGAAGAAGCCTGCGAGGCCAAATGCCAGCATCCTTAGCTTCTTTCAAAAGGCCGAAAAGCCCGAGCAGACTCTTTTCTTGGACGGCCAAGAGAAGCTAATGGTTCAAGCCGCCGACGACAACGACGACGATGAGCCAAACATCTACGATGACGAGCCATGGGAGGAGGAGAGATTCAACGAGGTAGAGTCCTCGGTCAAAAAGAGAAGGTTGAGTCACGAAGAAAATCAAAAAGAGACAGAGCAATCGAGCCCGAAAGCATCCAAGAGTCCCGTCGCCTCCGAACCCGCACCATCGTCACCCACAGAGGCAAGGCCAACCAAGAAGGCGCCAGGCAAGCGCAAGGGCCCCTTTTTGGACGAATCTGATAGCGAAGAGGGGGGAGATGCAGATGATACTTCCAAGAAGCCCCTTTTTCTCAGCGCAATTCGTAACAAGGCGCCCATTGTGCCCCCCATCAAAATGGAAGAGGAGGATGCGACGCCGCCCGCGAAGGAGACGAGCTGCCCCCCGCCGCCACTGAAGGTTGAGGACTCGATCGACAATGAATTTGCAAATGTTGACGAGTTTGGTGACCTAGACGACTTCCCCGACGACGAAGACCTTGGAGGCGAAGAATATCGAATGATGCAGTTTATGGAGGAGCAAGCTAGGCTGGAAGCCGAAGCAGAGGCTCTGGAAAATGGCGACCATTCCGGTGATGACATTCCAGACCCTGTTCGATCAAGCGACGCTATGGTTGCCAATTGCCCAATATGCGACGGGAGCCTTGCAGGAATTACGCCCGAAGAAGCAACACGACACGTCAATGCCTGTCTTGACGGCAACCCGATACCCCTCCCTCAGCCTAAGCCAGCCAAGAAAGACCAAGTAGCGAAACCCCCGATTCTCGATCCGCCAGAAGTCAATAAACGCTTTGCCCGCGCAGCCGTTCCACGAGCTGGTCAAGCCAATCCCTTCAATATTGGGGAGACTGACAACAAGCCCAAGTCTGCATTCACAAAGTTGATGTCGGGCCATGCGGAAGATGCGGCATGGGCAGGAGCTGCTGCGGCGGAGAACTCTGCGCGCGGCAAGCCTGCATATCAACGCACCTGTCCATTCTACAAAATCATGCCCGGATTCTACATTTGTGTAGATGCGTTCAGATATGGTGCGGTCAAGGGGTGCAACGCCTACTTCCTGAGCCACTTTCACAGCGACCACTACATTGGCTTGACCGCGAACTGGACTCACGGACCTATCTACTGCAGCAAAGTTACCGGAGATCTCGTGAAGATGCAGCTGCGAGTCGCTGCACATTGGGTTCGACCACTTGAATTCAACGAGACGGTTGATGTTCCTGGCACTGAGGGTGTTACGGTCACTATGATTTCCGCAAACCACTGCCCTGGAAGCTCCCTGTTTCTGTTCGAAAAGACAATGGGAAAGGGACCGTCAGCGAAAAAGCAAAGAATTTTGCATTGTGGCGATTTCAGAGCTTGTCCAGCTCAAGTTGCTCATCCCTTGCTGAAGCCAGAGGTGCAAGACTCGATCTCAGGAAAGACCAGGCAACAAAAGATTGACGTATGCTATCTCGATACGACCTATCTCAACCCGCGCTACTCTTTCCCACCCCAGAACGACGTTATTCGGGCATGTGCGGAACTCTGCACATCGCTAGCTCCTGAGCAGAATTCCGAGGACAATGCCTGGGATAGGGTCAACAGGGAGGCAGGCACTGACACAGTCAGCAAGTTTTTCAGCAAAACCAACACAGATGGCAAAACGACCAAAGCCAAGCCGAAGAATGTCCCCAAGGAACGCCTGCTCGTCATCTGCGGCACGTACTCGATCGGCAAAGAGCGCATCTGTAAAGCCATTGCCCAAGCCCTGGGCAGCAAGATATTTGCCTCCAAGTCCAAAATACGCATCTGTTCCAAGCTTGGAGACCCAGAGCTTACGGCACTGATGACAGACAACCCACTAGAAGCGCAGGTCCACATGCAAATGCTCATGGAGATCCGAGCCGAAACGTTACAGGACTACCTCAACTCTTACAAACCACACTTTAGCCGAATCGTTGGATTCCGGCCTTCCGGATGGAACTATCGACCGCAGGGTGCAGGGAAATCGGTGTCGGCCAACACGCAGCCTGGCACCATTCCTACAACGCAGATTTTACAGGGCAAGGCGTGGAGGTCACGTTTTGGGGCCAAGGACTTTGTTGCTCAGCGTGGCAGCACGAAGGAGGCCATGTGCTTTGGGGTGCCATATAGTGAGCATAGCAGCTTCAGGGAGCTGGCAATGTTTCTGATGGCACTACGGATTGACAAAGTAGTGCCAACGGTCAATGTTGGGAGCGAAACGTCCCGGAAGAGGATGAAGGGCTGGACTGACAAGTGGTTGGCTGAGCGAAGAAAAGGTGGTTTGATTCGTCCACTAGAAGGTGATGAGAGTGAATCCAAGGACGTTGTGCTTTGGGACGGAAAAGATAGTCGCGGAGGCGGCGTTTGGTGGTGATCAGCCGCTTCATGGATAGATAGGATTTAATGAATAATGAGCACGAGGCATCTATCCCCAAATCGAATCCTTGAAGTGTGATTTATTTCATGGGTTCTCGGCTGGATATCAAGCTGTTCTACCCTTCCTGCGTCCATATCATCTAGTCGGATTGCCCCAGACGCCATGACCCATGTTTTAAATACCAAGAGGATTTGAAGCCGTAGCCTTTAGTCCTATCTTCCGTTGGCCGGCTTTTGTAGTGCCCCGACCACGTAATCGTAATTCCTTGGATTCCATCAAGACTACATCTCCAGCGGTGCTGACTTTTTATTTCGCCTTTGCTGACTGCGCAGCAGCCTCTGCAGTACGTGTTAGCACCGCCGTTGCGGCCGCGGCGGGTGGAACCGGGGGAAATCATGGGGACTCACCTCTCCGCGTTGCGTCCTCCAGAAGAGGGACGTCTACGTGGTTGGCGGGTAGATGGACATAGCGCACGACGGAACCACGGATGAAAACGTTCTTGACGGAGCTCTGCGAGTCTGTGTCAGCAGGGCTCTATTATCTGGCAGCATGACTGGGGGTGGAAAGAAAGGCCGAGGCTGAGAAGTCGTCGGAGAACGTGACTGACCAGGTGCGGGTACTTGAGCTCCTCGACGACGGAAATATCATCGAGCTTGATGTTGAGATACTGGTCAACACTCTTGAGGGTGCCGCGGATCTGGATGTCGTTCTTGAGCTCGACGGTGACCTCGTGGTCTATGAGCGTCTTGAAGAAACTGGCGGGATGAGCGCGTTAGCTGGCGGCATATCGAGGGGTTCTGAGATGTAAATGATGACAGAAACAGTGTTTTGTCTTGTCTGGGTGAGTTGCAGGGGCATACCTGAAGAAAAGCATGTTGGGCGGTTGGGTTGGATGCTGGTTTCGATGAGCCGCTCGGTGAGGTCGTGATGCTCTTGAGCTTGAATGCGAAGGTGTGGGGGCTCGTACTGTGTTCAATACAGTGCATACGGTGTAATTCGACCGTCGTTCTTGGTGGTCATAGACGCTGAAGTGGCTTAAGGTATTGGTGTGGCTGGTGGAGTGCTTATGGAACTTGCGAATGGGTGGCGATTGGCCACTTTCACTGAGTCGGCGAGTCCGTCCAGGGGAAAGAGCAACCTCAACCTGAGAGCGACCACTTCATTCATTCGTCTATGAACCTCATCCGACCCCCCTCAATTCTCATTTGATAAACACTTGGTCTCTAGTTTTCTTCGTATGATCTTTTGGTTAATCACGACGACGCGTCCCGACCGAGTCCATAGACTGAACATCCAACATGTCCCTAGCCCGGATCAGTGAATGGCGAAAGTTGCCCCTGAGTCTAGCAGAGCTGTGCATCGACACAACCTTGCGATGTGGCCAGTCTTTTCGATGGCGCAAAATCAATGATGAATGGTTAGTATAAGTTTTGTCAATAAAAAAAAGGTTTTACGAGCTAAAACCTTCTGCAGGTGCTGCACGCTATACGGGCGCCTCGTCTCACTGAAGCAAGACCCAACTCACCTGCATTACAAAGTAACCTGGCCAAAGAAGCCCGTTTACCCGCTGACGCCGCCCGTTGCTGATGGCGAAGTCGATGGTGATGACACGGAAGAATTGTTGCGACATTACTTGAGTCTGAAGCTGGATCTAAAGTCCCTTTACGAGCAGTGGTCTGAAGCAGACCCTAACTTTCGCAAGAGAGCGCCCGAGTTTGGAGGAGTCCGTATGTTGAGCCAAGATGCATGGGAAGCATTGATCTGCTTCATTTGCAGCAGTAACAACAACATCTCAAGGATATCACAGATGGTATGTTCAATGGCTACAACAGAGAAGATCACTGCTAACGGCGCTCTAGGTTCACAAGCTTTGCATACACTATGGCCCGCTCATTGGCCATGTTGGAGACGAAGCCTTCCACGACTTTCCCACTCCAGAAGCTCTCACTGGGACTTCAGTAGAGGCGCATCTGAGGGAACTTGGTTTCGGTTACAGAGCAAAGTACATTGCGCAGACGGCATCAATCGTGGTGAATGATCGACCCAAGGGCTGGTTCGAAAGCCTGACGAATCCGGAGAACTCATGTTTTCGAAAGACACCAGAAGGCTCCAAGTTGGAACAGTGCACGTACAAAGAAGCTCATGAGCAGCTTCTCCAGCTGTCTGGTGTCGGGCCAAAGGTGGCGGATTGCGTGTGCCTGATGGGCTTAGGCTGGGGTGAGGCCGTGCCTGTCGACACTCACGTATGGCAAATTGCTCAGCGGGACTACAAGTTCGGCAAGGTCAAGACCAAGACTTTCAACAAGACCATGTATGATGCGGTTGGTGATCACTTTAGGGGTCTCTGGGGCAAATATGCTGGCTGGGCTCATTCTGTGTTATTCACGGCCGATTTGAAGACGTTCTCTGAGCGCACCGCCAAGAAAGAGGATGGCGAGGCAGTGACAGTGAAAAAGGAGGTTAAGGTTGAACAGGACGCGCCCCTATTAGGCAGGAAACGGAAAGTCGTCAAGACGATTGTCAAGGTTGAAGTTGAGGAAACATCAGAGGCTGCAGCGTTAGAGTCATCGCCAAAGCGGAGGAAGACGAGATCTCAAACAGCCTCAAGGTCTGCATGAAGAGTTTCGGGAATTAAATTCAAATTACCATTTTACCGTTCAACATCTCTCAATATTCGAGGTCGGAATGAGTAGGGGACAAATGAGTGTGCCCCAACGGCATCATCTGCAGCATTTTTCTTTACCAGTATCTATTTTTGAAATACAGTAAGATTAGTAACAAAATTAACTCAAAAAAAGGAAACAAAAAGTTTTGTCGTCATTAAACGTCTTGGTCGCGATTTTCTAGGTTAGAGCTCCCAGCCTTCCAGGTTCGGCTAAAATTCGGGTGCTGGTGGCGTCGGAAATTTTGCCTGCTCGTGTACGTACCCCGAAATTGCAAACTCTCTTGCGACTTTCTGCTCCCCTTCCAGCCTCATCAGCAACAAACAACCATTACTGATGAGCTCCGTCATCGCCGTTCGACCACTTGCACCTTCACAAGTGACATGAAGCAGCAATACCCATAATTCAAAATGTCTGACGCAGACTTCGAGACCGTCCGGAAGCTTCAGGCGGAGCGTAACGCTGCTGCCGCCGCGAAAAAGGGTTCGCGCAACTCGGACAACCAGCGACCCGACACCAAGCAGAGCCTCACCGAGAGCTTCGACACCGACCTGTACGATCGCAGCAATGGCGTCGACAAGTTTGCCGGATACAACACGTCCATTCCTACCGGTGACGATGATGACGAGATGGAGGGCGCTGACAACACGCGACGCCTTGTCGGCCAGTACACGGCTTCACGCGCCATGATCGACGAGTTTGCCCGTGGTGATGGCGTCGAGGAGGATGATCCCTTGGCAGGCCGGGGCGAGCGCAGCAACCGAATCACCGATCGCGAGACCGACTACCAGAAGCGACGATTCGATCGTGTCCTCACCCCGACTCGAGCCGATGCCTTCGCAGCCAATCGCCAAGCCGGCGCCGCCGAGGAGGGCACTAGCTATCGCGAAGTCATGGCGCTGCGCGAGCTGGAGAGGGAGGAAGAACGCGTCCGCCGCGCCATTCAGGCCAAGGCCGAGGGTCGGGAAGAGGAGGACGGCAACGTGGCTTCGGCGACCTTAAAGGATGGCGATAAGGAAAACGCTGAAGCTGGGTCGACTGAGGCTGTCACTGCAGGCCGCAAGCGAAAGAAGAGATGGGATGTCTCGTCTGCGCCAGCTGATGATGAGGCTGCTCCTCAGCCTTCGGATCCCGTCAAGTCCAAGCGATCGCGATGGGATCAAACACCAGCTCCTGCTGGCATGGAGATAGACGCGCCCAAGAAGCGATCGCGTTGGGATCAGGCTCCATCTGCCACACCCATGGGGAACCAGGGGCTCGCGACACCGATGCACCCCTCTCAGTCTGGCAGTGCTGCCCTGCCCACAACCTTCGGAACCGACATCTCTGGCCGCAACATGCCCTTGAGCGACGAGGAACTGGATATGCTCCTCCCCGGCGAGGACCAGGGATACAAGGTTCTCGAGCCGCCTCCGGGATACGCCCCGATACGCGCGCCCGCACATAAGCTCATGGCTACGCCGGCGCCGCAGACTGGGTTCATGATGCAGGACCCCGATTCCGTCAGGCTCAGCGGCAAGCCCATGCCGGCCGAGATTCCAGGCATCGGCGATTTGCAATTCTTCAAGGCTGAGGATATGGCGTACTTCGGTAAGCTGACCGACGGTTCTGACGAGAACAGCCTCAGCGTGGAGGAGATGAAGGAGAGAAAGATCATGAGGCTGCTCTTGAAAGTCAAGAACGGTACTCCACCAATGCGTAAAACTGCTCTGAGACAGCTCACCGACAATGCCAGGCAGTTTGGAGCCGGTCCGCTCTTCGATCAAATCCTCCCCTTGCTCATGGAGAAGACGCTGGAAGACCAGGAACGCCATTTGCTCGTCAAGGTCATCGACCGTATTCTCTACAAGCTAGATGATCTCGTGCGGCCGTTCGTCCACAAGATTCTCGTTGTTATCGAGCCGCTGCTTATCGACCAAGACTACTACGCCAGAGTCGAAGGTCGCGAGATTATCTCCAACCTCAGTAAAGCCGCTGGTCTGGCCACGATGATCAGCACAATGAGGCCAGATATTGATCACGTTGATGAATACGTGCGAAACACCACCGCCAGAGCCTTTGCCGTGGTGGCGTCAGCACTTGGTATCCCTGCGCTTCTACCGTTCCTCCGAGCCGTTTGTCGAAGCAAGAAGTCATGGCAAGCCCGTCATACCGGTGTCAAGATCGTTCAGCAAATTCCCATCCTCATGGGTTGTGCTGTTCTGCCACACCTTAAGGGACTGGTGGACTGCATTGGCCCTAACCTCAACGATGAACAGACCAAGGTCAGAACCGTTACCAGTTTGGCAATCGCAGCCCTCGCCGAGGCTTCTAGCCCCTACGGTATTGAGAGTTTCGATGACATTCTCAACCCGCTGTGGACTGGAGCGCGCAAGCAGCGTGGCAAGGGTTTGGCCGGTTTCCTCAAGGCTGTGGGCTACATCATCCCACTCATGGACGAAGAATACGCCAACTACTATACTAGTCAAATTATGGAGATTTTGCTCCGCGAGTTCTCGTCCCCAGACGAGGAGATGAAGAAGGTTGTCCTGAAGGTGGTCTCCCAGTGCGCTGGCACTGACGGTGTCACAGCAGGTTACCTCAAGGAGCACGTGTTGGACGAGTTTTTCAAGAGCTTCTGGGTGAGGCGAATGGCTTTAGACAAGCGCAACTACAAGCAAGTCGTCGAGACCACTGTCGACATTGGTCAGAAGGTTGGAGCCAGCGAGATTCTGGAGCGAATCGTGGTGAATCTTCAAGACGAGAGCGAAGCCTACAGGAAAATGACGATCGAGACGGTTGAGAAGATTGTGGCCAGCTTGGGTGCGGCAGACATTGGCGAGCGTCTCGAGGAGCGCTTGATTGACGGTATCCTAACCACGTTCAAGTCACAGACCGTGGAGGATATCGTTGTGCTGAACGGCTTTGGCTCCGTTGTCAACGCCCTCGGCACGCGCTGCAAGCCGTATTTGCAGCAAATTTGCAGCGACATCCTGTGGCGACTCAACGACAAGTCTCCAACGGTGCGACAACAAGCGGCCGACCTCATTTCACGCATCGCTATGGTTATGAAGCAGTGCGGAGAGGACGCTATGATGGGCCGAATCGGTGTCGTGCTTTACGAATACCTTGGTGAAGAGTACCCTGAAGTCCTCGGATCTATCTTGGGTGCTCTGCGATCCATTGTTACGGTGGTCGGTATCTCCCAGATGCAGCCTCCTATCAAGGACCTGTTGCCTAGACTTACCCCTATCCTGCGCAACCGACACGAAAAGGTCCAGGAAAACACCATCGACTTGGTTGGTCGTATTGCTGATCGTGGGCCCGAGAGCGTCAACGCTCGCGAGTGGATGCGTATTTGCTTCGAGCTACTCGACATGCTCAAAGCGCACAAGAAGGGCATCCGTCGTGCTGCCAACAACACGTTCGGTTTCATCGCCAAGGCCATCGGTCCTCAGGATGTTCTCGCTACCCTGCTCAACAACCTTCGCGTCCAGGAGCGTCAGTCGCGTGTCAACACCGCCGTTGCTATTGGCATCGTCGCCGAGACTTGCGCGCCTTTCACAGTTCTTCCCGCGCTGATGAACGAGTACCGAGTGCCTGAGCTCAACGTCCAAAACGGTGTCCTCAAGTCGCTGTCCTTCCTCTTCGAATACATTGGCGAGATGGCCAAGGACTACGTCTACGCCGTTACCCCTCTTCTAGAAGACGCGCTCATCGACCGTGACCAAGTCCATCGTCAAACCGCCGCCTCGGTCGTCAAGCACATCGCGCTCGGCGTCGTCGGCCTCGGCTGTGAGGACGCCATGGTCCATCTCCTCAACCTGCTCTACCCCAACCTCTTCGAGACTAGTCCACACGTCATTGACCGTATCATCGAGGCTATCGAGGCCATCCGCATGGCTGTCGGTCCAGGCGTCGTCCTCAACTACGTATGGGCAGGTCTCTTCCACCCAGCACGCAAGGTCCGCCAGCCGTACTGGCGACTCTATAACGACGCCTATGTCCAAGGCGCCGATGCGATGGTGCCATACTACCCCAATCTTGACGAGGAGAAGGTCGACAGGCCGGAGCTGGCCATCATGTTGTAAGACAGGGGGGCATCTCTAGACGAAGTGTGGAGGTACACGGAGGAAAGCGTGGGGTGACACGGGAGGTTGATTCATGGTTGGTTTCAAGGTTTTCTACGTACGATATCCAGACACAGATCGCGGCAGGGCGGGGGGTCCCAATTTAGAGGGAGAGGGCCCCGAGATGAGAGGATGAAAGGGAGGGGCAGCAGCGAGCAAGTAAGCACAGCTTGAAGCAAGCCGAGAATGGGAACTAAAAAGGGAACAACACTGAATAACGCGTGTTGTGTTGTTGTGTTACGGGCGCAAGGTAGCCCATTGTACTGAGTCATAATACTCGATCGTGTAGACTTCTTGTAGTTGGTGGAGCATTACCAGCGGCGTTGGGCAGAATAATCACGAAAGCTTTTTTTTTTTAATTTTTTGAGCAATTCATTTATATCTTGTTCGGCGAGTATGCCCTCTTAGGTCACGATGTATCATGGACATGTTGCTCTTGTACATGTGTTGTGTGTTGTGTATTTTGTACTATATGCCTCAAGTTGATAATGACTCAAGCGATGCTATATAGATCGTATATTGACTATAAAAGCAATGTAAAGTGGACTGATGGCATGGAGACGGCACCGACAACGAATCGGACCCGGGGCAACGCGTCTAGGATCTCGCGATGTTTGCGTTGCAATAGAGAAAAAAAAAAGTTGCGTGAGCGAGAGTGGGAGCGTGAGCGCGTGAGTTTCCTTCGGTTCGCATCGCAGATGGAGCCAGAAAAGTCTCGAAGAGTTGTAAGCCTACGGAGAGCCGAGAGAGTGCAACACCCGCAGCTGGCCGAGAGTCCCTCTTCGCATCCAGCCTCCTGTCCCCATCGTTCATCCCCGTTCTCGGGTACCCATCCCCTCCTACCGGCGTCGACCCAGCAAAGCAACGCCCGCGTTTGAGGTCGCTTTCCCCGGGATCCATCATCGTCACGACGCGTCCGTGTTTACTGACGCCGTATGCGGTGTTGCGGTGCCAATTGTGGAGAGAGCGCAAGGGAGCTACGGTTGCGCTGTCTCCTTTCTTGCTCCTGTCGTTGTTTCGCTGTCAGCGGTAGCCTTGCTTCCGGCCAGGCACAGCTCACGTGCTGCTGGGTTCTATCTACATGCGAATTTTTCACGTTATAAAAAGAACAAAAAATCTCGCCTATGGGGAATGGAAGGATGGTTGGTGGGATCATGGATCCACGGAAGGGAGGTTTGTCTGCGTCTCCCTACGAGGATGAGAGAGATGCGGATAGGAGACAGGCCACTTTTCTCTCTCTCTCTCTCTCTCTCTCTCTCTCTCTCTCTCTCTCTCTCTCTCTCTCTCTCTCTCTTCCAATGCTGTATCCTGGATGTTCCTCCAGGCACCGAAGGGAGGAGGGGCAAAATAAAATAAAATAAAGGTTCAGGGTACTTTCTACTCTATTCATGCATTCTTCCTTTCCCACCGGCATAATGTGACCAAGGAAGACAAAATTCCCCTTTCCTCGTTGGCGACGACGATCTGCAAAGTCCTTCTGTTCCATGTGTTCGCGTACCTACTTCAGTCACTGTACATATACACGTTGATAGGGTGTATGTGGTGGGTCGCGGAAGAAGAACAGTTTTTCCCCCCCCCTCCCCATCGCTGGTGTGTTTGAGATGTCTTCGGAATGCAACTCTCCTTCTGGGTGGGCGTGGTTCAGGGGCTGGATAAGGTACCAACCAGCCCGGGATTTTTGCGTTGCAGTTGGATGAGGTTGCAGTTGCTTTACGGATACCTCTTGGGTGCACCCGTGGGGAACATTTGAAAATCCCAAGCTGACCACTCCTCCGTCCCCCTTCTCCGGACGGAGAAAATGATGCGAGATTCAGGTGAGTCGACACGGGTAGATTGTCGAAGCCGTTCTGTAGTGTATAATATGGAGGAAAGAGAATGGGAAATCCTGTTTCGAGAGACAGAGCCTCAAAATAATGTTGGCTTTCGCCGACTTCATCGCAAACATTGACATACTCTTTTTCTGTGGTCAAGTAATAACTTTGAATTTCTTTGGGCAAGGCGTCGGCATGGGAAAGTGACATTTCGGTTTTGTTGCCTCCAGCGCTAATAAATGACGTGGAGAGGGGGGGGGGGGGGGCCCTTAGGCCGTTTTCATCCAGTGTTCTGCCAGCGGGCGGGCGCACACCTCAGTGAGGTGAAATGTTTGTGTTGGTGCCATGGCAGCCAGCGTTGGTAGTTACGGTACCGTGAGGTACGAATGCACACCGCCAACTGACTTACTTCACTGGGCTGTTTAGCGGCCAACGAGCAAACCTCGGCTCCGTCTTCTTCTTCCTCCGTCTTCTTCTGACTCGCATTTTTGCCCTGCTTTGAGCTCTGCTGGCTTGCCGAAGATTTTGAGTCGCGAAAAGAATAACGGCCTTGAAGGCGTCGTCGGCCGTTTTTTTTGGCGCAAAAGGGTCCCTGCGGGGGATCTGCAAGCCCGCATCGGCCGACGATAACAGAGTTGAGGCTAGCTGGTGATAGTTCTGATCTGTCTGAGGCGTTGCTTGAGACGCTAATAGCCCTGTCTAACTACTTGCGCAAGCCGTTTTCAAGTTTATAACCTCTCAAGTAGATGATCGACAGCATTCCCGGGGTGGTGCAGCTCATTGCAGGGCCCCCGAACTCCTTTTCCTCGCTGTCGCGCAGGCCCGTCCAAGTAGCCGTCGGGAAGCCAACCATCACCAACACAGTAAGCCCTGTCTCGGGGACCTCGGCCAAATTCACTGGCAGAACCAGGATTCTCCCCTGGTTTGACTGGCGAATCTTGGAGAAGATATCTAGACATCTGTTCGAGACAGCCACAGCGGAAGCCGGTGAGGTTCGAGTCTTCGAGACTTTCTTGCTTCATTTGCATTCCGGTTATGTTCAACAGCATGCAAGAAGGGAAGAGCCTGTCTAGGGTGCAAGGTACGCAGTCGACCGGACCACCGTGCCGTGTCTCATCTGAACAAAGAGGGAACGGGCGCTGTGCTCTGCCGCGGCCTTGCTGGGACGACGCGCCGTTTATGAGGGCGTGCGGCCATCCGGCCATCAAGATCGATCCCATCACTGAAATACCCGCTGGCACGGGTGCCCCTTCATGCTGTGTCCTGACTCCTGACACAACCATGGTAAATCTCAACCCGCGGATGCGGTTTCGCACCCGGAAAGCCAGCCTTGCCTGCGCGTGTCGTCCCATGTGTAAGGTCCACGATCGTCATAGATCGTCGCCGTCATGTTGCTGTCGTCCCCTCTTCCCACGAGTAGTCGACTTCTTCCACGCATGGTCGGGATGCTGATCCGGAAGCTTCCTTCAACGCTCCAGAAGATCCTTCGGCAAGACGAAGGTCAGGAGAAGGCTGCAAGAGGCATCCGCGGAATTTGTGCGGAAATACCAATTTTTTTTTTTTTTAGCAATGCCCCTAGCTTGCGTCACTAAGGACGATTGCACAGTGTAGCGCGAAGAGATCATCCTAGAGGCGGTGGACCAAAGGAAGCTGGCTGTGCTGGGGAGTCAGCTCAACCATTTAGCGGCCGGTCGGGCGCCGGGGCTCTCGGAAGCTTGAGGTAAGGTTCTCACCGGCGGTCGCGGGCTGGCGGCTCAGCCTGTCGCGCGTCGTCAGGCGGCAAAGATGGCGCTGGGGTGCGACTCAGGTGCTCGTGTTTGTCACCGTGGAGCGAACTTTCGTCGGCATCGTATCGAAATGTTGCGATTTCTCGGCCGATGCGGTCCGTTTTTAGAGCACTACAACAGTGCGAACGAAGCCGAGTTGGTACAACGGATATCAGAGTCTTGCGCGTTGTCGTGTCGGGACAGCGTCGCCCGAATGAATCGGTATCGGCAAAGCCTCAGCCTCAAGGACGGTCCCGGAGAAAAGTGAGGATGGTGAGTGGCGCATAAGCCTCCGACGTTCTTTGTAGAGGGGCAGTCGGAAGAAGACCGGAGGGAATAGGTTCCTGGGATTGTGAGCCTTGCATTCTGAGTCAATCTGAGGCTGATGCGGGCAGAGGGAGAGGTTGTTGGGCAAAGTATTGCTACCGCAGTACGAGGATGTGCCGTTCAATGCTGGGACGAAACGACTCCGGGGAAAGAAAAGCTAATCAATCCGGGGTGAACGCGGGGTTCATGGCACTTTAAGTAGGTATCCGTACTTTCATCAGGCGAAAGGGCCAAAAAAAAACATGGGAATATGAGTAGATTCGATGAAAGTGCAAGGGAATTTCAAGGCGTTTCAGATGGAACAAGGCAGGCGGGCGACGTCATTGAGTGTTTCGAAACACATCCCACGATGCCCCTTCCTCCTTCGGTTTCCCCCGTGTTTGGGCGGGTTTGGGGGTGTGAATTGCGGCAAGTGCAGGCAACCACCAGCCCTACCGACGGTGCGGATACCTGCCTCAAGATGCCTTCCGTTTTTCATACCTACCGAACCTTACCTCAGCCTTTGTCAGTGGATTTGAGTCGAGCTGAAGGGCATCCGCGCCTGCCTCACTTTCTGTGTTTTCGATTCTGACGTCGTCGCAAGGTGCCTTCTCCAAGCTAACCTTGCCTACCTTACCGTGCCTACCACTGGGCACCAGGTGCGGCGGCATTAAAGACAACGGAAGGCAAGACCCGATTCAAACAAGCCGTACCTAGACGGAATCTCGAGTCAACATCAACCCAACTGAGCCGCAACTTCCAACTTGCAGACCACCGCGGCTACTGCACAGCATCAATCCCATCCGATCATCACCACGCACGCATGTTTCATCCCCTTTTTCTTCTTCCCCCACGACCCTAGCGAGCTGAATTCCATCTCTTCGTCATCGAGCACATAATTACCTGAATCGGGCATTGCGGAGGAGAGGATAGCATCAAAAACAACACGGATGCAGCTTGTCAATATCACTTCCTCCAACCCGAAGCCCCAAACCAATCACCGTCGCCCTTTCCTGTGCCATTATCGTGGCCGCATCTCTAGCGACACCACCGACTTCAGTCTTTGTCTCTGTCCGACATCCCCGTATGCGGCTTGAGCTTAGCGGCCACACCGCTCCGATTGGCGTCCTCGCAACGACAACATCGGAGCGCCTTGACCCTTACATGACGCCGCCGTACATCGGTAGCCCACCTCAAACTCTGCTTTTGGCCTGGCTTCTCTAAACGGTCGTTCGCGTCTTCCTTCTGGGCGTGCCGGCTGCAGCGACTTCCGCCATTAGAACGTGCAGCCAGTGTTAGACAAGACGCCTCCAAGGCTTTTGTGTAACTTGGGCCTTCGTCTTGCTAGCCCGGCTTCGCTGCCTGCTGTTCGCCATGGCAAAACTGGAGCGACCTGATGGGATCAACACAACCTCCCCGATGCCGCTAGGGAGAGACGTTCGTCCCGTCTCGGTAGGCGTCGCTCAGGGCGTCAGTCTGTCAAAGTCACCACATGTCTGCAACAAGTTACGCGCGTCACCCGTCATCCGCTCCACCTGCGCCAAAATACCTACAACACTCGCAAGCTACAGCACATATCAGGCCCAACGTCCAACATGCGATGCGGCATTGACCAACAGACGACTTGAGATGTTCTTGGTTTTGTCCTGCCCCTTTTGCCGATACGGGTCAATCACGGATGTCACGAACGCCGGTCGGGGCAGCAGCAGGAAGAGGAGCAGTAACGGCATCAGGAACAGGAACAAATGCTCCTCCCCTGGTCCCAACCAGCTATTTTGAGTCGGCGTGACAGCAGGCAGAAGGACGGGTACGGATATCCGTACATGCCATCACACGGACGACGAAGCAAGAGGAGTTGTACTGCGTCTCGCGTCCCCGTGCTTGCCAGGCACACGCTCTCAGACGGAGACCGCTTCGCATCATCACTCATCAAAACCATTGCTCCATTCTTCTCGATGCAACACAAAAGTCGAGGGCAGAAATTTGAGCGAGCGAAGACGAAGACATGAACCCACTGCCCGCCATCTATCTGGAGACAACGCTCTGATGGACCCACACAGAAATTCAAATCAATGCCTGCTCACAGGGTTCTTCCATTGCATGGCTCTCGATTCGACTGTTGAACAACAGCACCACCAGCAGATGCAGCATCCAACGAGCAGGCAAGCAAGCAAAGCACAGGCACAGGCAGCGGCAGTGACCACTCGCGGCAGCAGAAGCATCATGCAAAGCCTCCGCAGCTGTGCAGGGACGCAGGATACGGCAAGAAACGCCTAGGCGCTAAAATCTTCACCATGCCGTTGTGGTAGTCCTCTTGCAGTCCAAATCGGGACTCGAGAGAAGAATAGTCCAAAGTTACCAAACCGTTTTGGCAATTCTGAAGCTCGAGCGTCCAACGGCGAGCGCGTATCCCGTGCTTGCCGTCCCGTCGCTGGGCGCGCCTCACGGCTCTTCCTCGCTGTAATTAGGCTCCCCAATCCCTCCAGAGACAACAATCAGAGGCGATGGCACTCTGAGCTTCAGGCACCCCCAGGCACTACAGGCACCGGTCCGCAAAGCAAAGTGAGGCTGGCACGGCTGGTCCGTCTGCAGGAAATCAAAAAACGGTTATGATCGTCACTCCCCGCTGTGGGCCGCAGACAGGCCGGGGTTGTCGAGCACACTACCATCCTTTCCGGCGTAGCGTCTCCATACAGTTCAATGCCAAGGGAGCTGTCTGGAGTCTCTTCTGGAGTGCTTGATTGCCTCCAACAGCAGAAAAGACCCGCCTTTGGGGAATCCTGGTTGATTCTGAGACACACCCCTGTCGACTCAATCAGCAAGGGGTTTCCTGATGGCTCGCCCTCCCGCCTCCTCCGCTGTCGCTACCAGGCTGCGCAGCGGTCATCCACGCAACCGCACACTGCACGCAGCACGCAGCACACCTACCTTACGGCAGTGGACGGGCGGGCTGGCACTTGGGTGTTGGGGTCCCCCCTTTAGACGCACTCCTTTCATAATCTTCCGCCAAGGGTTATTTTAATGAGCTTCTCGTACTCAGCATCCCGCGATACGCTTGCACTGCCCTTCGGCATCTTTCATCACACAAAGTCACTAAGGCTCCTCCCAGTCCATCCATGCCCATACCATGCTACGTATGCTTTGCCTTACGGAGTACTGCACTAGGCAACCCCATCCAGCACGTTTCTCGACATTGCATTCTTCTCGAACTCTAATCCACCACCAGCGTTGCATCCGAGGCCCTGTGGGTCGACTCTTTATCCTTCTTGAGAGCCCTTCCAAGATTTGACATCCGCCTTTGGCAGCTCTAAAAATCCACTTTGTTGCCGCACGAGGCCGGCGCCCGCTCATCCGTTGGAGCGGTAATATGACAGATTACCTACAGATTGCAGCCGACAGAATTTGTTTCCTTGGATGCGACCCTGTTATTGTTTGAAGAGAGGATCAGTCAGTGCCGGAGCTGGCGCCGAATTCTAGGCGTTGATCGGCGCCGTCATCATCTCGGGTATCTGGATCAGGTGGCCCTCCACTCTCAACTCAACTGCACCTCTTTGACGGCTCCAGGAATTCAGCTGTGCGTTCGGCCCTATTCACTGCCGTTGACAGCCAAATCCGAGTCCTTCGGGGAACTGAGCTGTGGTGTGTTATTCTATGGCTCGCTGGTAGGCGCGCCGTTTTTCAATAGCCTGAACTGCTCGGTTCAGGAACGAGCGTTGAACATGGCGCGATGGCTTACCGCAGCCGCTCGTCATGGCCGCCACCCGTTGTTCGCCAGTTGTGATTGCGGCCTCCCGTTGTGCCAGGACCAGAAGCTGCCAGAGCACGTTCCCCTTCGTCTGATGGAGTCAGATATCGTCACTCGACCGCGGATGGAAGCACGTTCTATTGCCATGTCCCACTCTCAACCATATGAGGTCAACTTATCAAATCCTCAACCCCATCATCGCCGAGCCCATTTCAAAACTAATACGGATAGTCGATCAGCGTTGACGTGCCCTCGATACTCCGCCGCGTTGGCTGGTTGGCACGCCTTCGTCGACGTGAACCACGTCTGTTCACCGCAGCCCCAGGCTCATCGGCGACCTTAACAGCGCCTCTATAAATTCTACGAACATGGGCTGCCCCTGCTTAGCGCGTTTCAAGTCACTGTTTTGGGCCTACTGTCAACTCGTCGCCTTCGAATAAGGCATAGTGAGGCTTTGATTTGAGATGAACGCTGGGGATAATCTCGAAGAACCCAGTCGCGACTCTCCATGTTCCGCATATCCCATCTCGCTCATTCCGAAGACGACACCTTATGATCACCTCCTTCGGGAAAAGAACTGCACAGCAGCCCCAGAAGAGGCTGTTGGGACCTGGCAGGACGACGCATCCTCATCGAACGACGCTGCACGTCGGCTGTTGTCGATGGGCTTATTGGGGTTTCTCTAGGGAAAATGCTGCTTCAGAGCAGGGTTGCCCTACTGGTTTCTCTGCGGGCTATGGAGGTAGCGGACTGGAGACAACCGTCCGGGGATTTTATTGCCGAATTGAACTTACATGCACCCGTTCTCGTCCTAGGGCCTTCAACTCATCGAATTTTGGACCCCACATGCCACTTCTCGAACGCCCAGGGACCCGTCAATGTCGAACAAATTTTCCGTTGCTAAGATGATGGATTCTCGTTATCGGGGTCAACGAGCCCGTGTTTGGATAGGGGCCAAATGAAACGTTCTCGATGTGTCGAGCCACCACGGCAAATCATATTTGCCACGATATTTGACCGGGTGGAATCATGCCACCATATGGCGACAACGATATCAGCCAACGCTTCAGCGAATGGCCCTTAAACGGCGCCTCTTAGTTCGAATCGGCCCGCAAGTTTTGGCATGAGAATGTTTGTATGTCGCGGTGCTGAATGTCGACAAAGCCTCTTAAACGCCTCCTCACGCTTCTTGAGATAATAGGCGTGCCTGAGAAAATGGCGTCGCTGGGAACATCGACTTTCACATCGGCATGTCTTGAAACACAGCCCGGTGATGATTGGCTGGGCACGACCGTTGCAATCAGGCAAAGTTGCCCATCAGGGTCCAACTCAGGTACTAGGAACGATTAGATGACACTAGAGGATTGTGTCAGAAGCCATTTCCACAGGCCGAAGCGCATCGTGACCGCTCTTCAATATCCCCCGAGGGCCCCCTGGCAAAGACCGGGGGTCACATAGGAACGTTCCGCACTCTCAATCTTTAGCGTCTCGAGGCCGGCCAAGGGTAAAGAGGCAAATCACGAACGAAATGCGGTTTTAGTTGTGCAGCGTCAGGTGGATGTTGGTGTGTGGATGGCGGCTTGTTGATGCGGTCGTTCTCTGGCTGCAGCGGAATAGCTGCTAGTGCAACGCCACTCCCATCATCCGTCATCTCCCTGAAAAGGAACGGTGGATTAGCTCCCTTGCACATCCTTGTTGACTACGTGGGTCTTTTGGCTCTGGTGCAATCAAGTACCGGGGCCCTCTTTTCTGCTTCGAATCCCCTGTCGCTCATCGCGTCGGGGGTTGGAGGTGAAAATGCCTTACCACACGAACACCTCAGGCACCAAAGATCCGTGAAAGCCGCGAGACATTTGCTACCGTGCACTCCTAGTGTATACTGATCGTTGTGGCCCCTGCTATACCAGGTTGGAGAAACATCCAGGATTGGGGAGTGAACACATTGAAGGCGCGAGTCTGTTTTGGTCGCAAATCTGGCAAAATACGCAGTACATCGACGTGAGCGCATGGGGACAAACTTATCGCTATAGAGTAAACAACATGGAATAGGGAAGAACACAAAAGCGCACGCTCGAGACCGACCCATGATACTTCAGAGAGAGATATCCAGTGTGCCTAAAAGGGATAGGAAAGCTTTGGTCGAGAGATGAGATTTCTTGGCGTGGAGGACAACGGGGCCAGATATCGTTGAGTGGAGGGGAGCTCCTTGCCGACACGGCGAGACGGACACTTTTCAGGCCCAGCACGTGAGAACAACAGATCGCAACGTCGTTCACTTACCTAGAGGAGGTGAATTAGCCCAGCATCCAGGGCAGAGAGCAACATGTGGTACGTACGGGATGCTGAATAGGAGCGGCATCTCCACCCTTGAGTATGGATGAGGGTGGATGAGGGGCAGCGCCAATCGAGGGTACCCCGGATCGTTGATGTAATCGCTGGGCCTCTTTGACGTTTGGCAAGCGTTGCCCGGCCGGCTAGAAGGCCGAACAACGAGAAGAGCACATACGGCGCATTTTTGGAACTTGCCAGGACGAGCGCGCGATGATGATGGTCGTCTTTTCCTTGGCCAAGCGTGTCGCAACCGCAGATGAAGGGGATGCTGATGATGGGGAAGGGGTTGAAAGAGAGACTCACTACGTCAGTCCAAATCCACAAACGAAGGGCTTCGTGAACGACATCACACCCCATCGAATTTGCTCCCTCAACCCCCGTCGTACTGTGTGATACAAACAGATACCCTGAACGAAGACCCAAACCTCAACTACCACCACCACCACCACAATTATCACAGCGGCACGGACGCCTTCCACAGGTGTTATAGGCTAGCTCCTTGTGGTTGTGGGAAGAGACGGAAGCTGACACTGGCGTCATACATGTAACCTTTTTTTTTTTTTTTTTTGTTCCCTTCCACGCACTGAGCAGGAACCGACGTTTAAGCATTCTCAGTGCAGTTTTCCTGGCGGATTTGATGTCAGCCAGCGTTGCGTTTTGCCACCAGGGACCCGGTCTGATGTCTGCGTGCAGGCTCGACGCTAGTGTGAGACCTGCACCAAAGTACCAAGTCCGCGAAAATCGGCTTTGAATACACCCAAAATCCAACTGAAGGCTGAATGGGTGAATTGAGCTTGGGTAGCAGTCACAGCGGTGTACTAGAGAAGTCGCGCGGTAGGGGACTGCGAGACTGTCACTATGGCGCATTCTCCTTTTCTTTCATTCGTGTTTGGTAGTAGGTATGACGGGCGCGCGCATCCCCCCAACTGAGGCTCTCCATGGCTGTCGTTGGTGTGATGGCGGCGGTTCGACTGGATGTCGACATGAGTGGGAGGCGGGATGGCGGGCATCCTGCTCCGTGCCTCCCGGTCATCAAAGCGAAGCTGGAGGACGTCAAGGTATACGAATAGGCAGATGGGCAATGTCGGTCGCTCCCCCGGCACGGCGACGGCGACGGCGGCGACGGGATCGCAGAGTCGCGTCCATCTCGTACTCTTGGTGGGATGGGTTGCAGGCGTGGGATGTCAACGTATCAGAGATGCGGTGATATGACGACAATGTCGAACCCTTCTGTCTCTAGTCGTCCATTCTTGCTGCCCAAAGCCGCGGTTGCGATGTGGTCCAGCAGCACCCTCTCATTCAATTCCGCCCGCCCTCATCTGTGCAGGCCCCATGTCATCTCCCCTCCCCTCCCCCTTCAGAAGGGAATGGATAGAGGAGGGATGGGTATGGTATGGGGATGATGAAGACTGGGGGGGCAGGGCAGGGCGGGCAGGCAGAGCAGCAGCAGGCGCAGAGAGCGTGGCAGGGAACGTGGAAACATCTACGGATACCCGTTGTGTAGTACGTAGTGCGCTGCGTAAGGTCTCCTTCTGGTACGGATAGGCAGTGTAGTATTGTAAGGCAGGGCCTGTCTCTCAGTGTCTGTGTCCTCGACGATGAGGAGCCTGGAGGGACTGTTGAAAGGACAAATCTGATTGTTGAATTAGTGGCTCCCCTTTTTTTTGCGTCCCCTTCTGTGTCCATCTTCGTTTCCCCCCCCCCCCCCCCATTCCCTTCCCTCCACTTGCACTCTATCGTCGTGCTTCAATATCGGTCCTCCCACACACCATGTTCACCACAAGGGCTCAATTCCAAAGAGCCCCCAGACGCGCCCCTCCCCTTTCCCCTGCCAGTTGATGACAGCAGTTTCCGGGTGGGCACCTGTGGAGGTTGTTTCAATCTTGTGCACCCCTGCTCGAAACGCATCAATACATTGACGTGCCTTACGTCAGTGGTGCTCTTGAGGAGCAGACGCCCTCAGGTTTTCGCTACTTTGCTTAGCACAACAACTAACCACACGCCGCCTCGTCTTGGCCAGGGACACCCCCACCATGTCAAGGGCCCCTGCCCACCAGCAGAAGGTCTGTTCTCTTGGCGCCCTCATTGACATCAGTCTGCGGTTGCCGGTTGCTTATTCCCTACCAGCAGGCGAGTGGGCATAGTATTTCGTGTGTGGAAAAGGGCAGACGACGAAAAAAAAAAAAAAAAAAAAGAAAGAAAAAAAAAGGTATTCTGTACACAGAGCACAGTATTATGGTGGTCCACTTCTCTTGTCCTTGCGCCCTCACAGTTTCTTCATGGCTCACCCCTACCTTTTTTTTTTTTTTTGTCCCTAACTTTGCCCTTTGCATGCCGGCCTCACAGCACCGCAAGACTTCTTCTAACTCTACCCTTGTCTTTTTCCCTCGACGCGCAAGGATGCCGTTGACATCGTTTGGATGCCAGAGGTGGGCGCTATGGAGCGAACGCAGCCCGGTGCGATGAAGAGGCTGCGTCGTGTACCAAAGTCACCAGTCCTGTCTGTTTTTTTCCCCTTCTCTTCTTTCTCTGCTCAGTGGACAGACCGAGAGAGGGGGGGAGGGGACGCATGGTAGCCCACCCACTAACAGACCTACCTGACTGTTGCTGGCAAAGCGGAAGCGGTCACGGGGTCACGTACCTCATCCTGCGCCTGTGGTGCTCCAGTCAAAAGCTCCTCTCTGAAGCCAATTCACCACTCAGATGTTATTGCCGTGCCCTGCCCTCCACTATTTTTACTTTCACGTCGTTCCTGACACTTTCCGGGTGCAGACCTACGATGCCATCACACGCATCGAACCAGGAGGGAAAGGGGGAAAAACCTACAGGACCGCACTTGGGCTTTGCACACCTCCATTCTGGCAAAACACCAAGCAAAAAGGACTTTCGTTGGGCGGCAGGCAGTCACACCGCGTTGTCTTGCTGTGATGTATATGTGTATGGGACACTATCGTTGGACAACTGTTGGACGGGAACGCCCAAAGGACCCTGGCTCTTAAAGCCCATCTATCCATCCATCCACAATCAAGCAGGCCGTTCTCGGAAATAAGGTATCTGGCAATCTGGATACCCTTCTCAGCCTGGTCCAGGGACTTGTGGCGAACAGCGCCGTTTCCGAGTCAAGGCTTGGGAAGTCTGAATCTGGCCATGATGCTAGCAGGCTGGCTACGTATCTGGCATGGCGGGATTTTCCCATGTACGAAAGCTGCGTAGGCCTTGCGGTAGGGGGAAAGGAGTCGTGTGGTTTTTCTCTCGCTCGCAAAGACCCTGCATATCCATCCTCCTACTCACCACGATTTGATCGCTTCGGCTTTGGACGCCACCTATCGAATCAGATGTCCAAGTTCCCGGACATGAGGAGGAGGAGGAGGAGGGGAGAATAGGGAGCCAGCCAGCCGCCCACCAACATTCGTATTACCTACGTACGCCAACATCAAGCAGAAGAAAAAAAGCACAAGCTCCTCCTCCGGTCGGGAGTTTCTTGGCCTCTGCCCCCTCCCGTGCCGTGTCCTTGCCCGTCATAAGTGGCGTTTTTTCTCTCTCTCTCCCCCTTTGGGATACGTCCTGTTTCTCTCTCAGAGAGAGAGACAGACAGAGAAAAGGTCGACCGGAAACCAAGACCGCCATCCTACGTTACTCGACCCTGACCTTTACTTCACGACCTTGACCTTCACGCTATGCTAGTGCGGTGGATATGGCTCGGATTGGGCAGATGGGGGGGCAGAGAGTGAGCTCCTCTCCACGACATTATGGGCAATGCGCTAGAGGCGATGGCGAGCGGGAGAAACAGATACCGGTACCTTGTGGGCTGGGCTTTTCCATACGTGGTGTAGGTAGGGACTGGTGAGTGGTGGGGGAGGCGCGTGAGAACAGGACACTCGCGCAGTGGCAGCAGTGGTGAGTGAGCGAGCGGGCAAGCGTACGGGTGCAGGTGCAGGTGCAAGTGCAAGTGCAAGTCGCAGGTAGGTAGGTAGGCAGGCACGTAGTTGGGTAGGTACTGCGTAGGTGGGCGGCAGATGGTGCTTGCACTTGCTAGCCTTGTCCAAAGTACCAAGTCGGGGCAGGCGAGTGCGGAATGAGATACTTCAGCCGTACTTGGCAAGTGGGCGGACGGAACGAAGATGCAGTGGTGGCAGCCGCGCTGTTCGCTGGTAGTTGCTCCCGCACAGCGCGGTACCTGGCCTGTACAGGCATGGCCCTGACTGTACCGGCAACTTCTGCCAAAAGGTACCGGGACAAGTCTCTCTCCTCGCCCTCTCCCACCTCATGGACCGCTCCTGCCTGCTTCCACCGCGCTGTGCTCCTCCTCTCCTCAGTGCTGTCGGGTGTCATAGGGAAGGTATCCATAGTGCTAGCAGCACCTTAGCTGCTGCCATGACCAGCCGTGACCATGTCCACTTCACTTGGTCCCTGCCCTTGGCCCCCCCTCCTTCCTTCCCTTCTGCTTTCCCTCCCTCCCCATCTGGCCCCCCCGGTCCATTCGTCGAGTTGAACCCCCATCCCATCCATCGCTAACGATACCCTACCTTACCCTGGACCCTTCACTCTTTTGCCCTCTTTCCTTCTCGTCGACTACCTCACTCTTTAGACCACACCCCTCAACCTCCCCTTTCCACGCCCCCTCCTCCCACACACACCCCACCCCTTCTCTCATCGCTCCACACAACGTACCTAACACCAAGTAAACCGACATCATAGCTTCATCTCTGTGTCTCTCCTTCCCGACCCGGCACCACCAGATGTAAAAGCGTTGTTCCCTCGCCTCCCATCATTTTCGGGCCCATCCACAATTTTGACCCAATTTTCTGAAAGCTCATCATCAGAGATCATTAGCTCCATCAACCAACCTCAAACCGCACCAAGCAAAATACACAAACGTCCTTAGACGCGCTCCGCCTTGCTCGTTGTTGCTTCGCCTTGCTCGCCTCGCTTCATCGTCCCATAGCCAAGTTACAAAGTCTCTCTATCCAACGCGGGAGAGCACCACTACTATACACACAACCCGCAAAAAGAATCAATAATCCTCAAGCCCAGAGGGACCACACGTACACTCACGGCCGCATCCAACAACAACAAATCACCCCCACCATTCGAACTTTGTGTGTGTGAGAGGACCGCACAGGCAGAGCAGAAAAAAAAAGACCCTACAGTCGTCTCTTCCCGGCTGACCTCACAGCCGTCCGTCCTCGCATTACACCGCACTGCTGGACACCTGGGGTCCCTGTCACGGCTCCCCAATTGACCTCGAGACTTTTCACCAAACTGTCCTCGACACCGCAGATCTTTCTCCCATTCCGACTGTCCCTGGCGTACTCCAGGTCTCCTTTCTCCTGGTCGTCTTGTCAAAAATTGGAGCCACCATCTCTTCTCTCTGCTTTCTTCCAATCTACACCACGCTACGCACTACCGCGCATCCGCTCCGCTGTCGCTCATCCACATCCACATCCTCTTTCTCCATCCACCACCACCACCTGGTCTGCTCGACCCTCAATCCAAGTCCCAGTCCCGGTCCCCAGCACCAATCCCTAGTCCTAGCCTCCTCCTCCTCAGCCTGCCCCCCGGTCCCAATCTGAACCAGCCTGCTACCCTACCTAATCGCCCCCAACCCTGTCCGCCTCGGCCTCTTTCCCACGGGATATTGGCGCTGTCGATCACTCTGAGTCGGAGTCGTCACAGCTGTCTGCAGAGAAAGCGTCTCCACACTTCCTCCCATGTCCCGCTGACCACTGTGCAACAAGCTTCATACGACTCTTGCCTGGTCGGCCCAAACGATTGGTCTCAGCTCTCAACTGGTTCAAATACAAGTGTGTCAGTAGTCCACAGGCACACACTTAAACCTCGCTGATCCCCCAACCTCAACTTCCTATCTTCCAAGGGATCATCCAGTTCTATCTGATCCGTGTCACCACTTGGCTCTTTTCTTCAATAGTCGGACACTCGCATCTGATCAGCAAACGCTATCCCACCGAACCTTTGTTGACGGACACCTCGTCATCCAATCTCTTACATCAACCACCAATCTCACCACCACACACCGATCATGACTATGACACTAGACTCCCAACAACGATTCGGACCTTTAAACACATTCGACCACATGTCTTCCTACGCTACTTCCTCCGCCTCTCCCCAGTTCTCAAACCCCTGGGCCAACGCCTCGTCCTCCCCTCAAGCACCCAACGGCTTGTATGCGGTCGGCAACGGTCACGGTCTCGGTTCGGGTTTGAGCCTGGACAGGTCACATACTGCCCGCACTAGCACGAGCAGCAATGCCTCATCTATGGGTTCTTATGGACAGATCCCAGTGACGGCAGCATCAGCAGGTAGTCTCCCCATGGCAGACCCTCTGCCTAGGACGGACTTACTCACGCTCCCTCAAGATATCCTCAGTATCAACCGCATGGCCGCCACCTCGGCCCCTGCCTACGGTGATGCCTCTTACGCGACGGCCGCTTCCCCCGTCAACGGCTCTTACACCGCCTCGCCCACGCCTTACGAGACAATGGGATACGCTCCCGCTCCCATGCGCTCTACCTTCGCCCTCGCACCGGAACCCGAGCACTCCAGAAGGTTCTCTCACTCGTCAGTACCTCAACTTCCCTGGTCGACGTCTCGGACCCCAACGTCCTGGCCCGGCCACAACGCAACTCAATGATTGACTTTAGCAACAGAGGAATTCAACATCACGATGACCGCAGGAGCTTCGCCGATGCACTCGACGCCAGCCACGGCATGCTCGCCATGAGCCAGGAGACCCCGCGCAACATCTACGGCGCACGCAGTGACAGGGGTTCCGGCGATGCTTACGGCTTCCCTTCGACTCACTCTACCAGCTCTTCCGTTTCCTCTGCGTCCGGGTTTGGCAACTACTACGGCGCCGACTCCGTTTCTGACTACTCCACCGCCGGCTCGGACATCGAGTCTGTTACCTCCAGGACGTTGCCTCGCCCCCACGGTCTCATGGCTCCCCAGATCCCTCCGGCTCCCCAGTCCATGATGGGCCAGTTCAGCTCCAAGGTTTCATCCAGCACGCAGAAGAAGCACAAGTGCAAGGTTTGCGACAAGCGATTCACCAGGCCCTCGTCTCTCCAGACTCACATGTACAGCCACACTGGCGAGAAGCGTATGTCCCATCCTCATTCAGAACCTGCCCAGTCATTTTGTGCTCTCATACTGACTCGAATTCAGCTTTCGCTTGTGAGGTTGAGGGATGCGGCCGCCACTTCTCCGTTGTATCAAATCTCCGAAGGCACAAGAAGGTGCACAAGGGCGATGCTCGGTCAGAGGCTGGATCCGAGGATCACAACTCCGACTAAATCACGTTTATCGGAAGCATGAGCATTTAGCTCGCTCTTGGCGACACACCGAAATCGCATCGAAGCATCCGAAACATCGAGACAGTCCGCCGCGTGCAGGGCTAGTACGAGATCACGAATTTTTCCGGTTCGAGTCATGATCATCATCCCATATCCACTCGGCACCACTCATATATCCTGCACCTCACTGAGTGGCACGACAATTGGGATTTTTAGACGGTTCGCATTGTCCTATTTTTCTGGTTTTACATGATACCTTTCTCTACCCTCGTTTAATATCCACCTATCTGCGAGCGAAAGAGACAAAGACAAAAAGTCGGGCGGCGGCAAAGGAACTGGCGGGCGGGGTTGTCACTTTGGTTCAACGTCATAAAAGGCGTCTCACGATATGCTGGACTTTATCCACCAAATTCTGTTTATTTTATTATCGAATCCTCCGACATCGAGTTGGGTCAGCGGACTCATCAAGCGTGGCGGCGGAATCGGCGCACTCTCGTTTTGGCCGGCGCGAAAAGAGAAAAGGGGATGGGAAAGAGGAGGATATGGTTGGACAAGGGCGAGATTCACTTCACTGCCGATCGCTCAACCCCACACCACGCAACACTACACTCGCTCCTCCCGGGAACGGGACAGGTTGGTGGCTGGACCAACCACGTTTTTGTGCTTCCTTTGGTTGTCAGAGATGTGCCAAAGAGGAAGTAGATCTCCCAGGGGTCATGGAGGACCCGGCGATACCCTCACCCTTCGGCGTTCAACGGATTTTTGGGATATTTCATCATTGTTTTTTCTTACTCGCTCAGTTGATCCTGTTGCGCGCTCATCATGTTTTCCGCGCCCGGGCATCATGTTGCTTACCGAGGGTTGCAGTTTAGATGACGAACTCAAGGAGGCCTACGTGTCTCTCAAAACTCGACCCTGTTTCCGCAGAGAAAACATCTCTTGAAAGACAGAGATTCTGGGAAAGGGCGACCTGTACTATTAGTTTCACACGATGATTATACCCATCAAGCTAAATGCTTCGAGCATCTTAGTCGCATCGTTTGGGTTATTTGTTTGGCATTGTGCTGTCTGCTACTTGCTACGACGACAACAACTACTTGGGCTCACGGAGTTTTTGTGAGAATGGGCGTGGTTGGGTCAATCTTTTGGGAGAGCAAGCAAGACTAGGCGGCGGCACGTGGGTGGGTGGGTGGACGCGGATCTGGATATTAGGCCGGTGGGGGAACTCACTGAACATGGAATAAGCGGTACATATTGTCGCGACATAGTATAATATAATAGTAGTGCGAACAAAACAAAACACATTGAAAGAACTATTTTCTCCATCTCGCTTGCTTGTGCCTCGACAGAGAACATCGCCGCATTCAGCTTGGTCCTGACACCCCCCCCCCCCCCCCCCCCCCCACGATGATGGATATCTGCAGCCGTTTGGACAGCACGGATATAGGAGATCGGCATGCGTCAAGAAAAAAAAACATCAGACCACTTCTTTGTTCCCAGGCGTAAACGGGGGAGGGGGCCTTTTAAAGAGAAGAAGAAGGATTTTGTCGTTGGGTGTCCTAGCACACGACGGGAAGGGTTCGATCGATTAGCGGCAGCCCGGGCATGGAAGCATCAGATAGATGGGATTGATGACCAACACATGGCATGGGGGCGGCAGCAGCAAGCAGCAAGCAGCAGCCCATCGAGATATGGGAAATCCCATCACAAACGCACGAGGGCACGCGCGCAGCCATGCATCCATCCCCCGCATTTGGGAATTAAGGCCATATGGAAAAGGTGTTCGGCTCTCACCGACTCGCCACCCGTTTTCCTCTTGTGGTCCTTTTTTTGGCAATGATGTGTTGATGTGTTGCTATGTGAGATGATGAGGCTTGGTCTTTTGGTAACGAACCACAGTCGTCCGTTGCCCAACCTACCGGCTTGAACGGCTGGTACCGCGAGTTGCAGCTGAAAAAGCCGAAACGAGGCATTGCAAGCATATCATACCCAATGGGAGGGATAAGTTTAAACTCTCTCCCTTTTTTTCCTTTTCTGACAAAAACCTGGGAGACACAACGAACTCCATGAACGAGTGGCTCAGATTAAAACGGGGGGAGGGGGGGCAGGAGGGAAAAGGGGAAAGACGCCGCGCCGATCTCATGTGGGAAAGGGGGGTGATCGTCCGGTTTGGCTGGGTGTGTCAAGGAACACATCTTGCGTCTGTTGTTGTTGGTGGTGGTGGTAGTATGTCACTGCATGTGAAATGCGTTGCGTGTGCGCGCGTGTGTGTGTGTGTGAGAGATGAGAAAGAAGAGCACACGTAGTGTTCCCACGTCAAGAGATGGGAGGAAGAGGAGCCTTTGCCGCGTGGTCTCAGAGAGATCGGCGCGGCGGTTGCGTTCGGTACGCGGGGACGAATGACATACACAAGCGCATGCTGAAGCTAGGCACAAACGCGCATCTGTGCCCATCTGGTAAGGTACTTACACACGGATGGCTGAAACCCAATTCTGGGCTTGAAAACCAGAGCGCGGTAACGGTCCTGGATTTTGTGGTTTGGACGTGAAGAACATGGTATAGAGGAGTGGGGGGTTGAGGAGAATTGGAGACGCTGAAAGACGATTGTGAAGCGAAGGCGAAAGTGTCGTGTGGAAGTGGAGGCTCCAAGGCACGACGTTGCGCTGGTCGGTCCACGCGCCGGTCCAAAGTGTCCAACTTGTGGCTCCGGGGCGCTTTGCTTTAGCGGCGGGTTTTGTTTTGGGACCAGGCGCCGTTGCGGCAACTGAGTCGAAGTTTTGCGGCGGCGGGCAACACGGAAAGGCGGAACTGCCACTACAGACAAGGAGAGGGGGAAGGGGAGGGGGAGGGGGTTTGACTCGCCGCCATGTCTCTTCTTTTTTTTGCCATGATGGAGGCGTTTCGGGGCGGAGAATCGGGGCAGGCTACGGAAGAGGCTAACGGAGACGGGGGGACGGAGGACGAGAGACGTTACGTAGCATTTTGGTCCTGTTATTTTTTTTCTTTCCCTTCATCGCAGCAGCGAATTGGGAAAGGGACTCTGAAATGGGGCACTAAGACCAAAAAGCCAAGTGACGGCGATGGCGTCCTTGGACGAAACGAAAGGAACTAGCAGCTTAGTGCGGTAGAGACGGGGTGTGGACGAGCCGAGGAACCACTTGCAAAGACAATCTGCCATTCTGCCGCGAGGCCGACGCTAATTTGTATCGTATGCCCGTCCGTTGGAGCTAATGTCGACGGCGAGCTTCGGGGATGGAGACTTAAGGTAAGGTCAAAAGAAGGGGTCAGGTTAGAGCCCAAGGAGACAGTGAAGGGAAAGGGACGGGGAAGATGGCAAAGCTCTTGCATGGCCGACATGATTGATTGAAAATGCGGGTTCAGGGAGAGACTTGACAGCTGGTGGGGCATCTGGAGGACTGGACGTTAGTGGAAGAAGAGCCGACTGCCCTTGGGGAGGATGGGATGGGATGGGACGAAGGATTCAAAGACTGCAATTGGGGATTTGGACTTTCGAGACTTGGGACTAAGAAATCGGGGGACTGGGATGTTGGAGAGGGAACCAGCAGCAAGCCAAGCGAGGCTCCGCCGGATTGGATTTGCTGGAGATGGATATGCTGGGGATGACGATGTTGGAACCGTGGCATATGGAGACGGCGGAGTTGAAGCTGACTGGCGGGCGGCCACCTTGGGCCAAGGCACAGGATGAGGCAGACGACAGCTCGGCCACTCCAGCTGAGGTCAAGAATTGACCACTTGGCACGCGCGAGCTAGAGCAAATTGGTTATCAGGTTGCCTTGTAATGTGAGTGGGCATGTCATTGTCGCGTACTCGTAGTATACGGCGGTAGATGACAACGGAGGGAGTCTTGGTACGGAGGAAAGGCGTCGGTCGGACTGCGTGGCCCCTTGTCCTGATGGAGAATGTCGAGCGCGTGTTTCCGAGCCGATACCGTTCCCAAGTCCCCAGTTCCCAGCTTGCGAGCCATCGATATTGGAGATCGAAGCCGTCAAAGTCACAGGTTTGTCTTCGTTCGCTGCCAGCATCCGATTGCGCCGTGTCATTGCCCCAGCCGTGAGCGGGACGGAAAGGAAGGCCGTTTGAGGATCCAACTTGGGCGCAACCAGAGATGAAGGAAAAAGTGGATGCGCGTGTTTCAGCAAGATGCTGGACTCTCCACAGTAGCACGCGTCGAGGGAGCCAAGGAGCGGGCAACAGCTGTACGCTGCGTTGATCAAGAACCTCTGATCATTTCCTGCTTCGTGACGCAGAGTGAAGTCAAGCTTCGATCAAGCTTTGGTGGTGGGCTGGAGGGGGATGATTGGATGACACCGCCTCGGCGGGGCGGGCGAGCTTTTTTGCTTTCCATCGGTACGTTCCTAGTCAGGATGTACCTTACCTAAGGTAGGTAAGGTAGTGCAAGGAAGTCAGTATCCAAGGCCCAGGACACCAAGCCCAAAAGACCCTAGCGCAGCTGAAGTCTGAACGGTGGACCTCTCGACCTCCCTCAGCAACCTCTAGGATTGCCTGAGGCCATGACGATGTCCTCCGTCATGGGAGGTTGGCCGTTATGGAGCAAGAGTACGCACACCTTTGCCTATGGTGGTCCCATTCGGCCGACGTTCGATCCTCGGAGAGCATGGCCATGTTGCATCAATCACGAGCCAGATGGCTCCGAGATGCAGAGCACAGCACCGTACCTCTGTACCATTTGATACCGCGGTAGCGAAGACGACGGACGTCGACAAGGGCTCGACGACTGGGCATGCCGCGACGCACCCGATTCGACAGCAGCAGAGTTGAGCAGCAGTGGCGACTCTCTCTTTGGACTGCTTCATATGCCATCCCAACCTTGATTGGCAATAATGGCTGGTCAGCCGCAAGTCAAGTCACGGGCAACCGGCGAGGCGGCGGAGGCAAGGCGACCTTTCCCCAGTCCTACCATTTCCTTCCCCTCAACCTGACATGACAAGATGGCGATGGCGGCAGCAGGGACTCCGAGGTCGAGTCCTGTCGAGGTTCCCGAAAGCCAAAAAAAAAAGGCCAAAAAGCTTGTAAGCGCCCCTGCTGCAAACAACGTCATTGCTGGGGCGTACGGGCTTTGCTTTTTCTTCATGTTGTGTACGGTGACCCGAGGGGAGCGTCTTCATTGGAGGCGGCTATTGAGTTGGTGGTGGTGTGGGCGGGCAGGCGGTTTAGTGCGACCAATTTGTGTGTGTACCAGAGTACTCTGCATGTGTTCTGCGTATGATACCGCGGACGGGCAGTGAGAGAAACCGACGGAGCAATGGGGTGAGCAGGTGATGTGTGTGCGTGTAATCGGTCTGTGTCTGGTCTGCAGAGCGGTACGGTATCGTACCGCACCGCACCACACCGTAGCGAAGCGAAGCGCAGCGGCGCCCGCGGCGGACCATCTGACGGCCGGGGAATGGCACGGAGGATCGCGAACAGCCAGCAGGCAAGCGGCGGCGCTAGTGTATCCCAGGTACGAATACCTACCTAAGGTACCTAGGCACGGCTAGCTGCAAGCAGCCCCAGCGTTGGATTGGGGCAAGGCCGCACGCCTCGACAGATGGGATCTTCAGGGTCCTTCTGCTGCTCCCAGGCTCCCAGGCTCCCAGGCAGCGAACGCCCACCCCCAGACCGAAAAGTGCAAACAAGGCGGAGGGTGGCTGGTTTGAGCCCAAGGCACTTTGCATGATTAGTGACCGATGTGATGCCATTGTTGTCTCGCTGGTGCATGTGGCCATTGGCCTGGTGGTGGTTCAAGTATCTTTTTTCGCCACCACACAGGACAGGTTGTGAGCCCGGGAATGGCTTCAACGAGGAGGGGGTGAGTTGATGACACGAGTTGGGGTTGAGATTGGAAATGGGGAAGGATGGGATGGGGACGGGAATGGGATGGGGTGGCATGTCCTCAGGTACTCCGTAACGGAGTGCATGAAGACATCGCCAACTCGTCGTTGTTGATGCAAGTCATCGTCACTTTACTAAACTCACCGCTAATTTCGCAGAAGCAGGTGAGGTCAGTAATGGGCAGAAAAAAAAACAGACGGAACCTAGGCAAAGACGAATCGCTGCAGAAAGTCAACATGGCAATGGTAAGTAAGTTACAGGTAGGCACGCAGTAAGTAAACAACGCAACGGGGTCCTCTCCCCCCAATCGGCAGGCACGCCCGCGCCGGTAATGTGCGCAAAGCAACCGCGGGCGGACTCGCGGGCGGGACTGCAGTGAGGAGCACTGGAGGCAGCACTTTGCGAGTGGGTGTCGTGGTTCGTCGTTAGAATTAGCATCCCGGCCGCGGTGACGTCGGTGGCTGCAGGTGTGGAGCAAAGCGGGGATAAAGATCCAGCGGTATTCCCAGTCGCAATCGGCGACCGCAAACGTCATTGTGCCACGACCGTCCTAGGGCGGAGGGGAGGGCCTGGTGCTACGCCGGGTTTTTGTACCTAGCGGTGCGGTTGGTGGTGTTGGTAGTGGTGTTGGTGGTGTTGGTGGTGCTGCATTGGAGGCGTTGCCCTCCCTGTAACCATCTATACTACCTAGCTGTCTTAGGTAGACGATGATTCGTCCAAAGGCTCTTGTACCCGCTACTTGGACGCGATACTCTGAAGATACAGACACACCATCAACGTTTGGGCAAGGCCGCCGGTTGAGCTACGCAGCACCTACGGCGTACAGCCAAAGAGGAATGCAACAGCCAGATGTGGTTAAGGTGAGAGCATACTTGGGTATCTTATGAACAGGCACCCTACAACTACACTGCTCGGCTGCGATGGCTCAATGTGCTGCGATGCACGAGGTGCCAAACCTTGTTCAAGGTCCCCTAGCAGAGGACCATCTCTCATGGCGGATACCCTCCACTGAAAAACCGCAGGCTACCTTACGAGGGGAATTGGGGAGGCGGTAAGTGAGAAGTTACCAAGTAGATAGTCACCTACCTACCTACCTGGTATGCGATACGATACGGCGCAGGCATCCTCTTTCCTTTTGCCGAAGTTTCATGTTCCCTGCGCACGCATTTCATCTCATCAAACTCGGAGGAGGGGAGAAAGAAAAAAAAGGAAGGAAGGAAAAAAAGACATTTTTCGGTTTCTATTTTCGCATCTCTCCTCCACCCTCGTCTCCACCTTTCTCGAAAACACAAGATCTGCCGCAGGCCCGCTCGACACAGATGCCATCTGCTTTAACTTTTCCAAACCCGCCTTTTGCTGAACATCAGCGCCTTCAGCTCCTATTTCTCGTCCGGCATCTTCCAAGTTCCGCCCCCTCAGGCAGCTGCTGCTGCAGGCTGCATCCATCCCCCTCCCTCAGGGGTTGGGCAATGAACCGAGTGTCTCTTGCGGTAGCGTACCCGTGTCTTTCTGTCGAGTGTCGCCCCGTCACTTGGGATGAAAATTGCAGTGTATTCGGGACTACTCTCCAAGGTAAAAAAACAGCTACCTTACGTGCGGGAAAATAGGGGTGAGGCATGTTCATGTTCCTGACCACCCACAACACGGCAACAATTGCCCTGCAGAGAGGGGCGTGCGGTTTGCGGCGTGTTAGCCGTGCCGATGTCGACGACCTGTCCCTACCTTTGCTTTCCTTCCCTTCCCTCCCACCTAATGGTAAGGTATGGAACCGATGCTATTCGTACCTTCTTTGGCCCTATCGCGGTACCGACACTAGCGTGTCCCTTCCTCCCTTCCCTACCTTACCTTACCTAGTCAATTAGTGAAGGAACCTTACCCCCGCTAAGGTAGACCTTACTTTTTTCAGTCAGTGATATGAAGGAGATGCAGTAGCATGCTGCGCACCCTCTCCTGCTTGCTTACCATACCATACCTTACCGAAACATGGCATTCTGGTAGATGCCCATCTTCACCCGCCGGGAAATACCATCATCGTGAGGAGGCCCGACATCACACACTCACACGGAACGGACGCCAGCCGTCCTGCACTGCCTCCTCTCCTTCGTCGTTGCACCACTCACTATCATGATCCTTCGTTTACGTCTACCCCTCCAAGAGTTTTGCGTTTTTGACAGATGCTACTCAAACACGACCACGAGATGCGCACACACCCCCTTTCATTGAACCAGCCTCTGAGGACGAGATTCCCTCCCTCATGTTGCATCCTCGTTGTCCAATCCGCACCTGTCAAAGTCTCGACACTTGACTCCTCCCTTCTCTTGCAAGTCGCGACCCCCGAGTCAAACGCAACGCTCCCCGGCGTCCGAGGGCGGCTTGCGGGCACACACTCGCAAGTCGCAAACAACCCGCTGTCGCTGCTGCCGCTGTGACCGCCCAGGGCAGCTGCGGCCCGCTGAACTGGACCTCTGCACCTTAAGGTACCCATCACTGGCTGATGTGCCCCCCCCCCCCCCCCCGGCCGACAGCTGGGTATTGGCATCCTCCTCCACGGGCAACCACTCATTCGCATCAGATAACATAGCATCCCAGTACACAGCAGCAACACGCACACACACTCTCTCTCGATCCTTGTACCTGAAAGGCCTCACTCTCCGTCCATCACCACAGCGCAGCTTCGGCCCTGGTTTCTGTCGACGACCCAATCCTGCGCATGCCATCCCTAACACTTGCTGCAATACGCCGTACTGCACCACCACACCTACCGGCCCTGCCCTGCCCTGGCTTGCAGCTGTTGCATCCGCATCTGCACCGCACCCATCAACCATCCAGTCCGTCTCGTCTCGGTGGCACAAAGACTACTTACAGATACCATGACCAAAAAGACCCTGAAAGCCATCGTCGCTACCCCTCACTCGCCACCACAAAACTGCCGGACTGCTACCCCTCGGGCAGGCCATTCTGCACACACATTCGTCGTCAAGGCGTCCAAGGGTTGACAGACAGCTATTCAGAACACACCAACCATCGTGCCCAATCGCTGAGCCCTATCGTGCGCCAACAAAGCGAACGACCTTCTCCCGCCCCCGGTCCTTGCCAGTCCCCGCGGCGCCGGCCCCTTCACCGCTCAAATCAGACAACGGGCCCGTAGCCGGCGTTGCGCAAACGGACGGGGGCAAGCCATCAAGGTTCTTTGCCGTTGGCCCTGTCAGAGTGTGTTTTCGTAGGTACCCGACCCTGACGAACCCCATCGCCCACACGCTATCCTCACCTCTCTCGCCTCTGTTCGTGAATCGCCACCTCCTCCCGTGCGACATTTTCAAAAATGATGGCTAGCCAACCTTGTTCACCACCACCAAGGCATCTATTGGCTGCAAGATAAGAGCGAACCCCTCAGCCAAGTTAGCCATCAGCATCATCATCATCATCATCGTCCCGTCAAGCCTGATGAACCCAACTTACACAGGAATGTTGACTCAACTTGAAGCAGTGTGTCCTGGCTCCAACCGGGGGCAGTGGAGGGGCCTCGGAACCCTTGGCCGAGATGAGATCAATATAGCCTCGACAAACGGAGGGACACCCGATGAGGAAGGCCCGTAAACAAACATGTTCGGCCCGCGGGTGTCTGATACACCTTGCAAATGAAGGCCCTGAGCAGCGACACGACACCCAGCAGCGTTTCCGATCAATAGACAATGGGCCACACCTATGCATTGAAGAGATTCAGGCCCACGGCTGCTGGCGAGAGGGCCGAACAGCCTCGGACGCGAGGTGCTCGGGTCCGTCGTTCGAGATGCGCATTGTAGGATGCTTGGCTTTGGTAGACATGATTGCGTCGCTGTCTGTGACTTGGGCAGTTGCCCTGCTCTTGGCTACAGGCTCCTTGTTCCCTGGAGCCTCGATGGCGACGGTTTCGCTCCGCAGTACATGTCGTGATTTCGCGAACATGACATGACTTCTCGCGCTCTAGAAACACCATCAAGTTGCCCCCTTCTGCTGCCTTCGTATCACCACCTCACGATGATGTAGACAAGCGGAGGCTCCGGCCTAACAACCGCCCTGCAAGCGGCCAGAAACAACAACAGCAACAACAACAACAACAACAACAACAACAACAACAACAACAACACAACAACAACAACAACAACAACAACAACAACAACAACAACACAATCACAAACCAGATCCTACACCCACCATTATTGCGGCTTTGGACCGTATCCAGCTAGCAATGTCTCAATGTGCAAGCACGCCTCACCAAAATCTCAACGCCCTCAGGAAAGCGTAGACCCTAAAGTGACATTCGGTCTTCCCTTCAGTGGGCTTGTCACCACCACCATCGGCCGTCCAGCCCAGTGACATGTCCGTTTCGCAATGCCATCCCACAAGACGATTTCAAATCGTGGGCGGGATGGGCGAACGAGGCTTGCCTCGAAGACGATCCGAAGCGAGATCTGATGTCTTGAGAATCACACAGCCGTTCTCGGTGTAAAACATGGTGTGAGAGAGGGCAAACGTCTCCCCCCCACCCATCCGCCGGTTGAGTGCAAGCGTGCACGCTGCCCTTGCTAGCCGCGATCTCGGGGTCGTGAGATCGGAGACTACCCACGCGAGGTTAGATAGATCTCGCTCTCTCTCTCTCCATGTGTGTGTGTGTGTGTGTCGGTCTCGGCTCTCGAAGCTTTGCGCTGTTCTGCTTCCGGTAGAATACTACCGCACACACACACACACACACACACACATACACGAGGCCACGCGGTACCATGGACCCTGACTGTCTGTCGACCGCCTTGTTTGCGGTCGAGAGAGCGAGAGACAGAGACAGAAAGAAGGTGGAGCGTGGAGCGTGGAGGGGGCGTTGAAACGGGAACACCAGGAGGAAGGGGAGTGAGTTGTGAGAGGGGGAAAACAAGAGACGGATGGTGATGATCATCATCGAGGATCGCGCCAGCTCACCAATGCGACAAAAAGAGAACCACGCAAGCAGCCACCACGATGATGGTGGATGACGACTAAATCTCAACGTCGTACAAGGCGCCGCGCGCAAGGCGAGACATGAGGCGAACCTGGACGGGGTCTAAGACATTTGTCAGGGGCAGGCAGGGAGAGAGGGAAACGGCTCCTCGATCGTGTTGCACAAACACGAAGCGAGAACGGGATGATGGTGGTGATGGTGGTGTGCACGAGAATGAGACACAATCATCATGTTTGGACAACTTTCCTTTGGATTCAGGATATTAAGCTACGTGGACGATCGAGTCGTCGAAAAGCTGATGCTACCTATCGCGAGCCTCTTCCAAGCTGAGTCGAATGCAACTCAGGTCGGGAGGCTTCGAAAACCAAGACTTCCAATCCCCCATTCCTTTCTAATCCCAAAGGCAGCCCTCTGTCTGAAGAATCCCATTCCCTCTTCCGTCCTCGGGAACTCCATTTTTCCCATGCCTCGATGTCCGAGACCACAAGTACCAAAAGAAAATAGAAGACGGTTGTCGCGTCTAAGTGATTGTTTTTGTATAGTACGAATGCCGGCCCTGAAATCAAAGCCGCATCGACTGCAGTGTACATGTTCCGCGAAGAACATAGTTCGAGTGTGTCCGAGAAAAGAAAGCGACTTGGCGCGCATAGTGGTATAATAAACATGTAGACATTAAACAAAGGTCGTCAGGTCGTGAAGAATCGAATGCAACGAGAAAACGAGGCGATCCACAAGGCTCACTCACAGATCATGCACGGGACGGGCCCAGCTGATCGGTTGAGGCTGCTGAAGATAGCAGTCACTGGAGGGTTGTTGTGTTTCGTCGGGTGAGGGGGTTGAAGCCGAAGCCGTCTTCATCCCTCGGTGAAAGATGTCGAATCGCGATGATATCCTTTTCCCACGCCATGCCAAGCTAAACGCCGGAAAGCAAACCCTGGTGGAACTCCGAAACCGGAACGCTTCTCACACATGCTATACGTGCGGTGCGCCTGGACGGCCTTTGCCAAGCGACTCGAGAAGCTCGTGGGGTGGGATCTTGCGCATGCCGCCGCCCCGATCGTACATCGACGTAGGTGCAGGCGTGTAACCCTCCCGCTTCTTACGCAGACGATCGAGCGCCATTCCAGCAATGACCATGAGGAAGATGAGAGCAAGGGAAATACCGAGTCCGATGAGGACGACGAAGCCTAGAGCCAGGTGGCCAGCTACGACAGAGTCAGCATTGTTTCAGAGTCAGTGTCATGGAGGAGTAGCTTACCTTTGTCGGTGAAGAAGTCTTCGTTCTCGGTGAAGATCCTGGCAATCGATCCAGCAGTGTTTCCGTTATGGATGGTGAGAGCGAATGGCTTGAACGATGTACCGTTGAAAGTCACCGCCGACGCCGTACCGTATCCAGGAACGCCAATGGATCCCGTGATCATCAGCACTTGATTTGAGTCCAAAATGCTGGTGCTGTCATGGTTCTCGGTCAGGGAGAAGACCTGCAGGCTGTTGACGACGGTACCTGGGTCGAGGGTTACTCCGGCGGCGTGCCAGGTAGAGCCGTCGTACTTCATCAGGTAGATGGAACCGTTCGACGCGGTTCCAGAGACCCAAAGTTGGCTGCGATCGCTGGATCCAGCAGTCAAAGCCTCGACGGGACCAGGGAGTTGGTCTTCTCCGGGGTAACCAGACCATGCCTGACGGTCAGGGCTGTACATGGCGAGCATTGTGGAAGACGTGCCGTTGAGGGTGAAGTTACCACCGGCGACGAGCTGAGACTTGCTTGTCCAAATGAGGGCGTGGCCGGTGCCCTGAAGGTTGACACCAGGGCGGTTCCATCCCGCAAGGGAGGTGTCGTAGTAGCAAACACCCGGGCAGCCAAGAGCTCCGGCCGACTCAAAGGAGCCAGCGACGTAGACGTCACCAGAGTCAGGACGAACCTTGATGTCAGTCACCGTACCGTTTCCTCCACTGATGCCGGGGGGCTGCGTGCTGTTGAAGGAAGCCGTTTGGAGGTTGACGGAGATGATGCCGCGCACGGCAGCATTGTTGACCGTGCCACGCACGTCTCCGCCAGCAAACAGCATGTCACCAGTGACGGCCAAGGCAATAAAGGTCGAGTTATCCTGGATCTGAGAGCCAAGGCCACTAATAGTGTTAGAATTGGAACCATCGATGAGAACGAGGTTGTTGACAGTGGAGCCGTTGGCACCTTCGGCAGTGAAATGTCCTCCAAGAATGGTAATGTTACGGCCATTGTCGGTGTAGAAGGCACCGGTGACCACGCCAGTAATGTTGCCACTGGACACCGAGTCGCGCTTGCTCACAGAGCTAGTGCTCGTGGTAGACGGCTGGATCTTGACGGGGAACTGACCAAACTTCTCGGACAGAGAAACGGCTCCGTTGGCAGCGATGGTAGCAGAGGTCATTGACCCCGCGTAGATGGATCCTCCACCAGGAAGATCGAGGATACCCGTGGTCAAGATACCGCTGAAGGCCGGGACGGGGCCGCTGAGGTTCTGAAGCCAGTTCTTTTGAGACGGGACCCAGACGGCGAAGCCAGAGACTGTCATGGCCTTGTCATCGCCGAATGCGTTGATCTCAGTGAAATCGCCAGTGAACGTGACAACCGACTCAGGCTGGTCCTCACTCGTAATGTTGACAAGCATCGGGACGACGTGGTAGACCTTGCCGTTGACACCAGCACCGAGGGCAGTCCAGGTGTTGGCTGAAGTGTCGTAGACGCCGACGTTGTTGAGGCCGGTGACCGCATTGTCTTGGGTGTTGGAGAATTGACCACCAACGTAGAGCTGAGTGCCGTTCAACTTCATGGACATGACCTCTCCGTTAAGGCCACCGTCAAGCGCCATGGTCGCCTCGCTGGCAGTGTTGATACCAATGACATTGCGCGCATCCTTGGACGTGAAGTTGCCGCCAACGATAACCAGGTCGCCGGAGGTTGCCAGGCTGGTAACTGCAGATCCTGCAGCAAATGAGGAACCGAGCTGGTTGATCTTGGAGCTCTTGAAGTCGGTGTTGACGGTGGCCGACTTGGGGTCAAAGTCAAACAGACCATTCAGGCCTCCAGTAGAGTTGATCAAAGTGAAGCCGACTCTCTGAGCAACAATGGTCATCT
The DNA here is from genome assembly GCA_018853505.1 of Colletotrichum camelliae. Taxonomy (NCBI): domain Eukaryota; kingdom Fungi; phylum Ascomycota; class Sordariomycetes; order Glomerellales; family Glomerellaceae; genus Colletotrichum; species Colletotrichum camelliae. The sequence goes on from JAELVL010000001.1 coordinate 2,216,353, forward strand.
CTTCAAGCGACTGGCCGGCCAGGGGGGTTAGGGTGATGCTAGGTCTGAATCCATCCGCCGTGCTTGCGTCAATGGGTCCAAAGTAGATCTGGTCGTACTTGTCAAAGTTGTTGGTTTGGTAGAGCGATGTCGTGAACTTGTTTGCGCCGGTAGATGACATGATGCCCGTGATGTTGACTTGGCCTCGGGTCTGGCAAGTTCCATCTTGGATGCAGCCCGGGGTATACAAGTTGACCGTGTAATTGCCCGACTCCTTCAGATCCGGGAGGAAAGTGACCGAGGCAGAACTGGCTGAAATCGTGCCAGAAAGCTTTGCGGTCAGGTACTGAGAGCTGCTCTGCTGCGACGGCGAGATCGACCACGGTCCGGAAGTGGTGGCCGTAGACTTGGTGTCGCTGTCGGAGCAGGACGGGGCGTTGAAGTCGTTGATGGCATACGAGTTGATATCATCCTCAAAGAGCTGGATGCCGTTCAAGCCACCGCCAGCGCCGTAGAAGGCAGAGATGTCGATCCTGAATTGGTTCATGCCAACCACGTTGACGAAGTGGAAGTCGGTGTAGGTGACATTCTTGTCGTCGCTGAGAGGGCACTCACTCGTGCAAGAGACGTTCTTGCCACTAGCGGGATCAAGGTAGGTCATGTTGAGAATACCACCGAGGGGGAAGGCAGTGAAGCGGAAAGTCTTGGTTCCGCGACCGTCCTGGTGGGTATTCCAGAGTCTGAGCTTGGTGGGCTGGAAACCAAAGCCGAAGGTGGCTTGCCAGAAACCCTGCGCGTTGTCTTTCAGGAGCCAAGTGTTGCCAGAGCCGTCAGCGCCACTCGTCTTGCAGATGATGTTGCGAGGATCGCTGAATCCGGTGGTGGTGGAGCTCTCAGCTGTGGTAATGTTGGCAGTGGAAATATTGATGATTTGGCCATCAGGAGTGCTGGGAGTGCTGGCGTTTCCCAAGCCAGTGAAGCTGCCTCCAAAGACAACATGACCGTTGGTTGCCTTTGTAATGGAGGTGACAGGGCCGTTGAAGCCGGCAAAGGGAAGATTTGTCCATCCATCAGTGCCAACCCATGCGATAGCGTTTGTTGAGTTAGCAGCGCGGAAGTTGCCTCCAACATAGACTGTGTTGGTGGCCTGGTCGCAGAGAAGGGCGTTAACCTGACCTGAAAGACCAGCCAGAGGGGTGATTTCAGTCGTGTTGGGATTGAACATGGCGACGCCCTGCGACTGTGTACCATTCAGGCTCGTGAAATTACCGCCGATTACCACTCCTTGCATCTCTCCGTTTTCGAGCGTGAATGTGCACATGTCGTGAATCGAAGCATCCGAGGAAACAATCGAAGCGAAAGCGCCATTGGGTAGCTGTGCAAGCAGCGACTCGCTGCCGTTAGTGTTGTAAGGCTTCTCATTTTGCTCCTCAAACTGATAGAGGGAGATGCCACTGAAGTCGCCAGCCACACCTATTCTGCCGAGTTGCGAAAGGTCCAGGTTGGCTTCGGGGACTGATGTGAATTGAATCGCAGTTGCCAAAGATGGGGCGAGAGCGGCCATAGCCAGAAGATGTGGGCGATGGCGACGGCGGCGCGCCGAAGGACGCCTGCCAAGAGCTAAACGCATCGTTGCTGCTGCTGCTCTGTTGTGGTGTTTAGGTTTTGCGAATATTCGATATTGAAAGTTTCGAGCCGGGAAATCTTGATGCCGTCGAATTGAATCGTTTTTTCGCGTCGCATTTGCAGATCAAGTCTACTTTTAGGCGCTGGCCATCGCAAGAATGAATCTCTCGATTTTTCGGTCGGTCGGGTCGATTCGCTGAGGCGCGTCAAAAATCGGGCAGCGAAATTAAACGGAAAGTCGTCGAGTCGGAAGGTGAGGATTTGACGAATAATGGAGATGAAAAACGAGCGTGAGGTGTCGGGTTCGAAGAGCGGGAAAAAAAGAAGATACTCTGTCGCCTGGTTCTGTCGTACAAAAAATACTGTTAGAACTTGTTTGTTGCCATTTGAGGGCAACGACAAGGTGGTGACGAGCGCTCCTCTTCCCCTTTGCCCTTTGTCTGCGAAGTGTTTGTTGTTTGTTGGCAGTGGTGGAGAGAGGAGAGAGGCTGAGCGCCAGGCAAGATGGAGTTGGAATGGAAGGCGTGGGCCCACCTGCACCTGCGCTAGGGAAATTGGTGGTCAAGCTGGGTTGCACCTACCTCCTATCAAAGCACTGACAGTTTTTTGGGGCGGAGGTGCTCGGATGCTGATGCTGCTGCTGCTGGCAGTCGCTTAAGCTGGGTTGGGATAAGCTGGTGACAGCACAACTTCAGACGTGAAATGAGCCTGAATTTGATGAGAGACAGTATGGACCGTTTTCTCTCTCGAATTTTGGGTTTGGGGTTGGGAGAAAAAAGAAACTGTAGCGAATAGGGACCGAGGAAAAAAAAAAAAAAAAAAAGAGTGACTGGTAGTAGTAACGAGTGTGAGTGAGGGTCTGAGTCCGTTGTCTCGGTGTGGATCCCGGAAGGTGCAGAGGGCGTAAAGTCGCGCGTGGTAAAGTCGGTATTGGCAACGGTGATGTGAGGCGAAGTAGAAGAGAGCTTATCCTGGGCTTCAAAATGAGTGTACGACCCCGTTGGCCTGGATGGCTGCAGTCGCGACTGTCGTGTGCCGTCGCGGTGTCTCGCTGCCGTGCTGCCGTCTGGAGTGACACGACGTGTCTGTGCAAGTTTGGTAAGGAATCAGGAGGGAAAAAGGCGGCGATCTTTGGAGGCCAGTGACGCCACGGGGACCCAAGGTAAGGGCTTCCCAGAAAGTGATACTTCTGGCTAATTGTCGACCAATCAATGCTGCTGAGAAGGACGTCCAGCGCTGTCCACAATCTCAGATTTTGGAATCGCAAGTGCCGGATGTCCCCTGATACAAAGCACTAATCCTCGTTTGATCTTTCTGGATGATTTTGACTCCTTCCTTCGTTTCCCTTCTCCAGACGAAAGTTGCGGGTGCTCGTTGGTTTGTTGCCTTTTTTTTTTTTTTTTTTTTTCGTGGATTCGGGAGGTACTGGGGCCGAATGTTGAAGATCGACTGGATGACGAAACGGTTGAATAAGGCGTCTACTAGAATTGAAGTAAAGGAAAAGTGCGAGCCACGATAGCCGTGTGTACGTATGGGCGACTGTGACTGAACCAAAATGTCAGACAACGTCCTGATCGCCGATGGTTCGCGGCCCGGTCAGGGGTCAGTCAGCCAAGCCAAGCGAAATTCTACCTACCCGTGGTATTAACGATTGGAATGAGCGACAGAGACGTTCCGCGGCGGGAAGCTCGGGTGAATGGGGTCGAGATGTGCGTCGTCGTCGTCGTCGTCGGCGGCGAAGGAAAAGAAAGAGGAGCAGACACGGAAGAGAAAGTCCCTCAGTCACGGTCTACCTATTCTCTGCTCTGCTGGGCCGGCCGGCTGGCTCTGGGCCCCCGTCTCCCGTCTGATTCTGGGCGAGGCACTGGAACCACTTTCACCTTCCACCTGGAGCGCTGCAGTCGGCAGGGGTGACTATTTCGATGTGCCGGGGGGCTAGCGTCGTGTATTCCAGGTGCCGTGGAAAAGAGAGTGACGAAAAGCTGGAATGAATAAAAATTGAAGCGTTTACTGAATAAGTTCACTGTTTCCTCCTCTCGTGTAAATCGGGTATCACGACATGCAGATCACCTCGTGGAACAGGGAAACAGAGGCAGGAACAGAAGGCCAATGTTGGAAGGATAAGAATACTTTGGACTTGGGGGACGTTTGGCCGTTAGCTGGCGTTCTCTCCTTCCAGCCTCCCTATTCTGAATCTGGGGCTGATTGACGGCGGCGTGGTCCAGGCCAGACTCGTCGTATCTTAGTGCACGTTCGTCCTGCAGCAAGCTCGCTCCTAATGCAGAGCGGGCAGAGCAGATGCACCTGACGGACGGGTGGTGGAGATCTTGACGGATAGCCGTTCATAAATCCAGGAGACGGGGCGCTGTGACTGGCTGATGGCAGACTGTCAGGTCCCACAGCCAGTGTTCGACTAGGGAATGGCTCGCGCTGACTGGCTCATCTCATCCAGATTCGCCGTAGCGTCAGGTCCAGAATCACTCCTGTACGAGCTTCCTTCGTCCAATCATTCCAGTGCAACCGTCCCAAAATCTGCCCACCGCCCGCCGTCCCTTGCATTAACTGCACATGGTATCTTGAGTCCTGGGCGATGTGCGAAGCGTGTGCAGACACGACCTAGCGTCTCTCCCATTTGCTTCGCTCTTGTCCAAAAGCACGTCGCATGGGACACCATGCGAAGGTTTAAGGGGGCCGCCCTTATTTGGAGCGACGACACTTCCGTCAGTGTGATGATCCGGACCCTCGGGCAAAGCGCTGGTGCTCGTCAGTCGTCAGTTTCTTACCAGAGGTTATTTGATTGCTTGGCACCCACCGTGGATGCCGCGCTTTAATCGCCATGAGAACCGAGCAAGGGTACTGGAGGTCTCCAGCATGGATCAAGCCTCCTGCCTGCTCCAGTTCCCTCTGTCGTCCGAGGTGAGGAGGGGCTGCCGGCGCCCCGTCTTCAAACCCATTTGGTCTCACTGCCAATTTGGGTGGGGGGGCATCCCGGCTACCTACTGCCATCTATCGCCGTGCACAGTGAGTTATCCACGATGCATTGCTGGTTCAGATTCAGTGTCTTTTTCCAAAGGTGAGGTATCGTGGACTTGATCGTAAATGCAAACGACCCTGCTCACTCGTAGCCAGTCTTTCGCTCGGCCAACTTCTCATGACCACGATGTGCCTCGACATTGATACGGATACGGGAGCATGATGCGACGCGAGACAGGCAACGCGGTTTGCCTGTCGACCTCGCGAAGAATCAGATCGTGGAGAAACCCACATCACTGCAACGGGGGCCCTGCAGACCCGGGTTCGCCGCGTCTCTATGAGCCTGTCGATTGCCAGTTTGGTTTTCCTCAAACGCGTGCTTGTCAATGTGCTTCGCTTCTTCCAAGAATCTCACTCAAAGTGACAAAGGGAGACAGCAAACATATCAAGTTTGGATAGAGACGGTTAGTTGGGAGACAACTTGCCACCATTCACATTGCAAGTTGCCATTCAGATCAGCGCCATCATTGGCCGTATCCCTCCACTTGATGGACCCTCTTCGCTCAGAATTACGAGTTACCCTACCTTACGTTTCCAGACGCCATGGCTTCTGCACAGCAATTAACAGTGGGCAAGAGCACGCTGCTGAACACATAAACGAAACAACCCAAATTTGTCCCTGGAACCTGGGTTAATCGATTGAAAAGACTCGGGACGGGCGATGAACATTCATGCACTGTTCAGGCGTGATAACCGCCAATTTTTTCATCCAAATGTCTTGCATAGTTTTCCCACCTGCGATGGCATGCAGTACTTCAGACGAGAACCCAACCTTGACTCGTACCCTTAGCACTGGCTCGCACTCGGTCAGCTCATCTTTTTGACTCAAACCGACTCACATGGCCACCGGTGTTTCGGCCACCTACAATGCACAGCAATTGTCTGTCCAGGCTGCCGCCGCGTGGGAGCTCCCCATCGGTAGGTATCAGCGCCTAGTGCCTGGGTGGGAACGTCGATCCGGCACCTAAAAGAGCCGCGCCCTCAGACAGCCATTATTCCCAGCCGTTCGGCTCCGTCCTGCATCATCGACGAAAGGTTTCTCCATATCCCGTCTCATAACCATACCTTGGTCCAGATCGGTGATGATTTTCCACCAATCTGGTTTGGCACCATATCAGAGCTGTTTGAGAACCCTACCGCCAAGGCAGAATTCGTCTGTTCACGTATCATGGTCACGAATCTTTATATCTTTGCTCACACAGCATATACCGACTGCTTCTCTTGACTCTAAGCAGTAAATTTTTTTTTGTGAATAATTTCATCTTGCATCGCTTGCATTGAGTCTGCGCCTCTATAAATCTGACGCGTCTTCGCAGATAGGCTCAGAAACGAGTCTCCAGCTGGAATAAGGGCACGGGTGTTGCGGTAAATCTCCAGACTTTCTACGCTCCCTGCACCTTGAAAGTACGGCCGCTTGCCGTCTTCCGCTCCTTCTCTTCGCTGTCTGGGCGTGCACGGCGCAGAACTGTACAGATTCAGCTTCTGGCTTGATTGAGGATCATTTGATAACGACTCACCTTGGAGGAAGTCTGCTGTCCTCTTGCGCATACGCGAGTGGATGTAGGCCTTGGACGCCTTGATGTGGTAGTGGAAGTAGTCGCGGAAAGTCTGGATGTGAGAAATGACGTCGGGCATTCTCTGAGGAGTAAGGTGACGGGGGAAAAGAACTAAACCTGTTAGCATGAGACGCTCCTTTCCACCGCTGCCACTTACCAAAGGTAACGTATCCAATCTCGCCAGTGCCAGTATCCCGAACGCCAGGAACTCCCTGCAGCTCCAGGGGAGGGTCGTTCCTGAAGAGAACTTGGGGAGCGTTCTGGATGGCTCTCCGTCTAGCGTCGACGAACTCCTGGATGAAGATCTTGCCAAAGACGCGATCAGTCTCCTCACGGAATATCGTGCTGAAGATGACAGTCACACGGTCGTGGCTGGCCTTGACGTAGATGGCCTCCTCCTCGCGGTAGTGGATAGCCATAACTTCACCGCCCTCCCGAACACCCTGGGGAGCCTCCTCAGATGTATACTTGGATGCCTCCTCTTTCAACTTGTAGTGCTCTTCGTAGGCGGCCTCAAACGGCGCGGCCATGGCGTTGCGCTTCAACAAGGCCATCTTCATGATCAACGCATCTCGCTCCTCTGCACTTTCAATCAGCCAATTAAATGCCTGCCACATCGGTTTCACTGACCCTTCTCTGCTGGCAAACTCTCGAGATCAATCAGGACCGAGAAATCGTAGCCGGGCTCGGGCGGAACAACGTATTGGCCATATTCCCTCTGCAGCACCTGCTCGGCGCCGTACTTCACCAGGTCCTTGTAGCATCTTATTTGGATAGAAAGCTGGATCTTCGTCTTCGTCTCGGGAGTGGAAATATGGTAGATGACGCCGTCGAAGTCGGAGACGGTCTGGTCGATGTGAGCGGGAGGGGCACTGCCTTGGAGGTCAGCATGCTATTGCGGTGAAGCTCGTGAAACCATGCTCACGTACCCGGAGAACCTCTCAGTCAACACCGACTGGATGAGAACGTTTTGGTAATCTAGGAGAAGCATCTTGTCGACGGCAAATTGCCAGCTTGTCTCCCAAGTTGTGGTTGTGTCGTTGGGAAGCTGATGATACCTCAAGTGGGGTGTGACGTTCGAGCACAGTCGGAGCTAAGGTGGCTGTGATGCTCCAGGAGGTCCGTACGTAATGCCCGTTATGCAGGCTACATATCGTTATACCAGGTATGATGTCTGAAAAGAGTCGAATGCCCCACATCCTTATCGCATTGCGATAACACTTGAAGACTCCAAATTTTAAGAATTTCGATGTTCGACGGACGCGCCTCTATCGCAAAAGCCCTTGAAGAGCCTGTTGGCGCCAAAAATCCGCAAAAATGGTGAAGTCATACCTGTAAGTCAATCGCAAACTTCTTCGGTAGGATATTGACTGATAGTTCTATCATCACAGAAAGTATGAGCACAGCAAGTCTTTCGGCATTGTCGCATCCAACACCTCGAACCTCGTCTGGAACGCCCAAGGTCGAGCTGGCGCTGGCCAGGCAGTCGTAGCCGCGAACGAGGAGGTTTTATGCTGGGACATCAAGAAGGGAGAACTCGTGAACCGATGGAGGGACGATAGGAACACTGTACCAGTCACTGCGATCGCGCAAAGCAAAGTCGACAAGGACGTTTTCGCCGTCGGATACGAAGATGGCAGCATTCGGCTGTGGGATAGCAAGATCGCGACAGTGATTGTCAACTTCAATGGCCACAAGTCCGCGATCACGACACTGGCATTCGACAAGTCGGGCGTACGACTAGCCTCCGGCTCCAAGGATACCGACGTGATCGTATGGGATCTCGTGGCTGAGGTTGGCCAGTTCAAACTCAGGGGACACAAGGATCAGATTACAGGACTGCAGTTTGTCGAGCCGGAGGCGCAGGTCGAAGATGAGGACAACGCCCAGGCTATGGTGCTAGACAGCGATCCGTCAGCCGAGGGCTACCTCCTCACGACTGGCAAGGACTCGCTGATCAAGCTTTGGGATCTGTCTTCGAGACACTGCATCGAAACTCACATTGCGCAAACGAATGGAGAGTGCTGGGCTCTGGGTCTTTCCCCCGACTACAGCGGATGTATCACGGCTGGAAACGATGGAGAGCTGAAGGTGTGGTTCTTGGACACAGCAGGCCTTGCTTCTTTGAAGGGGCAGGTCGACGCGCCGCAATCTGCGAAATTCTTGCACGAAAGGGGAACGCTGTTCCGTCAACACAAGGACAAGGCCATCGAAATCGTCTTCCACCCGCGTCGTGATTACTTTGCCGTTCATGGGACAGAAAAGGCTGTTGAAGTTTGGCGCATAAGGTCGGAGGCAGAGGTCAAGAACTTTGGCGAGAAAGAAGAAGAGGAGACGTGAGAAGGCTGCGAAGGAGGGAAAGACCGAGGAGGATGCCGAGAACGACGACCAGGCGGACGACCTGTCGAGCGCCGAAGCGAGCGACTTCTTCGTCCAATACGTAATAGTCCGGACGGGCGGCAAGGTGCGGTCGGTGGACTGGGCCGTCACCAGCGGCAGCAAGGAAATCAACCTGCTGGCTGGAACCACCAACAACCAGCTCGAGTACTACAGCATACCAACAAAAGACGCCTCCAAATCGAAGAAGGACGAGCTGCCTGACTACACGAGATCTCTGGCGGTCGATCTCCCCGGACATAGGACAGATATCCGCGCGGTATCGCTGAGTTCCGACGACAAAATGCTGGCGACGGCTGCCAACGGTGGTCTGAAAATCTGGAACATCAAGACTCAGACCTGTATTCGAACATTTGAGTGCGGCTACGCCTTGTGCTGCGCATTCTTGCCCGGTGACAAGGTCGTTGTTGTTGGCACCAAGACCGGGGAACTCGAGCTCTTCGACGTCGCTTCCGCAAGCCTTTTGGACAGCGTCACCGCACACGAGGGAGCCATTTGGTCATTACAAGTGCATCCGGATGGCAAGTCTGTGGTGTCTGGTAGCGCTGACAAGTCTGCCAAGTTCTGGGACTTTCGAATCGTTCAAGAAGAAGTCCTGGGCACCACACGTACCGTACCGAAACTAAAGCTCGTACAATCGAAGACACTTAAAGTTGCGGACGATATCCTCTGCGTGCGCTACTCTCCCGACGGAAAGTACATTGCCGTCTCCCTTCTTGACAACACTGTCAAGGTGTTCTTCACCGATAGCCTGAAGCTCTACCTCAACCTTTACGGCCACAAGCTCCCGGTCCTCAGCATGGATATCTCGTACGACAGCAAGCTCATTGTCACCAGCTCCGCCGACAAGAACATCAGGATATGGGGTCTTGACTTTGGTGACTGCCACAAGGCCCTCTTCGGTCACCAAGACAGTATCCTTCAGGTTGCCTTCGTGCCGCACAACTCGGACGGCAACGGCCATCACTTCTTCAGCAGCAGCAAGGACCGCTGCATCAAGTACTGGGACGGCGACAAGTTCGAGCAGATCCAGCGCCTGGACGGCCATCACGGCGAGGTCTGGGCCATGGCTGTAGGCCACAGTGGACAGTTCATCGTCACCGCCGGTCACGACAAGTCCATCCGCGTCTGGGATGAGACAGACGAGCAAATTTTCCTCGAGGAAGAGCGTGAGAAGGAGATTGAAGAGCTCTACGAAAAGACGCTCACCACCTCCCTCGAGCGTGACCCAGACGCCGAGGACCAAGACGGCGAAGTCGGCGCCGCCACCAAGCAGACCGTCGAGACCCTCATGGCCGGTGAGCGCATCGCTGAGGCCCTCGAGATCGGCATCGCGGACCTGAACCTGCTCAAGGAGTACGAGGACGCCAAGAAGACGAGCCCGCACACCCCTCCCCCGCAGCGCAACCCCATCTTCATCGCGCTCGGCAACATCACCGCCGAGGCATACGTCATGAGCGTGCTGAACCGCATCAAGGCATCTGCCCTCCACGACGCGCTGCTCGTCCTCCCTTTCTCGACCGTGCCGATGCTCTTCACCTTCCTCAACATCTTTGCCCAGCGCTCCATGAACATCCCGCTGACGTGCCGCATCCTCTTCTTCATGCTCAAGACGCACCACCGCCAGATCGTGGCCAGCCGCACCATGCGCACCATGCTCGACGGCATCCGCGCCAACCTGCGCGCCGCGCTGAAGCGTCAAAAGGATGAGATGGGCTTCAACATTGCCGCGCTCAAGGTTGTCGGCATGCAGATTCAGGAGAAGAGCGTGAAGGACTACGTTGACGAGAACTGGGACGATGGCGACGGAAACCGGTCCATCAAGAAGAGGGCGTTCGTGCAGGTTTCTTAATTGGTGGAAAAGGGTTAGACTGGAGCTCAAAACAAAAAGCGGCGAGAGGTTGGATGGTGTTCATATAATCATGATTCCCTGTTTTCTATCGACTCCGCTTAGATATTTGCATCGCCAGGTGGTGGGCAGCATTGTACTGGTTTATAAAAGTGTCTTCACATGTCATTCGCTAAACCTTCTTTTGATGCTCGCGGCTTTGTAATCTTCGCCCGTATCGATACACAGACTCCCAACGTAGAATCTCCAATATGTACACAGCCATTGCTAGCTAACCGCCCCATCTACTGGCTTTTCGCCTTGGATTTTGTGCTCCCCCTTGTCAAAATGTCGCTCTGCGCAACCAACTGTCCCAGACACCATAGATAGCAGATGCCGAAGCCCACTGCACCCAAGCCAACATTTGCAACAACCCAAAGATCGGGCTTGTCAGTAGGCGGCGGGACTGTGGCTTCTACAACATGCCAAGCGGCCATGGCAATATAGAAACCACCGTGCAGAAGGAAAGTGGCCCACTGTCTCAAGGCGGACTGGTCCTCCTGGAAGTAGGCGCTCAATGATGTTGGAGGCAGTCCGAGGAGGAAGGCCCAGAGCAAAGTAAGGACTGCATAAGGGACGCCGAGGTCCACCCGCTTAAGGAGGGGGAACATTGTCCATACGCCCAGGATGTTGGCGAACCCAACCCACGCCCTCACATCGCGCGATAGTCCCTGCTTGCCGGCCAGGAGAAGGGTCATGGGCATCAGGGGAAGCAGAACGCTCTTCTCGTGAACCTGGAAGCTGAAAAGGAAGAAGCCCCACGCCGTTGTCGCAAAAGCAAGAGGCAAGAGTGACTTGCGCGGGCGAAAGAAGAGGACCAGGTTCGGCGGGATGATGGATGCGGTAGTCACCAGAAGAGCACCGCGCTGAAGAAGCTCAGAGGGGTACTTTCGGAGCTTGACGACAACGTTGAGAGCGCACCAGAAGTTGGCAACCTTGTCTTCAAAGAGGCCCCGCGCAAAAGGGAAAATGCGGTGGACCATCTGCACGAGCTGCTCGACGACTGGGTAGTAGACGGCGTTGGTGTCCAGAATGTCGGTCAGCCAGGGAAACAAAGGAAGGGCAGGAGGTGGTCCATCGTAGTCTGGTCGCGCATCGATACCTCGGCGCGCATCGTAGAGTGTGCCCAGGACCAGAGGCGCAATCAGAATGGCAAAGGCGGCAACGGTCACCAGCGCAATACCGATGAAGCGACCTGACTTCAGAGGGAAAACGCAGCTTCCCAGGAGGAAAGAGAAGACAGAGAAAGCATAGTAGAGAGCCATCTGCTTGAAGCCGAGCGCGGCGACAAAGAAGACAGCCGACCACAGATAGCGACCAGCCAGCATACTTGACATGCTTGCGAGGACGAAGCCGAGCATGACGGTGTTGTATTGAAAGTGAACATGATCAATGAGTATGGTGCCTGGCTGCAACAAGATTGCGACGAGGGCCATCCACGCAGTCCACGTGGGCACACCACTGTGTCTGGAAAAGCGACGGACGAAGATAACAGCGGAGGGGATGTAGATGAGATATTCGGAGACGATGACGGTGGCGCGCATGAAGATCTTGAGCGTTGGGTCGTCGGATCCGCGCGAGTTGTACAGCTCGAACCAGGTGGGATCGATGAGGGCGCCAACTTTGCCGCAGAGCCAGCTGTGGTATGCCGTCAGGGGCGGGTAGTCGAGACCCCACCATTGGAGGTCATGGAAGTACCACTGCGAAACGGGAATCTGCGTCGTGATCTCCATCCAGTGTCTTTGCGCTTCGTAGTCTCCGAATATGGGCGGCTTCTGGAAGCCTGTGAGAAGCAGAGCTGTCAGCAGTTGCCGCGAAAGTCGGGCGGGATCGATCAAGGCGCACTTACCAGAGTATCCCCAGAGGCCGGCGGCCCATCTGAAAAGGCCAGCCACCATGAGAATCAAGGGCAGGACCTCCCATTGTGACACGGAGCCTCGAGCAGGCCACAAGAACGAGGCCAATGGGAAGACGGGGACCTTGACCAGAGCTTCCTTCTTAGAGAGCTGGTTGTCGACCGCAGGACTGGAGCTGCTTCCTCCGCCAATTCCGTTACCCTTCTTTGCTGCCCTGCGCCGAGGTTTATGGGGCGATGGACTGCTCATGATTGCAGCTCAGTCTGAAATGTCTAGTCGATTCGTGGGGTGCGGCATCAGCTGCCGTGGGTGGTGGTAGAGTTCGCCGGGAGCTGTTGACTTGGCTGTTGAACTCCAGGTGACAATCCCGAGTTTGAAATTCAAGGGTCCACGTCGCGTTAACGACAGCTCACTGCAGTGTGGTGTGGTACGTGGTGCTGGCCATTAGAGCTGCACCGAGCTGAAAGGTCCCCACATCCCGGGCCACTAAGGACGGGATGTGAAAGCATGGACAGAGCCAGGTGCCTTTACCTACCGCATATTGTTCTTGGACCCAAAGAAACCTCTTGTTTAGTAGAATCTAACTCAGTTGCTACAGCTCCCATTCGCCTGATTCCTAGAATACATACTCCACAAGCAGCTGATGCTTTTCAAGGCGAAATTATTTTTTTCTCCATTTTCGGTTGAAGGTCCAGACACCCGAAGCTTTCTTACTTGGGCAGCTGAGGCAACACTGCCATTGCCTAAGCCCTTAGAGTTTCAGTCTTGTTCATCCCTCCGGCATGTATAGTTGGAGACAGCTTTTGTGGTTCCCGATTCAATCAAGTATTGTCGAATTAGCTGTCCGTGGTACGATTTGCCTCACCAGGGGCGAGGAACTTAAAGTCGATGGCTGCTTTCCCCAGTTGATGGCTGTCGGCCACGTGACTTTTTCTGGGGTTGGCAGGACTAGCCTCAATTGGCTGATCCGGGACGGCCAACGTCACAGGCGGTGCAGTCAGGTCTCGGGCACTGACTGGCAACTTCAATGCTTGTAACTTAACTTGGCACCTAGCTCAGTGATCAACGGCGAATTGTGCCCCTCTCATCGAAACTGACCTCCTTCTCTCTACCTGTTGCCGAATCAACGCTGTCTCTTCAGTTATGCCTTTTCCTTTTGTTCTCCCTACCACGTCGGCTTTTTCATTCTCCTCGAGCTTCACCAGCGACACCCACCCGTCATTGCCCCTCAGTGCTAGTACATATCGCGGGGTCGTGAGAGATGCTCTGAAGAAGCACAAGCGCCTACCACCTACTTCGCAGTCATCCCACATATCCACCGTGATCGGGGCCCTCAATAGCTACGTCCCGTACATCTTAGCTGTCGACGCCGGCCTCAATTCGAACGCCCAGTTTGGAGAAAGCATCAGCCTCAGGGCAACCTCACCATCGACGATCGAATGGCGTCCGACGCTCTCGGACAATGCTGTCCCCGGAAGAGAACGCTCCAGGGTAAAGGTTCACTCTGTGGACTATGAGATTGCTTTCACCTTGTCAAGCTTGGCCAACGCATACACCTTGGTTGCTCGGTCTGCCCTTCACCCGCTGTTTGTTACGACACAGGCCACCTTGGATACCCAGCAGCGGACAGGTGCAATCCAAACGGCCACGAAGTATCTCCTTGATGCCGCATCGATATACGACTGGTTGGCCATCCGGGCAGAGAGGGTGCAAACGGCACCACCTTGCAGCGATGTCTCGCCGTCAACCCTTCGCGCAATGTCCTCGCTCGCGCTCGCCGAAGCAACTCTCCTCGCAGTCTTGAAGGACGACCCTTACCCAGCCATTGTTTCTCAGGACCGCAACAAGAATGACCGGGAGTGGATGTACAAAGCTCCTGATATTCCCAAGGTCCGCGCCCACCTCTTCGCCCGCCTGTGCCTTGCCGCCGCAGAGCACGCTGCCCAGGCATCTTCCCTTTGCCAAGCCGCAGGTCGAGGATCCAGCAAGATCAACGAGGGTCTCCTGCGCTACCTCGAGGATCTGCGGCGGACTTGCCGTGCCAAAGCATGCCGGTTCTTTGGTATTGATGCTGAGATTGGCGGCGAGGTTGGGAAGGCCATCGCCTGGCTGCAGGCCGGCCTGCAGGAGCTCGGTATCGAGTCCAAGTACTCAGCCAAAGGATCCGGCTTCAGTCGCTTCAAGAAGGAGTGGACCGAGAAGCGCGAAGAGCGGAAGGTGGAGAAGGAAACGGCCTGGGGGGCGGACGGCGGTAAGGTCGAGGAAACGAGAGTAATTGAGTTCCTGGAGGTCAAGTGGCAGAAGCTTAATGATACGGTCAGTTGTCCTCGTTTGCGTCGCTTGCTGAAAGATATTCTAACATACTGTTTGTAGATGAACGTCCAGATCATTCCGCCGGTCGGGCCCTTACTGGCTCAGATGCCGTCTGGCCGAGAGATTCATGCCCTCAAGGCATACCAGCCTCCAACGCTGGATCCAGGTATTCTGGACGCCATGCGCGCACCACCAGAGAGGAAAGACGACTACGGTGATGCTTTGAGCTCGGACGATGAGGCAAAAGGTCACGCAGGTCCCCCAGGGGGCTTTCCTGAGTCAAGACCAGATTACAGAAGCGCGAGCACGTCGTCCTACTACTAGATACACTAGGTGCGTGTGTTCGGTTGTTTTAGGACTGTTAGAGAAGATCACGGCGATGGCACGTATCTGGAAGGTTATAATGAAAATACAACCCTGTTTTTCGGTTTCGTTCACCTCCTTCTAAGAATTCAAACGTTCTAGCCATGGCTGCCAATATCTTCTCTTCGGACGGGGATGGCCCGGGGCACCTCCGTCATCCGATTCAACCTTTACACACGAACGGTTTCCTTTCTGAGCATTGAACGTGCAGAACTTTGGCAGCCTCCTGTTCGCCGTGCTCGGATGAAACCCGGCGTTCTCCGCACCGGCCTCCCGGATGATTAACATCCTGAACAAGTCAGTACCTGTCACGGAGACCAGTGCCTTGGACTGCAAAGACCGGGGCGGCCCCTTTTGATGTCGGAAGGCGGATGAAGACGTCGAGAAGACGGGGGCAGGGGAACGATCTGGGAGCTTGGGCCTACATGTCAGGGGCAATGCCAAAGTGACTTTTTGCACTACCAACACATCAAGCTTCAGATGACGCCCTAGGGGCAGAGCTTAAAACATGTGAGCTCTCAGCTCCTTCTTCTCATTCGACCTCGGATTCTCTCCCCGAAGGTTCCCGCATAGTAATCGGGCATCGATGGAACGGGGTGAGGAGAAGGGAGATTTTCTCCTCCACGTACTACGCGGCCTTCGTCAGGTCGTCATATTGCTGCCGCCCTTCCTCGTGGTGTTGCAATTTTCAATTCCTCCGCCTCTTTGCTCACCACAGCATATGTTTCCCCGCCTTCCCTGTCGTTCAAAAGGGGTCCGATGCGGAGGCTATCAATTATCCAACCTGGTCGGGAGGACTATGTTCACCGACGCAAGGTTTCCTTCTCGCCGACCATGGTTAGTGCGGTAACCTCGCCCGTCACCAGCACCATCACGACATCCAGCAGCACATCCTCCGCCTCGACAACGAAAAGCAACAATACAAACGATATAAGACACAGTGTCCTTGTCAATGGCCTGCCTCCGCCGTCTCCGTCGCTTCCGCTCCCGTTCAATCTCACAGATAGAGGTCTTCTCAACCGCGACTGCCATGTTCACAACGAGTGGGTCGAGTCCCGGTGCAAGAAGCGCTTTGCGATTATAGACCCCGGAACAGGTCGCGTGTGGGCTACATGTCCCGACTGCACCAAAGACGATGTCGGCCCAACCGTCAGATCCGCCTTCTCCGGATTCCAAGGGTTCTCAGCCGATACTTCGAACCACGAACGAGCTCGTCTTCTGACGGCTTGGCATCATCTCATCCTCGCCGCCCGCTTCGACCTCGCCACGATTCTTGTCCACGAGACAGGGAAACCGCTCGCGGAGGCGTTGGCTGAAGTTGACTATGGCGCAGACTTGGTCAGGTGGTTTGCCGGTGAGGCCGACCGCTTCCCGCAAGCCGTTCTTCCTACCTTTCCGACTTCGCCTATATCCCCTCGAACCCCCTGTACTCCCTCTACGCCGGCTACAATTGGCGGCACCCCGACATCGAGAGGATTCAGAATGAGGCGGCCTGCAGTTCTTAAACAACCCGTCGGTGTTGTTCTCGCACTTGTGCCTTGGAGTTTCCCGCTTGCGCTTGCCCTCCGCAAGTCCGCAGCCGCGCTCGCAGCGGGATGTACTGTCATTATCAAGCCTTCGTCCGAAACACCTCTCACCGCGCTAGCAATAGCATGTCTAGCAAACCGAGCGGGATTTCCTGCCGGCGCTCTCAACGTGATTACGACCAGCTTGGGGAACACGCCAGACGTCGCCGAAGCGCTTTGTATGCACCCCCTCGTCAAAGCAGTCAGTTTCACAGGCAGTGCGCGTGTCGGTAAACGAGTTGCCACGACATGCACTCGCAACTTGAAGCGTCTGTCACTCGATCTGGGTGGAAACTGTCCCTTCATCGTCTTCGATGACGCAGACCTGGAAAATACCGCCAAGGAACTGGTGGCACTGAAGTGGCGGCATGCAGGACAGGCATGCATTGCGCCGAATCGATGTTATGTTCAGCGACGCGTCTATGATTCCTTTTCGGAACTGGTGGTTCAAGAGGCGGAGAAGTTAAAAGTAGGTCATGGGATGGAGAGGGAGACGACGTTGGGACCACTGAC
Source organism: Colletotrichum camelliae (assembly GCA_018853505.1). NCBI lineage: Eukaryota > Fungi > Ascomycota > Sordariomycetes > Glomerellales > Glomerellaceae > Colletotrichum > Colletotrichum camelliae. The sequence continues at coordinate 2,233,442 of JAELVL010000001.1, forward strand.
GACGATCCGTGGTCTGTACAAGGCAGAGGCGTTATGCAAGGACGCTGAGGAAAAGGGGGCTTCCGTACTTTTGGGCACAGGAAGGAGAGAGCCCGGGGATGGATATTTCATGTCACCGACCATTTTGGGAAATATGACGGATTCGATGCTCATGTGTCGCGAGGAGATTTTTGCACCGATCCTCGGGCTTTACATATTCGACACCGAGGATGAGGTTGTGAAGAAGGCAAATGACACGCCTGTCGGGCTTGCTGGTTATGTCTTTACGAAAAGCTCTGACCGGCTGACCAGTATGTTTGAACGACTGGACGCCGGGGTTCTCGGAATGGTGAGTTTGTTACATTTTTGGACCGAGTCACCAGCGAACAAGAACCGACTGACGTGATCAGAATACTGTCTCTCTCGTGGCGGATTGTCCCGTGCCTGCGGGCAACAACGGAAACGGATACGGATCTGGCTTTGGTTCGGCTACGACGTTGGAAGAGTTTCTTATCACCAAATCAGGCGCAATGATGATACGTCAGGATTGATACGACTACCATACAAGTATTTGCGTATTTTGCGGAGAAGAGGAGAAACGGAGCAAGAGAGTCAAGGAGGCGATGACACTTTCTATGTGCTGATTATGGCAGCTATACAGCTGGAGATTTTGGTAGATCGAAGATGAAGACAAGCATGACGACCAACAGCACCAAGGCGCGGCCGTCTTGCAAGAGTCAACTAGCAATACCGACTGGGTTCTCCTCCAAAGCCTCTTCCTCCTCGGTGAACCAGCTCTCAGCTCCATCCCCAACTCCCCGGTCCCCAACTCCCCGGTCCCCAACTCCCCGGCCTCCAACTCCGCAGCCTCCATGTCAGCCAGCACCCGCGTCCTCTCAGCGAACACAAGCGTCATCCAGCGCGACTCGGCAGCCTGCCTACTGACACTCTGCCTTTTGCTCTCCGCCAGACTTTCCTCATGCCTCTGCTTGATGCTATACATGACCTCCTCCCGAATGGTCCGCTCCTCTTCGACCTTGAGCTTATACCGATCGAATTCGTCGTTGCGCCACTTGGTCCAAGCCCGCCATCCTTTATCCATCTTCTTGCGCAAGTCATGAATCAGTTCCTTGATGCGCTCTTCGCTCGACGGCTGACCCGCATAAAAGTTCTCCAAATCCCGCAGGTAGATCTCCTCTGTCATCTTCTCCTCTAGAACGCGGCAGTTGTACTCGCTGGCGAGAGCCTGTTCCTTAACAGCAAGCTTTTGCGTGGCGACTTCAGCGAGAGAGGCAAGTTCCGCCCGCTGCTTTTCCACGAGCTCATCCGTAGCAGTCAGCGCCTCATGGGCAGATATCTGCAGCTCCTTGTCATGCTGGTACCTCACCATCACCTCCTGAACATCGTGCAACCCGTCAAGCATCTCTCGCAGCTCCTGAAACTTGATTTCGATCCCGTGTCTCCGCAGGCTCTCCAAGCGCACTCTCTCTTCGAGCTCACGCTGCCTGCGTTCCTCCTCGAGCCTCTCCATCTCCTGCCTCAGCAACTCCGCTTTCAACGCCTCCTCTCGCTCAAACTCCTCGATTTGTCGCAGAGCATCGCGAAGCTCGGCTTCGGCCTCGGCCTCGCGTTCTATCCTCCGCGCCCTCCTCGTTGCCGCACCAGCCTTGACCGCGTTCAGCTGGTCCATGGTGCATGCGCAGCCCCTCCACTTCATACCGCAAACATAGCAGAACTGATGCCCGCAGCGGCAGGTCATATGCTGGCACGCCTCACGGTGCTCGACAAGGGCCTGGCACTTGGCGCAGTGCTGCCAACCCTCCTCCTCGGCCAGGGCATTCGTCAACACCATGTCGCGGTCCTGCGGGCAGTCCGAGTTCTCGTGCTGCGGGCCGCGGCAGATCGTGCATGTCCAGTGGCCGTTGGAGCACCTGGCGACACGGAGACCATTGTTGACATGGTCCGGCTTAATCCAGAGGCTGCACTCGGGCTGGTTGCAGTACATGCGATCACTAACGGGTATCTTCCACTCGGCGGAGCGGTCCTTGTACGTCTTGCCCAGGTCCTTGGAGACGTAGCGCAGAATGGTCCGGAAGGGGATCTCGTTGAGGCAGCATCTGGGAGGCCACTGTTGCTCGTTCTGTACGGCGGCTGCGATGAGACGCTCGAAACAGTCACGGCAGTAGCAGTGGCATGTGACTTTTATTACATCTTTGGGGTCGAAGTCATCTAGACATGAAACGCACTCGCTGGTAGTAGTGGTTAGTCCCGGGGTTGGTTGGGGAGGTGTGGACTTGACTTACACAACAGGGCCTTTTTTGGTCTTGTTCTCGTCAGAAGACCCAAGGCTGTTGCTGCTTGAGTTTCCCCCAAACTTGAACGGGTTTCTTGTTGATAGTGGCCCCTCCTTTTCACTAATCTTTTGCAGCATCCTTGTGAGAGTGAACCGGCTCTTCTTCTTGGGCTTGATTGGGAAGACAATCAACCCGCCACCTGAGCTGCCCTCGCCATTCCCGGGAGCGCAGGGAGCAGCTTGAGGTGTCTTTCATCTTGGTCGACCTCTTCCTTTGACGGCTCCGGTTCGTCTGGTACCATAATGATGGGTAGATACGGCTCTTTTCTCGCATTTTCCTTAGCCGCCTCTTCCTCTTCAAGTCTGCTTGTCTCTTCTAGCTGTCGTCTCTGGGTGTTCTCGGCAATCCTAGCTTCGACATTCTCTATGGAGGTCTGCAAGACTTCTAAGAGGATCCCGTCGGTGATATTTGGGGCTGTTTTAAGGGCAGCCGGGGGTTTGTACTTTTCCAAATCGGTGTCATCCACTTCATCGTACATATCGATGATTGCCAGTTCGGATTCCGTGTTCGTAGTAGGAATAGGAGGCAGTGCCTTTTCTTTCCCCTTCTCTGTATTTACTGGCTTTCTCTTGACCGCATAGTCTTGAAGAGTTAGAAATGGATCCCCGTAAAATCCAGCGTATCCCTCGAGCCGGGCCGGCATAGACGTGGCTGCATCCATCTCGACGACGGTTTCTGTGGCGGTTGACATGGGAAAGTCTTAAGACAGGATGCGAATTCCTTCTTTCTAATATAGAGATCAAATTCAAAATGAGCAGAAGTCAGTCCACCACGGTGTCCATGGACGGCATCCCGCGTGGGCACGATCAGGCATGGCCATATATAAAGCAAGCCACAAAGTGAGCAAATGCAGAACTCTCTGCACGGCACCAGCGAATGAGCAATCACAAGACCAGTCCACCAGGCAAGCCGACAGCGGCTCTCCCGAAGGAGCCTCATGACAATGGATAAGGCAGTCTACATCTTGTCCAGGGCGGAATCAGCCCCGGCTGGTAGCGGGCAAGAGGAATTTGGTCCATGGAGCATGGCTCGGCCCAGAACAGCGTTAGTGTTGGTGTGTAACGGGGGGGTAAAGTACTGATATGCTTGCACCAATGGCCGAGGCAGACTGCGTCACGATGGGCGCGAGCTGAATGTGTTGGTGGTGGGGGGAAGGATGAGAACAGCAGCCAGCTTGTGGAACGCTGTTGGAGGTCGGGCAATAGGCATTGTTTGGGGGCGGTGTTCGGGCGTTAGCGCAGGCTGTGCATCGCTCGTCGCTGGCTTGGTCACCGAATGGAGCGCTCTCGGCAGATGTCACAGTCCTAGGCTAAAACAGCTTTTTGAAGATCGTCCATTTGGCAATTAAAAAAATTAAAAAAAAAGGGCAAAAAAAAAGGGCTCATGTGAATGTTTATGGCGCATATGTAAGTTCAAATAATGGTGCTTTTAGTGCCTCGAGGGTTGTGTCAACAGGGAGCCGACTGAGTGACTGAAGCTACAGCGCCACTTTGCATGCTCACTCAACAACGCCACCTCGATCAACAACGCACCCAAAACACCATCAAAACAAATTGGAAAAAGGTTTGCAAGATCAAAAGAGTCAGGGATTAATAATTAATAAAAAAGATGAGGCCAAATGGCAGGATATCACGCCTTGAAGCTTATTAGTAAAAAAAAAAAAAATCTCTTTCTAGAACACTAAAAAACTGGGTAACAAAACCAAAGAGTCAGGGATTAATCCAAAAAGACAAAAAGACAAAAATAAATGCATCCTCGGGGAGTCGAACCCCGGTCCCCAGCTACAAATCTCTTCGAAATGGAAGGCTGGGATGATAACCGCTACACTAAGAATGCCGGTTGTTGAAACGACTGCTACTAAGCTAGCATATGCCCCCTTGCGTCTTGGAGTGTACCAGCCCACCTTATCCACCAGGCCACTTACAGGTTTGCTGGTATACATCGTTGTCTTGATTGTTGTTATCTTGGCGATCGCCATACTGCTTGTTGTTGTCTTGGCTATTGTCGTCTTCGCTGTCGTCTCCTGCTGTCGTCTCCTGCTGTCGTCTCCTTCTTTCCCCCCTTTGGTCAGGAGTAACTCGCCGACAAGACTCTACGACTGATTGAAATAAATCCTGGAGTTCTCCAGCTGCCGTTCAAAGAACTTGAATTGTGGCCACGTAGATGAGTGCCTTTCCCGACTGTTTGGTACTGGATGGGCCGCATGTTTCGGCCAACGGGACCTTGACGCCGGGCTGTTGGGGGGAAACAAGGGTCAATCTTAAGCACATGATGCCCCGACTTCGGCCTTGCCGTCAGTTGGGTCGCAGGATAAGGCCTCGCTTCATTTATTCCAACCAGAGGGGACTATAAACGCGCGGTGTGTCCAATACCACCAACCAAACCCGATTCAATATTACTTTGTCTCCACAAACCGCTCGTGAGCCCATTTATGCATTGTCCTCTAGATCTTAGACTTCACCTTGCTAAATTCAATCTTGTTGATGCAGGAGCCCACATTTTCAAGGCCAACCTCGACAACGTCTCCATCCTTGAGCCACAACTGCGGCTTGCGTCCCATCCCAACACCCTCAGGACTTCATTTTTGGTCAGCACCAACAACATGACATAGAGTCATAGGTTCTTCCACTTACGTTCCGGTGAAAATGATATCACCCGGCAGCAGAGTAGTGCCCTGGCTCAGGAAAGAGATTGTCTTCTTGATGCCAAAGATCATATCCTTGGTGTTGTTGTTCTGCCTCCTTGTCAGCCTGTGTCACTTATCTGGTGACTGTGCCGCTCACCTGCACGGTCTCGCCGTTGATCTTGGTGAAGATCTTGAGGTTCTGGGGGTCTCCAATGATCTTGTTGGTGACGATACCAGGGCCGAAGGGCGCCCAGCCGTCAAAGCCCTTACCCAAAGACCACTGGCCCCCGCCACGCTGAATCTGCCACTCACGATGCGACACATCGTTACCGACGGAGTAGCCCAGTACGTAGTTGAGCGCCTCATCCTCTGATACGTCAGAGGCAGTCTTGCCGATAACGATGACCAGCTCACACTCATAGTCAAGGGTGCTGCCAGTCTGGGCAATGGGATGCACGGGGACGGAGTCGGTCGGACCGGCCAGAGAAGTCACGGGTTTGTACTGGCCAAATCAGCATGTCGTTTTCATGCGAATGAGGAGCAACTTACAAAGAGAACAGGAAATTTAGGGATGGCCATGTTTGACTGTGTTATGTTAGTTGATGCTCAAAATCGTTTCATACAAGCAATAGATGCGTGCTCACCTCCTTGGCGTGGTTGGCATAGTTGAGACCGAGGCACCGCACCGTCTTGACGTGCTCAGGGGCCAGAGGAGACAGCAGCAGGCGAATGTCGGCGACGTTATCCGTCACATCGTGTCTGCCAAATATGTCGCCAGTGATGATGCGAGCTTGTCGGGCCTTTGCAATATCCGAAACGCCTCTGGGCAAAATTGCATCGCCGTAGTAAGTCTTGCCATCGCGGGCAAGGAAGCGGACGAGCCTCTAGGCGTGTGTCAGTAGATACAAACTGTAGAGTACAAGCAGGGTGTACTCACAGAAAATGAAGCCATTGTCGATATTAAGATAAGCCAGATGATCGTAATCGGTGAGTAGACTAGATAAGATTGAAATATTCTACGATTTGCGAGCAGCAGTTGATGTAGATGTAGGATTGAAGATGTCTCATGCACAAAGACGCCGTAGCAACACCGGGAAGTCTCCGATTCCCAGCCGCTGACCCCACACTTCAACCCCCAGCGGGCACGGTCGAACCGCTAAAGACCGGTGCCGCTCGTGCGACAGAGCTCCCCCATCACCAGCTTCTGCATCAGCTTTTGCGAATTGACTCTTGGGATTCTCTTCATCTGCCATGATATTTCCTATGCTTTTATTTTGGCAATGGAGCCATGTATGAAACTTCCACGATGTAATGCACTTTTTCGACTGGAATCTTCCAACTCGGCATTCAGGTCGTTGCATTACCTACGAAGGGGACTGAGCTCTCTCGGCTGTTGTTTCGGCATCGCGCGATGACGCCCCGGGACCTTGGCACCTCTTTGGGATAGTTCCCCACAAGTTCGGGAGAGCTCAAGACCGCTGAGTCATCAGAAACCTTGGAACTGATCATCATGTCATTGGCCCAAGCTAAGAAACGGGTCCATCCCTCTAACTGACATCAACGATTTGATTCGAGCTTTCTTTCCGGGTGCCTTTGATGAAGTAGAAGCAGCGCAACTTCCGTTGTTTCGGTGATGAGCTAGATCGCCATGGCAGGTGCGAAACGGGGCCTTTCTGGTCTCCAACGGGAGGTTCTGGCTCTCTACAGACAGTGTCTTCGAGAGGTCCGCAAGAAGCCCGAGGTGAGAGATCAATTTCTCTGGCGCAAGTTAGCATGTGAGGGCTAACACATTACTCATAGATTTCGCAACCTCACTTTAGATCTTTCGCCAGGCAAGCCCCACGACTCTTGCTCTCGAGCTCAGACAATCCTTCTAACCCAATCGCCAGGAACGAGTTTGACAAGTTCCTTACGGTAGACAAGCGCGACTTCTCTGTGGTTGAACATTTGCTCAGGAAGGGTCGGCGTCAACTCGAAACTTACTCATCGCCGAGCATCAAAGATGTCATGAGGTGAGGAAGCTGCTCACTTCGCATGCATCCTGCTGCCTCAAGAGCGCCGCCCTCCCGCGCGACAAGAGGAAGGCCTCACTCGGTCCCCAGACCCAAGGCTGGGCGCAAGAGACGTTGTCTCTCCCCCCACTGTACCACTACATGTCTCTCCTACGACTCGTTTTGTTACCTAGAACGCATGATACCATCAACAATTCTTCTTGAAAAACAATTCTGATATCCCAAGTCCATCAAGCATGGACCATGCTTAAGTGCGAAAGGGTCTTTCGAGACTGCAATTGCCTTTCATCCTGCTCCCCGCCCTTTCCGGAACCCGATCCAAGTCTTGCCCATCGGGCAGCAGAAGACGTCTTTCGTAAGCCCATAAGCCCGTCTGTCGAGAGCCTTCGCCGCCAACAACGCATGCTTCTGCGCTCTAAAAAAACAAGGAGGGTTCGACTGCCATCTGGACGCATTTCTGGCCGTCGCACAACCACCATAGTGCCTGTCAGAACACCCGATCGCTCCCCTGGAGGTTCCATTACAGCTGCGGAGAGGGAAATCGCCAGAATTCGAAGAAGCATTACGTCTGACGCTCTCCGTCCGTTGACTCCCAGTCCTCGGCGGCATAATAGAGAATCTATACAACAAACACCCCCTCTGTGTCACATCGAGATGGAAAAGCCTGTCCAAGCAGTTCCAAGTCCCCCCAAGCGTGAGAGCAGTTTGGCTCGCCGCCCAGTCAATATGGCTGAGCCCTACCGGCCACGCAAAACACGCAGTTCTCACACACGACCAATTGCAGGTCCTTCAGGGTCACCTAGCCGGTACAGGCCCTCAAGGACCCGATCTGGGCGTCCCGCTCCGGTCGCGGCCGGTAGCTCACTGAAACAGCGAGAGTTCACCTTGTCGGCCGTTCAGGAGGCTGCAAGCGAGAGTCATCGCGAACCAGCCGCGTCCAAAGCGAAGCGTTTGGGAGTCGCTGATCCACAGCTCCGGAACGCTATCCGCAGAAGTCTCTCGCAGCAGAGCCAAGTTTCACTGCTCGCATCTCCATCCAGGAGATCTTCGATCCAGTCATCAGGCCCTCGTCCACCACCTTCGCGGACTTCCAGTAGTCGTCGAGCTGTAGACCGATTCACCAAACAATTGGAGATCTACGCCCAGCGCAGAGAGGCTGCTGGGAAGCTCCCAGTTAACACGCCGACACCAGAGTCTGTTGTGTCATTGCATACCGTCAACGCGCTGTTGCCGTATCAAGACCAGTTTCTGGCTGCTGGTCTAGCCGTCGTCCGATCAGCAACGATTAAAGCCAGAGCCATCTGCGAGTCCGGAAAAAGACAAACGCATCGAGACCATACCGGCTGAAAAGGTAAAACTCCCTGCAGAAACTCGGTCTAAGGAGTCGCAGGCTCGGGATAACCCAGGCCATCTTCAGTTTAATGGCCAGAGAAGTCCATCTTGGGACTCTTCGTATGACAGCAGCTTGGGAACACAGGTTGCTTTTACGCAACCAGAAGCATGGGAACTTGCCTACATTGACGAGGTACCGGAGAAAAAGCCTGGATGCTGCAATCTGACATGCTTCACGGGGCGACAAGAATCAAGCGAGATCCCGGCCAACAGAGTGCCGCCTGCTCAAACTCCGACGACTGTCGATACCCCGAACAAAATCTTAGACAAATGGCACCCAGTATACCCGCAAAAGGATGAAGTCATCTGGATCAAGTCTCCAAGTGAGTAAACATATCTTGCAGAACACCCTCACACTGGCTAACAAGTGCACAGAAGGGACAGATTTCCGAGACCCTCGTGTCAAGACATGGCACGGAGACACTGCGCAACGCCCTTCTACTTATCGGCCAGCGCGCAAACCTCAACCCGAGGATGACTTGGAAGCCACGAGCCCAACAACCAAGCCTCCTGAAAAACAAGCCCGCGAGCAGGAAAATGTGCCGCCAATTCCTCCCAGAGCTCCGGGTCGTATCAAACCTTCAGCCAGGTATCAAGAATCAACGGCCGGCTCGGCTACTGCCAAAGGGTTCCGCAAACCTGGACAACGGGATGTATTTCTTGATACCACAGATGCAATACTTGTCAAAACAAAATCATCCACGCAAGAGCCGTCCAGTACCAGAAGACCAATGAAACCAATCGTCGAGTCTGTGTCAGATGAGAACACACATTCGACAGAAGAAGTTCCAACTAAGACACCGAACGAGATAACAAAAGCCCAGACGTCGGCTCAGGAGCCGACGAGGGTCTCTGTCAACCAGCCGGAGAGAAAGGCTAAAGAAAAGGCAGCCCGACAGAACCAGCAAGTTGAAGTCGAGCACCCGGGGATTTTTCATTCTGGAAGAACGTTTCAGAGTTTGCAAGAGCCGCCAAAACTCACAGGGCAGCAGCCCAAAGAGCGATCCGCAGCCACCAGCCTGGGAACATTGTCGCCAAAGCTTGATCTCCCTTCAACGTGGAAGCTGACGCTAAGTAACCCCTCATCACTTGAAGAGGCGATAGAACAGGCATCTCGAGAAATGGAGAAAAGGGACACCGAAGAAACCCAGACTGCAGGAAACAACCAACCGGCATTGACGGAGAAAAGGCAGCCCGAACCTATCGACCTGACAAAGACAGTTAAAGAACTTTTCTCCCACCCCGCCGATAAGGAAAACGCCCCTCCGGCCAAGAAACTGCCCAAAAAGTCAACAGAGAGCTCCATAAGCACTTACTCCTCACTCTCCACTGAGCGTGATGACCGAGATATCGATGATCGAGATGTCTTGCGAGGCCTAAACATTGCGATATCTGCGGCTTGCGACGAGGAGGTGGACGCGTGGATCAGACAGAAGACGGGCGTACGCATCCGACGATTCTTGGCTGACCTGAGAGCATTCGAGACACTTGGCGAGGAGGACGAGGCCGACCCCAAACATGAGCGTTCTAGAATCAGGAGGACAGAATCAAGGAAGCTTCAGGCACAAATTCGGCAATCGAAAGCTGCCAGGGAGGCGAGAGCTCAGTGAGCTTAGGTGAAGGAAACATTGATAGCACCCAAGTGCTAAGAAAAGGCAAGCCTGACTAGGACTAATTAACAGACATAATACCTGTAGTTTCTGAGCTGTCAGTCCTAAAATCCAGCTGTCGTCTCACGTGGAGTCTTTCGTGCCTCGCGAGTGATGTCGTCTGAGTATCCCGTGGCGGCTTCAAAAAAAAAAAAAAAAAAAAAAAAAAAAAAAAAAAAAGGGAGATTTTCTGCAGGCTCTCTTGTAGTACAAAAGCCCAAGCGCAATATTTGGCGCCCAGAAATAAGCTGTGATGAGCTGCGTTTTCAGCGTCTTGGCGACGCGGCACAAAGACGCCCAGAGATGCTTGTTTTGACTCGCGACTGGTCTTGATTTCTGCCGTTTTCGTTGCGTAGTGAATTTACTCTTCAGACAGATAAAGGTACCAGGTGAAACAGCGTGTCACAAAAGTGGTTTTTTAGACGAGAATCCTCTCTCTGTATTATATCGTAATTATATGTGTGTATCGCATGACTCTGAACATTTATCGTAGGGGGGGTATCTGCATGCTCATGTATGCTCTTCCATCTAAACATGATGCTCCGAAATGGTGGGTTTGGTCCCAAACAAGACTCGGCACATCTTCTAACCGCGCTTGTGCTCAAACTCCTCGGCCTCGTGGCCGATCTTGACCTCCTGCTCGACTTGGGCAAGGTCGAGGTCCGCGACCTCGGCGTCGGGGCCGTCGATGACCTTGACGAGTTCCTCGAGGGTGGGGCCCTTGGTCTCGACGTAGAAGAGGTAGACGAAGGTGAGCTCGAGGAAGATCCAGCACTTTGGGGAACCGTGTTAGTCAAGTTTCTTCTCTTCAGGAGGTTGAATGTTGCAGGGCGGCGACTTACAGTGTAGATGAGGTACAATTTCCAGGTGTGGCCTTCAAAGTGGTCAAAGGCAACGGGGTTGGCGTAGTTGTTGAGGGTGAGGGCAGCCTGGACGACGAGGTTGACGAGCATGAGACCCTTGGCACGCAGCTTGTACGGCAGGATCTCGATGGAGTAGCCGATGAGGAGACCGGACCAGGCGAAGGCGTAGAAGAAGCCAAAGAGCCAGATGAAGAAGATCATGGCGTAGTTGGAGCCGGGGGAGCCGTGCTCCTCGTACAGGCCGGAGCAGAGAGTCCAGAAGACGAAGGTCATGAACATGCCGGCGGTCGAGGCGAGGAAGATGGGACGGCGACCGAACTTGTCGACCTGCAAGGCCAAGGTGATGGAAACAATCAGAGAGAGACCGGTCTGACCAGCGGAGAGACCGAGCTTGGCCGTGGCGCTCTCGATACCAGCGTTGCCGTAGAGGATAGAGGTCTGAAAGATGGGAGTTAGTCATAAAGGCTAGGTCAACAAGAAACCAGAAGAGGTATCGTCGAAAACTTACGTAGTTGGAAATGATGGCATTGCCAGACCATTGCGAGAACAGACCGAGAGAGATCAAGACCATGAGACGGTACTTGTTGCCGGCGGTGCGCAGGAAGTCAAGGTAGCTGCTGCTCTCCTTGGCGGCCATTTCGCGCTTGATGGTGTCGCGAATCTCGCGGAACTCGAATTGGACCGTAGGGTGTTCGGTGTTACCGTTGGCGTGGTACTTGCCGAGGATTTGCAAGGCCTCGTCGTGGCGATCCTTGGAAATGAGGAACCGGGGAGACTCTGGGACCCCTTTGGTCTCATTAGCTACCGGATGAGAATATCGGTCACTTGGCTCGACTTACAGAGGATGAAGATGAGTTGGACGACGGAGGGAACGGCCTGGCCAAGAGCAGGAATTCGCCATGACCATTCGTTGCCGAGGAACTCGGTTCCGAAGGACAGCCAGGCGACGATCAGAGCTCCGACGTTCCAGAGACAGTTGTAGACAGTCGTGAGTCGGGCGCGATGTTGAGGATGGCAAAGTTCGGCGAGCAACATGGGCGACGCGATCTGGGCGAACGAGTTACCGAAACCAAGGAGGGCACGGCCACCCATGAACACTTGGAAAGGTCAGCTATTGTGTCGGGGCGCGGCTTTCGTGTATACTCACTGGCCATGTTCTGGCAAGCGCCCTGAAGGGCAGCTCCAGCAACCATGATGATGCATCCAATCACAATGGGGATCTTGCGGCCGAATCTGTCTGCAATTATGGGGCTTTTCTTTTGATCAGTATGTAAATCGAGACGATGCGCCGAAGAGCTTACACTGCGGGCATAGAAGCTAAACTGCCGATTTGGTAGAGAGCAGCAAGGAGACCAAGCTCGCCGCCCTTGGGGTGGCTAAAGAACTCCTGCCATGAATCGAAGTTCTGGACGGAGTTGAAGAACATTCTATATTGAAAAATCGTTAGTCAGTCGCTTTGAGAACGTGGATGTCGATGAGACGTACCCATCGTAACCGGTGGTGGCTGAGGCAACGCAGAGCACGAAGGCATAGAAGTACAGCTTGCGCAGACCAGGGTCTTTCATCCAGTTGACCTTTTCAAAGTCGGGAGCCTCTTCCTGAGCCTGGACGACAGCCTCGCTCTTGGGCTTTTTTTGCGAGAGACCCTTGAAGAACCCCATTGTGACAGCGGCTCAAAGGCGTCGAGTGGAGGGTACAATATGTGTGGTGTTTGTTGCGCGTTTCTGCCGGCGCGGAGAGCAAGAGCCAGAGCAGTCTCCGTGGTATTGGGCCTGGGGATGACTGGAGAGGGATAGCAAACGGAGGTGAGCCGATCTACGACGCGGGGTCTCCAGGTCTAATATATGGATCCGGGGATCATAAGACGAACATAGGGAGGTGAATAAAGCTTGGCTGCTACAGTGCGAGTTCTTCGTACGGAGTGTCGGTCCGCAAGGATCCCAGGTCTCGAGATGGCCTTCGTTGGGGCGTCAGGCGGGAACCACTTGGTCGGGATCCTTTGCTCGAAGACCTAGTCGGACCTCGACCGACCCCAATCAGCTGTCATGATCAAGCTACTCGAGAATCTCTTCGAGCACGAGCAGCCTGCAGCCAAGGTACTAGCCCATGTTAACCGGGGGTGGGAGAACGATGTGAGCAACAGCAGGGGATTGCCACTTTCATCCGGCAAAAGTCGATGAGAGGACGTTTCAAGGCAAAGCTTCCTTGCCAAGTGAGACCCTCCGCATTGCGCAAAATGCTAGTCAAGACATTGTTCCCGTACTGGAGAAAACGCCTTCTCCAAAAACTTGGGGCCGTCCGAACGGGTGAATGCGAATCGGACACACACCACTGCCCCCAAAGTTTTGCAATTGTATTTTGCCGGGCGTGTTGGAGTGGACACTGGCGTCCACTAGACAAGGACAAGACTAGATGGGAAAAAGGTGTGCGCGTTCCACTTGCTGAACGTTCCCCCTGGGGTCCCGTTCGAAGTGGAGGCGGCAGGGAAGAAGCGTCCCGGTGGAGGTTGCGACGGTCTCGCCCGTTGGCCTCTTCGTTGTTCCCGAGAACAGACGGTTTGCCCTGAGGCTGGACGGTCAGTGGACCTTGAGCCGTATGAAAAGATGCCCTCATTCGGCACTCTTGTAACATTGATGTTAACGGTTTAACACCCGGACGAAAGGCTCAAAAGCTGTGTCGCCGGCTCCGTGCCCCAAAAACACATCGACCGACAATGGCGACTCGAGAAGAAACCTGGCATCGCTCCCCGTGACTCATGTTGGATGTCTTCCTTCCCCGTCTTTCCACCGTTGCTGCTGCCCTCTCTGGGAGATGCGATGAAAAGCACAGCCAACAGAGTCCAGGTCAGTGATCATTTGCGCCTGCCCTGGCGGGTTGCTCCGAAGACGTTCTTTTGCCTGTGTGAGTAGAGGCGTGATGATATCGAGGCGAGCGAGCGAGTGCATAATCATTGGCAATTCTACAGCAGTTTAGTGCTCATTTCGTGTACCATAGTTGGTAGGCCGAAAGTGAAAACATGTCCGTACCGCTGATGTTACTTTGTGTCGAGGAGACCCCTGCTCAAGTAAAGTTCCCTCGGTAAAGTATTCCCCCGTACTGATGGCCTGATGCGCAAACACAGGAACAATGTCTGCGAAGTGCCGGGCAACGATTTCACGTTGAAGGCCTCTTGAAGACGGCACGCGACCAAGCTCGTATCGTATAAAGGCCCAGCACTTCGTCCGTGTCACATCGCAGATTGTAGTGGTATGCTGTGGTGAGCACCAGAGAGTGAGCTGAGCAACCGTAGCGACAAAGACTCGGTTACCAGGTCTCGTAACTCCCTCGGCCGACCCTCGCTGGCTTCTTGCAGGGCTTACTGAGGTTGACCCGCATTCCCCAAATCCCCATCGTCGAAAATGGGTGGGTTAGGCGTGTGGATGCGTGGATGTGTGGAGTAGTGGTGGCCACAGCACGCTCGTCACCACTGAGATTGTCAGTCGATCCATGAAGTCGCGGACCAGCCCGACTCTGCATACCATCCCGTGCTGTGACTTGCGCAAAGTTGTAGCAAAGCCTGATACGAAAGCGCTCAACAAGCTCTCCACTGAGTTCAATGTGCGTCAATAGGTATCGTGTTTCGAAGAAAGCGTTCACGTGGTCGTTAGCCGGCGCGTGGGTACACCGTTGGTGGAGACTTCCAGTGCCAGACTGGCCAGTGCCGTCGACAACCGTACGACACTCGTCCAGCAGCTTGCCTGCCCGGCTCGAATCTGCTGTTCGAATGGCATCGAATCCACAATAACAGACGTGGGTTTGCATTTCGTGGAGCTCCATCAAGACAGTGGTTATTGTGCCGGGTCGAGGTTAGGCGCAGAGAGGTTGGAGGCGTGAAGTTGGAGAAAACCATGCGCCGCCGCCGCACATGGGTGTTTACATCCAGGGTACCACGACTCTCACCTGCCCACCCATGACAATTGGCGTATTTTGCCATTTAGCCTGATTTAGGCTAAATTGTCAACCCGGTAGTGGATTTGCCTGTATCGGAGATCGCCCAGTGTCAAAATATCGAATTGCAGGGCCGTCTTAGGAGTAAGAACCAACACAGCTGACTACCAGATTCTGGCCATGGTTGGACATGTCGAGTTGATGCTCCGTGTGACAAACACTGGCTTCCATAAGGTTCGTTATTGCGGTCCAGGGTTCTTCTGGTCCGCCGACACGGGGTTGACCCGAGAATGATGCCCCAGACGGTCGGATCCGGGGCCGTCTTCAACATCTCGGGTAGCGGCACTCTTCGTCTTGGGTCAACCAGCTTCCATTGCTGACGGGATGTCAAATCATCGGGCCCATATAGCTTTCAGCAACGAACGACGGCTCCCAGGCCCGTCCGGCCTCTCAGAGACCAGCGGAAGGACCGATCTGCTGCGCGCATTGCATGTGCCATTTCCGTGAAACGCGCAAATCTCGAGACGTCGTTGAGTTGCGGCTGCTTCCTCCGACCAGGGGGTAATTTATCCATATATTGCCGGCATGTCGCCGCTTCGAGGATTCCGCGAAGGGCCGAGAGTGTGCTGGCAGATCGCCGAATCCGTGATCTTGGGACCAATTGCTTATATTACCTCCCGCACATGGCGTTTCTTGGTGGGCAACTGTTCCAGGAATGGAACGACATCTGGAACGCGAGC
This sequence comes from Colletotrichum camelliae, assembly GCA_018853505.1. Lineage (NCBI taxonomy): Eukaryota > Fungi > Ascomycota > Sordariomycetes > Glomerellales > Glomerellaceae > Colletotrichum > Colletotrichum camelliae. The sequence continues at coordinate 2,248,984 of JAELVL010000001.1, forward strand.
CAATGGCCGTACCTGCATGTCTTGGGGCGCGCCGCTGCCGTGCCAGTGCGACTTCGACCGGGCGTGGTGATGGGTGACAATTGTGATGATCATCGGAATGTGTCTGGCCGCCCTGCCGCCGTTGTAGCATCATGCAAATGGTGTTCCTGGCGCCTTCTGCATGTGTGCAGGATGTGGCTGTTCCGGATTCCGAAACATATTACTTGAGTTTTCATCGAAGTTGATGGACTCCTGCAAGCAGAGATTTGTCTGAAGGCAGACTGACATGAGTTTGGTGGTTTAGAGTTCGGTTGGTCGACGCACGGACTTCCATTCGCCAGTTGTTTCCCCGCACGAACCCCAGCTCATCCGACGCAGCACTTGCGGTCGCATGTTCACCAAACTCACTTCCCCAGCTGTATCCCGGGGCTTCAGTTTATTGCCTCTGATCTTTTGGTACAACGACGAAAATGAGCGACCGCAGATCTAGTGCTCGCAGGCCCACCGACATGGAGGTCATGCAGGCCAGGCAGAACTTCACTGCCAAAGAAACCACGGATGAGCATTTCTTCCGGTGTTGGCAACGCCAGGACTGCAAGGGCTGTCTCGCGGAGGACCGCTGCAGTTGGTGCCCAATGGTTGGTTTCCTCCATTTTACAGCTCTCCAAGGACGATCACTAACAGTGACACCGGCCAGACATCCGCATGTGTCCCGAATCCTTATGCAATTCCTTTGCTGGCGCCCGCATGGAATGAGGACATTTGTCCACATTGGGCGGAGCGATGGGAGCTCCGGACAAGACCACTTGGTTGCCAGGTCTCGACCATCACCAGCCTAACGTCCATCATTTCGATAGTGTCCACGCTGGTCGTGGTCTTGCTGGTAACACTCCTGTTCGTCATGATTCGCTGGGCGAGACGTCGGAGCGTAAAGGAACCCGGGTGGTGGAGGGTTTGGCAGTATGATTGGCGACATGTTGTAACGCGGCGAGAGGACACCGGAGAGCAAGACCCTTTACTTGGGCAAGATCACAGTACGAGGTCAAATCAAGGCCCTTGAGGGTGAGCACTACCGCATGTAGTGCTGTCTGTACCCGTAGCAACTTGGGAGAATTGAACCATGGGTGAACTAGATTCAAATCATCGCCGAGCGCCATTCTACATTGCATTCAGCCGCCGCACATAATTCAGCCGGAACTGACGGGCGGGATGATGGCTACTTCATCTCCAGCCTGGATGTCTGGCCCATCCCCGTCTTCTGGTCCGGGGATGTCGACGTACTCAAGGTTCACCGTGACCAAACACGACTGTAAAACCTTGTCCTTGATCCCACTGTATCTCTCTTCGAGAATGTCGAAAAGCTTCTTCAGCGGTAGCGGAGCCGGGAACGCCTCATATTGCTTTGACGTGAAGGAGCTGGCGCTAGCGAAGAACAACACATTGAAGTGGTCCTTGGGTGGCTTTGTTGCCGCGCTCATGGTGTCGCTGACGTCTGGGAATATCTAGTGTCTTTTTTATGTTAGCCTTGGCCCATTTGCTCGACGAAGCACAAAAAGGTTGAGGAAAGTGATTGGTGTCAGAGATCTTGGTGATAATGGTAGAACATCAATGGAGTTCAGGTAATACATGCTAATTTTGTTGCATCATTCCAATGTGACGACAGTTGCAAGAAAAAGTCGACTTACCGATCAGCGATGAACCCGTGTCGCGGGCTGAGGAGGGAAGAAGAGAGGTTGAGATTGGAGGGGGAAGGAAAGAAGAAATAGCTGAGAGGAAGCTGAAGTGGGGCACCTGCAGAAAAAATCGTACCCCCGTCCCACGTGACCGGAGCCGCACTGCGGTCGGCGACATATTCCGTTTGGCGGGGCAGACCGCGAAGATGACAGCAGGCCGTAATTGCATGTTTTGAGAACTCCTTCGAGATTTTTGTAGTACATGGCTGTTGCGCTGCTCGTGTCATTATCAGTATACTCGTAAATCTGCTGGATGCCATGTCGGTACAGAAGGCAACCCTTGTCCCCAGCCAGCTATCCCAAGCAGTGACTCAAGCTTCACCGACCCCTCGCGCTTTTGCATTGCGCCGCATCATAGGTAGGCACACACGGTCGACCGAGCAGAGTGCCTCGCGGCTGGTGGGAGAACCTTGCTGTATTCGTAATGCAGAATCCGTTTTTGACTCCTCTAAACACGAAAGCCGTGAGCCCGAGCTCGGGTGACGAAGCCCTTGCAATGTTCCTGTCCCATCCTCAGAACCAAGATCCGTTCCTCGTAATGTCCATTCACGCGCCGCCGCCGATCGTCGCCGCCTTTTTATCTCAGTCTGCGGGCCTCACGCTCAGACTCGAGCAAGCAGAGAATGTCGTCCTCACGGACTAAATGCCCAATCGTTAGTAATAAGTTCCTTTCTCCTTTCTCGCATGATGTTCGCTTCTCGGCGGTCGATGCGGGGGCAGTTTCCTCTTACCGGGTCCCTTGACGTTACGGATGATGGAACGGGTCTGGTCGTCCATGAACTCGACGCGGACCTGGGTGACACCACCACGGGAACCTGATATCTGTCAGAAAAAACTGCCATAATTTTGTCTCTTCATCGGCGCATCGCGAAGTTCGAATTCGGACGGGGGAGCGCATCGATTCGGGAGCTGGGCGTACCGGTGCGGCCAAGGACACGGGTGACCTTGACGAGCTTGACGGGCTGCTTGGTAGAATCCATTTTGACTGCAAGAAAAATATTACGTCAGTCGCGATATTCGAGAGCGTTTCGGCGGTGTCGTTGGCGTTGGCGGACGTACTTTGTGTGGTTGCGCAGGTTCGGTGGTGACTGGGCGGATCGCGGGTGCTGAATGGATTGAGCGTGTACTGAAGATGGCTGCGAACTTTTTTCGTGGTCTGGAGGGTTTTCCAGCCCTTTCGCTTGTGGACAGTGCCAGAGCGTTGGCCGGTGCTGATTGGCTGGCGGGGCAAGGTCTTGGCACACACCGCCTTCCGTTTCGGTCGATTCTGCAGGGGTTGCTACATTGGGAACATAGCGGTTGGCATATCCCAAGTGACATGCAAAAAGGATGCTGAGGTTCGTCTTCCATCAGGGGCTAATGATTGTTAGTACACAAGAACCAAAAAAGGAATTACGATGCGGCTTATCGAAGTTGGTTTCATCATATCATTCCCGATTCATCTCTTCATTGCTTCTCCAAGATGGCTTCTTGCATGCGCAGCTCGACTAAATATGGATTAAAGCAGGGGTATCTTCTGACGGCGCTGGGCCTGTCATTGCAACTTCGCAACGCGCCCCTCCAAGTCCTTGACCCAGGCCTCCATAACCTTCATGTTGCCCGTCATGGAAGTGCTGCCTTCCTTCATAGCCTCTTCAACCTTCTCCAATCCTTCCTTCCACTGCTTGAGATCAGTAGCCATATCGGTCTGCTGTCTCTCAATTCGTTCAAGCATCTCGCTTGCCGTTGCAGCATCGGAGTGAATAGCCCGAAGGGATCTGAGACGATCCAACAGCGGCGGCAGCAGAGGAGCCAGGCTCTCAATCGTCGGCAGAGTCCCATAAAGTGCATTGATCTTGGCCACCTGCTCCGGTGCCTGCACCTCTTCACTAGGCGTACCGCCATTACCAAGCGTCTCTTGTGCAGACTTAGCCCCTTGACGGGCTTTCTCTAATTCCTGTGCCTCCTGAATAAGAGTACGCACGCGACGGCTGATTGTGTCCAGATTGGACGTTGACGCTTGTGACAAAGTAGTAATCTGCTTCTGCAGGCCATCAAGAGTTGGCAGGATTGCCCTGGGCAAGCCGTTGATGTCGGCCTCTGGCAGGGCCGAAGAACCAACTCCAATAGCCTTCTCCAACAGAACAAGACGGTGGTCAAAGTCCGCAGCTTTGGCGAGAGCGTGACTCTGTTCGTATGTGGGAGCATAGGTGACGGTGTAGGTTGCTGCACTTCCCGCTACCAATGCATCCTGCGATCCCGCTTGCAATTCCTTGGGCCCTTGCTGTGCAGGTTGAGCAACACCTGTGCTCTTGGTGTGAGGCTCAATGGTCTTGGAAATCTCGTCGAGAACCTTGCTGAGGGAGCCAAGCTTCTCCTCCTGGTCAGCTCCGCCGGCTTGGGCGGCGGCCTCCTTTCGTTTGCCACTCCTCCCTAGCCTCTTCAACCTCGCGCTGCAGGCGCGCAATCTTCCTCTCTAGGTTATCCTCGTCATCTTCGTCGCTGAGATCGCCAATTTCTTCGGTGCCGTCTTGCAGAAAGCGCTGGCGCCTGGTCGAGGCCTTGTAGGACTTGCGCTTGCCATCGACTCGGTCTGAGAAGTCAACACCGGTTGCGTCAACGCCGGCAGGCAGGAAACGAGACCTCGCTTGGTCTATGCGAAGTCGGGACCGGGAAATGCCGTTTATATCGTCGTCCAGGTCGTCGTCGAATTCGTTGTCGGAATGCGATTGCACCGTTGTTGTCTGCCACCACATCAGCCACTAGTCATCTCGGAAGAACGAGCGGACGCACGGGAACCGTGGAGGTGTCGTCTGTCAATTCTGGGGTCTCGTAAACATCTGGTGCCGAGTCCTAAGTGGTGTTAGTATAGACCGCCTTTCGTCCTGCCCTCGGGGTCTTCAGGTGCTCTGACCAGATCTGGCAATGCTGCGTACTTGCGGTTCAGCGCCATGTCGAAAGTTGGGGTTAGGCTCTAGTGAGGATTGACAGTCAAGATCGCACGTTGGGGCGCGTCGGCCAAGTCTGTTCGAACAATCGATTAGGCAGCTCTGGCGTTTGTTGATAGCTATGATCCACGACGCAGATGAAGTCGTGGAAAGTAACTGAGCACCCCTGCACCAGAAGGGGAAGCTGCACTGCTGAGCCGCAGGGGAATTCCACTAAAACTCCCCGTAATGCACGGAGGCGTAAGGTCCCGGCAGGCACGCGTCAAGGACGCGACTTCAGCTTTTTCATGAGGGAGCAACACTTGACCCCAAAAGGCAACCCTTTGTTTTTTTTTTGGGTCCTCGGCCGTCATTCAACGTCTCTTTGAACTTCACGACGCTGGACTCAGATCACACCCCGGTCAGCCAATCAATTGATGTGACGACTGACTCTCAACCTATGTTCCGGCTCTAGGCGTCTGGGACATCTGCCTCCCTAATTTTCCTGGCCAGCACCCGCCCGAAGTGCCGACGGTCAATTTCGGAAGGAGCCGCATCTTGCCGTTCTTGGCTGACCACGAGCCATCATTTTTGGACTCCTATGCCATCTTGAGTCCTGGGGGCCCTTCGCTGGAAATGTCACAGTTGCCGCCGCTTAGAAGGCGGGCCGGGCTCGCTAGAAGCTCTCAGCCGGCCCCTTTGCTCAAAATGATCGGCGGCCAAACTCGCGAAAGTGTCAAATCTACCAAACCCGTCATGCCGGCTGCCGAAATGACGGAAGCCCAAGTCTGCGAACTGCCGCAAGATGACTCAGATGAGGATGTCAGTGAGGCGGATATCCCGTCAAAAGCCAGGATGAGGCCCCGGGGGACACCCAGGAAGAGAGATCAAGTTCAAAGGGGAAATCTCCCAAGGACGATTCTGATTCAGACGCGAACTACGCTGCTCGTAAAGAAAAAGCCGACGTAAGACAAACATACTTCGGTACTTCAAGTCGTGGGCGAGAGCAAGCAAAAAGCTTCCTTGCCTCTCAAGAGAGCGGCTCAGGGCGGAAGCGCTTCGGTGGCTCTCAAGGCTCCAATTCTCAATCGCGAGGCAGCAAGAGGAGTTCTCCAGATACCGCTTCTCCAGGTCCGGAGTCTAAGAGAGGCCGCACTGAGAGAATTGACGACGATAAAGATACTGCCAAGCTTATAAAGCTCAGTCAAAATTCAAGTCAACGCAACAAGTCATCAAGTTACGGAAAGAAGGACATCAAAAATACAAAGAGAAAGGTGGAAATGGAAGAGAAGCGGAAGAAAAAGAGGGAGAAAGCGAAGGAGGAGGAGAAGGCCAAGAAAGGTTTGTCCATACGCCACCTGGAACTGTTTTCACTGCTGATCCTCGTCCTAGCTCGCCAACCAGCGCCGGAGGTAAAGATGCCCTCATTCAAGTCATACGACGATGATCCGTTTGAGAAGTTCGACGTCAAGAAATCACCGAAAAGCCTCGTTAATCCCGGGGCATCGTTCCTTTCGTCGCCGCCTGGCAGCCCTCGGAAAAAGTTCGTGGCGCATTCGTCCCTCAGCCCCATCGGCTCGCCTCAGCGTAAGATCAAGGCCGAGTTCAAGGATCCTCCTGCTTCATTGCCTGAGCCGCTGCCGAGTTCTGGCACAGCATCGGCACGCCTGCGTGATTTGGTACCAAGTCTCGAGACTGCTCCGAAGATGCTCAAAGATCCGTTCGCAGAACTGCCAGACTCTGATCTTGATGACGATGAGGATGAGGGCCCATCTTATTCACAACCTTTAGAGACAGTGACACGCTGCCCCATGTGCGGTGATCCTGTCGACAAGAACTTTCTGGATGCCTTCTCAAAGGGAGCCCGCCTGCGTATCCACAGGCAGCTTCAGTTCTGCCGGCAACACAAAAAGAAGTCGGCCGAAGATGCCTGGAAAACACGTGGCTACCCGGACATTGATTGGGTGGAGCTCGGCTTCCGCCTCACAGACCACTACGACTTCCTGGAGGAAATCATCAAGGGGGGCCGTCTTACTACGGGAACCGTTTGATTGACACGGTAAAAGAGGGCAAGAATCGCACGCTGTTGAAAGCCGAAGGCAGCTTGACACCCGGATATTACGGCCCGCGCGGCCTGCGAGCGTTATCAGAAGACATTATTGCACGTTTCTCGTCCATTCTCAGAGAGCGGGCCATCGACGACCGACTCATATCTTCGCGCGGATATTCTAGTTATGTGGAAGCGGTCTTGGTCCCCGAGTTGGCCGTCAAATTAATATGCGAGGATATGAATGTGGAACCCACGGAAGCAAGAACGATACTCGAGGACAGCAAGGAGATTGGCGACATGATAAATGAGGATATCGGGGACACGGTCGACCAAGTTAGCGACGATGAACGGGATACGTATTAAGAATTGGCATGGATTCAAAGGTTGCATAGGTACGATTTTACGCTTCAGAGACAGACTTGTCCTGCAAATGGCATTTTCACAGCAAGGGACTCGCAAATAGCGCAGCACGTATAAATACAAATATCATGGAAACTGCAATCAGCTTCTTCGTAAGACTCCCAGTCGCATGCGGTACATGGCAAAAGTGATGTTCAGATTCTTCGTAAAGTGTATATATAGGGGGTATATGGTAAAGTCTTGATCTTGTAATACTCGCCTCAGCAAGGTCTGGTATGACCTATTGCTCTGGCGTGTGTGAATGGTATAGACACTGAGGAGAGAGTTAAGAAAGAAGAGACTAGGCAGTAGTCGGCGATGCGGATGATGCTTACTGGCGTACGTCCTGCAAGAGCTGATGCCAGGGAATTGGCTTTTTGAGAAGCAGCTTGTGACCCACCAGGGTATGCTGCAGATAAACCGGACTTGACCCTGAAGTCATGTTCGTTTTCAGCAAAGTAGCGTTGATAGTCGTATCCCGACTTTTCCCGCCCTCCGACTCTGCATCGCATCTGGCGTGAAGGCATAGGAGCGGTTGAGTTGGGAGTCATGGAGTAACTATCAACACCGCGAATATGCTACTCGTACGACCTCTTGAAATTGGTCGAGGTTTGCGTCGGACTGGCGAACACGCCAGTGTTATTCTGCACCGACGTCATCCAGTCATCGCTCGCAACGTTGTCCCACAATGCTCCATTCGCAAAGAGCATGTCCAAGGTGCCGTTAGACTCGACCGTGTTGAAAGAGCCGTCAAAGTTCTGCAACTGGCCAATGAGATCGTGTGCCCTGGGGCCCAGCTGGGCAGACTGATCCCACATGTTGGCCCGGTCGATGTTCTGCCGCTGGGGCGACATTGGGTCAGCGGTGGTGCCGTTGCCCAACCCCTGTATCGGGTTTTCTTTGTCGAGCATGGCCATGAAGCTTGCTTGCGCCTGGGCTTGGGCGTAGGCTGAAGCGGCGGCGGCGTCTGATACGCCGTCGATCGGGGTAAACATGGATGGCGAACCATTGGATCCTGCGCTGCGCTCCTCGCGCCATTGTTCGTCGTCCACTTCCTGGACTCTGGGCGACGGGTTCCTGTTCATGATCATTAGGGGGCCGTCTTGGACCTCGGCGATGCGGGCGCAGAGCATCTCTAGCAGGGCCTTGTTGCCTCCTCGGCAGGAGGCTAGTACCCTCTGCAGTTGTAAAAGAATGTCCCTTGGGCCGTCCGTCGAGGCCCGCGGAAGTCGAAAGTTGTTTGCGACGGCATCAGTTACTGCGCTGGCGATCTCATAAATCTTGAACTCCTATTTTGAAAAGGTCAGCAAAGACACTTGGGCGGGCGGCAGCAGCATGCTGTATCCTACTATTCCAGGGCCATGAGCTTCGATAGCCGTGCTTGGCAGCTGTGATATAAGTTGAAGGAACTCTTTTGCGATTTGGATGGGGTGCGAGAGAGAGGTCACGTTCTGATTCGAAGAGGACGACCAAGCTCGACCATGGTTCATGGTAACCTTCCACAACACCGCCTGCATCCACTGGCGCGTAACGACAATATCGGCGCGCTGGACATCGCTGCTGGCGTCGGCATCCAGGGGTATTTCTTGAAGCTTCCTTTGGACGACGTCCAAGCAGGCTCTGCTGGCCGTCTGCAAGCCATCCGCCATGGACCAGATGGCATCTTCCTCGTCCGAATTCTGAAGAATGTCAAAGGCGCCGCTCTGGTCAAATATCCAGAACAAGTTGGCGAGCTTCTTGAAAGCCGGCAGGATGTGTCCCTCGTCCTCTCCCACGCCGGATCCGTCCAGAGAGGGAAAGCGTATGTTGGACTTGAGCACGACCGGCAGCTTGTGAAGCATTGCTACGCCCCTGGAAAGTGTGTTAGACGCACCAAGCTCACGTTTTTACCACTCAGGAAATGGCGATACCTTTCCGTGACGAACAGCAACCACAATATCCTCCGCCTCATCTGCTGCTCTGAAAGAGGGAGACTCATGTACGACGACTCTTTGTGCAGCCCCATGATCTGGGCGAGAGTGATGGCCTCTCGCAGATAGAGAAGGGACTTGGCCCCACCCGGCTGCTGATTTTCGTGATAGACATGAAGGAAGAAGGACGTTCTCAACCAATTGAGGTTCATGGGTGGGCCGCCCTCCCGTTCCTGCAGCGCCATCCGCGAACGCTGGCATTCCGCCTCCATGGACCCCGCCGTCGCGGGATCGTTGCTGTCAGTCGTGGACAGCTTGAGCTGTGATATCGTGGCAGCCCCAACGGCGTTGGCCAAGACGTATGACTCCAAATCATCGGCATCACGGTGGAGCGAGGCCATTATCTCCTCGACGGCGATGATGGGCCATACTGGGAAAAGTCTCAGGCGGTAAACACATAATCTCAGCACCAGTGACGGGATCGGGGTCCTCGAGGGTTGGACAGCAGCAGCAACAGCAGCCTCTTGCCGGACAACTCTCTGGCTTCCAGTGGAGCCTCCTCCGTCAGACGAGCCTTCCTCGGACGAAGACGGGGACCGTGACGGCGAGGTGCCCGTCAGCGGTGCGCCGGAAGGCGAGGTGCTGCCAGTCCCATCACCAGCGGAGGCCGGGGCAGAGCCGGGGCCGGGACCGGGACCGGAACTCTCTTGTTGTTGGGCCTGAGCAATCTGCCGGATTGTCTTCGCTCTCAGGTTCCGGGGGCCCCGGGTTGCAGGGACCTTGTTGAAGGTGCAGGCGGTTCCGATGGCAACGCAGCCGTGGCAGGGCGGGGCCTCGGTGCACTTGATCTTGCGGATCTTGCACGCGTCACAAGCTCTCTTGCCAATCTTGCGCCCGGTAGACATGTCGCGCGAAGACGGAAGAGAAGCGTTGAAGACTACTCGTGTCGTGGCATGGCAAGACCGCCAGCCAACCCAGACTTTGGTGTTTCCGGCGCCTCCCACAACGCCTTTGGCGTGTGTGATTGTGTCACCCGTTGTATGTGGTTTGTTTCCTCTTTCAGTCTTAGTGATGTAAGAGGTGGAGGATGGTATTACAAAGCAGGCCGAGGTGTTGATAATAGAAATGTTCAAAAAGGAAAGATAAGAGAAAACTTCGGCTATGCTCCGGTCTGCCCAAGCATCTCTGCGCCAGTCGACTTTTGTGGGATGAACTCGAGTAGAATTGGTACGGAAACCCTTGTTGTCAAGCAGTGAGTTTGACAGCAAGAGAAGGGCAGGTGGGCTCTGGATTCGGAGGAGGGAAAGAAAACTGGGTACTCTGAGCAGACAGAGATGCTGTTTGGAGCTGTTTGAGATGCCGTCTGCGGGGCCTCGGCGATGGTGTGCTCGATGCACTAAACCCGGCGTGGTAATGGTGGGGAAGGCCCCCTGCAGCTGGGACCAGAGGGGATTCGTTAGGGATCCTTAGCGCTCTTGGCTTTGTATTTCCCCGCAAATTGCGGCCTGTTGACCGCCGACCGAACGGCCCTTTTTTCCAGCGGTTTGGTCTGGACACTGAGGTGAACCGTACGGGTTCCGCATCTGCCCTGGGCTGATCGATCAATCAGCGTCCAGGGTCTTTGCATTTCGATTTGGGAGACCCTCACATTAGGAACACACTCTGTAGAGTCTTGGCTAATTACATTACTTTACATACGAAATCACCATACAAAATACACAATCATTGGCATGTGATTCACCCCAGTCAATGGTTACTGTCTCTTTAACATGCGTGCATGTCCCCGTGGCTCATTTAAAGAAACATATTACTGACGAGGGTAGTTGTCAATGCAGACTGCCAAGCTCCAAGCCCCTGCCATCTTCAATTATTGCTTGCCTATACACCTCCTAATTACTCAACTTGGCTATCCGTAGTCCACCGAAAAACAACTTCACGCTCTTTTGCATGCGTCGCAGTCGCGCAGATCTTAATAAACAAACCTGAAATCCAATCGCTTGTTTCCGTCCTTCTCGCGCGCCTCCGCGTCGTTCTGGTACGCCAGCCGCTCCTCGTTCGACATGGTGCTCCACACCCGCTCCTTGCGCTTGTTCAAGGTGATCAGGACTTGCCTGTGCACCAGGAAAACGACGAGACTCAAAGCGCAAATGGACACGCAGACGGTGTTGCCGCGCTTGTAGTAGGGGGCGTCGTACGACCGGTAGATTTGCGAGCCAATGAGCGAGCCAATCTGGACAATGACGTTGTATGTCGCGGCTGAGATGGCGCGTTTCTTCACGTCAAACGTGTTCTCGGAGATCCAGGAAGACACGATCGGGTGGAAGTAGGGGTAGCCAGAGATGAGCGTGACCATCGAGAAGCGCTCCCAGTCGCGGCCGCCGTCGGGCAGAGTGAGCAAGCCGATAAGGAGGGGCATGATCCACGCCTCGCCAAAGATGCAGTGGAATGCCCGCTCCTTAAAGTAGTCGCTGCTGAATGCAAGGCCAAGCATGGTGAAAATCTGCAGCACAGCCGACGGGACCGTGAGCATGTTCGCGTTAAAGGTCGTGAAGCCGATGCGGCGGAGAGTAAGCGTGAGATACGCCTGCACTGGGGTGGCCGGGATGTAGGCGACTAGACCAATGAAGTAGAGACCCCACATGGAAGGATCCAGCCAGGCGTTCTTGATGTCCTTGAACGTCGCCGGCTCCTTGAGGGCAGTGAGGCCCTTTGCGGGGTCGTCACGGAGGATGCGGTTGGTCATGATGACCTCCTCTCTCTCAGTGTACCAGGGTTTTCTCCACATGACCGTTGTCGTGTTTGTGGGGGACTGGGGGAGCCATAGGAAAGACTGAGCAAACCCTGGTTAGTCGTCGTTTCTTGGTCGACAAAAAGAGGGGAGTGTTCAACTTACGACTGTCGCCAGCACGCATGTCAGGAGACCTTCCAACATGAACAACCAGAACCAGCCTGGGTGGCCGCCAATACCGCGCATCTTGAGGATGCCAGCCGCGAGGAGAGCCGAGATGACTCGCGCAACGTTGAGAGTGGACCAAAATACGGCCAGGCGCACCGAGAGCTCCTTGGAGGTGTAGAAGTAGGTCGCAAAGAGGATAGTTCCCGGGATAAAACCTCCTTCGCAGGCGCCTTGGACTCGTGTTAGTTTGAAAAGGCGAAAGAAGGGGGGGTTGCAAAATATTCGAGCATACCAATGAGGGCTCTCGTGACGTAGAAGCCAGCGCGGTTCGTCATCCAGGCCTGGGCCCATGAGACGGTTCCCCACATCATCATCATGGTCGGCAACACATACTTGAAGCCGTAACGCTTGGTGAGGAATTGAACAGGAAACTCGGCGCACAGAAACGCCAGGAGCTGGATCGTGGTTCCCTGAAATTTGGCGAATTAGCATGGTGTACAGCCCAGGAAAGCACCAGGCCGCGTCTTACGTTGTTGTAGTCGTCACTGCTGAGCTTCATGTCCTTGAGGAAATCATCGGCCAGCGCGTTGGACAGGTTTCCACGGTCCAGTTGGAGGCCGAAAAACATGACGCAGAGCCAGGTCAAGAGCTTCAAGTCCGTTTTACGAACAACAGCTCTCTCCTCGGCCGCCGTCCAAGTCGCTGTCGGGTCCCATCGGTGCCTTCCCTCGTAGGACTCGTGAGGCGGGACGAGATCAGAAAGGTTCTCGCGACCGACCGCGGGCACGTCAGAGTCCTGGTAGACCGAGACGGCGTCCTTGCCGCTATCGCTGCCCGTCTTGTTGGGGTGAGTGGCCTCGACGTCGGCCATGTTGACTGACGGGTCTTGGCTGGGTGGGTGTAGTGAGTAAGGTCCGGGTCAGGTTCGCTCACAGGGAGGCCAACCGGTTCAGAAAAGACTCGGGCGGACCGTTCAACTTCCCAGGAGTTCGGGCTGCTTTGGGGAATGAGCGCAAGCGACGACGATGGAGAAAGAGGGTCCCGGGAAGGGCAAATGGCATGTTCTGATGCTTCAACTTAATAGTCGTTCTGGAGGCTCTGTTTGAGGCTAGCAGATCACGGTTCACGACATCGAAGCTCGGTCTTGCGTCTTCGATGATATCCACAAACTAGTGGAGGTGAACCATGTGGTCGGACCGGGGGCAGGAGAAGATGGTGTTGACAACTTTTTCTGGTATTTTTTTTCTGGATCTCGGAGTGCCTTTTTGACAGGACCCGGCTCCGTTCCGGATGGCTTAGCCGTGTCTCCAACTTTCCCCAGATTCTCCAGGTTTTTTTCCGCGCGCTAGGGGACCCCTCATTGTCTTGGCCCGTCAACAGTATCATGTAATTCAGCTTCGTTCGAAACTGCAGCGTTTTGATCGAAGGTCAGCTGGACAATCAACTGACGAAAACCTGGGACTTGGGCTGCTGAACGGGCTGGGGGGAAATCATTCATCAAGGAGGGGGGAGGCAATGCAGCAAGCTTGTGATGGAATGGGCAAGGAGCCCCGGCAGAGAGTACGAAGACAACTCCATTGCTTTCTCCGAGAGATTCTCCAGGACGGAAAACTGGGGCGTTTGGCTCCGAACAAGAACCCCGCTCCCATGATTGGCTGCAGCAGACAGCCTTCGCCAAATTAGGAAGCTTTGCGATTGCGCCATCGCCCACTCAACCGGGAGCCGCCGTGCAACGAGAGGCCATCCTGTTGGAGAAAACGTCTGACGATCCATCCTCTCTCTCTCTCTCCCTCTCCTCATCGATGACTGATTTGACTGGCAACTGCTGCACTGGCCCCCCGGTTTCGCTCTGAGACATTATACATTCTGTGATACTTGAAGAAAATCTCACGGCTGCTTCGGCCCTACACTTTGTCAAACACATATATATCTGGCAATTCTCGGCTCTTTGCTTATCAGATCTCGCTTGGATAGATCCACGACTCATCAATATCTGACTACCTACACTCTCATCATCTGCCGGCTCTAAGCGGAGGTAGCCTCGTATACTACTTACTCATCAGAGTCGTTCTCACATATTGAGTCTCGTCCAGTACCACCAACGACATGCCTTCTGCCATCTCCAACGACACCGAGGCCAACATTATTGGCGGCAACGCCCAGGCCCGTCCTCGCCTGAGCAAGCCTCTGGTCTACTCCGGGACCCTGGATAACTACAAGAACGCCGACATCACCCCTGTCATTGGCCGGGAGTACGAGGGCCTCCAGGTGGTCGATCTCCTCAAGGCCGATGACCAGGTCATCAAGGACTTGGCCGTCACGAGTAAGAACGAGACATGCAGCCCAGCCGTGTTTTTGCCGTCCACGAACCGTGTCTAACAAAGTGCATCATTTCTCAGTCTCCCAACGCGGCGTCGTCTTCCTCAGAGACCAGGATGTGACCCCAACTCAGATGAAGGAGTTTTGCCTCCGCCTGACAGAGCTTGCTGGATGTGTGAGTCGCGCCATCGGACGAACCACACCATCTCCATATCAAATGGGGGCAAGGCTAACTCGGCAGAACAGCCCGAATCATCAGGTCTTCACATCCACCCCCTGACGGAGGAGGGTAGCGAGCTCGGTGACCAGATTAGCGTCATCAGCAGCGAGAAGCAGAAGAAGGGCGGCGGTCTCACTCACCAATTGAGCGATGTCAGCCGATTCGCCAGCGCCGGCTGGCACACCGACATCTCTTTCGAGCAAGTCCCCTCGGACTACGCCATGCTCAAGATCCACACCCTGCCCACGACGGGCGGTGACACTGTACGTTGAAAAAAAAAAACACCGGCATCCCTCCCCCTGCCCCCCGCTGGACCCCTTGCATGCGAGAGAGAGAGAGAGAGACCTTGTAGCTGACAAACCGCCCGCAGCTGTGGGCTTCTGGATATGAGATCTACGACAGACTCTCCCCTGCCATGCAGAAGTTCCTGGAAGGGCTGACTGCCACCCACGACGCCACCTTCTTCCACGACGAGGCCAGAAGGCTCGGCAACCCACTCCGTGAGGGCATCCGAGGCTCGCCGCTGAACAAGGGCGGCGACCTCAAGTCCATCCACCCCGTCATCCGTACCAACCGTAAGCTCCCTAATTCATCTCCCGTCGACCATAGTCTAGACTTGCTGACAAACACCCTTTCGCAGCCGTCACGGGATGGAAGTCCGTCTACGTGAACAAGGGCTTCACCAAGCGCATCAACGGCGTCACAAAGGACGAGTCCGACGTCCTCCTCAACTACCTTTTCAACCTCGTCACCCAGAACCACGACGCCCAGGTCCGCTTCAAGTGGCGCAAGAACGACCTCGCCGTCTGGGACAACAGGAGCATGTGGCACTGCGCCACGTACGACTATGTCGAGGCCAGGGCGGGCGATCGTGTGGCGTCTCTGGGAGAGGCTCCCTATCTTGACCTGAACAGCACCGGAAGAAGGGAGGCTTTGGGATTGTAGAAAATTATGAACACGATAGGGAACCATGACTGGCGTTAGCGTTTTATATATATATTGGACCGATAGGTTCCGAGATGAATTGATACTACTTGCTATGATCACCGTTCGTTTCAGACTGGTGGTATTGCTTGGAAAGCCCTTCAGTGATTTATTTTTGGATTTGATCATGATGCCGCTCATGAAGACGTGCTTGAGGCCGCTATTAGCGTAGTTTTTTTAGCAAGAGTCATCCTACTGGCCCTTAGCAAGAATGTTGACCAGCCCATGTATTCACTTCATATCAGTTCGCTGTCCTGCCTGCTCCTTATAGTTTACCCCTCAGCACTCTTGTTCTGCCCGACGGTTGCCGGTAGTTTTGAATACATCAAAATTACCAATAAAAACAGTCATGAAACTCAAACAATAGAGAAACCTCTTCCATTCTTATGGTGGTTCAGATGACAGGTATATTTCTAATCTACTATGTTTTCTTCCAGGCCTATCATGCTCAAACCAGCAGCACAGCCACTCCCTCGTAAGGGCCAAGCGTGACCTTTCCGTTGCTAAAATCGTCCTTGGTCTTGCCGTTATATGTAACCAAGACTTCCTTGACATCTCTCGGGAGGCCAGTCCACTCAACAGACTTGGGCGAAAAGTTGCAGGCCACCAGGGCGGTAGACCCATCATCGGCCTTGCGAGCGTACGCAAAGACCTCCTCGTGGGCCTCGTCGACAAGACTGAAGTCACCGTAGACAAAGATGTCCTTGAACTTTTTGCGAGTCTCCAGCACATGACGCCACGTGTGGTAGACAGAGTCAGGGTTGGACGTTTGCGAGGCAGCGTTGATTTCCTTGTGGTTGGGATGGACGGCCATCCACGGCGTGGCGTCCGCGGCCGTGAAGCCGGCGTTGGCGCTGGCGTCCCACTGCATTGGTGTTCGCGCGTTATCGCGAGACTTCTTTGGTATTCGACCTTGTAGGCCTCGAGGGTCTTCTCGTCGTCAACGTCTTTGTGCAAGCTATGGTCTGTTAGCCTCGCTACGAAACGATCCCGGCGGAAACAGGGGCATCGTGACACTCACTTCCAGTGATTCAGGCAGTCAATGTCCTTTGATTCCTTCATGAAGAAGTTCTGGGGCACATTGACCATGCCGATCTCCTGCCCCTGGTAAACGAACGGCGTTCCGGCTTGGAGGCCTTGGAGCAGGGAGATCATCTTGGCACTGTTCTCACGATGCTCGGGTGCGTCGTTCGCGAAACGACTGACGGATCGAGGCTGGTCGTGGTTCTCGAGGTAAAGAGCGTTCCAGCCGTTGTTGTTATACATGAAACGCTGCCATTTGTCGACCAGAGTCTTGAATTCGGTGAGCTTCCACTCCTTGGGAGAGAACTTGCCCTGCGGACCATGGTCGATGTCCATACTGCCACCACACGTTAGCCTCAGCTCAACCAATGGAGAAAAGGAATCACAGGTGTTACTCACAACTCAAAGTGGAAAATCATGCTCAGCTCCTCCCGGTCCGCGTTGACACTCTTGATAACCTCCTTCAGATCCCTGACGCAAGGCATCTCGCCGACGCTGAATGCATCGTATTCCTTCAGAATGGCACCCAGCTCCTTCAGATACTCGTGCAATCTGGGCCCGGCAGAGTATAACTCCGATCCGGGGAGCACCTCCTGGTCAGTCCGGGAAGTCTTGCGGCTTGCTCACGAAATTGATGACATCCAAGCGGAAACCGTCGGCGCCCTTGTCCAGCCAGAAGCGCATGATGGCGTGTACCGCATCGCGGACCTTGGGGTTCTCCCAGTTGAGATCAGGCTGCTCCCGCGCGAAAAGGCGCAGGTAGTACTCTCCCGTGGTCTCATCCCACTCCCACGCACTGCCTTGGAAGTGCGACTTCCAGTTGTTGGGCGGCTGACGGTTGCCGTTGGCGTCGTACTTTGCGGGGCGCCAGATGTACCAGTCGCGGTAAGGGTTCGTCTTGGAAGAGCGGGATTGCTTGAACCATTCGTGCTGGTCGCTCGTGTGGTTGACGACGAGGTCGAGGACAAGCTTCATGCCGCGGGCGTGCAGGGCATCCTTGAGCTCGTCGACGTCGGCAACGGTGCCGTAGGGGGCGTGAATTGCGCGATAGTTGCTAATGTCATAGCCCTGCCAATTGTCAGTCTGGACGCCTTTCGCAAGCACCCATTGAATTCGAGCAGCCACTCGCGGATGCATGCGCATTACTCAAGACTGCGAGAACGAGATGAGGGTGTTCATACTGACCATGTCAATCTGTGGGCTCTCAAAGATGGGGCAGAGCCACACAATGTCAACACCCAGATTCTTGAAGTAGTCGACCTTTGAGATGATGCCTCTCAAGTCACCCACACCGGTGCCCTTGGAGTCTTTGAACGATGCTGGGTACACCTGGTAGACGGACTGCTCTTTCCACCATCTGCGGTACTTATTGGGCTGGCCGCAGCCGCCGACGCTAGAGACCTCAACTTCGTGAGGAGCCATTGTGACCGAATGGTTTGTGACGCGGGTTCCGTGTAAGTTCGGTTGACTCGTAGATTCGTTCGGGCGAGAGTCGCGAAGATTCGAGCAACCGCTGGCAG
This sequence comes from Colletotrichum camelliae, assembly GCA_018853505.1. Lineage (NCBI taxonomy): Eukaryota > Fungi > Ascomycota > Sordariomycetes > Glomerellales > Glomerellaceae > Colletotrichum > Colletotrichum camelliae. The sequence continues at coordinate 2,266,923 of JAELVL010000001.1, forward strand.
AGGAGTGAGGGACGAGAAGCAAGCTTTTTGTATAGTGCCAGAAATGCCGTGTTTGAAAAGAAAACCCAACAGTCTAGAGACCTAGCTGATTGGAAGATTCGTCTGTTTGTAGAGCTCCGAAGCAACGTATCCAGGCGAGAATTTCTGCGAATGGAAGCACAACTAGCAGCCAATGGGGGAGCAAACTTTTGGAAAAAGAAAGATGGTTTGTACACCGTCAGAGCACAACACTCATGCGGACACGACTTCTTGAGTCGACTGCTGGCTAGGTGCTGAGAGAGAGAGAGAAGAGATCGGCGCTGTGCAGGGAAGTGGGAAATCAGCTGCAAGCTCTGCCGGTGGCTCCAGGTGGTGTTCCAGCTCTTGGAGTTTCCTTGGAAGGAAAGTTGGATCGTCGTGGGGAGTGGTTTGATGGTACCTGTTTAGCTGCGGGCGACAGCCGCCATTTCACGCGAGGAATTCTACCGATGGGGGGGTCAGACTGTGGCAGCAATGAGCGGACCGACTCCGATCAGACCCCGAGGGTGAGTGCCCCGCCATTGTGGTGCCTCTTGTAAGTCGTCATGCGGGGTAATAACTTGGTGAGAGTGAGAGCGACGGTGCTGCGTACCTTAGGTAGGTAACCTAGAGACAGAGCTTGGTGGGGCACAGCTGAGCATGGCATTTACGTCTGCTGCGCCTATTGTAATGTCTTCCGCATGTCGTGCCTCACTCTCCTCCGTCATTGTGGTCTTTGCTATCCCCAAATCGCCCGTCTCGCTCTCGCCACTGAGTCCGTCCACGACTCATGAAGGCCAACCGGTGCTATTTCTGGCACCAACCGACCTGACCGTGCCTCTTACCACGTGCAAACCTTCGAGATGTCCTGCATTGACACCATTACGTTGTTACGTGTTGCAGGTTGACGGACAGTACGCGCCAGAGGCACCGAAATGCCTGTGTAACTTTCAGCACATGAGTGGACTGTCTTGCTCCGCCGTGTCCACACCCGCCCATAAGTGTAGTTCCACCACAGCTTACCCGTCCTCCTTTTTCCGAGAGTATCTCCGCATCGTCATGTGTCGGCCACGCATCCTCCGATGAGCCTCCGGACTCAGCTCCGGAAATCTGGTCATGAGAATGTCTCCGTGTCACACGAAACTGCCACGAGGAACCATGAAGGATCTCAACTCGTTCTGGTTGTTCCTTGAGCCACCTCTGCAGTTAGAGGGGCGGAGGTCGACCACGGTTGAAGGGTATTAGGCGTTCTCCGGCGCCGGAAGGGCACACGGGGGTGGGTATCAGCGCCGACTAAAGACCGGACATTGCGGGCGGCGGAATTCGTTGCCAACGACGCCGCCGCCGCCGCCGCCGCCTTCGGTAAAAGGGCTTGATGTCAGAGGATGTGGCGCTGTTGCGAGAGGCTGAGTGCGGGCCACACCGATAGAAAGCCGTCTCCGGCACGTTTCTCAGACATGATGATGCATTAGATCGTCCTGATCGACAAGAAATGTCTGAATCAGCCGTTGACGCAGACATGTAAGCAAAACGCGTAGCTGGACCTCTGTAGATTATGCAAACAGACGCGCCCGTTTGCACGCCTCCAGATGGCGATGATTGGAGAACTTGAGCGTCCCATGCAACTTTTCCGTTCTTCACTAATGACGCCCCGGTAAGCAATTGCATCTCTGGAGAACAGCTACAAGGGGAAGAGATCCCCTCCAAGCTCCCCTGTGTGTGTGTGTGTGCGTGTGTGTGGGAACTCGCATGTGTTCCGCACGAAGGGTCCCCACGGCCCCAACTGCACCGACGAGCGCAGCATGAGCGACGACGGCGTCCATTGGTCAATTCCGTGAGGTCTCGCCGTGTGACGAGGTGGGGTTTGGCGGGGGGAGGGGTCAGCGACAAACTGCAGGTCCCCGAGAGTAACTCCGCGGCGCGGGGCACGATTTGGAGCTGTCATATGCGAAAAATTGACCACGACGGAAGAGCATTGTAAACAAACCATTTGCATCGCCTTTTCTCTTCATCCAAAAACAAAGTTGCACGGCTGTGACGGAGTCGACATATAGCCTTTCTGAGATACCCAGCAAAACCGCAGCATCGAGATCCGCAGACACAATGGCTTGGGAAGAACCGAGAAAGACGGGCATGCAGTACCGCCGCCTGGGCAACTCTGGCCTTCATGTCTCGGTGCTTGGCTTGGGAGGCTGGCTGACGTAAGTGGACCGCACCGCCTCTGGCTGATGACACTTGAGCGATCCGGGGCTGACTGAGATGATGCGCGCAGGTTCGGCGGCCACGTTGAGAACGGTACGCGAGTGACACAAGGCGCCGATGTTTTTTTTTTTTTTTTTTGGGTGCCACTAACGGTCAGTAGAGAAGACGTTTGCGTGCATGAAGCAGGCCTACGATCTGGGTGTCAACTTCTTCGATACCGCCGAGAGGTAAGCCCCGCGTGGCCGAGAGAGCGCAGTCCGCAGACTGACCCAATGGTTGCAGCTACGCTGGCGGAAACTCCGAGATCATCATGGGCCAGGCCATTAAGAAGTTCGACTGGAACCGTAACGATATTGTTGTCAGCACCAAGGTGAGTTGGACGTTGGGAAATTCACTCTCGACACGGTGGCAATGGCTAACTCGCCCTTTCTAGCTCAACTGGGGCGGTGCCAACGGCGAGGTGCTCATCAACAACCACGGTCTCTCCCGCAAGCACATCATTGAGGGTCTCCGAGCCTCTCTGAAGCGCCTCGATCTCGAGTATGTCGACATCGTATACGCGCACCGACCCGACCGTTTGACGCCGATGGAGGAGACGGTCCGCGCCTTCAATCATGTCATCGACAAGGGCTGGGCCATGTACTGGGGCACCTCCGAGTGGAGCGCCGACGAGATCGCCGAGGCTTGTGGCATCGCAAAGGACCTCAAGATGATTCCTCCCGTGGTCGAGCAGCCCCAGTACAACATTCTCGAGCGCCGCAAGGTTGAGTACGAGTTCCAGCGCCTGTACCAGCGCTTCGGCCTCGGTTTGACCACCTTCAGCCCCATCAAGATGGGCTTGCTAAGCGGCAAGTACAACGAGAGTCTGGATGCGCCGCCGGCGGGCAGTCGCTTTGCCGAAGGAAAGGGCGACAAGTTTGTCAACTGGGCCAACAAGGAGTGGTATGGCAACGACGAGTGGAAGTCCCTGATTCAGAACGTCGTCAAGCTCAAGGTAAGTCCCCACCGGCCACCCCGTGATTTTGGGATGGCACACTGACGGTGCGCTTCCAGGGTATCGCGGAGAAGCTTGGTGCCACGCAGTCGCAACTAGCCCTTGCGTGGTGCTTGAAGAACCCGAACGTTACTTCTGTGATTACGGGCGCTTCGAGACCCGAGCAGATTGTCGAGAACGTGGGTGCTCTGAAGGTTCTGGAGAAGCTGACACCGGAGATCATGGCGGAGGTTGATGCCGTCGTGGGCGAGGTCAAGCTCGACCCGGCCAGACAAGATTAGATTATGGCGTGTTTGCGGCGAGCGCTGGTTCTGTAGATCAATTTGGGTGGCGTAGTACATGGCACGGCATTTTTGGGAAGAAAGGAACAACAGGTCAGGCATAGGGATACAACGGGCTTTCCAACCGATCCATGCATATCCGTGTTGAGGACCCCGTACTGTTGGATGAGACTCGCTCGATTACTCGCTGACCGCCGTTTCAACCTGCTCTGGTTGGTAAATATTTCAGAGGAACTGCCTTCTAGAAGCCGTGACAACAGGCACCGAGTCAAAATGGGTGTTGCCACCCCGGTTTGACGCGGCCAAACGATCTGCCGTCTGCGCCATTGCTCGTGCCCTGCTGAAGGATGGTGCTCGCACATCGAGGTTGCATATGAGACGGACGGGAGTATACTCCGAAGGCGAAGTTGTCCAGACCAGATTCAGGACGAATACGGTATTGGATGCTTCAGAGAGAACCCGACTGGCACGACCCCTTTGTGCAGCCATCTTGACTCGGTTGCGAACGTACCTCGTAGATCTCCAGGGACCATGTAGGGATGGTGCAACGCGTTCCTGGGCCGGTGCTCCTATGTGTTGATGAAACTTGACGAGGGGCGCTGGGAATAGTGCCCCGCGGTGTCACGGCACCGCTCGGGAGTCAACAATGCCAGTGGTTAGTTGCACATCGCGAATCGTCAGGTGTCTTTTGAGGCATATTCCAGGGATGACAAGTAACAACCCACAAGAAGTCGGCCGTTTTTACCTTTAAGGTCTGTCAGCGAACGCTTGATGGCGGGGGGAGTCCATGATTTACCACGTGTCGACAACGCCCATGCAGCCTGTTGACATCCATCTGTATACCTTAGTCAAAGAGGTCCTCGGACGAGTAGGAGCGCTTATCGCTGCCCATGGCCGCTTGCACCATGTTTGCCGCAATCAAGAGCGCATAGCCGCGATAGTACCTCGGGACCGACCCCATTGACTCACATGAATACACAACGAGTAAACATGTCCCGTAGAGACAGCGTTTGCCTTCTGTTGGTAGCAAACCTGGGGTCGCGTCCGTCTCAGAGGCCAAGAAGCGAATGGGGTGGTAGACGCGGGCCATTCCTAAGGGACAGAATATGGGGTACGGGTAGTTGGTGTGTGTGGTAACGAAGGAACGGTAGTGCTTGCATGGATGGGCAGGCGTGGGAAGGTGCATGGCATGGCTCACCCAAGCGACGAGACGAGGTCTTCGCCGCAGGCGCATTGATCGCCGTCTGGTGGTCGTTTGGTATGAGGGACTGCTACACCAAACAAGCAAGACGTGTGGCGTCACAGAGTGCGCGACCAGGATGGGTGGAGGAAGGAGACGGGGTTCTCTGGAAGGATTGGGGTCAAGAGGATGCGAAGATGGATGTGGCAGCATGAGCAGCAGAGGTCGTGAGCGAGATGCGAGGTGTTGCGTTGGTGTTGCGTTGTACGGAGAAACGGCAGAAAACTAAGGTGATTTGAGGCTGATGGTTTGAGATAGCTATCGCGACAGCTTCGCGCAGAGATCGAGCTGCCAAATAAGATGTCAATATCAGGCCACCTCTGAGGGGAATGACGCCGGGTTGTGGTGTTGGGGAGGTCAAGGTTTGAGCTTGGCCCGCCTTGCTGCTTAGTGTCGTGAACGACGGTTGGGAATACAGCCTTAATTGATGGGCAAAGTTGATGCGCGCAGCAGGTATGAGGCCGGTAGAGTAGAGGGGGGACATGTGGCCGAGCAGGGAGGGGGGCATTTGTTCAATGCAGGGAAACTCTCGCAACTGAAGATGCAGGACGGGATGAGACGAGCATCTGAGCTGAGCTGCGATGTCTGCCCTATGCAGCGCCCCACGACTGCCTGCATGGCTGACATGTGTATGGTGTGGATGGTTGCGATCAGGCCGAGTGTGTGTCTGATTGTCTTGCTGTGGCTGCGAGGTGTGTTTGTTACCTTACTGCATAGCGTATGACCGATTCTGCTGGTGTGTAGCGGAGGTCGAAGGAGATGAACGACCCTGTTGCTTGTCGGGTGAGATTAGGTAGAGAACCAACACCGGCCTCAAGCCGAAAGCCAATAAGCATCCACTTCGAGTCGATGTCCGATGAGAGTAAAGGTCGACGAGATATTGAACTGAGACATCGATCTCGCAAACCAGCCAGGATTCGTGCCTAGCCCGTACGGGTAGACACGCAGGGCGTCTTGGGGGGTTTCCCACCCTTTCTTGCTTCTGTAAGAGCTCCGTGTCATGAAGCTGGCAGCCAAGACATGCAGAGAAGAGAAAGGAATGAGTCGGAAAATAGCTGGCGGAGGTTATGGAAGAGAAGTTAGAAGTTAGAGAGATGGAACCGCCAAGTGCACAGTAGTACCCCAACCAGCAGCACTGAGTAAGGCAGGCCGCAGTCGCGACGACAGCGACGAGACTGCGTGGTAACAAGTGCGTTCCTGGTTCGCGGTGCCAAGGGCAAAGTGAGACTGCTCAGACCAAATCGAATGCGCGCGAGTGCTCCATAGTATTGTTGTTGGGTCAGGTATTCGTACCTTAGGTAAGGAAGGCAAGGCGAGCCGGGACGCATGCCGAGTATGCTCCGTATTGATCCTGTCCATGGGAATGGAATGGCCGTATGTTTCTCGTGTGCATGTGTCTGCCTTCTGGCGCGTCCGTCGCAAGTCGCAAGGCAAGGCATGACTTGTACAAATGGTCGCTACAGGTGAGATCCATGGGCCAAGGTTCTTGTCAAAAGTACCTTATTTTTTTCCTTCTTCTGGAAATAACACTAGGTGCGGCGGCGTTGCAGCGGACACGAGTCTTGAATGCCCGAATTGATGGTACATGTTGGTCTTCATTCGAGGAGACACAGAGACAGAAGCAGAAAGTCAGAGAGGGTGATGAGGAATAAAAATTCCATTTCGACCGAAGCCTTCTTGCGTTCTTTCGTATCTGCCCGCGTTGGGGAGGCACCGGCGGATGCAAGTGGAGTGCCGTTTTAGGCAACCTAAGGCAGTACTAAGTAAGTAGGTGTTGCTGCGAACGGACGGTAGGGCGATACCAGGTCTGTCGCAGATGCAGCACAGAAAACATGCCGCTCTGGCAGGTTCCGAAATACCAACAACAGCCAAGCCCAGGCCCGGCCGCTGGGTGGTGCAGCAATGTGAGGAAGTGTCTCCCACATTGTTTGCCTTACCTAAGGGCCTTTCCCACACCTGTGGCCCGTGGAATCTGGGTGCGTCCCACCACACTCCATGTCACACAGGTGGTGTGGCCCACCCGACGTCCACGTCCAAGCTCCTACCCCACCTACCTTGGGTACCTTACCCAATGGAAGGTACACTACTATGCAGTAACACCTTAGAGGAGAAAGGCCAGACGCTAAATCGTCAAGTGGTACGCGACTAATCCGTTCTGGGACGGACATCTGCTCCCTCGAAACGCGGGCGGCAGGAGCAGGGCGAGCCTCACATTCAACATTCCCCGCTCACGCCTGCCTTGCACCTGTGTCTGTGTGCCTTACCCCTCGCTGTGTTCCGACGTGTCGACGGAACTTCCTGTCGCCCGTGCCTGCACCAGCTGCACCTGATAGACGCGTATCGCAGCTACGGTGAACTTTGTACTTGGATAATTAAATAATACCCTACGCAGTCAAAACACGTAATTGGTCTCAGCTCGATTGTCTGCTTGAGCCAACGGCCTATTATCATCCCTACTTAGGTAGGTAGATACTATGCAGTAGGTAGATACACCGTACCTGGTAACCGCTTACCCACTAAAAAAGACCGCACCTCCAGGGCAGCCCGCGCTAGGTACGCCTCCGGCAGAGCGACACAAGCGACGCCTGCTGCGGGTCTCTCCCCAGGATTAAGACATGAAAAAGACAAAAAAAAGACAAGGACAAATGGACCTATGTATTCGTATGTACGCAAGACGTGACACCGGCCACGGCATACCTGAGAGATTGATGATTGATGAGAAAGTCATCTCATTCCAACTGGATGCTACCTCAATCTTGTCCTAGTCATGTCTCCACGGCTACACGGCGCAAAGGAATGAGTTTGAATACAACCATACGAAGACGGGGATATGCCCATTATATTGCGTCGAGGTGTTTGTCCTTGAATTGTAAAGTATTACAAGTCGGGTACCTAGGTAAGCCAATAGGCAAGCCCGGACAAGGTACATGCGCATCACCAGCTGCACCACAACACCATCGTCTGCAAGGCATTGTCTTCGTATGTACCTTACCCGTTGGTGTAGTTAGTCGCAGCGTAGCGCCCTCAACTTGAAGTGAACCAACAGCTAGCTACGAATACCACGTACACTTTGCCTTCTCATGCTGCACACACACACACACACACCCACCCACGCACATACCTTCTGCTCCTCCTCACTACCTAGCTGCCCGACCTTACCTCACCTCACCCAGCAGCAGCAGCAGCAGCAGCCTCTTTCGTCGTACGCGACGGACCTCCTCCGGCCCTACATTTCTGTGGGCTTGTCCCCCATCCATGCTCGCGCCTGCTCCATTCTTTCCCGCATCTCCTCAAACCGTATGCGACATCGAATAACATCCATCACTTGTTTTGTTGCGACTTTGCGACCACGAACCCCCGTTTCCATTCCATTCGCTGCGAAGCACAACAACATTCACATCACCCGCCATCGACTTGCTGCTGCTGATGCTGCCGCCTTCAATCATGACATAATCGAATCGACATTTTGTCTTTCTCTGCCCGCCGGCCATTCTGCTCCCGCCAAACTGTTTCTGCGCCCTTCTCTCTTTCTATCTATCTCTCTCTCTCTCGCTCGCTCGCTCGCTCGCTCGCCCCCGACGCCGGTCCCTGTCCACAGCCCGCCGCCCGAGTTGTTTCTCCATCCACCTCGTCTCGCTTCGCCTCGCATCTCCATACTATCGCGAAATATCGAGACCCCGCCCACTAAGTCTGCCCTATCCGTACCAAATCCGTTTCCCGTCCTCACCCACCCGTCCTGGTCGTTTGCGTCCGCTCTCCGTTACTGCGCGACTGCCATCTGCCTCTCCCCCGCCGTCGTCGGGAATGACATGGCTCTGCGCCCTCATGCGACGGCCTGGCGACAATGACGAGGAATGAGGCCGGCTCCCGCTTCAGCTCGCTTACGAGCACCAGCACCGACAGCACCCGATCGTCGGCCACTGTCAAACCCCAACGGCCGTCTTCGTCGTCGGCGGCATCAACATCGCGCAAGGCGCCTATGCGATTGAAGACGGACGACAATGGATCCATCGCCCAGAAGTGAGTGTCAGTTTCCGTACTGTACTGTCGTTGTCGTTGTCGTGTTCATGCCCTGCTGTTGTTCTCTACCCCCGCCCCGGTCCCCCTCCTAGTCATTCCGTCAATCAATCAGTCCATCATCCATACCATTCCATACGGATACATGCCTCTTCCCACAAGTCAGTCAGGCCAGCCCAGTCAGTGGTCTAGCCGGCCCGGCAGCGGCAGCCCCAGCCCTTTCAGGAAAAGGCAGGCCTATTCGTACCTTATCCACAGTCCCAGAGTCCACACAGTCCACAACCCGAGTTCGTTCCTAGCCCCCAGTCAGTCCATCGCCTTCAACCTTGCTCTGGGTTTGGGGTTCCTCTTCCACGGCGCCCCTCCAAAACCAAGATATCCACCTACGCCATACAGGGCAGCCTCCAGTCCTGGCCTGGTCGCTGTCTGTTGTCGTCCTCTCGTCGCTTGTCCCTGCCGTGGCCCCTGCCCCCATTCATGGCGCCCTGCTGCTGCTGCTGCTGCTGCTGCTGCTGCTGCTGCTGCTGCAACAGAACTGCTGGAGTGTGTGGTGTCCCACCACAGCTTTCTTACGCGCGCCGCGGCCGTTGTCCCGAAACCCAGTCCTGGGCGAGACACTTTTGGTGTAGCTTGGGCTTCTTTCTCTGCCCTCTCGCTGCAACTCTGAACTCGGCCGGTGCAGCCAGAAAAACTGCTACAGCAGCACTTCAGCTCTCTCGTACAGCTCCCCCTCCCATCACACCCCTCCAAGGTCTTCCCTCCCCCTCCAACAGGCGTGCTAGCGACCCTGAATTCCCTCTGGCACCCCTCCCCTCCCTTCACATCCTCCCTCCTCATCGTCCTGGCCCCCCCCTCCATCGAAGTCGCCTCCGCCCTGGCCCCAGGCAAGCTTTGTCGTCGTCGCTTCGTCGGTGGAGCTTTCTGCTGTTTTCGATCCCTCCAGTCCAGCCCAGTCCAGCTTGACCCGAGATAATCTCACACTCACTTCTCTCACTCTCCCCTCCAAGTTCCTTCTTTTGAATGTTTCTGCCCTGACGCCCTGACGAATGCGCCCATTACTGACTGGTCCCTGCGTTCCACCCCCCGTCTAGATCCTTCATCAGTGACTTGAGCCCAGCCCAAACCTCTCCAACCCACGCATCTGCGCCGCGCGGAGCATTGTCGCCAGCTTCAACAACATCCAATGTCTCCTCATTCCGAGATCACCACCGCCTGAGCGACTTCGCCAACTACCGCCGAGACCTGGCCGTGCTAGAGACCTCCGGTGGCCGTCTTCCCTCCATCCAGCAGCAGCCTCCTACGGCCAATCCCTCGTCAACCTCACAAGTTGCTCCCTGGATGTCGCCCTCCAACGGCGGTGCCACCGCATCCACCCCCCAAAGCCAGCTCAATACCACCTTCTACAATGATTCCAGCGACAACCTATCCATTGCCTCTCAGTTGTCGCCAGGCTTTCGTCCGCCCAAATCGAATAGCACCCCAGTCGTCCGGAAGCCAGGACTCGCCTGACGCTGCCTACTTCGGAGACGAACGCCGGCCCTCGTTAGCTAGTATCACGACACTCAGTAGTCAAGGCTCCAAGAACAGCATTCGAAGAGGTGGACTACAAAAATTACAGGGCTTCTTTGGGGAGGAATTTCCAGGTCGAGACGGCTCGGAAAGCAGCTTGCATTCAAGTTCGGGAAGGGACCGCTCGCGTTCCTACAGCCACAGCCGCCCTACCAGAGATCGCAACTACTCTAACGCGACCGACCACCAACGAGACCGAGAAGGGTCGCCTTCCTCTTCGCGGCCGAGAACCCCTGTGCCCGCTCCAGAGGTTGTGCCTTTCCTCTACCAAGAGGTTGATGTGAGTAACCCTCCCGCATCCGCATCCTCCTGCTCTTGTTTTTTTTTTTTACTTCTTTGGTGTTTTTTTTGTGTGGTTGTCATTGGCATCCCGTCCAATCCGTTGTAAACCCATTACAAGAATCCTTCCCGAGCTTGCCTCGCGCTATCCGCATTTCCGTACCCTGGGCGACACTATCACGCATGCGGGTACTGCGCCGCATCAAACCATAGCCTTATCTTATCTTTTATGCCCCTTCGTGCAGTGCCAGTGCATACAGCCTGTCCTCCGTCGAGTCAAGCCTGCTAAACTTGCTTCAAGGATATTGCCAGGTACGGCGAGGCCCCAGTCAGAGACATTTTGAGCGGCCCCGACCGCGAACGTTACATGAACAACGAAAATCCCAACAACCCGCCAAATCCACCAAAGACCTCCTCGTCAAGTCGCTCCGGCCATTCAATCGTGCATCTGCCTGGCCACCATCACCGCCATAACAGAAGCATCGATGATGGCAGGGCGCTCCGGCCAACTGTAAGCAGGGAAGATTCTCAAGCGAGCTTGCAGGTGCAGAATCCCCGCGAAAGAGGCGGTTCCGCGGCAACCGTCATGTACAATTCCAATCGAACCCGCGCCCAAAGCCCGACACCGAGCGGCGGCTACTTCAGTTCGAAGCACAATGCTTCCGTCGACGGCTCGACATCGCCCGGTGGCCAGCAAACCCATCATTCGAAGAGAAATATTTTAAATCGATTGCGGGGGAGGAACAAGGATAAGGAAGATGCCACGTCTAGGCTGCGTGAATTGCCCGGGTCGACCAGGTCCTTGGCCGCGAAGCCATCACGACCTGATTTCGCCCGACCAGAATTGGCACCTTCAACCTTCCCGCTCAACTACGCTGGTACTGAGCCTGGTCCTGATCAGGACCCAAGGCTAGCCGCGTACAATCAGCGCAACAACCAGACGTTCAACAACAGATTTCCGTTTTCGAAGAGCAAAGGACGTCAACAACGATCAAATGACGTAGAAGAGCAGATCGGCCCGACGGACAGGCAAGCAGGCCAGGCTGCCGGTTTCTTCCTCGATACGAATTTGAGCGACATGGAAGGCATCCTCACCAAGCCTCCAATGCTGACGCCCATGGATACCACCTTTGTCACGAATATCCCCGACAAAGTCGATGTGGCTCCTCCGGTACCTCAGAAGAATGACGCCTTCCCAGGAGGACCCAATGGCTCCTGGAATGCACCGGATAGTTGGGCTGTCCGTCGTAACACGGAGGACACGACCTACCAACCACCAGATCTCGACGACATCGGCAGTCCGCCTCGCCCAGAAGAGAAGATGACACCGTACTGTATCCGAATTTTCAGATCCGATGGTACCTTCGCGACCCTTTCCATGGCTCTGGATGCCAACGTCACCGATGTCGTCTCCCAGCTTATTAGAAAACGTATGCCACGGACGGCATGGAAAATTACCACATCATCCTGAAGAAGCACGATCAGATCCGTGTCCTTGCTGCACCTGAGCGCCCGCTTCTGATGCAGAAGAGGTTGTTGCAGCAAATCGGTTATGAAGAACGCGACAGGATTGAGGATGTGGGCCGTGAGGACAACAGCTACCTTTGCCGCTTCATGTTCTTGTCATCAAGAGAGAGCGACTTCCACTCGGTCACCAACGACCTCGGCCTCGGACGCATACAAAAGTTCAATCACGTTGACTTGTCCGGACGCAACCTCATCACAATCCCTATTTCGCTTTACTCTAAGGCTTCAGAGATCATTTCATTGAACCTATCTCGTAACCTGTCATTAGACCTTCCTCGAGACTTTATCCAGTCATGTCAAAACTTGAGAGACATCAAGTTCAACAACAATGAAGCCCGCAGGCTACCCCCGAGTCTCGGAAAGGCTGCCAGACTGACTTATCTAGATGTCTCAAATAACCGACTCGAGCAGTTGGATCATGCGGAGCTGCATGGGCTACATGGCATTCTTAAGTTGAACTTGGCCAACAATCGTCTCAAGGCTCTCCCCCAGTACTTTGGGGCCTACAGGTCACTGCGAAACCTCAACATATCTTCCAACTTTCTAGAAAGGTTCCCGCTCTTCCTTTGTGAGGTTGAAAGCATGGTGGAGCTGGACCTCAGCTTCAACACAATTAGCAGCCTGCCCAACGAGATTGGCAAGCTCCGAAACCTGGAAAAGTTTGTCATTACCAACAACAGACTGTCGAACTCTTTACCCGATTCTTTTCGTCAACTACCCGGCCTTCGAGAACTGGACATCAAGTACAATGCTATTACCAGCATCGACGTCATTGCCGCATTGCCCAAGCTTGAGATTCTCTCCGCGGATCATAACAACATTTCTCAATTCGTCGGCTCATTTGAGAGAATCAGAAGCCTCAAGCTCAACTCGAACCCTATCACTAAGTTCGAGATCATCGAACCGGTCTTAACTTTGAAGATGCTCAATCTTTCCCATTGTCAGCTCGCAAGCATCGACGAAACCTTCAACATGATGTTGAATCTCGAACGTCTCGTCTTGGACAAGAACTACTTTGTTTCTTTGCCTGCACACATCGGAAACCTCAGCCGACTGGAGCACTTCAGCATTGCCAACAACAACGTGGCTGAGCTGCCAACCTCGATTGGATGTCTAACTGAACTCCGAGTACTGGACGTGAGAAGAAACAACATTCGCAAGTTGCCAATGGAGCTTTGGTGGGCGAATAAGCTCGAGACTTTGAATGCGTCTTCCAACATTCTGGAGAACTTCCCCAAGCCTGCCTCACGAGCACCTCGGGCCACAGCCGAGGAAGCCCAAACCCCGGCTGCCATTAATAAACCCAATCCTATGAACAGTCTCCCCCAACTACCTATTGAGGAGATTCCGGATTCTAGGAGGCCGAGCCAGAACTCCTCATCAACGTTGCTCAGCGTCGGACCTTCTCCGGTGCCGGGCGGTGCAGATAGGAAAAGTTCGGTCGTGTCAGTCTACGGCAAAGGCGGCAGAAAAACGTCGGTGGTATCTAGGTCGACGTCTCAAGGCACGGTTCAGACGATGACGCCGCCATCTGTGAGGAAAGACTCGAGCTTGACATCGAGGCTCTATACAACCTTCGCCGGTTCTTTGCGAAACCTTTACCTGGCAGAAAACAAGCTTGATGACGAGGTTTTCGACCAGATAACCATGCTCAACGAATTGCGCGTGCTCAATTTGTCGTGGAATTATATTAATGATATGCCACAACGATCAATCAAGAGCTGGCCGCAGATGGTGGAGCTTTATCTGTCCGGTAACGAGTTGACAACCCTACCAGCCGACGACCTTGAAGATGCCAGTCTTCTGCAGGTATTGCACATCAACGGAAACAAATTCACCAATCTCCCAGCCGACATTTCCAGAGCTAAGAAGCTGGCAGTGTTGGATTGTGGCAGCAACTCCTTGAAGTACAACATTTGCAACGTTCCCTACGATTGGAACTGGAACCTGAACCCCAATTTGAGGTACCTTAACTTGTCAGGCAACAAGCGCTTGGAGATCAAGCAGACCGGTGGTGTCCCAGCCGCCTCCGACCGCGAGCAACTCGCCGACTTCAGCCGGTTACTAAATCTGAGAGTTCTGGGTCTCATGGATGTCACCCTCACACAACCAACGATTCCCGATCAAAGCGAAGATCGTCGTGTGCGAACATCCGGATCGCTTGCAGGACACTTACCGTACGGTATGGCCGACACTCTGGGCAAGAACGAGCACCTCTCAACCATTGATCTCGTCGTGCCTCGCTTCAATTCATCAGAGACCGAGACACTACTGGGTCTCTTCGACGGCCAAGCCCTCTCCAGTGGCGGTTCCAAGATTGCCAAATACCTTCATGAGAATTTTGGTCACATCTTCAGCATGGAATTGAAGGGCCTCAAGACGCGTCTTAACGAGACCCCTGTTGATGCTCTCAGACGTGCCTTCCTGTCGCTAAACAAAGATCTCGTCACCATTGCGATACAGCACAACGAGGAGCGCTCTCAAAAGGTGCATAGGGGCTCTGCGCAGCCGGTTGTGCTCAGCAAAGAGGACCTCAACTCTGGTGGTGTCGCAACCGTCGTGTACCTTCAGAACACAGAGCTCTTTGTCGCGAACGTCGGCGACGCTCAGGCTATGCTTATCCAGACCGACGGCTCCCACAAGATTCTCACCAAAAAGCACGATCCCGCAGAACCTACCGAGCGTCAACGTATCCGCGAAGCTGGTGGTTGGGTATCTCGTAATGGTAGACTCAACGACTTGCTGGAAGTCTCTCGGGCTTTTGGCTACGTTGAGCTCATGCCATCCGTTCAGGCCGCCCCCTACGTCAGCAACATCACCATTCGAGAACAAGACGACATCATCTTGATTGCCACCAGGGAGTTCTGGGAGTACTTGGACCCCGCGTTGGTCGTCGACTTTGCTAGGCAAGAACGAGGTGATCTTATGCGGGCATCACAAAAGCTTCGTGATCTGGCAATTGCCTACGGTGCCACCAACAAGATTATGGTCATGATGATGAGCGTGTCCGACTTGAAGAGGAGAGTAGAACGATCCAGACTTCATCGTGGACAGAGCATGTCTCTGTACCCCTCAGGTGTCCCCAACGATCTACAGCAGCTTCCGCGTCGTGGCAAGAGGAACAAGGGCGATGTGCTGGACTCAACGTTGCAGCGACTCGAAGCCGAGATTCCAGCGCCTACTGGCAACGTGTCTATCGCATTTACTGACATCAAGAACTCTACCACATTGTGGGAGATGTATCCGGCTGCGATGAGATCCGCCATCAAGCTGCACAACGAGGTGATGCGCAGGCAGTTGCGAAGAATCGGCGGTTACGAGGTCAAGACTGAAGGAGATGCTTTCATGGTGTCATTCCCGACGGCCACTTCGGCATTATTGTGGTGTTTTGCGGTCCAGATGTCGCTGTTAGATGTTAATTGGCCTTCCGAGGTCCTCAACTCTGTCTCTTGTCAAGCACTCTATGACAAAGACAACGCCTTGATCTTCAAGGGTCTTTCCGTTCGCATGGGTATTCACTACGGCGAGGCCGTCAGCGAGATGGACCCCGTCACCAGGCGTATGGACTACTTCGGACCCATGGTCAACAAAGCATCCCGTATCTCGTCGGTCGCTGATGGAGGCCAAATCACTGTTTCATCCGACTTCATTTCGGAGATCCAACGTTGCCTGGAGAGCTACCAAGATACGGACAGGAATGCCTCAACAGGTTCGGAAGACACGTTTGACGATGACCAGGGCTTTGCGACTACGATTCGCAAGGACCTACGGTCTCTCAGCTCCCAAGGTTTCGAGGTGAAGGAGATGGGAGAGAAGAAGTTGAAGGGTCTTGAAAACCCGGAAGTGGTGTACTCACTCTACC
Organism: Colletotrichum camelliae; assembly: GCA_018853505.1. NCBI lineage: Eukaryota > Fungi > Ascomycota > Sordariomycetes > Glomerellales > Glomerellaceae > Colletotrichum > Colletotrichum camelliae. The sequence continues at coordinate 2,282,891 of JAELVL010000001.1, forward strand.
CACATGCTCTTGCTGGTCGCATCGATCACCACCAGCAGCAAGAGACTCGCGTCGAAGTTGACAAGCCCGCTATCTTGCAGGCTGGTAGCGAGTTGGCGTTTGACACTGAATCCATTTGGGCACTGTGGCGCGTCAGCTTGAGACTGGAGATGCTGTGCAGCTCGCTGGAGAACGTGTCCGGCCGTGGCTTGCAACCCCCCGAGACGGAGCTCTTGGAGAGGATGAAGCATCGAGGGGGTGAGGTAACGGAGCGGTTCCTGCTCAACTTCATGGAGCACCAAGTGAGCAGGATAGAGGTGAGTTATGTTCCGAGAAGAATTGGTGTGAGTAGCCGCTAATAATCCTTTCCAGACTTGTGTCACTTCACTCTCACTTCGTCACATTGCTATTGGCAGTGCCCCGCTGGAACAGCTAGAGGACATGCGGGCGCCTATTAGCGATATTCTCGACCAGGTCGCCAAGCAGATGGCCGAGCTAGCGAGGTACAAGGCCCTCTACGGAGAGTTGAGCGACTCAGACCACGGCAGCGACACGGAGCAAGAGTAAGCGCAGCGAGCCTTCGTGATTCATGATTCTCATGCGGCGGTATAACTTATATAATATACCTACGGCGTAAGACGGATTCCGTCCACATCAACCTAACACCTGGATACCCGATTCTTTCAAAGGGGAGGCATACGGCGCTCTGATATACTTATTCCATATCTGTAAGATGCGATTACGACACTGAAACAGCCAGCGAGAAGCGGATTGGCGCCTAGTTTCTAGGTTTGGGTTTGCACACGTATTTGGTTTCACTGGTTCAGGAGGATTCAACTCGGAGGTGACAATTTTTGGTCTTCGGGAGCAAGGCCGGATGAGGGAGAGCACAGGACCAGTGTGTCTGACGCGAGGGCCACTTTGTTCGCCCTTGTGTGTGTGTGTGTGTGTGTGTGTGTGTGTGTTTTGTGTGCTTAGGCGTGCGGCAGGGGGCAGGCTGAGTTGCAATGAACACGGTGGTTTCGATTGAAAACAACAAAACAGTGTGTGCACGTGTTCGTTGGTATTTGTTGGCATTGGAAGCAGACGGGAATAGGATACTTGTAGAGATCCTCGGGGCATTGGATACGCGGGGTTTGAAGGCTGATTACGGAACAGCCGTGTGCTAGGATAGTGTTTACTCTTTTCCTTTTCCACCTTTCACAAGAAGCCTAGCTTAGAGCATGGCATTCATCAAACGTTCCTGTTCCACCTCTGGTGATTCTTTGTGATTTAGGCTCGCTCTCTCTTTCTCTCCGAGGGGAGCCCTTGGTCTAGTAATTGTAATACAAATGCGACGACGCTCGTGAAATCGACGTTTACTGGGATACAATCCTCGCTCCGGAACCCGCGTCCTTGACTCTCTTCAAGATGCGGATTCTAGGCTCCATCCGCGGTCCAGCCCACCAGCCACCAGTCAACAACCTGACCTTTTCGCGAATCTTCTTGACCCACAACCCTCTGCCGAGGACCTTCTCTCCTTCCTCGGTGTCCTCTTCCCCGGCTACGACGGCTCCCGGCTTCAGGATCTCAATTCCAGCGTACCCCTGCACGACGCCGACAGTCTCCCACTGGCCCCCTTGACAGACGCTGGGTCCTCGGCAAGCACGTAATCGAACCGCGACCAGAACGCGGGGTCCGCGAGGACGGTCTTGTCTTCCGTCTTGTCAAAGGTCAACACCGGCACCGCGGCGGCCGTCGTCGCGTCGCTGTTGAGGCTGTTCTCTAGAGCGCGCGAGTGGGGATTCTTGGGCAGCCCGGCCGGGTTCTGCCCGAAGAGGGTGACGCCCGTCATGCAGCTCAGCACGTCGGTATGTACGGCCGTCACGGAGGAGCTGGCGGGGCTCTTGCCCGGCGAGGGGCCGGAGCCAACGAGGGCGTGGAGCTGGCGGAGGGCGTCGCCGCCGGGGTAATTGAGGGAGGAGAGGAGGAGCATGCCGGTTGAGGCGGCGAACGCGGCGAGGATGCTGAGACAGAGGGCCGAGGAGGCGAGGGCGAAGACGAGAGATTTGGTGCGACGGGCAAAGATGTAGTTTGCGCCGAGGGCTGCCGCCGCCGTCAGGGGCGGGACGGCGTAGAAGATGAAGCGGGCTTCCTTGTGAGGCTGGATGGAATAGATTGTAACGAAGAGGAGAGAGGGAAGAACAAGGCCGCGGGCTACGTTGGATGTCCCTGGCTGGGTGAGGGCTACGGGCATGAGAAGTACGAAGATCAGTGGGTTGACGAGCAGGCGAGGCAGAGCGGATGTGAAGTAGAAGTGCCAAGGCGAGACACCCCAGTTGGAGGAAGAGCCCAGGACGGCATTGTAGTAGAAGCCCCAGAGCTCGGGCCAAAGGGGTTTCTGCCAGAAGTACGAGTCCAGGGGCACTGAGACGGCGAGGGCGACGGTAAAGCTCACTGCGAAGGGACGGATCAGGCGCGGGATCGTGGTTTGCGATGTCAGCAGGAGGTAGAGGCCCGTCGTGGCGAGCAAGAGGGCGACTTCGGAGCGGAAGATTGCGGCGGCAAAGACGAGCAGGGAGACGGCAACGCGCTGGCGTGGGGATGAGACTCGGGGGTTAGGATGGGGAAGGAGGTTTGCGGAGGCGAGTGTTGCTTTCGTGGTGTTAGTTCTACTACGGCAAAGACGGAGGACGTGGGAGGACTCACTCAGCGCGAAGGCAAACATGTTGGGTAACGTTCTTGACGCGTAGAAAATGACGTGAAACTGGCTAGCCAGCAACAGAATCCACCACCGCTGCACATCTACGCCCAGCCCCTTGCCCAGGCTGCGAGCAAAGAGGATGAGTGCAGCAGCATTTGCGAGACCCAGCAGCAAGCGGACGACGAGTTGGGCGTGTGCGAAGCCGACGAGGGATACAATGGGTCCGCCGATGCCCGCGAGGAGGACAGGGCCGACAAAGGTGCGGGGACGGCGCCGGGAAAGTCGAAGTGGTCGTAGGAGGCGCGGAAGCGGGAAGCGATGTCGCTAGTTGGTGTGCCGTAGACGAGAACATCGTGGGTCGCTTGGATGTTGAACGATTCCTCTACTTTTGTGTCTGGGGAGAGGAGCAGGTGGATGGTGATTAGAGAAGGGATGAGTCCCAGCAGGGCAATGTCTAGTGCCGTGTCAGTCTTGGTTGTTTCCAAAGTTTTTAAAAAGGAGGAAGGATGCGTGAAGGGGCTGTAGATACCTGGGAGCTTCATTGTGAGCGCGTCAAGGGGTGTGCGTACTTTTTGGGCGGGAGGTACTGGGAACGGAAGGAATGAGAAGAGAAGGCTGTGAAGTGTTGTTTATTCCATTTCTGTGTCGAGAAAAGAAGGATCGTCAGGAGATGCAAAATGTCCAAGTTGTGAAACGATTTGCCCTGTGCTCCTTTTCATCTCAATGCCTTCCAAGTTTCCTGATGATATTTCTCGCGAACTTGGAGCTCTCATTCAGGCAGGACAGGTCAGGTTCATAGAGTGAAAGTGTAAGCTGTCGTCTCGCACTTACCCACCACAGCTCTGAGTGTCCGTGCACGGCCCAACAACATTCATGCAATGCAAGCAATTGGAGCCCAGCAGGCACACACAGCAGCTGTGGACAGCTTTCCTTCCCCCCCCAAGTCGGTACCTGAATTAGGTAAGGTACCTTACTGGCAGCAGGCACCGCAGACAAGGATCGTCGGAACGGATCAAGTCCACCTCCATCACGCACCCAACGTAAGTAAGCTCCAGGTCTGGACAACGAAGCGCAGCGCGCAACCACTATCACCACCTGGCCCCAAACTCTTGGGCTTCGTCTCGCTCGATACTGCCCCCTTACCCCACGATCGCAACGAAACCAATTCTCCCCCTCCTTTAGAAAGGCTTCTTTTTCCACACCAAGTTGGCTTGCGCCCACAACCGCCGTCAAGATGTACATTCTAGGAAACTTTCTCTACAGTATGCGCACACATCCCTCGCCATCTACAAGAGAGCTTGCGCTAACCATAGTAACCCCATCCAGTCGCTGTCCTCCTCATCAACGCCATCGCCGTCCTCTCCGAAGACCGCTTCCTCGCGCGTAGTACGGTCTTCCTCGTTTCCCCCTCCGTCTCCCCTCATTCGAGTACGAGAGGATGCAAGACGTACGGTTCAGCTAATGATCTCCCGAAACAGTCAACCTGTCACCCTCCTCCTACGACCCAGCCTTCGGCCAGAGCACCGATGCGAGTGTTAAGGCCAAGATTATCAACCTGATCGCCAGTGTGCGGACGCTTATGAGAAGTACGTATACCATAGCCGCCAGGCTGATTGGGAGCTTCGGGAGGCGAGATGTTGACGTCCCCCCGCTTTGCAGTACCGTTAATAGCGATCAACACCCTCATCATTTTCTACGAGCTCATCCTCGGATAGATGGATGAAAACACGGCGGATCTGCTTAATCTTTGTGTATATCATATGGCTTGAACCTTTCACAGCATGGCATCATCGTAACGAACTGGCGTTGGGGGTTGGCAGCGGGTGGTTTTGGTCATCGAAGGGGTATCACTGCCCAGGAACTCAAAAACAACACGGCGCGGCAATACAGTGTCATGGCATTGAGAAGGGCAAATGCTTTGCAACCTTTATTCCTCGGAGACTGCCTCTTCAGAGAATTGCAGCTCTGGGTCTTGAATCTTTGATACCGCCTTGCGCTATCATACAGTTCGGCGTGGTGTCGTCAAAAGCAACGCTCAAGACTCCATCAAATGTGGCCTTAGACCTAGTCGCCCTCATTACGTGAAAAAGAATATTATCCAAGCTAACCGCACCATGCTCGGGTATCTGCTCGCGCCCAGAGTTTCCTCCGTTGGAGTCGTTCGTTGAGCTGGTCGCAACCTGCACCAGGAAAGGAAGCGATGTACTCTGTCCATCGGACAAAACAGCTCCCTGTCGACTCCTTTTTTGTGATATGTACTAATGAGAAATTGAAACCTTCAGGTGAGTCGTCAAATAGTATTTATGCGCCGCCTCATGACAGCAGGTTTCCGCTCTTCTTCCTGCCGAGATTGAAACTGAACCGCTCTCTCAACTCCTTGGGCTTGTCTGCGTGGTTTGCTGCGCCATCGGTGCCATTGTGACCATTCTCTGACGGCCTTGGTGGTTCAGGCTTCTCCTTGTCCTTGCTGAGGAACCCGAAGCTCTTGCGAGTCATCGACTTGCTTGCCCGGCTAGACCTGTTGAGGAAGCTGGTTGTGCCAGAGGGTTCCTTCTTCTTCGGCTCTTGTTCTTCCGCAGTTTTCTTGCTCAATTCCAGAACCTGGCGCAGCTCGTCCTGCTCCTTTTGATAAGCTTCTCTCCGCCGGGCGTGACTCTCCCTTCGTTGCCTCTCTTCCTCTTTAGCCTTATCCTTTTCAGCCTGCTTCCGGGCCTTCTCGGCAGCCTCTTGCTCCTTCTTCTCCCGCTTCTTTTCATCCTTTGATTTTTCGTTCTTGGCTGCCGTGTTAGATCTGGTGATGCCAACAGGTATCGCAGGAGCAGCGGGTGTGGGCGGTACTGGCGGGACCTCTGGTGCATCCACCTTACCGGGCGCAGTCTGAGCGTGAGAAAGTCCCGGCATCGGATCACGTTCCTCAATCGGGCTCACGGGTTGTGTAAACTGCTTGGAAAGGGGTGTAGTCCCGTTCGTAGTCCTGTTCGTAGTCCCGTTCGTAGTTCCGTTCGTAGTCCCGTTCGCACCGTTGACCTGGCCGTTTTCCTGTGCGACGTTTGCGGTTTCATTCGCGATCTTCACCTCCTCCGCACCCTCAGCCTCCATCTCCGCCTGCACCTTTTCGAAGGTGGTCTCTTGGTAGAAGAGAACATACGCGCAAGCCATGCCGGGCTTATCGCCAAAGAAGTTGCGAACGAAGTGCTTGTCGACTGGTTCCACCATCTCGTCGTCGAACAGGACCCAACCACGGTCCTTGGTCTTGATGACTGAAACGTAGTGGCCGTGATAGGCATTACCTCCAATGTGAACCACAACAGCATACAGTTCGTACATTCGATCCGGATCCTCGGCATCATCGGTGGTGTTGAACATGCGTAGGTGGTAAGGGTACACGACTCGATGGAAAAGCTTCTGCAGCCGGCTGTAATCCTCGGTATACTTGAAGCGCTTTAGATGCAACGCCAAGACCTTGGGCAAACGCTTGATCTTCATTCGCTTTTCAGCCTCCTGAAGACCGCCGCAGTGATCGCAGTGAAACTTATTGCGCTCGCAGAGCATTTCCTCGGCAGAAAACTTGCGTAAACATGACGTTACTGATGAATGCTCATCCAAATCGATGGACAGGTCCAGAAATGTCTCGTCTCGTTGTGAAGCCGTCTCACAAGTCAAACACTTTGTTTCCGACGTCAAAACTCCCTCAAAAATGTCGTGAACCCAGCCGGTTCCAGGAGAGCCCATGCCGTTGACAGGACGATTGATGAGGCTCGTAGCACCAAGGGCGTTCTCCACTGACTGAATCAAGCCGTCCTTGTTTTCAGCCTCTCGCTCCTGGATCCGCCTGGCGTTGGTCTCGACATTGGATATGACGTCGTTCAAGACCAGACCGTAGAACTCGTGGGCGTCCTGATGCATGGAATTTCGAAACATTTCATTGTCTCTCTTAAAAATTTCGAGGAATCGCTGCGGGCTGAGCACACCTGTTCTGGTGTTGCTCTCGATCAGGGCCTGGAAGATGTCTTTGAGCCCGGTGAAGGTGCATTCTTCCATTCCGTACGCTGAAGGGTTTTCCTGGGCTAGCTCCAGAATCGGGCCCTTGATCATGGCCTGCTTCTTTTTGTATTCGGGCGAGTCGGGCTTGTCTTCGGGACGTGTGCCAGGAGCGCCCGGAGGGGCATTCCTGCGGTTATGGCTTGTCTGCGCTTCATCGACTCCGAGGCACTCAAGCCTTTCTGCTTTGTGCCTGGGGTGTTTGGGGGTTCTTTCGCGACTGGCGGACGGATGGTCACGTTGACCTTCGGTCTTGTTCCGTTGGGGGTATCGGTAGGCGACAAGGGCGGGTATTTGACGACATGGTCTCGAAAGGATTCGGAGTAGAAGAGCGCTTGTACAATTGAGTTACAGTAGCTACACAAAGGTTAGCGAAAGGGCCGGGAGAGGCGACAAAGTGGCATACCAGGTATTGCCAAACTACAGGGTTGATCAGCATTCGTCGTGTCGGAAAAGCCGGTGCAGACACCGGTGGGGTTTGGAGGACTTACATTCTCGAGACCGAAGAACTTGTCGGTGCCATCTTCCCTCAATGGGCCAGCATTCTGTAGCATCTTTTCCAAGGGGGTAAGCTCGGGAGCTGGCTCCTCCTTGCCGGCTTTTTTGCTAGGCGCATCTTTGGTCGCTGGGCTTGTGGTTGTCTAGAAAGCAGGCACTCTGTCAGCAACGACGAAGTCGCGCAAACGCCAGCATGTGAGAACGGGACGAGGGGACGGAAAGGGCGCGGGCAGAATTCCAAGAGACTTGGTACACACATTTCCCGCATTCTTCAGTTTGTTGAAGAAGCCCGCCATGTTGGCGACTTTTGTCGGAGGCTGGTTAGAGAGGGCAGCGGGCGAGATACGGGGTGGTTGTCGGTGGATTCTTCGCGCGAGACAAGCTCACGGGGGCCGGGCAAAGGAAACGAAGTCAAACATGCGATAGACAATTGGGCTCGGATTGAATGATATGGCTATGAGTGAACTGCGGGGAGAGGTATATTGGAGGAATCGGGCGGATTCGAGCAGTGCGCGCGACTGTGGCGCAGAGGAGTAAGGGTCGCTCGGGGATTCGGCCGAAGACTTGGTGGTCTGTGGAGGGACAAGAGAGGAAGAAGAGACGTCAGGGGAGATTGGATGCCAACGGTGGTGGAAGCATCTGCCTGGACAAAGAAAGATAAAGACCAAGCCGTGTTGGCAGTAAGTAGGGAAATCGCGAGGAAGGAGGAGAGAGATTGGCAATGCGGGAGATGGAGAAAGTAGCAACAACGGCGTGCGCAGAAGTAGTTAGGTAGACTGGGTGTGAGAGGGATTTGGACTTGGGGACCTGGGGTTGGTGGTACCTGGTCTGGTCCGCAAGAGCAAGGAGGACGGAGGCGAGGTTGTGGGTTGGGGACACTACCTAAGGTAGGTAGGTACCTACCTAGGTACAGTACCTAGTACTGACCCGACAGGACAGGATCGGGACAGGATTGGACAGGCAGTAATAGAGGGTGCGACAGTGTGTTGGAAGGAGAGGTGCCTTCCATGGATGCGGCGCAGAGGTAGGAACGGCCAGCACTGGACGGTGCCGCGGGACGGGCAATCAGCGACAGCCTCCCCAGCAGAAGCGGCAAGAAACCGACAGCGACGGCGACGGCGACGGCGACGAGGAGACACAGTGAAGAGGCTGGCATACAGCGGCTGCGAACTGGTTTGGGCGGGAAAGGATGGGCTAGAAGGTCACCCGCTGGGTACTGGAAGGTGCCTTAGGTAAGGCAGGCATACGCAGCTGGGAGTGGGTGGTGGTGCTGCTGTTGCTGGTTGTGGTGGTGGGGGGAAGGGACGGGGGGAGGGCGAGGCACAGAGGAAGGTGCCCCACCAGGCAGTCCACAATCGACGGTGTCAGTGGAGGAAGGTGGAGGCCGGTGGAAGGAATCGAAGGGTTGCAACGCACAGAAGGAGGCTAGTTCGTCCGCGAGTGCAGGGCTAGACAGGTCAGACAGGCCAGACATGGGGTTTCCGACCAGGGGGGCGGCATGGAGAGTCCTTTTTACGGTGTGTGCTTTTCCAGGTGAGTACGGAATACCTGCTCCCCTTCTACTCCGTACGAATGCCTACTAACTCGGTACGGAAACAGCGTGCGAGTACTTGTGTTCTCCCGGCCGTCGTCATGAGAGCAAGCAGGAAGAGGGGCAGGAGGTTGGCTAAGGACCTACGAATACAGATCTCTCCACAGAGCCGGTGGCTGGTGGCATCGAAAGCTTACTTCTCGTTGAGGTCCTACGGTGAGTGCTGGCCATCTTAACATGGCAAGGCATGCGTGCCGCCAAGACGCATACGTACATACAGCACATTCGTACCTGCAAATACATACACTGATCAGAATTGAGCCTGCGAGTTGATGTACTCGTCGCTGGTCGGGACCGCACGCCGTACCAGCCAGGCCAGCTGCAAAGCCCAGGGCACTGGGGTGCCTGGCAGCAGCTCGGGGGAGAGGGGAGGGACCAGCACATCATCACATTGGGTACGAATACCTCATTGGCCGGCCAGCCGAGGACCACACCAAGGGACCGACTACACTAACAGTTAACCGATAGCGACTTTGTTGGAGAACCAGGACCGCATCAAAGGAGAGGTATCTGTACCATTGTTGGAGTGTCAGACGACGTTGTTTCTGGCTGACTCCAGCCCCCAGGTGACTCAACTGTACCCGTCCTCCGGGAACTGCGACCTCTTCTTCCGCCCAGCTAAGACAGTCTACCTACGGACACAAGAGTCCCAACGGGTCGCCCGCCATGTTATCTCCTCGTGGCCTGACCGACGGTGATCACGCCCTGTTGGAACAATGTTCTGCACGACACCGCCCGCGCCAGCGACGCATCATCCTCAAGCCCACGCCTACGCGGCCTGGCCAGCCAGCGGCTGAATCGACCGAGAGACAAGCTTCCATCATCTATGTTCCATCCTCAACCAGCGCCATCTAGTTCCCGTCTTGTGCACACCTCAAGTCTAAGTGGAATCTCACACCGAGCGGAGGAACAGAAGACAACCTGCCGCTGATAGCTCCAGACGTACCGCTGGTGTGGTTCTCGCCCACCTTCCTGCTTACCAACACCCAGCCAGGCACGGAGCACTTACCAGCCTGACATGCGAGCACCCTGCCACCCTCTTTCTTCCTCCGCATTTTCACCCACTCAACGCAGACACCACCAACCAGGCGTGCATCAATCCCTGTCGGCTCGTCGAAACCCTGGCAGCAAGCGCCAGCAGTGCGTATCCTGCGCTGTTAGGATAGGTCTTACGCTGCCTATCTCCGGTCTACGCATGTGGTCCGAACTGTGAGACGAGGAACCTCATCCGCACCTGCAATCGACACCGAGAAACTATTCCAGATGTCCGTCTCTGTGACCGACCACAACCGTAGGAAACCCAGCGGCCCCGTCTTTCGGGGTCGGCTACCAGTCGCCGCCCCCGTCTCCGACACGACGGACCGTTCAAGGGCCACCTCTGACTGGCTGGGCAACACCATCGTCCATGGATGTCTCTTGTGCCTCTGAGTCTGTCAAAGTCTGTCTCGCCTCGTCTCGCCTCGCCTAAGCTTGTCAAATTCCCCTCCACACCCTCGTACTCACTTCCATCCATCCCGTGGCTCATTGGAGCCCGACACCAACATGCTCTCTGCTACTTAACCGGAAGGAAGCGTGCTCTTATTAACCCCATTCAACCTACGTCCATCCATTGACGCTGGCTGATCTGCGTCTATCACTGTCTTTTCTTTGACTTTTTACGTCAACGGGCAGGTCACAGCCTCGACCCTTAAGGCCTGACCACAGACGACTGTCCACCCATCACTCTTCGCCATGACCTCTCCTAGGACCTGCAGTCCTTTGCTGCGTACGGCACAGCAACCCGCCGAAGCACGAAGCACCTTGTACGCTACGTGGGGGCCAGAAACGGTCGGCAAGCCTACTACAAAGAGAATTGTCCAAAACAAACGGCCCTGGATCGACTAGAGGGACGCCATCCCGGCTTCTCTGGGTCGTGGGGTCATACCTGGAACTCTGCTGAACTCACCATCCAAACCCCAAAACACCATCTATCAAGGATAACCGCGCTAATACGGCCATCGTTGTTGGCCAATCCGTCTGGCATACTGCTTCGACTTTATCTCTCGCCTTCCGTCGTTGGCTTTTCACTTTGTATCCGCTGAATCTGCTACGCAGTCACGCAGAATAAGGCATGTCAGCTAGCCCTCTCCGTTGGAACCAGCCCGCCCGCCTTGCACACGCCCGACTTCTCAATCGGGCACGATGGCGTTCCCCTCGCTCTTCTATTTGGTGGGAAAAAACACCCGGTGGCTTTCCCAACCCGCAGCATGCACACTATCACCACCCGACAGGGTCGAGCCTAACATTCTAGCTGCCGACGTCCACTCCGCACTTCTCCACACCCCGGACAAAAAGGCGAACGCCCTGAGTCGTTGGGTTGCAGGCCCCGATGTGAACGACGATCGATGAGACAGACATCGTCCAGGACGGGCACTCTGCGACTGCCGCTCGACACGAACAGCAGCCACTTTGTGCTTGGCCAACTAACCCCGATTTCACCGTTCCTTCGGTCGGTTTCCTATCCTTCTCTTTCCCCGTTACCCTTCGTGTGGGTTGTCGCCGCAGGCCGTGCGCCTGGCAGCAGGGCATAGCATGGAATGGCACGCAGTGGCCGAGGTACAATATACAGCAAGGTACAGATATAGTAAAAGGACCAAGCAACCCTAATAGATATAACCTAACAGGTGAATATAAAAGTACTATACTTAGTACTAAAAAGATATAGAGGTCTCTAAAGAGATAAAAATAAAGTAAATAAAGTATAAATAACTTTTCTTTATAATAAATTATAATTACTAAAGTTATAAGAACTTTATTTTATATAAAAAAATAGTAATAAAGTAAGTAATTAGTATTTTCTATTTATTAAATAATATAATAGTAAGTTAATAAATTAATAACTATAGTAAAAGCTTTAACTTAGAAAAAACTATAAATATTAACTTTTAAGTAGCTATTTAAAATATATAAAAGCTATAGTTTAGTAAAATATAAAAGAAATTTATAAATATTGTTAGCATAGGTATAAGAGTATTTAGAGACGTAGTATATATGCCTATATAGTATAAGGTTATAGATAGAGATATATTATAATAAAAAGTGATAATCCTCAGTATTTATAGGTATTTATTTATATAGATAATTAATAGAGAAGGAATATATTATAATAATTCTAGTTAATATAGTTAGTAAGTTATATCTTAAAGTAGGGAAAAAAGAAGGGAAAAATAACCTGAAATATAAGCTATAAAGCTCTTAATTATATAAGTAGGATTATATAATATAAAGAATTACGTAAGTATTTATAAAGTTATAGGTTATAATAAACTAAACACTTTTATATAAAGTTATATATATAAAAGTCTATTCGTTTATTTTATATAGAATATTTAAGTAAGTAGATTATTCTTATATTATTATTATTATTATATTAAGATGTTATATATTAATAAATATTACTAAACTTAGTACTAAGAATACTATTATTTTATTTATTTTTAGTATTAACTTCTAGAAATAAATTAGTTATAACTAAAAAACTAAGAAATATAAGTTCTCTATTATATTTATAGAATATATTAATAATAGTAGTTCTCTAAAAGGAAATATAATCTTATTATAAAACTCTAAAGTTATTAATATACTACTTATAGGGCTACTCTACTAAGAGCTTTAGTAATAACTTAGATCGTATAAGAAGGGTAGGATATCTATAAAAGTTAAGGGATAAAGTAGTGTACTAAGACTAATACAAGAAAAGTTCAAACAAATTACAGGCCACTCACACCCCAGGGTGGGGGGAGGGTTAGCATGCAGTGGCTTCTCGTTCTCACAGACTGAGACCCCTCTCAATGTGCAGTATTTCAGGGTTGCGAGTTGCAAAGTGGACGCAACGTAACGCAACCAAACCCGCCTTGCCTGAAGATAGCAGATTCACTGCAACAACCGACGGCTGGCTCACACCAATGAGCTTAAGCTATGCCAAATCCAAACCCCCATCCCGGGGTGGTCAACCTGTCAGGTCAGGCCAGACCACACCATGACCCCCGGCCGTCCACTGGTTCTCCGCCCGGTTGGATCCCTTGGTGCTGCGGCCACCAACAACAAACATGTTGCATCGAGGTTGGCACGAAGAGACAAACTGCTCAACGCTACTGGTTCGATTTCGTCTCCAACTGCCCAAATCCAACGCCGCTGTGACCCTCATCCACGTTGCTGGTCCCGAGCCCATTCGTTGAATTCACCTCCCGTACTTATTCGGCCCATCTTAAGGATCCCTCCCGTCTTTTCCCATCTTTCGACACGCTGACTGCTTTTCACAATCCTCCAACAGTGGAGAGAGACGCCGTCGATCTGTTGATGCTCGCCTCCCCTTGTCCTAGCATGTCCTATCCACCAGGCCTGGGGAACGCTATTGTTGCCGGCTAACATCCATGCGGGGGAAATCCGCTCGCGAGCGCTCTCACGTTGCGAGCCCTTTCACCCCTACCAATCATTGTTGCTCTCCTCAGTGCCTCTTGGTCGCATCCATGTCCGATCGAAACGGATTCATCATGGCTTGTACCCAGTCACTCTGTGGCAGACCGTCAGCTCCTCAACAACTCCGCGGCCAGACAAGTATCATCCATGGCCAAGCAATTTTTTGACCAATGCCCCGCGTCATTCTTACCGTTGGCGGCGGACAAACAAGGCAGATTTTACCGCAGGAGTCAATAAGAATAGACAGCCTTCGGGAAACGAGGACCGAGAGACAAACAGCCACCTTCCTCCGCCGTTCGGGCTATTCTCAGTGTGCCTCGCTCATGGCGCACCTTGGCTCCAAGCCAAACCTCCATACCCGCTCGACCAGTGTGCCCCAATCCAGCGACCGACAGTGGGCGCACCGCCTGGATCACCCGCACTCCTTCAACACACAACCTGCAGCATGCCCACGCCCACGCCCTCTGGTAGGTTGGCGCCCTCCACGCGCCTCCCTTGCCGGCCCGATTCCAACGAACTTCTGGAAGAAGCGAACGTCATGCCATGCGCCCTTCGGTGCAGTCTTCTCCACCGCCGCTCTTGAGACACTGTGCCATGACGAAATGCCTACAGGTCGACTGTCCCCTCCGTCTTACAAACGTCCTGAGGATTGCCGAGTGAACTCAGACAGCCCTGCTCTTTGCCGTCACGAAGGGGGCAGGCACTGAGGTTGTGGAGGGTGCATTCACTCGGGGGCCAGAGCTACTGGCCGGTTTCCGTCCTCCCAGCACCGGGGACGCTGCCCGCCTTAGTTCGGACGGATCTGTGGTGGAGGGTAAAGGGATGCCGCTCCGGCGTCGCCGGCAGTCGGAACCGCTCTACAATTGCACGCCCATTACTACTCTGCAGCAACCCGCAGTAGTTGAATGTCCGCCATCGAAGCTAATGCACTCCGGTGCGTCGTGCGATGTTTTTGAATGCGATATATCGGCAGGTGTTTTTTGTTATGCTGAATCCACCGGGTTTTGTTCGCGGTTTTCCCTTCATAGCTGAGCAACATGGAACGCACTTGGCCTCAAATCTTAACCTTGCCGGTTCAAATGTGCCAGAAATAGTACAGGTACAACTCGGGGTAAGAAACAATCGCTCGTCACCCAGTGAGCGGTCAACCCAACCGGCAATGTTCCAAGAAAGAAACAGCCCAATAAATGCGTTGCTAGTGTGCTTTAGGCTCAGCAAGCGATTCATGTCGTTGCATATGTCACCGGGAGTTTCTCGGGGTTGTTGATGGCTCAGATGGAGCCGTCAAAGTCTAGTGGATCCCATAGAAGACTCTCCCCCAGAGCCAAAAATCAAGTTGTTTGACTGAACGGCTTTCAACTCCATATGAGGCTTTTGATACTTGCGATGCGGCAGGCCGTCCGGGCGCGTTTGCCCGTGTTGCTGCAAATATGAGACGAGCCATGTGTGTTGAAATGTAAAAACTCAGCCCCGGAGACTTAGAGACGCACTTCTAGCGCAACTAGGCTGAGTTGCTGGGATAAGAATGGTGACATTAAGAAGAGAAGCATATTACGATGCTATGGGTACCTTACCCAGAAGACAATGGCCGCGGTACTTTCTCATAATAGTTGTTAGTTGTGGGGCAAGAGATATTGTTGACAGTGGTGAAGGAAGTGCTAAAGACAGCCGTACTGCCCAAGGACGAAGAAGACGACGACGACGACAACCGAAATGACAGAGAAAGCCTGACGATATCACATTCAACCGTAGAATAGTATCACTCGTGGGTTCAAGTGGGAAGAGGTAATTAGGAAATATCAGAACTGAGACAGATGCAGCAAGACTTGTTATAGATAGTCACTTAGATCATTATAAAAATTCCATACTATAAACACCTTAAGGGCAAGAATACTCTACATATTAAGAACAACGTAAATGATTGAAAATCCTGTGATTATAGCAGTTTTCTAGCTATGTACCTAAATGATGATGCTATACCGACGCAAATCAGTTATGGCGTCTTGTGGAAGGAGCAACTGTGATATCGTAATATCAAAGTCACAAAACAAGCCGGCTGGAGTGAGTATTGCTTCACTTATGGTCAACCTCACCTTCCAGATTCCATAACAATGGGTGCGAACACTGTCGCAAGATAGCCTAGCGGTGGATTGTATGCCTGGTTCCGGCACAGCTCGAGGGTTCGAGTTCTTTAGGTGGCTCTACATATCTCCGGTGGCCGCTCATTGTTTTTCTTCTTCTTTTGTCTATTCTTCTCGTTCTAAATAATAACAGGTTCAGCTGGCATATGATCGTCGTTCACACATGAACCGTATCTTTTCTCGCCCCCTCCCCCCCCCTTTTCCCTCTTGTAGTAG
Organism: Colletotrichum camelliae; assembly: GCA_018853505.1. Classification (NCBI taxonomy): domain Eukaryota; kingdom Fungi; phylum Ascomycota; class Sordariomycetes; order Glomerellales; family Glomerellaceae; genus Colletotrichum; species Colletotrichum camelliae. The sequence goes on from JAELVL010000001.1 coordinate 2,298,498, forward strand.
AATAATGCAGCATGAAGACCCTGCTCGTTTAGACTATTGGCATAGACCCCATTCCAATGTCTACGCTAGTATATTGGCCTCCCATGTCGCAGTTTCGTGAAACCTGCAACTTCACTATTATTCAAAAAGCTCGTGTCTTTGATCAGAAACCCGGTGTTGAAAACAGTGAAGATTATGAAGTAGACGATCCATTTGGTCGTCGAAAGCCGACATGCGAAAACTGAACTCATAAAAAAAAAAAAAAAAAAAAACATTAATCGTGGCTTTTGTCGGCACGTCTTATCAGACAACCGTCGTGATCCGCACCAACCCATAGTTATGAATGATCGTCATTTACTTCATGGCACTGTTTTCGTACTAGTGGACAATGTCAAGCTGATTTTTGCTCAAACTAGAGAGTAACTAGCCTATGAAAACTGATTTCAGACGAACCGCATCTGATATCTTGATCCTCCGAGATGGATGACATGGCTCCATATTCACAACAACAGGCTTGTCGATGAAACAACTAGTACGCCTGCTCGTCCACGAAGGCCTCGATGACGTCGGCGACCTCGCTATGCCCGTGTGCCCTGGCAACCTCTGCTGCCGTTCCGCTGACCTTGAACGGCACCCTGACGTTTTTTGATCTGATATTCTTGTTGACACCCAGCTCCAACAACCACTTCACCACATCCATGTGGCCTCTTCCAGCCGCGTAGTGAAGCGCTGTGAAGTCCCCAGCTGCCCTTTTGGACGGCCCATACCCACAACCAAGCAAGAAGCTGGCGCATGTAAGATGACCGCCGTTACAAGCCCATGTGAAGGCGTTGGTCTCTTGAGGCGTGTTATAGAACTTCTGGGCGCCGCGGTCGAGTAGGAGGCGCATGGTTGGCAATGAGCCCTTCTGGGCGGCGAACATGAGGGGCGAACCGGAATGCACACTCTTCTCGTTGGGGTTTGCCCCGAGATCGAGCAAGAGACGGGTCATTGGCAGGTCATTCGAGGTTATACTGATATGTAGTGGCGTACTCTTGTCGTTGGTCTTGGCGTTCATATCAGCCTTCACATCATGCAGCCGTTTGACAAAATCCGGTCGTTTCTCCTTGACGGCAAGATGAACCAGGGTCCTTCCTCTCTCGTCCGTCGGCGTCGGACTGGCGCCATGATCTATCAAGGCCAGCATGACGTCTATGTCCACTGTGCCCTTCTTGTCGTCCTTGCCCAGAGGGTGCCAGGCTAGTTGGAGTGGTGTTCTGCCTTTGAGGTCTTGCTGTCTCGGATCAGCTCCTCTGCTAAGCAAGTAGCGAACGACAAGGTTCGCCGAGTGCAGAGCCGCGAGGTGCAACGCATTGAACCCGTCGTCGTTCAGCCCTTTCCAACCGGCGCCCTGTAACAGCAACGCCATGGCTGTTTCTGTCTGCCCAGCCTTGAGAGCCGCATAAAGTGGTGTGTCCTGGACGTTGTTTGAGATGTGCACGTCAGCGCCGAGGGCGAGAAGCCTTTCGAGGATAGGCAAGAAGCCTCCGCGAGCGGCAATGTGAACTGCTCGGTCTCCATCCTCGAGAGCTACGTTGATAGGGCCCTTTCGAGACAGCACCTCTTCCATAACGCTAAGATCGTTGGTTTGGACGGCTTTCAACAGATCCTGCGCGTAGGACTGCGCATCCATCTCCCCAGACTTTGCTTGTTGTGGTTTCAAGCCATCGTTTGGGAGCTTTGGACTCGGGGATCCGTTTTGGTCCAAGATAGCCGTCACTCTTGTCAATTGTCGCCTAATGGGGCGTGGTAATGAGCAACGAGTTACGGGGGTTCTTCATCATCTACCGAAAGCACTTACAAACTGATCGTGCCGACAATGATGTCCATCATGTTCATGTGGGTCCTGAGGTTTTGGATCGTGTCCTTGAAGTGTCCTTCGTAGAATAGAGCATATTTTGCCCTTTGGTATTTTCCTGTGAGGAACGAATCTCCTGCTTTGATGTTGAGCTTTTTGAGCTTCACCTCTAAGTCTTTGAGTGTCAATTCGATGTCGTCCATGGTACCTCTGAAACACAGCATAATCGGATCTTCAGAGCCTTCAAACTTTTGCTTCATGTCCGGATCCTTATGAGCGAGGTCCTTCAATACCATGCAGAGTTGCTCTGTCCTTCCGCGCTCGGTCTTGAGCTGTGTGACTTCCTCCCCTGCATTGGCGTACTTCTCAAGCAAGTCCTTGGTGCGACCGCACAGGTCGATGACCGAACTGATTGTGCCTATGACGTCCATGTTGGTGAGAGACGAGGAACTGCAGCTTGGCTGGGTGCCGAGATGGGGTCGACTTGGCGATGCGGTCGTGCCGACGTTGATATATGGCGCTCTCTCCTATCCCCCCTCATTTTGCCTGCTGCATCGTGGCCAATAGAAGGTTGCATGTCCTAAGCTGACATGCGCGCGCCGGAGCGGCCATCAGAAATACGGGCGGCGTAATCCCATTCGTTGGTCAATGGCTGACGGGACAGCTGGAGTGGAACGTCACTCTCGGTGCTTACAAGACGCCTCAGCTGTTATTAGACGCCTGTTATTGATGTAGCTGGTTCGCCATTGCTGGACGACGAAGCGAGTGGGTAGGGTGGCTGAATGGAGACCGAACACACGGAAAAGACAAGCTGGTGCCGAGTTCCATTAATCTGTGAAGAAGCAGAGAGATCCAAGAAGCAGAAAATTGGAAGGACATCGCACGCAGGATGCGAATGTCGAAATGTGGAATGCCTCATATGACGACATTACTCTGAAGAAAGCAGGCGGTATCCCTGCTTTCCATCAAGGTTGATCATCAGACGTCTTTCCCCGAGCGCAACGTTTGTCAAGGGTGAGAAGTGCGTATGCTCACAAAGATGTGTTCGAGGGTAGAGCTTTCCGTACATTTCGAATCAAGGCTTGCTTGCTGGCGTCGAGATAAGGTGGCTGCAGCAGCGTCCTTCGCGAAGATGCTAGCTCGCGTCCGTTCTTGCGACAGTACCGAAGGGCTGGGCAAGACAGGTCGATGCGGGATGGTCTCCGGAGCTCTCACGAAATTCAGGTACGTAAACCAGGGTTTATCAGGGCAGGGGCCGGCTGTCATTCGCTGAGCTGCCATCTGAACCGTTGGTCGGTGTCTGTGTGTGGTGCTCAGCACATGTGCAAGTATCGTCCCGCCGCGGGACCAGCTTGTGCGTGTGTGCGTGCCATGCATGGCTGAAGGCTGATGTGCCCGATGGAAAGGTTGAAGAAGGGACAGAAACATGGAAACGGTGCCTCCCACTCGAAAAGTGCCAGGGGCCAAGACGCTAAGACATCCCGCAGTCATCTGCAGGCGTGCGCCGCCTCGAGATAACCTTAGCTTGGGGGTCTGGAGTCACTGATTGTAGTAGGTGATCCGATGTAGGTACTTTGTACTCTTTCTCTCTGTCCGTCTCTATCTCATGATGTGACGACGAGCTGCCAGGAACCGATGCCTTATCTATATATAATATTACTGACGTACCTGTTTTCATCCTGTCCCCCAGTCCAAAGCTTGTGATCCTGCAGAATAAAATATCGAGCCGTCGCTCCAACTTTCTTTTTGGGACAAGATTTCTTCATCCCAAGCATCGCAGACTCACCTGCCAAGATCCAGTACCCCCGAAAGACAATTGTCACACCACATTCACCACTCTACAACAAACCCATTCACAATGACGGCCGAAGTATCCCACGGACGAGGCGGAGCTGGAAACATCAACCCCGACGACACCCAGTATGTCGACGGCGAAGTCGTGAGGACCGGTCCTGAGGGTTCCCAGGGCCACGGAGCCTACAGCGTAGGCAGAGGAGGTACACAACACACCGGTTTTCTTATCAGCATCCCTCCCAGCCCCCTGCGGCATCGGCGCGATGAGCTCACGAAGCCGACACTCACCCCACCGCCTTTGTAACTGCGTCGCAAAGTCGCGCTCTTGAGAAACGCCGCTCGTTGACTGACTGTATGCGATCGCAGGTGCCGGCAACATTGGCGACGCAGGCTCTACGCCCGCCCCGCGCTCCGACAAGGACCTCGTTCCCGAGGAGGCCTACCGCCCCTCGACCGAGAACCAGGACTACCACGGCGGCCGAGGCGGCGCTGGCAACGCGCACAAGTCGATCGACCACGAGAAGAAGGCCGCCGCCCAGGCCCGCGCCGACGGCACTGCTGGCGTCAGCGTCGCCGACAAGCTCAAGGCCAAGATTCTCGCTCCTTTCCACAAGAAGTGAAATTTCACGGGATGGCATGAGAGTAGAGAAAGCCGTGCGTTGGCGAGTGCAGATTGAAAATGATGCGAGAAGAATGCATGGCTGACAGAATGATGTGGATGTTTAATGTGGTGGCAGGATGCCTGGAGTGGCACCGTACTGTTGTTGTGTGCTGTGCGTTTGAGTGGCTTTTGGTTGGAAGTTGTTGACATACCCTTCACGATATCCCCATTTTCATAGATATGCTTGCTCTTGAGGACTTTGAATGATATCCTGCCGCTGGCTCAATTTACCGTGGCATCAGGTTTCTTTTGACTGCGGGCATTTTTCTACCCTTCACCTTGTGCAATGAGTCAATCTGCAGGATCCAGGTTGACGTCGCAAATTTTGTTGTAAAATCATGCAACATCAGCAACCGAGGCAGGAACGAAGAAACCACATAAACGAGGCCTCCAAATCTAAACTGATAGGCTCTTTGATGTCGCAAGTTTTGAGTTGAGTGGAGTTCCATCGTCGCCTCAATCGAACTCTTGTGCCTGTTCTCTATGACCTTGAGAAACAAGGCCAATGCTGCTGCTGGTGTCTTGACGCTCACTCATTCGGAAGAGTTCTCACTTTGCAGAACACATCATATGTAAAATTTGCGTCCCTAGTAAATGTTCTTTCATTTGGGCCATTGGAAAAAAAGACAGACTGGTTAGATCAGGAAAACATATCCTGTGTTCGAAGAGTTGCGGTACCGGCGGCACATAAGACTTGATGCTTTGCAGGGATATGCCTCTGACGAAAGAAGATACGGATAGCAACAGTATCAGATGAACGAACTCTATGTGGGATTTGTATGTGCTCTCGGTTAAACCAACACCACACAAAATGACAGACACCCAACGCAAAAACAGGCAAAACAACAAAAGATTTCGACGAAGACAAGATTCGAACTTGCGCGGCCGAAGCCAATTGATTTCGAGTCAATCCCTTTCACCACTCAGGCACTTCGCCATGTTGTTGATCCATCTTATTGTGGAATAATACCCCAGGAGTGGGTGGAATGTGGTGTTGTGCGATCCTTCGTATCCGTGTGTGGCGGCGGCATGGCTTGAGGTACCCGCATATGTGGTCGCAGTAAGTTGGATCTCCAACGCGTTGTTTCAATAGAGAACATAGCTTTCATATCTATGTAAATAGAGACGTACGTTGCAACGTTTATAATTCTCCCCAAGTCTTGTATTTCCTGCGCGTAAGGCACCTAGGTATTCTGAGTGCCATTTGAGCGGGATTCCGATGATATCCGGGATGTGGGGAACTTCGGCGCCGGAAATATGGTCCGTGCATACTGATGCTGTCCGCAGAACCGGTTGATGACGTAATTCGGTCATGCCTGGCAGAACTTGACAGTCTTTAGAGCGAGAGAATCGGAAACCTTCGAGCTTACAACTTCATGAGCGAACTAGAGTTTAGTCGATCCAACAGACTAGAAACTGTTGTCTTGGCACATGGTAAGCGCTCGTTGTGTCGACTCTGTCTCTGCGACCACGTCTGGGAACAGAAAAATGGAAGCTTCAAAGTTCAGACCCAACGTCGGCTCGTTTCATCTCATTGCGGAGAGGCACCAGGGTATTTCTGGGTCCGACGACGACAGACCCTTCCCCGGGTAACTTTAAAAGCTGAGGCGGTGAGGTCCGGAAAGTGGTCCCATCTTTATGCTTTGGGCGGACATGGAATTCGATGAGAAGACCATGGTATAAATAAGCAGTATTTTGGAACTGCCTGTTGTGTGACAGGAAAAACCATGCTCAAGCTGCGAGGGATTACAAAATAGTTTTCTTGGTTTGCGCGCGATTTGCGCTAAGTAGTCTTGACGCCAACCAGTTCGCATGCCGGTGATCGCCCTTCAGGGTCCAACGGGAGTTGAAGTGTGGTGGGCAGCGAGGTCAAGAGGGAGCGCAGATCGCAAAGGCACTTGCAGAATGTCCACCCCCGCAGGCCCCAGTACGGTTCGGATCGTCACGAAACTTTGCCGCAGTGTTGCCAGAGCCTAGAGGGCAGGATGCAAGGCAGAGTTTTGGTCGCAAGGTTTTCGATGTAGTGAGATATGGGACTGTGGGCAGATACCAACATCAGAGAACGTTGGAACAACAGTAAAGTCATACCAAGTCAGGGAAGTGGAGGTAGCAGTTGCATCTCAATCAGCAACAAAGCTAGCCTCCCCCAAGGCGGCAGCGGCTCTTTGCCAAGAGACGACTACTTGATCATGCTAGGGCTGTCGATGCCTTTGCAGCGTGCCAAATATCAACTGATTCGTGAATGTAAGGGAAAATTTGTGGGATGAGAGAAACACCGTACGAGGGGAGTCAAAAGTTTGGCCAATGTTCATCAGTTCGCCCTCTTGCGGTGAGGGTGGTGTCAATGGCAAAGTGGTAAACCAGGGTTGAGATGGATGGGAAAGTGTGGTGCAGGTAGACGCAGGCGAGCGGCGGCCAATGCCCAATCCAAAATCGAGTGCAACGCATATCCATCGATGCACGCTGAGCTTGGAATATCGGACGAATGAGGCCCCCGGTTCGTCTCACGATGGCTGTCGGCACCGCGCACCTTCTGGCGATGACTGGAGCTCATTGCCTCATAGCGCCGCATGCTTGAAGCGTGGCAGCGGCGCTAGGAACGTGAAGGACACCATTCATCGGCGATGATGCATTGGAAAGCATCGATATCTGCGGTCGCACGTCTAGGAGATTGGGCAAAGGAGTTTTTAATGCGACCAGGGGCAGCTAGGTTCGGGGGAAGGACGGCGTGATGGGGGGAAGTAAGGTAGAGACGGCTGTGGAGGTGGAAGTGGAAGAGATGGTGGTGGTGGCCTTGGCTCAAGCTTACTGCAGCACCTAGTTGGCTTGGGCTAACAATTTGCAACAGTGCAAGCGTATTCGTACGGCAGGCCTGGAAAGACGGAGAAGGCATGGAGAAGTCTGGTCGTCCACTCCGGGGAAGACCATGGATTGACATTGACGTTGTCACCTTGGACTGCCCTTTGCCTCACGCGGTGTGGTTCCTTCCTTTGGCCGCCATATAACCAACCGCGCCGGCCCACAGTCGGGTCTCTTCAACCTGCCCGACGACACCTTGACCTACTTTTCCTCCGACCTTCTCTCTCTCTTTTTTCCCTTCTCCTGTTTTTTTCCCTCCCTTTTGCAGGATTCGATCCAGATAACCGTTGTCGCAGTCGCGGTGGCCTCATGTTGCTGTCCGCAAGGAACTCATTGCGTCGTCGTCACCCACACCTTCGGTCTGTCACCTAACAGTCACCTGTCAGCTTCGTTGCGCGATTGCTCAAGTCAACACCCTCCCATCTCCGGTTTTCCTCGAGACAGATCCAGTCCACATGCCCTTTTCGGCAGACTTCCTCTACGAGACACCCCACTGAAGGCAAAGACAACGACAACATCCGACCTGCCGCCCATCCTCGACTTCTATTGGAACATCTTCAGCAGCACTCGCTTCCCCGAACGGCAGCCTCCAGTCAGAACTTGGCCGGTGAGGTGCCGTGCAGCTACTGGAAATACGCCGAGTGGTCCGACCACAGCAGTAGAGGCGCCCCTCGATACCTCTCAGCAGGACAACAGTCCATCGGTCAAGCTCAAAGTGGTGGTGCCTAGCACTGTTACGACGCCCCCCAGTGCTAGGTACCTAGTCCAACCTGCATTCGCCAACCCAACCCCCAATCCATCCGCATTGCTCGCCTTGCATTCCGCTGTCTGCCCGCCTTGGCAAGGTACCTGGCGCGGGAACCTGGAGATTTGGCCGTTCCTGGTTGCCTCTGCAGCCTAAACTCGGACGGAAATTCAGCCCTGGAGGTTGCGTGCTGCGACCGGAGTGAGACAGGCCCGCCAAGTCAGCTGCTCCATCCAGTAAAGTTAAGCCTAGCCGCCCGTGTCAGTGCTGTGCTGTGCTGCTTGATTGCTTGCCATCCATGGCTCCCAGGCATGAGGAACACGCTCGCCCGCCGCCTGCACCAAGGTTATGGTCGCGCCTCTCGACCTTGTCTAAACGCTCCTTTCGCTCCTTCACCTCCGACTTCGAGGCTGACGACGAACGTTCCGACAGCGACTCGGACTACAACAGAATGAGTCCTGGAAGTAGCAGCGATGGCTTCTTTCACGGCCAGGGCCGATATCAGGGCGAAGATACCCGTCCCACCAGCCAGAAGGAGCTAAACGGCTGGTACGCCTACGCCTTTGCTGCCGAAACCTATGTCATCTGCGGTAAGCAATAGCTAGCTGTCCCCCGCCTTGCATCTGACCATGCTCACGAACTGACATTTCTTAGCCATCGGTATGTTCACAAACAATTCTTCATAATACTGTCGCTTCCCCGTCGCAAGATACGGAAGCATGTCTACATCAAATGCGCCCATCCAACACCTGACTCTGACATTGCTGGTGCTGACAAGACCTGATTCGCAGGCTCATTCATCCCAATCCTCCTCGAGACCCTCGCTCGCGAAAATGGCGTCCTGTTGTCGGACCGAACGACCCCTTGCGGCACGAGCGATTCCAAGAATAAGGCCGATGGACAATGTATCGTCTATGTGCTCGGGATGGAAATCAACACCGCGAGCTTCGCCATGTACACCTTCTCAATCAGCGTCTTGATTCAGGCTCTCCTAGTCGTGAGTATCAGCAGCGCTGCCGACCATGGCGACTCGAGGAAGAAGCTGTTGCTCACCTTCGCGTGGGTCGGTAGCTTCTCAGTTATGGCATACATCTTCGTCAACAAGAGCACATACGTACTCGGCGCATTGCTGGCTATCATCTCAAACGCATCATTTGGCGCATCATTCGTACTTCTGAACTCATTCCTACCTCTTCTCGTGCGATACCATCCCGAGGTTTTGGCATCCACGACGGTGCACACACCAGATCTTGGTAACTCGGATATGGAGTCACAACCTCTAAATGGCACTCCCATCGATGAAGATTCGGCTGTTGGCGATGTGGAAGACTCCACCACAGCATTGCTTGGAGAAAATGCTTATCATGGTCATCCTCTAGTCAGAAAAGCTACTCATGAGGAAATCACCTCGGTGGAGCTTCACCTTTCAACCCAGATATCTTCAAAAGGTATCGGAACCGGTTACATTGCCGGATTGTTTGTGCAGTGCGTCGCTATCGTCATTTTGATTGCGATGCAGAACTCGACATGGTCCCAAAGGGTTGTGCTTTGTGTTGTTGGTGCCTGGTGGTATGTAACACCTCGTCTCTATCGTCCTTATCGTCCGCTTTATTAGCCCTCGTCATATGTTACGCATAACCAGAGCTGACAGTCAACGAACAGGACAGTCTTTACTATTCCGGCCGCCATGTGGCTGCGCCCGAGACCGGGCCCACCCATGCCTATCGACTCCCGCTCGGGTAAGGGTGCTCGTGCTTGGTTGAGCTACACCAAGAACGCCTGGAGCTCTCTCTTCAGGACGGTTCAGCTTGCTCGACGCCTTAGGGACATCATGCTGTTCATTGTTGCCTGGTTCTTCCTCTCAGATGCCGTGGCAACGACGTCGTCCACAGCGATTCTCTTCGCCAAGACCCAGCTTCACATGAAGCCTTGGGCGTTGGGGATGATCAATGTTATATCCACTACGTTCGGGGTCATCGGAGCATTTAGTTGGGCCTTCATCTCGCGCAAGCTCAATCTCAAGCCCCACCAGACGATTTTGGTCTGCATCGGCCTCTTCGAGCTCATTCCGATTTACGGACTTCTCGGCTACATTCCGTTTGTGCGGAACTGGGGCGTGGGTGGACTGCAACAGCCTTGGGAGATGTATCCCTTGGCCGCGGTGTATGGGCTTGTGCTAGCAGGCGTGTCGAGCTTCTGCAGATCAGTCTACGGCGAGCTTATTCCTCCCGGTTCCGAAGCGGCTTTCTATGCTTTATATGCCATCACGGATAAGGGCTCAAGCGTGTTTGGGCCGGCGATCGTGGGAGCCATTATCGATGGGTCGGGAGATATCCGACCAGCGTTCTGGTTTTTGGCGGCTCTGGTAGCGATTCCGGCGCCCCTTATCTGGAGTGTCAACGTGGAGAGGGGCAAGCGTGAGGGCGAAAAGCTTGCGGAAACGATTGAGGGTTTTGAGAGCCAGCACAGAGGAGTTGAAAGTGAGACTGAGAGCGAGGATCGGCCCATTCTCAGCGCATACGATGATGAAGAGGAAGATGAGCATGATCGGACCAGACGGTAGCATAAGGGCGCATTGCATAGCACGGCGTTGTGAGGGCTGCCAGCCATGTTTGTTATCCTTCCTTCGATTTCCGGCTTGTGGTTCAGAAAAGTGCATACGTCTATGGTAGATATGATTCAATACAGGCGCTGTATTGTTTACGCCTTCACAGCGAATCAAGTGTAAGAGAAATAATACCAGAAGGTGCATTGACTTTTGCCGGCGCATTCAGCGGAGAATTGTCACTGGCTCCCGTGGCAGGCGCGGATCATGTTGTATTTCCTACGTGCTTACGTGAGGTAATGCTGCTAACTCCGAACAGATCACGTGATGCGCCTTCCAGAAAATCTCAGGTGGCTGTGATTACCTACTCGACGCGCCGTCCCTCGACCCGAATCGCCAGCTCCTGTTCTCGAACTGCGATTTCCCCAACTTTGCGCATCGCGGCCATCATTGGTCGTTGATACCTGGCCTGTATCATCTCCAGGCCTGCCAGAGCCATCGTACACTTGTCATAGTGTCTTCGCAAGCTCGACCGGGACGGCGCGCTTGCCACTCGGCCTCATCCACCCCGGTCAACAGGCGACCCATTTTCTTCCAGCCACCCCGTCCTCCTTCCCTTCCGTCGCGACAACTCATCGACCATCTATCACCGTTCTAATCGTTTCAAATATCTTCAAATCACACTGCCCGACGCCGCTCATCATCTCTGCGCGATACCCGAACCCAAGTCCGGTTTGCGACCTCGGACCTGCACCATGTCGTCCTCCGCGCGCAAACGCCCTCGCGCCGAGGTCGAGGAAAACAAGGCCGAGTGCCCCTTCAGCATCACCTACGCCGAACCCGACACTAAGGCACAAAAGAAATCCAAAAAGAGAAGGAAGCAGGAGCCAGACGAGGATGACGCCAAGAAGAGCTCGAAGCAACTCTCTCCCTTCTCCCCGTCCGGCGACTTCAATGGCAAGAGCGCTAATGACGTTCTGGACCTGGAGTACAACGTTGTTCCTCAGAAGAAGTGGTTAGAAATGACCAGGTACAACAGCTTTGTTCGTAAGTTTCCACCATTCGCTCCCTGTGATGGTCGTGCGCTCACACTGACGGGCGCAGTCAACGGGACAAAGTACTTCAGCGAGGGTTTCATCTACGTCGCAAACGACCAAACTGTCCAGCGCCAGAAGGCTGCAGTAGATGGGTCTGCTGACGGCGACACCGAAAAGGCTTTCAGGAGATCAAAGTCCGAGGATGACTGGGTGGCACGCATCTTGGAGATTCGCGCCAGCGACGAGCATCACGTCTATGCACGTATTTACTGGATGTACTGGCCGGAGGAGCTTCCTGAAGGAACCATGGAAGGAAAGAAGTATACTGGTGGTCGCCAGCCGTACCACGGTCACAACGAGCTGATTGCCTCCAATCACAGTAAGTCGCATGTATTGGAATGAGATCGTGGTGTTGGTGCTAACTTGAAGCAGTGGACATCATCAACGTTGTCAGCGTGACGCTCCCTGCGAATGTGAAGCAATGGATCGAGGAAAACGATGACGAAATTCAGGAAGCCCTCTACTGGCGCCAGGCCTTTGACTGCCGAACTCAACAACTTTCTGTAGGTATATGGTCGCATTGTTATGCGGATCACAGCGAGACTAACTTTACGCAGTCAGTCGAACGAACCTGCAAGTGCCGACAACCTGCGAACCCGGACAAGACCCTCATCGGATGCTCCAACAAGGAGTGCGGCAAGTGGCTGCACGAGCATTGCCTTCGGGAGGATGCCCTGACGCGAACGTACGAACGACTTGGCAGGGACAAGCCCCACTTCATCGCTAAGCCGCCGACCGAAGGAACTGCTTCCGTCGCGGAGAGCGACGTCGAGAAGGAAGTGAAGGAGGAGAAGAAAATGGACGATGGCGTCAACATCCCCCTGAGCCCTACGGAAAGCGGAGCCGAAGTCAAGCAAACAATCGATGCAAAGCCTAGCGACGCTCCCGAAGAGCCGAACGGCCAGTCAGTCACCGAGGGTACCCCTGCCATTCAGGACGAGCGTGTCTCGCAACAGCCCACGACTCCCGCCACGCCTTCTGCGCTCGAAGCCCCGTTGGCGTCGCGAAAGGCTAGATCCGGGAAGAAGAGAATTGCGGCGTCCGACACGAAGGCCTACGAGGGGCTCTTCGAGGCGAAGATTTTGATGGACATGAACCCCCCGAAGATTGAGATCAGGGACCTTCGCGAGAACGTCACCAAAGGCGATAAGGTGTGGACGGAGCCATTGCTCTGCGTCGTTTGCAGCGTTGAAATCAGCTGAACAAGTGGCCTCGAACGACCCGGCAACTCTTGAGCCCTGACCGAGGGCAACATTTTCTTTTTGGACGCGACTGTGGGGTTCCCAACTTTACTTCTCGCTATATTTATTCCAGCAAGCACTGCGTAACCGGCATTCTCCAAAGGGCCCTGCAGTACTCTTTAGTTGTTACGATTCGAACATGACCAGGACAGCCTTTCGAGTCATGAGAAAGGTTGGTTTGAAGGGAGCCACGCATAGGGGGGGGCGGGAAAGAGAGCGACTGGTGCGAGAACGGTTACTTTGGTGTGGTTGGGCCTCTATTTATCTTCGCGAGGCGTTGGCGAATACGGATTTTTCGCAATAGTGAGGTTGGAAAGAACATGTTAGGTAGTAGATGTAGTGAGGAGGTCGAGTCCAAAAAAGGGGACGAAAAGGAGCGCAAGGCCAGCAGAATGGCAGTCTGGAGACAGAGTCTATGAGCAGTTTCCTAGAGCTTACATGGTTTGGTCTATGTTTCTTTCCTAAGTCGAATATCGACGAGCGCTTTTTGTTTGGGGACGAATGAATACAAAGGACGCTTTAAATACTGTAAAATTCATGATGCTCGGAGTTGGGATTGCTCTGGCAAGCTGTGTTGAGCTCCTGCCATGACGTGCCGCTTGATGGTAGATCCGTACCTCACTACTACCGTAAGGTAGGGAACTATAACTGGTCGGTGCTTTGAGAGCTCACATTGAGTGGTGGGGTTCTTCCCCAGGGGCTGCTGATGACCGCCCTACCCCGCCGGGTCCGTTCCGCCACCACTCCCACCCCTCGAACGTCCAATCCATCGACAACGCATCCCATCACCGCCGAAGCTTCTAAAAACTCTCGCCTCATCGATCCAGATATATATACACACACAGCGCCACAATGGCCGCCGTCGACCCTTTCGACTCGGCGCTGTAAGCACCGGCCCTCCACCCATCGTCTCCAATGTCACTAACCCGAGCCCGCCTCCAGCGACCTCCTCCGCCGTCTGAACCCCAAACACGACCGACCACTCAATGCCATCATCTCCCTCGCCCCCGATCTGACCGAGGACCTACTCTCATCCGTCGATCCCCTGACCGTCAAGCGGTGCAAGCAGACGGGCCGCGATTACCTCCTGTGCGACTACAACCGTGACGGCGACAGCTACCGCTCGCCATGGAGCAACCAATTCGACCCGCCTCTGGATGAGAGCGGTGTCGGTGGTGTCGGTGCCGGTGGCAGCGAGGGTGCTGGCGAGGGTGCTATCCCTAGCGAGCGTGTCCGCAAGATGGAGATCAAGGCCAACGAGGCGTTTGACGTCTACCGGGATCTCTACTACGAGGGCGGTGTGAGCAGTGTCTACTTTTGGAACCTGGACGATGGATTTGCCGGCGTTGTTCTGCTTAAGAAGTGTGCGTCTCCCCTGCCGGCCCCGGTCATGAAGACATTACGTGAAGAAGCGCTGACATTGCAACAGCCGCGACACCTGGCGGCAGTGCCGAGGGTGTCTGGGACTCAATCCACGTCTTCGAGGCCATCGAGCGTGGCCGCACCACACAGTACAAGCTTACCTCGACCGTGATCCTCTCACTGTCGACTTCGGCAGCCTCGCTGGGCGACATGGACCTGAGCGGCAACATGACGAGACAGGTGGAGCAGGAGCTGCCGGTCGATGGCGACGACAGCCACATTGCCAACGTCGGCCGCCTGGTCGAGGATATGGAGCTCAAGATGCGCAACCTGCTGCAGGAGGTCTATTTTGGCAAGGCCAAAGATGTCGTCGGCGACCTGCGGAGCATCGGCAGCCTTAGCGAGGGGGCGAGGGACCGCGCGGCGCAGAGGGAGATCATTGGCAGCAGCATGAGATGATCAGATCCTTAGATGCAAGCATTGTTGCGCTGTGTGTGTTGTTTCGGAAGTTATCAGAGAGGAATGATAAGAAAAAGAAGATTATGGTGTTACGGCTGGACACGGTGATTATCGAGAGATCGGGTCGTACGGTTTCAAGCCGCCTGCTCCCTCCCCTTGTCTTAGATCAGATCTCTTCGTGCATCGAGGCGTCGGCATCGTGGGGTCCCAGATAGATGAGGGCTTGCCCGCCTTGCCTTGGCCCATATCCTCTTTGGAGTAGGGAGCGGCATTGCTTCGCAGGACCAGAGCAGGTTGCGCGTTTGGGCCAAGCGCAATATCTAAGCTGACGAGTGGCTGAGAAGCACCCCGTGTAACTTTTCATTTGGGATGTCGTCCCGTGTTCCTGGGAAGCCTTTTTTTTTTTTTGTTTTTTTTTTTTGTCTTGCAACTTGTTTCCCCTTCCCGTCTTTCACAAGTCAAAAAGTACCTAAACCAACTTGGACAACTCAAAGAGGTAAAGTCAGGTGGAAATGACATTGTCGTGCAACTCGTTGAATCGTGCTCTCTCGTCTATCCCAGGCCCAGGCCCAGGTCCAGGCCCCGGTGAGAGCGGTGTGTTGCCCACCGGCTAGATTAAAAAAAAGTCGCAGTGGAGGCCTTTCCCATCGCAGTGGAGGAGGTCTTTTCTGGACCCAGAGCGATTGGCCTCCAGTTCTCCGTGAGGCTCTTCCCGTAGCGTCACCTTCCCAATCTGGAAGGCGGGAGGTTCCTCTCTCTCACTCAATGATGTCTGTTCCAACTTCATCTCGCTAGCAGGGACCTTTTTTTCCCCCCTGTGCTTTGCAAAGGGAGGGGGTAAAATGGCCGAGTCAAGCTCGCTCTGGCCGAATTGTAAACTTGTGTTGCTGGAAGTTGGAAGTGGAACTTGTAAACACAATAGCAGCAATGTTCTTACAGACAAGTTGTCGCAATACTTAGTAGATAGCTGGCTATGCCGCAAGCCCCATTCAATTGACAGTTTTCCAAGGGGCTTGATCTTGCAAGAGGCTCAAGATTAGCCTCGCAACCACAGTGTCCCAAATTGTGGGATGCCGATTGTTTACTTTTTGAATTTGGGCGCGCCGCAAGTTTCAACTCAGAAAACAGCGTCGTTTTCGCACGCGCGCGTGTGTGTGAACACGTCATCGCGGCGGCACTTGCGAAGAAGCAGCTATCATTAACCTAAATTGTTCGGTCTGAAAAGGGTCATGATTACCGCGGGTTTGTAGGGAAGAACGGGATTGTAATAGCCCGGCAGCCTGATCGTGGCACAACCGAACTGCCCATTACTCGTTGTTTATGGAGCAAGACTTGGCTAGTGAGCCGCTGCACATCATCAACGCAAGTCAGAAGTGCCATAAGGTTGAGCTCAACCCCCCTGCTTCGGGTATACCCAGTATGCAACCGGTGTACACATCCCCGAGGCGCGGCTGGGATGAGAACGGTGGTTATTGCGAGACTGCCGAGTCCAAGACGGGGATTGGTATATTCAGAAGCGAGAATTACAACGAAAACGTTGACCAAACAATGGAGCATTGTGAACGGTGACAATGTGGGTAACCTTATGCCATGACCGAGTCAACTGTAGTATCTGTTGGAAAATCTGGCCAACAGGTATCATCCTCTGTTGCCCGTTGGTTGTTCTGAAGCTCAAAAAGCAGTTCAATGCCAGGCCTTGTAGTACGAGCCGACTTGGAGGGTATATTGATTAATATGTCGCAGTTGTGTTGCAGTCAACAGCTGATGCCCAACAAACCTTGATGCTACTCTGGCGGTTGAGGCGTTGGAAAGGCAGGCAAGTGTTCACTGTAGGCGGGGACATGCGAGGCATTCGGCCCGCTCTCCGCGCAGAGTTGATCAAGTTGAGGGTTGCTGCAGCGAGTCGAAGAGCAGATGTATTCGCTTGAGTGGGTCTTTGGTGCTGATTGACATCGGAAATTTTGCTCGATCAATAGTCAGTCGGCTCTGGATCTTGGGCCGAATGCGTGTTAGCTTCAACGTGTAGGCGCTGGCTTTGGCTCTGTTTCTGTTTTATTTTTGGTGAAAACGAGAGGGCTGATAGTTGGGGTGAGCGCATTGTCTGTGTCTCAACCGCCGATCTCTTTAAAAAACCACCCAGGGTCCGTCGCAATAGATAAAAGACTACGGGATGGACTGCACACGTCGCCGAGTCGGCAAAAGAAAGCATACGAGATTCGTTGCAGAACAGATCCCGGAAGACTTCTAGAACGCGCAGCCGATCGTCTCTCGAGGACCCCGCATGCAGGATGCAGGGAGAGCAGAAAGTCAAAAGGGCAAGCCCGAGGCCGAGGCCGAACCCGCCAGTGGGAGCGTGCCGGCGCGCGTGTGTCGGCCCCCTTTTTAGGTTGGAACGAGGCGTCCTGACCTACAAGAAGGCGCGCATCTGGGAAGCTCATCATGGGAGGCCCCTGAGCGGGAACAGGGCGGGATCCATGGGATGGACACCTCGCGCTAGCCAGCGGCTTGGGATGAGAGGGCAACGACAGGAGAGAAAGCTCGTGCTCCCGTCGACGGTCGTGGTGTTTAGGATGCATAGTCCATTTCGTAGTCTGATCCCGACATGATGGGTGTGTCACCCGAAATCGAGGCTGGTGGTGAGACAAGATTTGAAGTGACACGGCCTTGAGAACTGATTGCCGTCTCCCTGTCCGGGCCGGGTGACACAGCGGTATGGAGGAGCCAGGACGGACATGCCGGCCGGGCAGTGCGAATGCAAGACCGGGAATAAGGGGATAGTAAGCCGGCCATGATGGGGGCCTTTTTTTTTGGTCCGCCTCTCTCTTTTTGTCCCCCACGTTAGGGACTGTGGGTGATACCAGAAGTGAAGGTAATCAATGAACCAGGCATGTGTTGAGAGAGACCTGGTTCGGCATGAGAGGTGTTCCGGAACTGGGGAGAGACATTGTTGGAAGTGGCCTGGGTAGGGAGTGGCTCGCTCTGATGGTTGAGAGTGCTAGGTAAGGTACGGAGTAAGGGTAAGAGAGGCAGACGTATGCGTACCTTGCATTCGTTTGTCGAAAATGGCATCAATGTCTCTGTTGTCTGTGTCACTGTGGGATTCGATGGAAAGCCAATAGCCGGAGAAAAGTAACGACAAGGGCAAGAGACGGACGGGGTTTGCGATCCGTCATCCATGAGCCTTGGCCCTTGGCCCCAACTCCCCTTCCCACGGTGTTGTAGTGTCTGCGGTAGGCCATGGTCGGGTAGGTCGTCAGCGCTCTGGGCGCCTGACGCACACGTTCCATCTGTTGATTCACGGCAGCTCGTCGATCAGCATGGCCGGCCCCGTGATCAGTTGGCGGTGGATGCTGGTCGAGGAAGGGAAATGCCTTGGTGAGCAGTGGTGAGTTTGCGTGGGCTGAACGCCAAGGAGTGGGCCGGGGAGAGATGCTGCTGCAGCGATGTGGGGTTTCGAAGGAGCACGAGCCCTGTAAATTTATTAGCAGGAGGTACGACTTGTTTTGCTGCCCTTTCCCATTGGGGGAGGAAGGACCACCGCAGCCGCAGCTTGCTCCCCCCTCCTGCTCTCAGGTTGCTCCTTCCCTGTCCTGGCGGCCACGAGTTTTGGAGTCGAGTCTCCGTGAAAAGAGTCCCGTTACGGCGGTACGGATAGGTGATACCTAAGGGCAAAGAGGCGAAGAGGCAAATTGGTGTGTCCAGTCAAAAACCTTCATCGTCATTGGTACCGGCGGTGTGGAAGCGCAAAATGTGACCGTCATTCCCCTGCGTCTTTCATTTCCTGGAGAGGTTACCTTGGGGTCTTGGTTAGTGTAGAGGGGAGGTTGTGGGAGAGCTATCCCGAGCTGAGGTAGGGAACATAGGTACAGCTATGTAAAGTGTAAACAGGGTCGACACCACCTCGCTCGACTCATACCTGAACTCGGACCAAACAGTCTTTTTGCGCAGCTCACTCCCAGTTTTAGCCTCCATTCGAGACATTGGAAGAGAATAAGAGGCAGGCAGGTTGGGTGTGCAATATCTCAATGTCAAAGAGAAAGAAGGAGGTGCATAAAGCTCCACCCGGCCATCTTCTGGCGCATTGCTGTTGCATGGCCGTGGCTGACAATCCCGTCCCGCAAAGTCACAGGTTGTGGTATTAGTGCTTGCTCCTGAGATTATTTTGTCTCCTCCGTTCCCTCTCGTCCCGCTTTGCAGCCGTACCACGGTCCCCGTTCTCCATTATCCATCTGCCCCCCCCCCGTTTTGAATGACAGCACCATATTGGAGGAGACGCTTGCTCGAGGGTCGTTCTGTTTCGTCCCTTTTTTTCGAATTTTTTTTTTTCTCTCTTGCGAGATGCTCCGGACTGCATATTTCCGCTTAAAAATTTTGGTCCTCCTTTTCCTGATACTAACTTACGAGTGGGCGAAAAAGGGGAAGTGTGTAAGGGCCAATTGTGCGGTGAACCAACCTGTCGTCTCAAGTAGTAAATTTTTAATTCGCCTTTTCTGCGTGCGCACGTTACCTCGACTTAAGTCGTTTCTAATATCATCAGACGGAACCAACCAGACATCAACCTTTTGCACTAGAAGACACCACTCACACACACGCACCACGTACACGCACACAATCCAAACCAAACACAACACACAATACATACATACGTACATAGATTACATACACCCACCGCAACAAGCATATCTTTCTTATTCCTCTCCCTTCCGACTTCCCCTTTCCCCTCCCCTTCACCATCTCTCGTTGCACGGCACAGCATTTCGAACTTAAAGGCACCGTTGCCCTCCCCTCCTCCGTCGACCCGTCCTCTCCGTCTCGACCCGTCCTCTCCGTCCCGGCTAGTTCCCTCCCCCCCCCCCCCCCCCCCCCCCCCCTCCCCCCCCCCCCCCTGCCGAGCTTCGCCCGCGTCCATCCCGCTCTGCTACTGCACTGTACTGGACCGTAGTCTACACTAAACTCGCGCAATCCTGGTGCTGCATTTGCTCCCAGGGCCAGGGCATATCACCCCTAACTCGACCTGACCTGAACTTGGGACTTGGACAGACGTCAACCCCGCCGTCCACCCACTCTCACTACCCAACCACCACTACCGCGACCGCCGCCGCCGCCGCCGCCCGTTAGGTCTACCGCTCTGTGCCCAGTGCACCGCACCACCACAATCGCTACCTCGAACCCTCTGCCCAACCGGTTCAACTTGCGCTTGACACATCCTTTCCTCCTGGACGACACTTTCTCGCAATTCCGCACCCTCGAATCCCCCCTCTCGCCAAATCATCCCCTCCTCAACATGGCCGAGAAACCCTCAGTCCTGATCATCGGGGGCTGGGCTACATCGGCCGCTTCCTGGCCCTCTACATCCACGAGAACAACCTCGCATCAGACGTCCGCGTCGTCGACAAGGCCCTGCCCCAACTGGCATGGCTCGCCCCGGAGTTCCAAGCGCCGGCCAAGTTCATGCAGGCAGATGCAAGCAGAGAACGTAAGTCACCCGTACAAATCCCACGAACCGAACCCCAGAGAGCACCTCCTTTCTATGCTACGTCTGTCTTGCACTGTCTTCCTCTCGCCTCTCGCCGACACCTTCCACCTGCTGCCGCCCCCAGAGAGCCCACTGTAATTCCGCTCCTTGGCTAACTTTTTTGCTTTTTTCCTTCCTCCCGTGCAGAAGCCCTAGCAAAGATATTCGACCGGCCCGACGGCAAACAGTGGGACTACGTCTTCAATTGCGGCGGTGAGACGAGATATTCTCAAGAGGATGAGGTTTACAAGTTGAGATCTCTTGGCCTGTCTGTCGCCCTGGGCAAGGAGGCCGCCAAGCGCAAGGTCAAGGCCTTCGTTGAGCTCAGCACCGGCATGGTCTACAAGGCCGACTCCTCACCGAGCAAGGAGGGCGACAAGATCAAGCCCTGGAGCAAGATTGCTGTCTACAAGCTCCAGGCTGAGGAGGAACTGGCAAAGATGGAAGGGTATGTTCAACGCCGCCTTGCCGGCCCCTCTTGGGGGCTATTCCTTGCCACCTCGGTATTCACTTCCATGTTTCGTGAAGCTGACTCGACCCCTTTTCTGTAGCCTGAACCTGATAATCGTTCGGTTAGCACACGTCTACGGTCCCTATGCCTCGCAATGGGTCGCCACAGCGCTGTGTATGGCTCGTGTCTACCAGTACCTTGAAGACGAAATGAAGTGGCTGTGGGACAAGGGCCTCCGTCAAAACACGGTGCACATTTCGGACGCTGTGCGAGCGCTCTGGGACATCACCACGTGGTACGACGCCGGAAAGAGCAAATGGGACGACAAGTCTATGGGCAAGGTGCCTACTTTCAACGTTGTCGACAAGGGTGTGACCACGCAGGGTGTCATGGCCGAGATCATTGGCGAGGTCTTTAAGATTCAGACGGGATTCCAGGGGCAGCTGATCAGCACCTTTGCACGCCTCAACATGGACAACGTGGTCGACGACATCAACGACGATCTCATGGGCCCGTGGGCAGAGCTGCTCGAGAAGGCGGGCATTGCACGACCGGGACCCCTAACGCCATTTATGGAGAAGGAGCTTCTCAAGGACACGGATCTGAGCATGGAAGGCAGCCGCCTGGAAAACGTCGTCGGTTTCAAGTACGAGAAGCCGAAACTTACCAAGGAGCTGATCGAGGAGGTGATTGAGAGCTACAAAAAGATGAACTGGTGGCCGTAACGGAACGATCTAGAAGCATAAAAAGCGTGCGGGTGAGTTAAACCTTGCGACCGGGTTCGAAGATTTAGGGCCGCGGCGCGCCGGAGCGTCATGATATCAGTTGGATCGTTTGTTTGAGCTCCTTTGTTTGCGAGAAGCATCCCGGAGCCAGTGGCGGGGAGCCGGGGCATTGTACCACCAAGATATCCTTTTCCTTTTATTCCTCTTCTGCTGCTCCGGCCATGTACATTGGCATATTTCTGAGGGTCGTAATCTTCAATAAAGTTAGGCCAAAAATCCGAGAAACCCCAACGCGGTGCTGTCTGTAGTGATAGAGTGTGAGAATAATTGGGCTGCGGAAGCTCCAGATTGGGCAGAGACAGGGGATGCCTGCCGGGGTCGTCTTGAAACATCTGGAGCTCACCATAGGGCCTTTCTTTGGTGCGTTGCAGACAGCTTCCACTGTGACTACTCGAGCTGGGATGCTCCTGCCTTGGCAGCTACCTACCTATTTGGAGTTGGAGCTTGGCCCCGCTGCAATAAAGAAGCTTTGTGCTTCTCGAAGCTCGTCCCTCGGCTGTTTGGACGCCGGAGTCAGGCACATACACGAAGGGAGGAAACGGGAAGGTGGGCGATCGGAGGCGGACTGGATCGGTTCGGTCGAGTCTTGTTGGTTTTCCTTTGACACTTTTTTTTCCTTCTTCAAGGCGGGTTCTACTTTGTGACGTCTTTTCGAGGTACGGTTTGATTCGTCACCCGTGACGAACCCAAGACAGCTTGCTAGCGCGACTCGGCCGGGCATACTATGCGACACGAACGAGGCTGACTGGAGCTGTACGAGCTGTCAATGTCTGCCGTGTAACTAGACCGATGCATTAGGCCGTGGAAGGAGGCTCTCTTTCGTTGTACGAAGCTGACCCTGGAGGCGAGGGAACGGTTTGACGTTGTGCAGAGGAGCGAGAGGCAACGGGGGAACAGATGTAGCGTGGCCGATCTGCGACTACGGATGCGCTCGAGATGGTCTTTACGGCCTTTCTTTTATTAGTGAGATGTGTCCTAGGAGCGAGATACCGCAGGAGTCGAGGTAAGGCTCGAGTGGGATGTACCGAGGCGCAGCTGAAAAAAGCATCTAGCTCGCCCCGTCGCCCCGTGGCTGCGTCCCATCGAGCCAAGCAGCTGCATCTGTCTGTGTTCGCTGCACCTGTCCGTCGTACAGCGTGTGAGGTTGATGGGAAACTCTGCTGATGGGCTTGCCGAGCTCCCGCTCGCTGGCCAGAATAAGGGAGACGGGACGGGGAGAGGGGGCGAGGTTCGTGGTAGGTCGTCTGTCATTGGAAGATGGGCGGGATGAGGGTGTGTGCGCGCGCATGTGCGTCTCTACAGATCATGCAGTGAGAAGTGAGAAGCTTAGGTGAAGGGTGATGCGATGCGACGTGCGTGCCTTGCTTTAGATTGACGGGTGGCCTGTCCTCTGATTCCTGACTGCTGGCTGCATCAGAAGCGAAAAGAGACGACCGTTGGTGGTCTTCGCATGTCCGCACGGCCGCTTCAGCCTCGGAACTTGACGTCTGTTCCCCAATCGTCTGCATGTCTCGGCTGCCTATTTGGGAAACGTTGGTCCAGGTTGGTTGTGATGGGCGCACAGCCGAGCCGTCGTCGTTCGCTGTCCGTTTGGGGGGTTTAGGTGGTTGTCGGGGACGTCGGGTTGCGACGTTCCCCCGCAACTTGCAACGGGCTGGGCGACCGAATTCGAACTTGGGGGTTGTAGTCTGTGATCATGGGGTTCATGAGGTTTGCGCAGATCTGGACAAGTCATGGAAAACCGAGCCTGCGAGTAATGAAGACAATCTATGTGTGTTCCAAGAGGACCCCAGAGCCGACCAGAGAACGGTCTGACGCTACAAACGCACACGTGTATTGGATAATCCGTGAGGTATTAGCCAGTTAGACGGATTCTTTCGGTCATGATCTCACTGCACCCAGGGTCTTGGGACTGAATTTGGGGGCGTGGACATGGATCATGGAAAAGCGCAATGGAACGTTCCCAGGGGTGGGCATCGAGGCGGCGGTGCGAGTGCGAAACGAACCTCGGGCCAATCCAGTGTTGCTGTTGCAACTTTTGCTGGGCGAGGCAGGCTGTCTGCGAAGAAAAGCTTCATGTGAATGTGGAGGGGTTGTTCGCCCAGCCCAGCGAGGGAGACAGCCAAACAAGGACCCCATCCCCTCCGGAGCGGTGCCTTGCCATCCGTCCCCTTGAGTGCCAGTCATGAACCACCTGTACCTGAATCCAATGGACGACGGGAAGGAGGTGCCTGCCGAATGGCGTCGGTACCTGGTTGTCCTCCAATGCATATAAAGCCCGGTGGCGCTTTCCGTCCCGACTTGAGATATATTCCATGTCGATTTATGCCCACCTTAGGTTTGCGCCTGACCTCTCGACTCTTTTGGGTGAATGCTTGGCCACGACTTCAATTCACCTTGGCGGATCTCATATCTACCGCCGAAGACCGTCTGAAATCCGTTTGTATCTCTCTACAAAACCCACTCCATACCACCTTACCTTAGACAGCTCACCGCAGCTCGTCTTCACCCCACTTCAACATCACCAACAATAATCTACCACAAACCTCACCGCAGCCTCACGCGCAGCAAGCAAACACTATGGCGGCCCCCGCGGACAAGACCATCGCCGATCTCTCCGGCAAGTGGGTCATGGCAAGTCGCCCTTCTTCTCTACAGTCCTAGCATCTGCGGCACCCAGCTGACCACCCGCCGCGCAAACAGAACAAGACCCTCTCTGACTCTCTCGAGCCCGCCCTCGCCCTCCAGGGCATCGGCTGGATGGTCCGCAAGGCTGTCGGCATGGCCACCGTCACCCTCCACGTGAAGCAGTACTCGGCTCCCCCGTCTCCTCCCGGCACCGGCACCGACCCCGTTACCCACATCGACATTGACCAGTTCGCCACCGCCGGCCTCAAGGGCACCACGGAGAATCGCTGCCTCGATATGGAGTGGCGCGAGCACTCCGACTGGATGTTCGGCTCCGTGCGCGGCCAGAGCAAGTGGATGTCTGCGGAGGAGATTGAGGACGAATTCCTCAAGAAGGGTCCCTGGCTCGAGGGTGAGGCCGAGGCCACCGGCCCTGACGGCAAGAGCCATATCTACAGCCACGTGGAGAGCATCGACAACGGCTGGACCGCCACTCAGATCTGGGGCTTCCAGACCATCGACGGCCAGCGTCGCTATGCGCGCAACGTCCTGGTTCAGAAGGGCGGCAAGAGAGTTGAGATCCGTCTCGTGTACGATTGGCTTCCTTAGGTGCCGCGCAATACGGATAATGCGGCGTTGGATATCCTGATAGTTACTTGAGCGCACGGATAACGAGACGGGATTGGACGACGATACACGCCAGAGGTGATGATGACGCAGCAGAGACGCTGGCCGCTGGAACCCTACGAGTAAACCTGAGAACATGAATACAACAACTACTACGCCCGTCATAGAACATTCTTTCTTTGTAGTATGCGATTGAATCATATGTAAGTGTAAAACAATGTCGCGACGACAGAACTGTGTTGAATCGTCTGCCTGCTTCCCAGCCGTGGTCCCAATGCTTTCCCCGGTTCATGCCGAACCGCCAACGCCCGAGTTGATGCAGCCCGCCGTCTACCATAACCATCGTAGCCTGACACCAAGGCTTGCCCACACACCTTCTGCAGTGTAGCCCATTTCGCCCTCCCTCCCCTCTCTCTCTCTGATCCTCTCTCTTCATCAGAAACCAAACGTCCCCCTTCAAGCCGGCCTTCTCTTGACAAACTCCTCCAGATCCTGCACCGTCGCAACACCCAGCACGAACCGCCTCTTCTCATCCGTGATGACCGCAAAATGGCTCTTGCGACCCTCCACACCGTCGCCCTCGAAGAAGGCCTCGAGCTCCTCGAGGGGTGTCTGCATCGAGATGACGCGGTACTTGCGGCCCTTGCGCTGGAAGCGGACCATGGCCTTGGACAGCGGGTCGGCGGGGGTGACCTTGCCGGCGTCGAGGAGGGCCTGCAGATGCGGGATAGCGAGGTAGCCGACGAGGGCGCGGTGGGCGTCGACGACGGTCAGGTGGGTGTAGTCGCGCTCGAAGGCGGCGAGGAGGGCGCCGGAGATGGGGTCATTGGGGGTCAGGGAGAGGGCGGCCGGGGGGTCGAGGTCTTCTACCGTTGCCTGTTCGGGCCCGCGTGTGTCAGTACTGGAAACTTCGTAAAGGGAGTCATCGCGGGTTCGGAGGGGAAGGGGAGGGGAAACGTACCCCACGATAGCGGGAGGACCATTTTGAGACGTAGGGGGAAGAGGAGGACTCGCTGCTCTGCGCGGCCGCAGGGTTGGAAGCCAGGGCGGCCATGATTGCGATTATTCAACGGTCGAGGGTTCTTCAACCAGGCCAAGATGTCGCGGGCTTATCGTAAGGCTGTCGAAGAATCGCGGGGTTCTGGAGGGGCGGTGTCGACAGGGCTGAAAGATTCCGGAGGGATGAGGTGTGTAGTGTCTTCAACTCGGGCACTACGTCGGTCGGCGGCGGTTACGAACAGTGGGGTAAGACTTTTTGCTTGCTTTTTCCAAACCCCTGCGCAATGCGCGCGCACTGTTAAGGTTTCGCTGAGTCTCTGACCGCCCGGAGGCTGGCCTGGCTCACCGAGGTGGGAGTTCCACAGCGGGGTGACGGCCTGTGGATTCCCAGTATCAGTGACATGATGGGATGGAGACCCGTGTTGCAGCAAGCCCGTGGGGGAAGGAGGTTCAAAATTCAATTGCCCGCTTAAGGAAATGACAGCGGGCCAGCGCCAAGGGTTCGGGCAGGCAAGATGGTTTCAGTTGCAGAATCTGAAGAGCAGTTGACCAGAATTTCAGGTGTCCCCATCTCGCGCTCTTCGCGATTGTACTCACCCGCAATATCCGGCCTTATCGGCAATAAGCGGGCTTTGAGACGGGTACCGATAAGGCAAGCTCCTTATCGGGCCCCCGAGCTCTCCCGCTGTGATGTCACTGCTACTCCCGAGCAATTCAGCGTTCATCGACTGGCAGTTTGCCAGGTCTTGAGGTACTTACCCAAGCTAAACTAGCAACATGTGTAGAAGCTTCCAAGAGCTTTCCCTAGCGAGAGGAGGCTATGTACCGACGACATGTAGATGGCTTGGCCGGCTCAACCCGACCAATCCTGCCCCTTCATGTCCTTCCCCGGGTAATGTGTGTGCTACCAACCGATCGAGCTATCTAATAAACCTGCTTCTCTCTGAACTCGTCTCGCCTTACCTCATCCTTCCCATGCGTGTTTCGTTCGGAGCATTCGGTTCTCCCTCCTTCCATTCTTTATCGCCATAGCGCCCCTCCATTCCAGAGCTATTGAGGCCTTCATCGGTGTAAGTGGTAGCTTTTTTGACTTTTGAGATGCATTCCCTCCCCGTCACCGCAAGCGGTCGCGTGTCGCGTGACTTTGGCGCTTGATTCTTTGGGACGTGAACGACGTCTTCCTCTTGTCTGGGATGAACGAAGCTTCATCGTCGTTCAGCTTAGATCTCGAGAGCATCGCAGCTCGGGAAAGCCTATACTACCTTGATTAGGGCGTCGGTATCGCTGTGGTTGGCGCTGTTCTTGTCCCCCTATTCCGCTGTCTTCAAGCTGCGCTCATTGACACTTCTTCCCGGAGCTTCTGGTGGTATCGTCATCCGTTCCATTTCGTCATTCCTTCTGAATACTACTTCCATTACTCTAGCCATCCCGCTATCAAGTCAATTGCTCTCGCCCGCTGCCTTGAGAGCCCACCGCACAGTTAGAAAAAACCTACGCGACAACCCGGAAGCTGACGTTTTAATAGATCATACAAGCGCAATCAGAACCAGCCATGTCTTTCCTCTACCCCAGACAAGATACCCTCAAGGGGTGCTTCGCCTCCCCAGTCCCGGGCTCGGCCCCGAAGGCAAAGCCCACCCGCTACCAGGCCCGCCCGGAGCTGTACGGCGCATTCTCCACCGTCGACGACGTCAAGGGCAAGGCCCAGAAGCTGAGCGCCGAGGCGACGGCCGAGTTCGAAAAGGCCAGCGCAAAGGCCCAGGCCAAGGCGGGCAAGATTGAGCTGTACTCTGCCAAGTACTATGCCGCCTGCACGGTGGGCGGGCTGCTGGCTTGTGTAAGTGAAATCGACTCACCACGACAGCAACACCCGGAGGCTAACAGTTCCACAGGGCCTCACCCACACGGCCGTGACGCCGCTGGACCTCGTCAAGGTCCGCCGTCAGATCGACTCCAAGCTGTACAAGGGCAACTTCCAGGCATGGGGCATGATCTTCCGCAAGGAGGGCTTCCGCGGCATCATGACCGGCTGGGGCCCGACCTTCTGGGGCTACTCGGCGCAGGGGGCGTTCAAGTACGGCTTCTACGAGGTCTTCAAGCACGAATACTCGGAGCTCGTCGGCGCCGAGAACGCCGCAAAGTACAAGACCGGTGTCTACCTGGCCGCCTCCGCGTCCGCCGAGTTCCTCGCCGACATCGCCCTCTGCCCCTTTGAGGCCGTCAAGGTCCGCATGCAGGGCGGCATCCCCTCGCCGTACAAGGGCACCCTTGACGGCATCAGCAAGGTGACTGCGAAGGAGGGCTGGGGTGGTTTGTACAAGGGGTAAGCCATACCAATCTCTGTTTTCACTTGGTTGTAAAAGACGTTGGGAAGCTAACGTACGGGGCCAAATGCAGTCTCTACCCTCTGTGGGGTCGCCAGATCCCCTACACCATGATGAAGTTCGCCTCCTTCGAGACCATCGTCGAGATCTATGCCCGCCTGCCCGGCGAGAAGAAGGACTACAGCAAGGCCGCCCAGACGGGAGTCTCCTTCGTCGGTGGCTACCTCGCCGGCGCTCTCTCTGCGCTCCCACCCGGCTGACGTCATGGTCAGCAAGCTCAACGCGAACCGCCAGCAGGGCGAGGCCTTTGGCGCCGCCATGGGACGCATCTACAAGGACATTGGCTTCGGCGGCCTCTGGAACGGCCTGCCCGTCCGTATCGTCATGATTGGTACCCTGACCGGTCTCCAGTGGATGATTTACGTGAGTTTTTCTCTTTCTTTTCGTCAAGACCCATGACTTGTGATAGTAGCGACTAACAAACTTTGTAAAGGACTACTTCAAGATCTTCATGGTCTTCCGACGACCGGAGGTGCGGCGCCTCCCGAGGAGAAGCTTAAATAGACGGGATTAGAGAGAGGACATTCAGAAACACGACCGGCCCCTGGCTGCATGTTGGAGTGGCGAGAGGAGAAGTGTGGTGTGGGTTTGCGGTGTTTCCTTGTTTCGACAACCTGTACCATGAGTTTGTTCCCTTCACCGAATCGAAGCCTAATGAAATATCGTCGCATCATCGGCCCTTGACGGTTCTCGTGAGTGCAATAGTTGCAATACGCAGTCAGAGTTGAGCACATAATGTCGGTACCTCTATCTTCAGACAATGATTGACATGAATAGGCAGAGACCGCCTATTGTCCCAGTGCTAGAACGACTACATTGTCCTGTGTGCTCGCCATCGTTGCTGTTATCATCGTCGTCGTCGCCGCTGTCGTCGCCGACCGTCCGCTATTGTCGTCTCTAGTTGCTATGATTTAATCAACGTGGATGGTAGACACGTCTCCTCTCACCACACAGTTGTTCAGAGTTCTGTAGCAACAACATAGCCACACCAGCGAGATATATGGATGATGGGATCATTAACCGTGCCCCTGGAGGCTTGTCTTCTCGCTTGATACCTCATCTAAGTCTGATGATTCTCTATATGCAGCCACTTTCTGCGGCCCTTCTAGACCCATTTCCAACGGAGAATGCAAGAAAGCTGATGATCCTTTCCTTTTGTCTTGTTCCCAAAGCCCCTCCCGCCGTGCCATGTCGTCCCCTTTGAATACTAGCACGCATGCTCGTGTAGTCGCTCTTCATGAATTAATACAAGACAATGTTCCTTGCTCTCAATGTTGTGGTATCGCGCCGCCAAAAAGTCAAAACAGGTCCTTGATGGACAACCTGATCATGGACATTCGTCCGTGTAGACAGCTCTGAGGCTTGCCAGCAACGCGACGCGTCAGAAATCATATCAATCATGACGGAGTGAGCTGCTCCGTCATCATCTTGCGAACCTCCTTCTCCAGATTCTCCTCCACCGCCTTGCCGGCCACCTCCTCCACGGCACCCGTCACCTTCTCAGCTAGCTCAATCTTCTTCTGGCAAGCCTTGTAAATGAGCTCCTCTATGGTACGAGAGGTTAGTAGGCGAATAACTTCAACGTCCCGGGTCTGGCCCAGACGATGAGCCCGGTTCTCCGCCTGAATGTCGTCTTGCGGGTTGTCTGACTGGTCAAAGATGATAATCTTGTTTGCCGACGTCAAGTTGATGCCCGTGCCGCCTGCGCCGGTGGTGAGCAAGAAGGCGGTGATGTCGGTGTCGCTGTTGAACTCATCGATCAAGCTCTGGCGTTCAGCTACCTCCGTCTGGCCATAGAGAACACAATGCCGGATGCCGTCGGTAGCGAGCACCTCCCGCAAAATCTCGATAACCTTGGCGAACTTGCTAAACACGAGCACGCGGTCGCCGTTTTCCCGGTACTGGTGGATAAGCTCCAGCATCTTGGTGACCTTGCCACTCTCCATCCATGAACCTTCAGGAACGTCAAGATGACTGATGCAAGCGTAATCGCGGCACCATAGATGCAACTCAAAGTCAGAGCAGTTCTGCAACTCCCCAATCAGATGGTCGATACGGGGTTGCTGCAGTTCCGACTGCGGTACTTTCTTCATCAAGATATTCGCCATCTTCTCGACTTTCTTGTCATCAAAGTAACGGCGGAAAAGCTGAGGATGAATGGCAGCCTTGCGAAGTTGCATCCAGCTGTTGTTCTGATCGCTCTGACGCCCAATATTGTCTTCTTGACTGGACCAGACTTGAAAAGGCGTTCGTAGTCCTCATACAGCTCCTTTTGCGATGGTGCCAAATCGCAGTATGCGACATTGCAAATCTTTGCCGGCATGTCGGAAAGAACTTGTTGCTTGCGTCGTTGCAGAATGAAAGGTTCAAGAATCGTTCGCGCTCGGCTCACACGTTCACCATAGAGAAAGGCGCCGTTGTTGACATCGCGGATGGTCACCTTCTGGCTGAACATGTATTGCAGCTGATCCATGCGGCTCTTGAACTGTTCTGGGTCGATGAAGTTCAGCAGCGACAGCATCTCCATCAAGTTGTTCTGGACGGGCGTGCCGGTGAGCAGCATTCGCCAGCCGGCCTTGATCCTGATCAAATCTCTGTAAATCTTGGTCTTGGGATTCTTCATCTTGTGGCCTTCGTCAAAGATGGCGGTAGCCGGGGCGAGCTCGCGCATAGCCTCCAGGTCCTCCTCAGATCCAACTTGCGTGTACGTTGTCAAGACAACGTGGTACGCTTCAGGATCTTCAAGCATCTCGACCGCAGCCTCTCTCCGTTGAGCTTGAGAACCCTGGTAGGAGAGTACCGAGAGGTCCGGTGCGAATCGTTCAAACTCAACTTTCCAGTTGGAGAAGGTGGAAGGTGGCACGACGACCAGATTGGGCCACGGCCTCTCCCCTTTGCCGTTATTTTCGTAGTCCTCGACGAGATGGCATATCAAAGAGATGACCTGGCACGTCTTGCCAAGGCCCATTTCGTCAGCCAGGATACATCCATAGCCGTTCTTGTGCAAAAGCGACA
Source organism: Colletotrichum camelliae (assembly GCA_018853505.1). NCBI lineage: Eukaryota > Fungi > Ascomycota > Sordariomycetes > Glomerellales > Glomerellaceae > Colletotrichum > Colletotrichum camelliae. The sequence goes on from JAELVL010000001.1 coordinate 2,329,481, forward strand.
TCCAATTGAGGCCGAACAACTGGAAAGGGCGCATAGTGCAGTGTCCGTCCATGTACTTTGGTTGGCAAGGGATTGGAGGGTCCGAAAATTTCTGGCCTCGAAAGCTCGACGGCGTCAAGGGAAGGTCGCCACCCGACGGGGTAGTTTGAGTGCTGCGCTTCTGTCCTTTGAAATCAAGGTCCCACAGGCTCATCTCCTGCTTCACCCGGCTAGCCTTCTTGTCGCACTCGGCTACCACCTCATCAATGGCGTTGACGCTCTGTGTGAATTCCATGATGGCATCCACCAGAGTCTCTCCGACAGCAACCTTGGGCGACTTGCGACCACGCGCCCCTGCTTTCTTGGAGAGAGTGACGGCTTGGACCTCGCCGATGCTGTCGAAAGGCCTCTTGCTTTCAATGATCTTAAGCTCGTCTTGCTTGATGTTCGTCATGGCAGACAGGTCCTCCATCGTGCTGGTGTTGATGACTTGAAGAGCCTTGTCCTCCAAGCTACCCTTGACGGCATCGTTCATGTCTTCCTCATTGTCGAAATCGTCGTCATCTCCGTCGTCGGGAATGACAATCGGCTCGTCAACCCTGTCTTCCGCAAGCTCGTCCACCCCGTCATTATCGTCTCGCGGCCGCTGCGGGGTCTGTTGAGACGAAATAGGAGACCTGTCAGGCCGGCGACCTTGCATCAATCGACGTCGCTTCTGCTTCGGCGGCGAAGGCGTGGTGCTCCGTGATGGAGTGGGCAGACTGGGCGTGTGACGCCCGAGGAGTCGGGACTTGGTTGGGACATTCGGCTTCGTAGAGCTCACAAAGCTGTTGTGCTTGCTCTTGAGATGTTTGCCATCAAGCAGATACTCAATGGCATCCGAGACGCTGTTGTTACAAGCACTCAACGCCTCCTTAAAGCAGTATGTCGGTAGGGTGCGTCCTACGACGTTGGCGACCTGCTCAATCTTATCCTGGAGCTCATCGACTGGGACATACTGAAAAGACGAAACGTGCTTGTTGAAGGAAGTCCGGCTAATGTCTCCCCTGCGCTTGCTATCGCTCTCCTCATCTGAAGAATCATCGACCACGACGGGTTCCTCGGCGGACCGCTTGAGGGTCTTTGCCGTGGCCGGAGACTGGAAGCGGGCACCAGCAGGCACAAGGCGATTGAAGTAGCTCGATACGACGGCCGGCTTCGGAGGCTTCGATTGGAAGGGCGAGGAGGCGGGAACCTCGATTACCGATCGCGACGATGGAGACGAGAACGGGTCGGGCAGTGCTACCGGTTGTGTCGGTTGCGTGGCTTGTGAATTGCGCTTGATGATCTGTGTCGCTTGGGTCTGAAAGGGGGAGCAGGGAATCGTCTCGACGGCGGCCTCGTTCGCGAGCTCATCGGCGTCGCTGCTGGGGTGTTGGGCTTTGGAAGATGGCACTGAGCGCTTGTACGCAGACTCTTTCGGCGCCGGAGGCGAAGAGCTGAGATCCCAAGGGATGGGCATGGCTGGCGTAAACTGCTGTGACCAGCAGAGGAAAACAAAGGTTGGTTTGTCGAAGAAGAGAATAATGGCCGATCAACAAAGCGGGGGGCTGGTGTCGTGGAAAATCATAGAGAGAACTCGACAGGCACTTCCTGGGTGTGAAAACTGACTCTATAATCGCAAAGTGGGCGAAACCATTGGAGCTGAGCCGGTAAAGATCGCGAGGAAGGAGCGACAGGCACTGCAATTTGGGGTTGCTGGCGTTTTTTTTGGTAGGAGCGGTCGAGATTTGAGGAGATGGCGGCTCGACGCAGGGCCTAGGTGGGATTTTTCTGGGGCAGATCCCCCCCGTCCGTTGACACGGCAGACCGGAGAGACGCGGTCAGAAGAGACCGTGGCGCGTAAGCACGTGGCTAGCGTCATCAATTAAAAAGCCGTGCGGCACAGTGTTAACTCCTACGGTACTCGCTGTCTTTTGACTTCACGTCTCAATCTGGTGCAGCTAACGTACCTTGTAGGGGTGGGACTTGTGCTTAACGACAGCTCCAACCCATCAATAACGAGTCGGTCCATCATCCTCACCATCGAGACCCAATCTTGTTTCGAGGTCTGCTTCGTTGTGAGTTTTGCCCTTCTCAGTGATCACCACGCTGACCGTTGTTCCAGCGCAATAATTGGGACAAATCTGCTGTTCACTCAGTCAAGTCCAGGCTCCGGCCATCCGACAACACAATGGCTACCCGACGCATCGTCGCTTCAGAAAAGACCATCCTAGAGAAGGATGATCGTGTGGGCGCCAGCCCTGCCGCCGGCGAGAAGTCTAACATCACCCCGGCCGTGCCTACGGATGTCATCATGAAACTTCTCGGATTTACGCTCGCAATGATTGTCATGCCCATCGGAACTTATTTCGCGACGGTCGATTTTCTCTTCAAGGGTGGGTTCTGATTCATCACATCAATCGATGCGACTAGAAGCGGAAAGGCTGACAAACAAACCCAGGTAACTCGACTTTTGCTGGAGGTCTGGCTGCCGTCGTAGCCAACGTCGTCCTGATCGCGTATGTCATCGTCGCTATGAAGGAGGACCAGAGTGATCAGCTTGGCGACTGGAAGGAGGGGAAGAAGGATCGCTAGGGGCCCGCGTTGGCATGGGCTGTTGTCTCACATTGTAAATGCCACATGGAATGCAATTCTTCATGCCGAGATGCTCTACGCCTATGCCTGGCACATGCCCCGAGGTACGGTTTGTTTTTCAAGCGAGTAATTGCAAGTCTATTTTGCGATTCCTTCCTGTGTCTTTGGATCTGGAAGCAAGCCGTTCCGTCCCATTAGGATAAGTAAGAAGTGATTACCGTCCTCAAGTCCCCCGCTAAATAGCTGTAGGCTATGTGTTGCTGTTGGGGGCCGTGCCGTAATCTGACCATCTGTTTCTGAGATGGTCTTTCATAATCTCAACATCGTACGAATCGTATGCATGTACCATCATCCAACAATATTAAACCGTCTTTTTTTGGAATAGAACCAGATGTCACCTGGTTGTTCAACCTGTCCGCGGGCAACCCAGCCCGTCCATGTTCATGAGGACCGCCTCGAAGCGAAATGGCAATTCGCCGTCACCGGGCCAGCCCAAAGTATGCTACGCTGATCTCCGGCCGAAGTACCATGCCGCCTCCCGTCTGGCAGGTAGAAAAATGGGGGTATCGACAAAGAAAACTGAAACCGTCTCACATCTCGTTCCTTGCGCCTCTCACGATGACTTGCTGAACCTGCGGGAAAACCAGCTCTTCCTCTGGCAGGCTCGGGCCGTTGCTGCTGTTGTTGCTGTTGTCTCGGCGGTTGCTGCATTTGCTGCGGGGCTGCCACCGGCCTTCGCAAAACATTCGAGTTTCCGGATACTCGTGGACCAGTCTTGATGTTGACCGGCTGTTGCTGTTGCTGCTGCTGGTTGCTCGGTCCGCCGTTCTCCAAATTGAACGAGGGTGGCTCGGATGTCATTGGCTGGCTGAAGCCAATTCCGTAGTCGTTTGCAGGCGCTTTCTTGGGGGGCGGAACACGCTCAACAGAGCTGTTGTCGCTGCTAGTCGGATCTGTGTGGTATCCCGCGTGCTCGCCTGAGCTTCCACTTCCAGCCGCAGACGTCACCGTCTCGTATGAGCGGTCCTTGTTGGGCAGGGGGTAAATGTTCTGGTCGCCTCTTCCATACCCACTCATGTGCGGTTCTGTTTGCGTTCGTGGTACTCTCTGCCGATAAGGCATGTCGTTTCCGTTATGATAGCCTCCCCCATGCTGATAATTTTCATAGTAACTCTGTCGGTTGTTGCCCATGCCGAACTGGCTGCTCTCGGGTCGGTATGATGCCGGGCGACTGCCATAGTAGCTGTCCTGGGGGTGGCGAGGTCCACTGGCTGGTAGGGGGTTAGCGATGTCGCCTGCTAAATTGGACGAGTGCAAGACTTACTAGCATAGTAGCTGCTTCGGCGATTCCACGTCGCGACCGACTCCGTGTCTACGAGCAAGTGTTAGACGCAACAAGTCTCCAGTGGGATTAAGTAGACATGCCTGAACGAATGTAAGACTTACGACGGTCCCTGTCACGGTAACCTCCATCAATCGCGGCCTCGAAGCTGCGGATGGTGTCTAGCGGTCGCTCCCAACGGCTGCGGGTAGGGTTGGACCGGTCAGGTTCGGCTGTATTCAAGAATCAGCCCACATTCACCACCGACATTTTGTAAGTTTCAATACAACGTACCTATGGGATTGCCGAGACCATCCTTGTGTTGAATTGCGCGAAGAGGGGCGAGAGAGGTCTGTTCCATAGCCTGGACGGCAGCTGTTCAAATCGTGTTAGTTGTACGCGCATTGACCAAAGACCAGCGCATGTCGAGGCGACTTACAAGGCTCGGCCTCGCTCATAGCGACGGTGGGATCTGCCTTGGTATGTAATCTCTTTGCTTCCTTCTCTTCGGGTGTTTCGTGAAAGTCGATCTTGTGGCTGCTTCCAGAACTCTTGTGGGATTTGTTGGACTGGAAGCTGAAAGTCCTGGGCCTCGATCGGGAGCGCCTCTGCTGGTTCTGAGAAGAGTGACTCTGGGACTGGGGAATCGGGGGCGGCTGCGGGCGTTGGGGCTGGTCGTACTGCTGCTGGTAGGGAGGGAACTGAGATTGCGCTGATACTCGTCGGGCTCTTGGGAGTAATACTGCTGGTTCTGGTGATGCTGCTGCGGCTGCTGCTGAGGAGGCAGGGCGGGAAGTGGATGGTGCTCTGCCATGATGGGCGGCCGGGGGAGGGTGCTAGTTTTAATTGATCTGTCTCGCTCGGTGACGGGCGGTGGGCGCAGTGGCAGTGGGCAGCGGGCCTGGGTCTCGGCGAGCAAGGACGTTTGATGGAGCTATTGCGTGCCTTATCGCGGGTCAGCAAGGGGAAGAGTGGGCGGGCGGTTCCCAGGAGCTCGCTAGCGAAGCAGCCAAGGTAGTGTTCCCAGGGGGAGGCGTGATATGGAGCAGTGCAATGTGGACCGATAGAAGGGGCAGAAGGGGTGCGTGTGGTGTTTCCGGCAAGCTGCCGGGGACGAAAGTGGATGCAGGACTAGCAGCAGGTAGTGTACCCGTAGAACCGGGCTGTTTCCAGTGTTCCACTGATGGAGATGTGATTGTGGTGGGAGAGCGAGAGCAGGAAGCTGGAAGCAAGCGTGGTGTTTGTGAGGACTTGTGCAGATGTGTGTCCTCTTTTTTTTTTTTCCCTTCTGAGAGAGGTGTCGCAAGGAGGCAGAAAAGCAGGGAATATAGTGTCTCGTATGTGGCTGGGGGGAGGCGAGCTGGAAAAGACAAAAAATTGGCAAGGTACAGGCCTCTCTTAGTCGCGGGAAGCAGAAGCAGCAGCCTGTACTGGTGTGCCGAGCAGGAACGAGCGGCCGGGCAACCACCACGCCGGGCACTACCACGACCACCACGACCACCAGCAAAGCTCCAATACCGGCCTGCAACGGGGTAGTGCGATGACACCCACACGCGTGGGTGGGCGCGGTGAGGTGGGAAAACGGTGACGGGGAGGGTGAGGATTGAGGTTGGTGGGCAGGGTTAGGTGAGAGGTACGTACCTGTGCCTGTACCTGCTGGTAGGGAATAGGGAATTTACTGGCCGATGTTTGGCGACGGGATGCTGCAAGCTGCAACAGAAAGGCGGGAGTCTGAGAGTCTGATGGATTCTGATGGGGGCAACTTCGGGCGAGCGACGCCGGGATGCTGCTCCTGCTGCGTTGGGGGGGATGCTGGAAGAACGTGGTCCGCAAACGGCTAAGCGCCGCCTTTTTTTTTTTTTTTTTCCCCCGTTCGATGGAGACTGGGGAGGGAGGGCTGGGGCGCTCGCTCGCACACTGAACTGGGCCCTGTTCACTGGGTCTGCCCGGACGGTAGGCGCCTCCTGATTGTCCGCGAATGTCTTGGTGATGCGATTTGCCGGTTTCTGCTCCGTCTGGTGTTTTTTTTCCTGCCCGCGTCGATTCAGTGCACCAATTCGCCGATGCAATCAGTCACTGGTAGCAGCAGTCACTGCGTTTCTTTTTGTTGCCGCTCCTCGATGATTGTGCAGGACCTTAGCTGGATTCAAGGTTGGTCTGCACTGCAGTCTATTTTTGACGACCCGTTGAAGAAGGCCGGCAGTGCTGTTTGTCGGTTCCGTAATGATGGGCAAGTAAACTGGGTAGCCTGTTTGATGGCCGGGGGGTGATCGGTGATCGAATGCGACGTCGCGCGTTCGCGGGCGTGGTTGCTTGGGTGGGCGTGCGTGGTGATGGCAGGTGTAAGGTGTGGAAGGCGGGTATTCGTGGGCGACGGACCCAGAAAACCGATGCTCCAGCGGATGGGCAATGCCAATGCCAATGCAGACCACCAGGCTAAAGCAATGGGCAAATCAATGGGTAAATCAATGGGCGAGTGGCTCAATGACCAGAAACGCCCCTGCTGTAATCGGTTGTCGATGGCCAGAATGGCTGACGTCAAGCCGCTGTAATCGTCGCGTGTTTCAGAGCCTCTCGTGCCTTCGCTCAGACCTGACAATTTGACAACCCGAATCTTCCTTTTGCCTCACACTCAAATGTCCAGGCGGTCTCTCTCTTCCCTTTCGGCGCTTGGCGTAGGGTAGGGGGTCCTGATACCCGTCTTGGGTTGAGTGAGTGAGTGGGTGGTGTCTGATGTGGAATTGCGGAATCAGAATAATATGGATCGGATGGCTGCTCCTTGCTGCAAGTCGGTAGGTAATTCGGACTTCTGTCCAAGAGCCCCAGCGTTAGCAACCAGCCCGGACTTGCATTGGATCAATATGCACCAGCTGAATCAAATGTCTCTTTCATCCCACGTCGCCGTCGGGATCGCTGTCGCTGCAACGCACGGCACTGTGGCACGGCCTGGTGCTGCCGCCGTCCGCAGCTTGCTTGCAGATGATGACGGGGGGATGAGCCAAAAGGAAATTCCCTCCTCTGTGCGCACCTTATTTCCAATTCAACTCTTCTCCCTAGCTGCTGTCGATTCTCCTGTCGCCTTCCCCGTACGTTATTATCCCGACCGTCGGTGATGATCGGTTGTTGGCTTGTTGAATGGCCGGGTCCGGGCCCTGGCGACGCTTTGCTCGTCAAATTGGCTTTATATGATGGTGCGCTCTGGAAATTCAACGGCGTCAATAGTGTCCGAGACCACGTCGCGATGGCCAACTGGAGGGGCGATAAGAGGAACGAGACGGGCAACTGCGGCTACGAAAAGCAACAGGCTGCAGAAGCACACGAGGGCGAGGAAGGGAAATTGACAGACGACACAACAGCGAGGCGTGGTGGTTTTGACGCACACTGCCTGCTCCGCGTGTTCTGCTCCGGCTTCTGCTCTGATGGCTGAGGGCGGGCGGGTGTAAGTGAGGGCAAGGTGCGTGTGTGTGTGACTGACCGGCTGCAATGAATGGCGTGTGTGTGCAGTGTGAAGAGATGTGAGACCTCGACTGGTAAAGCAGAGCCGAAAGCATAAAAAGAGTCGAAAAAGTACATTAAAACGTGGCGGGAGGTCTTGGGTATCTATACGAGCCTGCAAAAAACTGACCAGTCAACGGAGAGCCGACGACGTCGAACTATGTGCGACTGGTCGAGGGCTGAGCAGACAGCGAGAGATTGTGGTGTGTGTGGTGACGGTGACAACTGCATCACCAGAAGCAGTTAAGGCATGGCCTGTCATGGCAGGCATAGGCATGTACGAAGTACAGCTGCCGCCTGGGATACTTCCCAAGCAACTCAGGGCACTGGGGATTCGGGGACCTGAGGACCTTCCTTCCGTGGCTGATTGGCCTTGCCTTACCAATACACGACCACGACCACGACCACGACCACGACCACCAACCCCTTCTGTCCATCATCAACACCCAAGGGAGGATACTGCCCAATGTACGTATGTACTCCAAGGTGGGATAGAGCTGGCCAACCAGTCCCGTCTCACCCTGGCCTCAATTACCGGGCCTTCCATCGAATGACAGGTCACGGAACCCGACGGAACTTGAGGATTGCCAGGTCACCGGCACACCGGGCGCAGTCCCCTCATCTCCTTCTCCACGATCAGAAGACGTTCTGTACTCGAATGTTCTCAGGCCCCATTCACGATGTACAATGGGCATCGGTCTCTCTGGAAGCACACCAGTCCGATGGCGCAGCCGGCTCAGCAGGAAGCTAAAGGCATCTAAAGCAAGGGAAAACAAGTGAAGGGCCTGGCCTTGCACTCCGTCCCAACAACCATCACCTTCAAACAAGCCTACCTCCCACAACCTTGCCAAGTTGCCTTGCTTACAGGCTCCCACCTCACGCAGGCAGACGTCCACACCATTAGGGAAACGTGCCTGGTACCTGGAAAGCCAAAGGTACTTGCCCTGCGCTACGAAGAGGCCGGCTCTGAGTATGCGCGTATGCTCGTCAAACACGCGAAAAGTCGCTGGAAAGAGGGAGGGGAGCTCGCTCGCAGAAGCCCAAGCTTGAGCTGTTGGCGGAGAAAACTCCATTCCTCAGCCGTCCGGCCCATTACGCGTTTCGCCCCTCATTGACCATCCCACCCACCAATCCAGCAGTTTACGAGGTCGAGGTTCCATCCGCCTAGAAACCTTAGCGTTAGTCCCGCCGACGACAAGAACCGATCAGCCACCACTGCCACTGTCGCCCACCACACGACGTGAGGTTTGGGCAAGACACCGGCCACGGCGAAACAAGACACGGCGAGATAACCTCAGCTCAGGGCATTCGCTACATGCCACAGCGTACTTGGCCGCCGTGTCTAAAGTACCGGCTGATCGGGCGTCCGTCTCTTTCATTCCGCCGCGCCCTGATCTCTGGCTTTACTTCGATCCTACTTTGATACCCGTGTTGGCCATGTACCTCGCAACCTGGTTCCCTCCCCTCCGCAGACTGGTCAGCCATGTACGTGGGATGTAGCCGCATGAGAGATGTGCGTCGGGACAACTGTACAACACCTCGGCCTGAAACTTGACTGCTTTTGCATCATCCAAGCAGGCAGTCAACAGAACGACTATCCTTCCCCGACCTCCAGCAACAGCAGCGGGGCTGCACATTCGTCCACGATTTCATCTGCGACTCATGCTTTGGCATGTTTGGGCACGTCGCCCCAAACACATTCAGACAACATCTTTCGTCTGATACCCGTCTTCAATATGCCATCAGGAACGAACGGCATCGCGCCAAATGGACCCTTAGCCCGAGACACGCGCAAACCCTTGGATCAGACGCCTCGGGCTTGCGAGGATAATGCCCGTCCCACCGCCTCTTCCTCCTCCTCCTCATGTTGTCTGTCCCTAGACCAGGCTGGGCAGCGAGTCTTGGGTAATACCGATTACCACCCCTGTAGATCGTGGGTGTGGGCTTCGTGTCCAGCAGTCATACGAAGGCTGGGCCACAACAGCGCGGCGATTTGGCAGGTCCCACCTGCACCCGCGTGCCCGAATTTTCAACTTGGCTGCCGCCAGAACGCCGCATGAAGTGTTAGTTCAGTTGTCGTCAACACCCGCAGGTTCCATATTACCTCGTCGAGCTGCGCCTCAATTGGAGCTGCAGTCATGACGCGGATCGAAAGCCTACTTGAGAAGATGCGCGTACAGCAGATACGTACGAGACTCTGGTACAGCCAAAGATCTTCCACATGGTATTCCGCGCGCCCGTCTAGCCAGCGCTCTCGAATCCGTGCCCTCAGTTCCACAATACTGAAGTCCAGCCCGTAACATCAGTTCCATCTGCTCTGTGGTCCTCAGTATCTAGCCAAGGATCCCGGGTCGACGCCGTGTAGACCAGATGTTAACTTTTTCTCTGCGCTTTCCACGAGGATTCTCTGGTCCCTCTTCCGTCTGTACACAAGTCATGTCGTGTACTTGCGGCAAGCAACGCAGGACTCCAAAAACGCCATCTCGTGTATGGACAGGGCAATCCCGTTCCTCGTTTTGCTCCTCTTCACGTTTACTCTCTCATCAGCCTTTTACAATCAGCAAGGAAAAGAACGTGAACAAACATTCTACTGGTTAGCTCCAGTGGCGATGTACATTGTCTTTCTGTAAGGTAACTTGGGTTGCAACGCAAGTACTCCATCCGCAGGGTGTTGGAGGCCCGAGCTTCTCGTCAATCCCCTCTCCAGGTTTCCACTGATCAGCCCTGCCACCAACCAACCCCCAGCCCACTAAGGTTTTCCTGACATCTAGGACACCAAAATAGAACGGGACCTGCCAACCATCGAAATACGCTGATGATGCCTCGATACATTCTCCGACGTCCAAATCAGCCGCGCTCTGATATTCGAAGTCGTCTCTTCAACGTCAGTCTTGCTTCCGCTAGGCAACCGACCCATACGAAGCTGAGGTGCACCACGCTGAGGAGGGTTCTCTTCCATCAGTTTGCAGTGAGGGTGTGCCAAGCCTATCAGACGGGAGCCAATGGCATGTTACCTTGCTGGCACGGCCGGTCCTTCCGGCTACTAGGACGGGAGGAGTTGTACGGAATGCTCACGCAATCACTGAGAGACCTCACCACCAGTACATCCATCTGTAGAGATGCACAATCTATCAGTAGGTTGGACGACGGACTTGGAGCGAGCTGCCCCTCCCGCCATCCGCGGGGCCAATAGCCAGGCACCGCGCAAGCTCTGCCAGCTTTAATCAAGATGCCGTCGGTCTTGGAGGATGCAAGGTCGGCCTTTTTTGCACCCCATCACGGAAGATTGGGACGCCTCTGCTTCCGTTGCCCTCCACATCCCTGACGATGCACCTCAGCCTGTTTCGAGCACCACGGGCATCGTGGTTGGCAACGCCTTCGCCATTTGCAGGTTAGCCCCGGGCTTCTTCACCGATTGGTTGTTGTCCCATCTGCAACTCGCGCCGTCGCCCATCCATCGCCGTGTGCTAGGAATTCCCAACCGCATCTTCATACTTGTGTCCCGTTTCCGCGGCTGGTCTTCCATTGCGCTTCCGGCGGCACTGACAAGCTGATACTTCAGCGATTGCACCACCGAGCACAAATTGACTTTTGGCCACTCCCCGTCCTGTTCGCCTGATTCTTGCTCCTCCTCCACACGCACGGCCGGCAAAAGACCGATCTCGATCATACCTCCAGGCGCCAGTGGCGGGCGGTAGTTGTTGAACTTCGTCCCAGCCCAGAGAAAACCTAGTGGCTGCGTCGTGCGTTTGGTGGGGGCAACAGAAGGACAGGAGGAGCAAGGGGCGCCCACGGACGGAGCCAGAAACCAAAACCTTGGCATCCCGTCCGACCTTTCCCCCCCAGGGACATCCCGCCGGACCTTTTTTATCCTATCTTTTTCTTTCCCCTGCCTTTGCTGCTGCTTCTCGAGGCCTTCCTGAAACCCAGGACTTTGTCAGTTGGGGCACTTCAGGCCAGGAAAACCTTACCAGCTGAGTCCGTTCTCAGACCGCTGACCCCGAGGGCTCTGACACCAGAACCCTTTAGGATATTTCCGTTCCCGCTGCCCTCTTGTCGGACTTTTTTTTTTCGTTGAAGTTGTTTTAGCACGCGACGCGTTCAACTAACAGCTTCCGGGGTTATTCCATGGGCATAAGCTTGTGATGTTTTTTTCTCTGTTCTTTTTTTCCGGCCTCGGTTGATTTGCGCTCGCCTTGCTTCCGCCCTGCTGAACTCACGTGGTCTCCCGCTTGGGGGATGAATTGAGTTGGTCTGATGGTGCTGTCTGTAACTTGTCCTGACTAGAGACTGAGTTTTGACCCTTATTGTGGCTGTTCGTCGGACGACTTTGTCTTCTGAGTAAAGTAGGTGGTAGGTTCCTGGGAAAGGATGATGTAGGTTGTTGCAGATTGTTCGGAGTTGCAGCCGAAAGCGAACTCCTCCGAGAGTATATCGCGTGTGAAGCTTCAGAGGCCGGGATCGAGATGTATTCGACCCATCTTTGATATGTCTGTTCGTCGAATCTGTGATGATCTTGTGTTTTCGTTGCTGCTGCTTCCAGTTTGCCTCGGATATCCCCCAACTTGACGTGGCGTCGTCCATGTGCGTCACAAACATGTTAGTACGGGGGACATGGAGCCATTAGAGTTATTTGTTCATTGATTGATGGAATAAAAGGGTTGATTCAACAATTCTATTGTCGAGCAATATATAAATGTTGTTCAGTGCAACTCTACAACGCTGAACCGCATGCAGGGGGTCTTTGTCTATTGCCATGTGGCGAAGAAATGTGTTAACTTACGATTTACTACCTCGACCTGCCGTGACACTCCTGGTTCAACGCCCAGCAGGTCACCAACTGACATTATCTGCGTCGTCCTGACATGCAAAACATCTCCGTATTCTTCCAATCGTCGCGTTACATACTGAAAGCACATGTTCACTACCGGCCTCACCATTTCAGAGACGGGTAGGGCAGTCGAGTGAGGAACCTGACGGCAGCTCTAGTCTGCTAGACCTTGCAAAGCTCACTTATGATCCCGCCCTTTACTCCCGATGTTGCCTCCGTTGGGCCAATTCAACATGCCGAGGAAAAGGACACTTTCCGTTGTCCAGATGTCGGTCTCGCCAGAAGTGGGTTTTGTCCGAGATGATCACACTGCGGCGTATACTTCGGCAGCTTCGGCTGCTTGACCCCTGGCCCTTTTTGTTGTTGTTGAACTTCATCCCCTAGAATATGCTCGTGATGTCCCTCTCCATGAAATCCGATTGGCAGGTCGTTTGTTCAAGTAACCTAGTTGCTGCATATACTCACGAGAAGCCGGCATCTGGATATCTACTTTGTTTGGCAGGCGCAGGTATGAATAGAGGGAAGGAAGTGAGACCTGGTCGCCAGAAGATAGACAGACATCCAGAACACGACCTTGAATAATAGCGTGGATCACACAAATGCTCTCTTTGATCGGTAACTGGGAAGTGCCTTTCAGAGCAGCAGTCTCAAGTTAACAGGCTGCAACGTCGCCAAGTTTGTGTGCTGAATACTCGGTCAGGACTGGCCTAGGACTTGAAGTCCCAAGAAAACGTACACCAGCTGCAGAGCGTTCATCTTTGCCGGTGGTTGGCTTGGCTTGTCTTCCATTCCATGTGGTTGAAAATTAGCACCCGACGAAGCAAGGAGCAAAATTCGCACAGATTATCTCACGATAAGACGATGAAGGCTGTTACTTCACTTGTAAACGGAGGTAATGCAGTACTGATCAGCCAAGACTAGCCTAGGATGACAGAAGACTTTGGTTGAGGCGAGATTTGCCCTTGCCACGGAACCATTACCAACTGCACTTCTCCTGGGAGAATTGTGACGGATACGCCTGCCATGGATGTCCCCATACAATATAAAGAAACGAGAACAGTCATAGCATCACACGTGTCGGTGATAGTCTATGTGGAGGTATTATACCAAGCGAATTCCATGTTGACAATGCAGCTTAGAAAAAGCAGTCTGAGTGACCTAAAATTCGACTTGGGTTCAATGGCCAACTTGGCGGATGCTTCCAGCTGAAAGTCACCAAGAACCAGTCTTATTGGCAGCTAGCATATCAAAAGTTCTGCAATTGGGCGCTGGAGTCGGTACCAGGCGCTGGTCAGATGTTGTCGCCATTTACCACGTGCACCGGGTCCCTTTGAATAACCCATCACGTCACTTAGGTGGCACTGTCAGATCTCGTCCATGGCGATACAATACACTTCAAGGTGAGAGAAAGAAGAAAATAGACAATATTTCGCCCAAGGACTGTCACGTTCTAAGCCCCTGATGACGGAAGGACCTCTACCTAAGTGCAGCGTCACCAAGATGGAGACTAAAGCTTTCCACGGTTAATTTCATAGGCTGTTATGTGACTTACGAACTAGAAAGTCAAGGGATGAAGCTCATTGTGTCAGCCCTGGGCGGCATAGACCCGAAGCGTGTAACGCATTGGTGATCCTATGGTCAATACTCCGGGGAAACAAGTATGCACAATTTCGCAAGACGCAAAGTTGAAGACTGGACCAGAGGAGCTGTGATAGGAAAGAAACTTATCTTATTGGAACAGGCAGGTCATGGCCAGGACACGTCAGCGGGCCTGTTTCCCTCTGAATGCCCTTCCGATGAGAAACGGGGAGTTCCTTCGACGATATTCGAACGTCCGGACTGAAAGATAGTTGATACCACAAAGGGACGGCATAAATCAGCCTCGAGCCTAGGTCCAAAGCCTCTCGTGTCGCGAAGGCAGGCAAAAAAACATACTACTGTTTCCCCCATACCATACCACATTTGTAGAAACGAAGAAGTCTCTTGCCTTTGTGGCCGTTTTTGAGGAACATTACATGGCGAATATGAGAACCCGCACTGGCTGATCATCTGCGAGTGGTTGACTTTGGATAAGCTAAAAAAAAGTGATTTATGATAACATGGATTTAGGTACGCCATCGAGCTTATCTTGGCCGGAGACAGCGGAATAAACCGTGAACAGATCATGACGAGATCATCGTGGGGAACGGCAATTTCAACGGCTGCTCCAAGCTGTGCACAAGCCAGGTGAAGGAAACTGTGCAGGATAGATACAAAAGCCGAAGTCAAGAACACAACATCAGATTTTTTTTATTTACTCGAGAGAATAGAATTCCGCTTGAAGGGCTAAAAGTATGGTTTCTCGTAGCCTCATGGGCACGATCAGAGCGACGCCATCCTGTTGACACAGAACTCCCTGCATTAGATTGTTGCCCTCCGTGTTTTGGAAGTGCCTGAAATGACCTCCGTTGTTGGAAATTGCCGCGGCTACTTCGTGGTAAAAGCTCTTCAGACCAACCAAGTATCCTCGCCTCCGTCCTGATGCTGGCGGTGTTTGTGTGCCTTCGTATGGGAAATAGATACTTGGCGCATCTGCTCTGCAGTGATCCGAGATATCAGAGACAGAGCAGGGCATGATTAGAATCCGACCCCGGCTGGGAGAGCCGACCCGGACGATCTTCAACGGAGCGAGGCGGAGCAAGACGGGATCCCGTTCCGGAAAGGGGGCCGGTCCCCGGGCTCGGCTTCACAAGTACAACCTTGACGTCACCAGCCTTCCTCACGCGCTCCTCATGCGCGTCTGCCATACTCTGGAATAGAAGACATTGTGAAGAGCCGGAGGTCGAAGAACCCCAGAGACCGAAGAGGGAGACATGGGGTCTTGTGGAATGGCTTGTGCAAATGGGGGGCATCGCGAGCATGAACTGGTCAGTTTCACTTGTGAGTGATGTTGGTTATATCCATGAGGGAAGGGCAGACTTTCCCCGGATTTACCACACATAATATAACCCACATGGCAAGGCCCTAAGTTCACTTTAACACATCAAAATTCCGGTTGCAGATTCTCGATTCCTCGAGGGCACATCTCACGCGGATCCTCTCATCACAAGTGACATACGAGAACGGGCGGCATTTCCGGAGCACGGCCTGGGAAAGGACGGGAGAGAGGCAACGCTGGATATTCGCACGCAGCATGGGACTATCGTTTTTTGGGGAGCTGCGTGCTCCTCACCCGGGGGAACGTCGAATGGAGATTGTTCAAAAACCATTGAATACCGTCGCTGAGCCATGTCTTTTTAAACACCCTGACATTAATGCCGCCCGATCTACCGTTCATCGTATCGCGTATGTGTAGCCGGCCAAGCAAAAATCAAGTATGTTTGATTTTTTTGTGTTCTTTTTCCCGTCCTCGAGCCCCCTGACATGAAGCTACTCGTCATCGTTTCCCGCGAAAGAATAAAACACGACTCTCCTTGACCGGCTTTTCAAGTCACGCAGAATCATTCCCATGTGTCTCGAAAAAAAGGGGGGCGGGCGAGGGGGGTTTTGACCCGCGGGTTGTGCGTTTCGCCTCATTTTGGTGGTTTGACGAGTTTGATTTGATGCCTTTTTTAGCAAGCAAGGTGCTATGCTCTTGTCCTTGCCTGGACCGATGCAACCAATTCAGAATCCATCCTCACTACCAACTCCATCCGATGGGGGGCCGTTTAAATCGACGAGGGGTAAAGCATGACGCGGACAGAGGCGCCGAAAGAGCGGGTGGGAAGGGGGTTGGTGAACTTGGCGCGGACGACACCGGAGTTGCCTGTTTGCTTCTGTTAGACCGGAGGCTCGATCGTGAGGGGGGATTCGAGGGCAGATCTGTATTTACCGTGAGGGCGGGTGACCTTGCCCCAGATGACGCGGATCTTGGTGCCACGGATCTCCTTGGAGGCCTTGTAGACGTAGGCGACCCTCTTGCCGAGGTAGAAGCTGTTTCCTCGTTAGCGACTGATTGCGAGGCGGCATACTGCAGGCGGACGTACTTGGCGGCGTTGGTGTCGTCAACACCCTCAATCTTGATCAGACTCGTCTTGGGGTGGGTGACGTGTCTGCTACGCTGGTAGCTGAGGTGACGTCCCCTGAGAAGGCATCGTTAGTCGGCTGTACACATGAGATTGCAATTCTTCGCAGCATGATTTCGGTTCGCTTGGGAGTTGTGTCTCTCGAGGTGCTTGGCGGCTCGTCGCATTGTTCATGGGTGCGAAGTCGGTGTCGTCGGCGATGTGGGATTTCGATTGGGATTCAACTTACTTGACGTATACTGCGAAGGTTATTGTCAGTACTGGTTCGGACAGAAACAACACGCGCAAAGGCAGGGCGGCTCCAATCAAGCGCTGCGATCATACCAGACCGACATCGTCGCGATGTCACCAAGGCAGATCGCGAGTTCGCTCGATATCGAAATCGCGGAAGCGGCGTGCGGGACGAGGGGAGAGGGCATTCAAACTCACATCTGTGACCGGCTTCCGAAGGCATTTTGACGGTGTTAGTATTTCCTCGCTCCAACCAAAAGGGACTCGAGAAAGGAAAAGGCTGAGGATTGTCTTTGGGCGAAAAGACTAATACTCCGTCGTCGATGGTCGGATGGTGTTTGGTGGTTTCGGTCAGGTGGGCTCACACACGAATAATTTTGAAAATTTCGAGGGAGCATTGCAGCCAGGCTCTGATTGGTACGTATCTATTTAGCGAGCCCTACTCCAGGACGGATCCACTGGCGGCCAGGACGCCGACAAGGCAAGCCACAGCTTATCAGCGCTATCGCAGATGGGTGCTCCACCTGGGGGCGCTGCATGTGGCTGGGCATGGAACCTTTTCCAGAGCTGAGAGTTGCGCCCGTGCCCGCGCCTGCTTACTTGAGAATTGTGGATTCATGTCCTCCGATGCCGTGCTTTCACTCTTCGCGTTCCGCGATTCCGCGCCCACCACACCGAACACGGCGACCATCGTGGACTGGAGGGTCTCGGTCACTTCGGGGTCAGAAGCGTTGCCGACCGGGCCTGGTCCTCGCGTGGGCGCACGTCTGCCGCCAGCAAGCCCACACCGTCACCACTCGCACCTTTATTCGCCCGAGGTTTTGCACCCCTGGCGGATAAAGCACCTTGGCCGACAGAGAGAAAGTCCGTCAATGACAAATATCTGCATCATTACCAAGAGACCTTGCCTGCGGATATGCTGCCAACCGCTGAGCCTCACCTTTGGCATCCACTGGCAAACCAACAACTGCAACTTTCTGGTGATAGAGTTGCAAAAGTCTTTGAAGCAAGATCAAGACTACCTACGCGTCTTACAGCAAAGAACCGCAAACTCGGAAACACTTGTGCGGCTGAACCGGAGTTCCAGAATCTTTCAGGGTGGCCGAGAGAGCTTGGACGCCGAACCCAACCCGCGGAGTTGTGAGACAGTTGCAGGGCCGGCTATGTTGGCGGTCCGGCGTCCCAAGTGACAATCCCAAGACCTAAAATCTCGCGGGATTTCCTGAACAGGAACGGGTCGTTTGGAAGAAGCGACAAGACGCAGAGGATGGAGGGGGGTTGCGAGGGGAGATGGGCTGGAAATGTCTCATGGCCTTTTCCCACCCTTCGTCAAGCTCGTCAAAAAATAAATAAAAAAAGGTCCATGGTCGGACGTCTTTTGTAAGCATCGGACGCGTGGGTTGAGAGCCTGGGTGAAGAAGGACCGATCCGTGGGGACCCTTGAAGAGCGACTCCGGAGTTGTGAAGTACTACCTCTTAGTTGGCGGCCGTGGGAATAAATGGCCGCTGGGCTTGCCGCTCGCTGCAATGACTGCACCGATTGGAACGCCTCGACGGGTGGGCATTGCGGCAATTTCTGGTCACAAACTCTGCCGATTTCCAGCAGACTGCAGCAGAGGTTCATGCCACAGTTGCATTGGCCGGACCGGCATGAGATGGATCTTTTTCTATCCCATGGAGCCTTGCTAAAACGCCCCCCGCGGTGACAACATCGGAGTTGATGGGGGGAGAAACGTGCAGAGTAGAGAAGGGAAGGAAATGTTCCTCAACACAGGGCAACAGGGGACGGCGCATATCCGCCCTGCAGACCCGACAGATATGACTCCAATGGAACTGGGCCCGACAGTCCAGGTCGGAGTCAGGGTGACAGGCTGTCTGTTGCTACGGAGCACCGTTTCACACAGGCTGGCTGGAGACCAAGACCAAGACCCACGGCTCCCACGGCTTGCCTCGCTTCTCATCGCGAATTCGCAGCAGCGAAGGTCCAAGGCCCCAGGCCGATCACATCTCCCAAAGCCAAAGTCCGATCGGGAGGCTCGGTGGTGTCCGGCGTTTGGAAAGATGGAGACGAGAGTCTGGGAGTACCGCCGCAGCAGCTGGAGCCGGAGACAGGAGCATGGAGCCCAGGGCCAAGGAAGAGTTGCTGATGTTGGCGTTTTTGGCGCTGGACCCTTTTTGGGCCCTTGCTATCCGCCCGCCTGAAAATGTGAGGGCCCTTGAGGTCATATTATGGGAAGCACGTTTGCTTGCCGTGGACCATAGACCGTGGTCCCAGGGGCACGAATCCGCACGTCTCTGGCAGGCTGCGTGTGCAGTTGGGAGCCTGTGTCTTGTCTTGCTTGGGCTGATGTTCGACAGGGCTCCAGCTCTATTTTTTTGTTTCCCCCTTTCCTCTGATGTTTTTTTTTTCTTCTCATTGGAGCTCCGACGCGCGCTCTGACAGCCAGGTTAGTCCAACAATTCTGCTGCAGCTTGCAGATGAAGACACCTTAGCTCCTCTTCAGTCAAGGTACCCGATCTTGCTTAGGTGTCGTTCCCAAGCCGGGGTCTGTTCTGCCATTGAGCAGGTGCAGAAGTACAGTACATACATGGATCTGAATACACGACTTGGCCTTTATCCTGCGGATGGGCAAGTTGGGACTTGGGACGAGTGAGTGACAGCAGTGGGAGTTGATCGACGTTTGCGTGAGAGTTCTCTCCCATCCACCCAAGTGACGATGCAGTCCGTCTAAGACATCCGCACCGCCATGTGTGAGATTCGCACAGTCGACTTCCGCATGGCTTCCATCTGATCCGGCGGGGAGTGCAGGTCTTACGGCGGACCAGGCTGATTACAAGTTAGTGACGAAGGGTTGCTTTGTCTTGTCCAACCCAATTGTCCACTACCGAGGCCCATGCCGCCAGCGCCGGACGAATCAATGCGGATTGACTGACTCTGTGCGAGCTGGAGCTGTGCCAGGAAGCTCTGGCTTGACTTAGAGGACAGGACAGGACGGATATTGGGGGTTGCTCTGGATCTGGTGCTGATGGGCGGCGGGCTTAAGACCGACAGACAGTTAGAATCTCCGGCAGCGCTCAACATTTTGTCGACAACACCGAAGACTGCCCCTCCTTTTTTCCCCTCCATTGACATCAACCCTGTCCAAGTCCCAGTGTCAGGTCCAAGTCCAAGTAAAAAGGCCAGGAGACTGCAACGATGGGCGTGGCCTCGCAAACAATGGCCGAAAATCACTGGAAAAACTCCCCAGCAAGCCCTCGGGACGGGATGAATGCTCAGTCACCGTGCGCCCAGATGTGAGCCTCCCGGCCCAGTGAAAGAAGCGTCCGGATACAGGAGACCAGCACAAGGAAATAAATAGAAAAGCAAAATAGCAGCCTGTGCTACCATCGTCGACCTGCTTTCTCCCACCTACCCACTTACCTATCAAGGGAAGCTTACCCACTGACTGATTCGCCCCGAGGTGCCTAAAGGCGAGCGCGGCGGTGCGGGACTTACAGCAAGTACACAAGTACAGTACATGACGCGCTAGAAGGGCAGCAAAACACATCCTCCGGCTGTGAGTAAGCTCCCCCTTGCTCTCGCTTTGCGCTGATAGCCCCCGCCTGAGAGCACTAAAAGCGGTACCTCGTCCTGCCCTCGAGCCAAGTACCTTTTAGCTTTCTGCCCGTCTTGTCTGTAGGTGTACCTTCCTCCTACCCTGGACACCTCCTCCCTCCCCCATCCACGCCCGTACCCATACCTCTCACGGCGCACCCCTACCTTCATCTGTGCTTCGTCATTACTAAATACCCCAATCCATCCGTCCCGGATCCCGCTCAGCATCTCTTTCCAAAACCTTCCCAACTCCCTCTTCTGGCTTTTTGCTTGCTAACTTTGGTTTCCGTCAGTAGAGACCTATCTTTACCCTTCTTTCCTATCCTCCTCTCTCACAATCTTCACACAGTCGCGCCGCTTCACCGCCGACATCGTCACCATGGCCGACCTTAGCTCCGCCGCAGCGTATGTCACCCCGCCTTCCAACCCCACCAAGCTGCGCTCTCTCTCGCTCTGGCGACTGCGGACTCGAACTCGGCATCGCGAGCGGGATTCGATACCACCGCCGACGTTGGGCGGATGATCGCAATTGGTGCAGCATGGATTTTTAGGACCCCGGATTTTTTTGCTAACTCGTGAGCGCTCACAGTTCCATGGAGCTGAAGGAGAACACCGTCATTGTTGTTCTCGGTGCTTCCGGAGATCTGGCGAAGAAGAAGACCGTACGTAGCTACAGCGCCTTGGTGACGTGGAAAATTAGCTGACAATCCCTGCAGTACCCTGCTCTGTTCGGTCTGGTATGAGCTTCTCGGACGTGCGTTGCGATGCTGCGAGCTCAGCGAACTGACTGGCGTAAATAGTACCGAAACCAGTTCCTTCCCAAGGACATCAAGATCGTCGGATATGCGCGCACAAAGATGGACCACGAGGAGTACATCCGCCGCATCAGATCCTACATGAAGACCCCCACAAAGGAGATTGAGCAGCAACTCAACGACTTCTGCAGCCTCTGCACCTACGTCTCCGGCCAGTACGATCGGGATGACTCTTTCCTGAACCTGAACGCACACCTTGAGGAGCTCGAGGCTGGCAAGCCCGAAACTCACCGTCTGTTCTACATGGCTCTGCCCCCCAGTGTCTTCACCATTGTCTCTCAGCACTTGAAGAGGTGCTGCTACCCTACCAAGGGCATTGCCCGCGTCGTTGTATGTTGATTGGTGCTCCCAATGAGCTCGGATTCACTGACACGAGAGCACAACAGATCGAGAAGCCCTTCGGTAAGGATCTTGCCAGCTCTCGCGAGCTCCAGAAGTCGCTGGAGCCCGACTGGAAGGAGGATGAGCTCTTCCGCATTGACCACTACCTCGGCAAGGAGATGGTCAAGAACATCCTCATTCTTCGCTTCGGCAACTCTTTCTTCGGCTCGACCTGGAACAGACAGAATATCGACAACGTCCAGATCACCTTCAAGGAGCCCTTCGGTACCGAGGGCCGTGGCGGTTACTTCGACGAGTTTGGCATCATCCGCGATGTCATGCAGAACCACTTGCTCCAGGTCCTGACCCTGCTCGCCATGGAGCGCCCCATCTCTTTCGCCTCTGAGGATATCCGTGACGAGAGGTCCGCGTCCTCCGTGCCATGCCCGCGATTGAGCCCAAGAATGTCATCATCGGCCAGTACGGAAAGTCCCTGGACGGCAGCAAGCCCTCGTACAAGGAGGACGACACCGTCCCCAAGGAATCCAGATGCCCTACCTTCTGCGCCATGGTTGCCTACATCAAGAACGAGCGCTGGGATGGTGTCCCCTTCATCATGAAGGCTGGAAAGGCCCTCAACGAGCAGAAGACTGAGATCCGCATCCAGTTCAAGGACGTCACCTCTGGTATCTTTAAGGACATTCCCAGAAACGAGCTTGTCATGCGCATTCAGCCCAACGAGAGTGTCTATGTCAAGATGAACTCTAAGCTGCCTGGCCTGAGCATGCAGACCGTTGTCACTGAGCTCGACCTTACCTACCGCCGCCGTTTCTCCGACCTGAAGATCCCCGAGGCCTACGAGTCTCTCATTCTGGACTGCCTCAAGGGCGACCACTCCAACTTCGTTCGTGACGACGAGCTTGACGCCAGCTGGAGAATCTTCACCCCTCTTCTGCACTACCTTGACGACAACAAGGAGATCATTCCCATGGAGTACCCTTATGGTGAGTTTTTGTGCTGTTAGTCACACTCCTGGCTTTGTTGCTAATGTGCTTTCAGGTTCCCGCGGCCCTGCTGTGCTGGATGACTTCACCTCTTCTTACGGCTACAAGTTCAGCGATGCGGCTGGCTACCAGTGGCCCACTACCTCAGCTCAGGCTCCCAACAAGTTGTAAGTTATGTCGCGCGCATTAGCGTAGCTATTTACATAGAAGAATTGACTCTAAATGATGTCTTTGAGCAGCTGAGCAAACCCCTATCTTACCACCAATTCCAAAAGAAAGCACGCCTCGGCCACTGCATCCGCGATATCCCCAGCGCCGCTTCATGACGCGAGCGCAACGTATTATATCCATCGAAGGGAGGGCATAGATTCACCAAGAAGACATAAACAAGGGAAGCCAGAGGGAACACCCTAAGGGTGGGCACTGGCTGGAAGATGGAATTTCTTCGCTTTGCTTGGCCGTGTTAGGAAGGATAGAAAATCAATGAGATTTACGTTTCCCACGTTTAACCGCTCGACATTTGCCGAGTCGCAGCTGACATCAGGGAGGAATGCGCCGAATAGCAGTGTTTCCTTCACTTCACATCTCGAGCAATTAGAGGGGAGCTCCAGTTTGGAAGACCAGCGAGTCATTGGAAGTTCCAAACGCTAACAGAAACGTCATTATTTGGGGCAGCTCGACGAACTTAGCCGGTTTCTGCAGCATATGCATCCGGCTTCGCCAGTCCACGTATCCTCCGACTCATCATACAGAATCTAGTCGAAGGCGCCGGTCATGTCGCATGCTGACGCCTCGCTCATTGCGACGGCTGGTGAGCTCGTGGCCCGTGGCATGCTGGGAAATAGAGTCGAAGATTTAGAATGGGCAGCTCGCTCTGGATAGGTACCACTAGATTAAAAGTTGGGCGTGTGAAGGCGGGTACGTACCCGTTGCGGAGACTGCTGAGTCAGGTCCTACATTACATAAGGTAAGGTAGAGGGAAGGAAGGACCGTAGGTCGGCTGGTTGGCCAGGCCAGGTCGGCGTTGCCTGAGAAAAAAGAGCAAGGCTCGGGCTGCACCTCGACTTCCTGCCTTGCTGTTCTGGCTGGTTGCACGCTCCTTCCATCGCAACACCACCCTCACCATTTGTCCGCCGGCCGATCACCAAGTGCCGGTTTTCTCGGCGCACCCGACAACCACGGCTTTGCGACATCCATACACATCAACATCCGACCCACGAATTGATCGCAGCCTTCCGCACAAACATCACTGCGACGCCGAAACCGCGACTCTCCGATCGTCGATTGCTGCCGGGACTTTCCCCCCAGATCACGCTGCCTCATCGCGTTTCCACGACACCACCCCTGCCTTTACGGATTCGATCTTTCCGTCTCTCATCGAATTCCCTCTCGAAGCGCGTCGTGCTCACCGATTCTGTGCCCTTCGTTGATGCGATTGCGACACGCTGCTTGTTTGCGCATCTGGCGCCGATGATTGAGTCCCATCTCACAGTCACCGTGGATAGGGATCAGTCTTTCACGTCACTTGGTCGCTCGTTCGCGGCGACCTGCCCACCGGAAGCAAAGTTATTCTACGTTGATCACGAAGCGTCCTGCATCCGACTCTCGGGGGGACGGTCGTGAGGCAGCCAACGACGTAGGGAAAGGCCTTCCCCCGATGCCTGGTGTTGTCAACATGGAGAATGGAGGGCAGAATGGAACACATTCGAATCACGATAGGAATCTGAAAATGAACGGCATCAACGGCACAACGATGGACGGTCAGCCCTCTCCGAACAAGGGCAAGGCGCCCGTCGAGGCCTCTAGCAATTTGGCGAACGGTGTGCCAGCCGACTCAGGCAAGCAGCAATCACAGATGAACACCGGTCTAACTTTGCAGCCGAAATCGAGAATGAACGACCTTCCCGAAGAGATTGTGCACATCACTCAGGGGTATATACCGTTGTCCATGATTGTTTCCCGACTCGCGCAACGAACCCACGAAGACCTGCAGAAAGTTATTATGGAGATGGCGGCCGTGAAATGGGCACCGCCCGCGGTCAACGGAAATGCACCCCACGGCAACGAAGCACCTGACGACATGTCGGAAGGAAACAAACGGAAGAAGATGTTGATGCTCAAGTTTGCGCAAGATGCGCATGCCAAATGGGTCAAGGCCCTTGTCATCACGGACTGGAGCAGGAACGCAGAGGCTGTCAGCAAGCTTATTGACATCAAGGCGCATATTGATTCCAAGAGGATGCTGTTCGACTATGCACAAGACCTGCTTATCGATCTCAAGAGAGGTCTCAACGGCGCGAGACTACCAAATCCTGATTTGAAGACCGCTTTGCAAGTCCTCACCACCGGCGAGGCATCATGGGTCCCAGAGGTAAGCTTTCCGGTACAAAAGGCTGGAACTCCCACTGACATAACTTGTAGCCTGGTTACATACCCCCGCCGCCTCTCACACCGGAGGAGCAGTTAAAGTGGATTGATGATCTGAACACCATGCTTTCCTTACGCCTCAACCTGGATGACTATGATAAGATTCCGCATCAGTTCAAGACCTACAGCATACACTCAGGCAGAGTGACTTTCAAGGTGAAAGGCGAATTTGAGGTAGATTTAACCATTGCCGACGAGGACTTCAGCAAGCAATTTTGGTTCATCAACTTTCGGTTCGCCTTCTCTCCGTCTGCGAACAAGCTTTCAGATGGGCTGGTATCGTTCCTGGAAGGTCAAGTCAACGAAATCCTTGGCAAGGACGGGTTGGAAGGTTGCTACAGGTTCCTGCACGAATTTGTCCTCACGCACAAGATCAATGAGCTCAAGCGACAGGCACTCGAATTGAGTCGAAGCACGTGGACGGGAACCTTGATGGTGGAACCCCTGAACCGAGCTTTGGCCCTGCAGTACTGGACCACAAGATACCAAAACGGGCCCAAGAGCTGGATCATGGTTGCCGTCAATAGTGCGAAGAAAACGAACGGTCAATTAGACCCGAAACAGTCGAGTCGATTAGTTGCGCGCTGGTACCGGGACAACAAAGAGGTCAAAGACGTTCTATTACCTTTCGATGTCGACACCCTCTGCGCAGAGGATCTGCTCAAGACGGCGGTCGCCAGACACGTGGAGCATATTCTCTCGTCGATTCGCTCCAAGTTGCTGTCATACCCTCGTTTCGCGAACCGAGAATCGTCGATGACATTGAAGGTCTCGAAGAGGGAGCCGGTGGAATCGTTCTTGAGCATGCAACTGAGCCCGCGAGAAAATGTTACCCTGGTCGTAGAACCAGTAACTGGCTTTGCGGCAATTCAACCTCACACCAAATACACACTCAGCGGTGAGCAACGGCTCAACTACGGCCAACAGGATCCAGCAGAAAGTGGTGTGGTCATTCTTGAAAACATCAGGTGGGGTTACGTCATTGAAGAGTTCAACCGCCGGGGGCGAAGCGTTGGGTGGAAGACCTGCAAGAGTCCACTCTCAAACGAAGATATCAAGCAACTTATTCGGACCAGGGAGGCATTCCAGACAGTCTTCTTGCAGCGTCAGAGTTTGGATGAGGACTGGCACGTCATGGCCTGTTTGAGCCTTGCTGGTGATGAGTGGTGGTTGATACAAATGTAAGTCCCCGATCCGCTGTATACTTGATGTGTCATATGCTCACCTGAACAGCGACCGCAACACGCCAGCACGCCCGATCAAGTTTTCTACTCGACTGCGACTGAACCAAGGACAACCCGATTTGGACGACTCATTCTGGAGCAACCTAACCACCTTCGTCACTGGCCAGATCAGCCATGTTACCGACTTGCAAAACTTGCACACTAATAGGGTCAAGTACGTGATGAGAGAGTCGACCAATTATTCTTTGCCTCAACAAGTCCGTCTACCATCTATTCTTCTGAAGCTGTCACAAATCCTACGCCACAGCCATCTCGGTGGGCATTCCAACCCCAACGACGCATCAGATGAATCAGACAAATACGCTCCCTCGTGGGCCCAGAACCATGTGGAGATCAAGTTCAAGGGGCTTCAACCTCAGGTTCCCGCGGCTTTCGGCCAAGATGACAGAGGTGCCTCACCGGTGGATGTGGTTGAGAACTGCAAGATCAACACCGTAGTGGACGCGATAATTAGGGTAAAGGACAAGTCCAAGTTCACGCTGCTTAAGGGTCGCATTGACCGGGACGTGTCTTTCAGCCCTCGAAAGGGCGAGTTCATCTTCCGCATTCGACAAACGGTCGGCCACCCTATCCTCGACATTCTCACAAGCCACGTCAAATCCATAGACCGGCTCGTTGGCTTCCTCGAAGCCATTAGCAAAGCAAGAGGTTCTCTCAAATGCGAGAGGATGAGTCTTCGCCAAGTAATCTTCACATACGGCGATGTCGCAATGCCGGGAGAGAGCGACGCAACAGCAAAGCCTCGCCGTTGGCGGGCAACTCTCGATTTAGCGAGGAGCGACATCATGATATCTTTAGAAAGGGGCAATCCGCACTTGCGAATGCTGGATATGTTCACGACGATGGTCAACACCCAGGCTGGCCTTAAAGCTCTCATCATCTACATGCCGTTAATGTTACCGGTGCTGAAAACGGTGGAGAGCATTGAGTCCAAGTGGGAAGCTCTCGAATCCACAAATCAAGGGCGTGTCGAGGTGTTCCCAAGAGCTATTGACTGGGTTGCCATCCGCTACACCCTTACAAGTCCTTCAGGGCAGTCGCGGGTGCTCGCCGTTGACGTAAGGAGCAAAATAAGACGCCACGAGTCGTGGTTCCACGTCCAGCGGGTGACAGGAGGCGACTCTTTCGGCCCTGACGAGGAGTTTAACAAACTTCTCAAGGGCATCTGGGAGTCCCACGGCGATGGTTGGCGGGGGCTCACTACCGCGGCGGCATCCAGGCCTGGGCCGAGCATCATGGATCTGCTTACAAAACTCGATGACGTAGTCCGCACCCACGCCGCGACCGGCGGCAATGGGCCATCCTCATCGGACGGCGCCGCGACACAATTCAGCCAGACCTTTTCGGCAAACCAATCTTTCGGCACGCAGCCTACAAGCGTCAGCCAAGGGAGCAACAGGACCTCAGGAAGTAAGCAAGCGCCGTTGGTACTCGACTAAGACGGGACGCCAGCACGGGGTTGCTGTGTCATTGGTTGCTGTCTCGAATACTTTTACTTCTTCTTTCTTTTACTTTTTCTTCTTCAAGAGTCATCATCCATTCATACCATGATACCAAGGGGTCTGGGTATACGCAACGTGGAAAGCAAAGGTGATGGCATTCAGCGGTTCATCGTGCCCTCAAGAGTAGCACGCCGGCCGGACTCGACCGAAATAGACGGTCGCATCGATACCTCCAATAAAATTTGTAAACTTGTTGACTTTTACTCACATGTGCCGTGATTGTGAACACATTTTTTGGCCACCGTTGATCCAAATCTCTCAAGATATTTTACAACCAGATGCGAAGCTCCTCACGTCCGTAGCTATGAACAGGTCGAACGCCACGCCCAAGGACGGGAGTGCCTTGTATAGAGTACAAAATACCACCGTCTAGGTTCTCTTCCCTGCGTATGCGCATATGGAGTTTCTATCCAAACATTCTGTAAAACCACGAAGCTTCGGGTGCAATTTGACGACCAATATTGTTCAGCCCAACGCGGTGGGCCAGGAAGAATTCAGGCTTGCGTTCCTGGTAGGCTCCTAGGCCCGTCTCGCCGACGTGGTCCAGGGACGCGCGCGCAATGTGCGATGCCAAATCATACCCGGCGCGCATGCCACTCATGACGCCAATGGGGCCGTACGAGCCGCCGGCGACGGCGACGCGGCGGTTGAAGGAGTACTCGATCTCGCTGCTCGCGCGGTCCATGCGCTGCCAGTGACCGACGTGGTGCTGCGGGATGCAGTCCTTTGCGAAGTGCGCCATGGCGAAGCAGGGCGTGGAGGCGGGGATGCCGAGCTGGCGTTCGAGGACGGACTTGGCCATCTCGATGCCCTCTTCCGTCGTCGGAGGGGCCTTGTCGTTCCAGTAGTGGCCGCCCAGGAGGACGAAAAGCTTGGTGCCTTTGGGTTCGCCCGGGGCCGGGGCCGCATCGAGAACGTCCGAGTCGAAGAAGACGCCGAGGACGCCTTCCGGGTTGTTTTCCTCAGAGCGGGGGACAAGGTATCCAACACCGCGGTGTTTTCTGTTCAGCCTTGGCTGGGGATACCAGAGGTTCACGGCCATGATGGAGACGTTTGGTGAGTCTTTAAGGGAGGGGAGCGCACCGGAAGTCATGTTGTAGAGGGTGTTGCTTGTCGTCGTAGAGATGACCTTGTCGTAGAAGGCAAAGTCCCCAGACTTCTTGGTAAGGATCTGGCTGTGTCAGAGGGTTTGTTGCGGGAGTTCGTAGGGGTGATGAGGCACTTACTGCAGCTTTGTCTCGCCTTTCATTATACCGAAGGTCAACTACCGGCTCGCCCAGCTTGAAAGTGACGTTTTTCCTGGCCCGAAGCTTTTTCTCAATCGTATCTGGCAAGCTACTCAAGCCGTCCTTGAAATACACAAAAGCGTCTCGCTGTGTAGCATAGAGTACTTCCCTCAAGGCTTCATCCGCACCTAATGTATGCAAAATATGCATCTCGTGGCGAGGAATCAACACGCGGTTGTGGTTCTCCCGTTCTTCTGCGTTCGGATTGTTTTTTGAGGGCTCGTAGAAAAACTTCCACCACTGGGCGGGCATGAAGCTGCGCATGCTGATCTTGTCTGCGTCGCCACCCCATATGCCGTGGATCATGGCTGATACCAAGTTGTCTACCAGTTGCGGCTTTCCCGTGGCGAATTTGACAAACTCGGCGACAGACATATCGGCAGGGTGTGGTTCTTTGCGAGCCTTTAGACGTCGTCTGATGGCGGTGATAAGGCCCCGGAAAGCGCCGCTAAAGGCACTGTTAAAGATTGGCTCGTTCCAGTAGCCCTGCAGGCTTATACTGACGAGTCGTTCGTCGTAGTAGATGTAGCGAGAGAGAGGCGGCTTCGATCGGTAATCGTCAAGCATTCCTAGGTCTTTGAGCTTTACACCATAGTCAGCGCTGGCGACAGCTTCTCAGGGCAAGGGTGACAAACAAGGTCCCAGAACACGAGATCATCGAATTTCCATATGTCCTTTCCCATGCCACGCAGCGTTCTCGGGCCACGTTCGAAGCGCACGTTGCCTCTGACTCCGTCCACGTTGACCTCGACCGTTTGTGTATTGATCCATCCGCCCGTGCGGTTCGCCGCGTCATAGATGGTGATGCGGGAAGTCTCCGGGAGCCATTTCGCGAGGTAATGTGCCGTCGTCAGGCCGGTGATTCCAGAGCCGATGATGGCAACTTCCTGCGGGACGCCCATCCTCTTACGAAGTTCATTGCGGGGGTTGGGGGAGGGCTTCTTCTCCCCCTTCGTCCTTGCGGCGGCCGGCTTTGCAGCAGAGAGGAGAGCACTCGTCGAGAATCGCGGAGGCCTCGCGATGCCATTGCGGGCGCTGAGCGCCACCCGGCAGAAGCGCTGAGAATGGTAGGATCTTAACAGAGCCATGAAAGCATTGTCGGCCCTTCTGGAGACCATTGAGGGGGGCAATGGCTCAGACAAGTGAGAGAGGGGGAAACAAAAAGAAGTGTTGGCGCAAGGAAGCAATGGGTTACAGAGTGGCGTCACGACACAGAAAGTATTTTGGCAGGGGTCTTGCAGCTAACCGTACAGCTCCGGAGCTGGGGGCCAGGAAGCTCCACCCACCCTTGCACAAACATCACCTTACGGTTACAACATCTGTCAGTTTCTTGACTGAATTTTTCTTCTGGTCATGTCGATTCAATCTAAGGGCCCTGCCTATCTTTCCTATGTTTACGCGACTATACTTCCTCCGTCTAAAAACATAAGGTACTTAATAACGCTTAGAAAGTCATGGCAGTTACCAAAGTCGGCGGGAGCAGATACAGCGACGCCAGTAGAAACGAAAACGACGACGACGACAGTAGAGATACAAAGGACTCCAAAGAATGAAGTCGCTACCCTAATGCACAGCCAAAATGGGTGGTCTCTGTCAAAGGCTACGATGAAGCCCT
Source organism: Colletotrichum camelliae (assembly GCA_018853505.1). NCBI lineage: Eukaryota > Fungi > Ascomycota > Sordariomycetes > Glomerellales > Glomerellaceae > Colletotrichum > Colletotrichum camelliae. The sequence goes on from JAELVL010000001.1 coordinate 2,359,806, forward strand.
GCCGGAGACAGGATGGGACCGGAGGCCTGGATGTCGGAAAGAATTCCGTTGAAGTGGACACAATACACGAAAAGAAGCATTTGAGCTGAGTGTGAGGCGTCATAACGAATGCATTACTTGCCCCAACGCTGCTAGCAACCACATTTTTGGTGGCCGCTGAAACCTAAGTCGGCTTGCCCAAAGCCATCTCTATACACGAACATATGAATAATCGCACCCGCAACGCCGATTGCCGATTGAGCCCTGCCGCTTTGGCCATACATCATCGTCCAATTATCATACAAGAAGTCGCTGCTCCTTTGCCGGCCAGCCAAGGCCTCTTTTTGTAGATACCCGCTTTGCCAGTCTCGAGGGACTGGCCTCTCCTCCTTCCGCTTCGAATCATTCTACCCACTGTTCCAGACCACGGAATCGGGTCTCCTCGTACAGCCTCTAACTGATGACCTCCTGCACGTTGCCTTGCTCTTGGCCGACAGCGTTCTCTGATTCGGGAAGTATCACCTCAGTCTCGGCCTGGCCATCTACGAACTGACGGTCGCTGACATGGCTGTTGCCCTCCGCGGTCCAGACCTTGTCCTTAAAGACCCCTTGTTGTCCTTCGTCGTGGGTGTAGACGCAGTGAGGGTTCTTGCAAGGGTTGAATCGACACTTGATCTTAACATGTGTAAATTTGCAACCCGCAGTGGTGCAGCCGGCGCCGTTGCGGCAGAGAGGCATGTCGGGATGCCGGAAAGGACACCTTGGGTTTGTGCAGTTGGGGAAGAATTTGCAGTCTTGCTCGCCCTGATGCGCAAGTTTCGTGGCGGGTGAAGGATGGCGACCGACACACTTGCGGTTCTTGCATGCAGCGCCAAAGGTGCAGACATCATTAAGGTCGACGGTGGTACCAGGTGGCGCCGCAGGAGACTGGTGTGCGAACTTACACTCCCTGTTGGTGCAGTGAAGGTTGTACTTGCACACCGTCTCATCCGGGTTGAGTGGCTCGCGTTTCGATTGTCCCATTTCCACATCTTCGCCCTCGGCCCCTCCCTCTGTCACTCCAGAGTCTGGCTTGTCGTTGCCTTGACGGTTCCTGAAGTTGTTGCGATTCTGGGTTCGGTCGAACAGGGACTTTCCGCCACGATCGCCACGATCACCACGACGTCCGCCACGGCCGCCGGATTGGTTCATGAGTTGTTGTTGAAGCTGGCTCATCATCTGTGCTTGTTGCTCCATCATCGCCATGAGATCCATCTGGGTGGGCTGCTGTCCGGGCATACCAGGAGGCATTCCCCAGGCACCGTTCATGCCATTCATGCCCGGTGGTACTTGTTGGCCGTTCATTCCCGCCATCGCGTTCAAACCAGCCTGAATGTTGACTCCGCGTCCGTTCATGTTCCGGCCGCCTCGTCCCATGCCGCCCCTTGGTCCCGTAGGGGGGCCACGAGCATGGGAGTTGATTCTGTCGTTGCCACGGGTGCGGTGGAGAACTGAGTCGGTTGATCTGTCCATGGCCTTTGACATGTGGCCAAGCATACGCTTTTCGCGTCCGCCTCCACGAGCGTTGGGGCCGTTGCGCATCGAGCGGGGACCAGTAGGACTGCGTCTTGTTAGTAACGGGAGTAGGGTAGATTGACGGGAACGAGAAGCATACGCGTTGAATTCGTTAGCATCGCCTGCACCCATGTCGGTGTCCATCTCGCCAGACGCGACATTCTGGTCGCCCATGCCAGCCATGGCATCGCCTGTTGCGTGTGGTTTCCATTCAGCTGTGCGTCAAGTGACTCTGTTTGTTGAAATAGCCATCTCGCAAAATCGGTGCAGGCGGGATCATCGGGATCGAGGCCAAGGAGATCGGTCGCGAGTTCGTGGGCAATCTGCTCCTGCGTGCGACCGTTTACGAGCATGAGGATAATGTACTCGGCTAGCGCAGCATCGTCGGAAGCCCAACCAGCCTCGACAAGCTTCGGCTGGATGGCGGCGCTCAGCGCATCAGCCAGCGGGGTATTGAGGACGACTTGTACCGTCATTTTGGAAAATCGCCTACGAGGCGTGGGTCGCGTTGAGATTCGAATGCGATCGCGGTGTAGTATATGGGAATCTGAAGGGCGACCACCGAGAGAGGGCGAGACAAGAGACGCGTTGTTAGCAAGCAGGAGGGATCGTCAACGAATCGTCAACGAAGCGCCAGGCGGTAGTTCGGTGCAGGGACGATGGGATCGCGAGTCGAACTTCAGGCCCGAGGTATGGGTATATAAGAGGCCGGCAATCCGCAGAGGTGCTGAGGCTGTTGCAAGGTTTTGGCGCGCAACAAAAGAATGGATGATTGGAGATAGGTGGTGAACTGGTGCTCCAAAGTCAGAGTCCAGGTTTTTCGCGGTTGACTGGTTAGGAGCACAGACCCGAAGAACAAGGCACGTGACTCATAAATCACCTTTGGCGGTGACGGAGGTCTGGAGTGGCGATCCACTTTCCATTAATCAGCGCAACGCTCTAGAGGAAAGCAGCGAATGAATCACTCAAATCACTCAACCTGTCTCCCAAGCAATAGCACTCTGCTCGACCACATTCTGGCATGTTCCTCGACTTTCATACAAAGCTACAAACCTCTTTAAAGCAAGGTTTGACTCTCCCAGGCTTCAATAAACCCGTTTTCAGCCTTAAGGAAGGTGCGTTTTTAAGGACTCAAAGAAGGGCCTTTCTCTCTGTGGGCTGGGGACCACTGTACGCCATGGACAGGTCTACTGCGGTACATGCGGTGTGTTTGGGACCTGCAGGCGAAAACCTTCGAACACGAAAGGCTTTGTCGTCACGTTCAAGCTATTTCCTGAGGCCTCGAGTTGCGACAGGCGTCTAAATGTCTTTTGTCTTGCCTGGTGTGTCAGTTTCGAGCTCACCTGTGCAACTGTGGCCATTGTTGGCCAGTGTCTCGAACTAGAAGCCACTCCTCCCCGTTGTCAATGAAATGTTACAGCGCAGCCATCAGATAGGGTCAAAATTACGGACACACTGACGACTCTCACGCAGACTGTTGAGGCTGGCGTATCATGAGTGATAAGAGTCTTACGTTGCAGATCTTCGATGCATGTCTGCAGGCTGTCACCCTCTTGCTTGGCCGCCCATCTTGTGTTCTTGGATGGTTGCTACGAAGTGTCGAATGACCATAATGCCTAGCATCAATGTTGGATTTCATCCTCGCCGTCGAACTGATTCGCGTGCCTGCATTGCGTTGCCTGCAGTGTTCATTCCGAGGAGTAAAGCTCCAGCACGGTGCCGCAGAACCATGTACTGTCGGAGAGAGGTGCGAAAGCGAGTCTGCCTCTGCCTCTGCCTCTGCCTCTGCCTCTAAAGAGCCGGGAGGAAGCTCCTGCGTGTCGGGCCTTCTACTTATTGGCCGGCAATTAGAGTTGGATTGGCCCCCCTAGCGGCAGTGCCGTTTCCCCGCCCCCTGCCGCCACGCCGGCTGGCTGCGCTTTCGCCCGTTGGTTTCTTGGTTGGCCGCCATTTTCCGCCCTCTCTTCTCCTCATTGCTGAGGTGAGGTGGTGCGTGGGTGCTCCCTTGCTCTTCCCCTCTCTGCCTGTCTTGTCGTCCTGCCGTCCTGCATCGCCCCTCCGAGATGGGATGAAGATCCCAATGGCCGCTCACAATAGTCCTGTTCCATGCACCAAGCCGCCAACGCCAGAGCTCAGGCCGCCGTCTCTACTCTCTGTCATCTACCACATTGTCTCTAGTCACTCATCAATCATCGTGTATTTTTGATTAACCCATCCACCTAAATACACGTACGCTCTTTAACGTCTCCGCACCTGCATAACACCAGCCAACGCCGGCCACCGCCAGCCCGCAGACCGCAGACCGCAGACCGCAGACCGCAGACCGCAGTTCGCACTTTTCGGTTGTCAGCTCCACCGATCAGTCCCTGGCGTGGCATTGGCGTCCACGCACAGCCGATGACTTCGCAGTTCGCCCTGTGCCTCGAAGTCTGATGAAGGCATGCCCCTTGTACATCGGAGGAAACAACGAATCACGCCCCAGCCGGCTGTCCTGGATCACCACGGACGGACGCTGGGATAGATCAACATATTGCGTCGTACCATTCGTCCTACCCGGCCCTGCAGATTGCAGCCCTTGCCTGATACAAGACCCTCTTGTCTGCCTGCCTGCTAGGAACAGTCGGTTTTCTTTTTTCAGCACCCGTCAGACTGGCCCCATCCTCGAGCATCTCGTACAAAAGCCCTCAGCCCCTCCGTCATCAGCGGTAGCGCTGGTTGTTGAGCGGACTGGAGTCGACCTCGAACTTTTGACGTAACGTTGCGACGTGAACCCCAATCGGCCTATCACAGCACGCTACCGCTCGCCTGGTTTTGCTCCCAACCACCAGTCTTGCCTCAGCCTGCATTTCTGTCCAGCTACGAGGCGCAGACCATCTTCGTTTTCGTCTGGTTCTTGGTCACTGCAGCTCAAGGTTGCACGAGACGCAGGCTGCTGTGCGGGTGGCTAAGAAGCATACCTCCAAAGGGTCTGGGCCAGGGCCAGGTTTTGCTTCGTGCAACGGGTTTTTATAAACACCGGCTCTAACCCAGAGTCTGGTGGTCAATAAACGGTTCCCCCGGGGTTCTTTCTGCCGTTAATATCTACCATTTCCCGGCCTTTTCATTCTCACTGCCCATTATGTTACCCCCACTCATCCTCGTATCCCTATCTCTCGCCCTCGGCCAGGTCAGCGCCAGTGTCTGGCCAGCACCCAAGAAGCTCTCGACTGGCTCGAATGCCCTGTTCATTAGCCAAACGCTGGAAATCACATACAATGGGGGATCTGTACGCTGGCTTCCTTGTTCTAATTCTGCTTCCCATGACAAAGCACAGGATACTGAGAAATTGTTTAACATGCAGCTTCCCTACACTTATGGGTACAGCCCAGCCCCAGGTTCGACCTTCAACAGCAAGGACATTGTCCAAGGCGGCGTTTCGCGGGCCATGGGTGCAATTTTCCAGCAAAACTTTGTTCCATGGAAATTCCATCCCAAGAATAGCCAGTTCGAGCCCGATGTCAATGCGGCGGACAAGAAAGCGGTTAAGTCATTGAAGATAACACAATCAGGCGAGGACAAGCCTGGCGCATTCAAGCCTCTCGCCGGCGAGGTCGACGAGTCGTACTCACTCAACATCACGGAAGACGGCGCAGCTACCATCGAGGCCAAGTCTTCGATCGGCGTACTCAGAGGTCTCGAAACCTTTTCGCAGCTGTTCTACAAACACAGTTCCGGGACTTCATGGTACACACCATTGGCGCCAATCTCTGTTGAGGATGAACCAGTTTATTCTCATCGTGGAATTCTCATCGACGTGGCCCGAAACTGGTATCCTGTCGAGGACGTTCTGAGAGTCATTGATGCCATGTCATGGAACAAACTCAACCGCATTCACATCCACATCACGGATTCACAGTCGTGGCCACTCGACATCCCAGCGATGCCTGATCTATCCGCCAAAGGAGCTTATCAAAAGGGTCTCTCATACACTCCGGAGGACCTGGCAAAGATTCAGGAATACGCAGTTCACCGCGGAATCGAGCCCATTATCGAGATCGACATGCCCGGACACATCGGCTCAGTGTCTTTCGCATACCCGGAGCTCATCGTGGCTTACAACGAGAAGCCATACCAGTGGTGGTGCTTGGAGCCGCCTTGCGGCGCTTTCAAGATGAACGACTCCCGTGTGGATGACTTCCTGGACAAGCTGTTTGACGACCTCCTGCCGAGAGTGAACCCGTACTCGGCCTACTTCCATACCGGGGGCGATGAGTTGAACAAGAATGATTCAATGCTGGACGACGGCGTCAAGTCCAACTCGACCGAGATCCTGCAGCCGCTGCTGCAGAAGTTCATGGACAAGAATCACGCCCGAATTCGCAAGCACGGCCTCGTTCCGTTCGTTTGGGAGGAGATGGCGCTTGAATGGAACATTACTCTGGGCGATGACGTAGTCATCCAGTCGTGGCTGGGAAATGATGCTGTAAAGAACCTGACGAGCCAGGGCCATAAGGTGATTGACAGCAACTACAATCTCTGGGTGAGTTTTATTCCATCCAAGTAGCACCTGAAGGATTCTTGACTGACCTTGACAGTATCTTGACTGCGGCCGAGGCCACTGGATGAACTTTGACAACGGGGCAGCTTTCGAGCAGTTCTACCCATTTAACGACTGGTGCACGCCGGCAAAGGGATGGCGGCTTGCCTACTCACACGACCCCAGAGCGAACCTGACTGATGCGCAGGCCAAGTTGGTACTTGGAGGAGAGGTGGCAGCGTGGAGCGAGTCGATCGATTCGGTCAGCATTGACGGCATTCTGTGGCCCAGAGCCAGCGCGGCTGGAGAGGTTCTGTGGTCAGGCCGTCAGGATGCCTCGGGACAAAACAGAAGCCAGTACGAAGCGGCACCGAGGCTGGCCGAGTTCAGAGAGCGAATGGTTGCCCGAGGGGTCAGGTCGGAACCGGTGCAGATGACATTCTGCACTCAAGGAAACGCAACGGAATGCGCCTACACTATTGCATGAGGGGGTCTGGAGTCTGATGCTTGCTTACGAAGGAGTTGCACAACAGTCACGACCCCAGTCTTGACATGAACCTAGGATGAAGGCCGCGTTATGACCTCGCTGGCTAATAATAATACATTTTCATGACCGAACAGAGTCTCCCGTTGGATCAAAGGTTCATCCGGAGGTCCTGCGGGACGTTGCCGCGCGGAAGAAGGATGCCATCAAAACGCATTCGGAAGATGCGCTGCATTCATGAGTTGTGCGTGTAAGAAGGGTCTCGTGCGAACGGAATCTCTTGACTGGAATCCCGAACCCGGACATTTGTAGACGACGAGATGTTTCGACATGGTCCGGCAGTGATATGCTGCAGTGCGGCGCACGCATACCTTGGGTAGGTACGGATAGGTAGGTTGGAGGCGTCAACCCGGCCGGGAAGGGCGGAGCAGCTAGCGGGGAAGGGTGAGCTTGAATTGCGGGGGAACCAGGGTGGGCGGCAGCAAAATTCCCTTTCTGGGTATTCAGATCGTGGAGGTGGTAGATTATTTGCACTGTGTGGATATCGCTAATGAGAGTGCCAAGTTTCGTCATTGCGACCCTTGAGGTGCTGTCTCCAGGCCTGTGTCGCCTGGATGATGACCCTGACGAGTTGACCAGACATGGTGAAGGAGGGCACTCGCACTGTCCATCTCTGGCCCCCCCCCCCCAGAACCGAAGCTTCGAAATGGATCGTTAGTTTCCAGCTCGCCTCCCGTCCAATTAGTTGTCTCCTTCTGTTGCAAAAGAGCATCCCATCTGCAACTGCTTTGAAGGTTCGTTCGTAAACCCCACCACATGCCCGTCGACACAACTTGTTGCACCTCGGCAAAGGCATGTACCTTGCAGACTTTGCAACCCCTTCGCGTTTCTCGCTGCTGCTTCATTGGCCGTTTTGCCCGTTTGCTGGCCCGGCTTCGCTTGTTTCTGGCGCCCAGACGAGCAAACACGACAAGACATGCGTTATCACATTGGATGGTTTCCTTTCACTGTCCAACTCCGTCCCCGACGGCGTCCATGTCTGCCCGGGGTCCTGTCCCTCTCCGCCATGTCGTCCTCGGTACCGCATCTCTGAGACCATTCCCAGGGATACGGACGACGGGAACACGTCGCCCAGCGTTGTTTCTTCACTGACGAAACAGAGCCCTTGTGTAACTTACCAGCCACTGCTGTCTCGCGCGTGGTCTACAGTAGCATCAGGGAAAAGTACACCGCCTCGCATGTAAGTATGCTGTGCAGATCAGCACAAGACAGGGCAAGGCCATGCAATGTACAATGCACGTGCAGAGCGGACGCACCTCCAACTCTACCCACCTCGTGATACATTCAGCGCACAGCGTCGGCGCAAAGGGGAGCAGAAAAGATGGGCAACAAGAGACGCGAGGGACAACAAGAAAAGGCAGAGACGCGGTGGAGGCCCAGGTACCTACCCTGCCATGTGGCTTCACACGGCCGCTAACACGCAGAAGGGCAAGTGTTTCGGCGGACGGACAACGACGGTGGGTGGGCACCCCATGATTCGATTTGCCATTGCTCTACCTAGCTATAGCTGCCCGCCGAGCGATGGATAGCTGCTTCTGGGTCCTCTTCTGGGCACATTCTTCAAGTCTACAATGCCACCAAAGACCAATAATCTGCCCTCCAATTACCTAGTAGGAGTGCCCTGTCCTGCCCTGCTTTGGTAGCGTCTCTACCCGCGTTCCGAGGACAACGCAACCGAACTCCAAGTGCGGAACAGGGACCAGGCCTCAAGTGCGGATCGAATAAGCTAAGTCTCTGGGCCTGCTGGGCTGCTTGCATTGCAGCTTTTTAGCTTATTCGATACACACCTAGCATCTGCCGTTGATCCTCTTAGCTTGCGCCCATATATCAGACGTTTTTCCCTTTTGACTCTATCCCTCCTTCCTGTGCGGGCTGGAATTTCATCCCGATTCCGTTCCCGTCCCTCGTGATATCATATACTCAACCTTCTGATTCTCAATTCACTCGGGCGGCCTGATTCTTTTTGTTGCCTTTCACAGCGCTGAGCAGATTGCAGCACTTCTTCTTTTGTAACTTATTTCAAAAAATCAGCTCACTGACGCCGTTGCTTGATACCTTCCAAGACACCTCACTGTCCCATCTCGTCTGTGTATGAGACTCTGTTTCTCGATATCAGCCTAGTTCGTCGCCAATCCATACACCCTAGAGAGTTGACATTTCCGCCTGCCATCATGGGCTTGGTCGAGGTAGTGCTGGAGTACATCCCCGTCAAATCCGTCATCGTCTTTGCTGTTGTAGCATGGTGGTTATGGGTCGCCGTCAAACGCTTCGATGAGTCCATACGCCTCCGCCGTCTGGCGCCCGGCACACGCGGACAGTCGCTCAATGCCCATCTCCCCGGTGGTAGGTACTCTTTTCTGTTACGCCCGTTTAGGAGTTTCAGCAACGAGATACAAGGTTGAGGATGGCAATCAGCCTGCCACCAAAGGTGGATGACACTGACACATCGCAGGCATCGACTTCGTCTTCAAGGCCGTTCGCGGCGCCATGACACACAAGAACGTCGACTTTTGGTTGGACATGCTCTCCAAGGTCAAGGGATGGACCGGCGAGAAGAGAATCCTGGGCTTGCGCATCGTCTTCACCGCCGAGCCGGAGAACATCAAGGCCATCCTCGCGACGCAGTTCTCCGACTACGGCAAGGGCGAGCCGTTCCACAAGGAGTGGCACGAGTTCTTGGGCGATAGCATCTTCACCACCGACGGCGACCAGTGGCATGCCAGCAGACAGCTCATCCGCCCGCAGTTCGTGAAGGACCGTGTTAGCGACTTGCAATGCTTCGAAGCGCACATCCAGACGCTGTTCAAGGCCATCGCTAATGGCGGGGCTCTCGACGGCGAGGAACAGGTGGTCAACATGGATGCCGATGGAAAGGTCATGGACATTTCGGACCTGTTCTTCCGCTACACCCTTGACGTAGCGACGGACTTCCTGTTAGGCCAAGATGTCAAGTCTCTCACGTAGGTCCCTGATCGGCTCACCGACTGCCCATAGGCTAACACCAGTACAGGACCATCAAGCAAGAATTCGCTGAGGCCTTCAACGAAGTCCAACGAGTCCAGAACATCCTTGCTCGCGCCGCCAAACTCAAGCCTTTCGTCCCCCTCTCCACCTTCCGCTCGGGTTTAAAGGTGATCAACGGCTTCGTCAACAAGTTCATCGAGCGTGCCCTGCGCCTTTCCCCCGAGGAGCTCGCCTCGAAGTCGAAATCCGACCAGGGCTACACCTTCCTCCACGAACTCGCCAGCTTCACCCGCGACCGCACCGTCCTGCGCGACCAGCTCGTCGCCGTCTTGCTCGCCGGCCGTGACACCACCGCGTCAACGCTGTCGTGGACAATCTATGAGCTGGGCCGTCACCCGGAGGTGGTGCGCAAGCTGCGAGCCGAAATCATCGAGCAGGTCGGGCTCAACCGCGAGCCGACGTACGCCGACCTGAAGAGTATGAAGTACCTGCAGAACGTTATGAATGAGACGCTACGTCTGTACCCCGTGGTTCCGTTCAACGTGCGCCTGGCGCTCAAGGATACGACGCTGCCCGTTGGCGGCGGACCGGACGGTACCTTGCCGTTGGCCGTGTGCAAGGACACCCCGATCGGATACTCGACATTGCTGATGCAGCGACGCGAGGACTTGTACCCGCCCGTCTCCGAGAAGTTTGCGCACCCGAATGAGTTCTCGCCCGAGCGGTGGTATCACTGGCAGCCGAAGCCGTGGACATACGTCCCCTTTAACGGCGGGCCGAGAATCTGCATCGGGCAGCAGTTTGCGTTGACGGAGATGGGGTACACTCTGTGCAGGCTGTTCCAGAGGTTCGAGCGTGTGGAGAGCTACATGGATGAGATCGACGGCGGGAAGCCCCTGCTGAAGGCGGAGATTGTGCTTCAGCCTGGCGACGGAGTCAAGGTCGCTTTCTACAAGGGAAAAGACGAGTAGGTTTGGGTAGATGAATCGGAAGCACGGGGTGGGGGCTTCTGGTACGGGTCTCAAGATCTATCACTTTGCCGGGTGTAAGAAGAAAAGGGCAGATCCAGGATAGGATGGGTGAGAGGTTGAAATAAGCATGGCCTTATCGTGGCCGTGAAGCAGAACTCTCGCGCCAAGAGGTCAGCGTGCTTGGCATCCAAAAGGAGAGGACGGTGTCGTTTGGATAGCCTGATTGGTATCGCGGGGAGATATGGGACTCGTAATGATTGGCCTTCTTTCCATGGGCTGACTGCATATTAGGCGGCCTTACTCGAATGGGTGTTGGGAAGCGTACTGTGATAAGGCTGTCTTGGCATTGGTCCGGCGGGAATTTCCTTGGGGCGGCGCGCACTTCGAGGAGGGATAGCGGCGGAAGAATCGGTCATTGTATAAATACCTGACGAGGGAAGGGCCCTCTCGTTGACATTCTCTTCTGAGTATGCTACCATCTACGTGTTTCATGCTACCCAACCTCGACCATCTTTACTGCCGACCGTCACACCCCTGAATCAGGTGTCCATAACCCGTACGCACCTATGCAAACAAAAATGCCAATCAAATCAGTCGTATGCTTTGATAAATCCAAATCCAAATCAACCCGCAATGTGCAGTGAAGAAAGAAAACGCTTCAAAGACGGAAGCTCTCGCGGATGGCGGCGCCCAGACGCTGGATAGCCTTGTCCATGTCCTCCTCACTAGCCGAGGCGAACGTGGCGCGGAAGAAGAGGTCCTTCAACGGCGTGTCCTGCTCGGTGCGGAACCAGGAGCCTCTGGCGCAGAGGACACCTTTGTCAATGCACGAGTCGAAGATCTCCTCCTCGATCTCAAGGAGGGGGCGCGAGGAGACGTCGGGATGACGGGATTGGTCTACCGTAAGCCACAGCTATGAATCGGGTTAACGTCTTTGTTCTCTGCGGCGAATGTTCATACGGGGGCCGGGTGGAAAGGACTCACAAACATGCCGGCAGCAGGCGGCGTCCAGCTGACGACGTCCTTGGGTAAGTGCTTCTCGCACGCGGCGAGGAGCCAGTCGCGGCGCTGGGTGTACTCCATGCGCAGGTTCATCAGCCACTGCAGGTAGCCCTCGTGGCCCCAGGTATCGTCGAGCAGCTTCCAGACCGCAATCTGCGAGAGGCCCGCGGGGCCCTGGTTCGCGACCTCGGCGTGACGGATGTAGCGCTCGATGACCTGGGCCGACGCCGTCACCCACCCAAGCCGCGACCCGGGCACGAGGACCTTTGAGAAGGAATCCATGCGCAGCACGCGGCCGTCCGTGTCCATGCTCAGCAGGGACGGGATGAGGGTCTTGAGGAACTCGTCCACGGACGCCGGGGGAGGGGCGGCCGGGGCGTCGGGGCCGGTGTAGGGCTGCATCTGGAGGAAGTAGTACGGCTCGTCCTCGATAATGTAGATGTCGTGCTTCTGGGCGACGGCGTAGATGGCCTTGCGGCGGGCGGCCGACTGCGTCGCGCCGGTCGGGTTCTGGCCCGAGGGGACGGTGTAGAGCAGGTGCGGTTTCCTGCGGCCATCGCGGGCGGCGGGGTCCCAGTTTGTGAGGATCTCGTCCATGGCCTCCGGGAGGAGGCCCTCCTCGTCGATGGGCACGCCGACGGCCTTGACGCCGAGCGGGGCGATGGTTTCGAGGGCGGTGGAGAAGCTGTACTCCTCGGTCAGGACGCTGTCCATGCGGTCCTTGTCGCAGAACATGCGCAGCGTCTGCTCGAGGGCGCCGGTGCTGCCGACGGTCTGGCAGCACTGCCAGTCGGCATAGGGCGGGTTGTACACGAGCTCGGTGTGCTCCGTGACGAAGCGCATCATCTGCGCAGAGCCCGTGGACTGGGTGTAGTTGAGCGCGATGGAGAGGTCGTACTCGGCGTTCTTCCCCGGGTCGCGGGTGTCGTACTTGCCGACGGTGAGGACCTGGCCCGAGGAGATGGTCTCCGCCTCGGAGAAGTGCGGGGCCGTGGGGACGCGGAGGGAGAGCTCGGCGATGGGGAAGTAGGCGCTCGACGGCAGGCCGCCACCGAGGGAGATGAGGCCCGGCTTCTTGAGGTGGCGGGCCGCCTGCTTCAGAGAGCAGGGGTGTCGTGATAGAGACTCTGCCGAGAGATGACCTGGAGAGGTTGTGAGTGAGGGGCTCTCCACGGGCAAGGGAGGTCAGTGCTCACTATCCCATCTCTTTGCTTTGGGTTTGCCCACCGCCTGCGGATAAGATTAGTATACGCACTCGGGTATGAGATTGCCGGGGGGTTCTGCCATACAGGTGCCTTGAACATGTCACTATCCGAAGCCGCGGCGACGCCTGCTATCAGCTTGCCGGCCTTGCGCCTCCGTTCCCGGACGCCATCGAAAGGCGAAGGCTGCTGGCGTTTCTCAAAAGTGGCTTGCCTCTCGACCGGGACTGCATCTGCGACTGATCTATCGCCAGATTTCGAGTTGAAAGGCCGTCGGGGGGAGGAGACGTGTGTCACGGGGGCAGCAACAGGGGCCATGCTCCGGAGCCGGAGGTCTGTAAGTTGAGATGACGGGGAGACCGATAAGGGACGTGAGGCCCGTGACAGGGAGCCATTGAGGCCTCGGCGAGCGGCCCTGGAGTACATTGTGGTTTTCAACTAAGAGCAATTGTGTTCATGGAAGTTTTGTAAGCTCCAAGATTTGTTGGCATGTCTCAAGAGAGAATCAATGCCACGATTAGGAGGAGGGTGTGACGGTCGTGTGTATCCGTAGCTGTCGAGATAAAGGAGCATAAGGCGTATCTGACACTCCTCAACGAGCGGGCGGATGATGGCAGCTGGTGGGGCAGCCCGCAGCTACCCGCAGCTACCCATGCCCCCGCATTGTGCTACTATCCGCTGGTAATTTTTAGGTAATTAGGGGTCCCTGACCGCCGCCTGCCTGCCTGTGAGGGGGTTGCTAATTGGGGACGTTTGGGCGCGTGAGAGGTTGAGGAGACCGCCTATCTATAGCTTTGCGGGAAGGATTGAGCGATGCCGGAGGTGGAGGCCGGGGGACATAGGTGGTCAATGTCCGGCTGTTCGGCTCCGGGTGGGCCTTGCTTGTCTGTTTGCTTGCCGGGCTCCATCCGGACCGCTTGTGTCGGCAAGCAAAGATTCTCAAAAGCAGTGACGACCTTTTGACAACGTGCAACCTCACTTGCCCTCATCGTCGCAAGTCGTGCCGGCTCAGGTTTGCAAATCTCAAACGGGGCCTGCGGCTGGCTTGTCAGGTTCGCAGAACCCAGCCCGCCAGCAGTTTGAACAAGACCACGTCGTATCATCGGCTCCCGGCACTGTCGACGAACTGTCACCAGTAGCCGCGTGTGCTCCTGTCCAAGACACATCTCCATCGACGTATTCGTACGCACGCGTCATGAATCCCGGACACTGGCACCACCGAGTCGAGACGCAAAGAGGATCTCAGAAGTCGATGGCATCCCCTCGTCCCCGTCGGTTGGAACAGGGCAGACAGGGCAGGGTCCATCGCACCGAGTCGACGGGTCCAGCGCCAAGGATTTTGCGCGGCCCAGCCACCCGTCTTCACCAGCCACCCGATTTATGCCCCCCATCCAGCCAATCACCGCCCCTCCCAGCCCCCTCGTCGCAGCTTTTCTCCCCCGGGGAGCCAATCCGAGTTAACCAGACAACGAAGATGGGCGCAAACAATACCCATCCTCGCGCCCCAAGGGCCCCGAGGAACAAGGCCATTCAAACGGGCTACGTCCTGCCAAAGTGAACAACAGGCCAAGATCTTGATTTTTTTTCACTTTTCGCGTCCTTCAATCTCGGACAATCCCACCCCCACCGGCCATGGCACACATATGCTACGTCGACATGGGTTGGGCGCAAAAGCAAAGAGCCTTGCACGGCCCGATGACGCTACTGCACCTGCCAGTGGCTGGACAGATGTTGAAGACCATGCCACCCATATAACCCATTCACCGCTGCCCGTTCCATCGCGGCACGCAGACGTACATGTGCTGCTGCTGCTGCTGCTGCTGCTGCTCCTCTTGCTTTTCTGCCCGTCCATTCGTACCCTACCGTACTCTTCACCGTCGTACCAACCGAGTCCGACGTGTCACGGGCTTACACGGATCCTGGCCCGCCTTCCCTGTGACGTCGCCAATTCCTCCTAACGTCTTGGCTGGGCATCCATCCTGTCGGTGGTTCGACTCGAGAGAATCTCTTCAAGTGAGAGAGAGTGAGAGCGCTCGTTGTTTCCTTCTTGCCTCGAAGGAAGCTTCTTTCCTTGCCGGAAACAGACTCTGTTCTGTGGCCATTCACACATCTACACAATGCTCTTCCCAAGAAGAATAGCAGCAGCCGCTACGGCGCTGCTCGCGACAACATCAGCCCAGACATACTCGTCGTGCAACCCCCTCCAATCAAGTGAGTCAAGTTGTACCAGAAAGAAAACGCCCCGAAAGTCCCCCAATCTAACGTTTCCCTTCAAGCATCATGTCCCGCTGATACAGCCCTCGGCATGGCCATCCACGTCGACTTCACACAAGGGGCCGTCAACTCCTTCGCCTCTTCCGGAAGCCCGACTTACGGCTCCGACGGCGTCACCTTCACGGTCGCCGCCTCCGGGCAAGCTCCCCAGCTCATGTCCCTCTTCTACATCATGTTCGGCCGCGTCGAAATCACCCTCAAGGCCGCCACGGGCGCGGGCATCGTCTCCTCGCTCGTCCTGCAGTCCGACACCCTCGACGAGATCGACCTGGAATGGCTCGGCGCGGACCCGACCGAGGTGCAGTCCAACTACTTTGGCAAGGGCGACGTGACGACCTACAACCGCGGCCAGTTCCACAAGACGGACAACAACCAGGAAAAGTTCATCAAGTACGTCATCGACTGGACGTCGGAGCGCATCGTCTTCACCGTCGACGGCACCGTCGTCCGCACCCTCACCGAGGCCGAGGCCGACACGAACCAGTACCCGCAGTCGCCCATGCAGGTCAAGTTCGGCGCGTGGTCCGGCGGCGACCCCGCCAACGCGGCCGGCACGATCGACTGGGCGCGCGGCCCGACGGACTTCACCAAGGGCCCCTTCCACATGGTCGTCAAGGACATCTCCATCACGGACTACTCCACCGGCAAGGAGTACAAGTACACCGACACCTCGGGCAACTGGGGCTCCATCCAGGCCGTCGACGGCCAGGTCAACGGGAACCTGAACGGCGCGAGCACCCTCACAATCACCGCCAGCGCCGCCGCCGAGACGGGCTCCTCCCCGACGATCCCCGTTGGCGGCATCGGCGCCGACGCTTCCGCCACGCTGACGCAGACCGGCTGGCCTTGGGTTGCGAGCGCGAGGCCTACGGGAGGTTCGGTTCCTGACGGATGGCGCATGACATCGGAGGGCAAGATCGTGCCCGATGCCGGCAACTCGGTGCGGCCGCAGCTTGTTCTGTTGGCGTCGTTTCTTCTTGGTGTTGTCGCTCTCATTGGGCGGTGAAATTCATGACACCTGCATCGAACATGGTTTTTTTTTTCCTTCTTTCTAATGAAATGTAATGGACACCTACGCACAAGGGTTTGGGAGACATAAATATTTAGAATACGGGCGCAAAAAGCCCAACCTGGGAGGTCGCATACTACGGCGTTTTTGCACTGGCTGGCCACGGACGAAATACGATACAACAGGAGGTCGAATGTACATATGATGATAGACGAAGTGTAATATGCACAACCAATGATTCAATTGGCGACAAGACCAGCACAGCTGCTTCTTTGAATGGGTGAAAATCATGTCACTGGGTGGAAATTTCGTCCTCAAGCGAGCGTGCGAGAGGGTGGGGTATCGTGCGAGAATGGTATACCCCAATTAGCTGGACATTTGCATCAGCGGCGTTGTGGCAGAGTGGTCTAATGCGCAAGACTAGAAATCTTGTTCCTTCGGGAGCGTCTGTTCGAATCAGGCCAACGTCGATTACCTTTTGATTTTGGCAAACGATGGTACCTAACGTTCCTCGATATGCCGGACCCTTGCGCCTTTGCACTACTCGAAGTTCACAAAGTAGTACTTTTGCCATACGCTCTAGCGTGCGAGAGTTGTGTTAGCCATGAGGGGCATTTAGACAAAACCCTCCTGTGCTAGAGCGACTACTGACCTTTCGCTATAGGCTCATTTATACTCCACTATCATCGTTGCCGCTGTTGTTGTCGTTATTATCATCTTTACTTACTACTATCGTCCTCAATCAAAGACCAGTCTGAAAACCCTTTAGGCACACAAGGAATCCGGCCGCAAACCCCCAAGAGAATCAGGCCGTCTCTTTTCGACAACAGAGGGCTGAATTTCCAAAGGCTGGCCAAGCAGTATGACAACCACATAAGCAAAATACTGCATTATTGAATTGGTAAGTTTAATTAACTACTGGAGGTAATCTAGCTCGCTGTGGGTGTATCTGGCTCTATAGCAAGAATGAGCGGACGGCGGTCTCCAAGCCACCGTGTCTTGAGCAATGGCTCCGTATAACTCTTGGGGTCGTCTCTCGCTGTATGCATGCGTTGCATCACTGTGCCATCCCTCCGGTATATGCTCTCCTGCCTCCCCGAAAGCCCAACGCCTAATGAAATCCGTGGCGTCTGTTGCCCTGTTTCGGACTTTTGTGGGCTCTGGTGCCCGGTGTCGAAATGCTAAAAATGAAATGCTTTTGGTACAAACAAATACAAAATATTCTGCCTTGGGTGGTTGGAAAATTCCCGCTTGCGCGTCGGAGCAGAAAGATCAGAACTCCCAGTCCTCGTCTTCGACAGACTTGATAGCCCAGCTGAACTTCTCACGAAGCGTCTTGGAGAAGAACTTCTCAATGGGAACATCGAACTTCTTGGAGAAGACCACAGTGAGACGAGGGTCGATGTAGTTCTGCGTTATGTTAGCGATTGTATCTTCCTTCGAGTTGTGCAAACAACTTACGATCTTACTGGTGCTCAGAGCGACCTCCTTGTTGCCGTCGCGGTCGGCAGCTTGGAGCTCCAAGGCTTTGATCCTCTCATCGATCTTCTTAACCTGCTCATCGAGCTTCTCGACTGTAGGACTGCGGCCCTCAGCCTCAACCTTCTTTGACTTATTCTCCTTCTTAAACTTGGCGGCAAGCTCATCAGCAGCCTTGAGGCGCTCCTTAAGCTCCTTCTCGGGCAGAGGCTTCTCGCCATCAGCGGCACGCTTCTCGTTGTCCTTCTGGAATTTCTTGGTGATCTTTGTGCGCTGCTCTTCCACCAGGAACTTCTGGTGCTCCAAAACCCACTCATCATCCAGCTCCTCGGGTCGAGCGAAGAAGTCGGCGCCCTTCTTCTTCTTGGTCTTGGGCTCGACATCCAGCATCATCAGCTTCGTGCGCCATTGCTGGTAACGAAGACCCTTGATGCGATCGCCAAGCTTCTCCATCTGAGCTTCGTGAGCAGCACCAACGGTGCGCTTGTGGTTGCAAAGAATGGCGACCTCACGATTGCAGTCGTTGTAAAGCTTGACCTTCTCGGGGATTGTCAGGTTCTCAACCTTGAGCTTCTTCAGGAGAGTTGACATGGTGAAAGAGGCATTGTAGGTACGGACACCTTCGCCGTGAGACCGGGCATGTAGTTCTTCAGGTGGTTGTTGAGCTGAGTTGTCGTCAGACGGTCGAAAATGTCGTCGCCATCATTCTTGGGAGGCTTCTTGAAGAGTTTGAGATTCTTGAAGACCTGCTTCTCGACTGTGACCTCATCGTAGAATCGAATACTGTCCTTTCCGAGGAAATCGAAAATGACAGTATTGGGCTCCCGCAGGGTGATGTGCTCGTACTTGAGAGAGCAGCAACCGACGGTCTCGGCCTCGTTTTCAGAGTCCTTCTCGTTACCTGCTCTGAGAGCAAACTTGTCGATCAGATAAACGGCCGTAGCCCTCTGACGGTCAGCCATTACCTCGCTCTTCAAATCTCTCGTGTAGTCTCTGCGAATTCTGTCGATGTGCTTCTTCAGCTCACGAGCCTTCTCGAATTTCTTCATATCGCTCTGGCCCTTGATGGCGCTGGCAGCACCAAGCATGACGTACTTGTACGCGCCGTTGATGTTTTCCTGCCACATAGCCAGCCAGGTGGCCTTGTTGTCGTGAACGACGGCCTTCCACTTGTGGCCCTTGGGAGCTTCCGGAACCTTGGCATCCTTGCCAATATTGATGGTGACCTGCTCGGGATACACTCTCCTCTTGAACTTTCCGGTCTTCGGGTGCTCTCCACGGCCACGGAAAAGACTGGGGGGTTCGACACGGAAGTTGCCGACCTTCTCCTTGCGTCCATCCCACTTGCAGTACATGTAAGGCTCTTCTAATTCGTCCTTCTCGGCCTTCACAGCCTTCTTCTCCGCAGCAGTTCGGTTTTTCCGAGCAGCACTCTGTTGCTCAGAGTACTGAAACATCGCGTTGAAATCCATCTTGGAGAAGTCCTTGATGTCGACCTTGTTGCCCTGCTTGTCGGTTGCAGGCTTACCGGACTCTTTAAGAACCTGCTTGAAATCTTCGAAAAAGTTCTTCTGGAAAACCGGGTTCTCGACATTGTGCTTCGATGAGAGCATGGAGCCGAAATACCAGGCAACCTCTTCGGCTTCGATGGGCAGGCTGACTGGCTTGCCGTCATAGTGCAGCTTGACGTTCTTGGGAAGTGCCTGGTATTCAGGTGGGAAAAGAACGCCGTTGTGTTCAAGAGTCGTCCATTTCTGGCTGTCATCCTCCTTCTTTGGCGCATTCCACCACTCGTACTCCTCTCCCTCCTCGTCCTCGGGTGCCTCGCTTTCCTGCTTGGCCTTTGCAGCCGCCTTGCCCTTCGCAGGTGCAGCAGCCTTGCCCTTGGCCGCCGGTTTAGCTGCGGCCTTCTTGCCCTTGGCGGCGATGGGCTCATCGGAATCAGACTCGGCTTTGATGCCATTGGTCTTCTTGGCAGCACCGTTTGATTGACGCTTCTTCGTGGCTGACTTTGCGAGGGGCTCATCGTCAGACTCATCCTTGATAGCCTTCTTCGGGGTTGCCTTTGTCTTGGACTCGTTGGCGCGAATGTTGCGAGCCTCCTTCGCGGCTGCCTTCTCGATATCGGCCTTCTTTTTCGCAAGCTTGGCACCTAGGGGCTGGTCGTCGTCGGATGAGTCTGGCAAGGCTGTCTCCTTATAGGAAGGAGGCAGGTTCTTGCCTCTTCTTGCCGTGAGAGGCTCATCGTCGGAATCCGAGTCCACGGGCTTCTGCTTCGTCTTTTGTCGCTTGGCCTGAATCTGGTGTCAGCGTCGGACTCCGCCACCTGTCGCCTGCCATGTGTAACCTACCATGGGAACATCGTCGTCGCTTTCGGACTCATCCTTGTAATTGATCTTGGGCAATGACGACCGTGACTTTCGCTTCGATCCGTTGGTGGAAGGGCCATCGACGTCCATCTCGTCGTCGACGGGACCATTTCGAATGGACAGACCGGGCGGGGCAGCCCTAGCTTGGATGCGGTGCGATCCATGTCTCTGTCGACGGCTTTTGAGATCTTGGAGGAGGAGACTGTGAACGTTGAAGTTAGAAAAAAGACTAAGGTTTCTCGAGTTGCCGAAGCCGAGTTGGGGGACGCGACGAGTCAGGCTGAGGCTGGCGCTGAATAGGCGAAGAGTGAAAAAAAAGTGACACGTCAAAGGACGGCAAGGCGCGAAGGGTGAGGCGTCCGAAAGCGCAAAAAGATGAGTCTAAATCACTTAGCGCACTTACTGTGTCCTTTGGACCTCGCAAGAGGCATGTCGTCGTCGGAGCTGCTCATGGCTAAAGGTCTCGGTTCGCGACGTTTATGGACGGTTAAGTAAGATCTGAATCGCAAAGTCCAAAACCGGGGCCTTGTGGAGTGGAAAAAGTTGTAGAAGCCGATCCGCGCGGGAGAATCGCGTAGATGTAGAGGCAAAAGACGGATGGAAAGAATGGCTGCCACTGGCTAAATAAGACGCAGGGGATGGCCCACGTCTGTCAATTGAGGAAGGCGCGGCAAGTCGAGTTTTTCACGAGGGATCGAGGGAAAGAGAGAGACTCGGAGGGTGGGAATGGTTATACGGCACCTTCCAGCGAGAGTTTTGGAAAACCCGGTAAAAGGAAGGATCTGGTTAGTTGCTTACGACTACCTAGTTAAGTAAGGTATGGGAAAAAGGGAAAGCCCGACAATGTGGCTGGGAAGAACGGAACGGAACTGGACACCTCCACTTTCAATCGAACCCAATCCAACCTATGTGGCTGAGCGGCGCCAGAGTTTAACCGGCAACCGAACAACTGTGGAGTGGAGAGAGCCGGGTGCGAAGAATGCTCGGGACAGGAAAACTGCTCGAACTACCAATCTCGCATCCCCGAAGCACCGCCAGCAACATCAATTGGTCTCGAAAGCGGTCGTGATCAATTGATCTCCACAACGGCAGAGCCTCGATCTCCTTAATTCCCAACATTCACAATGCTTTCCCGGGCGGCGAGACCAGCTCTGCGAGCTGCGGCTGCGGCTCCTCGCGGTAAGTCGGAATCCACACTTTGTTGAGCTCGGAAAATCGGAGGAAGGGAAACGAAGGGGTTGTGGTTTTTTCGGTTTCGACGACGACCAACCATCGATTGAGGAGGACACGCGGCATCGAAAACGAAGCTCTTGCGACCGATACCCCGATTGCGAAAAATAGTGAACCAGAACAAATGGAGAGAGAAAGTTTAATTGCTGATAGCGGTTTCGCTCATCTAGAGTCACGGCCAGCGCGCCCAGCACCGCTGCCACCTTCGCGACCCTGCGTGAGATCGAAGGCCGCCTCAAGTCCATCCGCAACATCGAGAAGATCACCAAGACCATGAAGATCGTCGCCTCCACCAAGCTCAACCGCGCTCAGAAGGCCATGGCCGACTCCCGTGTCTACGGATCGACCTCGAACCAGGTCTTCGACTCTGCCGAGACCAAGCCCTCGAGGGTGACGGCAAGAAGGAGCATCATCGTCTGCTCCTCCGACAAGGGTCTCTGCGGTGGTGTTCACTCCGGTCTGTCCCGCTACATCCGCCGCCAGTTCCTCGAGAAGGGTGCCACTGCCGACCTCGTCATCCTCGGCGAGAAGTGCAAGTCCCAGCTCCAGCGCACCAACTCCAAGGACATCCAGCTCAGCTTCGCCGGCGTCGGCAAGGACGTCCCCACCTTCGCCGATGCCCAGGCCATCGCCGATCAGATCGTCCAGCTCGAGGGCGACTACTCCTCCATCAAGATCCTCTACAACAAGTTCCTCAACGCTACGGCGTACGAGCCTACTGTTGTTGAGGCATTTTCCGAGGAGGCCATCCTCTCTTCCCGTATGCCTCCCGACCTCTTGAGACCGTGATGCAATAGCAACCTGACTGTGCCGTAGCCAACTTCTCCGCCTTCGAGGTCGATGAGGAGCTCATCCCCAACCTCCGCGAGTACGCTCTTGCCAACTCCATCTACTGGGCTCTGGCTGAGGGTCACGCCTGCGAGATCTCTGCCCGTCGCAACGCCATGGACGTACGTCATATATCTAGCCCCTCATCGCATCCCTGCAGCTCACTGACACTACACGCAGAACGCCTCCAAGAACGCCGGTGACATGATCAGCAAGTACCAGATTCTCTTCAACCGTACCCGTCAAGCCGTCATTACCGGAGAGCTGGTCGAGATTATCACTGGTGCCACTGCCTCCGCGGACATGTAAATTGTTGGAAGCGAAAAAAACATCAGATAGAGATGATTCCTACCTCTCTTCCCTTTGTATCAAGCTACCTAGGGCGGCTATTGCCCTCGTCAGTGTAACAAATCCTCGCGAATACATCCTGATCTAGAACACGGATGGGAATTCTTTCACCTGCTGTTTCAAAACCACCTCACGCCCCGTTCCCCGAACGTGCTTATGATGAAGTTGATTGCTATATACGACGGGTGAATAATTTACAAGGGCTAATTACTATTGTGTGAATAACCCCGTCTTCCTCGATGCGGAGTAGGCCAATGTGAAGAAACACGGTATGCATGATTTCCCTCTGAACGCCGGATAACCATGAACCCCAGGATGCATACTGCCATGCACCCTTTTCGTAAGAAAACAGAAAATCAAAAGCACCGTGGCCCGCCCGAGCAGTTCGCCTTTGACACGTGAGCCCGTCCCACGCTTTCACCAGGCCAATGCGCCAGCTCCGCAATCAGAACTCAACATCGCTGCCGTCACTTTCGGCATAGCTGACATGCTTGGTCCGGCGATACTTATTCGCGCTTCCCTCTCTGTTGGACTCATCTCCATTGGCCTGGTGCAAGGGTACGAAAGGGTGCTCCGCCTGATATGTCTTCTCGTGCTCGAAGTAGTCCTTTTCCCACTGCGCCGACTTCTCCTCGTATACTTTGACAGCGTCTGCATATTCGGCCTTCATTTCAATGGCTTTATCCTCAAATGGCTTTCTCTCCTCAAGGGGAGTAGCCTTCCACATCTTGGAAGTCATGGTCCGCACTTCATTCGGAGCAGCCTTCTTCTTGTGGGATCGCTCGGCATCGCACTTTTGCCGCGCAATTTCGAATATGGCCTTGCTAAAGAGCACATATGCGTTGGCCGCTGCTTTGCGGGGTGGCTCGGGCCGTTCACCGATCTGAGACTTGATGTACTCCCAGGTGGCGAGCTCGTAGGCTTCTCTGTGGGCTTCTTCGGGGTCCTTGGGCCTCTCCATCTCCTTTCTTTTGTTTGAGATGCTTTCCTTGGAAATAATCAAGGGCGTTGGTACATCAATTGGCCCAAGCATCGATTCCAGGGCTTCGGACGCGGCTCGCAAACCGGACAGGTAGGCCCCATGAACGGTGGCTGGATGTGTTCCTATCGTGTGCTCTCCAGCGAAGAACAAGTTGCCTATGGGACGAGCCATGGCGTCGTAATCTCCCGGTTGCATATCCGGACCTGCTGAGGAGTAGCTTCCTCTAGCAAATCTATCCGCTGACCACCTTGTAACAATGGCCTCAACGGGGTGAGGCACCTTGGCACCAAAGATGCTACGCAGAACTCCCGTCGCCTCAGCAATGAGGTTGTCATTGCTATTGTATTGGGTGTCAAAGCCAGCCTCGCCCGCCATTAATGCCACAAGGCAGGGGAGGCCCGTTGTCTGGGTTACATTGAACCACTGAAACATGCGTCCACGTTGTGAGTTGTAGTCACGCTGATTGACGCTGTGGCGGTTTGATGCATCCCTCAAAACGCCAAAGATGTGTCTCTGTGTATCCCAGAATGGTTCTTCGTAAACCAGGACCACTTTGTTTAACACACCGTACCCAATGCGATTGATGGCTTCGCTCTTCCATTCTGGCAAAGGCGGTTCGAAGGTGACATTGCCTTGCTTTAGGACACCCAAAGGTATAGTCGAGATAACGTAGTCAGCCTCCACGGTTTCTCCGTCTTCGCAGTGAACAGTCGCACGACCGTTCTCCTCAAGGCTGTAGACAATCTTGCCAACAGGCGACTTAGTCCGGACGTCGAGAGGCGTAGGACAATGCAGTAAGCCCCGGGGAACGCTCTGATATCCCCCGACGATCATGGTATGGTCCCCTTCAAACTCATTACCAGCATCGATGTCCCATCCACCCAAACTGAGATGATACATGTCCGTAGCATTGCTGTATTCAAGGTTGGCGACATGCCAATTAAGCAAGCGGTGGTCCTGTGACGTCAAATCAATGATGTTGCGATACTGAACAACAGCTTCGTCAAATAATGTGCCCAGTGTCGCATCGGGCATGCGAGTAGCTTTGCCGAGATCGATATTGGCCTCATTTGATAGCCCGTTCTTGAGAGTCCATCCCATGGCCTTTGCCTTCTCGCCTGCTTTGAGGATTCCCGGCGTTCCGGGCTGGGTATGAACGCGCCCAGTCAGCTTATCAGAGGATACGGGCACCATGTTGACTCTCTCAGGCACATTTTGCTGAGACACAGGAGGGGCGTGAGGGAGGGCTGCAGCTTCTTCTTCAGCTTGAGCGATTGTCCTGTGTCCATCACTGTTGGCATCCCGCCCCTCATTGACCGAGTCCCGGTTGCCCTCAATGCGTTTTGAGGGTTGCGTTTTCCATTTGAACTCGCTCACGCGGTCTAGACAGTCATTGTACAACTCCTCAACTAGAGTATCCCTCGTATGGTCTACGGGCTTGCCGTTCGAGTCGTAAATGGTTGTCGCTGATCGCAAGGCACGGTAAGGTAGGCTCAGTTGGCCGCGTACAAGAATGTTCATGGGATTGCCACGGTGGAATCCTGTGATGATCATACCGCCCATCTCAGCAGTATGTCTCTCGCCAACGAAACCAGGAAGTGGAGTCTTCGGCTTCGACACGAACTCCCTCGAATAGACTCTCCCACCAATACGGCCGCGACCTTCGAGAACGATGATTTCTGGGGGTGCTTCTCCTAGGGCACCAAATTGTTCCGAATACTGTTGGACGAGGCCATCCAGATGCCTTGCGCACCCTAAGCCTGACATGCCAGCCCCGATTATAACTATTCTCCTTCTCTTCGGGCGATATTCTGCGTCAGTCATTTGCTCATCGTCTTTTTTCGTCTCTGGGAACTCTACACATCCGAAGTTGATGTAGCCTCGTCGCAAAAGCCAGTCGTAACAGACGCTTGCCGCGCTAAACCATCGGGCGCTAGCGCACCCAACTGCCTCATTCCTCGTTACTGCAACCCGTGGGTTACTGTACCATAGTCGGAGGATGCCGTTTCTGATGTTGAGGTACGTTGTCACTTGAACATGACTGATATGTTGGCGCAGCATCTGATATTCCTCCTCATGCAGAGCATAGGGATTTAGCCGTGAGGATTCGGCTGCCTCGATGCACAAGGTCGCATATTCATAGGTTGAGAGATTTGATGGGACAGATGATCTCGGTTTGACATCGAACGACCGTCGCGGAGTTTCCCGAACAGGAGGGGTTTCGATATCTGTCGATGGAAGAGATTGTTCCGGAGGCCCGTCGAGGTCTACTGGGGTTGTTGCCTTACTAGAAACGGACGGTGGTGCCGAAGATAGCTCTGACTGCCTATCCGAGAGATTCTCCGTGGGCGACTCGAACGACTCATGAGGCACGTCGGGTAGTTGTAATTGATGGGTATCTGAAGTGGTATCATCTTCCATTGGTGTCCTGTCTATACATCAGCGACCCGGCACTTGGCTCAGCCCACGCATCGCTCGGAATGTCGGCCTAGAAGAGAGAATTAAAATCCACCTACGCATGATTGGACTCGAACGTAGGCGAGGGCTCTGCCTCGTCTTGGCTCGGGTCATCTAGGTCCATGTCTTCCGTCCAGACCACGATTTCTGGGGCAATTTCTGACACAGCCTCTGAAGAGAGACGACTTGATGGAGACGAAGTTGAGTCTGAAAGGGTCCTTGCCGATATACGATCTAAGGGAGCATTGGCCCTTGAAGGCGGCAAGTCTGATGTGTGTGAGTCCTGGCCCGAGAAAGCCATTAATGATCCCTTTCCAAATCCAGATTCCTGCTTCACACGAGGTCGCAAACTTGTTCTCATGTTTCGATCGTCGACTCGTACTGGACTCGGGGATGAGGAGTTGATATATAAGAATGGAGGCGAGTCGTCAGCGATGAGAAATTGCTTGCTCGGCCTGTGGTCCCGTTCGGGGGTGATGTGACAGTTTAGTTCTGAGTCGACACCATGATACGATCTCTCAGGTGCACCTGGATAGTCGCTCTAATTGAAAATTGTTAGCTGATTTGAGTTCTCATACCTGCCAGCAGCCGATATAAGAGGAGACAATATCTGAGGTACCGACCTTGACTGCGGAGACGCCACCACCCCGGCCGCACTGTCCCTGATGTTAAATCGAATCGTCCCGATATTGGGTATGTCGAGTCGTAGGACTCCCACGTGAGGTGCATGGGACTGATCTATTGTTCTAGACAATTCTGTTGAAGGAAACAAGGCTTTATGCATGAAGGCGCACTCGTCAGATACATGAGTTGCAGCGTGGGAGTGTGTCGGTTCCCGCACCCGAATACTGAGGTAAAGCGCCAGCGACGGGGAGGTTCGCCCCACAATGTTTCGATGGCAGCCACGTGACCGTCCTGACTCGGTCGCAGCTGCCCGCTCCCCACGAGCCACCCGCCCCTGTGAATGCACAAAGCGGGAGACTATCATTGCATGACATCAAGAGTAGGAGGAGCGGTCCAAATTCATGTACCTCTTGAACATGTCTTCACATGGGAAATTCTCATATATTAAGTTGTAATGCTACCCTCCACCACTCAGGTATTACCACAAAGCGACGTTGCCCGCTTCAGATTTTAATTCCCCAAGGTGAGGGCCTGTGTTTGGCTTGTCCGCCTCACTGGCTCGGACTGGCAGGCTTGACGTTATCTCTAGCAAACGATTCCTTCTCGATGGCCGCGTCCATCATTCGGTCTCCGCTAATGATCGATGTCGTGCAGATGACGATGTTCCTTCGCGCTGTGGTTTCACTCAAGTTAGTTTGCGAATCAACTAGAATATGGGTTTGGCATGGCAAATACCTTCTTCCTGCTTCGCGATGAACCGCAGAGCGGCGATCTCTGTAAACGTGATGCCTCCAACGAACACCACAAATACAGTCTGCTTCTCGGTCCCTCCTGAGAGGAGTGCGCGAGCTTTGACGGCCTTTTCTTCGCCCTTTTGCAGTTCATAGAACGTCTGCCCGCGGACATGCTTGACGGCTTCATCGAACCCATGCCAGCCTTGTGCAGCAGATGATCCTGTTGCACCGCTTGCGCCGTTTCCTCGGGTAACTTGAAGCAGGTATTGCTTTTGCAGGACGCATTGGACGAGTCGAACCGAGAGCGGTGCGTACCCGCTGTACACATAAGCAATATCGTTCGGGTCGTCTTCCTTGACTTCGTCAACAATGAGTCGCAGGAGCTTCCGAAGATAGGCGTAGTTGGTCTTCGTTCCTGTGTTGCTGCCTGTCGCTCCAGTCATTGGAATCATCTCTGCCAATGGCGACGAGCGTGATAGGAACAGTTGGAGCTTCTCCAGGTTGTTTAGGGTCAAGATATGCTGATACCCGTATCCTTCCAGAATCAGGCGCCGGAACTGGTCGAATTCCTTGGGCTTAATTCCGCCAGATATACATGAGTAGATGCAAAGCAGCCTCAAAACCTCTGGCAAGGGTGTGTCGCGTGCGATCAGCTCTTCTATGGCCTCAAACTGAGTGGATGGGTCAGCTCCAGCAGCTAGGTTCTGTTGGGCCTCCAGTAGGCCTTTGAATTGGTCTGTTCTTGTGTACTTGATGATTTCCTCTGCTAAGCCCGTGTGAATCCTCAGGCTCTGTTGCTCAGCCTGGTAGCCAGGCAATTTGCTAACGAAGTCTTTAAGCTCGGCAATAGACTTTTGGCTGTTTCGTCCCTCGTAGTCTTTTTGCAAGTTTTGCAATCGGCGAGCAACCTTGTTCAATAAGCTTCCAACAATTGCGAAGTTGGTGTCTCGAAGTTGTTCGTAGAGCTTGTCGGAGGAATCCAGCTGAATTTTCCGTTTCCTCGCTTGAGCGCTAGCCGTCGATGACTGCGATGGGGCGCCGACTACGGTGGTATCGACCTCGGCCTGGTTGTTTTGAATGCCGAAACTTCGTCAATGAGTCCCTCGTATGTCAATTGGGTGAGGAGGAGTAACAAAGTCAACCTCGCGGTCGATAATGATGACGCTTTCGGTCAAGGGTTGGCGTGAGGCCGGCTCTAGTCGCTTCACTCGCGTCTTCGCCAGCGAGGATTTCTTGTCGCATGCGAGCAAGGAGCTCGGCTACTCGTTTTGCGTTGTCGCCTTTGCCAATTATACGCGGGAACAAGCCATGGTTCTGTTGAATTTCCATCAAAGCCTTGGCGAGGAGGAACGATGGAGTGACATCTTTCGACAGATAGAGATCGCGGAACGAGTCGTCTAGTTCTAGTGACAGAACATCTTTCTCCAGCGGGAAGAAATAGAGCGGAGCTCCGAGATGTTGACATCGCCAAGGACGCCCGCTTCTTCGAGAAGCTTGTCTGATACGAGTGTCCGCCGGGGCACCCAGAAAATGTGAAAGTCGTGGCCCGTCTGGCTTTCACGTTGTAGCCGTCGGATCTGCTCTATCAGGATGTCAGTACAACCGCAGTGGCTGGCAGCCGAGACATGAATTTGGCCAGTGAAGTTCAGTCCTTGATCGGTTACGACGACGTATCGTGTTTTATACCGTGACTTTATCTGTATAATGTGGTAACGGGGTGTAGGAGTCGCTGACCTGCTATCGTTTGCGCATGACGCGCGCACTCGCCGCGAGCTATGAAGATAACATTTCGTTGACTGGTGTCGGCATTCTGGTTCTCAAGGAAAAAGAACTTGTCGACGCCGTATTCCTGAAGAGTCGCAACCTTCACAATCGTGCCGATGGGGCCGGCTAAGCTGCGCTCAAGGATGAGGTTCTTCTTTCCACGGACCTGGTTGCGTCGGCGGGTTAGCTCGGAGACGGTATGCAATCAAGCGCTCTGGAATGCCTTACTTACAGCCTCGAGCAGGTAAAGGAGGTCCTTTCTAGCTTTGTCCTTTATCTGATCCGTATTGAAGCTAGCTCGAGGGGCCATTTGAGCTCTCCATACGTTTGGGAGCTGGTTGTTGGTGGCAGCTGCAGACTGACCGCTGCTCGCTGAGTGAAGTGTTGACGGGGAAGAAGCTACTCAAGTAGCGAGCTCTGGAGCTGTACCGGCACGAGATTAGATAGATCGGACGTGGGCTGAGCAGCACAGGGCATCCACGTAACTCATCGCGTTGCGTCAGCGGGGCTTCAGTAGGCAACTGCGGCGAATGACTTCCGCTATCAGGCCTCAATATGCACCCGTTCAGTGCCTTATCGAAAAGTTCTAGCGGGGCAGCCGTAGCGAGGCAAAGGCCTGAGGTACATCTGTGGCCCGCACTTGGGGTCCGGTGCCTCGTCTCAAGTGGAAACGCAAAACCAACGGCGATCACAGAACCCCAGTTGCATTTTGGACAAGGTGAAGCAAGCAGGTGAGACCTGCTTGTATGCAGTATGGCTTCTCCTATTGCTTCTTTATTCTCTCTGGGGGAACCCCCGCCATCTCATGTGTAAATCTCAATAGAGGCCCATTCGGTTTGAATGGTTAACCTCCTGCTATCCATACCGCGACAGATCTTCACGGGCGCCATGTGCCACTCCGGCTCTGCCTTTAAGAGTAATACTTCCGGACGCTCTCTTTCGCCCTCTCCCGCTCTGATGGCGCTCCATGAGGATTGAGGAAGGCCAAACACCACGCTGGTATATTTCTTCTGCCTCGCGCAGACGACCGACCCAATACAGTCAATCAGCCGTCCCAGATTTCCCAAGCCAAATCCAAACGCCGTAAGACTCCACTACACAAGACGCCATCGTTCATCAAACGGTGTTGTCGTGGTAGTAGAAATCAATGTCTCTTGGTCGGAGGCGGTTGCTCCGCACGAACTCGTCGTCACCAGCAGGTCGCTCGTTCTTCTCGTTTCCGGTCAACATGCTTTGTATGCTCATGCAGACACTCTCTACATTTTGTACGGGACTCCAGCCCTGGTTTCCGAGAAGGTCCAGGCAGATAATGCCGTTGGAATATATGTGGGGATGCATTGGGATCGGTCGCTCGGTTGTTTTTACGAACGTGACCTCCGGAGGTTCTAAGGAGTTGGTCAGCTAGGCCACCTTGAAACAAGGCAAGGGCGCACGAAGGGCGCATACCGATAGGGTACTGTTGAGAGAATTTAAACTTGAGTCTGTAGACCTCATTGCGATACAGCGGATTGTCGTCGAGGACCCTAATATCCATATGCCACTCCTCGAAATTGTCGGCGGATATGAGGTCGATGCCAGGCGGTAGACCGGTATTGAGCTGTAATCATTGTCAGCCAAGTTCATTCGCTCGGCGCAAGCAGCTGGAAAGAAGCCCAAGATTCGATCGCGGTGCTTCAGCAGGGAAACCGACCTTGGAAAGCTCTTTAGCCAGTCGCTTGGATGCAAAGCTCGAGGCCATTTTGAAGCGCAAAGCAGACGAAACCAGGGCAAATCAGAGTGTCGCGAAGGAAGGAAGGCGAATCAAAGCAGTGTCCGAGAGAGAAAAGGTGACGGCGCCAGGCGACGGAAGAGTGGCAGTCGACAGCGCGACGGACACAGGTTGGATGCTGGCCGCTGGAGGGGCTTGTTGGAGGGGCTGCCCAGTTGGACCCCACGATTTCGGTGTTTCCCGCCGAGAACAGCAAAAAAAGAGAGACGACCTAGGTAGCACCTCCGAAAAAGTGAGCGCGGGAATGCGGGCTGCACCGACCCGAACTGGGACAGGTTGGTCAGGTCTGGCCCTGTATTCGGAGCCGTCTTGACGAGTGCAAATAAGAGAAATTCCAACAACAGAGCCAGTCGAGAGAGAGGAAGGAGATGAAGTGATGTGGGATTAACACAAAACGTTAAAGTGCTGAACCTTTGGGGTCGGCCGAGTTCCGCCAGCCGATGTACATACCAAGTGCGGCAAGGATGGAAGGGCAGGCGCGTTTAGAGTAGAAGGAAAGGAACTGGGGATGGCACTTACCTAAGGCTGCCTAGGTAAGTAAGCTAAAGTACCTGTAGCAGCCCTCGAGGTCTGAGAGTCGCTTGTTGACGCTGCAGGCAGAGTCAATTCGCTGGCTACCGAAGGTAGGTAGGTAGGTTATTTGCTTGCGTTTGCTACATCCATCCGGCGGAGAAGGTCGGCGGCTGCATCACTGTTCATGCATCTCGACCGATGCGCGGACAGCACCCCACTCCCCGGGCACTTCATGTGTTCATTGCTGGGTAGCACTGGCACACTCACGCTCCGGGTGGAGTCATTGACAGTGCTGCTCCATCACTGGCCAAACCAATTCAGTTCCAAACATCTCCGAACCACCGGGCCAACTCTGGAGCTGTGCATCTGATCGCCGCCGTCGAGTGCCCATGGCCCGAAATATTTGAGCGGAAGCACTCGCGTGGAACGACCTTTTTTTTTTGTCTTAGCCTCGTCATGAGAGAGCGAAATGGCTGATCAATCTAAACACCTATGCAGCATATTTCATGACCCGTTGTCCATCTGACAATCTGCCCACGTAGGCTCTGACAAACGATGGACAAGGTCCATTACAGACATACCTCATGTTCGTAAAAGACTCAGTCCATACGTCTTATTACGTCACGCGCATGCTCAGGTAGGGGACCTGGGCCAAACAAACATGTGACGAAGAGGCGAGCAACCAGCATCGTCAAGTTAGACTTGGCGGGACGTCCCTTTCGCACGGAGCAAGTGTTTTGTCTTGCACCTTCGTCGACACAACGACACAAAGTCAAAGGGCGGCTGACTTTGCGCTGAAGTACCCAACACTTCTGCGAAGTTGCGAAAGAGCCTTCGGTAACGTATGACTCGGCATGGCAGGCATAGCGTCTTTGCGGCCAGCACTTCCCGTGTGTGGGGGGGCCAGAACACAGATTGAGATGCAGATTGCAACGGGGAGCTTATTACCCAGCAGGCAGCCTTCCAAACTTGGTCAAGTAGATAGACACATGGCCAATCTGCGGGGAGGAGAATCGGCCTCATGATCAGACGCGATACCTGGGTCGCCGTGTGGCTTTGCTGGCTGGAGTTGTTTGGACGACATTGTAGGCTCTGGCTTACCGTCCAGAGCTGGTGGAGGTGTGATCCATATCGTGGAGGGAGCCCGATGGTGACTCTTGCTTGCTTCATCCAAAGATGTCGTTGCTGAAAAGTCCATCTTACTCTTGTTGCCTCGATGGGCCTAGCTTCCAGCCTTACGACCCATACGGCACCTCCTCTGTCGAATGGTCCTTCACTGCTGTGGCTGTGAAATTGTCATTGGGCGAAGAGCGGCCTCCCCAGCCACAATACACCACCCCCATCCAATGTGCCTCCCTGTTTTCTCTCCCAGAACTCCTACTCAGGGCCACCCAGTGCCCACCCGGCCACTCTCGTTCAGCATACGAAGGCCCACTGGGACCCCGTCAATTGTGCAGGCAGGCCTGGCCTGGCCAAGTTTCCCGTCGCCTGTACGGCGGTAGGCAATCCGCTCATCACGGCCATGTCCGTGCTTCCCTCCTCCTGCCCCTCATTTTGTGCGGCTGAGCATCCTTCTAATTCTCACCAGCCCACAAGGCTCACTCCATCCGTCTTGCCGTGGCCCCTGGCTGCTAATTGCTCCTTCACTTGCGATGAAGTGTGATGTGGTGGTTGAAGTGCCGTATGGCTGCCTCCAGACCCAGAGCCTGCTCAAAAAGACTTGTCTCGGTTCTTACTGCGGGCTTGTCTACTCAGCCAGTGAAACCATCGTCCCACGCCTTTGCTGCCCAGCACAGAAGTATCTATCTTATCAACGATTGCCTACCTACCTACCTTACCGTACCTAAGGTACCCTAGTATCTACCGGATTCTTAGGGTGAAAAGGACCCCCAAGGACCGCTGTTTTTTTCTGGCCTGTGAAGCTCACATCACATCCTCCACTGCTTTTTACTTCCCGCGCTACTACCCCACTTCACCCCTCAGCCCAGGAGCTCCCAGCACCACCACTACCAGGCAACGGCACCCACGCCCCGACAGACCCCCCCTTCCCTCCCGCCAAGTTCTCCATCCAGCATCTCGTCTACTCCTCTGGCCAGCGTAGGGTTCGAGCCTGATCCGACGGTTGCTCGATTTTCCTCCTTCTTTCTGTCAGCCTCGAGGGTCTCTCCCAGAAGCGCCTGTTTTTCCCCGTCTCCTCGCCGCTCAACTCTGCCCTCTTCGAAGCACTTCTGTCGTCCCCGCGCCTTGTCCGACCGACCGATCACTGTTCCCACTCGCTCCTGCCCGCAATCTTCGCCCAAGATGAGTTGTGAGTCCTGCTATTCCATGTCCGCTTGAGGCAGGCTGTAACAGGACGATCTGATCGCCTCGAGCGCCCCTCCAAGCCTGCTCTTCCACAGATTGTCGCACGCAGATTGCGTCAGGCATGTGGCCCAAATGACCAGCGATTCTGACCTTTCAACGCCTACCAGTCTCGAACATGCTCAGTAGACTCCAGGGTCAGCCTGAAAGCTATGATAAGAAGTGCGATCCCGTCAATCGATTTCCTCCGTATACCCACATCCTAACGTCCTTTGCAGGGCGAAATATCGCTTCGGCCGCACCCTTGGTGCCGGTACCTACGGTATCGTCCGTGAGGCGGACGGTCCCACCGGCAAGTGCGCCGTCAAGATCATCTTGAAGAAGAATGTCAAGGGCAATGAGAGGATGGTGTACGATGAGCTTGACATGCTCCAGCGTCTCAAGCACCCCCATATCGTCAAGTTCGTCGACTGGTTCGAATCGCGTGTAAGCAGCCCCGCGCCTCGTTGGGTCAGTACTGAACACTCGGTTCTGACAATACTCTGCAGGACAAGTATTATATCGTTACCGAATTGGCTACTGGCGGAGAGCTTTTCGACCGTATTTGCGAGCAGGGAAAGTTCACGGAAAAGGATGCGTCGCAGACCATCAAACAGGTCCTTGAGGCCGTCAACTATCTGCACCAGAACAACGTCGTTCACAGAGGCAGGCTTTACCCCTCCGCTAGGCGACAATCGCCGCGCTAACAAAAGAGACAGATTTGAAACCCGAGAACCTGCTTTACCTGACCAGGGACATTGAGTCCGATCTTGTTCTTGCCGATTTCGGCATTGCAAAGATGCTCGACCGCAAGGACGAAGTCCTCACCACAATGGCTGGCTCCTTCGGCTACGCCGCCCCCGAAGTCATGCTTAAGAAGGGTCATGGCAAGCCTGTCGATATGTGGTCGATGGGTGTCATCACCTACACCCTTCTCTGCGGTTACTCGCCGTTCAGGTCTGAGAACCTCCAGGACCTCATCGACGAATGCAGCAACGCCCAAGTGGTCTTCCACGAGCGATACTGGAAGGACGTGAGTGACGATGCTAAGGATTTCATCCTGCATCTGCTGCAGCCCGAGCCAGTGAAGCGTTGGTCTAGTGAGGTATGTGGCAACTGAAGTCCTCTAAACCAGAGGCGATGGAAACTGACAGGAAACACAGGAGGCTCTGCGTCACCCCTGGCTGAGCGGAGAGAACGCCACCGACCACAACTTGCTGCCCGAGATTAAGGCCTACATGGCCAAGGCCAGGCTCCGTCGTGGTGTTGAGATGGTTAAGCTCGCCAACAGAATTGAGTTGCTCAAGACTCAGGAAGACGACAAGGATGACTCCGACTTCCCGGTCGACGCCGTCAGTGCCGCTGATCAGGCCAAGGGTCACCACACAGAAGGCGGTGACAAGCGCAACTTGTCCAGGACAATCAAGACTGCCATCTTCCGAGAGGTTGTCTTGGCCAAGGTCCGCGAGATGAAGCAACAGCAGGATACCCTCAAGGTGAAGGAGGAGGCGGAGAAGGAGCACAGGAGACGCAGCTTCCAGGGTTAAGATGCACCGGCCGCCCCTGCACTTCCCTTGGTTGGGGGCAAAGGAGGATGGGTCTGTAGAGCACCCAAGATGATACCACGGGTTGGGTTGAGACAGCGAGCCGTCTGATGGCGGTTCGACAGCGGCTTCGAGGCTCTTATTTGCTTCGTCTTGTTGCGTTATTTTTGCATGCGCGCACCGTTCATTTCAGGCCGGGCAGAGTCCAGATCTGAGTCGCCATTGATTTTCCGTTCTTTGCTGGAGGAAGTAGGGAGGACATGAAAAGCAGCGAGACATCATTTGGTTGATAGCAGTCTACTTATTGCGATTTCCTACCAGCGGAATTATACAAGATTCTACGCCGTGGCTGTACAGAAGATTTCGTGGCAAAAAGCATCCGATGCAGCTCTTTGGATGACAGCGTCTGACCGTGAGTCCAAGCTCCAGATTTTTGGACGGCACTTGCACGTTTCGGGTAGCTCAGTCATGCAACGATCCTTCACATGCTTACGAGGGGGACAGCAAGATGTTCAAGATTAACTGTGCAAGTTGGCATTGCTAGCTACTGCTTGAAGACAGAGGAGCCCATCTTCGGGCCCAACTCTGATGACTACCTAGTAAATATGGTGGTTGGTTGATCGTAACAAGTCGTTGGTGTGGTGTTTGTACAAGGATATCTGGAAGATGAAAGAAATATAGGGAAAACAACATTGAACTGTTGAGAGGGAGGAAGCACTTCTAGCCACAGCGCCGGATCCTTGCCTACCGATACAATGCAACATACGCCAGAGTAAAATAAAAAGATAAACACCGGTAGAGATGAATAAGAGGGAGAAAAAGAATGTTGTCGAAAAGACCCGTTCCTCCGCCCGTTTTTGGTTTTCCTTTTTTTTTTTTTTTTAGCCGCCGTCCCTCCGGAAACCCTACTCCTTCCAAGATGCTTTTTTGGGGGTGAGACCTGGATGGATGATGTATCGCTCGGAAATAGAATTATGGTACAATGGGGAGAAGAAAATGTAATAGAAATTGGAAAAAAGATTGGATGGTGGTATCATTTGGACAGAAATTGAAAACATTGCATGACGTGGAACGATAAAAGATGGGAGTTTTTTTTTTTCACTCCAGCTCGGCGAGGGCGCTCTCGCGCAGCGCCTCGTAGCGGCCGACGTCGAAGCGGCGGCGTTGCCAGTTGTTCTGGCGCAGCTTCT
Organism: Colletotrichum camelliae; assembly: GCA_018853505.1. Taxonomy (NCBI): domain Eukaryota; kingdom Fungi; phylum Ascomycota; class Sordariomycetes; order Glomerellales; family Glomerellaceae; genus Colletotrichum; species Colletotrichum camelliae. Next base: position 2,395,991 of record JAELVL010000001.1, read on the forward strand.
CGATGCGGGCCTTGATGTCCAGGCTGCGCAGCTCGTCGTTGAGTTCAGGGGTGGCGGCCCTGACAGGCAATGAAGAGGGGGGAGCGTCTTGAGGCGGCGGGGAGGCGAGCTGCTCCTCGACGCCGGCGATGTGGATCGAGATCTGGGAGCGCAGGCTGGAGAGGAGGCCGCAGTAGCGGTGGACGGAGCGCTCGCGCAAGAAGTCGAAGGCGTCGCAGTCCTCGGTCAGGGGCTCCGGCGTCGGGGGCTTGGGGAACTCCTCGTCGGGCAGCTGGTGGCGGTGTTGCTGCTGCTCGTCGGCGGGCTCCGGCTCCTCGGGAGGACGGGGAGGTAGCGTGGCTCGGGCTCTATGGGCGCGGAGAGGAAGTCGTCGAAACCGAGGGTGGGCGAGTCCGGGCGGATCATGGGCTCCTCGGGAAGTCGAGGAAGGTGACGCGCTTCTTTTGCGGGGGCGTCGTGGCCTGGGAGAGCTTGTTGACGGCGTCCTCGACGGAGCAGACGGAGGGCGTGGGCGAGGAGAAGGCGGTCGAGTTCGTCCACGTGCGGGAGGAGGCGCGGGAGGAGATTGAGCTGGAGGGGGAGTGCATGCTGGAGGTTGCTGCCGAGGACGGGCGGGAGGAGCGGGACATGGTCTCGTCGGCGGCCCTGGAGAGGTCGGAGGCCTTGGTGTAGTGCTCGCGGGCCTGCTGGAGGAGCCTCGTCTTGTAAGGCGACGTGCCGCCCAGGGGACGGGAGAGCATCTCGAAGGAGCTGGCGGCGTAGAAGTGCAGGTAGATGAGATACGCAGGCTCAATGTTGCCCTGGGAGCATGGTTAGCATGGCTGATCGGCGTCTCATGTTCAGACGAATGTTGTCACTTACGGTGTCCTTGAGGTTGTCGAGGATCTCACAGCATCGCATCGAGCACGGGCGGTACTTGCGGTTGAGATACTGTCTCTTGACGTCGGAGACGGCCTTGCTCCACTCGGCAGATGTGTACGGCAGGACCGGGAGGGATACCGGCGCCTGCGACAGCGACCGTCTTGACATGCGCGACTTCGAGGGTCCAACGGAGCTCAGCATCGTGTTTGGTGTCGTTGCCGTGGGCTGTGGCGTCGGGACGCTCGACGGAGTTGTGCTGCTGAGGATGGTGTTGTTCGCGGGAAAGATAACGCTGCCTCGGGAGCCGGCAGCCACGGGCTTGAGGAGCAAAGGTATTAAACCACCCATCGTGATCGATATAATTAGACTGTGTGTTTGTTGAAAAAGAGTTTGTTTTCCCTCTCTCCGCCGGCTGCTGAACTTTCAGGAGAACAGGCTTAACTCAGCTCGCCACCTTTTCGTCCGATGTGAAACCCAATTGTAGTACCGGGCTCGTAGACTTTCGTCGCCGTCCAAGTTCGATAGCGTTGGACCGACGTTGATATAACCCAATGGCAGGTAGCCGCGTTGTTGGACGAGGTTGATAGTGTTAGTGTCACTTGTCGTCCAAAAGGGTCAAACTATCGAGACAGCCGAGGTGGAAGGATCCTTCAGATGTGAGAGCGAGGAATCGCGAGCGCGCGATGACCACCGGTTAATAGCTGGAATGGAAGAGTCCAGGCCTTATCGAAGGACGATGACTCGCTTTTCGGTGTAAGTGGGTAAGTGCCCCCCAAAATGCGTAACGGGAGGTGTACCGGGACTCGGGAACAGTCTCAAGTCGTCTGAACTTTTTTTTCCAAAGGTCGCGTGCGGGATGCTTGGTCTATGCACCGAGAATGATGTCCCGCTGGGGTTTGCGTCAGGAGTCTTTCGAGAGTGGTATTGAGTTTATTAGACGGGTTGGGTTTTGAAGGTGTCTCCAACGTCAGGGTCTTTCGCGGGAGAACGACAGCTTGGTGGTGGTGCGTGTTGCGTGTGGTTTGTAGCTTATTAGGATGAACTTGGGAAACAATGACGTGACTAGGTAGCAGAAGCCGGGGTTGCGGTGGCACGACAGAGGACTCGAAGATGGAGAGGCTGTGTGAGGCTGGCTGGATGGCGAAGAGACAGAAGCAGGGCAAAGCTGATTGACTCTCTTGAGAGCTGAATGTTGTACGTAGGGATTGTCTGGTTACGCGGTGGAGTGAGAGTGGTGGCGGCTGAGGACCGAGACAGGCGGACGCAGGAGGTGAGACCCGGGCGGGACGGGGATGCTCTCTGTATTATGACGACGGAAGACACACCGAACAGACCGAGGAAAGGAAGCGGCGGCGAGGTGGCAGGCTGGGTGTGATTAAGCCTCGATGTAGTGAGCGTGGGTGTGAGTGAGAGTGTGTTGACTGTTGTGTATGGCACCGTGGGTTTGCGGCTACGATGCGATGCGGAGCGGATTACAACAACGGGCCCGAGACGATGCGAGAAACACAAGAAGAAACGACACACGAGGCTGGGGAACAGACGAAAGAAGCTCTCAGGAACAAACCCGGAGGGTACCTCGTGGGGGGGAGCGCGGTATTCAAGTAGAGGTCAGGGGGGAGATGATTCTCGGCCCTGAGATGAGCTCGAGCTTTGGTGGTCGAGTTTGCCCAGTGGCCCGGTAGGATGTTTGCGCATCGACAACGGACTAGGGAGAAAAGGGGAACAAGCTTCAGGCGTGGCCATTGGCCCTGCGCAAGGAGATTTTTTTCCCTCTCACGTATTGTGCAGGTGCAGTGTTGGATGCTGCTCTGATTGAGTGATTGACCAGGACCTGCATATGTCGACTCCATTTCGCGTGTGTTCCCCTGGCACCCGGACGGCGGCGCCAGATTGTCGACCCTTGCGTTAGCCTTGGCCGTGGGCTTGTCGTGGTTGGTGGCCATCCACCATGAATGCGCATGCTGTCCACCTTGCTTGCTATGAATACATCCATTACATATGAGGGTAGCATCAGCGTGCGTGTTGTCTGCGTGTACTCTTCGCTGTTGGGCGTACCTGGCTACGTACGCGTAGTGCGGTGCTGGTAAGCATACTATGCAGAGGAGGCAATGTTGGCAAAGAGACTAGGAGAGCAGGGAATGGTTCCCCTAGGAAGGCTAGGGAAGTGCTAGGAAGGCCCTTACTCCCAAGGTGCTCTCTTCGTGCGTGCGGTCCCAAAATGAGGGCAATTCGTGGGCGAGTGGCTCCGTGGTGGTCGAGTTCGCGGCAACGACCCTAGTCCCTAACGGTGCCAAGCGAACGGGTCAGAGAGGGTCCAAGCCAACGCGGATGGGCGGGCGGTGCTTTGGTGCTGGGACTATTGCAACCCGAGAACACGATACCCAAGCAGGGATGAAGAGTCAGGTTTTTTTGGGAAATGGAGGGGAAGTGGGAAGAGACGCGGCGCGATTTGCGGTGCCGTTGTGGATGCACGGGACGGACGGAGATGATTCGCGCGCCGTCAATTTTCAGTTGATAACCTGCTATTCTGTCATTTTGCAAGAGGGATGATGCATCCTGAAGCAATGGCAGCCGCACGACACACCAGGAAGTGGTGGGTTGCGCCCGTGGGGGAGGAGAGAGAATGATGCTAAACCGTTCCTAGACACGAAACCCTTGCTGGAAAGGGAACGGAAGACACGTCTGGAAGCCAACAACCACCCGTGGAAGAAGCAGGAGACGAAGAAGAAAAGTGAGGATGAAAAAGGCCTGAGCCATTCGACAGACGAGACGGACCGGCAAACGGATACGACCGTCGATAACGGACCGGCAGCTCTGTCCGCATGGAACACACAACTTGCAAAGGAAGTGAGGTGCTTTCCGGAAGCCAGCACCCGGCTACCTACCGAACGACAGGCCAATTCCACCCCTGCAGCGGATCTCCATGACGGTTCCCTTCCTCGGGCGACCTTCACTTTCCAACACCGCGTCTCCCACTCTCCCAACTTCCCAAGAAGGGCCAGCCTCCTCCAGAGACTCGAAAACCAGAACAGCCCCCCTGCCGCCGGGCCTTCTCGAAATCTCGCCAGGCTCGCCTGCCTCGTTCTCCTCATTCCCACAGCCACCGCATCGTGTTTTGTCCCTCGAGGGCCATGGGTCAAAAATTGGCCCTTGCAGAACGTTGCCCATTTCCCACCACCACGCAAGGGTCATGACACGGAATGACAGCTTTCCCAGTCCCAGTGAACCCACTCGCACCAATTGGCAATCACAGCTGCTTGTCTACCTTCCTGAAGTTCCTGCATCTCCCAGGCCACACCTGAGAACCCTTGCCCGCAGGCCCGACGGTTCCTTCGACTTGGGACGTTGGACCTGGCACCTGGCAACCTAGCTACTGCCTCTTAGCCTGCGATCTCCTCCCTACCTTCCCCTCTCATCACATCACCCAGTCAGTAATCAATCACACCGGGGAACCGGATTCGCGCGCAATCTTTTGGTACGGAACGGCATTGGACAATGAGCATCGAGACCAGGCTGAGAAGCCCTGCTGCTGCCCGCTGTGCCCAGCTCTGCATGAACAACGCTGCCCCAGTGACCACAATCGTCTCCGCTTGAGACATATAACACACAGCAGACAAACTGCCTGACAGCACCCGCCGCCCCCTATGCCATCTTCTCCACGCCCAGTCACATGGTAACCTCGATATGAATATCACTATTCACTCATCGGCAAGCGGATAACCCTCATCTAGCTTCAAGCAGACGCTCGCAAACAGCACCGAGGATTACAGCGCTGGGCGGCCCGAAGCCGACGCCGACACCGATGCTTCGTCGGAGAAGATTCCATGGAACACCTGCCACACGGATCTGAATTTCCACAACGCACAAAAAAAGAAGTGACAGCGCAACCTTGCTTCATCCGCTCTCGCTGGTGCCGGGACTTGGGCGAGGAAAAGCAAGCAAACGGGTAAAATCGCACGAGGCCCCGTTTGGAACAAGCAAGCGGACGTTGGTTCACTCCCACCACCGGACCGCAAACCAACCACCGTGCTGTGCCTCTCGCCTCGCGCAACCAGAGACACACATGCATCCACATGCTGCAGAGCAATCAGTCGTGTTCGAGCCTCTGCCTCGGGACCCCCTGTCAACCCATCACCTCTCCCACTGCCGTCCGGATCACGTTCAATTCAACGCTCGTAGCTTCGCATCTCAGACAAACAAACAAAACGCCAGTCGGGCAAGGAAGGGTGTGTGTGTGTGTCTGAGAGCCGCCAAACCTATCCGAAGGGTGACCAAAAGACGGCCTCTGCGTTCGGTTCCTTCCCACGCTTCACCTCACGGACTCCGGATCATCGCAAACGGACTGAAACGAAACATCCCACACCAAGGGCGACGCCGTCAAGCTGCAAGCTTTTTCCGCACAGATCTCCAGACAACAAGAAAACTCCAGACGGCAGGCACCTCACAGCCTCCAATCACTCGAATCACAGTCGCACTCAGCTGCACTTCAGCTGCACTTCAGCTGCACTCCCGAGGTCTGTGCCCCGCGTACCTGCTTTTTCTTTCGCACTAAGCTTCCTCACCGCAAGGTAAAACGCCAGACCTGAGTTCTTCGAGAAGCTTGCCTCCGAAGAGCGAAAGCTTCGCACATCAGACGGCAGCCTTGAGTGCCTGGGACTGGCGGATATGCTGTCGTGCCGCACCTTGTGCAGACGCCAGCAAGACGTAGACAGGACACGAAATGAATGCGTCCAGAATATTTGAGGGAGAATACAAAAAGTAGCAGCGTTGGGGCAACGGAAAAAAAGAACTAACAGCAGGCACCGCTAAAGAAGAACGTTTAGACCGCTTGTTGATGCACCTAGGCTCGGTTCGCCGTGCAGTAGCCCACGGAAACCACACCATATCAACCATCCTTCACCCATCAATCAGTCCATTCATGCATCGTCGATCTACTCTTCAACAGCAGGGCTTTGCTATCGATCATTCCTGCTTTCGTGATATACTTGAACGAGGCTGGCAAATACCTACCAACCCAAGCAATATTTCCTGCTCTTATCCTCCCAACCCCGGCTCCAACACCCTGTCGCGGGGATCACGGGTTCAAGCCGGGGACGTTGCAATGTGCCCTCGTTGCTCTCCACAGATTTGCTTATCGGCATTGTTGGAGCCGGGATTTGGGTGAGGGGTAAAAGGTAAAAGAGAGACTTGAAAAGACGGCAGAGACGACGATTCAGAGAGGGAAGAAATAGCATGATGGCATTTCCCTCGGGCCACCCGAGCCTTGCGCGATGCACACAGCTGGACCGACAACCTAATCTCTGGTGATCTCAATCTCTACCACCTCGGCCTCGGCGTGTGTCTTTTCTCGTCCTGCCAATCTCAGATCCTCATCGCCAACCAAGACGCGCGATCAGCTTTGTGGGCGAACGAAGTAGTTGTCCAAAAACGCGTACATCCAATCTCCCGCAGCATGTCCTGCTTCCTCGAGCTCTCAGACTCAAGGGGCGGGAAAACAGATAGCCTGAGCAAGCCGACGCTTCGTCGCGTCACGGCCCCAGAGACTGGAGAGATTAGCGGCTCCTTGGTGCGACGACCAGAGCGTCGTCCAGTGCTCCCCCTCGTGTGCCTGACAATCCTGCCGTTGCGTTCGGAGCTACAGAGCTTGGGGCTGATGATGTGAGAGGGAAATAGGGGACTTTGTTGGTTGGTTCGGGGTTGGCGTGCTTTGCTTGCACCATTGTTTCTCGACGTCCCCTCCCTCTCCCCCCACGTGGTGGTCAAAGAAACCACAAACGCCACTGTTGACATGATGTGACGGTGATTAGACCAGGGTGCCGACAGCGACGGGCTTGAACCGTCGGACCATCCCCGTCCCCCCCGCTGCCGTCTTAGATGCGTGCCATCCGACGCGTTGACGTGAACTTGTCCGAGAGCATCGACGTTTTCCCCCTCGCAAGCTGAACCCCAGTGCGATGTAGAAGCAGCTCCCTGATCGAGGCAAGCCCCTCTCCATGCCTGGGCGATCTTGGCGGATCTTTCTGGACGTTCACCTGAAGATGCTAAATGCTAGTCGCGGCCAAATAGAAAAGCTTGATAAGAGACGGCTCCGCGGGTTCTCCTTCACCTGGGTTGATGTGCATGTGCGACTGAATCATCGGCGACCTCGATGCCGTGGGATCGATCCCTCCGCGGCGGTCACATTTGCAACACCAACAAGGAACGAGAGAGTAAGGTCGAAACAGCGGTTCCCACCCCGGACCGGGGCCGCGGGGCGGAAATGTCCATGATGGCGTAACACTCCCAAGTCCGGAGCCGGTGGGTGGGCGAGTGAGTGTGTGTGTGTGTGTTTCGCAAGGCGATTTGTCCCGGACCCCCGTTCGATGTTACCGTGGGGTATTTCGTTGGCTAGATTGGTTTCGCTAATGTTCTGGCCAGCATGGTCGGTATGAAGCGTGCATCAGACTGCCATGCTAGAGTGGGAGAGCGGTATCGTGCATGCAAGCGAGCTTCAAGTTGGCTGCTGATGTTTTCTGTTAGTTAAGAGTATGTAGACAGACCCACTGAGTGTTCGAAATCCTACCTCGATCGATGACCTGGAGATGTACGTCCCAAAGGTGGCCTTAATGACGGAGGCTATTTGGTATCTGTAGTTGCTTGGTTTGGGCGGAAGTTGTTCAAGGGACCCGAGAATGAAACCGCCTGGTGTTCTTGTGTCTGCGCGGCTGTATTTCCTGTAGACTTTGTACCCTGATTGATGACAATGATATCAGATATAATAATCGTATATATTAATCACTACAGAGACGATAATGCTACTAATGACGACGAAGATGAAGACGACGAAGATGAAGACGACGAAGATAGTAGGGCAGAGTATGCTGCCACAGGAAAAGTAGTCACTCTAGTACAGGTAAATAGACGGTCTCCCGAGAATGGCATCAGAATTGGCACTTTCTTTGCTAACTCCATCCTGGCAAGCGATGGACTGTCGTCCAACGTCAAAAGCAATAGCTAAGAACGACAGGATGAGTAATGGGGGGTGCAATATGGTAGCACTTCTGGCACAACCGAAGTGAAGAGCGAAATCGGGCTGTTGCAGTACTAACGTTCCAGTCAATAGGTCGGAAGTGTTCCAGTGAGCGAGTTGTTGACATTAGCAAATCCCTTTAGTAGAAACAACCCCGGCCCAGTGAAAAGATGGCCGTTTTTCGGTCTCACCTTTGTTTTTACCCTTTTCTAGGAAGGCCAGTACTGGGTCATTCACGACGCAAATTTTGGAAGCACAAGACATTGAGTGTACTGGAAGACAGGAGTTCTGACAATGCCAGTCATCGAAGAGATTTCTATCTTATTTTACTTGCTAAGTCGCTGATAATGCCATCATTTATGCGCTTGGTGCGGGCTTCTCTTCCGTTGATTCCGCCTCTGCGGGCTTCGCCTCCTCCGTGACAGCTTCGGCCGGTTTCTCGACAGTAGTGCCGACCTCAGATGCCGAAGCGCTCTTGACAGCCTCTCCCTTGAGTCCTCCAACAACTCTCAGACCCTCGGCTCCCCGGGCGAGGTTGTCCAACTCGCGCTTCCTCTGCAGGCGCTTCTGCACCTCGGGAACGAGCGCCGCCATGTCGACGAGCTCACCGTCCTTCTGGGGGTGGCCCTCGGGGAGACCCAACTCCTTGATCTTGACAACACCCTTCTGAACCTCCTCGTCTCCGAGGATAACGGCGAACGGCGTCGCGTTGGTCTCAGCGGCCTTGAACTGATTGGGCAACTTGGGCTTAACTTTGTAGAGGAACTCGGCCTTGATGCCAGCATCCCACAACTTGGAGCAGACTTCAAGGCGCTCCTTAATCAGACCGGCCTTGGAACCCAGGGACATGACGAATACGTCCACGGTGCTCTGTGGGGCCTCGCTTTCGGCCTGCATGCGGGCCTTGGTAATGCTAAAGATTCTCTCGATGCCGAAGGAAACCTAGAATTATGTCAGTGATCATGCAGTGTGCTTCTAGAATAAGGTGTGCTTACTCCGACGCACGGAATCTGGGTCTTTCCAGAGAACATGCCCACGAGGTTGTCATAGCTGTCGAGCCGTTAGCTGAATGCTGCAAGACGCAAAGGAGAACCTTGGAAAACGTACCGACCGCCAGCAGCAACACTTCCTACACCGACGCTGGGATCATCTGAGCGATCTTCGTCGTCCTTATCCTTGCTCTTGCTCTTCTTCTTGGACTTGACTGTTGTGTCGTCCGCGCCAGGCGTAGCGCTGGGGGCAGATCCTTCTGTGACGACCTCGTAGATGACTCCCGTGTAGTAGTCAAGGCCACGAGCCAGGGAGAGATCGAATGACACTCTGTCCAGAGCACCGAAAGCCTCGAGGTAGTTGAAGAGCATCTCCAAGTCGGACATGCCGGCCTTCATGGAGGCATTGGCAGACAGTTTGTCGTCGCGCTGCAGTTTCCTGAGCAGATCCTGCTTGCCCTTGAGGACAACCCACTCGCCAATCTTATCGGCGACGTCTCCGTCAAGGCCCTTCTCTTCGGTCATCTCCTTGCGCACGTCCGCCCAAGGCAGCTTGTCGAGCTTGTCGACAGCAGAAGATATCGTCCTGATCTTGTCCTCAGGAACACCACAGACCTCGAAAATACCGTCAAGAATCTTGCGGTGGTTGAGCTTGATGGTGTAGTTGCCGTTCCAGCCAAGGCCCTCAAAGACTTCGACGACAATGCGAATGATCTCGGCGTCGGGGAGCATCGAATCGTAAGTGCCAGCAATATCGAAATCGCACTGGTAGAATTCGCGCATGCGGCCCTTGTTCATGGCGGGCTGGTCACTGTTATGGGTTAGCCTATTGCCAATGGAATGACTTGTGGCCTGGGTAGTTCGTACCGACGGTAGACCTTCGAGATGTGGTAGCGCTTGACGCTCTGGATGTCCTTGTTCATGGCGAGCCATCGTGCGAAGGGGACGGTCAAATCGTATCGCAGGGAGGTGATCTCACCACCTTGGTCGGCCAGGTCGTAGATGAGCTTCGAGTCTTCACCGTACTAGTAGAAGTGTTGTTCAGTATGAAGATCGGCCCCGGGTGTTCGGAGGAAGTGGATCGCGGGGTTCGCATATACCCTCCGTGGTGGGGGAGGGGAGTATGTGAAGGTTGGGTCGTACCTTGCCTGAAAGAATCTCCTTCAACTCAAAAACAGGGGTATCAAGCTCCATTCCACCGTGCTTTTGGAAGACATCCTTCAATTGCGAGAAGATCTTCTCGCGAATGATCATGTCCTTGCCGAACCCTTGAATCAACACAAAATATTAGTCCGGGTCGTACGATTGGCGGCGCGAAGGCGACAGCGGTATCGACTAACAATCCTTGGTGCCCTTCGGGGTCTTGAGCTCGAACTTGGATTTGGGCGCCATGTCGGGCAATTGGTGGTCGTCGTTTTGGTAGACGGGGACGGAGGAGGAAAAGTCGCGACGAATGGGGCGGCCCGCGGGCAAAAGAGGGGTTGAAATTGGGCTTTTAGAAAGAAAAGTCAGTCGGCGGACCGGTCTGGCAGACCTCGAGAAAATTTGCAGCTGGATCTTCATTCACCTGGCTTTCTCGAGCGTTGCGCAAAAGGGGAACCGTCTTAAAGGAAAAGCGGCCCAAAGGGTGTTGGTGACTCAATCGCAGTTGGAGGGGCCGAATGACTT